>BSBM01000673.1:5690000-8090000 GCA_027924585.1 Larix kaempferi | reverse complement strand
ACGCAGAAGGACCACTTTCTCTTACCTTTTATCGATCAGGTCCTTGATACTTTGTCTGGGAAGAAGTATTTTTCCTTTCTGGATGGCTTTAGTGGCTATAACCAAATCCAGATTGCTCCAGAAGACCAAAACAAAACCACTTTCACCTGTCCCTAGGGGACTTTTGCATACCGAGTACTTTCTTTTGGATTGTGCAACGCACCAACCACATTTCAAAGAGCAGTGATTGGAATCTTTTCAGAGATGGTAAATGATTGCATGGAGATTTTTATGGATGACTTTACTCCATATGATGATAGTTATGAAAAAGCACTGAAAAAATTAGAAAAGGTCTTGAAACGCTGAGAACAAAGCCAACTCTCTTTAAGCATTGAAAAGTGCCATATGATGATGAGCGAGGGCATAGTTCTGGGGCACTTCATCTCTTCTGATGGTATCCAGGTAGATCCATCCAAAATCAAGGTAATTGAAAATATACCAACTCCTGGAACACAAAAAGATGTACGTAGCTTCTTGGGGCATGATGGCTATTACAGAAGGTTCATAGAAATTTTTTCCAAACTAGCTTTTCCTTTGTTTACTTTGTTGATGAAGGATGCACCGTTTGTTTGGAATGATGCATGACAAACAACATTTACTGAGCTAAAGAAAAGGCTATCTACAACACCCATCTTACAAGGGCCCAACTGGGCTCTGCCTTTTCATATTTCATCAGATGCTTCAGACACTGCCATTGGAGCCGTTTTAGGACAGTAGGAAGGTAACGCTCCTTATGCAATTTATTACATTAGTAAGAACTTATCCCCTGCTGAACTAAACTATACTGTCACAGAAAAGGAATTCCTTGCCATAGTTTATGCCATCAAAAAATTTAGACATTATATTACTGGATACTCCACTTTTGTGCACACTGATCATTCTGCCATCAAATATTTAATGAATAAAACAATCACGAATGCTAGAGTTACTAGATGGTTGTTACTGTTACAGGAATTTGACATCACAATTATTGATAGACCAGGGAAGGAAAATGTTGTTGCATATTTCTTCTCTCGACTTACTAACAGTGATGACAATTTACCAGTCAAAGATTCCTTCCCTGATGAACATTTGTTTGCAGTATCAGCTCATTCCCCGTGGTATGCAGATATTGCTAACTTTTTGGCTACAGGTAAGCTTCCAGCACATCTGTCGAAGAGAGAAAAAAGAAAGATCATACAACAGAGTGCTAGGTATTGTTGGATTGATGGACATCTTTTCTACATAGGGATTGATGGACATCTTTTCTACATAGGGCTTGATTTAGAAATCAGAAGATGTGTTAGAAAAGATGAAATTTTTAGTATCCTTAAAGCTTGCCATGATGAGCCCTATGGGGGACATTTTGCTGATAAAAGGACAGGTCATAAGGTCTTGAGAATGGGTTATTTCTGGCCCACATTGTTCAGGGACGCAAAGAAGTATGTTCAGGCATGTGATAGCTGCCAAAGGATGGGCCAACCCAACAGATTAGATGAAATGCCTTTGCAACCACAACTCATGGTTAAACCATTTGATAGATGGGCTTTGGATTTCGTAGGGCCTATCAACCCTCCCTCAAAATAGAAAGTTCACATCTTGGTTTGCACAAATTACATGACCAAATGGGTGGAAGTTGTATCCTTGGTTAAGGCTAATGATCAAGCTGTGATTGATTTCTTGTATGAAGAAATTTTTACTCGATTTGGAGTACCCAAGGAAATCATCACAGATGGTGGACCGCAGTTTGTGTCTCACAAACTAGAAGCGCTGTTGCAGAAATTTCATATTCAGCACAGAATAACCTCGCCATATCATCCACAGGCCAATGGCCAAGTGGAAAGTTCAAACAAGGTTATCGAGGCTATTTTGACAAAGACAATGAAAATCCATCGTAAAGATTGGGCTCAGAAACTTCCAGAGGCACTGTGAGATTATCGCACTACATGGCGTAACACCACTGGTTTTCCCCCCTATGAATTGGTATATGGTAAGAATGTTGTTTTCCCAAATGAGTTTGAAATCAGAACCTTGAAAACAGCTGTAGAAGCAAACCTTGATTTATCAGAAGCACAGAGGAACCGACTGAATCATGTAGCTGGGGTTTTCACCCCTGCTTGTGTAAATGAGCACATGTTAAGGATTATGGAATCCTTAACAGAAGTATGGAAGCAAATAACAATAAACTAAGTACAAATGACTGAAGCAAATGACATTAAACGGTAAACCTGAGCTTAAACATGTGCATGAAATAAAATATAACTTGAAACAACAAAAAGTACGCTTGCAAAAACTGTAGAATAAAGAATCTTTGATTTTTATATTATGGGCAAGCAAAGGGCCTGCAAAAAAATACATTTACCTCAGAGATGAGGCTGGTGGAGTTTTGGCGGTGTGTTCCGAAGCTCCTTGGTTCCGTACTCTTCTCTCCAATGCTTTGATGGTGGCTAAAGTTTTTATCTCAAGGGAGGCCAAAAAGCTCAAAGATGGATGGCTTAAGGCTTTGGAAAAAAATTCAGCAGCATGAGGGTAGAGTGATTGAGGGATGTGAAAATGAGGGGCCTCCACCCCTTTTTATAAACTTGGATTAGGGTTTTAGGGCTTTTTAGGGTTTTTTCCCTATTTTCTCTTTTTTATTTTCTTTTGGGTTTTATTCCCTATTTTTATTTTGACCCTCTTTTGGGGCTTTAGTATGTTTTTGAGGGAATTTTGGGTATTTTTAATACCCATTTGGGTTTTATGGGGTTTTGGAGGCGAGGTTGGTAGGAAATTTGGTCAATAGAGGTGTATGTCCAAAGGGATGAGATAGTGAGTACTTTTTTGGTGTTAACAGATTGCCCCCTGATGTGTGAGGGCAGGAGCTCATCGTATGGCCAATGGACATCATAAGTACTGTGTTTTTCCTGGGTGGTAAGCACTGGGATGGAGGAGAGAACGACCCTATTGAAGACCGGAACACGGGGTCTGTACTGACTTCCAAGAACTAAAAATACATGTCTCGTTGAGGAGTATCTCAACATATGGACAAGGTGGGCATACCCATGCTCGTTGTCAAAATATAATAATGGGGTCCAAGAAGGGGGACCAGAACAATACATGAAAAAACTGTTGTGTACATCATATTGGTCCAGAGGGGACACAAATATGGGACATACCTATGGTCTAACGATGGTGGATGTGAAAAAACTGATACACTGGAAAACATTCGTCACTCTGATTGTGGTACTGGAATGACTAATAAAAATGTGGGATCTGAAGGTGTCCAATAATTGTAAGTCAAAGAAGCACACCACTGGGGTACTTCCATAAAACTGTCGCCATGCGTAGCCCGAATATCTACGGGAGCATGTGGTTGGTTGTTTCCTCAAGTAGACTCACAAATGTGCTGGAGTCAGGTGACATCCGGGGTCTTCTACTAATAACTGAAGTGACTGATACCCTGTACGAATCTCAACGATGCGATCAAGGTGTTGACATCGAGCATGTGAGAAAAAATCATTTGCAGAGACACTAAGGACTCCTTTCAAAATGATTCGTAGGCACTCACCGCTGATGGCGATGAGTCCAAGGCACAAGGACCTATGGGTCTATCCTCTGGAATAGATTGGTTGGTGTTGACAGAGGGAGACCTTGCAACTACCAAGGCAATGATGTTTCCTTGATAGGAGCATGAGTTTTATAACCGAGATGTGATAGTACTAATGGCGGGACTAACCAACTGTGGGGATTGGGAATAACTGGGATCATGGAGTGGGAGGACTCAAACTTACTTTATTCAGAGCATGAGGACATGGATGACCCGACACCATAAGAAACTGACTTTAGGTATGGGGATCATAGCTCAAGGGATAAGGGATAAATACTGCAGCAGGAAAGACTCGGGGGGACCTACTGAAGGATCATATCCGGAGATTCTCAAGGTGACATTTTGCAGAATGCTCTGAACAAAGGAGACTAAGCGGGGGAAGCTGCCATAACAATACAATTATATATGATTTTGGTGTGGTGCCAAGAGGCACCGTTGGGGCCTTCTTCATGGTTTTAAGGAACTCGAAGAAGGGGTAAAAGTATGCTCGAAAAAATGGTACTGTCGTGTGGATTTGTGCGAGCCCAAAACAGTTAATGCTCGTAGGCGCTTTCAATTTTAGGGAGTTTGAAAGCGATAAGAAAACTCTGAAATGGTGGAAATGTATTGTCTTGTGGATTTGTATGAGCCCAAGACGGTGATTGCTCGTGGTTGCTTTAATTTTTAGAGAGTCTGAAAGTAGTAAGAGGACTCCAAGGGTGTTCTTTTTCATGTGTTAGTCTCCAAAGCCCAAAAAAGCATAAAAGGATGCAGTGAAGAACTCTTCTAGCCATTTTGACTAGAGTATTCCTTTTTCGTAATTAGTCTACAAGGTACGGAAAAGGGGTAAACTTATACCAGGTAGACAACCTTTCAGATACTTTTAGCGAGCATGAAAGGAAGCAAGATTGCTTGGTGATCTTTTCATTGTTTTAGGAGTCAGAAAAGAGATTAACAGAAACTCAGTAAGTGCCTTTTTCGTAAAGGAATTGCTCGGCCCGAAAAAGGGATAAACGTATACCGAACAAAAGTGATGGTGAGGAAAGGAGGAAGTGTTCAATCAAGGGATAAGTATGGGTATCCAACAGAGTGATAGGGGGGGGGAACACTGATGGGGCCTCCTTGCGGGTTGACGAATGAGAGCAAAACAATGCCATAATTGCAGTATGGATGGAGTGGATGGCTCATGGATAGGTTGTGATGCACGAACTTGTAAAGATTCGGTGGCAGGCGATTTGGCATGCAAACCGAGGCGACAAGGTGTAGGGACACAATGTCAAAAAAAATTCAGGTGAGGGCGAGAAAAGATCTCAAGCCTCTTCATGAGCACGGAAAACTGAATCCAGCGGTATAAAGAACGTCAGAAACAGGCGATGGCCAAAGTGGCACGCAAACCAAGGTGATGAGGGGCATGTAAAAAAATGCCAGAAAAATGTAGAGGTGAGAGCGAGAAATGATCTTGGGCATCATCATGAGAGCGAAAAACTGAATCCGGTGATATAAAAAACGTCAGAAACAGACAACGGCCGAAGTGGCACGCAAACCAAGGTGATGAGGGACATGTGAAAAATGCCCGAAAGATTTAGAAGTGAGAGCGAGAAATGATCTCAAGCATCATCATGAGCGCAGAAAACTGAATCCGATGACATAAAGAACATCAGAAACAGACAATGGTCGAAGTGGCACACAAACTGAGGCAACGAGGGGCATTAAAATATGCCCAAAAAAGGTGTAGGTGAAAACTGTAAACTAACTGGACCACTGCGAAGTTCTAGCTGCACTGAGTGCATTGGTATCAACGGTTTGAGAAATGGGCCTCGGATGATCCTTGTAATGGAAAAAGGAGAATGAGGCCAATGTCTATAAATAGTAAATGATCCCCCATAATAGGTGTCATTTGTGCGTTGTGAGTTTGACAGAGGATTAGAGGAGGCCAGAGGTAAAAGTTGAGTTTATGGGAGATTTCACCGGTGGATTTACATTCTGGGAGTTGCAGGTAAGATCCCATGTCCCTAGCTTTGTCATTTAAGAGTTTTTGTTTTCTTTCGGGTCTCTGGGGGGTCGTACCAGCCATAAATGGGAACCTATGTGGCATAGCGCAGGTTCTGGATGGTTTGGTGTGGTCTGGACCGTGGCAATGGGGGGGATGGCTGCACTGCAAAGCACGGTTTTCTTCGCCAAAGGTGCGGTCGAGACTGCACTGGGGTACTCATAAATCTACGGTGTGCCCCATGGGTGGACCCATGCTGGTTGCGCTCTGAAGCACGACTTTCCAAGGGGAAAGTGTGCTTCAAGGCACAACTAGGGGGTGTTTTGGTCTGCGGTGTGAACCATGGCTTTCCGGGAGGAAAGCGCGGTGTGAAGCGCAAGAATGTGTTTGGTAAATGTGTTCTGGAATGCGCATTTCAAGGGAGAAGGCGTGCACTAGAGGGTTGTGTTTGTGTTTTTTTTTTAGATGGTGATCTAATGAGTTTTATTGTTTCTATTGGCAAGATGCCAAAGGTTAGATGGCGAGAGCGGGAGACTCCTCCCAACATCTGGAGGAATATCCAGACAGACCGAGGGGTTCAGGAGGAACTAGATGATAGTGGGCTCCTGAAGTTTGCATAGATCCCGTATATGCGTTTAGCATCTCTATTGCTGAACAAGTTAGTTGAGTTCTGGGATTTTGATGTCGAGGCTTTCATGATCCAGGGCGAGCGGCTAGATCTGACCCTAGCCGATGTATATTTCCTGACTGGGTTTCCCTGGTTAGGTATGGTTGTCGAGACCCAGCCGAGGAGGCCGGGGAATGTATCGATGGAGACTTTACTGGAGAGACACTATTTTCCTGTGGCGCGGGTGAGTGGTTCTTCACTCATGTTGTGTGACATAGAGAGCCTGGTTACGCAGGCTATTGCAGCGGCAGTGGTACTGGTTTTGGGTTCCCATGGCCCTAACCAGATCATGGGAGGGAAGATGTTATTGATAAAGAGTGTCCTTAATGGGACGTACTATGCATGGGGATAGATGTATTTGACCGTTGTTCGGCGAGAGTTGAGCAAGGTCCAGCACCTAGGGAAGGAGTTTTGTTTCTCGTCTTTTTTGTGTGCCTTTTTCTTTGAGCAGGCCCAGACGCTGCGGCCTCACAGAGCTGTACGAGTGGTGCCCCCGACCGAGCCGCGAATGCGGCATGGGGGGAGATGAAGACTCATAGGGTTGGAGGGATGGTTGTTAAATTTCCAAATTTTACTTCAATCTGATCTAGGATCTTAACTGAGAGAACAACATGTACAGCAAATCTACAGCATATCAATCATGGAAACAATAATGCAAGCACACAAGAGACACAGAGTTTACTTGGGGAAAACCATAAAGGTGAAAAACCCCAATAACTTCCTCGGAGATAGATAGAGCAATGATACAACCAGAATACAAGAGATAGTCTTCTCCTAGCAGCAGAGCCTCCTCCTCCACAAGTGTGCCACTCTCCCAAGTGTAAGTGAGAGAATAGAATGTATAAAATGAGAGAGACACGCTCTCTATTTATACACCAACTTGACTTGACCTTTACTCAACTAGGTCGGCCTCAACTTAACCACTTAACATAATGCTGACTAGGCCGACCCCCACTAGGGTGGTCTAATAACCCTTTGACCCACATGGCCGACCCCCAATAGGGTGGTCTAATAACCCTTTGACCCACATGACTTATACAGGGCCGACCCCAACAAGGTGGTCTAATAACCCATCAAGTATAAGTCATGACTCTTACAATATAAATGACGACACTTCCGTATAGAGGAATAATAACATCTCTATAGGAATACAACCACTTCCGTATAGAGGAATAATAACATCTCTATAGGAATACAATATACATATATGTGAAATACATTCCGAAGTTACATATACATCAACAATGGTGGGACGTTTTTTCACCAAGGATTTGTTCTTATAGTGGATGCAGATACCAGTATCCATCGAGGATTATCCATACGTCGGGATGGACTTTCGTGAGGATCCAGAGATGCCGAGACCTCCTGATCAGGCTTGGGGACTAGACAGTATGTTTGTTTTATTTTAGTTTGACAGGTTTTGTGTATGATATCATTTTGTACTTGTTGGACTTGTATTGACATGTTGGTGTTTTTATTTGGCAGATGTGGGGTCGTTACCGCCACCAGGTTGTAGGACACGGCGAGGTCATGTGGAGGGGATCGATCCAGTAGGTTGCAGGCAGGGGCATTGCCGGAGTGCCGCAGTTACTCTGGATGTTTTGAGGTAGGGGATTGATCGGCTCCTGGAGGGGATCTTGAGCGATGGCTGGCAGCATTTGGATCAGGAGTTGATCGATATTTGTTATGATGCTCCACAGGAGTGGGGGCCTATTATGCGGCGCATTGCAATGGCCGCACAGACAATGAGAGCGTTTTCTCAAGGGGATGTACCTTATCTTGGGGAGGATGAGGAGGATGATCAGCCCGAGGAGGAGGATCCTGACGAGGAGCTGGGGGAGGATGAGCTGGCAGCGCAGGAAGTTGCAGTGGCTACCGCTGAGGCAAGGGATTCAGCGAGAGAGGATGATGATGAGGACTATCGGGAGGAGTCTGACTAGGCAGTTGACAGGGCTGCCCCCACTTGTGATGATCATGTGGGATTTTGTATATATGGTTCATGATATTTACTGAGGATGCTGTTGGGGCTCCTCACTGTGTTTATATGTATATTTGGGTACAGTGGGTACTTATGACATTTTCATGATGACATATATATATATATATATATATATGGCATGTGGATGCTTTTGTGATGATGTTTTGCTTTCTATGCACGTGGATGCACTTATCATGATGTGTGTGTTATATGCACGTGGATGCAATTATGGTTATGCACATGGATGCAATTATGGGTAATTTGATTTTGGTATTTTTAAATGATACTGTTATGTATGATTAATGCCCTACATATGGTGATTCGTGTGCCAATCTAGAATATTGTTAGCCATTTGGTCTACTACACTATTTTGATTTCATGGGACATGAGTGAATGTAATGGATTCAAACTGTCTAATCATTTGTTTAGTGCGCAGGAAATTTCTTAAAAGGCAGGGATCCCGTACCTGGTAACAATTGTTGAGTTGAGCGACAAGCAGCTGGGAGTCAAGAAACACACGAAGGTGACATATGCCCATATGGAGGGCGGCGGTTAGTAAACCGGCCACAGCATCGTATTCATCCTGGTTGTTGGTAGCAGCACCTATGCACACTCCATCGAGGTGGATGAGCTCGTGTGAGGGGGAATATAAAACCCAAGCTGCAAAGGCGAGGTTCGGGGACCAGTGACTTGCGCCATCGACAAAACCGATGTATTGTGGTGGGATGGAGCCCATCTGTGATCATGAAGGGTAATCAAAATGTAAGGTTGTATATATAAAAGGTGGGAAACAAACAAGGAATGAAACTGTACAAAAGGGGACTGGTGGGACCTCAAAAAGGTGTTATGGGTAGAAGCGTTTAAGTTACAACCCATTTTGAGGATTGCGCAAATGGGTCCCTTCAGAATCGGTGAGGATGTATGCCCCATGTCCCAAACAGGTATGCACGATGTATGGTCCTTGCCACATGGATTCGAATTTTCCTTTCCCGGTCTTATCGTGTGCTTGGTCATAGACTAGGATAAGGTCTCCTTCCTTGAAATTGTGTGGGTGAACATGTTTATCATAACCTGCTTTGGAGCGGTTTTTTGCAACTTCGATGGTTTGGAGGGTCGTTCGACGGTCCTCGTTAGCCTGTTCCAGAAGGATTAGGCGTTGTTCAAGTGGGGAGATATCGGGAAGGAGTTATACGGCTATGTTGAGGGAGGGAATCTGGTACTCTATGGGGAGGACCGATTCGACGCCGTGGACCAAGTGAAAAGGAGTGAACCCTGTGGCAGTCTTAGTGGAATTGCGATAAGCCCAAAGTGTTGGAAATAACATGTGATGCCAGTTGGACTTATGGCGATCTACGGTACGCTGAAGAATGGTCTTCAATATTTTATTAATGGCCTCTACCTAACCATTCCCTTGAGGGTAATAGACGGAAGAGTATTGATGCTTGAATTTAAGGAGGATGGACAGTTCCTTCCAAATGGCGTCCTCAAAGTGGCTATCGTGGTTAGACACAAGTTGTTGGGGGACACCGAACTGAGTAATGACATGATTAAAGAAGAAACGAGCTACGGTGTCAGCTTTGAAGTTGAATGTGGGCATGGCTTCGGCCCATTTGGTGAAGTAATCCACAGCGATAATGATATACTTATGGCCACCTTCCGAGGTTGGGTTGCATTCCATGACATCAATAGCCCATTTGCAAAAGGGGATGACAGTGACGACTGGGTGGAGGGGGGTAGGTGGGGTCCTTGCCTTGGGTTCAAAGAGCTGGCAGTTGCGGCAATGTTTTACTGCAGTGATCCAGTAGATGAAAAGGGAGGGCCAAAAATACTCAGCATGAATAACTTTTTGGGCAGTGGCCATCCCTGAAAAGTGTCTACCACAAGCTTCGATGTGGCAATCATTAATGACTTGTTCGGCCTCATCGTCGATGAGGCATCGACATAGAATGGTGTCGATACCGCGACAGTATAACACATCTCCTAAGAGAAGGTAACATGAAGCGTGATGACGTATGCGTTGACGCTCATCGCGGTCGAGATCCGGTCGAAATTTCTGAGTACGAAGGTACACCAAGATATCGCTGTACCAAGGGTCATCTGAAGAAATGATAAATAAATGATCATCCGAGAGACTGGTATTGATGGGGGGTGAACTGGATGACGATGGCAAGTCTGTCATAAGTTGTGCCAAGGCAAGGGCCTTGACGCTCTTTGGTGTTGTAAACGTGAGGTCATATTTTTGGAGAATAATGACCCACTTAGCCACACGGCCTTGAAGTAGGCGACGACTTAAGAGGTAAATCATAGGATTAGAGTCGGCCACAACAGTAAATGTGCTCAGCAATATATAGTGATGGAGATTTTGTATGGAGAAGACAACAGCTAGGGCCAACTTCTCTTCGGGAGGGTAACACAACTGTGGGCCAGACAAGGTTTGACTCACGTAGTAGATTACGTGCTCTTTTTGTGCACTATCTTCTTGAACAAGCACCCCGAAGACAGCGTGTTCTGATGCTGAAACATACAGGATAAAATCCTTTGAAAAATCTAGGAGGGAGATCAAAGCGGCGTTAGTTAAGGCTTTTTTAAGGGATGTGAAGGCTGCTTGAGGTTGCTCATCCCAAACAAATGGGCTATGGTTATGGAGTAAGCGGAGGAAGCCGTGGACCGTCATGGCATATTCAGGAACAAAGCGACGAAGAAAGTTTGCTCTCCCTTGTAGACTCTGTAATTGACGTACGGTGCGAGGGGGAGGTAGGTTCAAGATGGCTTGGAATTTTAAGGGGTCGATAGTTATCCCTTTCTGTGACACGATGAATCCTAACAACCGGCCTACGGGAACGAAAAAGACACACTTGAGAGGGTTTAAGCAGATTATGTATTTGCGGCACCAGAGGAAGACTTGCCGGAGGTCATTTAGGTGGTTCGATCGTTCTTTGGAGCGAGCGGTAAGGTCATCTATGTAAACTAGGATGATATGGGTTAGGTCACAGAAGAAGTATGTCATGGCTCGTTGGAAAGTGGCACCCGCGTTCTTTAGACCAAATGGCATGACCCGGTAAGCAAAGGTGCCCCATGGGGTAGTGAACGCAGTTTTATATTGGTCTTCTTTCCGAATGTGTATTTGGTTGTATCCGGAAAAGCCGTCCATAAAGGAGAGGACTTCATGTCCGACACAAGCATCAACGAGCTGGTCGATGAAAGGAGTGGGAAAGTTATCTTTGGGACATGCTTGATTGACATCTCGAAAATCTGTGCAAACACAGAGAGTGCCCTGTTTTTTATTGACAGGTAGAGGGTTGGACATCCAGGTGGTGTAAGCGATGGGATAGATGAATCTAGCTTTCCGGAGCTTCTCAATTTCAATTTTGACTACAAGGAGTTTGGAGGGGTGAATTGGTCTCTTCTTCTGGCGGACAGGTGGGACCTCGGGCCATGCATCAATCTGGTGTTCAATGATGGTAGGGTCTAGGCCGGGCAGCTCGGTATAAGACCAGGAAAAGACATCATGGAACTCCTGAAAAAGTTTTTTAGCTTCCCCGGTTTCGTATTCCATACAAGTGGCACCTAAGGTGATGATCTCGGGCTGGCCACTCGGATGAGCAATGTCTACTTGTGTGATCGCAGAAATATTTGCCATGCTTCCTTTCTTAAAGGCGTCTGGGGCAGGGATAGGATTCTTGAACCAATCGACCTTCTCGGGGAGAAAGTATTTTGTTTCAGTTGACAGTTGGTTGGCTGCAATAGGGGTGGACTCACTAGGGATGAAATATGATCGATGGTGCATGTCATCCCATGGGTAGTCTGGTTCCATAAGGGCTTCAAGGATTTCCTCATCACTGCGGAAGTGCTGAGCGATCACGTCATACGAGAGAAGGGTATATGTTGGAGGAGAGTCGTTCCTATCAACCGTAGAGATCATATATATGGTATTGACTTCTTCTGAAGGGGGAGATATTGGAGGATGAATTTCTTCAATGGTAGGAGGGGATGTCTCCAGGTCGGCATTATTCAATTCGTAGAGGGTTGCTCTATAATCCGGGAGGTCAGGGAAATGGTGTGAGTAGTGACCATAAATTTTGCAGATAGTGCAAGCGTGGTTAGTACGTAACACCTTGTTGCGCTGATGGGATGGGGGGTTTAGTACGACTATGGGGATGTTGGGTCGTGGTGTCTGCATGTGTTTTTGGAGATTGGGCAACTGAGGACAGTTGTGGGTAGCGTGGCTGATATCGTCACATAAGGAGCACTTAGGGGGTGCTCGTGGGGGTGGTTGGGGTGCTACTGGTTTTCTTGCAGTTGGGGCGGTAAAGTTTTGTGGGCCCCTGCCCCCAGTGTTTTTAGGTGGTGGTGGGGGAGGTTTTGTAGCGGATGTGGATGCTGCACCAGAAGGGGGATAGTTGGGCATGTTTGCAAATCCTGGTGGTGGGAAGTTGGAAGTGTTAATACGTTGAACTAGTTGAAGAACGACACGTGGTGTTGGTGTAGGAGTAGGGGCGGGTAAATACCACACGAGTAGTCCTAGGGTTAATTCAGGGAGGTTCAAAGTGGCCATCACTGGTGTGCTGATCACTCCAGATGGAGGAAATAAAAATGGGATTATATGGATGGGTGTTTCCCGAATGTAACTTGGTACCGATGGTGGTTGCGGTAGCAAGGGTGGTTGTTGATTGGGAACTGTGTGGTCGGAGGAAATTGTGCAGAGATCCGATATATATGTTATCTTCAGAGGGGGGGGATGGATTGGAATGTTGAGGTCATGGGTGCTTCCAGGTGTAATCTGGGTCCGACTGTGGAGACTAATGATGTAGGGGCATTGTGCACGTGTTGTTCGATCATGGGGAGAACAATTTTTGGGAGCAGCGGGGGCATTGGGATCATAGTATGTTATTTGGTCAATATTGACCACACGTCCCTCATGTGGGAACATCATGATGCGGAAGACGGATGAAGCGACGAACTTCATAGCATACATGTAACTACGACCAAGTAAGAGGTTATAATCAAGCTATGCATTGATAACCTCTATATCGATTAGGACCGTTTTTCCCGCTAGCTGGACGGGAACATTGGCCAAAGGGCCCTGAGGTTGGGCTTCGTGGCCATCGTAAGCTCTTAATGTAGTTTTTGATGGCTATAGAGTGGGAGATCCAATATTTTTCCAAACAAATGTCGACATAACGCAAGTGGAAGTGCCTTCATCGATGATGCATCGATGGATGACAAGGTTCCGAACTAATACAGAGACCTGAAAGGCTAGTGTTGAAGGAAAACGTGGTTCGGCTTGGTCTAAGTCGAATGCCATCAATCTTGAGTCATTAGGGTCTATCGCGCCGATGGTGGAAAACAACAATTTCCTCTGTGCGGGACAGTTCTTCAGGACTTCCAAGGAAGACATAGCCACGGGGGATTGTGCTAGATCTTCTACAATATTATAATTTTATGCGGCATGCGCGTTAGGATTGTTGTTGATCCGTCGTAGTGGGAAACGGGGGGATTTAGGGGCCCCATCGCCCCGTGGAAAGGGTATGCGTAAGGGATAATATGTGGGGGCAACAGTATCAACGAGGGGGTTTCGGGTTTAGGTCCGTATTGATTTTGACGCGTTTGAAGATTGACGTCTGTCGATGACATCATGAGGAGATGGTGGGTGCCCGACTCTGTCGGTTGGTTTGTATGTGTAGCATATGTGATTTGCTGAGGTGGTTGTGCGGTTCCTTGAGGAGGAGGTAGTGGTTGGGCATTTACTACTCCTTGCGTAGGAAAGGGATTCTGCAGCACCATGGGTGGTGGTTGGGGGTTGGGTTGTGCAGGAGGAGCAGCTTGTCCTTAGCGTTGGGCATCATCCGTCCAGAGTTGACGGGCACAATCTAAATGCGGACAATTGTGCGTATCGTGGCCATAGACCCCACATATTGAACAAGGATGATTCGTTCATAGGTTGGGATTCTTTCCCTGACGAGGAGGTCTGTCGAGGTTTTGGTCAGGTGGGGCAGCGTTGCTGTTATTGGGAGGGTTTGGTTGTTGACCGCCTTGGTCTTGAGGTTGGTTATTCCTACGGTTCCGTCCTCACCCTCTATTCTGTTGGAATTGTTGGTTGCATTGAGTAGGTTGGTTTTGTTGTGGGTGCTGCTGGGTGTAAACTTTCCCTTGGGGGTTGGGAGTATTATGTGGTTGAGCAGGTGGTGAAGGTGCCGGCGGCGAGTAGTAACCAGATGTGCTTGAGGTTGGGCCAGAGTTAGTGGGGTCGGTTGTGGATGATAAACTGGAGCAACTGGTGGTTGCGAAATTGGGGTTTGCGGGGGGTAGTAAGCCTGCTGGACTTGGGGGTGTGAATGGGTGGGCAGAGCTGGGTGTTGATAAAATGTGGGTTGGACCGTAGGAGGAGTATAATGGGAATGTGCATGGCCATAACAATGTTGTGGGCATGGTGGTCCATGAGTATGAGGAGGCCCAATGGCCGAGGCGTATGATGTAGTTGCTCCAGAATGGGACGTGGAGCACGAAAGATCAAGGCCATAATTAGTGGGAATAACCATGTACGGTTGGGTACGTGATGATACATGTCTGATGATGTCGTCGGTGGCATGGGATGCTCCTGGGGTGTCACTCCAAGACGATTTGAAGCGAGGGGCATCCGGTAAGATAGAGTATAGGTAGCCATATTGGGCGTAGATAAGATCAAATTGTTGGGATTTGAGGATGGCTTCTTCCTTAGACTGAGGTCGCTTAGAGGCCACGTCCTTTGCGATGGTTGGTATGAGAGACTTCAGGAACCAATCTAAGAAGATACGGTTGTCCAACTTGATCTTACATAAAGTGCATCATTTTCGCCACTCATGGATGTGGTGCATGATGTGCGTGGCCTTATTCTGCCTACAAGACAGGAGGATTTCTACACCAGCATTGTAACGAACGGGTAGCTGGAAGAATTGCAGGAAAGTGGAAGCAAGAGATGTGAATGTAGGGTGGGTCCCATGAGGTTGGTCAATATACCACTTAGTTGCAGCTCCAGTGAGGGTTCTTTGTAGTAGGCGAAGGAGAATGGAATTGTCCACGATGGAGTTAGAGGAACATCGCAAGTGGAAAGACATGATATGATTTTGGGGGTCTTCTCCTCCCTTTCCCTTGAATTTAGGTATGTCCGAGGGGAGTTTTGTGGGCATAGGAGGCCACGTAGGATCATGTCGTATTGGATCATTAGTCAACTTGGCCAAGTCGGGGAGGTTCAGACTAGCCATGAATGGAAAACTAGCAGGAAGGTGCATCGAGGGTGGTGGGGGAAGTGTATTTTCCATGGCGCCGATGGTATGGCCACTCGCCCCTATGTGTGGGGCAATGGCGTGGGCCGTAGCGGCCATAGTGGAGGTGCTGCCCCCAATGTGTGGGGAAACAATGTGGGCCATAGCATCCATGGTGGGGTCGTTGCCCCCAATGTTTGGGGCAACGGTATGGGCCATAGCGGCAATGGTGGGGCCGCTTCCCCCAATGTTTGGGGAAACGGTATGGGCCATAGCGGCAATGGTGGGGCCGCTGCCCCTAGGTATGCTAGTAGTCACCAGTGGATTTGTATTGGTGACAAATCCACTCCCTACAAGAATGGGTGAGGTGGTGGGGATGTTAGGTGTAGATGACATGACAAGGATAGACGTTGTTGTGGTATCTGGGTGGTTGTTGAGTCTTGCACCGACCATCCTGCCAAAAAAGGGGTTGGACGTCATTCCATCCAAGGGGCTAGATGGAGCGGTGTATGTGTTGTATTCTGGTTTTAAGTCAGATGTGGTATAAGGAGCGTCTGGGTCAGGCAACGAGGCTCTACGTCGATGGCGAGGAGAGCTAAGTAAATCGTGTTGCGGGGGTTGGCCCCGATGGTGCTGGGACTATCTTTGGGACTCAATGATGACGATGAGGCTATTCCAAGTGGGGTGAGGTGAGTGAAAAGCTCAAAAAATCCTAGTGCAACCATGTGTGCCCAAGGAGAGCGTAAAAAAGGGCGACGATCAGGCCAACAACAATGCTCAAAACGTTGGTTGCAGCAGTTGTGTTGCAATCAAACGGAGTGGCAAAAAATGTTCAGAATACCAATAGACAAAGGTTCCTAAAAAAGAGGAAAAAAGGTGTACACACTAGACTCAGGGGAGGTAAGGGAGCATGAAAACACATAACTAAAAGGTATGATGATTTGAACTAGACGTATCCTCTGCATGGTGATGAAATCCCAGTCAGACGATACAAAAAGTGGAACCAAAGGCCAATGATATCCCCCTACCGGGAGGGACACCGGGTAGAAAAGCCTAGAAGAAAGGCAACTAAGATACCTCATTCATGACACGTCCAGAAAGGTGAATCTGTGGCTCCAGTCCTATCACCGTGTGGGCCTAAAAGGAATCACCACATGTGGACCAATGAGTAGGTAGCCTTTGGTGACTGAATGGATTGCGGTATTCCACTCAGGCCTCCGGAACCAGTCTCACCACTTCAACCCTCCTAAGGGAGAGGCCTTTCCAACAAATTGGTCGTAACCATGTCAAAAAATACTAAGGGATTTTGGCACCCTAGATGACAACAACTATGTCTCAGATGTAAGTGACAAAGGGGTGTTATTTGGATACCTATCCCCCTTGTCCTACCTAGCTACAGAATTCTTCTGTGTTCCCCAAGTGGGGTTAAAAGTTGGTTGAGTTAAGTAGCTTTTTAGGGCTCACTTTAGTTAGGTGTCAGAGTGTGTGCAATGATAATGTTGGCAGTTAACTAGCAAATAAAAGGATGGTATTAAATGATAGAAAAATGGAAACAATGCTAGAAATTGAATGTTGATTCAAAGACTTAAAAATTATTTTTATTTTATTTTTTTAGCAACTAAAATTAAGAAAAAAGTGGAAATCAAAACACGGCTAAGGGCCTGCTCAGTGCAGTTTGCAGCACAACTTTTGAACTGAAAATTGCGTTGTGCGGCGCAAGTTCCAGGAAGTTTGGCGCGGTACAGCGCGAGCATCGGCGAGAAAATCATGGTTTGCAGTGCAAGTTAGGGGAGGGTCAACATGGGTATCGTCGAGAAATGTGGATTGCAGCGCCAATTCTGGCATGAAGAGTGTGGTGTGGAGCGCACAAATCGTGGAGGTTTTTGCGTACAGGTGGGGTGGTGGCAATGCGCAAGTCGCTAGGAAAGCTGCATTTTGTAGCGTAATTCGCAGGAGTGTTCCTATGGTGGAAGCCGCACTGGTGGCGAGGTGGCGTGCGATGGGGGTCGCGTATGTGTCGGGGTAGTGAGCGGTGTCGCTTTGGTGTGAGGATGAGGCCACAGTAAGAGTGGTGCGAGCCATGATATGGTCCATGAGCAGGGGTCTGAGTTTCACGCGGTGCAGTACGCGTGAAAATGACAAGCAGCCATGGTTGGGACCGCAAACAGGCAAGGCTAACTCACGTTTTGAGTCACAACAAGAGGCTAAGAAGCCGATGTGTAGACCACGCGAAAATGGGGAACAACCGCAGTTGGGACCGCGAACTGGCAAGGATAACTCACGTTTTGAGTCGCAGCAAAAGGCTAAGAAGCCGATGTGCATACCGCGCAAAAATGGAGAACAACTGTGGTTTGGACCGCAGCTGTTAGTGAAAAAGACGTGGTTTTCTGCACAAATCAAAACTGGTTGCAACCGTACAGGAAAACATGTAGAACTGATAAACTAAGCAAGAAAAAATAGAAAACAGAACTGCAAACAGAAATGTCAATAAAAACTAAACTTGTCAGAGAGGGATTTAGAGAGTGGAGTCGCCAAACTGTAGCCGGGGTTTTCACCCCTGCTTATGCAAATGAGCACCTGTTAAGGATTATGGAATCCTCAACAGCAGTATGGAAACAAATAACAATAAACTAAGTACAAATGATTGAAGCAAATGACATTAAACGGTAAACCTGAGCTTAAACATGTGCATGAAATAAAATATAACTTGAAACAACAAAAAGTACGCTTGCAAAAACTGTAGAATAAAGAATCTTTGATTTTTTTATTATGGGCAAGCAAAGAGCCTACAAAAAATACATTTACCTCAGAGATGAGGCTGGTGGAGTTCTAGCAGTGTGTTTTGAAGCTCCTTGGTTCCGTACTCTTCTCTCCAATGCTTTGATGGTGGCTAAAGTTTTATCTTAAGGGAGGCCAAAAAGCTCAAAGATGGATGGCTTAAGGCTTTGGAAAAAATTCAGCAGCATGAGAGTAGAGTGATTAAGGGATATGAAAATGAGGGGCCTCCACCCCTTTTTATAAACTTGGATTAGGGTTTTAGGGATTTTTAGGGGTTTTTCCCTATTTTCTCTTTTTTTATTTTCTTTTGGGTTTTATTCACTAATTTTTTTATTTTGACCCTCTTTTGGGGTTTTAGTATGTTTTTTAGGGAATTTTGGGTATTTTTAATACCCATTTGGGTTTTATGGGCTTTGGGAGGTGAGGTTGGTAGGAAATTTGGTCAACAGAGGTGTATGTCCAAAGGGATGAGCTAGTGAGCACTTTTTTGGTGTTAACAAATCAACTTAACGAATTAGATGAAAAGCGCACAGCAGCAGTGAATCATACAACTTTAATCCAATAGCAGTGCTCTAAATGACATCATAGATTCATAAAAAGAAAGTCTTCCAAGAAGGAGACTGGGCTCTATTATATGATTCATGGTTTAAGAGGGATTTCAAAGGCAAGCTACGCACTCATTGGTTGGGACCTTATCAAATAGATTGTGTATTTGACAATGGAACAGTTTGGTTTCACCATTGATGAAAACAAGACACCATTATTCGCAAATGGTCATCGGCTGCGACTGTATCACAAACCGATCTCAAGGGATGCTTTCATTTCATAGGTTGCAGCAGATCCAGATTATAAGTTAACGCCAGGACAGGGATTTTTCTCAACCCCTGTGAATTTTTAGGAACTACAATATCCACAAATAATTTGTACATAAATAATTTATTTTTCATTATGTATTTTATCTATTTCTCATTTTTCATTTGATCGGGTTTGTTTGAAGAATTGTGTGTAGGAATTAATTGGAGGAACAACAGTCATGACTGGGCCAGATGATTGTAGGCACCTTACATTGTTTTCCTGATTTAATAAATATCTTTGAAGAAGATGGATGATCCGTTAGCTTTCAACAGCCAGCTGAAATTTTGCATGTTACTTCAGTTTGCACAGCTGCGACTCCTTACCTTGCTCATTCTTCCTATTTTCATAGCTATAACTCCGTGTTGAGGCCTCAGGGGTGCAGGGTGAGTGCAAGGTGTTGGAATGGGTCCAAGGCTCCCAACAGAGGGTGAAAACCCAGACTGAAAGGCTTCGAAAGACCCTACGCAAGGGCAATTCTATCCCCAGCCTGTTTGGTGTGGAATTCTCCCACGGATATTCGGCCTCCGCTGGCACTCTATGAGTAGATGGGTTTGATCGATAGATAAAAGTTCAAATATGGAAAACAGAAGCTTAAAACTAAGACTGTTCTAACTTAACCTATTGAAAGCAAAAGGATCTATCCTGAGTTAGATCTATGCTAAAGAAGGGCTTGTTGTTGTGCAGATCGATCTTGATGTGAGAGGAATAAGTGAGTTTATCAACTTCAACAAAAATGTAAAAAGGTGCATTCACTTACTCTCTTAGATCATAATCCATTAATGAAAATTAAAAGAGAATAATATAAGTAATTTAAACTTGTCCAAGATCAATATGTAATCACTGTGTCAATTGAAAAATTAACATTGATTGAGTAGCTGTGAATCAATACAACAAATTTGTGCATTAATTTATACATGCAAAAGAACCACACCCTATAGATGAAAATTTTGAAACTAGAAATCAGGCACCGTCAAAGAAATTTGAACGATAAATAAGAGATGATTCACAGCTCTGGTAAAACAAAGTATCTCCATGTCCTTTCCTACTGATTTCTGACCCAAAAATTATCCACCCTTTACCCTGAGAAGTATCCTTCCTTAAATAAGGATTACAATAGAGTACAAAAATGGGAATCCCAAAAGATGGGCATTACATAGTTTAAATTCGGCTATCAATCTAGGGAATTCTGCCATAATAATATACACAAATTTAATTCAACAGATTCCCCCCTCTTTCGGGAAAATCCCATAGCAAAATTGTAGAATTTCGACAACAGATCACTAGCTGTCGACAACGGGGAAGAGTCGATCCTCCAAACCTTCCTATTGAATCGCTGCGGAATCTCCCGGCTGGTCCATAACGCTTTCAAAAACATAAAAATTGGACAATGGGTCTTGTTTCACGGGAGCTGGTGATGTACCGGGTTCTTCATTGACTATGAAATATTGGATAATAGAGTCATCTTGATCATACAGCTGTTCACTGCTTTCCTCGTCATTCCTCTGAGGAGATGGTAAACAAACTGGCATAATTTCATAAAATTTTTCCTGTTATCACTGTTGATATCAGGAACACCTGCATCAAAAGGTGGTGACATAGGTTTAGGAAATAACAAAGAGTGAATCTCTTCGTGCATAAAAGATTCATCGAAGGTTTCACAACCTGTCTGCATGTTATTCACCAAATTGTCAGAAAGAAAATTCACCAAAAAATGAAAACTTTCTAACAAATTCAAATGATGAGCTAAGTGCTTCATACCTGCGGCCATATTTAAAATAAGATAAAGAGGATCAAAATGATTGAATATGATGGGCTTCAATGATTAAAATCATGTGAATTTGGAATTACAATCATTTGAATTGGAATGAAACGACGTCGCAGCATGTCAATCTGAAATGGATCATAACAAGTACAATTTCAACATAATGAAGCATAATCCAATGTCGCATCTGAAAATTGTCATTGCCGGTCAATCTTATCAAACACTCATACCTCCAAAGATGATCATGCAATGCAAAGTGAAGTGAGAATCCCGGTCGTGAGAACATCGAAAACAAGACATTGCAACGTAAATTCGAATGATTTAATTTCATCCACTGGATCAACTGAACGGATGGTGAGGATTTAACAATGCAGGATGCGGGATAAGACCTTGGGGAAGTATTCCTAAGTTTCATCACGATTCCCAAAAGCCGCAAACCAAAAATTGTGGGTTTCGGGGTTGTAAACATAAATCAAAACGCAAAATGCGTTACCGAAAGCCGCAACCCAAAAATTGCGGGTTGCGGTGTTTGGAAACATGCTACGCAACTACAAGGAAAAGAGGGAATCCGAAATCCGAAAGCCGCAACTACGGGTTTCGGGTTTCGGGATGACGATTCCCAAACTTATTAATAAGAGGTCCCTGCAACCCGCACCTTTCAGGTTGCGGGTTTTGGATTGACCAAAATCAAACAACTGAAAATTGCTTTCTTGCAACCCGCACCTGTCGGGTTTGTGATTTCAGGTAGGCAAAGAACAAACAATAACAGACTTAAAATTTGAATCTTTCTGCGACCAAAACACTTGGAACTTTCTAAGGAAAACAATACAATCAAGTCAAGCAAAGGCATAGGTACAAGATTGCGGAAACCAAGCTTGAAATTCATGTGCACAAGAACACTTGCACGAATATCCTTGCATAAACAGAAAAATCGGGGCTCTCATGCTTAACTGAAGCATGGGATCTATTGTGGCCACAACAAATGGCGACTGGTTGGGAAGAACCAGTTATCTCTGCAAACAAACTTAAGTCAGAACGGTGTACCGGTCAAAAGCCTTTTCCAACCTGAAATCTTAGAAAATATTTGTAAAGAGACAACCAATAAGCAGAAAACATAAGATTGATATGTTCCCATCAATGATCATGTTAGAAGAAATGCAAATTTTATAAGGAGAATTAAGAGACAGTAAGACTTCTTTATCATTATGCAATCATTGAATCAACAGCTTGTGATAAAACTGGGACGAACTTAAAAATACTCATGGATATCTAATTTACACATCACCTTGGTTTATTAATTGGTTTTATATACAACAGTTCTTCTTACCATATACACAGATAAATATATATATATATATATTTTAAATAGATTATAAGACCTTGTTGATACAAGACCACTACCCTGACTTGGTAATCAGATATTAGCAGTGCCATTCACAGACCTAATCTAGAAGCTGATCAAGCTGGCTCGGTAAGGAGACCCCTTGTCCTTAAGCTGTGACACTAAAGGAAACTATCATCGCTTGGTGACCACATGATGACAGCTTCAGTCCAGATTAAACCCATGATCATGGCAGGGATGGCTTGTGATAAGACTCCCCTATTCTTGTACAAAACAATAATCTTAAAAAGGAAAATACAGATATTATTCAAAGGATAAACTACAAGGCACTGCCGAGGCTTGGTAACCTCATGATGACAGCGTTACTCACTAGTGTTCTGTAGATCATGAATGGACCAACCTGTGATAGGATCTTCCACCTCTCAGGAGAAATGAGAGTCATCTTCCAAGTGTGGTGGCTTGATGTGAAGATGTCATTCCACTAAAAACCTATGAACCTAAAGGGATGGCTTGTGATAAGACCCCCCTATTTGCAACCTATCATTATTCAAGAGAATTATTAACATGGTGACTGTAATAGGATCCAGAGCAGATAAAGATGACCAGGTTATTGTGATATGCTATGACAATGAGACATAAGATAAAAATATTTCAACCATTTCCCGCATCTCAATTAAACATATAAAACATAAAAGATAATAACCACAGTGGAAAGATATCAATATCGAGGTCCTGCATCATTTGGCTGTGCATTCTTTACAAAACATATTCTGATATCAGCCGAAAGAGGTTGAGACCATCATACCATCCCGCAAGTTCAGTTAAAGGTCATATTAAAACTGGCTTTAAATCACCGCCAAATGTGTGGAGCTTATTATTCCAAAAGAAAACAATCCAATCAATACAAAAGAAAACACACACCAAACCTATGTACACAAGTACCAAATTATTCAAACAAAGTACTTTTTGAGTAGTGTAACATTCATTGGGTAAGTGTCTACGACTCCCTCCAGTGTTTGTAATCGAACAGTGTTGGGGCCCATCTTTTTTGTAATAATGAAAGGTCCCAGCCAAAGGCGCTGGAATTTGGTCTACTGGGTTTTGTCCTTATGCTGTTTATCCCACCTTAATACCAGATCCTCAACTGAGAATTCTCTGTCAGATGAAGATTTATCGTCAAACCATCTCTTCACCATCTGTTGATGATGATACAACTTATTCTTAGCCACTTCTCTGTCTTCCTCTAGCTTGAGCAGTGTGTCAATTCTATGCTGAAGGGAGGAAGATTCATCTTCTTAGATAGATTGGGATAATTGCAACGAAGGGATGGTGAGGCTAGTAGGAAGGACAACTTCCTTTCCATACACCAGACAGTAGGGTGAATTGCCGATTGCTGCCTTTGGGGTGATTCGATCTGCCCAAAGAGCATTATAGAGTTGTGTGTGCCAATCTTTATGATGAGAAGCTACAGTATTCTTAAGAATATTTATCATATTTTTATTAGTGAAGACTCAACCAACCCATTACCCAAGGATAATAATTGGTAGCAAACTTTAGCTTAATCCCTTTTTCAAGGGCATAATGTGTCAGATCGATCGAGGAAAAATAGGATGCATTATAAAAAACAAGATATTTTGGGACGCCAAACCTGGTAACTATCTGACTGTCAAGAAAAGCAATTACCTGGTTTGTATTAAATTGTCTAAGTGGGATAGCTTCTGTCCACCTAGTGAAATAGTCAGTGGCTGTAAGAATATACTTATGTTGCAGGGAAGAAGTGAGGTTTATTGGTCCAATGAAATCTAGTCCCCACTGCTGAAATGGGAACTGAATTGTGACTGGCTGCAAAGGGAAAGCATATTTATTAAACTTCCCTGTACATTTCTGACATGGTTCACACTTTCTTACATAAGCATATGCATCTTTAAACAATGTAGGCCAGTAATACCCTGCTCTGAGAATTTTACGAGCTGTAGTTTCCCTTGAGAAATGGCCTCCAACTGGTCCTATATGAAATTGAAATAGAGTATCATTAGTCTCATGCTTTTCTAAACACCTAAGGAAAACCCCATCATAGTTCTTTCTAAATAAGACTTCATTAATGAATTGGTAAGGAGCAACTTTCAATCTTAATGCTCTACATTTCTTAAAGTCAAGGGTTTCAGGAGCAAACCCATGGTTCAGAAATAATTTGATATGGTCATATACCATTCGGATGTAGAAGTATCAATAGCATTGATAAAACCTTTTGGGACATCTTCCTCCTGCTCCCATTCACTCTGCTGTTGTGTAGGATCGTTCGGCTAAGCAGTAAGAAGACAAAGACCTTATCTGATTTCTAGATCATAATCTTGCAGGGCTGTCATCCAATGGGCCCTTTTCTCGCTCAATTCCTTCTGGACTAACACATTTCTAATGGCAGAGAATGGCACAATAACCTTTGTTCAATATTTTAACAAATATGGCCTGTAATGCTTAATAGATTTGTAAACTGCATAGGCTTGTTTGTCAATTTGAGAATAATTAAGCTCCGCACCTTTGAATGTTGAGATCATGAAGGATATTGGGATCTCAGTATCATTGTCGTGCCTCTGTGTCAAGATAGCTGCATAAGAGAAATCAGTGGCAAAAGTATAGAGAATAAAATATTTGTCAAAGTCAGGGGACATAAGGGCAAGAGCTTCAACAATTGCTCTTCTGATTTCAATGAACACATCTTTCTATTCCTGCGACCAAGTAAACTGTACATATTTCTTGAATAATTGATGTAAAGGTTTAACTATCTGTGCAAAATTAGGTACAAATATATGAACAAAATTGATCTTACCTAAGAAAGATTGCATGGCCTTGCGCGAATCGGGAAAGCCAATTTTTGAGATAGCATCAGTACGTTCCGAGTCAATAATCATACCTTCTTTGGACACGATAAAATCGAGAAGTTTTCCTTCTATGACTGCAAAGATAGATTTCTTTGGATTCAGGGAAATCCTGTACTTCCTTCAACGTTCGAAAACCTGTTTCAGGGAAAAAAGATGTTCATGTTGCTTCTTAGAATATATAGTAATATCATCCAGATAAAATACGACAGAGTTATGCATCAAACCTTTGAAAGCTATATCCATAGCTCTCTGAAACGTGGCCCTGGCATTTATCAATCCAAAGGGCATTCATCTATAGGAGAAAGTGCCCAAGGGGGTTCTAAACGCGGTTTTCAACTAGTCATCGGGAGCAACCATAACTTGGTTGTATCCTGAAAAACCATCCAGGAGTGAGAAAATTTCAGAACCTGCCACCTTTTGCAGAATCTGTTCCATGGGAGGAACAAGATAATTGTCTTTTTCGGAAGCTCGATTCAACTTTCGGAAGTCAACACACAGTCTGATTTCGCCACTTTTATTACGCACAGGCACCAAATTGGAAATCCATTGGGTATGCCTGACGGGAAAAATGATTCGGGATGCCAACAATTTTCTAATTCTTTTTTCACAGAAGGTTCCAAGCAAGGGTGCATTTTACGCAATTTCTGTTGATAGGGTTTCACCTCCAGATTCATAGGTATGTTGTGGTGCATGATGCTTGTATCAAAGGTTTTCAATTCGTCGTAAGTCCAGGCAAAAATGTCCTTGTACTCTTTACATAACTTAATGATAGCTCTTCTTTCCTCGGGAGAAAAATTAACTCCAATATTGATCAAATGAGGTTCTTGCTCAGTACCTAAGTTGATTGGTTCATAACTTAGCGAGGAGCTGTGGGTTTTGCAATTGGTTTTGTGTCTGAATTTATCCTGTAAATCGTAAAATTTCTCTAGACTGATAACAGTTTTCCGGATAACGTTTGAAGGATCAGAGAGTGATTTTTCATGCTCTTCCTCATCTATGGCCATGTTTTGAAACATATCCTGGGAAGTAAGGAAGTCAAGTATCTGTTGATCGTCGTCAAACACTTTCCAATTGGTCATGTTGTCAAGTATGGAAGGCCTATACATGAGTTCCATAGAAAAAGTCTGGGGAGACAAGCCTTCTAGTGGTCTCAATCTAGATGTCGTGTTTGCTAATAAGTCGGCGTCAAAATTCTATGACCTAGGGACTGAATTAATGTTAAATCCAGAAAAGGAGTTGGTGAGATCCCTTACCAATTTCTGATAATTCATCAGGCGAGGAGACAAGCAGTGTATCTTGTTCCTGACCTATTTGACAATGATCTCGAATCACCAAAGCAATGAATAACCTGTACACCCAAATCAATAGCCTTTTTAAGTCCTTGAATAAGGGATTTGTATTCAGCCATGTTTTTGGTACAGTCGAATTCCAATCTGCATGCTATCATAATCTTGATCCCTTTTGGGTTGATGAGGACACAACCTGCACTAGCTCCTTCCTTAGACCTAGAGCCATCAAAGAATAAAGTCCAAGCAGTCTAATCTATTCTAAAATTTGTATTTACATTAAAAACATTATGTACAACATCTCCAGTGAAAGGTACAGTGGTAAGATGAGTGATTTGAGATTGTTTCTATAAATTTTCATCTAGAGAACAGTCAGCAGGAAAATCTCCAAAGAAAGTGCCAAACGTAAAATGTTCAATGTGTTAATTGAGATAACCAGTTGGCTCACTTGAGTCATTCAGATCTGTGAATGTTTGTTTCATGAATGGTTCCCTACTAATTTTGATTTTGTTGGGTTGTCCATTATAAGGTAACCATAGATGAGACCAGTCATTGGCAAAGTATCCTTTAAGCTTCTCTGACCAGTCCCTACTTAACCACATCCCATAAGCCTCAGGAATGTCAGCCACAACTATGTCTATAGTTTGGTGAATGCATGGATCTGCAGATAATGTAAGCAAGACATTCCTCAACCTTCCTACTACTCTGACTTTTGATATGTCGAGTTGGACGATCTGAGTAGGGAAAGGTTTGTTAAGATTCAATATGCTAAGACAGAAAATATCAGCATTGCATTTCATTTCACAACAATGGCATATACAGAATCACTGAAAGAACAACAAGCACATCATAAATACAAGACACACAGATTTATCCTGGGAAACCCTCATGGGGTACAAAACCCAGCAAAGCTTCCTCAATATAGATGACCAACAAATAAAAAGATGCAAACCCTAGACATGAGCTCCTTCTCCTCCATAGCAGACCTCTCCCTCACCTATGCACTATTCACAAGTGAGTGTAGTGTGTGTTAAATGAGGAACACACCTCCTCTATTTATACACATCTCCGACTTGTATTTTATATTAACTAGGTCAGCCCCAACTTAACCACTAGGTTAAACAACCCATTACAACTGACTGGGCCGACCCCTCTAGGGTGGTCTAATAACCCTTTGACCCACATAACACATACAAGGTTGACCCCCACTAGGGAAGTCTAATAACCCAAGTTACCACATTCCGATGGAGGAATAAACATCTCTGGATATACAATAAGGTCTTTACGGAGGAATGAAGCATCTCCGGAATAATAAAGTACAAATATAATATTCTTAGAAGTTACAATATTTCAACACTCCCCCTTAATCATAAGAATATTATAACAACATCTGCACGAGAAAGGAGTCATCAACTACACCATACATGATACATCTATAAATCATTGAAAGCTTTCTTCAATACATCATCATCAGTAACCCAAGCAGTTACTAGAACATCTTCAAGATCTTCAATACTGGAACATCAACATCGTCAGTACTGAGTCTTCATCTTCTACAGCACTCGAATAGCATCATCATGATCTTCTTGATCTACAGCATCTAGATCATCATCTCAATCCACAGCATCTGGATCATCTACAATATCTGGATCATCATCTCGATCTACAACATCTGGATCATCATCTCGATCTACAGCATCTGGATTATCATCTCGATCTATAGCATCTGGATCATCATCTCAATCTACAGCATCTGGATCATCATAGTAGCATACTCTGCAATGCACACGATCCAATTACAGGATGATCAATCCTGCTCACTTTTAGGACATAGGTCCATGGATGATACAATCCAGATCAAGTTCCAGGATGATCAATCCTTATCACTTTAAGACAAGAATCATGTCTATGGACGATGCAATCCAAATCAACTTCCAGGAGGATCATTCCTTATCACTTTAAGACAAATCTCATGTCTATGGACGATGCAATCCAGATCAACTTCCAGGAGGATCATTCCTTATCACTTTAAGACAAGTCTCATGTCTATGGACGATGCAATCCAGATCAACTTCCAAGAGGATCATTCCTTATCACTTTAAGACAAGTCTCATGTCTATGGACGATGCAATCCAGATCAACTTCCAGGAGGATCATTCCTTATCACTTTAATTCTAAATAATCTTGAATATGTATGTTCATGATCATTCAATACATGGGTATCTAAGATCCTAGCAGAAAGTAGGATTCTAACATAGGAAGACATACCTGGATTAGATACATGCCTATTTATTTCTAACATACCCAAACAATGTCTTTAGTCTCTTCAATGATTTAGAGACCTTGTGATAGTAACCCAGATACCTCATAAGTTAAGCATAGTAGAAATAAATCATACATACCTCGTAAGTAGAGCTTCTAAAGACTATGGATAAGTCTTTGTCTTTATGTCATCATGGTCATAGAACTTGATTTGTCTTTCGTGATGTACCTGTCTTTTGTTAGCAAACAACATCATCCTCATACAACACCATAGGTACATTAGTACAATCATATAACCTTGATCAAAGAATGTCTTCTATCATTCTCATACATTCATACTTTTACATTAATCAAGATTGTACTAGCCTAAATAATATGAAGACAACCATATTATGAACTTAATCAAGAATCAGATTTCAAGACATACCTGTATCTCCTTAAGTCATACATGTCGAGACTTCTTGTAGTCTTCTTATGTAAGGCCTTAGCCTCATCTCCCCCTGAAACTGGATCTGGAGCTCGATTAGGGTTTGTCAGAGAAACCCTAAAAATTCAAACTTTGACTTTCACACTTCTGAATGTATGGAAGGATGTGTCTTGCTGAGCTGATCAAACTAGCATACTTCAATTTTGAAATCTCCAAAATTTGACCCCTCAAAATTGCCTTCGAAACTTCTGGATCTTCTGGACAGGATCCTGAACTAGGGTTTCATAAAGCCCACCCTTCTTCCCAATCAAAAGGTTCGATCCAAGGCTCTAAACTCTTATTTTTCTGAGGAGCTTCTAGCCGTGGTCACAGACTTAAAAATTTCCAACTTTTCCTGAAGCCCTAATTTTCCACCTTTCCGATCAAAATCCCGAACTAAGGTTTGATCAAGCCCGGTCTTCTACCCAACCAAAAAATTCGATCTTGGTCTCCAAATTTCAATTTTTCTGAGTAGCATTCAGTCGTGGACTCCGATTCCAAAAATTTCAACTTTCTCCAAAACCCTAAATTCCGAAAGCCATGAATGAAGGTGCTAAAAAATAATTATGTTTTGACAGAAATATGTACCTAATTGTTTTTGGTGTAACTCCAAAATTTTTGATCCACAGGGTCTGAATTTTTTTTTCTGTGGTAGCCTGACCTATCATCTTTCGATCCCGACAGGTCTGACCTCAATTGGATTCTCTGAGAAAGAGTTATTCCAATAACGTGACCTATTTATGGGATAAAACAGGAGATCAAACTTGTACGGCATGCCACGTGTCACTAGTTCAACTTAGGCCTCTGAAAACATTTCCTGAGATAGTAGAGACCGTGAAATACCTGTCACTTTTTATGAAATTTCATTTGGAGCTTCCTAGCCCAAGTTATGACCTTTTTTCCTAGGTCACCAGAAACCCTAACTTGTACTGATCATAACTCACAAAGTACAACGAATCTGAGGGTGTCCTTTCGAAAAAAGACACATGGGAATGTTATCTACGACCTGTAAACTTTTCAGATCTTGAACCTTCTCCAAAATGGTTTTATAGAGAAAGTTCGACGATGACTGGTTTTTTCTATATAAAACACTAACCTTCAAATTGTCGTAAGTGAAGCAAATGTCATAAGTGCCATACATTACCTTCCTTCAGGTTAGCTCTAATACCATGTTAATATTCAATATGATAAGACATAAAATATCATCATTGCATTTCATTTCACAACAATAGAATATACAGGATCACTGAAAGAACAACAAGCACAGCATAAATACAAGAGAGACAGATTTATCCTGGGAAACCCTCATGGGGTAGAAAACCCAACAAAGATTCCTCAATATAGATGACCAGCAAATACAAAGATGCAAACCCTAGACATGATCTCCTTCTCCTCCATAGAAGACCTCCCCCTCACCTATGCGCTATTCACTACTGAGTGTAGTGTGTGCTAAATGAGGAACACACCTCCTCTATTTATACACATCTCCGACTTGTATTTTATATTAACTAGGTCAGCCCCAACTTAAACACTGGGTTAAACACCCCATTACAATTGACTGGGCCGACCCCTCTAGGGTGGTCTAATAACTCTTTGACCCACATAACACATACAGGGCCGACCCCCACTAGGGAAGTCTAATAACCCATGTTACCACATTCCGACGGAGGAATAAACATCTCCGGAATGAAACATCTCCGGAATAATAAAGTACAATATAGTATTCTTAGAAGTTACAATATTTCAACAAGGTTCCCATGTGGCATTAAGTTTTCTATAGACAGACAATGGCATTACATTCGATGAAGCACATGAGTCTATCATGCAGTTATGCACGTTCCTGTTGAAGATCTCGAAAGTCAGAAGAAAAGGGGTTGTCCTTTTGCTTCCAGGTTTTTGATCATCTGATCTGGTAAGGGAGTCAAAGTTACTATTCTGGGATTCTTTGGGTTGTTTGACTACCATGATTTTGGGTAAGGTATCTCTCATAGAAGGAATATTCAATAGTTCAAAAAGAGAGATATTATCCTTAACTCTTTTCAAATCATCAACTAGATTATACTCGATCTCCGGAATAACTATATCCCTTTGAGGAACAATTTTGCCTTTATTGGGAACTGTTGTTGGGGATTAAGGTTCCTGAGGGGGTTTTGGTCTTGACCTTGTGTTGTAAGGGTGTTGAACGTTAAACACGGTCTCAAGTTCCTCTTCCTCTTCATTCATGGGGAGTTCGAAGAAATATCTAACAGTGTTTACCTGTAGGTCCTCTTGTTCTTCATTCTCTTCAGGTGACTGTGAATCGTGGTTGGTATGATCATTGGAGGTTTCAGGAATAGTTTGGGATTCTGCTGCCAAGGCTCTAAAAATGGAATAGATTTCTTCATTTGAAATTCCTTCAATAGGGTCAAGAGGTGGTGGATTCTGAGGAGGCTGATAAGGTCTCCTTACAAAACCTCTGTTTTGGTTTTGATTCTGGTTGTTGTTTCTTTTCAGATCGACCATCTCATTCAACATTTTCTGAAGAAATTTCTTTACATTAGTCATATCAAATCGATCCTTGTTTTGGATAGAATCCCTAGGCACAATGTCAGTTTTCTTCCTAGATGTGGAAGTAGAGGGTTGTTCTTCTATTGCATAAAGGCCATCCTTAAGACAATAAATATCTTTTTCCACTTGGTAGGCTTCGTATAAACTATTTTTGTGTGCCCTTTTTACCCACATTGCAATGGGGGCAAAAATACCTTTTTCATAAAAGGAAACTAGAAGCTCTTCGACTGGAAGAACAGGAGGAGGGATTCTATTTTTTAGGTAGGAAAACCTTTGATTGTAATCTTTAATTCTTTCTTTACCTTTCATCTTTATGGAAGATAACTCCAAAACTAAATCCTGTGGTGTTTTTTCATCTCCAAACTTTTGGATAAACAACTTTTCAAAATCATCCCATGATATAATAGATCTGGCTTCCAAGGAAAAATACCATGTAGACGCCTTGCCTTCAAATGTGTAAGGGAAGAGTCTGCAAACTAAATCCTCGTGAATAACATTCCTAAGCCTGGTGGATTGCATGAAAGTTTTAATATGATCAAGTGCAAGTGACTTGTCATATGGGTTATATTTAGGAAGCAATTTTTCTGGGTTCTTAGGTGACCTGTGTTGATCACCAAGTATCCACACAACTTCTTGGTCAAGCCAAGGTCTGTTCTGGCCTTCCCTAGCCATAGGTGGTTCTTATTCTTCTTCGGACGAAGAGTCAAGAGAGTGTTCACTTTCAGACGAGGAGGATGAAGATGAAGGAGGAGACAGTGGTGGTCCACCTGAAGGGATTACTTGTGAAGCAAGTACGGTTTCAGTAAATAACAAGTCAAGATTGAATTCAGGGGGTTGTTGTTGATTTGATGAACTCTTTTGCTTTGTATTTTGCTCAGTGTTTTGTTCATTGTTTTGTTCACCTGAATCTTGACTAACTTGATTTGCTTCCTGTGGATTAGTCTTTTCTTGGTGAATTGTCGCTAATCCTTGATTCCTCTGTAAAGCGAGTCTCTGTTGCAATCTAGCAGCACTATCACTGGACCTCTTGAGTATCTCTTAGATCATAATAGGTCCTCTAGTGGGTGATGTAATGATGATATCTCCTGTTTTTGGATCTCGATGATCTATTGGGTAATAGGGATAGTAGCAGAATGTTGTACTGGTTGCTCAACAGAAGTAGACGCTTGAGTGTGACTACAGGTGACAATCAGTATTCTTGTTGGAGGAGGTTTCTGAGTATTCTTCTTAGGCATATTTAACTAATGGCCCTCCTTCTAGCGCCATTTGTTGAGGCCTCGGGGGTGCAGGGTGAGTGCAAGGTTCTGTAATGGGTCCAAGGCTCCCAACAGAGGGTGAAAACCCAGACTGAAAGGCTTCGAAAGACCCTATGCAAGGGCAGTTCTATCCCCATCCTGTTTGGTGTGGAATTCTCCCACGGATACTCGACCTTCGCTGGCACTCTATGAGTAGATGGTTTTGATCGATAGATCAAAGTTCAAATACGGAAAACAAAAGCTTAAAACTAATATTGTTCTAACTTAACCTATTGAAATAAAAAGGATCTATCTTGAGTTAGATCTATGCTAAAGAAAGGCTTGTTGTTGTGCAGATCGATCTTGATGTGAGAGGAATAAGTGAGTTTATCAACTTCAACAAAAATGTAAAAAGGCGCATTCACTTACTCACTTAGATCATAATCCATTAATGAAAATTAAAAGAGAATGATACAAGTAATTTAAGCATGTCCAAGATCAATCTATAATCACTGTGTTAATTGAAAAATTAACATTGATTGAGTAGCTGCGACTCATTTGCAGAAATCGATAAAGAAAAGTATCTTAATAAAAGAAATTTAACAAGATGTCCTTATTTGAAAGATCGGTCATAAGAGAAATCAATACAACAGATCTGTGCATTAATTTATACATGCAAAAGAATCACACCCTATAGATGAAAATTTTGAAATTAGAAATCAGGCACCATCAAATAAATTTGAATGATAAACAAGAGATGATTCAAAATATTACTTTACTGTATTAAGAGGTCTGTAAACAAAATTACAAGCTCTGGTAAAACAGAGTATCTCCACGTTGTTTCCTGCTGATTTCTGACCCAAAAATTATCCACCCTTTACCCTGAGAAGTATCCTTCCTTAAATAAGGATTACAATAGAGTACAAAAATGGGAATTCATGTTAGGATATTTAGACACTTAGGAATTAGTTAAGATCAACTTGTGTAATATATCCATTAGGGATAGTGTGTTTCTTTAGTATGCATTAGTATGCATTTGTAAATACTTAATCTGACGGTCATGATATGTTTCCGACATAGAGTGATCCGACGGCTCAACTTCTCTTAGATCATACCTAACCTTGATCCGTGGCTTAACACCTGATTGGTCCATGATCTCTATTTAAAGAGCATGGAGGGTCATTGTTTAGTTGATCGATTATGAGAAGCTCATTTGTAACTTTCTTTCTTTGCATAATAAATTTTCCGTAGAAGCTATTTGGCCAGGGCCATGGAGTGTTTCCCTCAAGAGGGTTTAAACCACGTCAAAATATCGGTGTGTTGATATGTGATCTATTTGTGTGAAGTGGTTTCTCTTGGTGTTCGGTCCTTTGGTAGTACCCTGTGTACCCGAATATGGTATCAGAGCTTTTATGAAGAGCTGCTTCCGGTTATGATCTAGATCTTGAATTATTGTTGCCGAAACTCGAAAGGGTTTCTGGTTCTGGTATTTCTGTGTATTTCTGGGCTATGGAAGGTGTTCCATTGCGTACGGAGTGTCGTTTCCATTGGGAAATAGTTTTCGTTTGATTGAAAACGGTTCCTGGTTGCTCCAGAAACGCGTATTTCATCAGATCTGAAGGTATAATGTTACAGTCACGCATTTTTTTATTTTCTGTTTTTAAAAGAAAAAAAAATCTCATATTTTATCATTTTTTACTGTTAGATTTTTTTTGGGTTCGGATTGTTGCTTTCCCTTCTGCGTATGCTCTTTGCCGTGCACCTTGAGCGATCTCGACAAATCAGAAACAGAAAGGGAAAGGGTTTTTCTCGGCTGCGTATGCTCTTTGCCGTGCACCTTGCGCGATCTCGGCAAATCAGAAACAGAGAGAAAACGTAGACTTTCCGGGAAAGCTAACGATATCTAACTCCAGAAGTGTGGAAAAGTTTTTTTTGTTTCGATTTGTGGTGTGTTTTGCAGGAAAAATGGCAAGCACGCAAACCGAGCAAGAAGAGTTAGAAAAAAAAAAAACCCTTCCTCATTCCCATATTTTACAAACCTTTTAATCTAGCTCACTTGGTTTAAAGTTGCTTTATTCCTTATTATGTCTTGAGTTCAAGTCTTAGGAAGTTACTTTTAAAAGAAAAAGTGCATGCAATTTCTATTTTCAAGTTACTTTATTGTAAAAGTGCATCTCACTTAAATAATAAAAAATAAAAATACAAGTGAGTCACTTAAATTCTTTTTTATTGTTGCACTATTTAAAAGTAATATTATTGTAAAAGTGAAATCACTTATTTTACAAAAGTGGTTCACTTAAAGCAACTTTCTTGTAAAGTGATTGTCTAAAGGTTCATCTTGGGAAGAGGGGGGTTCTTTTTTTTACTGGACATTCTCTAGCTGCCACGTCACTATTGGGGACATCTTCAACAGTTTCTTTGTTCAAGCATAACTTCATCATACAGAGTCAATTTTCAGTGCCGTTTTTTTTTAAACCGTCTATTTTTTCGAGCTCTTCACATCCAAACTATTGGTTTCTGCTTTTACAGCCATTAATTTACAAATATGGCCTCCCCTTGTGATATTCTACTTAACAGTTCCAACTATTTCTCATGGAAATCTCGTATGGAGGATGTTCTACGAAGTAGGGGACTTTTCAAAATTACCTCAGGGAAATAAACAGAACCCACTGATGATGATAAGAAAATAAAATAGGAAAATAGATGTGACGAAGCTCGTGGATTGATTGGGATGTCAATATCTACTGATTTGCGATTCCACATATCTGGAATTGATGAACCTGACGTTGATTGGGACAAGTTGGAATCTGTGTTTGGTAAACACAATGAAATTCGAGGTCACTAACTCGAAAATGAGTTGATTTCTTTAAATTCAAGTGACTTTTCATGAATTCAAGATTATTTATCGAAGTACAAAACTCTTAAACTCTTATGTGTAGAATGTAAGATTAAGAGGGAAGACAAACAATGCATTTATCATATTCTTTCCAAACTTTGACCTGCATATTCTGTTTTTGTATCTACATTTTACTCCATGAAAGAATCCTTGAATGCAACTAGCTATAAAGATCCTAGTCTTGAATCCTTTTGTGATTCCTTGATTAGAGAGTAAAATAAACTCATTCATCTTGAAATAATCAACAATGCAGATACATCTGGGAAAGCCTTATTGTCCCAACAAAAAGAAAAGTCCAAGCCTCCCAAGAAACAAAATTTTTGCAATAATAAGTCAAACAAGGGTCCAAAACCCTCTTAGTCAGCTCCTTCTTTAAAAAATGACAAAGGATCCAAGCCAAAAGGCAAGAAGACTGAGCGTCATTGCAACTATTGCGGGAAAGGTAATCATGATGAATCTAAGTGTTTCAAGAAGATGGAAGCCTTGGAAGCAGCAATGAAGAAGCACCACATCAGCCTAGATTCGCCATCAGAATCTGCCTCTCATGGACATGCACTTTGTGCTTCTGGTTATTCTTATAATGCATCTTCTTCTTCTACTTCAAATGAATGGCTCATTGATTCTGGAGCATCTTATCATTTGGCTAAGGATCAAGCCATCTTTTCTACTATGCATGAATGTAACACCAAACAAATATTTGTTGGTGATGATAGATCTCTAAGTGTTGTAGGATTTGGAACAGTTCCAGTAGATAATGGTCATTTTAGTGATGTACTATGTGTTCCAAGAATTTCCTGCAATTTGTTATCAGTCTATCAGATCACTCATTCTGGTGAAGGTAAAAATGTGACCTTTACACCTCACCAAGTTGTAATCAAGGATTTTAAAAATCCTCAACAGGTCCTAGCTACCGGAATTGTTGATGATATTACCAGGTTGTATAAGTTTAACAACTTTGGGTCATCACCTTTCCCTTCAGTTTTTATTGCTCATAGTGATAACTTGAGAAAACTTTGGCATGAGCGATTTGGTCACTTAAATTATCGCTCATTGCAACAACTATGTAAAGAAAATATGGTGACAGGTCTTCCGATGGTATCTTGCAAAGATGGTGTTTGTTCCGGTTGTGTACTCGAAAAACATCATTAGGACAGTTTTGACAAATGTGCCTCTTGGCACGCCTCGATTCCCTTGGAGCTTGTGCATAGTGACTTGTGTGGTCCTCTTCCATCTGCTTCCTTTTCTAGTTTCAAATATTTCCTAACTTTCATTGATGATTACAACAGAAGCACTTGGGTTTATTTTCTAAAACTTAAGAGCGAAGTATTTAACATGTTCTTGGCCTACAAGGCCCTTGTTGAAAAACAATCTGGTCATCAAATTATTAAGTTAAGATCTGACAATGGAGGAGAATATGTTAACAAAAAGTTCACTACTTTCTGCACTGAACAAGGCATCCAACAACAGCACACTGTTCCATATACACCACAACAAAATGGTGTAGCTGAGCGGAAGAACCACACTTTAAAAGAAATGGCTAATTGCATGATCTAATCTAAGGGACTAAGTCTTCAATTTTGGGTTGAAGCCATTAATTGTGCAAATTACATAGTTAATCGCACCCCCACTAAAGCATTACAAGGTATAACACCAGAAGAAGCATGGAGTAAAACTAAACCTGATGTAAGTCACTTCCATGTGTTTGGTAGTGAAGCATGGGCTCACATTCCGGATGAAAAATGGAAAGCATTGCTGCCTAAGAGTGAAAAGTGCATATTTGTTGGATATTCTGAAGATGTAAAAGGTTATAGACTTCTTCAACCACATTCTCATGATATAATCATTAGAAGAGATGTTAAATTTGATGAAAATCTCTTGGCCTGCGAGCCTAACTTGGCAATTGTGCCATCTTTGGCCTACGAGCCTAACTCGGCGATTGTGCCATCTTTGGCCTGCGAGCCTGATTCGGCATTTGTGCCTTCTTCTTCTTCTTCCAACTTCCTTGATAGGTTTCCAACTCCAGTTTCTGATGATGACAGTGAGGATGAAAATCCACCTCCGCCTGCTCATGTTCCTCCAGTTGCACCAGCACAAGTGCTTCCTCGATGGGTCTGTTCAACATGTGAAGCAGCTGGTGATCTTGCCGGTGATCCTAGAGATCAACATCGAACACGTTCTCAGTTTCAGCAAGCCTCTTCTCTTTTGGTTCAAGTTTCCGAGAATCATGATCCAGAAACTTTTGCAGAAGCTTCAAGGAATCCAGATTGGGATGCAGCCATGGATGAAGAATATCGTTCCTTAATGGCGAACGATACTTGGGTTCTTGTACCTCTTCCAAAAGGAAGAAAACTTGTCAGATGTAAATGGGTCTATAGAACTAAGTATACATCAGATGGAAGTGTTGAAAGACTTAAGGCAAGGTTAGTTGCCAAAGGTTTTTCCCAAGTTGAAGGGATTGACTACAATGAAACCTTTGCTCCCATCGCAAAAATGAACTCCATCCGCCTTGTTCTTTCCCTTGCAACCTTACATAACTGGGAAGTCCATCAAATGGATGTCAAGTCTGCCTTCTTACATGGTGATTTACCGGAGGAAATTTACATGGAACAACCTCCTGGATATGTTCAGAATAAATCTAGCCTTGTCTGCCGCCTTAAGAAATCCTTATATGGCCTTAAGCAAGCTCCTAGAGCTTGGTATGCCAAAATGGATAGCTTTCTCCTTGACACTGATTTTTCTAGATGCCATTCTGACCCCAATGTCTATACCAAGAAAGTAGGAAACCACCTCATCATACTTGTTCTATATGTTGATGACCTTATTCTTACTAGTAGTGACCCTCAGCTTATAACCCATGTGAAATCCAGTCTTAAACAAAATTTTGAAATGTCAGACTTAGGACATTTGCATTATTTGATTAGTCTCCAAGTCGTGCAAACCAAAGAATGAATCTTTCTTTCTCAGTCTAAGTATGCTTGTGATCTTCTTCGCCGCTTTCACATGGAATATTGTACACCAGCCCCTTCTCCCTTCCAGTCTAGAGTCAAACTTTCTGCCACTTGTACTTCACCTGAAGTCGATGCCACCTTGTATCGTCAGCTTGTTGGTAGTCTCTTATACTTGACTCATTCCCGTCCTGACCTTTCCTTTTCCGTTGGTCGTGTTACCCGTTATATGCCGACACCTCATGAAAGTCACTGGAAAGCAGCTAAAAGAATACTTCGATATATTCAAGGTACAGTTCAATTTGGGATTCATTATAGTACAGGGGGGAAACCTTTGTTGGTTGGTTTCACTGATTCAGATTGGGCTGGCGATCCTGATGATCGAAAGTCTACTGCAGGTTATGTTTTTAGTATGGGATCTGGACCTATCACTTGGGCTTGTAAGAAACAACAAGCTCTTACTCTTTCTTTAGCAGAAGCAGAATATCAAGACGCAGTTAATGCCAGTCAGGAAGCTTTATGGCTTCAACAGATCCTTTCAGAGTTTGGATTCGAGCAGCAGCAGCCTACTCCACTTTGGTGCGACAATCAAAGTGCCATCAAGCTTGCCAAAGATCCAGTTCTACATCAACGCAGCAAACACATTGAGCTACATATACACTTCATCATAAATCTTGTTCATGATCGTGTTCTTGAAGTGCTCTTTTGCCCTACAGATGATCAAGTTGCAGACATCTTAGCCAAGTCTCTTACAGAAGCGAAGTTTTCTAAACTTCGATCTATGTTAGGAGTTCAGGAGCTTGTCATTAAAGGGGGATAGGCTCTAATGCCTCCTTCCTTCTCCTAATAGTGTCACTTTTGTAAATCCTTCAATCCTATCCCAAGTTGTTCTTAAGGGGCGATATTAGGATATTTAGACACTTAGGAGTTAGTTAAGATCAACTTGTGTAATATATCCGTTAGGGATAGTGTGTTTCTTTAGTATGCATTAGTATGCATTTGTAAATACTTAATCCGACAGTCACGATATGTTCCCGACATAGAGTGATCCGACAGCTCAACTTCTCTTAGATAATACCTAACCTTGATCCGTGGTTTAACACCCGATTGGTCCATGATCTCTATTTAAAGAGCATGGAGGGTCATTGTTTAGTTGATCGATTATGAGAAGCTCATTTGTAACTTTCTTTCTTTGCATAATAAATTGTCCCGTAGAAGCTATTTGGCCGGGGCCGTGGAGTGTTTCCCTCAAGAGGGTTTAAACCACGTCAAAACATCAGTGTGTTGATCTGTGATCTGTTTGTGTGAAGTGGTTGCTCTTGGTGTTCGGTCTTTTGGTAGAACCCTGTGTACCCGAACAATCCCAAAAGATGGGGATTACAGAGTTTAATCCAGGGAATTCTGCCATAATAATCTAAACAATTTTAATTCAATAGATTCCCCTCGCTTTTGGGAAAATCCCATAGCAAAATTGTAGAATTTCGACAACAGCTCACTAGCTGTCGACAACAGGGAAGAGTCGGTCCTCCAAACTTTCCTGTTGAATCGCCATGGAATCTCCCGGCCAGTCCATAATGATTTCAAAAAAAGAAAAATCGTACAATGGGTCTTGTTTCACGGGAGCTAGTGATGTACCGGGTTCTTCATTGATTATGAAATCTTGGATAATAGATTCATCTTGATCATACAACTGTTCACTGCTTTCCTCGTCATTCCTCTGAGGAGATCGTAAACAAACAGGCAAAATTTCAGAAACTTCTTCTACTTTATCACTGCTAATATCAAGAACACCTGCATCAAAAGGTGGTGACATAGCTTTAGGAAATAACAAAGAGTGAATCTCTTCGTGCATGGAAGATTCATTGAAGGTTTCACAACATGTCTGCATGTTATTCACCAAATTGTCAGAAAGAAAACTTGCCAAAACAGGAAAAATTTCTAACAAATTCAAATGACAAGCTAAGTGCTTCATACCTGCGGCCATATTTAAAATAAGATAAAGAGGATCAAAATGATTGAATATGATGAGCTACAATGATTAAAATCATGTGAATTTGGAATTATGATCATTTGAACTGGAATGAAACGATGTCGCAGCATGTCAATCCGAAATGGATCATAACAAGTACAATTTCAATAGAATGAAGCCTAATCCAATGTCACATCTGAAAACTGTCATTACCGGTCAATCTTATCAAACAATCATACCTCCAAAGATGATCATGTAGTGCGAAGTGAAGTGAGAATCACAGCTGTGAGAACAGCGAAAACAAGACATTGCAACGTAAATTCGAATGATTTAATTTCATCCACTGGATCAACTGAACGGACGGTGAGGATTTAACAATGCAGGATGTGGGATAATACCTTGGGGAAGTATTCCTAAGTTTCTTCACGATTCCCGAAAGCTGCAACTCAAAAATTGTTGGTTTCGGGGTCGTAAAAGGATGGCTTGGGACAACTGTAAGGATGGGAGCAAGATGTTGGGGGGAAGGATGGCTTCCTTTCCATAGACAAGAGTGAAGGGGAAACCCCTAATGCGTTCTTTGGAGTCACCCTGTCTGCCCATAAGGCATTTGGGAGAGCTATATGCCAACTTCGTTGATTTTCTATCACGGTTTTCTTGAGAATTCGAATGAGGTTTTTGTTTGAAGATTCAGCTAATCCGTTCCCTTGAGGGTAATAATTGGGTGAATAATGCAGCTTAATTCCCCATTCATAAACAAATTCATTTGTCTTGAAAGACGAAAAATAGGGATCATTATCAAAAACAAGGGAAATTGGAACCCCAAACCTAGTTATGATGCTTTCTTTCAAGAAACTGATGAATGTATCTTCATTGATCTTGCGCAACGGGATAAATTCCATCCATCTAGTGAAGTATTCAGTGGCCGTCAGGATGTATCGATGTTGCAACGAAGAATTTGGATTTATTTCTTCGATAACATCTATACCCCACTGCTCAAAAGGCTCAGAGATAATAACCGGTTGCAAGGGTCCTGCTGCCTTAGGTAATTTCCCGGCACTTCTTTGGCATACATCACAGTTTCATGCGTACGTATGGGCATCTCAGAACAGAGTGGGCCAATAATATATAGCTCTAAGTATCTTGTGTGCTGTTGTCTCTCCTGAATAATCTCCACCTGCGGGGCCATCGTGTAATTCTTTAACAACTTTACTTGCATCTTCCTTTTCTAGACATCTAAGGAAAACTCCATCATAATTCTTTCTGAAAAGTATCCCATCAATGATTTGATAAGGTGCTGATTTCAAACGGAGTTCCCTTCTTTGTTTAGAGTTCCAGTGCTCAGGTAGGTATCCTTGCTGTAAACAATGCACCAGATCTCTATACCATGACTGAGGAGTTGAGAAGATAGGACATACTTCAACTGAGTTTAGCTCAGCTTCATTCTTCCAATGTTGCTCTTCATCAGTCGAGTTTCCTGCAAGTAATTTGCACAGGCCTTGCCCTTTGATGATCATGGCTGGTTTAAATTCTAAATCATATTCTTGAAGAGCTATGACCCAGTTCCCTCTCCTTTCTCCTAGTTCCTTTTGAACGAAAAGGGATCTAACAGCTGGGTGGGGAACTATAACTTTAGTTCTGTTCTTAAGAATATATGGCCTAAACTGCTTGACTGCTTTGAAGACAGCGTATGTATGCTTGTCTACCATGGGATAATTTAGCTCAGCCCCCTGCAGACCAGTGCTCATAAACGAGATTGGGTATTCATCTCCTAGATCCACCTTTTGCGTGAGTACAACTGCGAGGGAGTCATCCGAAGCAAAGGTATACACGATAAAATCCTTATCAAAATCTGGGCTTCTTAAGGAAGGGGCCTTAGCTATAGCTTCCTTAATATCTCTAAATGCGTCCTTTTCCAAATCTGTCCACTTGAACTGTATGCTTTGTTTAACCATCTGTTGCAACGGTTTGACAATTTGTGCAAAATCTGGAACAAATCTTCGGACGAAATTGATAGTACCCATAAAGGACTGCATAGATTTTTTGTTATAAGGCATTGGAATTTTATTGATAGCTTGTACTCTTTCCTGATCTATTGACTCTCCCGCTTTGGAAATGATATGACCCAAGAGTTTACCTTCGGGAACAGCGAACACACTCTTCTTGGGATTCAAAGAAATACCATATTTCCGAAAGCAATAAAAAATATGCCTCAGATGGACAACATGATCTTCCCTTTTCTTTGAAAAAACTGTCACATCATCTAAGTATACAACAACACATTGCCCACCCAATCCTAGGAAGGCGATATCCATTGCTCGTTGGAATGTAGCTCTTGCGTTTATCAGACCAAATGGCATCCTTCTATATGCGAAAGTTCCCCACTTAGTGCGGAAAGTAGTCTTAAGACGATCTTCTTCGGCTACTAATACCTTATTGTATCCAGAGAAACCATCGAGCAGAGAAAATAGCTCAGATCCCGACACCATTTGAAGGATTTGTTCCATTGAAGAGACGGGGTAGTTGTCTTTATCCGAAGCTCTGTTTAAATTTATGAAGTCTACACATAGTCTTATCTCTCCTGAATTTTTTCTTATGGGAACTAAGTTAGCAACCCACTCAGAATGCCGAACCTTAAAGATTATTTTAGCGTCCAGGAGCTTCTTTAATTCCTTTTGAATCAAGGGTTCCAGAGTAGGATGCATCCTTCTTAGTTGCTGTTGAAATGGCTTGACACCCGCTTTCATCGGTATAACATGCTGAATAATGCGGACGTCATACATTTTCAGATCCTCATAGGTCCATGCAAAAACATCCTTATATTGCTTAAATAGTTTGATGAACCTATCTCTTTCTCCCGATGAACAACATTTTCCAAGGTTGACAAATTTTGGTTCTGCCTCGGTACCTAAATTAACTAACTCATGTTGCATTGATGAACTATTAGTTTTGGTATTAGCTGGCCTTTTGAACTTATTTTGAAGATCGAACAACATTTCGAGTGACCTTACCCCTTTGGGGATAAAATTTCCTTTATCTGCCTCCTTCTTTAGCAAATCAGAATCGTGTTCTTCTTCATCTATCACAGCTCCTTGGAAGTTGTCTTCGTTCGTTAGAAAACTGATAATCTGTTCGTCATCATCGAAAACTCTGAAGTTTGTGATGTTATCGGGAACAGAGGGCCTGAAAATTAATTCAATTGAGCATTTTTTATTTGATGGCACCAATATAGAAGCAGATGTTGCTAACAGATCAACTGCAGAATTTTGCAATCTAGGAATAGACTTTATATTGAAACCATAAAAATGCATAATTAAATCCCATACCTCAGCCTGATAACCCTTCAAATGAGGTGAGAGACAATGAATGGTGTCCCTTACCTGTCTTACAACTATTTCTGAGTCACCAAAAACCTTCAGGTATTTAACATTTAAACCAATGGCCTTCTTTAATCCATGTACCAAAGATTCATATTCAGCTGTGTTGTTAGTACAATCAAATTCTAATCTACAGGACAAAAAATACTTGTTTCTTCTTGGATCCATCAGAACACAACCGGCTCCAGATCCTTCCAGAGTTTTAGAACCGTCAAAGTATAATGTCCAAAAAATATCTTTTGATTAAGCTAAGTTAGTATCTCTACGATCTAATTCAGTGACTAAACTAACTATATTACAGTCAACATCATCAGTCCGAGAGAAATGAAGGAGATTGGATTGTTCATCTGATTCATGGCTGATGGTTTCAGACTGATAATTACCCGGATCAATTTCTAAGAAATAATTCCCCAGAACCGAGGATGAGAAGGTTACGGCCTCATTCTTTCCCTCTCGTTGAGTTACATTTTGCTTCATGTGTGGTTCCCTCAAGACTTTGATCTGATTCTGCCTATTTTGATAAGGCAACCACAGATGAGACCAATCAGTTGCAAAGTAACCATTCATCTTGGTAGACCAGTCCCTACTTAAGATCAGACCATAGGCTTCAGGAATATCAACTACCATTATGTTGATAAACTGACAGACTCTAGAGTCGGCTGATAATCTAATGAGAACATCTTTCATCTCCCCAATCACTTTGACAGTAGTCCTATCTAACTAGATAATTTGGGCCGGAGATGGAACAGGTTGCCCGCTAATTTTTTTACAAATTGACAGTGGCATGACGTTTGAAGATGCTCCAGAATCTACCAAACAATTGTGAACATTATGATTGAAAATTTCAAAGGTCAATGGGAATGGCAATGTTTGAGATTTAGATTTCCCGCCGATACTAGCCTCATTAATTTCAGGATCTTCTTGAGAGTCCGTTAATGGAGTGCTGGGATGGGGTTGCAGAACATGCAGCAGCTTGTCTCGTTGGTGAGGCAAACTGCACATGTCGAATATTGACACATTTTCCTTGGCTTTCTTTATATCCTCAATAATGTCATATCCTATATCAGACTCGTTCCCAATTCGGGCTGGATGATCTGTTTTACTCATTGTGACCTTAGGTTGCTGAACTATGGTGTCAATGTTCGGCTGTTTGGCCGCTATTTGGATAACTTTAGGTTGTGGTGGAATGATTGTTATATGCCTTCTAGGCAGTTCTTTTGAAACTTTAGGCTTGGGGGGAGTCGAGTCTTTCACAGGATCCGCAATAGGACCTTTACTGCGAGTATTAATATTCACAACAGAGAGAGAGCTTTCTATGGGATCTTCTTTTGCTGATTCAGTTATAGGTACCCAATCCCATAGCACCATAGTAGTATCCGGAGGTGGTTCTTCTAACTCAGGGCTCGATTCCTCTAGAGGGTCGTCTTGATCTGGAATCTGTGAATCCAACATTTGGTTCATGAATAAACTCATAGAGTTAATCCATTGTGGGCAGCTTTTTTCCGAATGCGGTTCTTGATGAAAGGTGCAGAAGTTCTCCATCCCGATTTCATTGAGGTTTAAAATAGGGGAAGTATTCATGGGTGGATGAGGTTGATCGTCGTCTTCCCTTTTTTTGCAAAATGGCTTGAAAGGTTTCCTAGATGTACTAGCAGCCTTATCTTTCTCGAGATCTACAATTTTATTGGATAACTTCTGCATCATCTTAACTACATTCTCCATGTCTGTTGATGACTCTTCCTTACCTCTAGTGAGCAGCAAGGTTTTTTTACTGACTGTTGGTTTTGTTTCAGCATCTAAGGCATGTTTAGCAATGCTATCTGCCTCCTCTTCCACCTTTCTAGCTTCTTCGAAATTCTCTATCAGGGTGGTTTTCTTAGATCTTTTAACAAACATTGCTATGGGTCCTTCAAGAGCTGTTGTATAATATTCAACCAGAGATTCTTCTGCTAGTTTATTTGCTTCACTGAAATTATTTAAGAGTGTTGTGAACCTTTGTTTAAAGTCTTTAACCTTTTCTTTCTTTTCCATTCTCATGGACAAGAGTTCTTTCATAAGTGTAGCTACAATCTTTTGGTTTCCATATTTCTTTAAGAAACAGTTTTCAAATTCATCCCAACCTGAGATCGAGCTAGGTTGTAGGCTAAAATATCAGGATGATACTTTTGGCTCGAATGTGTATGGAAAAAGCCTGCAGACTACATCTTCATGCTGCACATTCAAAAGATTCAAAGCTAGATAAAAACTCTTGAGATGATCTTCGACCGAAATGGCTTTCCCTGGATCGAATTTAGGCAAGACCTTCTCTGGATTTTTTGGAAGATTGTGGAATGGCCCAGCTAGATTCAACGCTCCCCTTGCTCTCCAAGCAGGTACAGCCATGTCTCTATGTGGAGAATCTGGTGGGGAATTGTAAGGTGAGTTCAGTGGAGTGTTCTTTGGAGTAATAAGTTCTCCAAGACTTTCTTGATCTGAAATATTTTTTGGGTTTTCAAGATCGACCTTGTTCAGAGGTTCTACAATTTCTTCTAAATTTAAATTCACAATCTCTTCAAAACTTTGCACAAGAATCGAATCACAAGTGTACTGTCGCTCTTTTCTAGGGGAACTTTTCCTAGGAAGGAAATTTACTCTGTTTAAACCACCTAGCTGTCTAACATAAGATCGTTTGTGCCTCCTCAAATCTTCTATTTCTGTAAAAGGTACAGCATACAATGCTTCTTGAGGCTCAGGATCAGAGACAAGGTTTTCTTGATTTGCTACTTCAAGATTTGGGCTCTCTGAAATTCCTTCTTTAAGTGGGTTTTCAGTAACATTTATGACAGTGGGAGATTTTCCTTTATCAACCATGCACTTTCAGGCCCTCCTTCTAGCGCCAAAAACTGTTGATGCCCCGGAGATCGCAGCATCAATCAGAAAGGGATCCTCCCTGGTAGACTATCCCAATTAGATTGTCCACCGTTTGGTACGGGGAATCCGTCCGGTTAGCGGTTCCGGCAACCGTGGGTTTGAAGATTTGCTCCAATTATACCGGTTATGGCCCGATCCACCGTTCTTTTGATTTTATGTTTTAGAATGATATGCAAGTGCCTAGACTAATTTAATCTAAATGCAGAACTGGAAAAACAAATATGTGTCTAAAATTGAAATAAATCTAAACTATCCCTGCAAGGAGCAAATTGTGGTTATGAGTAATGTGCTGGAAGAGTGATATAAAATTCAATAGACAGCCATTAAATCTTAAAGATAGATCCACAGCAGAAGCAAGAGATATTAGAAGATAGCTTCTAATACAGATATAACATATTCTATTACTCATGAAAGAGAGAATTCATTTGCACAGAGAGAAGTAAGATCATTCAATACAAAGAAATAATTCAAGACAGTAAAGAAAGATCTCACAGTAAAGTATAGAAGTCACAGGAATAATCCAACATGCATCCAATCTCCATTTCCATGCAAAAGACGTCCTCTCCAGCCTCTTCTTAGGTAGATTTTATTTTCTTGAAACAAGTGCAAGATAGCTCGTACAAGTTCAGAAAATTATTTCCCTACCAAAAGTCCTTAACACTGTTTCCTAAACTTCTATTTATAATATTACAAAATTCCCTTTGGGCTGCCACCTGGCTCTTTACACTTGTCTCCTACAGACTTTTCCCTTTTAATAAACAAAAATTGTGACCCCTTTTAAAAAACAGAAAATTCCCAAAAAAGAAAAGGACAGCTGTCCAATGGCTCTACGCTTTAGAGATATGAAGGCCAACAAAAATAGGAATCAACGCCTTAGGATCAACGTGTTCACTCTTGGGAAGGCGCTCCAGCTGGGAGAGAAGCACTCGGGCTGGCTGTTACTGTTGCTGCTGTTGGGAGAGAAGCACTCGGGCTGGTTGTTACTGCTGCTGCTACTGCTTTCTTTTCCTCTTCTGCAATGTAACTGAACCAGACACCAGTGTCTCTGATAACTACATTTGCTGAGGAAGGGAGCAAGATTTTCTGGGAAGTCACATCTTTACCAAGCTCTACTCCAATACCCTGAATTTTCACAACTGTTGCTTGGTGGATTTCTTTAAGCAAATGGTTGTGTATTGATGACATCCCAATATAATGATGGAGATCATCAATGGCTAAGACATCAATCTTCTTTACATATTTTTTTTGGATACCCAGTTCCTCCTTCAAGTTAGACAAATGTTGCTCTTTGCTCGGGAACTCATTAAGGGACTGAGCGAAACTCAACTTGCACTTATCATGCACTTCGTGGATTTTTTGATAAAGACTGTTACTTTTATCCATTGTCCCTTGGATCTTAGCCATTAGCTTAAGGCTACAGTTCCTGCAAAATTTCAAAAGGGCTATGTCTTCATTAAAACCATCTACAGATTTGAATGGGAGATGCTTGGGGAAATCAACCTTCCCTTCTCTCCATTCCATCTGGCTCAGGATGTTTTCTTTAACCCGAGTATATTTACCCTTAAGCCTATTAGCCTCTGCATTAACTTGTTTTAATCTAACCACCATGGCTTTGAGCTTGCACACTTCCTCAGAAATCAGCTCCTGAGTGTCATGCATTTGTTTTAGGATGCTACAGGACAGCTCATGGAAAGGAGACATATCTATTGCTCTGCTCTCTGCCTGCTCTAATTGATCAACCAATACCTGCTTATCTGCTTCTAGATGGGACACTCTAGCTTCTGCATCATTCTTTTCCACTTCTAAAACCATCATCTGGACCGCCAGGTGCTCTTTTTCTTCTTCTAAAAGGTTATACTTGTCTGACAATTCCTTATGCTCAACAGACAGGTGATTATACCTATTCACTACGAGATCCCTGTAAGCCTGCTCATTAGCCACAATATGTTGTAACATGCAAGCTCTCCTCTTTGTCGACTCAACTTATCTAACTATATCGGCCACATTGTCCTGCGTTTCTTTTGTTGCTTCTACAGCGACGGATGCCATAGCTAAGAAAGCCTTATTTGTATTTTGCATTACTGTGGTCTCCCACTGGGTAACAATATCTTCTTGGAAGAGTCTCTTTATCCTCTCTTCCGATTTTAGGACCACTGCCTTTCTCTTCTTATCATACACAAATTCATCCCATCGAGACACGGTATGCTCTTCTGATGGAGTGTAAGGGACGATTGGGAGATCTATTATATTTATTTATGCTTCTGCGGGTGGGGTTTGGACTACTTGAACTGCATTTGTTCCCACATTTTGGGTACCAGAGACACCTGCTCGCGTTGTGTCCGCCTCCACATTTTGGGTGCCGGAGACACCTGCTTGAGATATGTCTATTTCCATATCCTGGGTGCCGGAGCCACCTGCCTGAGCATATTCAACTATCTTGAGTTATTCTTCCGCCTTTTGTTCCTCCTCTGCTTTTCGTTTTCTTTCTGCTTCTTCCGTTTGTTGCTGATTTTCATTTTCTTCCATCTGCTTTGCATCTTCCGCTTCTTTCTGCAGCCTTTCACTTTCTACTTCTTGCTGCAATCTTTCATTTTCTGCTTCTTGCTGCAATCTTGCCACTTCAGCTTCTTGCGGTAAACTTGCAACTTCAGCCTCTTGCTGCAACCTTGCTTCCTCTTTTAACCTTTGCTCTTCTTGGGCTCGGGCATCAGCTGCTTCTCTCTCTTTCTGTAGGTTGGCTTATCGGGATGAGGTAGAGCTAGGGCTTGCGCCACTGCTTTGGCGACAAATCTGCAGCTCAGTCATGTTGTTGATGCCTCTAAATGCCTCTTCCTCGGCATCATAATAATGAGCATATTCAAAATGAGCATAAATTTCTTTGCAATGCTCGGGAACTTTTCCCCGCCTATCATTTCTGTGAAAAATTATTTCGCCGAAGTGGAAAGCTTTCAGTTCTTGAACAAATTCCTCAGCTGATGCAACCCTTGAGAACTTGTAGGCTCCTATGCAGAAGGGTAAAGGAGGGAAAGAAGCCTTATGTTGCTTGTTAAGCACTACTCCAATTCCATCAAGGAAAATTTGTCTCACTGCTTCCTTGAGGACTACATAGTCAGTAGCATACTTTGGCAAAATGTATGGTGCTTTGGTCCCTCCAAACATCCTGATGTAGGTGCCCTGCTCTGAGAAATAAAAATCTCCATAGTTTTCTAGGATCTCCATGGCATTTTCTGATAGACAGTTGGGCTCTTCCTTGAATATCTGCTCATATAGAGGTATGATGAACTCCTCGCAGATGAGCTTATAGCTAGCTCTGTAATTTTGAGCCCACATTATCTTGTAAGAAGTGTAGACCGGGGTGTTAGCTTTATCCCATGTGCAACCTAAGCTGGGGATAGATAGCTTGGCCAAAACACAGTCAATGAGATAGGAAGACATGTAAAATTCTAACTTTTTTAAGGCCAGACCTTCTCTTGCAACAGCCACTGTGGATGCCAAACTGTCCGAAAGGATAGTATCCCAGTCAAACACAGTCCCTTTGAATGCTATGAAGTGTATGATGGGAGCCCACTGTATCCTGTATACAGTGCCATCGGGCATGCCAAAAATTCTGCATAGCATCAGGGCGATTAACCTAAAAGGAGGTCTTAGGTTCTGAACATCGTATTCATCATTACCTCTCTTTCTTAAGTGCTTGCCTGCGACCTATAATTTTTTGGCCATCTCAATATTATTCATCTGGCCCAACCATTCATCACTCAGAGCTTGCTAGGGACATGAGAATTTATAGGCTGCAACAATATATGCTGGGTGGAATGAGGCGATGGCCTCTCCCCTGCTGTCATGTAATACTCTTGTCTCCGCGTTAGCATGTTCCAGTATCCACCCGATCACTTCAGAACATGGGAACAATTCAGGGCGGGTAGAAGCCCTAGCTATGCCTAAAGTTCTGATGTTGCAGTAGATCTGTTCTTCTTCCAATAATGCATCTAGGATATCCTGGTCCCTGATCATCCTGTAAATATCGCCCCAACGGACTTCGGGAGGAATGACGGTGGTACACTTAGTATCTTGGAACATATTTTTAGTCCTAAGTGGTATTGGCTCTGGTTCCATCACTTTAGCTTTCTTTCTACCACCTTTTGGCATCCTGGCTTATCCCTGCTAGCAACCAAATACAAGTCATTATGAAAATGTGCAACCTGCTATGAGATTTTAACAAAGAAAAGGACCAATTCAACATGCTAATGAGAGATATAGACAAATTATGAAGTTGCATGTTGGGGAAGCAAAATAAACCACTCCAAACAAGAAATATAGTTCTGAGACTTGATTATCCTAAGGAGACAAAGTTTGGAATGTTTCCGAAAGGGTAAGCATACGACGTGGAAACAACCTGCTTCCCATTTAGCCCTAGGAGAGAGGGTATCCTTCATCATTGCACTTCTAACGGTTAATGGCGGGTGAGCTTGGATTGAAACAATCTTATGATGAAACAAGGGACTGCTTTCCACATTTATCAAAAGGTGAGGGGTTCAGCCGACCACTACTGTTATTAATAACATTTACGAGACGTTGTGTGGCCAGATCAAATTTTGAATGAGGGTGACGACACCTGGAATGTGGCCGGTGAAAAACTCGGGTGGTCACAGTTATGGCTTTTAGCTGGTAGGAACAAGAAACCAAAGGGGCCTCAGCGGCCTTAAAAACAAAAATAACGACATATGCAACCAATTTCTATCGGCCACGTTATGGACCGGAAAAAACCCAAAGGTAACTTGACGTGGAGATGAGACAAAAATAGCGGTTAAAAAACCTACCTGGCAACGAGATAGTGGCTGAGTGAAGTGGACGCGGTCGTGGACGAGCTGAGCTGGAGCGGTCCTGCGCGGTCTTCTCAACGGTGTTTGTTTGAACGAAAACTAACAATGTGACTAACCAAACCCCCACCGTCCTTTTAAAAGGCTAGACACGTGCGGCATTAAACCGGTTGGTGGTGCCATTAAAACAGGGTTTTAAATTTTGTACGGCGCGGTCATTTCAAGCTGTCTCGACATTTGTGCACTACCGTCACTTGCGGGGCGGACTTACGAGTTTCACCCGCAATTGCAGAACGTTATGGCGAACTGCCTTGACGTTTCGGAAGAGATTGGCGTATCCTTCTGAAATGCAACCTTTCGAAACTTGTCGCGAGCGGTTTCGCTGAGTCGTCCCGCAGTTTCGGGAGAATAATGGATTTATTTCCGCAATTTTGATGGAGATACGCTAATTGCTTCCGCAATTGCGGAACAATTTCGCGAAGGTTCCCGCCGTTTCAGAAGGTTTTCCTGAATGGTTCCTGGGAAAAGAACTCGAACGCTTCCGCAGTTTCGGAAGGGAAACCTAAAAGGTTCCGCCATTTCAGAAAGGATTGGCGAATGGCTCCTGCAACTTGAATAAAAGTCTAAGTCTTTCCGCGGGGTTTCGGGAGAATAACGCAAACGATTCTGCCGTTTCGGAAGGCTTTCACAAATATCTTCCGCAACTTCGAGAGGAAAGACACTAAGTCCTTCGGCGGCTTCGGGGAATATTTGCGAATGAATCCCGCAGTTTCGAGGGGCTTTCTTGAATTCTTCCGCCGTTTCGAGAGGGATTTCTGAAATGGTTCCGCAACTTGAATAAAAGTCTAAGTCTTTCCGTGGGGTTTCAGGAGAATAACGTGAACGCTTCCGCCATTTCGGAAGGCTTTCGCAAATAGCTTCCGCAACTTCGAGAGGAAAGACACGAAGTCCTTTGGCGGCTTTGGGGAAGATTTGCGAATGACTCCCGCAGTTTCGAGGGGCTTTCTTGAATTCTTCCGCCATTTCGAGAGGCTTTCCCAAATAGCTTCCGCAGTTTCAAGAAATAATTTCTAAGTCTTTCCACGGAGTTTCGGGAGGCTTATGCGAATGGCTCCTGCAGTTTCGGAAGGGAAACCTGAATGGTTCCGCAATTTCGAGAGGAAAACTCTCCGGGATTTCGGGAGACAAACTTGAATACTTCCGCAATTTCGGGAGGCTTTCTCAAATGGTTCCGCAACTTCAGGAGAATTTCATGAATTTTATCCTTAGAAGAAAAACTTGAAATTTTCAAAGCAGGATCTTCAGTTGAAAACAAAGTAAAAAAAGGAGAATTAACCTCTTAAGGTAGTCTTTCTAGAAAAAATAAAAGGAGGGGCCCCAATATGTACAAAAATTTTGGGGGGGATGTTGCTGCAACAACAGGTTGGCGGTGTCCAACTCATCTTGGCACATGCGTATTCTACCAGAGATGCGACTATGAAATATCATGCCACGGCAGAATGGCGACTTGAGCATTAATTTTGAATGTATGGGTTCTAACTATAATTATGATTAGGCATCTATTGACATCATAATCAATAATGGTTATACTTGTTATTTATCCCTGTCATCGATCCACAGCAAATCAAATGAACCAAAATCACATTAAAGCTGTTACCCGTACTTATGATTTGACAACCGTTCTACCTGACTTGTGCGATAATCCTGCCAAGGGTTTTATCCCAAAACTAACTGTGCCACCTTTCCAAAAATGCTCAATTCAAACTTCAACTATCCATCAACCATGTCTGCATGCATTCAGTTTGATGTTCGAAACTGTAACTGGTGTATTCGTTATGATATTTCACAAAAATCTCATTGGTATGGGTATCCCTGTGAGGTATGAGCCTTTAACAATAGAATCTCTTTATAAGAACATAGATGTCTTTTCTATCTTCCAAGAAGCAAGGTGGACAGATTATTTTCAATGCTTGAATGGTTTTCATGAGGAAACAACCCTTGAATTTGCTCAAAACTTGACGAGCACTCATTCAGAGATTCGACGCATAAGGGTATATGTTTCAGAGGTAATCCTGGTGGAGGTAACGTGACTTCCCAGAATCGGGCGGCACTGGTTTAGTCGGAAACGCCATCACCCGACTGTAACTGAGGATTTCCTAGAGGTAGGGGAGAGTGTTCGACCACGGGGCAGAGGAACAGCACTAGAGACTCTTCCGAGTCCTTGGGACCAAGTTGCACTCTTCTTAAAGAAATATATTACATGTGAAGGGAGGTACAGTATTGTTTACATTTATGAATTTTTCCTCCTATCACATTTACGTTATCGTAAGCTACTAAATATGCCATACTATCTTTTTAGATCCTTGCAATGCATGGCTTATTATGCTAAAAGAGATCAACACCCCTTATCATCCCTCTCAAATCATGGGCTAATTAAATTATTGATCTTATGAGCCCTGGCATATAACAAGCTGACCTGGGGGAAACTTCTGGTTCGACCAGGGGCACCCCGTGAATTCTATGCAAAGATAGTGGATGAGGACTAGAGTTCCTCAAACTCAGTTGGGGGGAGGACTGGAACACCAGAATTTCGATTGGAGGATGAAGAGGAGATTGAAACTGAGGCAGCTAAAACTGCAACAGTAGAAGAGGAACGTTAGGCGAAAGCAGTCTAAAAGCTCTGAATGTGGAAACCTTCCCTGAAATAAGAAGAACTTTAATTCGAAAGGAGGGATTTTGCCCTGTTTCTAAGGTGATAGGATTTTTTTGCCTCAGAGGAGAAAAGAAGGGCTAATAAGCGAAGGCCATACATCCATCCCAGCGAAAAGGAGAAAAATCAAAACGGCTACTACAGCAGAAGCAGGTCAATTTATTGTGGCAGAAATTGGGATTCCCATCTTGAAACCCCGACCACCTACTGATACACAAGAACCTGCTGTAGAAGAACCTCAAATAGAGAATCTCTTGTATGAAAATGAACTGTTAAGGGAAGAAGTCAAATACTTCGAATTGAAATGGAGAAATGGAAGGAAATAAGAAGGAAACAAGCAAAGAGGAGTCTGGATATATTGGTGGAAGCTGCAGAAGAAGCGGAAAGTTCATTCCTAGACTTGAGCCATGAAGAGACAGGAAAAGTGGTATGCCCAGATTGTGGAGACATATATAAATTGGCAGGGCATAAAGTCATATTGGTGGACCTTGTTGCACAAGTGCCTGAACAGACAAAACAAGAAGGAAAAGTGCCTGCAGTTGAGTTGATGGGGGTAGATTTAGTCCAGGAACCTTCTTAGCAACTTGGAGAAATGAAGGAAAAGGATGTTGTCACACAAGAACCAATGCCCTTTGAAATATTGACTGAGGTTGCAACTCGGATTGAAATTGTTGAAGGTAAAATCCAAGAAGAAAATGTTGTTACACAAGAACCAACATCTTCAAAAATGTTTGTTGAGGTTGCAACTCAAACTGAAGAGGAAGAGGTTGAAATGGAGAGAAAGGATGTTGTCACACAAGAACCAACATCTTCAAAATAAAAAATTGAGGTTGCAACTCAAACTGAGGAGGAAGAAGTTGAAATGGAGAGAAAGGACGCTGTCACACAAGAACCAACAATCCTAGAATCAATTATTGAGATTTCAATACAAACAGAGGTCACTACAGTACCAATGGAAGATGAGGCTGCTACACCATCAATCCACAAAGTGGAAGCTGTAACATCTAGTGATGAGGTAAGAATGCTACCTTCTCAAGGCATCATTTATTTAGATTCTGATGATGAAAAGGATGTGGAGAATGGGAGAATTCAACGGTTAGAAAAGAAGATTCTCTGGCTAAATATTGAGTTAGATAAATGGCAGAAATACATTGCTCAGTGCAGGACAGGGATGAGTTCTCTCCATGAATATAGAAATATCATCAGGGAGTTGAGAGAAAAGTGGGCTGAGGAGTTATTCTTCCAGAAAATCCGTTGGGAAAAAATTCAAAAAAGGTTGGAAGAATTGAAGAAACTTAAATCCTTGCAACAAGAAAAAGACCAAATGTATACTCTTTCCCTAGAATTACTAAGTTGTGGGGTTCCATCCCCCTCTTACCCTGTCTTTCTTCACGAGCAGACAACTTTATTTAAATTGAGGGCCTTGAAGGAAGGAAGATCATTTGATATAGCAACAGCTGCCCAGTTTCTAGAAACTTTTATGGGAAGTGATTTTGAGGATCAACATTTGTTATGTAAATTATATTTACATGATAGGGCTTGTTACATTGACTCCCCCTCTAACCCTGTGCCTTGTTTGGGGGATGTTCAACTGAGGGCATTTGCCTCTTTTTTCATCAACCATGTGAAATGGCGAAATGCTTTCCAAACCATCACAAAGAATGAAGAGAATTCTACTCTCTGGATTAAGAATGAACCTTAGGATCCAAGAGGACTCATAGCAAATCATGTTGGATCTCTCAGGGTTCATGCAATTGCCCAATACTTTGAAATTTTGCGAGAGAAAATCCTCACTACTTGTGTCCCGATGATTTTTAATATGCAGCAGTGTGCTTTGGAAGGTAGTGAATACAGATGGCTATATTCTTCTTCATCTTTGAGGGAAGGGGATCCATACTGCTTTGAGAATTTTAAGCAAGCCTTGACAAGGGTTCCTGGGTATGTGCAGTGCATGAAAACATGTGGACCTTCGTGGATTGGATTGAGATTCAGATTTCCCCTCATATGGCTGCCTGTGAGTCCTTACAGGAACAGCTATGTTTTGACTAAGGAAGAAGAGAAGCTGTGTTGGGAGATATGGACAACCTGCTATGGATTTCTGCCTTATGGGGAACCACCAAAACTTGCCTACAACCTCACTAGTCTTCACAAATACAGCTTGGACTCAGATTCGGACTAGTGGAGGTTGTTGCATGAGGACATGCAATTGGATAGTTGGGGGCAGATGTTGTGCCCTAGAAATGCCCCTTTTTTACCATACCTATTACATCATTTTTCCCTATTACACCCTACTTTCATAAACCATTTACATGCCTTTTTCCAGATCAATCAGCAGTCCTGACAAGGTATACATCATTATTGTATCATTTAATTAAATGCCTAAGATTGTTATGGTTATGAATTCTAGCCTTCTATTTGTGCTAATTTGTGTTGATTTCATTAAGTTAAGATCAAAGCACAGGTGTATGAGTCGCAATGCCTTGGGAAAGAATCATACGTGGTGCCAGTTGTTACTCTTCTAATTTGATTCCTCATATTTCAAGGGATAGCGCATCTCTCCACGTGAAGCTGTAACAAGTCGGAACAGAACATAGCTTCAACAGACAGGACGCCTCCCGATTGGTTGAACCATTGATCCATTGACTGCCAGTGTAACAACATCCTTCATGATTAACGACCTCATTCATTATGGCTGTAACAGTTTAGCTGTAACTCTGCAGCATGAAGATCGTAGATCTTCATTGCTGCACGAAATTAGTGGATCACGAACTGTATTCCTCATGTATAAATTCAGGAAGGTTCTCAGAGTCTGGGGTTGGATAATTATCATTTTGTATGGGCTGTAACAGAGAACTGAGACTATGAATTACCATCTTTAATGAAGAGCAGAGTTACTTCCATTTCTTTGTCTTAATTCGTGGTAGTTCACGGTGTCTCTATTAGAAGGCCAGGGCCCGCCTTCTCACAAAGATTTCCGAGTTAAGTAGGTAGTTAGATTTATTCATTTCCTACTGTGTGTTGTGGAATTGCATTAGGTGTATTTCTAATAGCTGCAACAGAGAGTTTATGATTGCATTCTTTATTGGTAGTTTATTCTTTGCATTACGAATAGCTGCAACTGTGTGGTGTGACAGTCGACTGTGTAGGTTAGTTTGATTATTGCATGTGTGTTCAATAGCTGTTACATCCAAGCTCAACTCCAATTCATTTTAGTATTTATGCTTCTTAAGATTTCCAATGGTTATCAATTTATAGTTCAGGCTTATTTCTTAATTCCGGTTGTTGTTGTATCTTTAATTGAATACATAGATTAGGCAGTTTATGGTTGAGTTACAGTAGTTGCTAGATGGATCATTTTGGTAAAGATTGAATACTGTAGTTTGATAATTATAGGATTTAACTTCTTGCAAAAGTAATCTAGTTCATTTCTATTCTTAGATCAGTAACTGCTAGGTTGATTTCTGTAGGAAGGTAGCTGCACTTTGAATTCCTAGATGTATGAGTTAGATTAGTTTTATTTATGGAATTAATTTGGATGAGCAGACAGGTAGGATTATTATCTCTACTCACTTGATCAACTACTGGAAATTTTTATGCATAGATTGTGCTTATTTCCATTGAAATAAAAGACCTCCCTGGGTTTGACAATTTATATTGAGCATCCTGTGTGTTAGTTGTAATTGATTGACATATAGGGTGACCAATAGTATTGACATCCATCTGGTGTACCTTCCATTTCATCACTGCAACCAATGCAAGTACTGATATGATGGAAGTGTATCTGGCTACAGGTGCAAATGTATCCTCATAATTTATGCCTTCCTTCTGGGAGAAGCCACATTCCACAAAACTCACCTTGTGTTTCTCTATGCTTCCATCTGCAGCATGCTTAATCTTGTAGATCCACTTGGAATTCACAACAGACTTCCCTTTTGGTCTCAGAACTACATCATGATCGACTGGTACTCCTCGATCATGGAATCCTTCCATTCTTTATTCTCAGAATATTCCTCATAGTTGGAAGGTTATTTTCATGAGGTAGATCTACAGGTGCTTGTGGTTCTTCTATTTCACAGTCTTCATGATCTTCTGGAACTGCTTCTTCCATCACTGAATTTCGAATCCTAGGAACTTCAAGTTCTTCAATATATTCAATAGGTATTTTTCTTTATCTTTATCACTTTTTCTTCGAAACAAAACTCTCTTGTAGGTGATGGTACACGACCTTTCCTACAAGACAAGTTCAATTGCATGATTAGAAACATCTCATACTTTTCAGAACAAATTCTTATTCATAAAAACATAGGTCATATAGTCATGCAATTATCTTAGCTAATGCTTCAATACAACATTCATCCATATCATGTAACTTTCTAGATGCCTTCCATCTCTACCAGAACATTGTTAAGAGTGTGCACTACTCCCAACATGTCAGCAAAAAGGTTTCATTCTAGATAAGTAGCAATGGAATGTTGTACAATACCATAACCACTTACCTGTTACTTGCATATTAGTAGTATTATGTTCATTAATGAAATTTTTTTCTAACATGCATAATACACATCCTAACTCTAAGAACATAAGTATGTACACGACTAAACAATATCATTTAAATAATTAGATATACAAGAAATGACAATTCAAATACTTATATTTGTTTGGTTGTTGTGTGGACTCCCTCTTGATCTTTTCTTCCTTGCGGGAACTACTGGAGTCTCTGACAGTGTGCTCCCTCTTGATCTTTGTTCATCATAATACACATTCTTCATCACTTGAAGAATCATCGACTCTTTCTTCTTATCTAGTTATTTTCCTTTGCAGATGCCGTCATGCTTTGACTCGATTTTTGGAATTTCTTCAACCGCTTTGCTTGCAATGGGTAGTTCCCTATAGTGCACATGTGCAAGCCTTCTATGCCATAGTTCACTTGGATCCATGGATTCATGGACCAAGGCTTGTTCAGGTTGGCCCTTCAATTTGTACAAACCTCCCTCTTTCTCTCCAATCACCGTTGCATCATCAATAGTTTTCCCCTTTGGCAACATTAGGACTTGGCCATCAACAAATGCAACCCTCCTACCTTTTGCATCTAGTGTTGATATGGAGAGAAGGTTCTTCTTGAGTCCTAGAACATATAAGAAATCCTTCATCTTCAGATACTTCCCAAAGTCTAGCTTGTAATAGGCTTCTCCACTTCCTTTTATGGGGTATTGGTAATCATCCCCAAGTTTCACCTTGTAAGGTGACTCATGTTCAGACAAGTTCATGAAGGACTCTTTAAATCCTGTCATATGCTTGGAAGCCCCACTATCTACAAGCCAATCATTGCTTCCATGTGTGATAGTGCCTATGAAGATATCAAGACATACTCTTCATCACTTGAAGACTCATTGCTTTCTTTTGTGGCTCTCTTTCTTGTAGTTTCATCATCTTCTGCAATGTGTGCATGGTGCCTTTTCTTGTTGGTCTTCTTCTTGTTGGAGCCACTTATGTTTCTGGGAAAATATTTGGAGTAGTGTCCCTTCTCATCGCATGTATAAAATCTAACAGTAAATAGATATCTCTTAAGTATTTCTTGGCTGGTGTTAGGAACCCATGTCAACCCTTCTATTTACTTTGTTAGTATATTGTTGTTGGACGCATATGCTTTGTAAGTCGTCCTGTAGTATTTGTTGATCCATAGTTGTGTTATTGTTGTTCGGTGCATATGCTTTGTAAGTCGCCCATAGTATTATTGATCCATAGTTTGTATTGGCCCATGGTTTTAACCCATAGTATTGGCGCCTAGACTTAGTATATAAGTGTGTGTTGAGGCCTATGAAGGCACCGTGAAGTTATTTGTATTGAGCTTGCTCAAAGGAGGCTGCCCCCTCGAAGTGGCCTGTGATCAATATAAAAGTGATTCTGAGTTCTTTTATTTCTGCTATCTCGTGTGTTTTCATTAATTAATTATTGTAGGTTCATCACATTTGGTATCAGAGCACTTTCTTGGGCTCGCTGGGTGAAATTTCTGCCAATTTTTTTTTTCGCATCTGTTGCAGCTTTGGATCTGGGAATAATCCCTATCCGCTTAACTGTGGGAAGTACTTGGGAATAAGCCCTAAAAATCATTGTGAGGAGTACCACAAGAACCCCAAAGTAGCTAACCCATTGAGAGGACCTACCAACGAAAAGGGCAACGAACCCTACCTGATTGACTAGTTCCCACAGGTAAACCAAGAGCTATCTTTTGTGGCAAAGTGGTTATCAGTTTGAACTGAGCCGTGGAGTGAGGGGTACTGCCCCAATACACAAGCCGTCAAACAACATTGGTGGCCGAGTGAAACCCCTGAACTGATAGGAAGTCGCACATACCTGGGGTCCATATCTATTTTCAGCTGAACTATTTCCGCATCGTTTCAGATCCATTCTGAAAGTCATTCCAGATCCAGCCGTTTCAGATCTATTTCAGATCCAACCGTTTTCGATCCAGTTGGCACCGTTTCAGATCCCTTTGTTTTCGATCACTTCCACGCCGTTGCAGATCTATTTGTTTTAGATCCCTTCCATTTCGTTGCAGATCTATCTGTTTCAAATCCCTTCCGCGTCGTTGCAGATCCCTTGTTTTCACTCCATTTTCCCTGAAACTTCACTGACACCCTTGCAATCCCATTCTGCATATTTCATTCCTGAGGACCCTATCCCAAATTCCACTTCCTAAAGCCCAAAATCCCACATTTGTCTATTTTTAGGGTTTTCCATAACTTCTTCGGATTTCACTCAATTGCCTTCAAATTTTTCCACCAAGTTCCTTTCTTAATTCTGCTTCTTTGTCCCTCTCTGCCAAATTTTCTCACCCCGCTTCTAAAATCCCCAATTTTTGCTTCCCTATTCATCAGAAAGTGTCAAAAACCTAATCAAACCCCAATTACCCCTCTGAGTTTTTCCCAAATCCAAATTTCCCTTTACTAAATAAGCTTTGGTTTGTGTTTTTCTATCTATTCAAAAAGAAAAAGAAAAAAAGAAAAAAAAAACTCCTGGTTATGGTTGTCACCCACGCCGGAGCAAAAACCATGGAGGAAGCACTTGCATCCATCCAAACCAAACTCCAAGATCTGGATGAAAAATTTCTCAGCCTCCATCTTCAACATTCAGCCATGAACAATAACCAACATCAATAATCTTCTGCAGCCACTAGGTTCTCTTCTTCCAACAATTTGCGTGGTCCGAAGCTTGAATTCCCTCGCTTCAATGGTACTGATTCAACTGGATGGGTCTATCGTGCAGAACAGTATTTCAGTCTGCATAATACTTTGATGTCCAAAAATTTCCACTTGCATCCTTTCATTTGGAACAGGAAGCCCTTCAATGGTACCATTGGTACATCAAGGCTCATCAAGAGCCAAAATGGACATATTTTTGCCAACTCCTTTTGCAACGATTTGGTCCTAGTGCATTTGATGAATTCACCGGAGCACTCACTAAACTCTGTCAAAGTGGCACTGTGAGAGAGTATCAGACCGAATTTGAGAAACTAGCCAATCACACAGAAGGCTTGTCTGATGAATTCTACAGGAGTTGTTTTCTCAGTGGTCTTAAGGATGAAATCCGGTCAAAGGTTAAAATGTTATGTCCCAACACAATGATGGAAGTCCTAGGGTTAGCTAAGTTGGCAGAAGATAAGATTGCAGCACAACAGTGCTCCAAACCCACTTTTGCTCCCTTCCAAAATATGGGTTCTCAATGACCTCCCATTCCGCTAGCAACTCGACCAACTCCTATCAAGCATTTGTCTGAAACAGAGATGCAGACATGCAGAGAAAAAGGGCTTTGTTATAATTGTGATGATAATTTCACTCGGGAACATAGATGTGTTCAACAAAATCTCTATCTCTTGGATATGGATTCTCTGCCTGCCTCTAAAATTGGTGAAGAAACTCCAGATTCAATGGATGCTCAGGTTGACATTCAGGAGCCTCCTATTGACCCCCCATCTCAGGATGAACAACCAGAGATATCTCTCCATGCTTTATTCGGCGTCACCACCCCCCAAACAATGCAGGTCAAGGGTTATTTCAAGAAGCTTCCTCTTACAATACTCATTAATTCTGATAGCACTCATAACTTCATTGACCCCCGAATCGCCAAACAGGCTGATTTTTTTGTCCATCCTTGCTCCAACTTTGAAGTCATGGTTTCCAATGGAGGAACCTTACCTTGCAAGGGAAAGTGTCACAATGTGCGTATCTCTTTGGAATATTATACCCTGCGCTCTGACATGTTTGCCTTGTCCTTAGGCGGATGTGATGTGGTTTTGGGCGTTCAATGGTTATGCACACTTGGCCCATCTTATGGGATTTTGCTGAACTTTGGATGCAGTTTTCAGTCAATGGGACACAACACAAATTTATAGGCTTACAACCAGGGTCTCTCCACATCATCAGTTCACATCGCCTGGAAAAGATCCTTAAGAAGAATTCACATGGTGTCATCGCTTAGCTCCATTCCATTCAGATGCACCCATCAACGGTCTCCACTACTTCCTTGGATAGATATGCAGGTGTCTTTGCTGCACCAGTGGGCTTTCCGCCTTCAAGAGACCTTTCCAGTAAGCATTTAGCCATGTCTACATCTCAGCAGGAAATTATGGCTATTTTGCATGCAGTACCGACGTGGCATCCATCCATATTAGGGAATTATTTCTGCATCAAGATTGATCTCCAGAGTTTGAAAAATTTCTTGGCACAATGGGTCTCCTCCCCAGCAAACCTGAAATGGGTTATCCACCTCATGGGTTATGACTATGCGATCACTTACAAGAAGGGTAAGGACAATATGGTGGCAGATGCTCCTTCTCGCACATTTGATCACCCAGTTTCTCTTACATCTATTTCTCTGCATGTTCCAAACTGATTGCAATATGTTCAACAGGGCTATCTCTTCTATGAACTCCATGCTTCTTCATCGGCAGGGCACTCTGGTTTCCTCCAAAAGTATGACCGGGAAAAATGTAACTTCTTTTGGCCGGGACTGAAAATGCCAATTCAACAGATGGTGGGTGACTGTGATACTTTCTAGGTCAACAAGGGTGAAACGACACTCCTTTTGGGACTGCTCGAACCCTTTCCCATCCCTACACAAATTTGGACAACTATTTCTATGGATTTCCTAGAAGCGCTCTAGTGGTATAATACCACATCTACAAGGACACCATATGAAGTAGTCTATGGACAGGCACTGCCAGTTCTTCTTCCATACACCCTCAGCAGCTCCCTAGTTCAGGCAATTGACTCGGTTCTTTGAAACTGCGATCAGATTCTTCTCATTCTACAGGACAATCTTCACATGGCAAGAATTCAACTGAAACAACAAGCCGATCAGCACCGTTTAGAGCACACTTTTCACGCAGCTGATATGGTTCTTCTTCAGCATTCCAAGCAATCCTCCTGAAACTCAAAAGGCGTCAGTGGCCCGGATTGCAACCCGAAGATGCTACAGGGGAACCACTCCGTCCAATTCTGCATCAATTTCCACATCTAAAGCTTTGAGGACAAAGCTTTTTCTAAGGGAGAGGGGATTTTAGGAACCCATGTCAACCCTTCTATTTACTTTGTTAGTATATTGTTGTTGGACGCATATGCTTTGTAAGTCGTCCCGTAGTATTTGTTGATCCATAGTTTTGTTATTGTTGTTTGGCGCATATGCTTTGTAAGTCGCCCATAGTATTGTTGATCCATAGTTTGTATTGGCCCATGGTTTTGACCCATAGTATTGGCCCCTAGACTTAGTATATAAGTGTGTGTTGAGGCCTATGAAGGCACCGTGAAGTTATTTGTATTGAGCTTGCTCAAAGGAGGTTGCCCCCTCTAAGTGGCTTGCGATCAATATAAAAGTGATTCTGAGTTCTGTTATTTCTACTATATCGTGTGTTTTCATTAATTAATTATTGCAGGTTCATCACAGCTGGTTCCTATGGTGGTATCTCTCCTTCTTGCTATGGTGGTGCTCCCTCTTGTTGTTATTCCTCCTGGGGTGTTTTGTGAGAGCTTGATCATCGTTTGCTCCCATATTCTCTTCTCAAGCTACAATTCGATGATATTCTTGTGAGCACTCCTCCCACAACCAACTGAATGTGATTAAATTCTTTCTAGCACAAATCCCTTGAATGAAAGAGTCCCATTATCTAGGAATACCATTCAAGGTGGTCATCACAATTTCTCCATATTCGACATTTTCTCCCACAGCTTCCAGTTTCTCCTTGATTTGAGAGACCCTTATAAAATAGGACTGCATGGTCTCTACATTTTGTATCTTCACATTCTTCAACTGGTTTCACAAGGTCATCTTTCGATTTATATTCTTCCCTTCAAATAGCTTGGTCAAGGAATCAAACATCTCTTTAGGTGTCTTTAAGGAAGACACATGTGGGATGAGGTGATCCTTAATCAAATCAACAATAATCCTCTTGGCCTTAACCAAGTTCTTCTTGTGTAAGGCTTTAGCCTCATCTCCCTCTGGTGCTGGAACTTCTTCATTTACATATATGTCCAATTCATTTTGTTCTAGGACAAGCCCAATCCTATAATTCCATTCTCGGAAGTTATCAGCCCCTTCAAGCTTATCCTCAAGCTTGGTATGGTGAGACATCTTTAATGAGAACCTCAAATGGAAATGACAAAGTTTTATATCTTACCAATTTGAGATGTTGAGCTGAGATTGGTTCTGGAGCTGGCTGGCCTAGGGTTTGTCAGAGAAACCCTAAATTTTCAACCTTGGAATTTGAAACTTATGTCTGAATGGATAGATTCACTTGACAGAGGCGAGTATGTTGTTACACTTAGTTTCTGAATATTCCAAAAATTCACCCTTGAAAATTGATTTACAAAATTTTTATCTGCAGTTTCTGGTCTATTCTGGTTTTCAGGTTTTTCTGGTCCAGAGTCAAACCAGGGTTTGAATTTTTGGGAGTTTCACCCACTCAAAAACTTCGATCTTGGTCTCTAAATTTCGATTTTGAGGAGGCGCACTTCCCTATGCTGATTTCATGACAAATTTCCAATCCTGTGAAAATCCCTAATTTCTGGCAGTAGTGACGGGCCAAAAAGTGAAAATGCTCATAATCAACTTCTACTTCGACAAAAAGATGCGCCATTCTTAGGAAAGTTATCCTCAACTCTTTTTGTTGATGATTTGTGGAGAGAAGTCCAAAAATTAAGAATCCCTAGCTTCCGCAGCTGCACAGTGTCTTCTTCTCAGGTTAGCTCTGAAACCATATTAGTTTTTCAACTTTTACTCAATAATTATCTAGGATCTTACTGATAGAATAACAAGCACAACATAAGAACAAGAGACACAAAGATTTTCCTCGGGTAAACCATAAAGGAGAAAACCCCACAACTTCCTCAAAGATAGAATGATCACCAATACAATGTCACAAAAGTAAAACCCAAAAATAGAGATGGTCTTCAACAGCTTCTCTCTTCTCCACTTGTGAGAACTTGTCCTCTTTCTCACTAATGCAACCTTGAGTGAGTTAGTGAATGTATAAATGAGAGAACCTAGCTCTCTATTTATACTTTACTTTCACTTTACCTTTTTCACTTGACAGGTCGGCCTCAACTAAAGTTGACTGGGCCGACTCCTCTAGGGAGCTTAAGTGACCCCAGTACAAATGACTCTAGGGGGAACTAATGCCCCGACTTACAATGGAGGATTTAAATCAATGAATTTACATGATCAAATGTAATAATGACATCCTTGATCGGAGGAATAAATATCTCTGTCGGAAGTACAAATAAAATACAAGTGAATATCTTCCGAAGTTACAATTACATTAACATTCTGCAGATCTCTTGCCAAGTTCATGGCATCTTTCAATGAAGTAAGTTTGTGGGATTTAAATAAACCCTTCAAAGATTCAGACAAACCTTCAGTAAAGAGCAATACTAATCTGACCATAGATATATCAACCACCTTAACTGATAATTTTTGAAATTCTAACATGTACTCATCCGGTGTTCCACTTTACTTCAACCGTGCTAGTTCTTTCAAAGGCATTTCGGGGTCTTTTTGCTCAAATATTTCCAATACCCTATTAACAAATTCTTCATATGTTGTAACCTGATCATGTCCCAATTTTTTAATCCCATGGAACCACCAATCATTGGCTTCTCCTTCAAGATGCAAAATAGCCATTTTTAGAGCATCCTCTTCCACCATTGGATTCAGCTGAAAATATACATCTAACTTTTGTATCCAAGTATTTGCAGAACTTTGAGGTGAGCCATAAAAGGTAGGAATGGGAATTTTACCTATGGAATAATTGAATTCTTTATTTTTAAAGGGAGTCCTGTTACGTCCTCTTATTTTGAGCTTGTTTGAGATAGTAAAGAATTGATCAAATGGCAATGTCCTTCTACAATCTTCACTCAACTCTTGCCATTATGCTAGAACTTCCTTCATGCAAAATTGAGTGTTATGATCTTCTTTGGGATCAATAAACTTAGGTATGGTAGCTCTTGTTGATATCTTAAATTCATGAGATCGATTATGAGGCTCTGTCTTTGAGAAAATACTTTCACCCATTGCCTTCTTTTCCTCAAAAGGAGAACTAGTGTTGCCTCCTAATGCCACTTTGCTTCCAATTTGACTAGCCAACAATTTGAACCCTTTCATTATCTAATTTGTAATGTATTCAAAGAATGGTTTCATTAATTTACTAAACTCCTCATTCTCCTGTGTCTCTGAGTTTCCTTTCTCATCCTTAGTCATGGTTACAAAAGAATGCACTTCTTCTCCTACTTCTTCTCTTTCACCAAAAATACTTCCAGTTTCAGTTTATAAGGGTGGGAGCTGATTTTTATGAATTATTATCCTCATGAATGGTAATACACATCATGTTCAAGTAACATGCTTTGATACCACTTGTAGTGTCCCTTTTTTATAAATTTTGAAAAATTGGAAAAATTGCAATTTTTGGCCAATTCGACCCTTAGACTAGTTATGACTCCAACGGTCCCAAATGGCTCCAAATGATTGAAAATTGCGTATGAAGGTATTTTAAAGGTTTTAATACATAAAAATGAGGCTGATAGATGTTTTTACACTCTCAAAATACTTCTGAAACATTCATTTAACTTCAGGAGAAATTGGGGAATTTTACTAGCAATTTGGAGGTTCAAACCCCCAAGGGTAGAGGTCACTAATGGCTTCCCAAATGTAGTACGAACCTCCAAAATTTAAGAGAAGAGACATGTATTAGTTAAAGGAATTCAATGTTCACCCAAATTCATCATTAATCAGTTTCTAAAGGTTTCTGCAACTCCCATAAATCAGAGGTTTGTGGACATGTCTTCATATAGGGGGAAATGATAGGAAACTTCACCACTTGCTATGAAATTCGAGATTTATGTTCCAAAGGATTATGTAATGTATATGAAACTTATTCATAACATTAATGACTCTCTATAAATCATAAAAATCATAGATATGAACTGATGCAAATCGAAATAAAGCAACTTCAAGCTCTCACAACAAGATATAGGGAAAATGGCACCATTTATGCCTTGTTTGGTATTTTTACATAGTTTCACTTGGTATTTGGACTTGAGGACATTCTGAGCATAAAATAAAGAGTAAATATATCATATTACAAGTAAATGGTGTATCTTGGGCTCTCACATATATATCATCATCTCACCATGTGTGCCCTTCCTCCAAGAGCCAAAATATGAAGAGAAATGTGAGAGAGAGATGGGAACAAGTTGAAGGAGAAAATATCAAGAGATTCCCTGTAGCTTCAACCTGAAACCAATGACTCCATTTTAGCTCCAAATTAAAGGTCTGAATTGTCTCTCCAGTTTCCAATTAGGATTGGAATCTTCCACCCCCGAAATTGGTACTAAGGCAAGTAGAGTAAACACTCCACTAGCATGGACAAGCTATGCTCTCCAATTTGAAAAATGAGAAATGATCAAAAGAAACTCTCCTTCTTGGTTCTTGTCTTTTATTAACTTCCCAATCCTTCCATGGTTCAAATCCGCTCCATAAGCTTCATGCCAACTCGAATTGGTATGAGATCCCAATGTGTGCCACTTGTCCATCAATTCCTAGCCTCCTCTTTCACTCAATTCGAATGGATGAATATTTGGCTTCCCTAACTCCATTTTGCACCCTCTTGGAGGCTATTTTTAGCCCTGACATGTCATATATGTCAGATGTCATCAATCAGGTCTGATTTGTGTCATAAGTGTCATAGCATCTTCATCATTGTTGTCATAGAAGCTATGGAATCTAGCCCAAGTGTCCCAATATCTCCAAGATGCCTCTTCCTCTTCCATGGGAGTTACTCTTCCTCTCAATTTAGACCCTCATTGATTCATGCCAAGTATTATTACCTTCCAACTCCCCCAATAATGTTGGACTCCACCTTGGATTCAAATGGGTGAGAGTGGGATGCCATATGGCACGAGGAATCTTGCTTAAGTGGGACCCACACCTCCAATGTGCCCTCATGACCAAGTTCCACCTTATTTTCCTATATTAAATATTTATTTATTCCCCATTTAACATATTTTGTCAAGATAATGTCCATTTGGGGGTTTTATAGTTCCCTTATTCCAAATCTAATGTTTCCACCCCAACCAAAAAACTAGTACATTGGTGGAATTTTCTCTTCTTGAGATTTATATTTGAATGGGTACATTACATATAATATACTCAAATAGGTAATGTAAACACTTAGCTTCCTTTTTTTCCATTTAATCATAACTCCCGCTGTCAACAGAAAAATTATACCCTAACACACTAGTGCAATTGACGAAAACAACTGTAAAGACTAAGAAACTTGCTTACAACATTCCATAGTGAGTATAATATTTGGAAAAATTATCCTTGTTTCTTGATGTAATTATATATTTTACCACGAAGATGATTGGAAACTAACAATATTCGAGTTAGTTCGATTTTTTTAACAAACTACTGATAAGTGGCCAAATAGACTGGCCACTACATAATAAATTACTTCAAGCATGCGAAAAGAAACCAATACTGGATGGACAAATTTGGTGACACAACAATTAAAGTGAATTCAAACAAGGGGGCCTCCTTTCCATTTTATTTTTCTATCAAGGGTATGAATTCTCAAGGACTTGGAATGCTACTCCTTGGGACTCCCATACCACTTGCCATAAAATAGTCATGACATTCATGATTTTGGACCCAACATAGCTGCAAATAACTAACACACCATAACTTGTTTTAAATCATCTCCATTCAAACATGTATTAGAATAAGCAAGTGATATAATTCATGCTATTATCATTTTAGATATGCATGCAACATAGTATACATATAACATAATATTTCTGAATTGTATTCATGTCATCAAATTAAAACAAAATTTCCTTAAGAGTCTTCAATGTTATGCCACGATTTCCATCATCACAAAATAGGTACATATAAACTATCATAAATAAAAACCAGATCTAGTTGAAACTCACTATGCATTTCCATGTTCTTTAAAACCACAAAAACAACTAATTTGGAACACATGAATGACAATATTATGGGTGAAGGTTCTCAAAAGTAAGTCTTGGCCAATCCAATGGTCGTTGGTAATTTCCACGACCACTTCCACTAGTACCAACAACTCCAACTTTCATTGTGCTCATTACTCCCTTCCCTTTGGTATTTTCAGAAGGGGGTGGTTCGAGAGATGGGTGCTCATGGTCTTGAGGTTTCTCATGGGTATTTACATATTTTTGGGTTTCACACTTAATCCCAAAGGAGGTATAACTAATCGACGGATGCATTGAAAGTTTTGGGCTATGGGATCCACAACCAGTCCTGTGTTTCTAAGGAGAAGGGGGCTTGAAATACTAGCCATTGTTGCAAATAGGGGGTTCTGGAGGCACATCCACTATGATTGGGTAAGGATGCAACTCTGATTGAGGTCGTGGCAAAGGGGGTTTTAAAATAGAGGCTCCAGAGAATAAATGTCCAGTTTGGAAAAGATAAAAAAAATTCATTGGAATCAGCATCAAAGTGGGAAAAGAATCTTACTCTCTTCCTTCTTCCTTCTTTCCGAACATGTTGGTTCCTATGACCTCTACCTCTCTTGGCCTTTCTGGAACCTCTGCTATGGAAACTCATGAACTAACAAGAAAATGAAACATTCAACTATGTGAACATAATCTTTCATCAAATTATCAAAACAAACTTATTGCATTCACCATATGCACTTCATTCATCTAAATAAAAATGATTGTGTTCACACAAAATTCCAATCTTATGCAATAGGAATGTGCTAGTATATGTATTCAACTACTCATGTCACTTTACTAACTAGAAACATAAAAAATGCATTCAATTATCATGAGTATTCTTACTTTCGGGTATGTAGAATGGTTAAGGTGAGAATAGACATGATGGGTAATGAGGTAGAAGCTTTATCACTAGTTACTCTAGATCATGGCAAAGCAAGGTTGGTTTATGGAAGGGAATATCACATAGAAAAGGATGAATTGATAATAAGTTTCAGTCCTTAAGTAGAACATGATTGGTGATGTTTTGAAACCAAGAGCCAACATATCACTCTTCATAAATCATTCCTTAAGTCCTTCTAGGACTATCACCATACTAAATATTTGTAAATCCTCTTAATGATATATGTATCCATTAAGTTAACATGACGTTCTGAGTTCAAACCATGACTAGAACTGCACGTATGTCAACACACTTTCAAGCATGCATATGACATTTCTATTTCTTATTCAAATTCAAGGATTCCTATGTTATAATATTGAGAACATGCATAAACATACAACAATACATTTGATAACATGCAAAGCAATAATATACTAGTATAGCCTTCTATATACACAAGCAACAAATAATCATGTAAGAAATAAGAGACAAGAGAACAATACACTATATATACATGGTAAAACCCAAAATGGGGAAACATCCATGGGAAGGTTTGGTCTTCTTTATTCTTCAGAAATATCCAATCTTACAAGTGAGCTCCCCTCCACATATGCTTCACATATTTACATCAACATATTCCCAAATGCTCTCCTTAATCTCTATTATATACCAAGAGGTATGGAAGAATTACATCCCAAAATACATGTGGGATAAATGATTTCATCCTCTTTATATAATGAATGGTGATAGGATAATATTTCTCCATGATGCATGTGGTATAACTCCTTTTACATAAGATTAGAGTTATTTATTCCTTCCAATTCTAGATAACACATCTTATGATATTATACTAGACACCATTACACATGTAAGATTAAAATTACACATTTCAACATCCGTCACCACATTGGATCCTATGTTAGTATATGTATTCTCCATTTTCTCTATATTCTCGTAGATTTACCTCTTTCCTGGTGGGTCCGCTAACTAGAAGGTCACCTCCCCTCATTCCTTAAGTATAACTTGTTTTAAATAGTAAATACATATTTTTTATCTATGTTGATCAAATGAACCAAATCTCCCATTCTAAAGTATCTTGCTAGAATTTATAATCTTGTGGGATTTCCACTTGTCCTCCATTAGATTTTATATGCCCTAATATTAATCTATGCTTTTGTAAAATAGGTATCATATTGATGGTATTCTCTTTTCATACCACCATTTCCAATACCTTTACCATTCATTGTTAATCCAATCTCAATTAATGGCTCAACCGCTCACTATATGAAAAGTGTATCAGATAATAGTTTTATAGTTTGATATTTCAATGTTAAGGGTTGTAGGTTTATGTTAAGATATAACATGGTTGGACATTATCCATTCGAGGTGATAGGGGTTATAAGGGATATATTAGGGTTTTTCTAAGATGTATATGAGTTAGGTATTAGATTAATTATAAGGTTTAAGGTTTACAACAACTAGGATTTAGCGATTATGGGTTTTAGGGTATCTAAGAGTGAGATGTTTAATATATCAGGAATTAAGAGTTATATGTGTTATTGGTAAATGATTAGTGAATATAAGTTTAGTGGGTTTAACGTTATATACATTAATTGTTATAAAAATATAACAATTATATAAATTATTCCTTCTAAGGGTTACCAATTATAGTTTTTAGGAATATTGTGTTATGGTTATAAGTGTTAGGGGTGATCACACACATCTAGGGAAATATGATTTGAAATGGATTTATAGAATAAAACATGCACTAAAATAAAATTCAAACATTCACAACAATATAAAACCAAATTATATGATGATAGGGGAAATAGTTTTCTCCTCCATAGTCAATGAAAATCAATCACATTCAACTTGACTAGTGAAAGGGGACAATGTTGATTTTTTCCCAGATTGTGCTTACATCTCATAGAATCTGATCTAATCAACCTGAACAAATACTTTGTTGTTATGGGAGGGTTTTCGATATAAAAAATAAGTCGAGGATGGCCTCCCTAAATACCAAAATATTGAGTAATTTAAATATAATCACCTTGTAGGTCATTTAAACAATCACATATATTCATTAATATTCTTGTTCTTCATTAAAATCGGAATCAAAATCATCAGGATCTTAATCGCTAAAAGGATTGGCCATAACAACATCATCAACAACTTCTTCAACTTCTTCATTTGACACATATACTTATTCATGATCTACATCATCTTTAAATTCTTCATCTAAGTAATCTAACTTCTCCTTAGCTACATCATCTTTTTGGTATTCTTCAACATTGACTTCTTCCAGTACAATATATTCGACAATATTTCCTCTTGGATCATACCTAACTACATATGACCAAACTTCTTTATTTGTCTCTTGTGAATAAAGGATTTGCTCACACTAGCTTGGAAGGGCATACAAATTTGTACCTGACTCAAATAACCTTGTAATAATCATGGTAAATCCATTAACATGGTAAATAATATTTATATCAAGATCACATTAATTCATTCATCCATGACATGTACCAATAGATTTTGAAGAGAATTACTTTGAATATCCAAAGTATAAATCAAGTATCTCTTGTAGGTAGCCATAATATCCATTTTTGGATACTTTCAAATTCCTATTAGTGAGAAATGAAACATTAGTAACATGGAAAATTTTAGCTATCCTGTAATTAGAGGTTTTCTTCTTATCATCCAACTATTTGATGCATAATTTTATGCCATTGCAAACATAACCTTTTGGTGTTTCACTTGCACCAATATGATCAATATGTTAAAAATGCAATATTGTTAATTAATAAACATATTTAGACCATCTGCTTAAAATTTCGAGAAAAAAAGTGGGTAATGATCACCTGTTTATCCTTTGCACCATATGCTAAATCAATTTCCCTTTTTGTAATATTTATATCTAGAGAATGATGAGACCTTGTAATCAAATCCACCACCCCATAGCATGATAATTTAATAAACTTATGTACATCATTCTATCCATTACTTCATCTAGTCAATATTATTTGCAATGTATACCTGCAATGCATCACACTCTCGACCACCTGTATGACAATTGTTTTTTGAATAATTAGGTACGTGTAGTAAAGCTTAATGAATAATGGATGGATAAAATTTATAAGATTAAATAAGTATGAAATTGATAAAAAATAATATAGACTATTATATAAGTTGATCTCTATTGTTTGATTACCTTTGAATTTCCTCATTCTACCATTCCCTAACAAAAACTTCTCTTTATATTTTTTTTGGAATAATCATCCGAAATACGAGGCACATTAATATGTGGCGATGCTACGTTGGGAATATTCTCATTAATATACACCATGGATTGATATACCATAGAGCCCTTAGGATGTGATATTTGTCTAACAAAATATTTCATTGCCTTCAAGTGCCTCTTCATGATCCACATTGACATTGTGTGTATATGTCCGCATATTTCAATCTCCCCAACTTGGTGTAGGAAGCAGTCTTGTTGTGCATTGCTAAGAAGTTTCACTTTTCCAATATATTATATATTCTTTATGGATTCCTTTAGATGAAGACCACCTAAACATGTTGATAAAAGTTAATGCATGATTGAAAACAATAATAAATATATGTGTACAATTCAAGTAAATCACATCTATGCCAGTTGCGTAGTTAATATTTCGATTATAAATTGTGATAGCTTACCAAATGTACTTGAACAGATCATATATAACTTGGTTTATGTTTTATTAGAGTTTTCTAGTAGAGATAGAGGTATAACAAATTGAAACATATAAGGATTCATTATTTTATTCAAAAATTCAAAACAAAAACCAAAATACCTTAATAAATGTATGCCAATTGTGAGTTTTTTCCCCACCAGATTCTCCTTTCTTCGTTAAGATATTCATTATGTTGGAAGAAAAACCAGTGGGAAATTTATTTTTCTGAACGACATCTTTTACAACATTGCTTTCTTTCTTGCTTTTTCCAGTTATCAATTATTGAAATAACGGCTCAAATTTTCCATTACATGATTGGATTCCTAAATGTCATTACATATTTTGATGATTTTATCTTTGTTACTCCTTTCATATAATATTATCCATAATTTTTATATAACATTCTTCCTGATATGCATTGTATCAAACAAATGAGCAACTTATAGGTGCTTATAATAGGGAAACATATTGAATTGGATGGAATATCTCTTCACTCCTTATGTAGGAAGCTCTTCAATGCATTAATGGAATTTACGAATCATAAATGAAAATTAGATACCATAGAAACAATTGAATACAAACAATACAAGTTGTATAACATTATTATATGTGATATGGAATCCAATTACTTACCTCGATTGTGATTCTTATTATATTACAATTTCCATAGTTGAGGTGACATTCTTTGTGTTTTTTCTATTATCTTCCTTCCATTTAAAGGATATTTCTTGGTACTTCGATATCGATGGTTCTTAGGGTGGAAGTGCATTTACTCATCAAATACCTCCTTTCCTTAACTTCTAGAGCATCTAGATATCACTTTGGGACCACATAGTGGACCTACAGATTTTCCCTTTGTTTGAACACCTACAAGATGTGGAATTAAGTTAATATTAGTATTATACAAAGCAATTATTCAAAAAAATGATAAAATTAAATACTATTAAAGTGTATTATTTTAATACTAATTACCACAAAAATGTGTTAGGACCAAGGCATCATGAATTTTCCATGTAAGTATTCCTTGGATTTTTTTTTCCCTATTGGTTTGGAGATGCCATACGTAGTGATTCCAACCCATAACTTTAGAACTTCATCATTAAGAGGATCAATGCATATGTCCATATTATTTGAAAATACACACTTTTATTACATTGAACATATAAATTATTAATATTTGTAACAAACAACTAAATTACAATTGAAATGGTATGTACCTGAAAACATTATTTTGAACGAATACCCAAGACAATAATTTCCACCATTGTGTGCTTCCTCTTTATTGACATCCAAGGAGGAAGGTTATTGTTTATAAAAAAAATAGGATACATTGAGTAAACAAAGATCATCTCTCCAAATGGATTGACACCATTGGATGCCAATTAAAGCATAACATTACGAGGTTATTCATTAAAAATGACCATCTTTCTTTGATGTCCCTAAATGCAGTATCATCTGTAGGTTCCTATTAACATACCACCATCTTCACTTCTATTTTGAGCATCGTAATCCATAAAGTGTGCCATATTTTTGCACCTAAACAATCATTGGAAATTTGGAATTATGGGAATGTGACTAAGAACGGTGCAAGGAACCTTATTTGCTACTTGATCGGTTCAATATCTACTAATTCTATATTAAGGGAATACACACTTTTTTGCATGTTTTCCATAATATATAATATGGTCATCAGGACATGCATCAATTGATTCATAATTCATTCCTAAATCTTTCAATGTGAGGTAAATTATTTGATGTTGGTAGGAGAATATCACAAAATAGTCTACAATGTTCAAACAAAAATTTACAGTAATGAATACTATTCATGAATATTGAATTGACCTTGATACAATATAATTAACACTAAAGACATAAAGAAAAAATGGTATTCATGTATTAAGAATAATATTTCATACCTTAGGATCTATGTGAGATGGGTGTTTGAAAAACCATTCACCACTTTCAAGTTCACCAACAATAAATCACAGGAAGATGATTTTTCTTCAGCCTTTGTATAAGGGATTATGTGCCTTATCTGCAATTAAAGGTACATCATGAACATGTTCATCAATTTTATTATCCATCGACTGAGCATGAAAGGTGTAGTTGATTAATCTAGTTATTCCATCATTCTCAATTATATCAGCATGATCATTTTCCTCAACCAAAGTATTAACTTAATGATATCCATTATTTGCTCCATAATGATCTCCATCAGCTTGTTCACCAATACTTATACTAAAATTTGGAAAATCCTCATTGTCTAATCCAATCCTAGGATGCTTTGTCTCTGTAATTACAAACAATCAAATATTTTTGTATATAGATCAAATTACAAAACAATAAAAAGATAGATGATGATAAAAATCAAACATGTAATGAAGAATGCCATTAAGTACTTACCAATGGATGAAATCCATTCCCCCTTTGAATTTCGCATATTTCCAACAATATTTTTTAGTTATAGACCTTAAAATTCTTCTATTTGATCCCTTGCACTTTTTGCAAGGGCACCAACATTTACCATCACCAAGTTGCTCCCTTACCCTAGCAACAATCCTTGAATTTTGTCTTTTGATATTGGCATTGCTAGCTATATAATTTAAATGAAACTAAAGTAGATAGAAAAATGTTGTGATGATGTTATAGTTGTTGAAACTATGAAAAAATCTATTATAGACATTAAAAATATCACATAATTGTTGCCTTATATCGGTGGATTATATCTAATTTATATATACGTTGGAATTTTGATGATAGTTGACTAGGGCCACTTTAGAACCCATAAGTTTATTGACCATAGAAATGGACTAATGTAAGGGTCTAATTATTTTATGCACATGGTCATGGGAATTTCGATGATAGTTGACTATGTAAACCATGATATTTATTGACCATTTCAAACGACTAAAATCCACAAAAAATTATTTAATATGTCATTATAATTTTGATGTCCAAGATGGTTCATCAGAATGATAATGTTAATCAGGGGAAAAATAAAAAATTCTATAATTTAATAATAATAATAAAATTGACAACCCAAACCATTTCCACCATCCTTGTTGAAAAAAGTCGGAATTCACACCCAATTATAGTAGGGAGTCCCATTATTTATTTAGTGGGTAGTGTATTCATGTAAAATGACCTTCCTTATTGAATAAAGGCCCCTAGGTGGTTGAACCTCATTAATAGCGGTACCACAAGTAGTTGGGTCTTTCGATATTGAAGCACTATTTATGAAGTAGTAAGTTATGTAATGTGAGTCAAGAATTGTCATTGTATTTGTAGCTTTGATCTTGGAGGTTTCCCCCTTGAAGAGTAAAGTGAACATAGCTATCTATTTTATCTATTACTTCTTGTGTTTTCCTATAACTTCTTTGAATTTTTGGGTTTAATTATATTACAAGTGGTACCAAAGCTCTTTCTTGGGACGAAAAGGAAGAATTTTTAATACTAGGGTTTGGCTCTTTCAAATGAGTCATCTTGGAATTTTCTCTCCAAATTTTTTTCTACAACATTTCATGGTACATAAAGGACATACATAAAAAACTTGTCTCAAAATTTGAGCCTCTATTTCAATATAATTTCAAATATATACTATGTGTTTGTTAGGGTTTTTAACTAATTTAGAAGGTTTGGCTCCTTCAAATGAGTCATATTGGATTATTCACTCCAAAATGTTTTAGGTTGAGTTTTAGGGTGTGAATTTTTTTGGTTACAACGAGAATATAAGAAATTATCTTGAAACGAAATTTCAGGTTCTGGGTCAATATACATTAAGAGATAATCCCTATGTATGTTAGGGTTTCTGAATAGCCCAAAAATTAGCCATAAACATGCGTTCTAGGTAAAACTATTATATCAAGTTTTAAATATTCAAATTGTGTGCCCTCAGTTGCATTGTAAAGAAGATGAGACATAGTATTTATGGTACAAATTTTATATTAAGGGATGAAATAATGGATGCATGGAAAGTTGTACAAGTTCTCTCTTTTCAGAAAGGCCAATTAACATGTTTTTGGAAAATTACCTTAACTCTTTCCTGGCATATTAGAATTTAGTCAAATATGTGGAAATGGAAAGTAGACATATTAGTATACTACAAAAAAAAAATTAGACTCAAAGGCGCAAAAATTTATGAGTTATCAAAGATTCAATGTGAGCTTGCGAGACCATCTCTAAATTAGGGTTTTGTAAGGAGTTGTGCTTATTTTAAAATGTTAGCCTTGAATCCAACTACTTTGAAAATTAAGTTATTTTCCATTAATTGCAAATCTTTTTCCAAGTTTAGAGATACCATTTTTTTTAATTTTTATTATTATTATTTAGATATGTGTTCTGATGTCTTTAAGTAGCACAATGATATATTGTTTAGGAAATAACCCTATGGTTGGGGAATCATACATGCAAAAAAATACAACTAGTACTTAAGTTACATTGTTGTGCATCATTATAAATTATGTTGGTATCCCTTTGAGTAGTATCACATCAAGTAGGACATGTATATAGAATTTAAGTTCCACATACCCTTGGGTATATCGAAAGTTCCCTAGGTATACTTGGAACCAATTTAGATAAGTTGATCAACCATCTTATTGCTATAGTACACTGAGAACAATAATCGTGGATATCACTCTGTAATACCTAGGTAGTTGAGTAGTACTACTAAGTGCATGTTTGAACCTTCTTATTTAGTTCCCTAAGATATTAGTCAAGTACTACTTTTGTATCGCGCATGTATATTAGAGAGCTATAACACAAGACACTCCCTTATCCTTAAGACTTGGTGGAACCCACCCATGGTGGATCCTTATAAACCATATCATACTAACAACTCAGACAATATGACCACCCACTATACTAATGGTAGGTCAGACAATATGGAAGGTCAATAAAAAAATATTAATGGCGAATTTCAAAAGCTTCAATAGACCATCAACAATTGGGATAAGAAGTTGGAGACAAAAATAGATTGCTTGGAGAATATATTGGATAAGAAGTTTACATGTTTGACAATTATTAGCATACAAGTAGAATACCATAGGAATGCACAACATAGTGAGCCACACCAAGAAGTGACTTCTCACTCAAAATTGTCTATCCACCAACAACCCCCTTCGAGTCCTCATAGTGATAAACCACTCTCCATGGATAATAACACATGGAATCGTTTTCCTATAGTAGACTTGAATCATTTTTATGGTTCTAACCCATCAAGATGGGTCACTCAAATGAAACATTACTTCACCCTTCATTGTATTACTAATGACACGATGAAACTTAGGTTTAAGGTCTTGTATTTGGATCTGGAACGATGGATATGGTGGGAGTGGCATAAAAAATACTATAAGTGATACGTTGCTTGGAGTCTATTTGACGTTAAATCTCTACATGAAAGTTATTAGTGACATCCTCACTATTTGGGGAAACTTACCAAGATATTCTAAACAATATCCACATAGAGAACTGTAACACATTCTTTCTATAAAGAATGTTTCATTAGTGGCCTCAAGGAGGTTATTCAAGCACAAGTCAGAATGCATCATCTTGCTACCTGGTTGGAGGAATATTAGAGGGCTATAGAAGAAGAGACAGTGACCAATGCATAAAACAAAAAACCATATTTCAATCCTTGTTCACATCGAGAAAGGTAAATTCCTAAAGTAAAATTCCTTCTCCTCCCTTGAGCACAAAGGTCGTCTCCAACAAAAATGGAAGACTGACAAAGATGGGGAATTTTCTATAATTTTGATGAAAAGTATGCTTTGGGTCATCAATTAAAATAACATAAGTTATTTCAAATTGATGGGACTACTCCTACCATTATGAAGAATCATTATCAAATATAGACCTAATTTGGAGACTGCCGACCAAACTTCTGCCATGTAAGAAGAAGTGGAAATTGAGTTTTATCAAGAAAACCACTCATATATCTACATGGTTTGTCCAATATTTTATCCCCACAAAATTTGAAACTTATGGGTTACATAAAGCACCATAAAGTGGTAGTATTGGTTGATAGTTGTGGCACCCGCAATTTTATTCACGGGTGAGTGGTTGAAGAACTCCATTGTTATGCCCTCCATGTGACCAACTTTCAAATTATTATAGCCAATGGTAGGATGATGAAACGTGGGGGACATTGTGAAAATGTAAGGCTACAATTGGGTGGTTATCATCTCAAAACTCAAATGTTGGCCATAGATATGGGTGGTAGTAATATAATTTTAGGAGTAGAATAGATATGCACATTAGGGATAGTTACCATGGACTTCAAGGAATTATACTTGAGATTTACTAGAGACTCTTGTACTCACACCCTCAAAGGAATCCAATAAATCTCCCTTGAAATCATAAGTTCTCATAATATGGAAAAATTATTGAACAAAGGCCACTTTGGAATTATTGCTCACTTACATGCCATACAGGCCCTAGAAAACACCACACCTAAATCCCATTCTAACTTACACAAGATTTTGTTCAAACATTAGTAGGTGTTTGAGACACTAAAGGGTTTACCCCCATATAGAGGTGAGAATGATCATGATATACCCTTGATTCCAAGAAGTGAATCACCAAATGTACACCTGTATAGGCACCCATTTACACAAAATAATGAAATTGGAAGGATCACTCATGAGCAACTAGTCGGGAATTAGTCGTCCCAACACTAGCCCATAGTCATTCCTAGTGAACATGGTCATGGGTATATGTGTCTTGATTTGTATTCCTTTGCATGTAACAAAACCACAAAAATATCCTTTGTGTTTTTAAGTCAAGTCATGTGCACCACTCCGGTCTTAGCCATGCCTGATTTTACTAAGGCCTTTCTATTGGAATGTGATGATTCCATACAAGTTTTGGTTGCAACCTTAATGCAATATTGATGACCATTATCATTCATCAATAAGCGTTTGGGTAATAGGGATTTGGACAAATTTACCTACAAGGATTAAATGATGGTCATCCTACATGTAGTCAACACATAGTGACAATATCTCATAGGTAAGCATTTACGGATAGATCGCCACAACTTGAAGTGTTTTTTGGAACAAAGGTTGTCATCCCCATAGAATCATAAATGAGTCAGATGTAAGTTTTAAAACTGTGAAGTGAAACAATGCATACCGATTCTTAAGAAAAATAGAGATTAAAAAAATGTAACACACACAATACACAAAGATTTAACCCGAAAACCCTTAACTAGGAAAACCAACAAACTTAGAGTCACACTTTCTTTTTTCTCATCGTATATTCTTAACCATTTACAATACAATATTTTGGTATTACACAACATCCAAAACCCTAATATATTAACCTATATTAGATTACAACCCAAATACCTTAACCATGATTACATCGTAGGTTGGCGCTATCGGCCTCATGCAAAGAATATTATACATACTCAACATGATCCCACTTGTTATTTTCTTTGTAAAACAATGGGACATGCTTTGATTATATCACAAGTTCAGGGCAGTAATTCCCATGGATTCTTACACCAATATAATTTTTCAGTACTAATATCCTTTGTCAATGGGTCTGCAACATTCTTCAATGTCACAACCTTCTCTAGCAGCACCTTCTTGTCTTAAACCATATCCCTCAGAAAGTGGTATTGCACATCAATATGCTTCATTTTAGCATGATAAATAGGGTTATTTTCCATAAATATTGCACTATAATTGTCACAATCTAACCTTACAACTTTATGTACAAACCCAATACCTAAACACAATCTTTGCAAACATACAAACTATTTACTTGCATGGGTGGATACCATGTATTTAGATTTTGTAGTTAAGAGTGAAAGTGTAGCTTGTCTCTTGCTCATCCAACTAATAGGTCCTCCAAATATTTTAAATACATAACCACTTGTAGATCTTCTACGATTAAGATCTCTGGCCCAATATACATCAATAAGTCCTTGTACATCTATCACTCTATCTAGTCTAGGTCTTCCTTGGTATAAAATTGCATAATCTGTGGTGCCACACAAATACCCAAAGAACCTCTTTACAATTGTACAATGCTCCTTCCATGGTTTTGACATATATCTACGCAAAAATCCCACTACATGGGCAATGTCTTGTCTAGTACATTCCATTACATACATCAAGCTACCAATAACACTAGCTCATAGGGAACTCATGACATGTATTCTTTCTCTTCATGTGTCTTGGGACACTAAAACTCTACAATATCATCTCAACATATTTTTCTTTTTCAACCAAAGTTTCTTGTTTGCACGATCTATATTAATCTCCATCCCTATAATGAAGTTAGTAGCATTGAGATCCTTTATGTCAAATTTGGAGGAGAGTTGCAATTTCACCTCCTTGATGGAATCCATGTTTCTTTCAATCAAAAACATGACATCAACATACAACACTAAATTAATGTAGTTCTCAACATCCTGTTTGGAATATACATAGTGATTAACCTTGCTTATCACAAAAGCTAGTCTAAGGATGTATATGATGAACTTTTAGTACCACATTCTAGGAAATTTCTTTAGACCATAAAGGAACTTTTTTAGCTTGTAGAGTAAATCTTTCCTTCCCTTCACTATAAAAATTTATGTTTGTTTCATTCTGATTTCTTCATTAATAGCCCCATGTAGAAATATTTTCTTCACATCCACTTTCTTTAATTCAAGATCAAAGGAAACATCAGTAGACACAAGAAATATGATAGAAATTAATTTAGCAACAAGAGAAATTTTTTCACCAATATCAATTCCTCTACCTAGGAATATGTTTTTTCTACTAAGTAGGATTTTTACTTTTCCACTTTACCTTCAACGTTCAACTCTTAAACAACCATTTTCTACCAACGATTTTTCTTCCAAGTGGAAACTCAAGTATATCCCAAGGTTCATTTTTATCAAAGGAATCCATTTCTTCAACCATGACCTTCTTCCATATTTTACTATCCTCTAAGTCCACTACTTCCTTAATAGTTCTAGGATCATCATCCATAATTGATAAAGATAAACACAAGAAAAAATCAAGTGGTGAATACCTTTTTGGTTTCCTTCTTTCTTGAGATGGTATCCTCAAATATGGAATATGAGGTTCTTCTTATTCATATTCATCTTCTTCCAATGAGTCATATTATTCATCCTTCAACTCAAACTCTATTTTCTTTGGTTCATTTTTCCTTGGTACAACTTCCTATTTTGGAACATATTCAACATCTCTAGAAACAAACTCTCGATAGTAAACAATCTTCTTAGTAATTGGGCTCCAAATGTTAAATCCTTTCACACCATATTTATAACCAATAAAGATACATTTTTTAGCTTTATTATCTATCTTACTCCTTTTTTCCTTTGGAATATGTACATAAGCATCACACCCAAAAAAAATTAGATGTTTAAGAAAGGGCTTGTTACCACTCCATACCTCATGTAGAGTTTTGTCAACCAATATTGACATGGGTGATTAATTTACCAAGTACCACGTAGTATCTATTGCCTTTGTGAATAAATCCTATCCTAACCTAACGCCAATGAGCATGATCCTTTCCTTTTCCATCAATATCCTATTCATTAGTTTTGCAACTCCATTATGTTGAGGCATGTATGGAGTAGTCTTCTGGATAACTATTCCTCATTTCTTATAGAATTCCTCAAATTCATTTTTCGCAAAACTCTCCACCATTATCTGTTCTCAACACCTTTATTTTCTTCTTTATTTAATTCTCTACAAGACCCTTTCATTATTTAATTTATCAAATACCTCTGAATTCTTTCGGAGGAAATAAATCCATGTGTTCCTTAATAAATCATCTATAAATGAAATATAATACACAAATTTACCTAATGATGTAACATGCATTGGTACAAACACATCATTGTGTATTAACTATAAGATCCCTTTTTATCTTGTAGCACTAGATGCAAAGCTTACCCAATTACGTTTTCCATATATATATGTTCACATAAATCAAAATATTGAGTGGAATTAGACATACCTTCAACCATACATTTAACATGTAATTTTGAAAGGCCCTTCTCTCCAATATGTCCTAGCATTTGATTCCATAGCATTGTCTTTTCTCCAAATATAGTAGGGGTTCTATCTTCTTTATTTCCACCTTAAGGAACAAGAAAAATATTACACCCATTGGTGATAGTGCTTCCCAATATATTGTATAGAGTTCCATTCCAGACTCCCCTCATCAATACAATTGATCCATGAACCATTTTGGATGTTTATTTTGCAAACACACTACCTTAGGGAGAGTAATAATCCTCCCATCCTTGAGCAACAACTTAACTCTTCCACATCATATGATTCTAGTTGTCAATTCATCTCCTAAGAAAACACCACCTCCATTATGCTTATGATATTTAAAAAACCACTCCCTATGAGGAGTCACATGAAAACACACACTTGATTCAATTAGCCATACATCACGATATGAATGGATATGTTGGAGGATCCTAGTCGACTATCCAACTAGTTCCTCCACCGAATACGGTCAACCCAAAGCCATTGGTCAGTTAGTCGACCGACCAAGCAATTGTAACTGAATAACTACTTGTAATCAATACAAATATGTTGTAGAGAAGGCGTCATAATATCTCTTTGCATTGATATTGTACTCTAGTTTGGCCCCATTAATGCAAAGATTGTCGCCACGGTCCCACTTACTCTCTTATGTATGATTGTATAATGTGTGTGCGCGTAATTCCTTCTCTATGTTGGTATAATGTGCTACTATTAACTGATGCAATTCCCTAGACTACAACATTGGTTCCATTTCCAGTAGTACACAATTGTGAAGAAACGGGGAAGATGCATAAATGATAATAGAAAGAGAGATCCGAGAGTGGTGGAACAAGAAAGTAGCAAACTATATTCAAAATTATGCAAGACAGAACAAGCTGACATTAGCACACGAAAGGGAGAAATTCTTCACTTAAGCCCATGAAAAATTTATAGAGACTATTCCCTGCGAAATAAAGAAGTTCCCAATTGTTGTTCATGGCCAAATTGGACATCTAGAATGAAAATTTGTTAATGCAAAATATCCTTAACAAAGAAAGAAAAAAATTGTATGAATGGTTCGAAAAAATATGCGAAGACTTTTGTGAGGAACAGGCCATCAAGGACAGAGTATTTGTCGATAAAATCTGACATAAGTTTTACACTTGATCTCCACGAAGGATTTATATGCTCAGTTCCAAGATTCCTATACAATTTTTTGGTTGAGAATGGCGCCAAACATATAGTTGAACCTCTACTTCCATTATAAGAGCACGCAGTGACGCATTGGGAAAAGAAAAAAAGAGCGGGAGATGTTCGCCAACAAATGACAATGGGAGTATTTCCTAAACAAATAACGACCATTGATGACATCACGTTTGTCGACCAATAAGATTTGGGTCGGAAATGGGGGGTGCCGAAGATGTGTTCCAAATAAATAAGCATAAGGTTAGTCGAAAAAATAATGAATGCCTACAAAAAGTCGAGTCCATTGCGATGAAAAAAATGTCTATTCATCCACAAGAAAACGACAGCTATACAAAGAATAGAGAGAGAGAGAGAAAAAAAAAGATACAGACAACGAGAGCAGTTGATGGAGATTGTTGGTCCATTAAAAAATAATAGAATTATGAATAATTTGGGAGATATGGTCGAGCATCCAAAAGTCCTACCTGATTCGATGGAAAGTCGACCAGTTGAAGAAGAAGGTGAGGCGACGAAATTGGAAGAGCAGTCAAAAGCAATGGTGTTGACCCCCCAGAACTTGTGTGAATGATTCAACTCCCGTTAGTTCTATACCTATGATTGACGACTGGGCCGACCATTAGATAAATAGTCGAGCATGACATGGGATTACTACTAGGTGATACTAGTATATGGAATCGACTAGACCAAAGTGGACGAATTGCAGATAGATTGATGATCCAACGGTCAGAACAGGGTAAATAGATTACATTAACACCTGATTTCGGAAGACACTCCTTTAATTTATTTTATTCAGAACACATCGAAGTACCCCCTGCCAGCAACATTATTGATAGAACCATCCAAATCGTCGAAGTTCCGATCGGACAAAGAGGTGTCTATAGAAGAAATATGCTTGCCATTGTAGCATTTGCATCCATCACAAGTCACCAGTAGTCATCTAATAGTAAGTGCTTTCAACAATCAGTATATAAGTCCTAAAACTCATAAAAGTAGCAATATGGCTACGTGTCTTCGAGTAAAAAAATATTTTTGAAGGGTATGGTGACCCTAAGAAGCATTGGTTTTTTTGTGAATACCTATGGCAAGCTAACCTTATTTACGATGAGAATCAACAAATTACATAGTTTGCAGGTGGGATTAGAAATCGTGCACTCACGTGGTATATGATTTTTTTGGAAAAAGGTCCAAAAATAAAGAAGCAGATAAAAGACGCATTTCTAGACCACTTCAAGGTCGACGATTCAACAATGGTGACAACCGACGAGGAGGATACAATGGTCGAGGAAGAAACTATAATAATTGGGGATACCGACCACTAGGTCGATTTCGACTACACTGCTATGTATGTTTCAACAAATATCATTTAAGTCTTGATTGTCCCTGGAAGGACAAGACAGACTTAAAATTTTGTACGAACTGTGAAGTGGGGGAGCACAATATCGAAGAATGCCCCATAATGTTAGATATTGTCAATAAAAGAAAAATTGTTAACATTTTGCCTTGTGTTTCCAAGAATGAAGCATGCAGTACTAAAAATTTGCATATATTCGCTAGACAAGGCACAAAAACTGCAGGGGATAACCCTCACATCACACAACTGCAAAATAAGCAAGAAGAATATCCTAATACGTTGAAGCAAAAAGAAATATTTAAAAATGCATTGGAAATAATTTCCCAAATTGCATCTAAAGAAAGTAAGGAAGAAAATAAGAATAAAACACTTAACGACTTACTACATTTGTTAACAAAAGAAGAAGTTTGTGGTGCGGGTGATTGACTTAATGCATCTCATGAAAAATAATGCTCAAAATAAAAAGATCACTAAAATGTTGTGCAATCTGAATCATAAAGAAAAAACTGATATGGACACCCTTGTTGATCTGGAAGTTGATGGATTTCACATTTCACAAGTCATCCTTGACTTTGGATCGCAAGAAAATATAATGACCAGATCGACATGGGAAAGTATTGGTCGACCACGACTGGAAGAATCAAGGATCTATCTCAAATTAGCCAACCAAGGTCTGATTGAACCCATTGGCATGTGGCAAAATGTAAAAACATCAATCATGGGTATTAGCACACATATCAACTTTGAAATTATTGATCCACGAGAAGGGGATAAATCTTTTCCAACACTAGTTAGATGGCCTTGGGGACGAAAAATGAAAGCATCCATATCAATGGAAAAAGAAAGGATTAAAATCAAGGGAGATGTTAAGAAATTAATTCTACCTATCAATCCATCCCAAGGAAAAACCTGGGTTGAACCTAGTGATCATGATGAAGACATTCGTTGTCTATATCAGATAGTCGACAAACATGAAGATTCCATCGAACCCAATAATCATGGACAGCTCAGAAGTCCTTTGTCTATCAGATACAATTTCGACTCAGAACTGTATGATTGGAAAATTGAAAATATGAAGCATAAGCTCGTGACTATTGGTCTATTAAAGTTATTCCCAGAAAAAGAATGCAGCAATGTTTCACTATATATGTCAGCCCAAAAATATTTAAGAAACAAATAAGATAATATCCGACTATCATACCAACATAGAAAGAACCGACGAGTATTCCACCCGTTCAATACAAAGAATGAGAATCTCCTACTGTTCACATTGAGGAAGTATCTAAAATTGTCGGTGATCAAGGATGACTACAAAATCTAGTCGAAACACTTACTGGACAAGCAACAATATGGTGGGACACACATCAATATCTTCTTCAGAGTTGGACTACTACTTCTACAAGTTTTAATGAATGATTTGGAGGAAAGAAACTGACAGCACAAGTTATAATACCTAAATTTATACAAGGTCGAGATCTAGTCCACCATATCAGTATCTGTGAAAGTGAGTGGAAACAAATCGGGTATCGTGATGAAATATTATATCCCCATATTTTTCCAAATACACTCGAAGATTTACCAAGAAAGTGGTACAAGATGGAAGAAGCCAGAGAAGAAACATTCAATTGTCCATAACTCAAACAAAATTTCATCAAAGATTTTTCTCTCATCCCAGAGGAAGAGAACACAAGAGAAGCAGTCAAGCAAGTCCAAAATTTTCTACAACCGATGAACGAGAATACTATGTCGGCATCGATAGAATGACCTCAACCAAGTTGTAACAATCTTACAACGAGCTCAATATGTCGATCGACATGACTAGAGATTGAAAATGATAAAATGATGGGTAAACGTTTCCAATGGAAAAGACATCATCCTAATGTTCAAAAGCCTATAAAATTTTTGATGAAAATCAACACAGAAGAAAAAGCAGAACCTGAAAGATTGAATGAAATTGAATTTCCCCAGGAATTTACAGAATTCAAGGAAGGAGATCGAAAGATCAATGAACAAAGAGCACCAGAATGGATGGACATGGAAATCAAAATAAAAAAAATTCGACATCTCAAACGACGACCGACCAAAAATGGCGAAGATTGGAGACTACTAGTTCGACTAGCAAGTAGTCGACCCCACTAAATTATTGAAAGAACATCAGGATGTCATTGCATGAGATTACAAATATTTAAAAGGATTAGTCCAAGAAATGGGATAAATGAATATCAACATAAAACCGGATGCCAAGCCTGTCAAGAAATGACCTTATAAGTTGGAACACAAATGTAAGGACATAGTCAAAAAGGAAATTGAAAATATGCTTGCTCCAAGAATAATCTATCAGGTCGATCAGTCTGAATGGGATAGGCCTATGGTCATCTAGCCTAAGAAAAATGATCCGAAAAAATTAAGAATTTGCAACGACTTCAAAGGACTGAATAAAGTTATGTTGACTGACCCATTCCCTACACCTTTCACTAACTAAATTATCAACGAAGTTGTTGTACATGAATGTTTCTCTTTCACTGATTGATTCTCAGGCTACAATCAAGTACCTATTGCAAAGGAAGATCAACATAAAAGGACATTTGTATGCAAGTTTGGATCATTTGCCTATAAATGTATGCCCGTTGGACTAAATAATGCACCAACATTATTCTCCAGAATAGTTGTCAAATCATTCCAAGAATACATATATAAAACTATGGATGTATACTTAAACGACTGGAAAATATACTCACTCCTAAGGGACCATATCCAATATCTTTGACTAATGTTAGAACGATTCCAAAAAATCCAACTATCATTGAATAATAAAAAGTGCATCTTTGCAACTCCAATCGCCATCTTACTTGGACATATTGTGTGTAAATAAGGTATTAAATTCGACTATAAAAATATTAAATTAATTCTTGACCTGAAACCACCAGTAAATCCAAAGAAAGTTAGAATACTTCTCGGTCACACAGGCTATTATCATAAATTTGTAAGGTACTATTCTGACATGAAATATCCTTTGGAGGAATTGTTAAAAGAAAACCAAGATTTCATATGGTTTCAAGAATGCACATAATCATTTGAGATCCTTAAAAGGAAACTTGTCAAAGCTCCAATTCTGATATTCCCAAATTGGTCGATCCAGTTTCATGTCCATATCGATGCCTCAGGCATTGAAATAGGTGAAATTATCACCCATCCAGGAGAAGATGGAATGGACTATCCAAATGCATATGCTCTTAGGAATTTAAGTAAGGTAGAAAATAATTACTCTACTACAAAACAAGAAGTCTTAGGCATGGTTTTTGCACTTCATAAGTATCTCCATTACCTCTTGGAAAATCCATTTATATTTTACACATATCATCAGGTGCTCAAATACTTATTCAATAAACCTCTGCATCATGTCTTACTATGTAGGTGGCTAATCTTGTTTTAGGAATTTGAATTTGAAATAGTTGTATGACCGGGAAAGAATAATGTCGGACCCGACCATCTGTCACGAGTCGAAACAGGGAAAGAGCCCGACGGAATTGACGATGAATTTCCCGACGCCCACTTATTTCGAGTCAAAGCCATACCGACAAAACTGCAGGATATAACTGAGTTTCTTGAGCAAGTTCAAGCCCCTGAAGGAATGCCAAAAAAAAGAAATATATTTGCAATGAAGGTTGCATCATATGCTTTAATGAATTTATTTTTGTATAAGCTTGGACCCGACGAAGTATTGAGACGGTGCGTATTAGAACACAAACAACAAGATATCATCAACGAATCTCATAATGGACCCGCTGGAGGGCACTATCGCGCCTATACAATTGCACAAACTGTTTTACAATTTGGTCTATGGTGGTCGACATTGCATAAAGATAGCAAAAATCAGGTAAATAAATGTGACAAGTGTAAAAAATTAGGCCAACCATTACCAAAGAATGATATGCCATTAATGCCTGTTAATCCACTTTAACATTTGAAATTTGGGTTATCGACTTTATTGGACCATTTCCAATACCTAGTCGAAGAATGGGAGCTAGATACATTATTACAACAATCGAATATGTTACTAAATGGGCGAAAGCTGAAGCTATCAAAGCATGTTCTAGTGAAGTAGCAGCAAAATTCATATAAGAGAATATTGTCACAAGGTTTGGGTGCCCCCTCACCCTTATTAGAGACAGAGGGACACATTTCCTTAATAAGATGATATATGTACTACTAAAGGAATTTATGATCAACCACTAGAAGAGTTCTTAGTATCATTCGCAGTCGAATGGAGCGATTGAAGAATTTAACAAAACATTAAATAAAGGTCTAACAAAGCTTTGTAATACTTAGCAAGATGATCGGCATGACATGATACCAGCTATTTTATGGGCATACATGACAACTTATAAATGGTTGACAGGACATACACCTTTCAAACTTGTATATGGACAAGAAGCAGTCGTTTTGTTACATTTTAAATAGCAGGTGTCTATTATTGCAGATATACTTCATTTGGATATTGTTAAAGCTACCAAAGATAAACACTTCGAATTATCCAAACTAGAAGAACAATGCCAGATGTCCATCTAGCACCAGGAAGTACAAAAACAACAACAAAAAGCATGGCATGATCATAATATTAAAAGAAAAAATATCTCAATCAGTTACTTAGCACTACTTTATGACAGTCGCATAAAAGGAAAATCTAAGAAATTGCATACATCATGGCTCGGCCCATATTTTGTCGAAGAAATAAATCATAATGGATCGGTCTGACTAAGAACTCTGCAAGGAAATTTTTTTGCCAAAGTTATCAATATGTGCAAGATTGAAGCTCTATAAAGCTTAGGACGGGCACGACGCCGACTGAATGGACGTATCACCATTTTGTAGATCGTTGTGCCCTAGGTCTGTAAAATTAGTTAACGTTTCTGATCACGCTTAATTATATTAGTTAAGAAGAAGATAATTTTCAAAAACTAACTTGCACCCAAAGAAAAAATTGTATAAAAGAGATCTAAATCATGGGTGACTAACAGAAAGTAAGTTCCTCACAATGATGGTATATTGGACCAAGGAAAATGAAGAAAAGTCACAGCTGGAGAACGAACCACAAACATACTTCCACAATCGACCAAAGAATGGAAGGTTCCCAGTATCGACTGTCGGAACATTCAATAGTGAGTTGACCAGTCATAATAGGTATGGGAGTGACCAACCCCGTCGATAAATCACACGTAGACTGTCGACTGAAGCATAATTTGAAATATTCTCCACACGAGTCACATAATATATCACTCATCACAAGTGCGACCACAGTCATATACACCTGAGGTGTCATCATTTAACTCACTTCCATATAAACATACAATTCACTTCCAAGGCATCGCTCTGATTGACATGCGTACGATTTTTCAAGAAAATCCACAGCAGCTGCATGTTGGAATATTCTCACCATCATTTTTGTATTTTGCATGCATCCAGTCATCAGTATGGTAGTCTCCCAGCACCTAGTCCTCAGTTTTTCAGCCCCAAGAGCCTGTTTCTACTCAGTTCTATCCCTCCTAGCCACATATGCACCCTTGTTTCCATCACTGGAGTACAATTGTTCCCTCTTCCACCTATTTAGGAGATTCTTCAGTTAGTTCCATGATTAGTGGATCTGTTCCTTATTTTGAGGACTAATTAATAGTTTAACTGACTGCACCACTTAGATAGACCTCCAGAGAGACTAGATCAACTATACTGACTACTGGAAGCTCCTCATGTGCCCACATTGGAGTCTCCTTCCCTAGATCAATGCCCATGCACTCAGTTAGACTCATTTTACTGACTATTTGACTATTATGACTACTGCCACTGGTTTGGATGATGTCTCCAATGCTATCCAATGCTATCCTTAGTGGCATTCGAATTCATTTGATTTGTATTCATTTATTATTCACTATTCAGAGTGCCAGCTCACAACTGATGTATGATACAACAATTTAAGTCATTTCTTGTGTATGAGTGATTATTGAATCTCCATTTATTCTTCTTCTTTCTACACTTCTTGAGTGAGTTTTAGTGAGGTCTGCTACAACTGAGTGATTCTCATCCTAAAATATCACACTGCATAGAAGATACACAACAACCCTTGCACCGTGCTTTGACATTTTTCATCTTCTCATCGATCGCATCTCCATCATTTAAAAACTCCGCTGCCCATTCACAACTTCCGCTATAAAAGGCCTCCCCTACCCCATATAGAACCATAGTGAAATCTGGGGGAAACCATGGCATTATTTTTCTCCACCCCTGTACCCTTCCAATTGTTACTCTATTAGAAATTTTCGAGCATTACAAATCCCATATTCTACACTTCATTGATAGTTTCCCAACACTTCTTGTGATATATGAGAATTTAGACGTCTCACTAGTGGCATCTACCCTCCACTCCATGATATATGAGCATTTCAATAAATCTCGACGTGCCAAGACTAGGAGTTGTCATTCTGTTCCTTTCCACCAATATTGTTCCTAAGCCCCCCATTCCCATGGTCGACCAATTTGTAAGGTTGAGCGAGTGTGGAAAGTATAGTGGACCAAGTAATTATTTTCTTAGATGCTTTTATTCTTTGAAACAACAATCGACTGTCTTATTGATCATCTATAGGATCAAAGAGCCGTCAGATGTTGTTCAGTACCAAACTCAATGCATAGATGTTGTTCGGTACCATATTATGCTACCAGCCAATTCTCCATACATGGGAATATTTCAAGTGACTTTATCAACTCATCTCCAACCATTGTAGAAGCCTGTATCAGTCCATATTCATCAATTATATCCACTAGTTCACAACCATAAGAAGCAATGACAACCAATTTTGACCTAGCTATTCAATCACTTACTTGATCTCCTCGAGATGAAGAATCATTATGTTGGTAGGGGAGATGTTTGAGGAGTCTATTCAACTGGTCGACTAGGTACTCCGTTGACTATGGTCAGCCCAAATATGTCATCCAGTTAGTCGACCAACCAGGAAGTTGTAAATTAATAATTGTTTGTAATCAATATAAATGGGATATAGAGCCGATGACAAGATATATCTTTTCATTGATATTGTACTCTACTTTGGCCCCATTAATACAAATCTTGTTGTTTTTGTCCCACTTACTCTCTTATGTATGATTGTATAATGTGTGTGTATGTAATTATTTCTCTATGTTGGTATAATGTGCTACTGGTAACTAATGCAATTCCCTAGAATAAAAAAGGATACTTGTAGAGGCCAGGTACACATCCCCTCCTTCTGAGGAGGTATTCACCTTTGTGTAAGGGGAATCATAAAATGCCTTCACTTAATTATCAACATTTTTAGATATACAACCCTTATTAGAATTCCTAGCTTTACCACATTTCCAACATTTCCTCAAATATTTTCCTAGAGGTTTAGATCTACCTTTAGATTTAGATATCCCCACTGAAAAAATATTTTTATTTTTCTCTTGAGGACAACCTCTCACAAACAAGGCATATTTTCCTTGACTATACATGGTTTTTCTCCTGATTTCCTTTATAAGAGAGAGGGCACTATATCTTCAGACTTCAATGTGGTTTAAGTTGAAGTACCAATTGCTACAATTAGATTGTCCCAAGAATCTAGCAAAGAAAATAATAATGTAATGCATATATCTTCCTCCTCCATCTCATTATCAATAGAGACAATTTGACTTACTAGAGTATTAAAGACATTTATATGATCTGTCACCAATTCACTATCAAGTTTCCTAACATCATGCAACTTATTACAAAAGAAAAAAAAAATTGTTTACCAGGGGTTTTGATTGATACAAACTCCCTAACTTATCCCATAACTTCTTTTAGTCTTCTCTATCAAAATTACACAATATTGAGTCTTATAGGAAAAGTGGAATTGTACTTATCTCCTTTCTTTCCAACTTCTCCCGATATTCTTTTTCCATATAAATATGTTGTGTACCCAGGTCCAAAAAAAACCATTGTTATCAATCTACAAGAAGATATTCCATTTTGAGCTTCCATATCTTAAATATCTAACCATTAAATTTCTCAATCTCGATTCTAGAACTCTTCACCATATTCTTTCAACACATGAATCACCATTGCAAAGCTCCCACTATACCTAGGTGATCCACACGTGTCCAGGAATCACGAGGGGGACAACAGTTCGACTGAATGAGTCGGCTCTATTATGGAAGAATCTTAAGAAACAGAATGCGCAAAGCAGGAATACACTACACAGACATAACAAAAATATACACATACAATATGAAGGAATGCGAACTGATATTCTATTATTGGATATGAGATCATCGATTGATTCTCGGTTGTATATTACAATAGTTTACATGCTTATATAGAGAGTGCTAAGATGCTTGGGTGCTTTCTCATTACGTTCAGTTACAAGAGAAGTTAGAATGGTTTGGCAGTTCAACCATTATAGTCGACTGGAAAACAGAGAGACAGTCTGTCGAAGTTCGACATTCATAAGTCACAGATCGACACTGCATGTCGATGTCGCAAAATTTGTCGAAGTTGCGAAGTTGTCGAAGTCGGAATTTGTCGAAGTTGTGTCGACGTCGATGACTTGTTGTAGATGTGTCAAAGTGAGCATATAACAATAATGCCAACTGTGATGTGGATCAGACCTCCTTCCTTAAGAAAAAATGGTCCCCATGGTCCCCATTGTTTGATCGTGAAGGTGAGGAAACTTGTCGATCAGTTCAGTAACAGAGTACCACTTTCCTTGTGCTGGGATTTGTCTGACTTTAGCAACTTGAAACAAGGGAATTGTGTTCTTCCTTGTATGGCATACTCGTTGTCCTACAATGGTGTCACAAGGAAGAGGTTCCTGAACATATGGATGGATGTCGTCAGGTTTTTCTATTTGCAAGTCATTCTATTCCAACAGTGGTGCATGGTATGGTCGAAGTAGATCCACATTGAATACTAGATGTAGACCTAGGCATGCAGGAATGTCAATCTGGAAAGCATTTTTTCCAGTCTGTCGAAGAATACTGTACATACCAAATTGCAAAGGTTTGAGCTTCTTGAATGGACCAGTGAAGCGCACCTTCTTGAGATGTAACTAGACCTTATCCCCAATTTGGAATGAATGAGGAGTATGATGTTTGTCATGTCGGGCCTTATCTTTCTCGCTTGCTCGTTGCATCATTTAATGTGCTTGCTTCTGGATGTCACAGATTTGATCTTGAAACATCAAGGCTTTATCAACTTCTCGCTGGCTGTAGTCGGTGTCGGAGTTCGGTTGTGTCGAGGAACTCATCAAGTCTATAGGCGCTGAGGGTTGAAATCTGTAACAGATCTCAAATGGAATCTTGCCTATAGAGCTATGCTGAGCACGATTGTAAATGTGTTGTATGTATGTAATACTTTCATCCCATGTGCGTAGATGCTTGTGGTTGTACATGCGAAGTAGTTGTACGACCAAGTGATTCACAACTTTCGTTTATCTGTTGGTATGAGGATGGAAATTTGTCGACAATGAGAGTTGTGTGTCCAGATTTTTCCAGAGAGTATTCCAAAAGATGCTAACGAATATGGCATATCGCTCGAAAGTGATGGTTGTGGGTAAACCAAAGTGTTTCCAAACATGTGTGAAGAAGAGTTGAGCAGTCTATTGTGTTGTCGTGGTATTCTTGCATGGTATGAGAATGGCCATCTTGGAAAATCTGTCGACTACTACTAATATAGCGTCATGATGATGTTTGGTAGTAGGATATCCCGTTAAGTAGTCCATAGAAATAGATTCCCATGGTCGACCGGGAACTGTAAGAGGTGTGTACAATCCCTGTCGTTGATTAGGCGGTTTAGCAATGGCACAAACCACGCATGATCGAATGTACTTGTTGATGTCAGTTTTAAGTGTAGGCCAAAAGAAATACTTCTGGAGAATAGCAAGTGTCTTTGCTACTCCAAAGTGTCCTACATTCTTGCTGTAGTGTGCGTCCCAAATGAGTTGTTGTCGATGCTCACTGGTCAGTGCACAAATATGTCCAAGCTTGTATAGCAAGGTGTCTTTCAAGAAATAGTCGGTGGTCGACAACTTGTCAGTATGAAGTTGTCAGTAGACTGGTGAAAATTTGATGTCATCCTGATATAATTGAGGCCAAGTGGTCGTGTCGTAAGCTTGCATACTCATCACTGTGAAAAGGAGATTAATGGGTGGTCAACTCAGACAATCGACGATGGCATTAGCTTTACATTTATGATACTTAATCACCAACTGAAATTGTTGTAGGTAATTAATCCACTTGAGTTGTCTGGTTGTCTGTACTTTTGACTGGGTCAGAGCGAACTGTAGAGGCTTATGGTCAGTGAGGATGACCGCTTCCTTGCCAAGGACATAATGCCTCCATTGCTTGAGAGCTTGCACAATGGCGTACATATCTTTTTCATATGTCGAATATCTTCTAACTGTGTCGTTAAATGTTTCAGAATGAAAAGCAATGGGGTGACCATGCTGAGTGATAACTGCGCCCAAGGCATAGTCTGATGCGTCCGTCTTAATCTCAAAGGGCTAGTGCAAATCAGGTAACACAAGTATTGGTACAGTGCAGAGCTTGTGCTTGAGTTGTTCAAAAGCTTCTTGTTGTGTCGGTGTCCATTTTTAATTTTTCGATAATTTCATTCCATTATCATTAGGATCTCTAAGAGAATAACATGTACAGCATATCAATCATAGACACAATAAAAATCACACAAGAGACACAGAGTTTCACTGGGGAAAACCAAGAAGGTGAAAAACCCCGCAACTTCCTCAGAGATAGAATAATCCTCAATACAAGATCACAAAGATCAAACCCAATAATATGTCTCTACCAGATGCTCCTCCTCCTCCACATGTGCGCCACTTTCTCTCTTAGCTATGTGAGCTTGAGAAGTGAGTGAGTGAATCAAATGAGAGACAAAACCTCTCTATTTATACACTGACTTGACCTGCCAATAATCCAACAGGGCCGACTTGCTAATCAAGTCTAATAACCCAACCACATGACCTAACTAGGTCCGACCCCACACTGGTGGTCTAATAACTCATTAATACACATGACGACACTTACAATGTAACTTGCGACACTTGCAAATACAAATGACAACACTTCCAATCAGAGGAATAAGACATCTCTATTGGATATACAATAAAGTACAAATGTAATATACAAGTGAATATCTTCCAAAGTTACAAATACATTCAACACTCCCACTTAACTAGGAAGGTATTCTGAACACAAGTCATCAATACATATTGGCACAAGTCTTCAATTCTGGAGTTGGATCATCATCACTAGATCACGAAGCATCATCATCATCACTGTTGCTGTACTCAACATCTCAATCACTGGGCTATCCCAAAAATTATTCTTGTCATAGGAAGTTCTACAGAGCCAGCCCTTTTTCATGTTGGTTGTAGGCCTAGCCTCCTATATGTCTTCAACATCTTTGGCCATCCTGTGGGTCTTCATCATCTTTGGTCATATTGTGGAATCCTTAGGACTGATTACGTGCATCAACAAAACCTTGAAAGAGAATCCTAGCACAGACTATAGGATCTCCAAGGATCTTTTACATGTGACCGTCACAAAACCTCAAAAGAGCATCCTAGCACAGACTATAGGATCTCCCAAGATCTTTTCTATGTGACCACCACCACAAAACCTCGAAAGACCATCCTAGCACATACTATAGGATCTCCCAGGATCTTTTACATGTGGTTAGGAAAAACCTTAAAAGAGTGTCTTGCAACCTGCAAGAACTCTAAAGAGCATCCTAGAATAGACTATAGGATCTCCAGGGCTGATTACATGCCTCTAGTAGAAAAACCTCGAAAGAGCATCCTAGCACAGACTATAGGATCTCCCAGGATCTTTTTTATGCTACCTATAGCAAAACCTCGAAAGATAATCCTATCATAGAATATAGGATCTCCCGGGATCTTTTCTATGCTACCTGCACAACCTATCCACAACCAATCTGTAGCAAAACCTCGAAGAGTATCCGAGCACAAACTATCGGATCTCTCAGGATCTTTTCTATGCTGCCTCTACAATCTTCCCACGGCTAATCTGTAGAAAAACCTCTAAGATCATCCGAGCACAGACTATTGGATCTCTCAGGATCTTGTCTATGCTACCTGTACAATCTTCCCACGGCCAATCTGTAGTAAAACCTCGAATAGTATCCGAGCACAGACTATCGGATCTCTCAGGATCTTTTACAAGCCATCTGCACAATCTGTTTGCGGGCGTGAAGTATCATCATGATACTCATGATCATACTGATCATCATCACTACATCATCCTAATGCATATCATCCATAGTATCATCCTGATACTCATCACACATGATCATCCTGATCATCATCACTGCATCGTCCTAATGCATGTCATCATACTTGATCCAACTGATCATACAAAGCATCCAACTAATGCATATATAAAGTAGGAACTGGAGCATCGTCCTTATGCTCATCACACTGCGCTTACATCCACAGCCATGGGAAGGATCCTCCTCTCACCATGCTTGGAATGGCTCCTGCAAATGTGTCCCATCACTTATTCCTTGAAGTATATTCAATCTGAAGAACACCAAGCCTCTCTCTGAAGTACTCAAACTTTACTCTATCTAGTGGTTTCATCAACACATCTGCAACCTTCTCATCTGCCGCAACATACAAGAGCTTCACTTCTCCTCTCTACACCATATCCCTGATATAGTGATATTTGATCTTGATGTGCTTCGACCTGTCATGGAACACTGGGTTCTTAGACAGCTTCACACAACTCTGGTTGTCACAAAAGATACCAGTAGCACCCAACGGGAGATCAAATAACTCAAACAATAGCTTCCTAATCCATACTGCCTCATAACTAGCCGAACAAGCTGCGACATACTCTGCTTTGGCTATACTCAGTGCTACGTAGGAATGCTTCCTGCTAAACCAAGAGATCACACCTGATCCTATATTGAAGTAGCACCCAGAAGTGATCTTCCTATCTGCAGCACTGCCTACCCAATCTGAATCAACATAAACCTCTAGGTTAAACTTTTGATTCGCATCATACTTGAGCCCATAATCAATTGTACCCTTCAGGTACCTCAGAATATGCTTTACAGCAACCAGGTGAACACCTCTGGGATCCGTTAGGAACTGGCTCAATGTGTTCACCGCAAAGCAAATATCTGGTCTCATGTTCATCAGGTACATCAAGGACCCAATCATCTGACAATACACTGTGACATCAACCGGCTCAGATGAAGCATCAGACAGAAGCTTCAGGTTTGATGCCATAGGTGTGGCCATGGCCTTGCAGTCCATCATCCCGAACTGCTTTAGGATATCTACTACATACTTCCCTTGTCCAAGGAAGATCCCATCTGCACTCTGCCACACCTCCATGCCTAGAAAGTAGTGCATCATCCCTAAGTCCTTCATCTCGAACTCGGCAGCAATCTTCCTCTTCGTATCGGCAATCAATCTATCCTCACCTGTAACAAACATGTCGTCCACATACAATAGTAGTATCAATGGATTGCCTTCCTCAACCTTGTAGTAAAGGTTGGAATCCACTTTACTCTTGGTAAAGCCCAAACTGGACAGGAAGCTGTCTATCCTGCCATACCATGTCCTAGGTGCTTTCTTCAATCCATACAAGGCTTTCTACAACCTGTACACATATGAATCCATGTCATGTGTCTCAAACCCGAGTGGCTGCTCCACATACACTTCCTCTTCGACTACACCATTCAAGAAAGATGTCTTCGCATCCATCTGGTGTATCTTCCACTTCATCACTGCAGCCAGGGAAAGTAGTAATCTGATGGAAGTGTATCTGGCTACAGGTGCAAAAGTCTCTTCATAATCTATCCCTCTTTCTGGGAGAAGCCACGAGCCACAAACCTCGCTTTGTATTTCTCTATGCTACCATCTGCAGCATGCTTGATCTTATAGATCCACTTGGAAGTCACAACAGACTTCCCTTCTCTTCTTGGGACCACATCCCAAACATGATCGACTGGTACTCCTCGATCATGGCATCCTTCCATTACTGTATCCCAGATCCTGGGAACTTTAGATTCTTCAATATCTTCAATAAAAAATTTTATTGAACTTTGTTGCTAGAACAAATGTTGTTGCCCTTCTTTTGTAGGTGATTGTACACGATCTTTCCTACAAGTCAAATTCAATTACATGATTAGAAACTTCTCATATTTTTTCAAAATAAATTCTTGCACATAAATACATATGTCATACAATCATGCAATTATCTTAGCCAATGCTTCAATACAACATTCATCCATATCCCGTATTCATACGGTAACTTTCTAGATGCCATCCATCTCTACCAGAACATTGTTAAGAGTGTGCACTACTCCCAACATGTCAGCAAAGAGGTTTCATTCTAGATAAGTAGCAATGGAATGTTGTATAGTACCATAGGACACTTACCCATTACTTGCATATTAGTAGTATCTTGTTCATTAATGCAACTTTTCTAATATGCATAATGTACATCCTAAACCTAGGAATATAAGTATGTAGATGAATGAACAACATCATTTAAGTAATAAGAAATGGCAATTCAAATACTTATCTTTGTTTGTTTGTTGGGTGGACTCCCTCTTAATATTTGCTTCCTTGCAGGAACTACTGGAGTGTGCTCCCTCTTGATCTTTGCTTCCTGGATTACCTGTCCTTGAACTTATATTCATCCTGGACCACTATGCATGCTTAAGTGTGCACTAGTGTCATGATTGTGCCATCCTCAAGATCTCATTCATAATCATAAATCCATTAGTATAATCTCAATACTATCAAAACAAAATAATCTTAAACATGTATAGTCATGATCATATCAAACACAGATAATAAGCATTAGTATTCAAGGTTTCAGGGAAGACTTCTTTTACTCATGCATATTCTTATTTGACCATAGGACTCTTCTGGTTAGTCATATCATCAATCAGGGTAAGAGACATAATATGCATAAACCCTTGATTCTAACTTCATGAGTAATCATTATCAATCATACAAAAGTATAAGATCCTAACACAAGGTAGGATTCTAACTTGATATAGGAAAAACATACCTAGTTATCATATTTGCTAGTTATGTCTAGCAATGTCTTCTTGTTCTCTTCAATGACCTGCATAACTCATAAGTTAACCATTGTAGAACCAAAATATACATACCTCGTAAGTAGAGCTTCTATGTGATCCATCTATGGATGAGTCTTTGTCTTCATGTCACCATGGTCTTGATCTAGAACTTGATTTGTACCTTTCATGTTAGTGGATAACATTATCCTCATACAACACCACAGTTCATTAGTACAATCATAAGTGTCATAACCCTAATCAATGAATGTCTTCTATCATGCATTCATAATTTTACTAGGGTGATGAGACAAGTCTAAAATTAATCAAGATTGTTACTAAACTCAATAACATGAAGACAAACATGTCATAAACTTAATCATGAACAGATTTCAAAACGTACCTGTAAGTCATACCTGTCAGATTGCTTGTAGTAGTTGTTGTTGTTGTTTTTTTTGTTCTTAGGACATTTTGAGGAAAAGTGTCCCTTCTCATTATATGTAAAACATCTTACATCTTTCTTATCTCTATGATGATGGTGTGGAGTTTTCTTGTGATAAGATTGCTCCCTCTTGGACTTTCCTTTCTTGGTGTGTACTGTGAGAGCTTGATCTTCATTTTCCATCTTTTCTTCTCGAGCCACAAGCCTAGCTTATTCTTCTGAACATTCCTCCCACAGTATACTGAAAGACATCAGTTTCCTTATTGCACAGATTCCTTGGATGAAGGAGTCCCATGACCTAGGTAGGCCATTCAATGTAGTCATTACAATTTCACCATTCTCCACTACTTCATCCACAGCTTCAAGTTGTTCCTTGATTTGAGAGACCTTAGAAAAATAGGATTGAATGGTCTCTCCATTCTGAAGCTTTACCCCTTTCAATTGGTTCCATAGAGTCATCTTCTGATTTATGTTCTTTCCTTCAAACAACTTGGTCAAGGAGTCAAACATTTCCTTAGGTGTCTTTAGGGAAGACACATGAGGTATGAGATGGTCTTTGATAGAATCAGCAATGATTCTATTAGCCTTGACCATGTTCTTCTTGTGTAAGGCTTTAGCCTCTTCTCCCTCTAGGACAGGAACCTCTTCACTTATGTAAGTGTCCAACTCATTCTCTTCTAGGATTAACCCAATCCTATACTTCCAGTCTCGGAAGTTATCAGCCCCTTCAAGCTTATCCTCAAGCTTGGTGTGGTGAGATATCTTAAAGAGTACTTCAAATGTAAATAGAAAATATTTAGGTCTTACCACTTGATTTGTTGAAAACTGGATCTGTAGCTGGATTAGGGTTTGTTAGAGAAACCCTAAAAATTCAAAATTTGAATTTCAAACTTCTGAAAGAATAGAAAGATGCGCCTTGCTGAGCTGGTCAAGCTGGTATACTCCAAATTTGAAAACTACAAAATTTGACCCCTCAAAATTGCCTTGGAAACTTTTGGATTCACTTGACAAGACCCAGAACTAGGGTTTGATTTTCCTAGAGCTTCACCCAACCAAAAAGTTCAATCTTGGTCTCTAAACTTCAATTTTTCAGAGGAGCTTCCATCCGTGGTCTCAGATTTTAGAAATTCCAACTTTTGCAGAAACCCTAATTTTCCATTTTTCCGATCAAAATCCTGATCTAGGGTTTGATCAAGCCCGACCTTTTACCCATCCAAAAATTTCGATCTTGGTCTCTAAATTTCGATTTTTCAGAGGAGCATCTAGCCATGGATTCAGATTCCAAAAAATCCAACTTTCTCCGAAACCCTAATTTCCCGCAGCAGTGATGGGCCAAAAACTGAAAATGCTCAGAATTTAATTCTGTCTTGACAAAAAGATGCACCCTTTCTAGGAGAGTCAATCTAGCCTCCTTCCTTTGATGATCTATGGAGAGAAACCCAAAAATTAAGAAGCCCTAGCTTCCGTAGCTGCACAGTGCCTTCTTCTTAGGTCAGCTTTGATACCATGTTAATTTTTTAATAATTTGATTCCATTATCAATAGGATCTCTAAGAGAATAACATGTACAACATATCAATCATAGACACAATAACAATCACACAAGAGACACAGATTTTCACCAGGGAAAACTAAGAAGGTGAAAAACGCCACAACTTCCTCAAAGATAGAATAAGCCCCAATACAAGATCACAAAGATCAAACCCAATAAGATGTCTCTACCAGATGCTCCTCCTCCTCCACATGTGTGCCACTTTCTCTCTTAGCTATGCGAGCTTGAGAAGTGAGTGAGTGAATCAAATGAGAGACACAACCTCTCTATGTATACACTAGCTTGACATATCAATAATCCAATAGGGATGACTTGCTAATCAAGTCTAATAACCCAACCACATCACCTAACTAGGGCCGACCCAACACTGGTGGTCTAATAACCCATTAATACAAATGACGACACTTACAATGTAACTTGCGACACTTGCAAATACAAATGACAACACTTCCAATAAGAGGAATAAGACATCTTTGTTGGATATACAATAAAGTAGAAATGTAGTATAAAAGAAATGTAGTATACAAGTGAATATCTTCCGAAGTTACAAATACATCAACATCCATTTGAAGACAGTTTTCCCATTTCCCTCCGTCAACTGATTCAAGGGCCAGGCTATGTGACTGAACCCAAGTATGAATCGTCGATAGAAATTCTCCAAACCAAGAAAACTTCTTAGTTCTTGAATGCTTGAGGAATGGGCCAATCTTTGAGAATTTGTACTTTGTCTGGATCGATGTGAATGCCTGCAAAGTCAATTACAAACCTCAAATATTTGATGTTGTTCATCGCAAAGGTACACTTTTCCATGTTAAAGTAAAGTCGGTGTTGCTGGAGAGTGTCGAGGACTTGTCGAAGCTGTCCAACTTGTTATTCCCATGATCAACTGAAAATCAGTATGTCATCGAGATAGACAATGACCCATTTGCCGATGAAAGGTTGCAGAATGTTGTCCATGTATCGCATGGAGGTCACAGGTGCATTGGTTAAGCCGAAACGCATGACTAACCTTCAAACAATCCTTCCTTGGTCTTGAAAGCAATTTTCCACACATTCGAGGGCTCAATTGGAATCTGATGATATCCCGACTTGAGGTCGATCTTAGTAAAGAATTTATCACCTTTCAGATAGTCGATGAGCTCTTCTATCCGTGGCAGAGGGTAGCGATTCTTTACCGAAATTTTGTTGAGTGCCCTGTAGTCGATGCACATACACCAAGTCCCATCTTTCTTTGGAACGAGGATGACTAGACTTCCGCAAGGAGAGGAGCTGGGTTAGATATGACCTTTGTCAATCAAATATTGGATTTGTCTGCGAATCTCTTCATTTTCGAGAATGGATCCTCTATAAACAGATGCGTTAGGAAAAGAAGAACCAGGATCAAGTTCAATGGAGTGTTTTACCTGGAAATGTCGAGGTACTCTGTCCGAATCTTGAAATAACCTCCAATACTCGTCGAGAATGTTGTCTATCAACTGCTTCTGTCAGGAGCTGCTTTGGTTGGTAATTCAAATCATCGTTGCATTCTTCCTATAATGTTGTGGTTTGATCATGCTTAACGCAAACTTCTAAGCATGATTGATGAGATTCTTTGTCTGTTTAGCAGATATCATTGAAACTGTTTGTGTAGGTTGTCGCTCTGGAATGTTGTACCATCGATTATGGATTCTAGCAATCACCTTCTGTGGTCATGACTGATAACTTCCATGGCGATCCCATAGGTAAGGTTTCCCAAACAGGGTGTCAGCTACTGAGAATCGTGCTACATCGCAGATTACTTCATCTTCAAAAGGAATTATGAGGAAGGCGAGTTTGCATTGTCGGGTGATCTGTAGTTCCTTTCCATCCTTCATCCAACCGATGTTGTAAGGTTGAGGATGCGAAGTGGTGACAAGACCTAGTTTCTTTATGAGATCTTCAGAAATGAAGTTCTTCAGGATACCGTTATCCACAATCAGATGTAATGGGTTGTGCTGGACCCATATCCATGTATGGAACAGGTGCTCTCGTTCCTCCTCATCGATGATAGTCGAGGCTGCCGAAGTGGTAGATGTCGATGTCAAGAGGGTTGTTGCGTCTGGATCTGATTCTTCCACCGTCTTTTCGAACTCATCCGATGTCGACACTTTTTCCAAAAATTTCTTCCAAGATTTGCATTCAGACGTATCATGCCAAGATGAGTGGTGGTAATTGCACCATTTTCTGGTCGACGTTTTTTTTCTATGTTCCCTTTTCTAAAAATGATTTTTGTCGTGATCCGGCTTTGGCGTAGTTAGCTGAGAATATTTTGACTTGTCGAAGTCGGCTAATATCTTCTTGTCGGGTGGTCGTCCTGATGTCGGATTTGTTGTGAAACGTGCTTTCCCTTTCTACTTGGTTTCAAGTTTGCTGGCATAGTGGAATGCATCCGCAAGCATATTCAAAGTCATAAATTCCAGCTCTTGCTGAATATACTGGGACAATACACTGACGTACTTCAGAACAAGCAATTTCTCTTCTTCTTGGATGCCAAGTCTATCCATGAGTCCATAGAACTCGTCGGTGTAACTCTGTACGGATTGGTCTTTCCATTGCCTTAGTTGTTGCCACTTCTTATACTTATTCTCAAGGTACTTGGGTGGGTAAAATTCCTTCCGGATATGTTCGACGAATTTATCCCATGTGTCGATGGGGTCTCCGCTTTTCTCCATATTTGTCAAAAGGTTCTCCCACTAGCAGTGCACAGATGTTGACATCTTTAAGGCCGCAATGGTGATATTGTCAGCTTCTGAGAGTTGATTCACAAAGTAATAGGATTCCAATTGTTGCACCCAATTGTTGACGGATTTCGCGTCAATATTTCCTTCAAGATTCGGTATGTCCAAATTCATTTGCACTTTGAAGGGGATGATTTTATCAGAGTGTGTTCTTGTCGAAAATCCTCCGGATGTTGAAGCAAATCGCGTGATAATTTCATTGAACTAGGAGAACATTTCAGTTCGTTGTCGAGTCAGTGCTTGCTCAATAATTTATGTTGTCTCGTCAGCTGCATGTCTATCGTTTGTTTCTTCTGCCATTTATGGAGGTAGCATTTGCTTGGTTTGCTGAGATTGCGAGCGTGTTTAAATGGGAATAAGTCAGTAACTTCGTTGGAAGTGTCTACGCAAACTTAAGCATGAACAAAGCTGAGTGCTCTGATACCAATGATCTACACGTGTCCAAGAAGCACGAGGGGGACAATAGTTCGACTGAATGAGTCAGATTTGTTATGGCAGAAGCTTAAGAAAAAAAATGTGCAAAGAAAGAATACACTACACAGACATAACACAAATATACACAGACAATATGCAGGAATGCGAACTGATATTATACTACTGGATATGAGATCATCAATTGATTCTTGGTTGTATATTACAATAGTTTACATGATTATATAGAGAGTGCTGAGATTCTTGGGTGCTTTCCCGTTACGTTCAGTTACAAGAGAAGTTAGAGCGGTTCGATAGTTAAACCATTACAGTCGACTGGAAGACAGAGAGATAGTCTTTCGAATTTTGACAGTCGCAAGTCGTAGATCGACGCTGCATGTCGATGTCGCAAAACTGTGAGGTCATTGAACTTGTCGAAGTCGTGGAGTTGTCAAAGTCGGAACTTGTCGAAGTTGTGTCGACGTCGATGACTTATCGCATATGTGTCTAAGTCAGCATATGACAATAATGCCAACCGCGATGTGGATCACTAGGTTTATCACAGACCCAAGATAAAATTGATCTATCAAATGAGGCGAACCCTTAACAACAAAGGGATCCCCCTAAATCCAATAATTGAGCTCCGATACCACATGTAAGTTTTAAACCTTTGAAGTGAAACAACACATACATATTCTTAATCAAAATAGAGATTAAAACAATGTCACACACACAATACATAGAGATTTACTTTGGAAACCATTAGCTAGGAAAACCAACAAAACTTAGAGTCAAACCTCTCTTTTTTCTCATTGTATATTCTTAACCATTTAAAATACAATATTTACATATTTTTCATCATCCAAAACCACAATCCATTAACCTGGATTATATTACAACCCAAATTCCTTGATCGAGATTAAACTACCCATAATCTTAAAAAACAGTTCAGAAGAAAAAGTATAAAAAATTCAGGGCATTTCCATGAACCCCCACATCATAGGTTGATGCTACCCTCATACTAAGAATATAACACATAACCAACATCATCAAGATGCTTGTATAAGATTATGAGATCACTTACAAGAAGGAAAAACATAATGTTGTGGCAAATGTTTTATCAAGGGAATATGAAGAAGAGTGATCCCTCTTTGACTTATCTTATCTAGTATAGGAATAGGTAGAAAAAGAATGACAAGAATGTCTCAAAAATGTTATTACATCTCATCCCATCAAGCAATCTAAGGAATATCCCAACATTCACCAGCTATCTAACACCCCTTCAACAAATTTTTATGGCCCATATCAAATTGTTCAAGGCATGGGTCAAGTGGCTTACAACTTAGCACTCCAAGTACACTCCAATATATACTTAGTATTTCATGTGTTTTGTTTGAAGAAGGGTGTGGGTTAGAATTATCGAGTTCAAATTACATTATCATAACTCGATGCAGAAGGATCCATTTGGATTCATACCACGACCATTTTGGCCACATGACAGCCCCACCTACATCATCACATAGCGAAGGAATTTATACCCAGTGGAAGGACCAACCAAAATATTCTACTTGGGAATCGTCAACACTTTTACAATACTTTCCCATCTCCATCCCTGAGGACAAGGTTACTTTTGAAGAGGGGGGGCATGCTAGTGCCCTACCCTAACCCCCCTAGTTTAACAATGTACAAGTCCATAAGGCCCATTAGTTAGTTAGTGGGTAGCATCTTACTAGGGACTTCCTTATTAAATAAGGGTCCCTAGGTGGTTGACCCTCCTTAATAGCAGGACCAGAAGTAGTTAGACCTTTTGCTATTGAAGCACTATATATAGAGTAGTAAGCTATGATATAATGTGAGTCAATAATTGTCATTTTATTTGAATCTTTGCTCTTGGAGGTTGACCCCTTGAAGAGGAAAGTAAACATAGCTATCTATTTTGTCTATTCTCTCTTATGTCTTTCTACATTTTTTATGAATTTCTAGGATTAAGTATATTACACACAACCTCAGATAAATGGCTCTTTTTAATTATGTTTATAATGCTTCATTTCTAAGACAATTACATCACATATCTTATGTATTTTAATGTGCAATCACAAGATTTGGTTCTAGTTACCACATCTTCCTATTCATGTATACATTCAATACATATTTGAATGCATGCTAGTCTGAATGCCTATTGAATATAAATGTGTGTGGGGCAGGGGGTTCCAAATTCTTGGGTTTGTATGTGCATGTTTATATAAGTGCCCAATAAAAAGACAACCCATTGTATGTGATGTCCGACCAACCAAAAAAAAATACTTATGCAAAACTCATCCCAACGTCTTATTTAAATAATAAACCACCCTTCAATATCCATTCAAGCAATGCCATGAACAATATAACTTTCTTTTTTTTTATGCATGGCATTGCTTGAACTATGTCCAATGATCCTAGTTCCTATTACTCTAGCTTCCAAGTATTAATAAAGGTGGTTTCATTCTAAAATATTCTAGGAACTTCTATGCTCATTAATCAAATGAAATAATAGCCATGTTTATTATTCAATTAGTTAATATAATTCACAATGATCACTCTCCTTGAAGGGAACACTTACCGAAATCACGTCTTCATTGGAATTTAAGGTGATGCGGATTTCATATATGCACTTGGTTTTAAAAAGGTATCCGATCACCAACATTGCTACACTAAAGTTTTACCCAACATATTTTCACGGTTTTCCAACAAAAAACTAAGTATATCACTTCAACATTAGTAAAGAACATACACACTTTAGAAGCATATCATTCCAACATAAACAAGTCCCTGTCTTAAGTGGGAGCCTACCTGCTTTTCTTATCGCACACAACTTTGGTATATGGATCGACAATGGTAATTTTATGTGTAATTAGTAATAGTCAACATATTTTTTTCCCTTAACTGTGGTGAGTAGACTATTCATGCACCACATATTTACCGAGTCTGGATGATCGCTCATCACTTCCTCTGTGGACACAAATACCAAATATGAGAAGCCATTGATCCTGGCCAGTTTGTTCCTATGGATTTTCCTTCATCAATGTAACTTCTTGGAGAGAGAGAGAGAGAGAGAGAGAGAGAGAGAGAGAGAGAGAGAGCAAATAATGCATGTTTGGTTTCACCTTGCGGTATAATCGCAGGTGTGTAGTTAGCTAGATCTTCTCTTTTTATGCATATACTTTATTGTTGCTTTTATGCATATGATTTGCCTTTTTGAGACTAATCGATGAAACTGGCTGTTGGGATCAAGTTTGTATAGAATTAATATCCCTCTACTTAACAAATGTTTCACAAACCAAAATTGGTTTAGTAATACTTTGTTTTTATCGTTACTGTGCTTTTGGCGAAAAATGAATCAGGTGTTGGAGATATTTTATACACATTCAATATCATTTGAAGATATTTTATACAAAGTCGATATCATGTGTTGAAGGTATTTTATCATAGTAAAGTATGGAGGTATGAAGATTGCGACAATAGAAAATTCAAAGAAAAAATCCTTTCTCCATTAAAAGTCGGCAATGTAATCTTTTTCATGCATATATTAGAGATGTATGGAGACTAAAATATGCAATGAAAAAAATTTGTCAATATATAAGAGATGTACAGAGATTAAAAAATGCAATGAAAAGATTATGATTGTTATATGCATATATTGACTGGAAGATGGGAAATTGTTCCTAGGGTTAAGAAGCTTCAATTGTGCAAACAATAACCAAACAACAAAATCGACAACAAATACATGTTGTAATTGCAAAAAAAAAGAATTTAAAATCCCTTAAATTACTGATACCAGGGTATATTGAGGGTTTTAAAGAAAAAAAAATCCACAAAAATATGCAATATGAAGATAGGAAAAGAAGACATGATACATACCTCTCGGTAGATCGAGGTTTATAGCAGTTGATGATGAAGAATAAAAAAAAAACATTGGCAACCACCACTGCATTGACCTCTATCAATTTTTGAAGCCGAAAGAAACACTTAGCTGCAAAACCATGGATTGAACCCCAATTGTAACATGGACATGTAGAATGTAGAACGTTGTGGACAAGTTTTCAATTTATTACATTTTTTCGTTTTATCTTATAGTGTATTTCCATTGAATCCAAAGTTATCTTCTCTATTTTTTTCGATAATTGTACTTAGTTTTTATATATACAATATCATTGCTTGTATTTCAATTTTAAACATATTTGAAATAGATTTTTAACTTTTCACAAAGACATTATTATCCTTAATAACTAAAGAATTCTTTACATAAAAATAATTTCAAAATGCAACAAATTTGTTCTATACCTTGTTTTTTAAGATACTAAAAAGAAATATTCATTATAACTAAAAACTTTGTTCACTATATTTATTCTTCTTTGGTTTATGTTGTATTTTATGCTATATTTAAAATGTTTGAGTTTTATATAATTAAATATATAAACAATGAATTGAATTGTATCATATTATATTAATTTTTAAAAATAGATTTTTTAATTTTTTTTTAAATAATAATAATAATAGAAATTTCATAATATAATGAATTAACAAATTTAGCTTATTTTTGTTGAGGCACTTAACAATGATAAAGGAATTGTGAAATATTTTCAATATTATGTATTATCAAATAAGGGGTACATAAATATCATAAATATGAGATCCTTGCAGTGAATGCTTGCCACAAAAAATAAACTTACTCTACTTTTGCGTTCACTTATAGTATAGTATCGGGCGGTTATGTAACAAGTATATGATTCAGCTTAGTGGTGTCAGAAATTTGTGACTCAGCAAGAGCCGAGACATTCAAGACCTTTTATCCCAGTTTTGAACCTGTGACCTCCTTGGAGGTAACATATATTCTTAACCATTAAAGCCCACTCAGATACTCATTAAACCGTTTTAATATTATTCTAAGTGTCAGAAAAATAAATAGGCCAGTTGAAAAGAATGGTCTCCCATACTGACGCACCCTCTGTTACTGCGGTGAGATGATCTTTCGACATACGAAGTTTTGTTGGGAATTCATGGGTTCATTTATTATAAAATGATTCTTTCAATATTTTTCTTCTCTTGTTCGTTTTGTTGTACATGTGTGTAAGTAACGAAAATTCCATCGATGCCATCAAAGGTTTAATCCAATTGTTGGGCAGCGCACCCAGGAAAATTGTCCAAGTTTATTCTGACTGTCACAATTTAATACCAGCCTGGTGATGAAGGAGGTTACACGTCAGGTTTGCAAGAATTAAAACTATTATGTGTCAGCGTTTGGGGGATTTAATGCATGGAATCTTGAAGAAACCAAAGGGGATCATGCCCAAGGATTTGGCTGAGAATATGGTGTAAACTATATTAAGAATTTGGCTGAGGTTATATCAAGGAGACGCGTCTCCATTAACACAATCTATATACATATGAATATAAAATTTTAAACTTCAACTAAACAATTTTAAGCCCAATCCAAGGACTACGATATTTCTCTTTTGAAAAACTAGTATCAATACTGATGTCAAAATAGGACGATGCAGCTACAATAATATAATTTTTATTCCATGGGATGGTTTCCATGATACAATATTCAACTCCATGAGTAATGTAACCCTTACAACATTGTACCAGTAGCATTAATACTCTTGAATACAAATAATATAGTTTTTCTTCCATGTCTGGTTGGAATTATCAATATCTGGTTTTGGTTTTGAATGATTATACTAGGCACTGTTGAGCTAGTTTTGTTTGACAGACTCCAATCACCATTTTCATGCTACACTGTTCAACTGTGGGATTAATGTAATAACACATATTTTTACAATATTTTTGCAAGTAGCAGTTTTTTTAAGTGGGTTTATTGATATGTTTCTTTGAATTATTCTTGTGATGTTGTCCCTACAGGGAAGATTGGTTAGAAGTTCTCTAAATTTTCAAGCTAGTATCAAGGCAAATTTTCAAGCTAGTATCAAGGCTCTTGCTGATTATGTGCACAATAAGGGCCCCAAATTAGGCATATATTCAGATGAAGGGTGTATCAGTTCTGATTTATATTTTAGTTCTCTTTTCTTTTATCTACGGGATGCTTTCCATGATAAGCATGTGGCAAACATGACCTTTAGCAAGTTGGAACTATTTACAATATTTACAAGTGGAGCCATAATCCCGTAGGATTAGGTTTCCAACACCAAATATAATGAGTTAAACAAAACCACCTCCAAAGAAACAGTTTTTCAAGGAAACCTTCAGTTGTAAGGGGTATCAATACATATTCATCTTAGTCACTACATATTAAGAGTAAAGAGATTGGATATAGAAATTGTTTCAAGGAATACACTACAACAAAACCTTGTCATTAGCATCCTTTTTAGCTACTTTCTTTTCTTCCATTTAAATTTTTAGGTTTTTTTTTGTAGTTTTTAATGAAAAGCTAACACTATTTAATGGGATGGAACTAAATTTGTCTTCATTTCCTGCATCAAATTTAGAACTAGGGTTGATGCTAGATTTATAGCCAGATTTAATGACATATTGAGTCCCAAATTTAGCAATATATTTAGTACAAGATTTAAAGCCATATATATCACAACATTTAGCGCCAGGTTTAGAAATAGATTTAGTGATAGGTTTCCTGAGTGACTAAATGAAAGCAAGGGAAACTTTCAAAAATAAATCTAAGTCATATCAAAGGTTAAAAATAAACCACCTGTCTCAATCCTCATTAGTTAGAGGGAGTTTCAATTACTTTAATTTTCCCTAATAAAAGCCCCTCAAAACCTACTCTTTCATTCTTTCCTCATTTCATATCTTTGTCTCTTTTCTTCTCTACCCTTCTCCTTTCTCTCTTAAGGTTTTTCTCTCAAGGTTTCATCCTCATGGAGGACAAGGTTTTGGTTTCATGGAGGAACCTCCATGAGGAAGATAATGGATTCGTTGTCCCTTTTCCTCCTTCCTTCCTCTTTTATTTCCTTTTCCTGTATTGATTTACTATTGTTTATTGTTTTTTCGTTCTTGCAAGTTTAGTATTTCATGTATGGAAGAGAAGTTTTCATCAAAGAACCTCCATAACAAAGGCAATGCCTTCTCCCTTCCCTTCTCCTCCTTCCTATTTTAATTTATTTATTTTCTAATTTTTATTGTTATTTGTTGTTGCAGGTTTAGGGTTTCATGTGGAGGCTAAGGTTTCATGGTGGATCCTCCATAAGGAAGGTAATAGCTTATCCCTTCCCTTCTCATTTTTCATTCCTCTTGCATGTTTATTGTTGTTTTGTTGCGAGTTTAATGGAGAAAGAAGAAAAAATTGACATGTTGAGATTTTGTTTAATGCACATATATAATTTATGGGTATGAATTAAGGAATACCCTTGCATTAATCTAGGGAGATCTAGGTTCAAATCTTGTTATCCATCTATTTCTTATTACTTTTCCATTTGTATTTTTTTGTTTGCTTACATAGGTTAGGTTAATTTCAATTTAGATCTACATTTTTAAAGGTATGTTCCTGTGGGAATGTAGATCAAGTAAAGTTCTTTCCATTTGGCAAGTGATATGGGTTCAAATCCCAACATTTTGTTAACTTTTTCCATTTCTATTTTCACTTTTACCATTTTCCATTTCTATTTTTGTAAGTTCTATTTTGCACTAGGTTAATTTAGTTTCAGTTCATATTTGCATTTTTAATCATATATTTTTTGTGGGAATGTAACTCAAGTAGAGATCATGCCTCTTAGTAATTGATTTTGGTTTAAATCCTAGCATTTCCTTAACAATTTTTCAGTTTTTTCAAATTTTACGATTTTTCATTTCTATTTCCATAAATTTAATTTACATACATACAACACTAAATTAGGTGCTAATCATGGTGCTAAATCTGGTGCTAATTATGGCACTAAATATTGCACTAATCCTAGCACAAATTATGGCGCTAATTAGCACTAAACATGGCTCTAAATTGGCGCTAAACCTTAATCTAATTTAGGTGGTTAATAAATTTGCAAGATCGCACCAGGTTTAGTGCCGGATTGTCCAACTCAATGGAAAAAAAAATACACTAAAAAAGGAAGCTAAATTAAGTAGTAATTGCCTTTTTTTTGTAGTGATAAGAGACCATATTGCAAGCTATAATTCTTAAAAAAATGTGTCAATACTCATAGTGTGATGCATTTGTATCCTTGGTTATCTAAAGGATACAATGCATTTTTCCAACATGATGCAAATAATATACAATTAGAGAAAAAATGACTTTTACGATACATACTTATCCTAATTGCTTTAATTTCTGGTATTTTTTTTTAAGGCTAATTTAGACACTATTGCGGGGAGGTATTTGTTGTGGTTTTAGGGCTACTGTGTGCTTGAAATGTAGTGTTTCTTGGGTAAAAACTTGAATTTGGGTGTCTATTTTTGTTTTTTTTCTAGAGAACAGTGTTTTATTTTGAGTGCAATTTTTTCATTGTTAACTATTCAATTTTAACATAGATTTTTTACAATGAAAAAGTACATAGATTGTACTAGTGCATCTATTATTTCATAAATGTTTAATGAATGTTTTCATAGATGTTTGGAGTTTCATCACATATTTTTATCAGAATGTTTCTCTCCAAATAGACACCCTCTAAGGGGACACTTTGAGTTTGTATTACCTTTAAGGGAGAACTACTACTATGATGTATTATGGGTTTTGTGGGCTTGATTTATACACCTCTAGCATGAACACCATTTGAACAATCTATGCACATATTTTTAGGTTGTAATTATTGTCTTGGTAACCTTTGAAGTTTAACATTGTCCATAACTTCATGCATATTTGAAGAAGCTCTACACATTAAATGTTAGGCTTGGATTTCAAATTTGATATGTGGTCCTCTCACATATTCGGTAAGTTCATAACCCTTGCATTACATTATACATGCCAAAAACCAGATCATGAAGAAAACCACAAGAACTTTGTTTCCTAATATACATTGGAAATCATTATGAGTTTTGATTTACTTTTGGATAATGGTCTACTACATTAATGCTTTTTATAGGGGTATTTTATGAGAAAATCCCAAAAACTACAAAGAATACCCAAATGGATGCTCAATCCATTTTGACTTGTGTGTGAATCAATATTTATTCTGACATAAAATTTAAACAAATCTACTTAGATAACAAATCCAATTGATGCAATTCACACACAATCCTTCAAACTAATCCGTACCTTTCATGTTTACGAGATAAAATTGATACTAGATAATGACCTTGTTGACATGGAAACCAAGCATAATAATAAAACTACCTTATGCCTCCCATCCAAATCATCATCACCAATTAACACTCCATGTACAACACTCTCCATATACACCACATAGAAATCAGTCCTCCTCCTAATCTAAAATAAACTAACAATAGAGTCAAAGAAAAATGCCCACTTGTGAACAAGCCATATAGCCTTGGAAATCTTCGAGAAGGCCTCATAGAAGGGATTTCTCAAATGCATGCCACTGTCAATAAGGTCCTTCTTGTGTAGATTCCAAACTAGGAGTTCCTCAATTTTTAGATGAATAACCTCCAAATATTTCTTATGATAGAATTACCTAAACAAGCAAGCAGGGGTTGTTCAGGCCAAAAACTCAAAAGGGTCATGAGATTTCATGTCTTGATACTCAGTAAATCAATCGGGCCTATGTTTTGTAGGATCTATGATTGAATAAAACCCCCCATTGATATAAAAATCCACATTCCCAAACCCCCCAAACTTCCCATTGCAAACAAAGGACTCAAAATCAAGTTTCTTATGGGTTCTCTTTGCATAGATAATATTGGGTTGGATAGAATTTATAGTTGAATACAAATACCACTCTACAAACTTCATCATATTAATCAAAAACTTAGAAAATCCATGAACTTCCTTGGGTGCCTCTTTGGATCCTACAATTTCTTTTCAAATCTCATATTCATCTCCCTAGTTTTCTAAATTTGTTCCCTATTAATTTCAACCTCTCTATACTTCATATAAATATTGGACTCAATCCTATTGAGCATAATCTCATATGTCTCAATCATGCACACACTCTCATGAACTTGAGCTTGTAGGTGGGTATCAGGTAGGGGCTCCTTGGAGTCATTTTTTAACAATGTTGAGCTTTGAGAGCTTGCGGAATTGAGCTATGATGGCCATGTTCGTAGCCTAGGTTTTCTTGACATTAAAGGGTTTGTGGGTCGTTTGTAGTCGCATGTAGGCAACAGGGCATTTTTTAAGGATTATAAAAGTATGCTTAAGTGTAGTATTCTAGGCGATTATTTTAATTTGAAAAAAACATAAATATAGATTGGTAGGCGAATATTAAATATGAAACATACAATTTACTACTGATACTTGTAAATTTTGGTGAGTATTATGATAAAAAAACATATTTTATGTAAATATATGTGATATTAGACACTAAAAATGACCAACTAGAGAATTTATTTTTTGAAAAAGGCCCAAAAACTAGCCAATTAGCAAAATTCCGCCCCTAAAAATTTCCCTAGTAGGCAGCCTTGACGGCTGAGACATTGAAGAATATATTCAAAAGTATGGCTTCCATGGCCTCAAAATTCAAATTGGGTCCTTGAAAATTTCCTGTAGAAGTGGGTTGAGCCACTTTTTTGAGGTGTTTTCATTTGGGTCTTGTGGTAAAAATGGGGGCAAGACCCATTAATTTGAACATGGGTTTTAGTCTTGCATGGTAGTTAGAGGCAAATCATCAACAAAATGCACCTTTGTGAATTATGATTGATGAGATTGGGATTGGAGTTGTTGGGGTTGGGGTTGGGGTTGGGGTTGGGGTTTTTCATTGGGATTGACTCCATCAACCTATTGAAACGATTGGGGATTTGGGTATCCTTTTGAGAATTTATTAAGATCATCAAGGAATTCAATTGATCACATTTTGCAGCATTTAATGCATGGATAATTTTAGGGGCTAAATTTAGCCCATGGGATAATTTAAGGGGATTACAAAAAATTAGTGGACTATTTTCTTATATGGAAAGGATTTTTTTTCCAGCTAAAATATATTTGTCCAATATTTATTATAAAAATAAATCAATCCAAAATGAATAGCCTCCCATATATTAATGAGGAAAATGAAAAAAACAATTTTCACCCTGGAAAAATCTACCTCCATTATATCTTTTGCCCTTGCTTTCTAAAGAAATTCTAGTGAAATCATTCCTTCACCCTTGATTTCAGCTTGTAATTCAGACATATAGTTGCATTTTCCTAGATTTTAGTCAATTTCTTGTTGATACCTTCTTTAAGTCCTCGATTTCTAGTATTGGAGGGAAAATCAAGGGCAATTTTGTCCTATATAAAGGCTGTAGTGGTTCATGGTTCACCTACATTGGATTAGACTCTTAGGGTAAATTTTTTGATTTATGTGATTCCACTTTTCTTTCTTATTTTTCTCTACATGTTAATCTCCGTGTAACATCTCCATTATCGAAATATTAGGTCTTGAAGGGGCATGTCGCACATGCAATTTATTAGAGAATACAATATCGCAGCATGCCTTTTATCCGCAACTACAAAAGATTATTATACTGTAAATTTTCCTTTTATCATGCTTTTTATCATTGGTCTTTTTAAGGCCTATTGAATTCTAGGGCACTCTTGATTCTTAGGGCTCAATCGGTGTTGTTAGGGTTTTAATATATCCTAGAATTATTGGTTTTTTCAAAGCATTTTAGAGCTCAAAAGATATTATTTATTTTATGCCTTGTCGTGTTTAAACCATCAAATGAAATTTATACATTGTTAGTGGTTTCTTGTCTTGATGGAGAGACGCCACATGATTTTTATATATTCAAACTAAATTCGACCCAGTTGTTTAAAATATGCTTTTATTAGGACTTTTCTCTATAATTATTATTGGATCTAAGGTGTTCATGAGAGTGTATGTGTTCATATTTTTTGTCTATTATTGTTGTTGCTTGGCACATTTGTAATATAAATGAAAGCACACTGATTATAATGGTGGGGCTATAGTTGAATGGTCATTATTTTGGCACTGTATTCATATAGAGTTGTCTAAAGCATTATGGTAGATTATTTTATTTGTATTGAGAAGTTTGTGACTCATAGACTTTTTTATTTGTATTGCCAAGTTTGTGTTAAGCAACAAATTCCCCAAAAGAGTATGAATAGACCAAAAAGAGTAATCCATGCCTTAATAATGAATAAAAGAGATGAATATAAATCCTCTTTGAGGGGGAAACCTCTTTACACAATGTACTAAGTACACAAGGAAAGACAAGTTGAGATGATTCAAATGAAAAGGTATCCTTCCTATATATAGAAGACAAAGAGGTACAATTACAACTAATGGACCTAAGCCGACATAGCTAATATAATAATACTAATGACAATTACCACTAATAGACCCAAGAAGACATCAATAATATGTAATAAGCCACAATATAGGGGGTAATGTGCCAACATTTAGGGAGTAACATGCCCCTTCCCTTTAGACAAGTGTTTAACTCAATACTTTATTAGTTTTGGATGCTTATGTATGAAGGACTCATCTCCCCATGTTGAATCTTCAACTAGTAAGTTAGTCCACTTGATGAGGTACTCAGTAATAGCCCAATTGTGTAGTTTTTTGGTCCTTATTTCCATGATTTGTTCAGGTTCCAATATGACTTTTCCTTCTTCATCTAGTTCCACCAAGATAGTTTTAATTGGGATCTTGTCTCCTACTACCTTCTTTAAGCAAGAAACATGGAAAACTAGGTGTAGCCTTGAAGATGAAGGGAACTCCAATTTGTAATCCATACTACCAATATTCTGCTACACTTTATAAGGACCATATTAATTGGGTGCTAATTTATTGTCTTTATTTAATTGCTTGAGGAACATTTGTTTGTAAGGTTGCAACCTCAGAAATACCCAATCCCCTTCTTCAAAACTCCTTTCATTGCGATGTTGATCTGCTTTTTGTTTCATATTTTTTTTTACATGGTCAGGTTGTCCTTCAGTAACTGGAGAACTTCTTGTTGGTTCTCTAGGTGATCTTCCATAGGTTGAAATTTACATTTTCCTTTTAAGGGAGATGTGATATATGGAGGAGGGTACCCATAAAGTGTCATAAATGGAGACATTTTTTATGACATATGGAAGGAAGTATTATAACACCATTGTTCCAAAGATAACCATTTCACCCATTGTGTTTGTTTGTCAGATTCAAAGCAACGCATATAGCCTTCCAAAAATGTGTTTACTATCTCAGTTTTCCCATCGGATTGACGATGATAGGATGAAATGTGAGCCAACTAGGTACCCAAACAAGAAACTAGTTCAGTCCAAAATTTTCCAGTGAAAATTGGATCTCGATCATTGACAATAATCATCAGGTTTCCATGTAATTTTTGAACTATTTCCATGAAGGATGAATCAACTATACTTGCATTAAAATGGTGAGAGAGTAAACAAAAGTGTGCATACTTTGTGAGTTTATCAACAACCACCATAGTAAAATTCTTCCCTTCTGACTTGGGTAGATTTGTGACAAAATCCATTGAGAATTCCTCCCATATTTGATAAGGTATTTCTAATGGTTGTAAAAGACCCCGGGTCTTAACTGTTTCAACCTTATTTTTTTGGCAAACCAAACATTCTACCACGCAATTTTGAACATCATAATTAATACCTTCCCAAAAAAATTCCTTCTTGACCCTATGGTACGTTTTTAAGAATCATAAGTGCCCACCAATAGGAGAGGTGTGTAATTCCAAAAGGATCTTTTGTTTGAGTTTGGAGTTCTTACATGTATATAAGTGATCCTTATACCATAGTGAATCATTTTTCCACACAAAAGTATTTGATACATTGGGATCCTTTTGTAGCTTTTGAATGAGCGTCTACATAGATTGGTCATTCTTCCATTCTTCCCTTGCTTCTACTACCCAATCAGGTTGTATAATCAAAATCACATAAAGTAATGCCTCAACATCCTCATCATTTTTGGAGAGTGCATCTGCCACCATATTTTGTTTCCATTTTTTATAGATAATTTCAAAGTCATATCCCAACATATTGGTTACCCATTTTGTTGCTATTCTGAAGATAGTCTCTATTCCAAGAAGTATTTAAGACTGTCATGATGATTTGTTTTGACCTTAAAGTTCCTACCTATTAGGTAAGGATGTCATTTCTTAAGTGCATGTAGTATTTCCATCATTTCCTTCTTATAAATGGGTTTTTATAATTCCTTTCCCTTGATTGATCAACTTTCGAAAGAAAGGGGTCGTCCTTCTTTCATTAAAACATTACTAATTCCATTTGCTGAGGAATCACATTCCACAATGAATAATTTTGTGAAGTCTTATGTGGTCAAAATGGGAGCTTTGCACATTGCCTATTTAAGTTGTTCAAAAGCTTGAGTTGACTCTGGAGTCCAAGAAAATGCTTCCATCTTCAATAATGTTGTTATAGGTGCTGCTATTCTTCCATAGTTTCGAACAAACTTGCGGTAGTACCCTATCAAACCTAAGAATCCTTTAAGATTCTTAAGGTTTTTTGGAATCGGTTAGTCCATCATGGCTTTAATTTTATTAGGGCCTACCTTGACACCTTCATGAGATACAATATGACCCAAGTACTCTACTTGCTTTACCCCAAAGAAACATTTGGAAGGTTTTGCATACCGTTGTTTCTCCTTTCGTAGTTGTAGCACCTTGTCAACATGTTGAACATGTTCTTCCCAAGACTTTCTATAGATTAGTATATCATAAAATAATATTAACATAAATTTTATAAGGAAGGGCTTGAAAATGGAATTCATCAAACCTTGAAATGTGGAAGGTGCATTTGTAAGGCCAAAAGGCATGACCATAAATTCATAATGACCTTCATGAGTTCTGAATGTTGCACTAGTACAAAATGAGAGATAAGTGACAAAAAAAACGACCAAAATCCACATATAAATGACCACTTTTGAGTTGGTAACCAATGGTAGCAAATTAGTGGCCATATATCACGCAACCAAAAATGTGGTCATATTTAGCTTGGTCATTTATAGCTTATCTTGTGGTCATATATTTGGTCGTATATTTGGTCATTAATTTGGTAATATATTTGGTCATTAATGGTCACGTGATAAATGACCACTAATTTGCTACCAGCGATTGCCAACTCAAAAGTGGTCATTTATATGCATATTTTGGTCATTTGTTTTGTCACTTATCTCCCATGTTGTACTGGTGGTCATTTATATGCAAATTTTGGTCATTTTTTTAGTCATTTATCTCTTTTTAGTGGTTTCAGAATATAAATAGGGCACGGAGGAATCGAACCACCAACCTCCTTCCTATAATGCAGGCGCTCTACCATTGAGCTACTACCTTTAAATAGAATTCCCTTATGGATTGATAGGAGAATAAAATTTCCAACAGTTAACACCATCTTGCCAAATTCTGGAAAAGGGTCACATACCTAGGTAAGGGTCAATAGTTTTTATGTCACTAAAATGGTCATCATAATGAACAAATCCAAAATCATGCTTTGGCTGCAGACCTTGCCTCATGAGAAGGCCTCTCATCTTGAGGATCAATTTACTTGTCAACAGTCCTTGCCTCATGAAAAGATGTAGGGTTTTCCATAGTTTGGGGCTTCTTATCACTGAAAGGTCTTGCTAAAGATACTGACAGCTCCCGACCTAGAAATCAAAAAAACCTTACAGATCTTAACATATTTTACAATCAAAAGTATGAATAGCAAAGTTTCAAGAAACAATTGTCAGCGTCGCTTCTTTTTCTTTTTACCTTCAATAACATATTTCTCTGTTTTTTCAATAGCTTTTATGGCACTGAAATGGTCAGCATAATTAACAAAGACAAAATCATGCTTTGGCTACAGACCTTGCCTCATAAGGCCTCTCATCTTGAGGAGCAATTTACTTGCAGACCAACACGCCCATCTAGAAGTATCATGGGTATCATTGTAAATATAATAAACTAATATTTTGATAAGTTCTAGACACTAAAATATATGATGATCCTGAAAGGACAACCACTATCTGGGACTCACGTGCAACTTTAATAAACACATCTTCTAGAGTTGTGTCTGCAAGAACCCAGGTCTGGATGGTAAGATAGCCTTTGGCTCACTCTATCATTCTAAAGATAGCTGCAATTTGTATGTCCAGTTTTGGTAGTTCAAATTTCTGTGTCCCAGAGAGACTGTAAACTTTCGTTGCATTTCTATACAAATCCTGTACCAACTTCATCACCTCTTCCTCCTCAATTTGCGATGTGGTTATGGTCAACACATATGATCCTCCATACCTTGCCTTTAGCTGCAATCCAAAATCTTATTAGCATTAATGAGTCATGAATCAAAAAGATTGAACAACCATTTCAAGAGCCATTCTATCCTGCACTTTCACAATGTTGGCTTTCTAACTTCTGAAACATACGCAACATAGTAACTAACCTCTTTGGAGTTTCCAATGCACTGCAATTGGCCATCCACAAAAATTCACATACAATCACATAGCACCTCTACCTCTTCCATAGAATGTGTTGGAATCACAAAAAATATTTTAAAGTCAGTTAATTTATTAAATTATTTGTTGAAAGAAAAGTAACAATAGCCACATTTCTCAAGTTATTTGGAGAGAGTAAAAATTTCTTCTATACAATTTCGCATCAGTCTTGACAACAATCTCCTTAGAGTTAAAAAAGAGACTGAATTTCATGCTCAAGCCTGAGAATAAAGACACTGCATCAAATATAGCAGCAAAATCTACAAACATAGCTTTAAGGTCAATACTTGTCAAAATTATTGCTCGGATTTCCTTTGCCTGCTTCACAACATTCCAGAGTTTGTTTCTTGAAGTTGAATCCAACCCTGTATTGGGCTCATCCATATACACAACCTAGTGCAAACAAGCAGTAACAATAACCTTAGTCCTAAGTTGCAGATTTTGCCCATCCCCCAACAAAACGAAAATTGATTCACTAAAAATTTTAAAGGTTTTACTGAATAGCTTTCACTAGAATGCTACAACAATATTAATGGCATCTATGAAGTTTGAAACTTTCACCCACCTAAGGATCTCCTATGAGAGAAATGGCAATACTAAGTCTTCTCTTCATGCCACCACTGTATTTTCCCGATGGCTTATCACCCACACCTCCATTGAAAAGATCCACACTTTTTAGGGATTCGTTTACCGCCTACAAGATCAAAGCTAAAACACAAAACCATTTACTGATAATTCAAACCTAAGTATTGTAAAATCATGCACTTACTTGGGAACAACTGAAGTGAATGTTTAATTGATGATCTTACATTTTGAAGAGAGACGCCTTTTAGGTTCTTCATCCTACCATAAAACAATAGGCGTTCCCTTCCTGTTAGAGTTTCCCAGGTCAAGCTATGAAAATTTAAATAACACATTTTGTCAGAAATTTTCACCACAAGAAAATGAGCATAATTAATTATACCTAGTAAAGAACAATAGTTTTCATCCAAATCTAGCTGCATATTTTCACATTCAAAATAATGCCACAAAATGCACATCACCAAGGGAGTTCCTGAGGGCATTAGTAATCACTCATGTTGTGGACAAATCCCCATGCTTGTGTATATTTTATCCATATCTATCCATATATCCATGCCCCCTATGTATGTCGTCCCTTATGTGGGAGCCAAAAGTCCAATCATTTGGAAGATACAACACTTCACCTCTTTATTTTGCACATGAAGTATTCTATGTCAGATAAGCTCCACTAAAAAGTATGACCCTCGTCACAAGACAAGTTCTGTTTGACTATCTCAAGCTTTACCCAGTTTGATGAAAAGGTTAACTAAGGAAACAAGAAAGTACTCCTTCCATAAAGACCAAATTCTGGAGTAACTAAAATCTCCTCATATCCACATTCCTCATATTAAAAATACACAACTCATACATTGGATTGCTATTATTAGTGGGTATAAACTATAACAAAAAACATTCCTAACACTAATAAATCCACATCAATGGGAATATATCAGATATGAAGAAAACATATAATAGGTTTAACTCATCAATGCATCCTTTATTATAGCAACAAACTAGGAAAATATTCTTTATAAATGCTTCAAAACTTATATTTTCCTCGGGAGTATGTTTATGATACATGAATTTTACTTGCTATTACATTTCTCACAATTGCAGCTCTTCATTTTAAACAACAGAAACATAGTCATCATTAAAGTTCACATGTACTCCGCATAAAACAAATTTAGTTGGGTATTGAATTGTTTAATCTGTAGCTGCTCTGTAAAAAGACAGTTGAGTATTGAATTGTTTAATCTAAGGATTTAGTTGCTCCATAAAAAGACAATTGTGCATACTAAGCCCAAGCCTTCCCTAGAAGATGAATGGATAATTTCAACTTAGATGGCATAGCTAAAGGAAACTAGGTTTGGTTGGATCAAGATGAGTCATTACAAACTGGGAAGGCAAAATTCTAGCCCACTTCTATGAAAAAAAATAATCAAGTAAAAAAAACAGGCTGAGATAGGGGACTTAATATGAGGAATTAAATTAATCTCGAGGATGGATCATGGGAGTCAGGTAAGGTGGCCAGAATCTGGAAGGGACTCAAAACTTCTAAACGATATTTAAAAAACAGGAACAAGGATCCATCATTAGAACTAGACAGCCAAATCTCATGGGTTAAGCAGGCAGTGGGGATTCGGGGAACATGGAAACAGACAAGCTTCTACATCTAAGAAAACTATCCATCCATGTAACATACTAGTTCGATAACAAAGTAGTAACTGAAAATGTAAATGGCTAGAAGCTGGCACTCCAATCCAATTTTTTTGAACAAGACAGATGAAAAGAAGATATATAGTATAGACAGTTTTTTCATGATCGTAGATTACATGTGTACCATAGTTCAAGAAGATGAAGAAAAGAAAGAAGAAAATCCACTATCACCATTGGACTTATCCATGCAATGAATTGTTAACTTGTCCATCCATGATAGCTCATCCACATTACGTTGTGTTGTGTGTCCACAATGAAAGTGCACATTCAAGGGAGCATGACAGTGTGTTAGAAACTTAGCACAACCGAACAATGGAACAACACACCCATGTCACTACACTGCAACTATGCAAGTAAAATATTAGAACATCCACAGTCAAGGGAGTCGAGTCTCTAATTTCAAATTTGTATCCTCTACTTTATATTTCAATAACATGTAAAATAAGTTAAAAACTTAAAACAGAAAACTAGAAAAACCAAAGCACTGACTAACAATCATCTAAAATCCAACTTGTGTATATAGTCTTAGACCAGTATGCAGTTACTGTCCAACAGATGAAATTCCTTTTTCAATGCTTGCTAGTAATTCCTTCTTCAACTTCTCTAACCCAGATCTACCAAGACAAACACATCCCAAAAATAAGATTCCTTCTCAAATTGAATGTCGAAAATATATTTAGATGTATCAATGCCTGCATATAAAATCATTTTCAGTCGGTATTCACTGACCTTTCATATGCACTCAATGGTCCTAGAGGGGAAACTTCTTCAACACTAGCACGACCCAGTCTTACGTTTGAAGAAAAAAATGGTAGTTCAGTTACATGTTATCATCAGCATTGCAATTTATACGAATGTCAATAATCATCAAACAAACAATAGAATTAAGAGTCAAATATTTTCAAGAAAATATTTATTATTGCCATGATTATTATATACCTCTGATGCAACAAAAGCACACTGTACAACACCAGCATCACCCCGCAAACCATGGAGACAAGCATCAGCAAATTTAGCTGCTGCAAATGCCTGGATTCAACATATAGATTGCCTTTGAGAATTGAGAAGAATCACATAGCAGAAATTATGAAAAATCAATAAAAAAAACAATGATTGTAAATATAGTTCAGAAAATCCCACCATTGACAAAGTCGCTCATTTCCTACATCCAAAATAATCCAGTCTATACCATGAAGCCCCCTAGCATTCCAATGACATCAATGTCATTCCTGCCTATGCATTATAAAATAAAATATGCCAGAGAATGTGTTGGTGACGAATACTGAAAAACAACATATAAGCATGTATCCATCTACAGCTTTGCATGCTGCATTCCATAATTTACCCCTTCATTGTTCACACTTGCACTTGAGGCATTCTCAACTACAACTTTGCATGTTGTAGTCCATAATATTACCCCTTCAGTGTTCCCACTTGGATTAAAGGCATTCTCCTTTTCTATACCGAACTAGCATATTTTATAATATACTCTTCATTTCCATCATTGCTTGAATATAGTAAAAATATGATTGCAGCTTATGATCACTACAACCTTTGTCTCACCAATTCCATCTGATAAATAGTCAAATTATAAGCTCTTATGTTTTGCCTTTTGAAATTGGGATGGAAAATGATAATGCCATATCTACGGCCAGACCTGTTGCAGATGCATAGAGGATTTTATCTACTTCAGAAAGTCCCCTCTACAAATTTGGGCTCAGCCACATAACTCACCAGTTTCCATCCATAATTTCCTTTTACCAGTTACATTAGTTCATCGTGCATGTCAGTTCCAGCCAATCCTTTCAATAAAATATCAAGCTTAAAGGAGAAATTGAGCCATGCCCCAGATTTTGTACCAATGGAAGGTCACACCACTACAAAAGACAAACAAAATCAAAACACAGCTTAAATCTAACATTTTGGTGTCCTTCCATCATCTGTAAACTCCGCATAGCCCATCAAGCTTTTGCAAACCACAAAGGCTATCTATTCACCTATGTTTCAAATAGTAAGTGTGACTTGGATATATAACAAATTGACATATATGGTAGACATGCACCAATTTTCACGCTACAAAAGTTTATTTAATTCAATTACATAGTATGTGTGTGTGTGTGGTGAAGGCCATATCACCAAGAGGTGGTATCTAATACTGGTGAACATTCTATAGTATACACAACAACCAACAAGTTTTTAGCACTATTATTTTCCAAGAATTCCTAAATTATTTTCATTGGAAGCTTCAATAAAACAACCCAGAGGGGTCAACTGCATAGCATAGACTTCCTTCAGCTAAGCTAACAGGTTTGAGGGGTCTCTATTCTAGGCAAGGTCACTGAGGAATTGCACCCAACCTCATTCCATATGGGCTAGGTAACCAGAATGAGAAAAATAATTTCCCTAGTGGACAGCTTACAATTCTTCAATCCCACCTGTGAACCAAAGCCCCAATCAGAAGTTCTAGAGTGTTGAATGACACCAAGCTTTGAAAATGCTAAATATTGTGTTACCATATGCAATTTGACAAAATAACCAAATTTAAACCATTATAAAGTTGATAAAATTTCTCTGCACCTGATTTCATTTCAATCATACAAAAAACATTAGTAACCTGATTCGTGTTCAACAACCATGAAGTTCAGAAGAAGAAAAAAAAAAAAAAAAAAAAAAAAAAAAAAAAAAAAAAAAAAACAAATCAAATCAATACTGCAAAACAATGTGATAAAATTCAGCATTAAGTTAAAGGAAATATATATTCAAATTTATTCAATAATTTAATTCAATCTTTTCCAGTTTGATTCATCTAAACAAATTCGGCAAACTTAATGAATGTGTCCGAGAAATTATAAAATTCATGAATCGAATTTGGAATTTTGATTAAACCAAGGAGCATTGGATTTAAATTTAAAATTACTACTTCAGTTTGAAAAAGTCCTTGAATTCAGCCTCTACTACCCAGGGCTTTCTTAGGTGAAAATGATATGGTGGAAATGGTATTACCTCATGGGAAATTTTTTAAGACACTATAGAGGACAGCAACAGACATAATGCAAATTGTTTGAAGCCATAGTGCAACTCCATAATACTAGGGAAATAAACATCTCAGTTCTCACAGTTAGAAACAGAAATAATACACTTCATTTATAATATTTCCTTGCATATGCATTCCCTGGCTAAGTTTTCTTTCCTTATTTCATCAACAAAGTTCAGGGAATGCAGTGACTAAGCATATAAATTCATTCAGATCTGTTGCACTCATATTTCTTGAACTGTGGCAATGAAATGTGAAATAAACCAACAAGCACTGGATTTAAACTCAAAATTACTACTTTAATTTGAAAAAGTGCCTTGAATTCAGCATGTACTACTTGTGGCTTTCTTAAGTGAGACAATGATTAGGGGGGAACGGTATTACATCATGGGATATTCTTTAAGATGCGTCAGAGGACAGCAGCAGACCTACTGCAAATTCACTAAAGCCATAGGGAAACTTCATAATACTAGGGAAATAAATATTTTCGTGCATATGCATTCCCTGGCCAAGTTTTTTTCCTTATTTTGTCATATCTTCCTAAATTGGGAAAAGAATTTACAGAAAATAGAATTCAATTGGTTCTCTCTTCCACTCTAAATGGTTCCCATTCAATAAGCCCCTCTTTATGTGCTTCGCAACAGCCTTTATTAATTACCTTCTGAACTCTCTGAATGAAAGGAAATGGATGTTTGAAGAAGAAATAAAATCTCTACCCTTAGTTCTCTTAAGGTTGAATTTTCAATATGCAATCTTCTACTTTTTAATATTATTTATGTTTTCTTCTAATCAAAACTGCAATAATTCAGTGACAATTTCATGACTCTGCATATAACCAGGTAGAAGTTTCTAACATAATAAAACTATAGATAACCCATCTCTCTGCCCTTAATTTTCCAGATGTAAAATTTGCATGATAGTTAACTTTCTATAATCTTCCATCCCCTCAGAAAAAAGAGTAGGGTATTTCTATTTTATTTGGAAGACTTGGCAGCCACTAGGTCCACCACAATCCACATTGCATCTTCCACTCTTCTCTATCATTCAATAATATTTTCTTCCATGGACCATACCTATGAAGATGCCAGTTTTGCTCTGGAATAACAAAACTATAATGATTCTACTTAACTCCTACATGCCCTGTGAATGTACCAATGCAATCCAGGCAATCTACATCAGCTCTTTCTTAACTTTCATTTGTTTCCTCAATACTTTCATTGATCCTATATTCTTGATTGGTTATTCATGCTTCATTAATATATTCAACATCCACTCAACAAAACATTTCTCAGGGCATCATTTTGTTGAAAACAGGAATGAAATTTTGTCTGGAACATAAGATAACTTTCTACTCTCCCATTGGTAACTTAGACATATCTATTGATTTTGCATTGATGAACTTCCATGAAACTTTTGCATAATGATTTGTTCAAAAGTCTAGTAGGTATTTTGGGTTTTGAAGACATGAAATCCAACATTGCTACGATTCTTTCTACTCAAATGGACATACACAAGTCCCTTCAATCATGTCCTGAACTATCAGCTTTGTTAAATCTTATTTATTTATAATTATAATAGAGACATACTGGGGGAAGCAGGTTCCAGGTGGGAGATGGGTGGGGGGTTGACAATGGAGTGTTGTCTATGACCCCATTAGAAAGAAATTCATAGCATGGGGGATGGGAATAGCCACTAACAATGAAGAAGAAGCACTTGCAGTTCTTCAAGGACTCAATGTACTCGAAGACAAAGGAGTTTGAAAGGTGACAGTGATTGGAGACTCAATTCAACACTGGTTATCTGAATCCCCCCTCCTTCAAAATCCCCTTACAAATATAAAGCTTGCCAAAATATGTCAAACAATTGTCTCGACAGGGCTTGATTTCAATCTAATCAACTTCTTCCAAATGTTCCAGAGCCTAAATGCCAGAGCAAACAGCCAGGCCAATTCAGGGGTCCAAATGCAAGGTGTTTTCTAGGTAGAGGAGGGATCAAGAGACGCTAGCTCCATGTGCCCCCTTCCATGAAGTGACAAGGCATTAAGATGGACAACCCTTCCCACAACATTTGTCATCTCATGAGGGCAATGTTGAGGACATCCTTAAAAGGCCTTTCCATTGAACTTATGCATTCCTAATCGAATTTCCCCCTGAGGAACTATACTTCCATGGCAATGTCTCCTCTGCATAGGATCAACTGGTCCATCCTTGGATTAATGACTTGGAGAGAGGGATAAAATTTCAGGAGACTTCCTGTACATTATTTGTTTTAAATTTTAATCCCTTCGAAATGCCATAAATTTTTTACTCCCCCAAGACCTCTGACGACTACCATTCAAACCTTCACAGATTGGGAAGCACTATGGAATCATGGATCACTACCATTGCTGTAAAAACAGTTAAATCCCCTTCAAAATTTCAAATCTCACCTCCATGACCATTTTCAAAGGGAAGCAAATGGAAATGGTCTCAACTCTAGAGTCTTTGCAAACCTTGGTTGGGCACATAGCAGTGCACTTCAACCTCCCTCCAAAGGTTATGACAACTCTGTGGACTCTACTTCCTATGGCCTACCTGGAACTTATATGGAGCATGCTGCCACCTAAGTTCTAATCTCATAGATGCTGGAATCCTCCACTGAAGACCCTAACGTGTCCTATGGCCTACCTGGAACTTCAATAAACATGCTGCCACCTAAGTTTTAATAAATCATAGATGCTGGAATCCCCCACTGAAGACCCTAATGTGTCCTATGGCCTACCTGGAACTTCTATTGAACATGCTGCCACCTAAGTTCTAATATCTCAGAGATGCTGGAAGCCCCCACTGAAGACCCTAACATGTCCTATGGCCTACCTGGAACTTCTATGGAACATGCTGCCACCTAAGTTCTAACATCTCCAAGATGTTGGAAGCCCCCATTGATGACCCTAACATGAATGCCAACACTAATACTGACTCTGTGGTTATGGAAAATGAAAACCCATCGACCTAAGTGAACCTGGAAACTCAAGCCTAAAATGGGCACTAAATTTATAGTTTTATTTTATTACTATGTTTTGTTAAGTACTATTTCTATCATGCCAGTATCTTATGCCAGTATACCTGCAGACTTCAAGTAGATTGAAATGAATAGGCCTTCACAGTTTTTTTGGATAGTTTATTCTTAGCTGTGGATTCCAGGTTATGTTTGCCCAGAACTATGTATTTTTTGTAAACTAATGCTGCATGGAGCAGCCACATCTTTTTCAATATAAATTCTACTCATTGCTATGAAAAAAAATTATAATAAAGACAAACAACAAGGTAGAGGCAATTACTACAAGGCCTTTTGCATAAATGCATCCTGGCTTGTGCATGAGACCATAATGGGTACAAAAGAAATAAAATTGTTGTAGGCATTTATAGATCACATTTGACCACATAAAGGTTGCATGTAATGCAGACTGTATGTTAACAGTCAACAACTGGTTGCTTATAAGTTATCTTTGTTGACAGTCAACGATGCTCATATTGCAACTTAACCCAAGATCAACAGTTAAAACTTGTAAATATGAGAATTGTACTGCTTATTAGCACTATACTTCCTACAGGTTTGTTATCCTCATCATCTAAAGGAATATTGAAAATTCTCGAAAAATCATTGTACTAAAGTGAAGCAAAGTCTGAAGGATTGTTAGAAGCTATAATGAATTAAAACAGTTTGAAATGAACCCCTCAAATAGAAGGCAATCCAGTGTATATAAAGCTACCTGTAAATCCAAGGACACTCATTCCTTTAGACCTTATAGTAGTTTTAATGAAAGTAAGATAGAAATGCACCAGGCATCACTAGATAGCATGGAAACCTGACAAATGGTTTCTCCTTGAGATACCAGTTTCTTTCATGGAGTTGGAAAGACAAAGATGCAGAGGACAATAGATAAAATAGTATCTTTTCCTTTCAGATAATGAGGAACCAACTTGCCAAAATATTACCTCCCCTACATGATGGAAGCAACTAGGTACTTGGTGTGATGTAAACTCCTAACGAGTAGTATTCCATGTTTGACAGTAGTAGGTACTTGCAATAAGTTGATAACTCACTTTTTTAGACAAGGTGGACGCAACATGTTTTAGCCTTTGTAAGGATGCAATCTAGCCATAAACTCAGATTCTACATCTATTGCATTAACACTTTTAAGTTACAAGGATCTAATCTTCGAAATGCATATTAAATTTGACTAATATAATGGTCCCCAAATGAAATGCCCTTTCATTGAGCAATGCTTTTGGTATCGTGCCATTTAAAAATAAATGTTCTTCATGGACCTAACAGCCTAAATATCCTAAAACAATACGAACATCCTCCTCATTCTCAAATGCTTAAGACTCGTGCTGATAGACTCGGGAAAAACTCGCAAAACCAAAGAGTAAGATTATATCTTGACTATGGGAATGAATTGCAAAGCCAAGGAGAAATAGGACATGTGAGCACTTGGAGATAGTACCTCAGGACCACTAGCAACAACTTCCACATAGAGTAGGTCTGCCAACATTGCTATCTTTCAGATGGGTTTCCTAGAGTAAGAAAGTGATGGATAGAGCTAGAAACTCAGCATTTATTGACTAATTTATTGTTGAAAGGACCCCAGGTGTCAAACTTTGACAATAAAGGTCTTATTTTGGTAATGGAAGTCTAGAATAAATTGAATAGCTCAAGTTACATTGCAAGCACTAGGAAATCTTATTTGAAGGTGTAATTGTGTACACCCTGCCACACAAGATTCAATGACTGTATGAAACAAACTTGGTGTCATCTACTAGAAGGTAATGTCAACTCTATCCACTAGATAGCTAAATAATACACTACCTAAGGTATCTATATCCTTGGTGTGATCTTTCGGTCGTTTCAAAAAATGAAAGAATATGTTGTCTGTCAAGTAATTGATAATAAATGATATCTTCACTTATCTGTTTTCTAAAACATGTGTAAAAAGCATTATCCAACTAGCTAAAAAGCTCTTTAATTTTCCTGAATATTGAAAGAATAAGATTTGAATTAGGTTTCACCAAAATGAGAAATGCTTCCATTTCCAAAACGTTCCCAACATACACTGTTATTAGTGCCATTACCTTTTCTTGAATCATAGTTGGTTTATGCATGCAGAGAATTCTAATCTATGTTTAATAGTAAAGAAGTTGACTTGGATCAATTAGAATAAAATTGTTATAAATACCTAAATAGAGCTAATTCTAAAAAAATTAGAAATAAATATACATAAGCAAACATCCCATACAGTAACACACTCAAGCCCTTTTTTTAAATACCCTACCATTTCTTTGGTGTCCTTTTTAGGATCCAAACTAAATGGCAAAAGACTAGCCATTCTTAAAATCCTCTCCTTCTCATTCTCTAGTTCAAAATGGTGAGATCCATGCTTGTTATCATAGGGCATAACAGAAATGGCAGCCAACAATACAGATGATGCCATTCGCTGCAAATCCTTCTGTGTCAAGGTTTTGTTGTAGCCTTTTTGGAGGATATAGAGCTTATACCCTGCATAGCCATGATACAAATGACTTTCTGATACCAAAAATATCTTTGTTAGCTTTGAATAGTATATTTCCATCAATTGCGGTTTAGGAGTCTTCTTAACCATGCACATAAGACCCTGAATATCTTCTATAGAGCGAAAAGCTTCCTACACATCAAATGATGTCAGTTATAAAAAATATGTCACGTCCCCTCCCATCATACCAGCATGATCGAGAGGACGTGGTGCTAAAACCGGGCAATTAGCCCCATGAACTTCTATCTAAGCATTCACATAAAAGACATATGGAAGTGTACCATTATAAAAATACACAGCGGAATTGATTTCAATTACACATCCATCATTCATTCAAATATTCATCAAATAACAATTGCAAGATTAACACAGGAGAATACTTATCTTGACAAGGTAGTCCCAAACAACCAGCTATGCATCTGCAACGTTCCACCCAACCATAGGCTAGTTGTGCTTATCAACCTCTTGATACAACTGCCACCCCCCCGAGCCGGGCATGATCTCTACAAGGAACCAGGGAACAGCAGACTCACACATATCCAAGCATACACCAAGATGAGCCAAGCCAATCTATAATTGGGTTTATCATGCTGCTAGGAAATGGAAAGGAAGAATCGCTAAGCTAGTATGCTCAACCACAGAGCTATGGATACCCCTCCCAGATCTATTCAGCTTGGCACTCACAATGCCTACACACCCAACACAAGGAAGTATTCTCTTCACTGCCACACAGTCCCTCAAGCCATACCTTCCTTTCTAGTGCTCTCAGGGTGTGATAGAAAAGTAGCCAAATCCCTCTTGATCTTCTTGAGAGGTTACTCCCTCTACTAGGTTTATCAAGCCAATTCTGTCCACTACCAGTCCAAGGTTCTTGCTCACAAGTTCAAATCAAAACCAGGATGCACATCACAATAGAACCACAATTATTGGGCATGGTAAAACATTTTTACAGTGAGATACCCAAAGATGGGGTTTTCATTAGCTTCAAGAAAATGTGGGAAACCCAAAAACAAAACTAGAAGATGGGGAACAACACTGGGAAGCCAAATCCGTTTTTAGAAAAACATCCATGGACATTCTGGGGCAAAAAACGGCCTCCATCACAGTCCCCAAATCGTGGCCCTTCTCTCCTAGCTACTGTATATGCAAAAACGAACTCCCAGGCATGGAAAAATGCAGAGAATGGATGAAAAACGTGTAGGGAAGGACCCAGCTAGCTCCAACTGCGTGAGAGATGAAAGACTAACTGTTTAGAATGGCTTTGGGCACCATTTCGTGGGTGTTTTCTTGCCCAAGGAGACAAAACACGATTTTCCAGGTTGATGGCTTGCCCATACCCGAAATTGGCTGCCATACCTCTTCATTCCCAAGGCATTAACTGCCTCAACCAATTCTTGGAAGAATTAAATGATTGGGTCCATAACCCAAAATGGGTAGTTGGTGGTTTATGGGTTTTCTTATTGACACATGGATTAACACCATTGGCTCAAGGGTTTGAATAATTTCCCTTCCTATTCCATGTAGAATCATGCCCCCATCTCTTTGTTGCATTGCATAGCTAGTTGTGGGTATTTTTCATTAAATTCGTATTTACATGATGTCTTATTTACATCGTGCCCATCTAGCACAAGAACCATAGGCATATATTTCTTTAATTGCCGATACATAAAACGCTAAATCAATGGTGGGGCCTTGGCCTTGAGCTCCTCACCATGATTAAGTAACAATATTTACATCATTTACGATTTAATGCGAAGGGGTTCAAAATGGAGACGTGACATACCCCTCCCCTTACATTAGCACTGTCCTCAATGCTCATCAAAATTGAACAAAAATGGATATGCCACCATCATGGCATCCTCCAGCTCCCATGTAGCCTCATCGGAACCGTAGTGCTTCCATTGCACCTTTACCTGTCCAATGGCTCGGTTCCGAAGCAATGTTACTTTGTTGTCTAGGATGCGCAATGGATCGGTTTGGAATTCTCCCTCGGGTTCCACCTGGATCACATCCCAATTAATCACATGGTTAGGATCATGTACATATTTCTTAAGCAAAGAGACATGAAAAACATTATGAGCTTTAGTGCTAGCAAGCAAGGCAATTCTATATGCAACTGGCCATATTCTTTCAAGCACTTCAAATGGTCCGCAATATCTAGGTGATAGCTTGGCACAACTCCCAAGCTTCAAGGAACTCTTCCTTGATCTCAGTCTAAGATACACATGATCCCCAACATTGAATTCCCTATGCATTCTATGTTTATCTGCATAGCTTTTGTGTATATCCTGGGCTGCTTTTAAATTTTGCTGGATCCTTGCAACCTCTTGTTCCATTTCCTTAAGCAATTCTGGCCCAAGTACAATTTGGTTCACTGGATTGTCCCAAGTCACTGGTGTCCTACATCTTCTGCCATACAAAGCCTCATATGGACTCATTCCCAATGATTCTTGCTGCCCATTGTTATATGCAAATTCTACCAGGTGTAGATAATCCTCCCACTTGGATGGCTTGTCCATTACATACATGCGAAGCATGTCTTCAAGCACCTGATTTACTCTTTTTGTTTTCCCATCTGTTTGAGGATGGTACGCGGTGCTAAAGTTCAACTGTGTACCCAAATCTGCAAAGAGACCTTTCCAAAAATTGGAAGTGAACTTGGTATCCCTGTCAGAAATTATTTCCTTAGGCAACCCATGTAATATGAAAATTTCCTTCATGAAAATATTTGCAATGGAATCGGTTTTATGTGTGGACTTAACCGGTATGAAATGTGTTACCTTTTTTAACTTGTCCACCACAACCATGATGGAATCATGTTGTCTCACAGTCATTGGCAATCCTGTAATAAAATCCATGGATATTATTTCCCATTTCCATTCTGGGATTGGCACTGGGTGCAATAAAGCCGCGGGGTGTTGGTGTTCAACCTTCACCTGCTGACATTTCATGCACTTAGAAATGTATTCAGCAACATCCTTCTTCATGCCTGGCCAAAAATAATATTTTCTTGCTATGGCAATTGTTTTCTGATATCCTGGGTGACCAGAGTATGGAGCTTTATGGATTTCATCCATAACAATCCTCCTCAAATCTGCCACACTGGGAATATAGACCTTATTGTACAGGTAAGAACTCCATCTTCCTCCAAATGATAACCTTCATACTTCTTTCCAAGGTCTTGCTGCTACAATTTGCCCTTTATCTGCTCATACACTTCATCCCCAACCATATGGTTAACAATCTGCTGCCGCAAATTTGGTTGGCAAGTACTAAGTGCTACCACATACATTTCATGTACCTTCCTGCTGAGTGCATCAGCCACCTTGTTTTCTTTCCCTTTTATGTGTCTGATTTCAAAATCAAATTCACACAAAAATTCCAACCATCTAGCTTGCCTAGCATTTAAAGTTGGTTGATCAAACAAGTATTTCAGACCATAATGGTCTGTCCTTAACTCAAATTTTCTTCTCATTAAGTAATGCCTCCACATCTTCAAGGCATGTACTATGGCTGCAAGTTCTATATCATGAGTAGCATAGTTCTTTTCATGCTCCTTCAACTTTCTTGACTCATAGCATATCACGTGGTTGTCTTGCATAAGAACTCCTCCAAGTCCTTGATTGCATGCATCGGTACACACCACAAAGCCTTTTTCTGGGTCTGCAATTTTCAAAATTGGTGCACTTGTAAGAAGATTCTTCAACCGTTGAAAACTTTCCTCACATCTTGGTGACCATTCAAACTTTATCCCCTTCTTTTGCAAAGAAGTGATTGGGTTTGCAACCTTGGAGAATCCTTCGATAAACCTCCTGTAGTAACCAACAAGGCCCATAAAAGATCTCACATCAGTCACATTCCTTGGAGTTGGCCAATTCATAATGGTTTCAATCTTCTCAGGGTCTACAGATATCCTTTCGTTGGAGATGATGTGACCCAAATAATGAATTCTATCTTTATAAAAGTCACATTTGCTCAACTTTGCATACAGCTTATGCTCCCTTAGTAATTGCATTGTCATTCTCAAATGTTCTTCATGCTCTTCTTCATTATTAGAATAGATGAGAATGTCATCTAGGAATACAAGAACAAACTTGTCCAAATACTTGCTAAAAACATTATTCATGAGACACATGAATGTAGCTGGTGCATTTGTGAGACCGAATGGTACCACTACAAACTCATAGTGTCCATACCTCGTTCTAAAGGCAGTCTTATGAATATCTTATTCTTTGATTCTTACTTGATGGTAACCAGACCTCAAGTCAATCTTTGAAAATACCTTTACTCCTCTCATTTGGTCAAAAAGGTCATCAATTCGGGGCAATGGGTATTTGTTCTTCACAGTGACTTTGTTCAACTGCCTGTAGTCAATAAATACATAACCTGAGTGTTCCATCTTTCTTTTTCACAAATAGAACAGGTGCTCCCCATGGGGACACACTTGGCCTAATATATTTCTTTTCCAGCAACTCTTGTAATTGCATCTTCAATTCTAGCAATTCCGGTGTACTCATCCTATAGGGTGTCTTAGACACTGGTGCTGCTCCTGGCACAAGTTCAATTGTAAATTCAATGTCTCTCTTTGGAGGAAGTCCTGGAATCTCATCAGGAAAAACATCCCTGAATTCTTGCAATACCTGATAGTCCTCCAATTTCAGAGTTTCATTCTCCGCTGCCTCTAAAATGTGGGCTGCATACAGTTGACATCCCTTCCTACAGAACCTCTTCAGTTGCATGGCTGAAACCTGTCTGACGGAAGTCACCTTTGGAATGCCTCTTACAACCCTCGGGTTTCTTTCTTCATCCCTGCATTCAAATGTCTTATTGTAGCAGTCAAGTTTAACCTTGTGTGCTTCTAACCAATCCATTCCTATGAGAATATCATAGGAACCAAGTGGCAAAATATTTAGATCTGCATAAGTGAATAGCCCATCCATCTCTAATGGACATTTCTCTACTATTTCACTAACTTTTCTCTTGGTTCCAGTGGCTAGTTGAACTAACCATGATTTACTATGCTTTAATTTCTTGAAAGCACAAATCTCAACAATTCTAGGAGTGACATAACTGTGAGTAGATCCAGGATCAATCAAAATAGAAATAGATTGCTTAGCAATCTTACCTTCAACTTCAACCACAGTTGACTAATGATCTGCTTGGCGGTCTTCTAGTGCTGCATAGATTCTAGGGATTGTCTTTGCCACTTGACCCACAATTTTAGCTCCTTGAATGTTGTGAACTTGATTTGCATTCCCATTCATATGTGGACAGTTCTTAAGCATGTGGTCTCCTCCACAACCCCAACATTGAAGTGGTTCTCTTGGCTCCTTTGGATCTCTTAGCTTGTCTCCCATCATCCTAGTTGGCTTAGTCACAACCTGTGATGGCTGCCTTTGCTGATTCCGGAATTGAGGAGGCTTGAACCCCTTCTTCCTTTGATCAAACTTTTCATTTTTCCTATCCTTCCATGCCTTATGGAATTCTGATTTGCTTCTGTTTTGATCAAAGCAATACTTGGCCTTTCTTATGGCCTCCTCGAGAGTTTGAGGTTTATCAAACTCAATTCTATCTTTATATGACTGGGGCAGTCCACTTAGGAAATGCTAAATTTTCACCTTATCATCTCGAATGTACCTGACATACCTCAGCAACTCCAAGAACTTGTTTGCATATTCCTCCATGGTCAATTGTCCCAATCTCAGCTCATGAAACTCTTTGATCTTATCATCATAGTACCTATTGGAGAGGTACTTTTGCTTGAAGTATTTCTTGAACTGCTTCCACACAATCTTCCTTTCGTTGATCTTCTTCACTTGCCTGGTGTGTTCCCACCATATAGATGCTCTTCCATTCAAGTTGAAGATGGCTACCCTTGCCTTCATATTTCCAGAGTAGTCTTGGACTTGGAAATACTTTCTCATCCCAAGAAGCCAAGCCTCAGCTTCTTGACCGGATTTTATCTCTCCATCAAATGTAGGAGGTTTTTCCTTCTTAAATTCCCCATGTGAATTGTTCTTGTAGTGCTTCTTCCTCTTACTCATGCGAGATGAAGAGCTTGAACCCTCAATGGATTCTTTAGAGTCAGATGATTCATTAGAGGAGGTTTCTGGAGTATATGTTTTGTCTGTAGAAACTCTTCTTGGGCTACTGGCCCTCTTGCGGGAATTCCTTCTAGAGCTACTCCCACCCCTTTCTAGATTTGATATCTGATGCCCAGAGTTTATTTGCCTTTGGATGTCTGTCAAACTCTGTAGCATGGCTGCATTCAGCTGATTTTGTTCTTCCTGAGCTTTAATCATCCTTTCATTATCTTCCCTACAGCTTTGCAACTCCACCCTGAGGCTTCTCATGGTGGCTGCAATACCTGGAGGAGTCTCTTGATTTCTTCTCCCATTAAATTATGTTTCAGCATTTTCAACATGTATGTTTTCCCCCATGGCATCTGTCTCAGGTTCATAGGGATCCTGTGCATCATCCATAATGTTGATTTTCTTGGCCCAACCAAGATTCAAAACTCTCTGACTGTATTATCTAGAGTGCTACCCTGCTGTAACTGTGATTCTGTGAAATGTGTTCATCAACACAATTGTTAGCTGCATTATATTCTCAGAATTCACAAATTACTTCATACACGTGGGAAAATATTACGTTGACAATTTGTCAAATCATAGAATTCTCTTACAACCAATACATACAAGGAGAAAAACAAAGGGGGTCAAGGGGGCTTTCCCCCTTGTGGCTCGCCACTGCAGGGCGGGTCGAGGGCAGCGCCCTCGTTTTTATTTTTTATTTTTTTTAGGAATCTTGCTGAAACGGGCGGTTTACTAAACTGTCCCGCAATTGCGGGGCAGTTGGATGAAGCCTTCCGCAATTGCGGGGCGGTTGGCTGAAACCTTTCGTAATTGCGGGGCGGCTGGCGAAATGCTTCTGCAATTGCGAAGCCATTCGGTGAAGGCTCCCGCAGTTGCGTAGCCATTCGGCGAATGCTCCCGTAGTTGCGGAGCCATTCGGCGAATGCTCCCGCAATTTTGGGGCGGTTCGCGGCTTGCCTCCATTGCAGGGCGGTTCGTCGAACGCTTCCGAAATTTTAGGGATGTTCGCGGAAGCCTTCCGCAATTGCGGAACAATTTGTCGAAGTCTTCCGCAGTTGCGGAACGATTCGCCGAAATCTTCCGCAGTTGCGGAACGATTCGCCGAAGTCTTCCGCAGTTGCGGAATGATTCGCGGAATCCTTCCGCAATTTCGGAAGAGAATTCCTTCCGCAAATTTCAGAACGATTTCCCGAACTCTTCCACATTGCGGAATGATTCACGGAATCCTTTCGCAATTTCGGAAGAGAATTCCTTCCGCAAATTTCGGAACGATTTCCCGAACTCTTCCGCGTTGTGGAACGATTCGCGGAATCTTTCCGCAGTTTCAGGACAACTTCCCGAATTCTTCCCGAAACAGACTTAAACAAAAATTTCAAAAACACTTAAGAAAATTTTTGAAATCTTCCCTACTTTTAGTGATGACTGCTGCTCATCAGGAGGTGACTTTACCCCTACAAACTATCCAACTTAGCCATTTTATTAGGCCCTATGCTGCTATCTGTGGTGATCAGGAAGGGACCTTCCCAAGTGGTTGTGATTGGATTTGGCCCATAGAGGTCCAATGCTGCAACCAGCAGCTCTGATACCATTCTCTCACGTCCCCTCCCATCATATCAGCATGATTGAGAGGACGTGGTGCTAAAACCAGGCAATTAGCCCCATGAACTTCTATCTAAGCATTCACATAAAAGACATATGGAAGTGTACCATTATAAGAATACACAGCGGAATTGATTTCAACTACACATCCATCATTCATTCAAATATTCATCAAATAACAATTGCAAGATTAACATAGGAGAATACTTATCTTGACAAGGTAGTCCCAAACAACCAGCTATGCATCTGCAACGTTCCACCCAACCATAGGCTAGTTGTGCTTAGCAACCTCTTGATACAACTGCCACCGTCGAGCTGGGCATGATCTCTACAAGGAACCAGGGAACAACAGACTCACACATAGCCAACCATACACTAAGATGAGCCAAGCCAATCTACAATTGGGTTTATCAGGCTACTAGGAAATGGAAAGGAAGAATTGCTAAGCTAGTATGCTCAACCACAGAGCTATGGATACCCCTCCCAGATCTATTCAACTTGGCACTCACAATGCTTACACACCCAACACAAGGAAGTATTCTCTTCACTACCACACAGTCCCTCAAGCCATACCTTCCTTTCTATTGCTCTCAGGGTGTGCAGAGAAAAGTAGCCAAAGCCCTCTTGATCTTCTTGAGAGGTTACTCCCTCTACTAGTTTATCAAGCCAATTCTGTCCACTACCAGTCCAAGGTTCTTGCTCACAGATTCAAATCAAAACCAGGATGCACATCACAATAGAACCACACTTATTGGGCATGGTAAAACGTTTTTACAGTGAGATACCCAAAGATGGGGTTTCATTAGCTTCAAGAAAACGTGGGAAACCCAAAAATGAAACTAGAAGATGGGGAACAACACTGGGAAGCCAAATCCATTTTTAGAAAAACATCCATGGACATTCTGGGGCAAAAACGGCCTCCATCACAGTCCCCAAATCGTGGCCCTTCTCTCCCAGCTACTGTATATGCAAAAACGAACTCCCAGGCATGGAAAAATGCAGAGAATGGATGAAAAACGTGTAGGGAAGGACCCAGCTAGCTCCAACTGCGTGAGAGATGAAAGACTGACTGTTCAGAATGGATTTGGGCACCATTTCATGGGTGTTTTCTTTCCCAAGGAGACAAAACATGATTTTCCAGGTTGATGGCTTGCCCATACCCGAAATTGGCTGCCATACCTCTTGATTCCCAAGGCATTAACTGCCTCAACCAATTCTTGGAAGAATTAAATGATTGGGTCCATAACCCAAAATGGGTAGTTGGTGGTTTATGGGTTTTCTCATTGACACATGGATTAACACCATTGGCTCAAGGGTTTGAATAATTTCCCTCCCTATTCCATGTAGAATCATGCCCCCATCTCTTTGTTGCATTGCATAGCTAGTTGTGGGTATTTTTCATTGAATTCGTATTTACATGATGTCTTATTTACATCATGCCCATCTAGCACAAGAACCATAGGCATCTATTTCTTTAATTGCCGATACATTAAACGCTAAATCAATGGTGGGGCCTTGGCCTTGAGCTCCTCACCATGATTAAGTAACAATATTTACATCATTTACGATTTAATGCGAAGGGGGTCAAAATGGGGACGTGACAAAATAGTAGAAGGCAAATCAAAACGACAAGTTAAACTAAACTTCCTGCACTTCAAATGATGTCAGTCATAAGAAATAGTAGAAGGCAACGCAAAATGACAAGTTAAACTTAGTTCACTAACCAAAAACATAGTGGATAAGAAAGTGCATACTTGTTCAAATGTTGAGCAAAATTCCAAAAACTGCAATGCTGATCCAACATCATTTGATGGAAACTCTACGCCTGCAATCAACTGCATTGGCTTCCCTTGAAGCAAAATCATTTCATCCATCTCATTCTTATCTTTGCATTTATTCCTCTTCTTCAAACTTACGTTTTCTTCTTGCAACCTCCAACTGAAAATCAGTTTCAGTAATAGACTGCTCATTGATGCCACTGATAACTTCTTTCTTTCCAGGTTTTCCTATATTGTCTGATTTTATTTTCTTCATTTGCTTCACATTTGCTTCACATTAGCCTTTCTTTTCTTCTTACAATCCTTGTCAATGTTACAATCCAAATTTCCCTCTTTCAAATTGACCTCCATTTTTACCATAGTAGTTCTCTTGTGACTCTTTTCTCCAGCCGGAACTAGAACAGACTCTCTTTGATGATCAAGACCCTTGTCAATTATGGTTTTAGAGCTAGTAATTGAGTGTTTTGCTTTTTTAAGCTATGATGCAGCTCTTGATTCTAAGTGAGAACCTTGACCAAGAGCAGAGGATTCATTCAATGACTTTTGCAACTTGCTAACTTTTGAAGGAGTGGAAGATTTGACCACTGACTTTTCAGATTTCCCGACCTTTGAAGGATAAACCAGAGGTGGAATATTTTTCTCCGACAACTTTCAGTTGCTTCCAGAGAAGCCATGGAACTCCGAACAGGCTTCAATTTATTGACAAGGTCTTTTACATCAATATTTCTAGAACGAATAGATTCCAAAAGACTGTTTATTGTGGAAACATTCAAAGAATTGACATGTTCCTGTATTAGAACAGAAGGAGCCATCAGAAAGACGAACACTATTGTATCAGCATTAGTGTCTTGCAATCAAGTATGTTCGTTGCATTCAAGAGATAGCATGTGTTAAGCAAGCTAGATTTACAGAACATATTCATTTCAGGACATCATCATTTTCAAGGGGGGAATTCAAAGATTTGCATATGCAGGTATTTACCTCAGAGAGACCTTGACACTTGAGTAAATCAGCAACAGAAGCAAAGCCTGTAGCTTTAGCTGCATACACAAGAATTCCAGTAGGAGCACAGCCTTGTTTTTTCCTGCAATAATGAATCCAACAACTTCAGTTCTGAAAACCTCAGATAATGCTCCCTATCAAAACCTGATTGAAAATTTGAGTTTCAAGAGGCAACATAACAACTACATGCCTCTGCCTGGATGAATTTCTATATTCAAACTTACATGCAAATACTGCAATTGCAGATATTTCTGCACCTTGGGCATTTCCACTCCTCAGACTTAACAGCCTCTTCAAACTTTTCTCCATACGTGCCATGCGTATCAACATGCATATAGTTACTATGAGTTTGAATAGATTAATGAAGCCTCAAAACCCACTAAGTATTTGGACATTTTTTGCCTGAATGGCCATGTCAATATTTCCTGGTTGCACATAGTCTTGTCGTTTCTCAATAAGAAAACGGTGGATCTCTATGACCCTAACGATGCCCATGCTATAGGCGCGCACACACTTAAAGAGAGTGTCATCGTATATCAAACTTAATGCTTTTCATGGAGTTTATGCATCTAAACCACTGCCAAGCAGGTAGTGTAGGAAACTAACCTATTAAGCAAACACTTGGGACAAAAGTTCTGTGTGCAAGATTTGTTCCCAACAACATTCTTACAAGGCGCCATGAATTCTAGAGTCGTTTGTCGGAACTGCAACGATCTCAAGTAATGTGTTTAGAATTCAAAATCCTTGTGAAAGCATAAAATGGAGGATTAAATAGAGAAAGGGAGAGAGATCCCCACACACACACCTGGTGGCAAGTCTTGCCATTTTCAAAATCATAAATTCTCCCTCCAATAACATGCACTCCTGGAGACTTTGGGATCCAACTCCGAACCATTTGAGGTAGCCTTATAATCAACTCTGTGATGATTCTTTGTTTTGGAAGAGCCCGTTGGGGAGGACAATTTTGCTACTGGTGCCACGTGTTGGTTATGTCATGATCTTTGTTAAAACCAGATTAGATACTGTCTCCTTCTTTTTATGCTATTTTTGACCTGTCACGGTTTTACCCTCATTGCATTTCTTGCCATGACTTGCCTTAAATGGGCTCATTTTATCCTCAGAATTTACTTCATTCCAGTCAGTTGCAGCACCAGCATTAGCATTTCCATTCTTCAAGGTGCTTTTCTCTTGAACCCTCGCACTATCAGGGTTTTCATTTCTGGGCAAGGAAAGTTTCTTCTTTTAGAGGGGAGTTGAGGGATGCTCATTAAAAATTTATTTACGACTTAGAGAGTTTGATGACGGGATCATTTTAGAGCTACCGGTGCCTAACTGAGGACTCTTCCTTAGTTTCTAACCTGGGGAAAGAGCCATTTTTCCTCTTGACCTTTTATATAATCAATATAGAGACCCAAGGATTCGATCCCCTGCATTCAGATAAACCAAAAGACACACATAAAAATCCAACAAAAGCAATTGCAAGCAATGAAACATCTTACAACCAAAATGAATACGACAGCGAATCCACCGTGTCATGAAACGTCAACCAATATTACCACATGTATGAAGTGCCAAAAAACTTGTTAGCAATGGTGAAATACAAGACAAGGGACTCTGTTACAAACACTTACTGTGATCAATTTCGTTGGGACGATTTCAAAGCAAAATCATTATTCAAAAGGAAGACGCAGAGCCCTCCACTGATACACATACGAGAGCTTCAGAGAATCAACACCTTACCTGCAGAAATACAGGCCTGGGAGATAAGCTTGTGCTTCCCTCTACCTATCCCTCTACTTCACTCTTTCCGCTTTTTACTCAATGGTAAAAAAACAGCGGGAGAGGACCAAATGATCAAAGTGATGTATGTTTCGGTAAAATAACAGTGGGAGAGGACCAAATAATCAAAGTGATGTATTTTTGGCGGGGGAGTTTGTTTTAAAATTGAAAACGCCAGTTCTAAAATTCAAATGAACGAATGAATGCTCTCTCCCTCCATTTTCGAAAATATGATTTTTAATGTTTATGCCTATTGTCTTGATACTAGTGTAGATCTATCTTAAACCCGACTCTATTAAGTATCCACAAGGATTCAATTTCAGATCTAGGTTTAAGATGGATCTATGCAGTTTTTAATTTTTTTATTATGAGCTAACATTAAATTTTTTAATTAATTTTTATTTTTTATTATTGATGCACGAGGAGGGCAATTGAAAGAATCCACTAGTAAACCTTTTATTACTTGAGAGTTTACCAAACAATTAAGCATTTAATTAAGGAAGCTAAGTGCTTTACTTTGTGAAACTTTTCCTCATTGATCTTCATAATCCATGTGTGCACACAGTTTGGCAACTTTAGATGAACATAATACATGAATATGGTTCAGGATCGGTGCATATTGATCATGCCATTGAATACATTGTACTAATTGGGATTGCTACTGCTAGGTGTTTACTAGCTTCTAACTAACTTGATGGATGAATTGGCGAATTAGCAGATCCGAAAAACCAAAAGAAATCTAACCTATGTACAGAAGCAACTATACAATAGTATACAAAAGTACTAGCTCGATCTAGGATCTCAAACGTAATACCGCTTAAGGTAGAGCCCATTTCTATGCTTCTTCGAGGCATTCCCCTCATAATCTTCCAATTCGTAGGCTCTTTTCTCAAGGAAACTAAATTTAACCTTCCTTAATTGGTTCTCTTGCAGGGCAGAGTGAATTTTCTTAGCCAATAGATAAGGAATATCTACAGGTATATCTTCAACCCAATGTATCACTACCCTCATACATTCACTCGAAATTTCTTGCCTGTGATGATTCAAAATCGTCCTAAGGACAATCTGAATCAATATTTTGTATATTCCGGGAGGGACATCTTGCATTCTTAAATCATTCCTCGGAACAGATATTTCTCACCCACAAATTTTATTGTCCATCTAGTTCTTATCCTGTTTGGGGGTTTTCCAAGAGCTTAAAATTATTCCCCCTCTACATGGAATATTTGTAGCTTGGGAAACCAAATCAAGGTTGAGGTTTACCCACTTCCCAAAAATTATGAATTCCATATTCCTAGCATCATATTTCAAAATTGCCTCATCTATCTCCTCATCAACATAATTGAACATTCCAAACAAAAAGTCGAAAACTTTTGCTTTCCTCGGGATAGTTTCCATACCTAATGGCCAAATAATTTCATCTCTCCATGCATCAGAATACTCCTGGAATTATTTTACTGTGAACATATCCTTTGTGGATGCATGTGTTTCAACTGGGGTTGCAGAGGAGGATGCCCCTATTTCAACTGCGCTCATGATAAAGTTTGGCCATATTTCAAGTTCGGCCATGGTTGTCTAGGATCGAAGCAGAAGTGATGCAGCAGACTGTATTTCAGACTCACAAATTATGCAAGCATGGATTATTTCAGCAAAAAAATGTAGGGATTGAGTGTATTTCCAGGTCATAATTCATGACTTGGGCATGCACTTTTCCCTATGCTGACATCCGACTTTTGAGATTTTTTCAAGCCTTGGCTTCGGAGGGAATTTTATAAATTGGTTGTACTTTGACATAAAAAAGTGCATAAACATAAGCTATCACTTTTTATAAATGGGTTGTACTTTGACATAAAAATTCACTTTTTTTAAAAATGCATAGATCGATCTTGAACCCGGAACTACCAAGCCTCATGTTTTATTTTTTTATTTTATTGGCCAAGATTGATCTTTTAATCATTTTTATTTTATGACTAGAGCCTTTTTTCCGAGACTGAGACTATATTTAGGTGCATTAGTCGTCCACCTACATGATGGTGCCTTCAGAATAATTTTCTCTCTCTCAGTTAGGAAATGGCGGTCATTTTACCATAGCCACTTGAGCCAGCTTTTCAATACTTAGCCATTTTTTTCCAAAGGGGATCATTTTATGGCATGGTGCAAACGAGGTTGATTGGCTGTTTTGGAAGGCCATTATCTTCTTGGCCATTGAATTTTTATCATGAATGAGTCAATGTTCAAGTGCATAAATCATACACTTGAAAGCTTATGCTATCAGAAATTTTTTATCCATCAAAGGTGAGAAATGGCGGACATTTTCTTGAGGCCATTTAGGCCAGTTTTAGGTGCAAAACTTCTTGAGTGGCTGTTTTGGCAGGCCAATATATTCTTGACTAGAGCTTATTTTCCAAGACTAAGACTATATTCAGGTGATTTGGTCATCCACCTATAGGATGGTGCCTTCAGAATAATTTCATCTCTCTCATTTAGGAAATGGCGGTCATTTTTCCAAAGCCACATGAGCCATATTTTCAATACTTAGACATTTTTGCCAAAGGGGAGCATTTTTTTGCATGGTGCAAAAGAGGTTGATTGGTTGTTTAGGCCATTATCTTCTTGTCCATAGACTTTTTATCAAGAAAGAGTCAATGGTCAAGTGGATAAATCCTCCACCTGAAAGCTTATGCTATCATAAATTTTGTATCCCTTGAAGGTGAGAAATGGAAGGCATTTTCTTGAGTCCATTTAGGCCAGTTTTAGGTGCAAACCTGGTTGAGTGGCTATTTTTCCAGGCCAACATATTCTTGACCAAAGCCTATTTTCGAAGACTAAGACTATATTCAGGTGCATTGGTCATCCACCTACAGGATGGTTCCTTCAGAATAATTTTATCTCTCTCATTTAGGAAATGGAGGTCATTTTACCATAGCCACTTGAGCCAACTTTTCAGTACCTAGCCATTTTTTCTAAAGGGGGTCATTTTCTGGCATGGTGCAAAAGAGGTTGATTGGCTGTTTTGGAAAGCCATTATCTTCTTGGCCATAGAATTTTTATCGAGAAAGAGTCAATGGTCAAGTGCATAAATCCTCCACATGAAAGCTTATGCTATCAAAAATTTTGTATCCCTCAAAAATGAGAAATGGCGGCCATTTTCTTGAGGCCATTTAGGCTAGTTTTAGGTGCAAAACTGGTTGAGTGGTTTTTTTGGCAGGCCAATATATTCTTGACCAGATCCTAGTTTCCAAGACTAAGACTATATTCAGGTGCATTGGTCATCCACCTATAGGATGGTGCCTTCAGAATAATTTTCTCTCTCTCATTTAGGAAATGGAGGTCATTTTCCCAAAGCCACTTGAGCCAGATTTTCAGTACTTAGCCATTTTTTCCAGAGGGGAGCATTTTTTGGCATGGTGCAAAAGAGGTTGATTGGTTGTTTTGGAAGGCCATTATCTTCTTCGCCATAGAATTTTTATCGAGATTCAATGGTCAAGTGTGTAAATACTCCACATGAAAGCTTATGCTATCATAAATATTGTATCCCTCAAAGGTGATAAATGGCAGGCATTTTCTTGAGGCCATTTAGGCAAGTTTTAGGTGCAAAAATTATTGAGTGGTTGTTTTGGAAGGCCAATATATTCTTGAACATATCTTATTTTCCAATACTAAGACTATATTCAGGTGCATTGGTCATCCACCTACAGGATGGCTCCTTCAGAATAATTTTATCTCCATCATTTAGGAAATGGCGTCATTTTCCCAAAGCCACTTGAGCCAGATTTTCAATACTTAGCCATTTTTGCTAAAGGGGAGCATTTTCTTGCAAGGTGAAAAACAGGTTGATTGACTCTTTGGGAAGGCCATTATCTTCTTTTCCATAGACGTTTTATCAATAATGAGTCGATGTTCAAGTGCACAAATCATCCACCTGAAGTCTTATGTTGTCAGAATAATTTAATCCCTCACTGGTGAGAACTAGTGGGCATTTTTCTAAAGCCATTTAGGTCAGTTTTAGGTGCAAAAAAGGCTCAGTGGTTGTTTTGGCAGGCCAATATATTCTTGACGAGATAATTTTTTCCAATACTGAGACTATACTCAGGTGCATTGGTCATCCACCTGCAGGATGGTGCCTTCAAAATAATTTTATCTCTCTCATTTAGGAAATGGCGTTCATTTTCCCAAAGCCACTTGAGCCAGTTTTTCAGTACTTAGCCATCTTTGCCAAAGGGGAGCATTTTCTGGCATCATGCAAAAGAGGTTGAGTAGTTTTTTTGGCAGGCCATTATCTCTTAGCCATACAATTTTTATCAAGAATGAGTCAATGGTCAAGTGTGTAAATCCTCCACTTGAAATATTATGCTATCATAAATTTTGTATCCCTCAAAGGTGAAAAATGCTAGGCATTTTCTTGAGGCCATTTAGGCCAGTTTTAGGTGCAAAACTGCCTAAGTGGTTGTTTTGGCAGGCCAATATATTCTTGATCGGAGCCTATTTTCCAAGACTAAGACTATATTCAGGTGCATTGGTCATCCACCTACAAGATGGTTCCTTTAGAATAATTTTCTCTCTCTCATTTAGGAAATGGCAGTCATTTTCCCAAAGCCCCTTGAGCTATATTTTCAGCACTTAGCCATTTTTTCCAAAGGGGAGCATTTTCTGGCAGGGTGCAAAATAGGTTGATTGGTTGTTTTGGAAGGCCATTATATTCTTTTCCATAGAATGTTTATCAATAATGAGTCGATTTTCAAGTGAATAAATCATGCACCTGAAAGCTTAGGTTGTCAGAATAAATTAATCCCTCATTGGTGAGAACTTGTGGGCATTTTCCTAAAGCCATTTAGGTTAGTTTTAGGTGCAAAAAATGCTCAGTGGTTGTTTTGGTAGGCCAATATATTCTTCACCAGAGACTTTTTTCCAATACTCATACTATACTTAGGTGCATTGGTCATCCACCTGCAGGATGGTTCCTTCAGAATAATTTTCTCTCTTCGTGTGAGAAAATTTTTGTCATTTTCCCATAGCCACTTGAGCCAGATTTTCAGTACTTGGCCATTTTTTCCAATGACGAACATTTTCTGGAATGGTGCAAAAGAGGAGGATTGGTTGTTTTGGCATGCCATTATCTTCTTGGTCGTAGAATTTTTATCGAGAATGAGTCAATGGTTAAGTGTGCAAATCCTCCACCTGAAATCTTATGTTGTCAAAATAATTTAATCCCTCACTGATGAGAAATGGTTGGAATTTTCCTAAGGACATTTAGGCAAGTCTTAAGTGCAAAAAAGGATGAGTGGATGTTTTGGCAGGATAACATATTCTTGACTAGAGACTTTTTTTTAAGATTGAGACTATATTCAGGTGCATTAGTCATCCACCTACAGGATGTTTCCCTCAGAATAATTCTCTCTCTCTCTCTGAGAAAATGGCGGACATTTTCCCATAGCCACTTGAGCCATATTTTTCAGTACTTAGCCATTTTTTCCAATGGCGAGCATTTTCTGGAATGGTGCAAAAGAGGTTGATTGGCTGTTTTGGAAGGCCATTATCTTCTTGGCCATATAGATTTTATCAATAATGAGTCAATGGTCAAGTGTGTAAATCCTCCACCTGAAAGCTTATGTTGTCAGAATAATTTAATCCCTCACTGATGAGAAATGGTGGGCAAATTCCTTAAGGCCATTTAGGTAAGTTTTAGGTGCAAAAAAGGTTGAGTGGTTGTTGTGGTAGGCCAATATATTGTTGAACAGAGCCTTTTTTCCAAGAATGAGACTATATTTAGGTGCATTAGTCATCCACCTATAGAATGGTGCCTTAAGAATACATTTATCTCTCTCTCTGAGAAAATGGCAGTCGTTTTCCCATATCCACTTGAGCAATTTTTTCAGTACTTGGCCATTTTTTCCAATGGCGACATTTTCTGGAATGGTGCAAAAGAGGTTGATTGGTTGTTTTTGGCAGGCCATTAGCTTCTTGGCCATATACTTTTTATCAAGAATGATTCAATGTTCAAGTGCGTAAATCCTCCACCTGAAAGCTTAGGTTGTCAAAATAATTTAATCCCACACTAGTGAGAACTACTGGGCATTTTCCTAAGGCCATTTAGGCCAGTTTTAGGTGCAAAAAAGGTCGATTGGATTTTTTGGAAGGACAATATATTCTTGACTAGAGAATTTTTTCCAAGACCGAGACTATATTCAGGTGCATTAGTCATCCACCTACAAGATGGTTCCCTCAAAATAATTTTCTCTCTCTCTCTGAGAAAATGGAGGACATTTTCCCATATCCACTTGAGCGATTTTTTCAATACTTAGCCATTGTTGTCAATGGAAATAACTCAGCCAAATTTCCTAGTATTTTCACATATGAAATGGAAATATGAAAATGTAAAAAAATGGAGAATAATAAACCAATTTGAATCACTCAAACAGGCCAAAAATTGAACCCTATGTTTGAATTTTGGTGAACTAGGGCAAATTTTCAGTATTTTTACACAATAGCAATTTTTAGGATAAAATTGAAAATATTGAATAGTGGAGTAGTGGTGACTGTTAATACACATCATGTTCAACTTGTATCATTCAATTTGACTAAGTAGCGTTCTTACTAGCACATTAAGAATGTTTTTATTTCTGTGTTAGATTAAATAATCTAAATTTAGTCCTTGGATAAAAAAGGTAAAAACACCACTCATTTTTTCCTAAAAAATAAGCATATTATATTTCAAGAAATGTAATACATTCTTAAACAATCTGTAAATTGGTCTATCAAAAGACCCCAAGCTTCTTTAGCAGACTGAAAGTCCAAAATGATCAACACATTTAATCCTGGAGAAGCTACTATAGAACCAGAGTGCATGCACATATAAATTGCACTTCATGTAACTGTCCATAAATAAATATTATCTACATAATTAAATAATAAGAAGAGGAGAAAAACTATTTAGACCAGTCTGGAGTTAATTTTAGATGGTTTTCCCCACAAAGATGAAGAAAATTCCAGTTTTGTAAGGTTTTTGTTTTTGCAAAGTTCTACTCTATGTTTTTTGTAAGTGCAGATCCTCACAAAGCATGTTTTGATGATTATATGAGACTGAACTAAGTATATTTTAGGATAGAAAAAAAGACAGTACAGAACCATCTTCTCAATATCCCACAGGCTACAAAATGTATATTATCGTTTCAAACATTCAAATTTCATATGTATAGAAAAATTTCATGGAAAAGAAAAACCATTTATAACATAACAGTAAAATACCAAAAACAATTTAATGCAAGAAATAAATGATTCATATATACTAAATAATATAATTCACCATACATATTACACCAAACAATATAAAATTTATTAATGAGAGCAAAAATGTTTGCACATCTAAATGGGGTACACCAATCCTCATCCCTAATCCATAACACTGATGGACAGGGACCCATTGGTGTGAATCCCATGAAAAGTGTACTTGTACACGAGGTTGTAGGCTATTATACAAATAGTGAAATCTAAATTTTTGTCCCACTCTCCATTTACCAATAGGTTGAGTTTGATCACTTGAGTATGAAGTTGGCTGATATCTATCAGGAAAGGTTGGCCGTGTATAGAAAATTGTCTCCTTAAGATTCTCATAGCCTTCTATGCTAAACTCTAGTGAATTCTTCTTCTTTACAATCCCAGGAGGTACAGAATGCATTGCAATTAGTTCAAAAGTAACCATGAAACTTTCATCTGAACAAGGAATTTCCACATAAGATTCATTGCATATAATGTTTCAAGACCTTATGTGATTGAAAACTTTGTAGGAAAGAAGATGTATATTGTGACGATGTACTCGATTGGGCCGCAATACTCCGATATATGATGGCAATGCATTGTGTGTTCCATATTCTGTAGAGGCAGCTAATCTAGCAGTCACAACTTCATTGTCACCTTTTGTTGCAAGAAGTTGAAAACTGGTGTGCTTATCATCATTTGTAGCAATAAAAAGACAAAAAAAAGATTCTCCTTTTCGATTGCTAGTGCCCCACCTTTTAATAGAGCTCACGGTATAGAAAACATCAACAATTCCTACAACGCAACATAATATAACATTAGATACTATAAATAAATTTTCCATATATGAGTTGAAGAATATATATATTAAATTAAAGATACACATGTATACTCACCATCAATTATTTCAGTTGGTATCAACAAAGCTTGTTTTGTGTAAAACACCTCATGTGGATGCAAATTCACACCTTCAGGAATATAGTGGCCTCTGCCAAAAAAATCTACATGATTTTCAAATATTCTGACCCAGCAAAATGTTCCACTAGTTGAAACATCTATTAAACAATCTAACACTTCTATAGGATATGGAATTTTTAATGACTCATCATACATTCCATGCAATTTTCATGATAAATATGGACATACATGCCTACCTTTGTGGTCAAATCAAATGGATTTGTGTTGTGCACCAATATCCCATCCATTCAAATGAATTTCTTTCTACCAATATTCACAAAAATACCATTTTGAGTCAATAGGGGAGTCACATCTGAACAAGATCCCATATAAAAATATCGCTTGATGGTTGCTGTGGAATGTTTTTTATGATTTTTATCTGCCCACTTGAATATAATTGTGATTTTATTTCAGAAATTGAAATATGCTGCAACGTAAGCTTGCCACTTTCATTTGCATACACCATTTGAATAGGAAAAACATCATCCATATTATGTGTCCATGTGTCATTGGTAATAACAATGTAAATAATTGGATCATCAGCACAAGGATCCAACATTGTCAACTCTACATTTCTTGTACGTGACTCATCTATAACTTTGCAGATAATCATTTCTTTTGAATCATTTTATCTTTTAAGAACATCAACTGTATCAAATTTTGGAGCCTTACCTTTAACATACTACAGAGTTGAACGACATCAGAGTTGATAAGGTATATCCTTATCATTAGGTTGGTTCTCAACATCATTACCGATGGATACATCATCGTCACTCCAACAATTAGTTTTTGCAAGTCTATATAATTCCGTGACTTTTGTCGTTGTATAACAATTGTTGCTTCATTTTTCGTCTCTTTTCTCGTCCAACATCATATTCAACAAGTATTCTAAAATATTCTTCCACAACCTCTGGAGGCACTGACTTTCGTTCTTTATGTGGCAATGGATCAGGGTCCGTTTTGAACATAATCAAATTTATAAGAAGTAAAATTCTGTAATCATGACAGGAAGCCAAAATGGCCTACACAGGTTACACACGATCTCTTAATTGGAAAGCAAGAGTGAAAAAATGAAGTATTTATAAAAGCATAATATAAATACTACATAAATTCTAACCTTTGGCAAAAATCTTTGATTTATTTTCCCCTTCCAACCAAGATTTTAGATTCGCATCCAGATGGTCCAAATTGATATCATCATCAAATGATAAAGGGTAAATTCAATTACTCTACATATAAAGTATCTGATAAATCATTTTATAGACTGCTTAAATACAAAAATTGCAGGGTAAGGATGTAAAGTTTTCTAAGCACAAAAAAGAGAAAAAAAACTCTTGCCATTCGCATCACTACACCATCAATGTTTCTCAGATTATTTCAGCACAGTCCGATTTGGTTTGATCAGGGAGCTGATGGGTTGAATCAATTGGACTATAAGCAGTCCATCACTACACTAGTCGATCAACAGCAAAAGTAATCAAAATTATTGTCATTCGGTCACTAAACCATCAATTTTTTCATCATATTTCAATGCAATCAATTTTGGTTTGATCACAAACCTATTGATGGGTTCATAGATTTTTTTCAAGCAAGGTAAGAATGTAAAAAAAATTAAGCAGAAAAAAATTGAAAAAAAAATACTTGCGAGTCGTATCACCACACCATTGATTTTGCTCAGAGGATATCAACACAGTACGATTTGATTTGATCAGAGGGCTGGTGCATTGATGGTCCGAGCAAGGTTAGATCTAAAACAAGACACGAGTTCAAATATTTTTTCAGGGTAAGATATAAAACAAAATGTGTAATTTTTTTAAGCAATAGAGGGTTCCTCTGCAATGCATATTTTGTAAGCAATATAATGTTCCTCTTTACTTACAATCAACTCTGGAAAAAAAAAACATCTTCGAAAATATACAACCTAGGGCATAGAAAACTGGAAAAAACATATTATTACCAATCGATCATGATAGCATCATTTTTTTTCAGAGGATTCCAACACGATCCGATTTGGTTTTATCATAGATCGAGTGTGTTGACAGGCGCATAGATTTTTTTCAAGCAGGGTAGATTCAATATAGACACAGATTTGGTTTCAAAACATATTTTGGGTTTGGGTAAATCGACTATTTTGGGGCAAATAGAAAAATATGAAATTGGAGGGATTTTTCCATTGATACCCGGTTTTGAAAATTTTGAATTAACCCCACATCGTATCGTGTGCCAAACTCCACATTGTTTCTTGTGCAACCGAAAAAAATTTCAAGGGGAAATAGGGGTTTGACTAAATACTTGATTAGTGATGTTAATTAACTTTTAGTTAATTTTTAATCAATTTCTTATCTAGGATACATTTTTGGGGTGGTAATATCTTATGTCACAAGTTTAAAAGTTACAATGGTGGGACATCTTATTTCCAACATAATGAAGGTATTGTCGCAATTGTGACAATCATTGAGGACAAAAAGAAAAAGAAAAAAGAGTTATTTTAAATATTTTTTAAAATTTTCCAACGTTACAATGGATTTGTATCAACAACAACAGAATTTGCACCCAACTTTGGAATTGATTCAACTTTATTGGTGAATCTAACCTCATATGCTACTTATAATACCCAAACAACTTCTTCACCATGGGTTGAAAATGTAGGGAGCTCTTCATTTCCTTGAATATTCACTCACCACATTCTTCTCCTTGTCATGTGTGATATGGGTCATTTAGAGAAAAAAAATGAAGAAACAAATATAAAATGGAAAAACACACAATAATATTGAAAATATCACATCAGTACATTAAAACCTAAAGACTATTGATAAATGAAATGGAAAAAGGATGCAAACCGCAAAACAATAAAAAGTAGCTATAAGAGAGATGTATTAGCTATGCACATTGACAAGAATACCATTACAAGAGACAAAAAATAGTATTTTAACGTAACTTGATAAACCCTAAATATGCAAAACCCTAACCCTAGGATATGAACTGGCAAAAGGAATGTGGGCCACAAGGAGTCTAGTTCACACATCAACTTCTCGGGGCTACAACTTCCACATACAAACTCCATTTGGAGTGCATGATATCCTATTGGAAATATTTCTATGAGAAGAACAATTTTGTTCAAGGCTTGGTAAATCCTATAGCAACTCTGAGCAATTGCAAGGCTAAAAAACACGTTATTTACGGCCTAAAAAATGCATCGAAAGTTCAAGACCAAAAAAATGTAGAAAAACTACTAAGATGGAGAACCATTTTGAGATAGTAGAAGAGGTGTACGGCTATCAATATAAACCTAGATCAATCATACCGTTAGGAATAAATGATCCTTGTTGCATCAAGTTCCTCCATTAGATGGAGAAAATTCTATTGAACCTAACTTGGTGAGCTAGTTACGTTGGTGAAGAAGTAATTTTGCTTTGACCACCCGATAGATTTGTATGTTCTACTAGAGGGTTCCCTTCATATGGGTATCCATGATCCATTCCACTTTACCTTTATCAATGCAGTTAGGTTTGATCTCTATAGGGGCCAAGTGATCCACTTAAGGTGTCCAATAGAGGTGGAAAATATGGTCGAAGCTGCAACTCCACATTAAATATTGGGTGCAATCCAAAGAAAGGGTGAGTACTCAATTAGAAATAATTCTCATCTACAACCTTTGTCATGGTGTAAGGCTCGCATCGAATTGTTATAAACTTCTTGTGGGGAACTGTGCTATAAACCAAATCCTTAAGATAGCATAATCTAACAATTTTACCCCAAAAATGTGTTTGAGACTAGGATTTAGACTAGTCAAAATGCCTAACTTCCACAAAATTTAAATCCAAACCTATAGTGAACTAGAACTCGAATTTTCTATCACAAGTACTTCGCTATGTTACCACAGGTCCTTAAAAATTTCATTGTTTGAAACTTTCTAGAAAAAAGTTATGGTGAAAATGTTGAGATGACTAATTTTGAAAGAGACCAACCCAAGGATCATATAATGGAAAGAGGATTTGTTATGATACTATGAGATATCAAAAGGAAAAGTACTACACAACTAGATGAGAAAATATTTTGTGGGGTTTTAGCAGAGTAATTTGATGAGGGTTTTTAGTCTTCATTTAAATTTTACAAAAAATAATGCTAGACAAGGGGTAGGGATTTGGATAATTTGTCATCAAGTTTCCCACCTCTAAGGAGGCTTTCTAGAACTAATCATCAACTACAAGCAAGTTGTTGCATCTCAGCCAATTCCTAAAATTTCAAGGGGGTCCAAAGGACCTAGGGTTTGAACCTAGATCTAATTCCATATGTAACTCCCAAATAAGATTGAATTTAATAAAACATAAAATCAATATTTTACCACATGGTTAACATTAACCAAATATTAAAATAATCTTAATTGTGATCATAAACTGGGTAGAAGTAAATGGCGTGTCCTTATAACCACAAAGAAAATATTATGGATGTACCTCTTGGCTGAAGTAGACTGTCGCTAGAATAGCATATAAAACCACAAGTGGGGGACCACTCTGTACTGTAACCAATGTGGAAATTAGGCACATTAACTCCAAATTCTTCAATAGAGGGTATATTGTTCTCCAAATTAATCCAAACAGTGGCTTATGAAGGCTTATGAGATGTTCTAGTTCAACAACTGAGGAATGCATTTATAATTTAGGATTTGAATAATGATGTGCATCCCATAAGGTATGCTTGAAACCACTATAATGTGCTAAATCAGATATGATATAAAATTTTGATATATGGTTATTAAGTCCGGTTCATGACTTTCTTCAAACACTTTGTATGCAACCCTTTAGTCATTAATATCGAAGCATGGGAAGTACTAAACATATCACCATATTCAAAGGAAGGGTTCTTGGCCAATGTATCAGCATTAAATAATAAATATATCATATTTAATCAAGCATGAACATCCCCCATAAGCATCAATTCGAATCTAGGAAAACTAGCTCGAAATTCACTGCAGTGATGGTCTTGATTTCCAACTATTTACAAACACTCCCTAACCCACTCGAATTTGTCCCAAACAACTCCAAATTGAACCAAATACACCTAAATCAATCCAAATCATTCACCAATAGACTTCGGAGTTCTTTAATGAAATTTTATTACACATTGCATTAAGATTGCATGGCCATAACACCAGATTTGCACATAGATCTACTGGAAACTTGAATATTGAGCACAATATGGGAGAAAAAACTGTAAATATTTATTATGCACTAAAAGGAATAGTAATAACACTAATTAAAACATAGATTCCTCTAATAGCATCTCGAAACTCATGAAATACAGAGATAGAAATGCACAGGTGCCCCCCTGCCAGAAGAAGATACTTAATAGAGTGGATCTGATCAAATGAGTGTATCTTGGTCATCCAGAAACCTTTTTCAGTGAAACAAAAAGTGTTTCCCACTGGAAATGGTGTTCCAATGAAATGGAATAGGTTTCATAGCCCAAAAATGCACAAAGATATTATAAGCAATAGATCAATCTCACATAGAGATGCTTCAACCGCACATCAAGAGAACAAACAAAATGGATCTGAGAAAGAGAGTCAAGGATACATTTTTAAGCTCCCAATTAGTGCATTCTCTTCCACAAGTGCACCCTCCAACACTAAAAACAGTAACAAAGTAACATTGTATGAGAACAAGTGTTCCCTCCACATTGAGAACATTGGAAAACCAACACATTAGATCACTAAAACACTAATGAATATTCAAATATGCAATGAAAATCACAACATAATTTGATAAATGAATATTAGTATAAATATATAGATGATCTCTCTCAACTCCTTCAATGAATCCCAAATGAAGAGATCTGGATGATCTATCCTCTCACACCAGCTAGGGTGGAATCTTTCACCACCAAAAATAGTCACAAATGCAAGGGGAACATCTCCCAAGATTCAAATCCAAAATAGATCTTCAGTTCAGAAATATTTTTTCCAAAACATCCCCAATAGGTTCCCTCACCCTTCTTTTATAATCCCTCATTCATCCTTCTATACGTTTCTCCCAAAAATATCAATAAAATATTAATAAATATTATTTTCATGAGAGAATGATTCTTTGGGACACATTAACTTCCTATCTAATGTTATTTTTGGCCTCATGAATAGTTGATCTTCCTTGGAATTCAAATTAGGATATGCCTCCCTTGTTTGGTGGGATTTACAACTCATTTGAGCCCACATACCACCTCATTCACCCTCCTTGGGGAGCTACACTTCTCTAGTGCACCCTCATTAGATATTTTTATCCTGTGGAATATCAGCATTTCCCTATGCCTTGATTTGAGGAGATTCTTCCTCATTTGGTGGGACTTACAACCCACTTGGACTCCTCCCTCCTATCTATTTTTAGTCAGTGGTGAATTACACTCTCAAGATGCCTTCATTATGAGCTCCATCCCATGTGTCGCACCTTCTTGGGCCCACACTTCCTTCTCTAATGTTCCCTCCTTGCCCAATTTTTCTAATGTCACCTTATTTATAAATATTGGACACCATACTTTACAATTTTATGACCCACGTCACCTCCTTAACGATTTATCATGACCCTTATAAAGTGACTAGGCCATGGAATTCCAAATTTAATTATTTTTCTCTCGAATGGTTAAAAATCAAAATTTTGGGGCATTACAAATCCTCCCCACCCAATATTGCTTGTACTCAAGCAATTTAAATCTAGGTGTGGTAGTACATGTTCTCCTTCCCCAACTTTGTGCACAAACAATTTCCTTTCCTCCTACCTTAGTGATGATTGCTTATAAATCTCTAACTTCAAGTGGATCAATTCACTAGATCTATACTCCAAAAACTGAATCACACTAAGACTGAAAACAATGTCATGGTTCCAAACCAATTAGAAGGAGGTGAGGTATCCTCTGCTCAATGTATGGTCTAGCAAGGTACTTCCATAGGAAACCTTTTGATATTTCAACCACTTGATCAACTCCTCAAATAATTGGACTATTAGGAATCTAATCACATGAAATCCAATACTGACTCTCACCTTTGGGCTTACTATTGAACTGAATAGCATTGGAATTCCAAAATCCCAAGTTAATTCTAGAAAGGGACCACCATGTTGTTGTTGCGCCACTCTGATCATAACCATCCAACTATCATACTATGTCTACATTAACCTCTCCTAGATATCCAAGCTAAAATATATGTAAAGGATGAACCTACCACCATGGATAGTGGCTTGCATAGGGATCCAAGTGAGGTGTACAATCCTACTTCCATAATTGATCCCGAATATTGGAAAAGGAAGTATGTCCTGATCACTGGTAATGATTATGGGATGCTCATGAACTCCAATCATCCCCTCAAGAGATAGCTCCATCCCCCATACTAATATATAATTAACCTAGCTAAAATAACTGATTCCAAGAATGATCCCAGGGTCCCAAATGAACCTAAGAACTATGGATTACCCACTGCATTCCCCACTGCGCTGCATAATATCAAAACAAAGAGCCTCCTGAAGTATTCCAAGCCACACAACAGGAAAATATTGTATCCATCCCTCAAAAAGTATCCCACTAAGGACTTTAATCCACTGCTCCACCAGGATAGACTCTTGAAAGTGATGGTTGGCTCTCTCTCTCTTATGCCAACTGCTAAATTGTTGAACCAAGCAATTATCGGATCCCACTGTCGATGCTGCAAACATCCAATCATCATTTTCATATGGAACAATCTATCACTCTAAGGAATTACAGGATCCCACCACCAAATTGGAAGTCCACCACTCCCAGTGCTAATTAGAACCTCAATCAACCTCTCCAACAGAATATGAAGCTCCTCTTGTGCAATCTGCACACTGGTCCCATGGCTCACATAATGGTCACCTATCCCATCCAACTGAATCAGGTGGAACTCATGTATCCTATTATATGCTTATATATCCAATACACTTCTGGTGTAAGTTGAACATGTATCTTGGTGTGAATCCTTATTTGCCATATAAATATCCACCCAATACATGGATGCATATGCTCCCATACTGGCTGGTCCATATTACATGTGCTCAATCACCTCCTCCATGGACAAGCCTCTCTCCGACACAGGTGGTTTATGATCCTCAAAATGCAAAACAAGTTCCTCGACAAAATCCTCTATGTCAATCCTCTCCTCAAAACCACTTATACTATGAAACGAGAACTTCATACGATGAATGAGAACTCTAGCCATAAAAATGATGATTTTTGCAAAAAAAAACACCAAAAACACCCCCCAAATAGAAAAGTGTTGATACCAGTATACACGTTTTTTTTTTCAAGGTAAAAAATAGATTCATGGCCTAAACATCCCATACTTTTATTTACAAAAACTTTAAAATCAACCCCTAAATTGGAAAAAGTTTTTTTTCTTCAAGAGATAAATTACAACTTTTTTAAAACTTGCATATTAAGCAAACAAAAAAATCATAAATAATTTCACCACTCTAACCATATAAAAACAAAGAAATTATGATGTTATTCATAATGAAATAATATATTAGACCATACAAGAATAGATGATTCATATAAATATTAAAAAACTCCTTCAGAGTTTCAATTACAAACATCATACTAATAAAAAAAATCTAAAATGCTTCATGTGAAATTATTCAAATTCATCCATGGATTCTGACACCCCATCAGAATCTACATTTTCTGCAGATGAAGGACTGGATTAAGATGTAGATGACCCATATTCTTCTCTATTATCAATGGGTGCACCATCTAAGTCTACATCTATGCCCATCATTTCAGATGCCATATTCCTTCGGGGATCTACAGCTTGGTTTAACAGACTCCCATCTTGCAACTTCTTATTTTGGCAGCAACCTCTTGATAATTTCTATAGTCTTGGAGAGAAGAGTGTCTTTCTTTATCAAATTGAAATCATAAACAAGTATATCAACTTCCTCTAATTTCAATATGTCAATGTGGTGGCAATTTATTTTTTGACCCTTTCTTTTTCTCTTTCTGCAAACCTTTTTCTCAACCACCATCTATGCCTTGTACACACCATCAAATGGGTGTGCATCTGTTGCATACCAATGTACTTCTATCAATACTACTTCTTCGTTTTCTTTATTGACCTTCATAGATTTTTCAATCCATAATGGATAATGACGTGCATCATTTGTAGCCAAAACTGCAGTCATGCAACCCTCCTTGATATCTTGTACTGAGCCCCTGTAAAGGTATTCCATCTCTTGACGCTTTACGGATGAATCTTCTATAGCCAATATACATTTCTCTTTCCTCTACTTGAGAAAAATCAACACCTCAAGATTCAACATTTGTTACCTTGTTTTCATTTGATAAACTTTGTGGCCAAGAAAATGGAGACTTCAAATATATATCTCCATTTGTAGAGTTTGAAATTATGTCACTCTGCTCCATGAAAAAAGACTCCCACCAAATAGAATCAGCAACATCAAAGTACTCATATATATATTCGATAGACTTTTTGATTTCTTCCAAGCATTGAGAAGAATCAACATCTCTACTATGTTGCCTTGCATTATGAATCTCTGTAGATGATTGCAATAACAATAAATTTGAAGCATACATTTGACGATTTGGGATGAATTTCAGATATGCCAAACCTGATGAAGGCCCCCATTCTATGCTAGTTGAGTACTTCTTGTCCCACAATAGTGTTTTTCCATCAATATTTTTTATACGAAATTGATGCTGAAAGCTAATTTCATTAATTTTTTCAATGCACCTTTCTTCACCATGTGATCCAAACATAAATCCTCCCATGTCAACATTTTCTTCCAATTTCTGGACAATAGGCTCTGGATGGTATGCTTTTCTTATAATTTCAATCAATGATGGTACGCTCCCGACTTTCTTCCTCCTCAATGTCCTTGCAAAATGGTTGAACATTTGATCAATATGATCATGCGTATGCCCAACAAGAAGGAAACCAACTTTTACCTTTTTAAAAATTCCCAATTCAACAAGCATGCTTAGATAACCAAACACGACTGATTTTTGTTTTCTCGGCTTGTGTTGTCCAATTCTAGATATAAAAATTCAGGAAGATCACCGACCAATGAGTAAGGACATGGTGAATTATGGTGCATCATTGTGAATATTTGGAGATGTAAAGTAAACCCTTGGAAACATTTGACCATTAAAAACCATACATCCAACCAAGTGAAACTGAATAAAAATTTCCTCCTTTAAATTCTTTGGCACACGAACAAAATGTGGCAAGAGTGTTTTTTTTTTTTCTGATCCATTCCATCAATTATCAAACCCATATACTTATGTGGAGCATCATAACACTTCTTACGATGTTTGTACAACTTTTGGGGTTCATTTGATTGTTGATTGCGATGTTCTTGCAGTGCATTGATTATGGAATCTACAAACAACATAACAAAAAAATATTGATAACTAGTTTTTATAATTGACATTTATCTAAAAAAAATAAATTGTAAACATACCTCTTTATATCCTTCTGATCTATCCCTTCTTTCTTTAAGAGAAGCACATGTACTGCAGATCCCCATCCTTGACCTCATTGGAATGCAGACATTGTTGAACTTATTTATCCATACTCTTGTGAAATCTGCATATCTGATCAAGTTGTCATTTCCTTGACCACCTTGAACATAATCCTTGTATAAGTTGTAGATTTCATGCCTTGTGAAATTATCTGGAATGTGTATTGTTGCTCTATTTGGCATACTCTATCCATGCTTGGAAAAGAAATCATGCATCCATGATGTTGGAATGTGTATTGATGTCCCAACGATTCGTCCCTGATAATCGTCAGAATAAAATGTAGGATCCTTTTCCAGTCTTGTTTGGATTCTTGATAATAGAAGATTACCAATTAAGTGAATATGTTTGAATTCCTTTCTACAAATAAGAACATTTCCAATGCGATAATCATAACATGTCCTTGTAGAAATCATGCACCCCACTAAATATGAATTTTGCATACTTTTGTTCATTGATAAATACATCTTCCTTGTCTCCAAGGAATAATTGTAGCCTATACCTTTCAAAAAATTGCTCTAGCAATACTCACTCGAAATCAAATGAGTAATGGAACTTGGACTTGTGAGCAATTCTTTCCTAGACCTTGTATAACTGGAATGCTTTGGATTGACATAAAAATTTCTAGTCCTACACTTAATCTTGCTCATTATTGGATTGTGTCTCTACATTTCCTTGACCATTATGTCTGCAACAACATCCTCATTAGAATGAATGTTTTCATTGTGAGGCATATGACCCCCCTCATTGAAAATCTCATCACCAATTCAGTTTGAAAAAGATTGTCATGATCACTAATAAGTTGATCAATTGCTGATAGATCAATGTGACCATCAACACTATTGGTGCCACTAAATTCTTCACTGAAAGGGAACTCTTGAGATTCAACATTGACATCATTGGTGCCTATAAAATCCTTACTTGGAGGAGAATCATTGTCTTCATCATTGGGTCCTGTAACATCCTTACTTGTAGGAGAAGCATTGTCTTCATCATTGGTAGCTTCATCGTCAACAGAATGATCATCGGTTTCATTGAAATCCTCGCTCAAAGGAAAATCATCATCGGTGCCATATAAATCTTCACTTGGAGGAAAGTCATCATCGGTGCCATTGAAATCCTCGCTTGGAGGAAAGTCATCATCCGTGCCATTGAAATCCTCTCTTGGATGAAAGTCACCATCGGTGCCATTGAAATCCTTGCTTGGAGGAAAATCATCATAGGTTCCATTGAAATCCTCACTTGGAGGTAACTCATCATCGGTGCCGTAGAAATCCTCGCTTTGAGGAAAATCGTCATCAGTGCCATTGAAATTCTTGCTTGGAGGAAAATCATCTTCACCATTATTGGTGTCTTCATCCTCACCAAAATCATCATTTGTCCCATTAAAATCCTCACTTGGAGGAAAATCATCATCAATCCCATAAAAATCCTCGCTGGGAGGAAAATCATCATTTGTCACATTAAAATCCTTGCATCCAGGAGGAGAATTATCATTGATCCCATTAAAATCCTTCCTTGAAGGAAAATCATCATTCGTCCCATTAGAATCCTTGCTATGAAGAAAACCATCAACATTATTTGTACATGCATGCTCATCAAAAGCATCATTAGTCCCATCAAAATCCTCACTTTCAGGAAAATCATTATTGGTGCCTTGAAAATCCTCACTGGGAGTAAAATTGTCATCATCTTGCTTACTATATTGAGGATCCCCACTTGGAGGAAGATCTTCATCATGATCATCATCACCATCACATTCTTTCCCTTCATTACTACTGTCTTAAAATCCTCCATAATTAGGATGTTCTTGAAGAACATGCTTGATTACATTCCTTGCACTGCTAATATCTTGGCTAGATGAACAATACAACTATTCATTAACATTGGAATTTAATTCAGATGAGTCCATGACTTCTCACTAAAAGATAGAATTATAGAAAAATCTTAATAGATAAGACAATGAAATTTTACCATAGTCCTCACCAAAAAGTAGAATGGTGCAACTGTCAACAAACAATCTTATAGCTATGAGAATGAAAATTTTCCTCCAAAATTTTCCTACAAAAATAAAGCGCACATTTCCAGCACATTCATAAAACTAGTAAAAAAAATGAATTTATGATATAAAAAAATTTGAAATAATATATTAACTAATTACATATTTCTATCCCCAGACATATAAGACTAGTAAAGTTTCTTGTAAAAAAATTTATATACAATTTGTAATAAAGTAATGGCTATTTACATTTTTTTTACTCCCACATTCATAACATTAGTAATATTTCATGTAAATCCATCTTATATAAATTTAATAATAATGCATTAACTAATTTCATTTTTTTAATCACACATTCGTAAAATAAGTAATGTTACACCTAATCTAGGCTATATAAACCATTTAGATTTCCTACTATTCATCATTGAATTTGGATCAATTTAGTAACACTTTCAAGGTTAGTGTTTTTTTCCGTTTTTAATAAATTTGTTAGTTTTATTGTTTCCTAAGTTAGGGGGTAATTTATATTTTATTTGTATGTGTGGGGGTTTAGGGGGTAGGGGGGTATTTAATTATTTTCTATTTAGTTTTATATATGACGGAAGGGGAGGAGGGACAAGCTAGGGTAGGGGTAAAAATATTTTTTAATTTTTTTAAACTTTTTTCAAAAACAGTTTATAGTGAATATTGATGTTGATTGTTTTTCAGATTATGAATGTTTGTTGATTGTATTTTAAAATTCTACCTTTTGGATATAGGGAGAATGACATCAAGAAAGATATATGTAAACGTTTCTGGATTAAGAGCGGTGGTGATTGCATCGAAAAAAACAGTTGAGGCATCTGAGAATGTTGAGCCTCAAGAAGAAGTTTTGAACTTTGAGGATTTAAAAATCAAGAATGCTAGAGAATGGAAACATGCAACAGAAGAAGACAGAACAGAGTATTATTGGCATTTGAAGGAAAAATATCAAGGCAAACCAGAAAGTATTCACTTATATTCTGTTGCATTTCCATATATTCAATCATATTACCATCCATTGGGACTATTGAGAGATATATGTGTGATGTCGGGTACAGAAATTGTTTATGCACAAGTGAAACAAGGCAAGACCTTTGCCAAAATCCGATATTGTTTGAAGATTTCAAAATATAATGTTCAAGAAAATTTCACAGATTTTTGTGAAGGGGTTGTGCATGATATTGACAGCGGGAGAGTAAATTTGAATATTGATATTATTCTTAAATTAGTTTTGTTATAACTTCTTTTTTTTGTAAAGTTGCAGAAGCATATTAATTTCGAGAGTCAAAAAATACATCAGAAGTTACATGTCTATCAGCAATTTGGGGTGGCCTAAGGTGGTGAAGCCACCATCCCAGGTGCTCAAAGATGCTGAAAAAACTAAAATTATACCAAAAAAAGGCCATAGAAAGTAGACTTGCCCAATAGTAGTTCTGGGTCTGGTTCATATTATACATAACATGCGTAATAAAAGTACTAGAAAACAGACAGTAGAGTAAGTTATAACAAAAAGCTGAGTATCACAATAATAACCCGACACCCTCGCATGTCTTCTAGGAGCTTGCTTCAACATAGTGCAGGTCTGGTGCTTCTTCCACTATGGGGAAACTACCAAAGAAGTCTTCAACCATCCCTAGAGAGGGGAAAGTGGGTGACAGATTCCTTGTGCTGCAGCCTGACGGTGTGAGACCGTTCCCCATATCCTTGTTGCTAACATTCTGCGAAGGGCCTGTAGTGGAAGGCATTGCGGAAGGGAGGGGTCGTAGGGAAGCTTCAAAGGAGGCTTCATTCCTGGGGAGACCTTCTTCAGCTATATCAAGTGTATTCTTGACCTTCGACCCACCAGAGAGACTTGCATTTCCTTCGATACCCTCTAACTGTTGGATAACATCAAACTCGTTGTTGTGCCCCAAGGTGAAATTGTTCCAAACTAGACTGGAGTCGATGGTCTCGAGACGCTCTCCCATCTTAACCAGGTTGGTTCCAGTGTCCTTGAGTGTGACTTTGTTGGAATTCCAATTTGTTGTCATCTCATCCACCAGGGTTCTCATCGTATTTTTAATCAACCAGTAGTGATTGAAATTGCCTCCATGTCGCCCCGAGGCTATAATGGCCGCCACTCTGCAAGCTTCCTGGCTGTCAATAAGGCCGCGGGTAGAGGCAGAGACGCTCTCGGCATATCCGTCCATATCTATCTAGTCAGAGGTGTTTATGGCGCGTCTTCCTGTGCCGCACTTTCTTCCACCCCTCCTCAGAGTTCCTCTTGGTCTTGTCATGGAGAAAGACCAGCAAAGAGCAATGCAAACCAAAGCAGGAGCCAGGGAAGTGTATAAAAATATCAGACGAGCAGCTACGCAAACCAGAGCCAGAGCAAGAACAATTTATGAATACACAATGCAGACGCGAAGACAAATGCGAGCCAACAAGCTCTCTTTAACCCAGCTAGTGAAGTTAATGTTTCTGGAGGTCATCTTGGAGAAGGTGATGACTTAATGCGTTGAGTACCTTCTAGCTCGTTCTCCCTCGTCGAAACGACATCTGCATGGTGCCAGTTAAATGTCATGGCTCGATTACGTTCAAGTTGCATTGAATCCTCGTCGTCACCTGGTTTCATGTGCTGGTAGGAGGCTCTTTGCAAATGATCGAAATCATCCAGGTGGAGAGCTCCGGGAGGATGCTGACCCATGCTTGCGTCGGTGTCACCCGGATCCGGGATGGTTTTGTTATTACTTGGATATCACAATGTAATAGATTTAATACGATAATGTTTTTATTTTGCAATATTTTTCCATGTCGATTTCAAACATCTTGAATGGAATTTATTATACAAAGGACAATCCTATGGATGTCGTTAATGCCACTCTTCAAAAGGGACAAGAAGCAAGGAAGAAGAAACAAGTGTCAAATGTTCAAATTGAAGAAGTACAAGCACCAAGAGGAAAGGGAATCCGACAATCAAATTAGCTACCTAGAAGGGTTACATTTAAATCTTCATCTCTCCCAACTGAACATGTTGAAATTGTTGCAAATGAGGTTGCTACTCTTGTTGGTAAGAGTAAGAAACAATATCGTAAAACAAATATGGTTGAGGGTGTTTCAATTCCTGTTGAAGGAATTGTTGATTTAGAAGGAACCCCTTGAAATCAAAAAAATAGGAGATCTGTTGTTACTGAAGCCAATGTTATTCCTGAATCTGAGAGTGAAAATTATGGGGGTAGTAAGGAAATCATTACTCCAGGTGCTGATCTAGAGGATGGCATTGTCAAGTCAACACAAAATGCCATTCGAGATCGATTGCGGAGGGATAAATTGGTTGACAATGGACAAACATTTGAGTTGAGTGTGAATCAACTTTATAGACCCACAGAAGGAAAATATCAATTTAGAATTAGAAAACCACATCACTTGCATATTCACAACTTGAAAGCATTGATGGAGCACAATCCTATGCACATGTGGTTGACTACCTAGTCCTTGTTGACTTGAAATATTTTCCTACTAGAGATGAATTTGATCGAACAAGATGTTTTCATTACAAATATAATGTTCTTGGGAAAATCATTTTGCAGAGGAAAGAAGAAATTTGATGCAAGAATATCCCAATAACTGTATTTTTGAAACAGTTAAATGCATCATTTATGTTGGTTTAACAGATGTAGAAGCAAAGTTGTTGTCATGGGATCATAACAAATATAGTGAATATAGGTTGACTATGACATTTATTCAAAGGGTGAGATTTATCCATAGTGAATTTTTGCAAATATGTGGTGGGGAAAAATCTAGAGTTGATGCAAGTTTTCAGAAACAATGTTGTCTGGAAATAGGTATCCCTATTAAAGAGGATAATGTGAAAAAAAAAATGCCAAAGGAAGTGATTCATTCAGAGCTATAGATGCCTATTTCCCGTTGGCATTCAGAGTTGGGAAAACATGGGATTTGATTGATGACATATTTAGCTTGTGGGAGAATATTGGCATAAAAAATTAGAAAGTGAAAAAAAAATAAAGTTGTTCCATGGAGCGGTGGTAAGACAGGTCCCGACGTCAAGAATATGCCATAAGACATGACTATTGCACCTTGGAGAACAATGCAAGGTGTGAAGGATGAAACACTAATAGCTACAATACTATCATGGGTAAAGTCAGGTGAATTATCCATGGAGGAAATGTGCAATGAATTTGACAAGTAAGTTGATGTTTTTTTTATGGTACGATGTTTTTTCTTGAGTTTAACATTTTTGTTATGTTCTAAGTATTCAGTTATATTATTATATATGATTGTAAACATTCTTTATTGTTCCATTGTCTAGTCTCAATATTTACATGAAAATACAAGAGGAGATGGTTATAATGTTGAATGAGAAGAGTTGGGATGATGTCAAATGCAACTATCCAGACTCAAGCTCAATAGAAACCTTAAAACATTTTTTTGTTGCATTCAAGAAGGTATGTTGATATATGATACATCCTATTTTATTTATTTGCTAATTCAATTCATTTCTTTTTTATTACTTATAAAGATAATTTTCATTTGAACATGCCAAAGAGGGGTACAGATGGAGTACTAGAGTCCTTCAAAATTCATATCCAAAGAGCCAAATAGAACGACAAAGGAGACAACGTCTTGCAAATGTTGAAATTGATGATACACTTGATCATTATATTTGGAATGGGCTTGACATTGTGCAATATAAATTCATTTTAGGTGATTTTGCAAACATTGCAAATCTTGTTCCTAAAAAGGAGTACTCACTAGTTATTGCAGATATCCCTCATGGATACAATATCTGAAACACTACTTATGATTGTTAGCCTTATACTTACCAATCATTCAATAAAGTGGTTTCAAGATTTGTAGATGTCACAACATCACCACTATGGAGATTGTTGTTTTCCATTCAGACACACAATTAGGGGGGGTTTTGACATGCTTCAAGGGTAAAGGAAAATCAAGGAAGCAACTTTATTGGTAAGATATTTGCACTATATTATCAAGTTTTTGAATTTATAAATCAATTATATTTATTGATAAGTTAATTAATTTTTATTTTTTTTGTTACAGACAAAATCCTAATATTCGTAGCTCCAGCAGTGGTTCATTTCTGAGTGATATTGAAAACATACATCTTGCAACTTGGACAAAATATGAGACTTATGAATCTCTTTTAATCAATGAAAAGAGTGAAGGAAAATATAGTCAGGTGTTGAGTTATAATGTCGTGGTTAAAAAGTTAACATATGAAGAAAGGGATTTGAAAGGAGTGACTGTAAACATCTATCAAAAGCCACAAGCGTTGATTAATTATCTCATAGATAAATTTTCAAGAGAAGGAGATTGGGTTGAGGTAAACTTTCTAATATTACATATGAAAGCATATTTAAAGTTTTATTGTTTTTTTTATTCTTCATTATTTTAGCTTTTTAAAGTATGCATCATTATGCTATTTGACTTAACTTTTTGTTTTTGTTTTTGGTGATTAGATACACCAATAGCATGCTCCTTACAAAAAGGAAGAAATTGCATATCCATTGATAATGATCCACTGCAATGCAATTACATCAAGCAAAGAGTTAATGCTATTCAAGTTCTTCCAGATGAACTGCAAGAAGTTGGTTTGAAGAAAGGAGAGTTTAGTGAAACACTTGTGAAAAAGATGCCAAAAGAGCCTCAACCCCCATTAGGAGGGGTGTTTGGAAAGGAGCACTTTGGGCATCTTGCAGACATAGAAGACCCAATGGAAGAGGACATTGATGTCCCTGAAGAAATCCAAGCTCCAGAAAATTCCAATTTCAATGAAGAATTTGGCCTGCATGATATTGTTGATTAGTTTCATGTCTTGAAGAAAATGTTAAATTTGACAATTTTTTGATAAGATATATTAGTAATGTTTTGACTTTCAGACTTTATTTTATAAATAAAATTTCTATATATAATGTTTTTAATATGTTTTTTATAAATATATGGTATTGTTTTTCTTGAATTTATGTGAATCATCACTTTTCGGAAAATAATATGAAATAGTATCATTTTTATATAAAAAATATCTGAAAATTCATTGAAAATAGTTTTAAATGTCTTTATTTTCTGGAATGTTTTACAATTTTGTCAATAAAAATGTCTTCTTTTGTCCATAAAATGTCTTATTTTATAGAAAAAATTGCAAAATGTATATGTTTTTCATTATAAATTGCTTATAAATAATGTTATTTTGTTAAATTTTTTAAAATCACACTTGAAAATAGAAATTAAAAATATTTTATGACAAAGATAATTCAAAGGCCCCAAAAAATGCCTCAAAATGAAAATGTGTGATACTGGTATCAACCCTTTTTGAAACGGAGGTAAAAATAACTCCTAAAATTAGGAGAGAGAAAAACGAGAACTGTGTCGAGTTCTCGTTTCATAGTATAAGTGGTTTCAAGCACCTGCAAATCTGGATGCTCCTCATTCTCAACCCTCACATGAGATTCCTCCATTAATTCATGAATTCCACCAGCCATATACAACTGACTATTTAGGGTGTAGGAGGAAGGATGCAATCCACTCAACTTCTCGCGAAGCTGCTCAACCTCCATTGCCTTGTATTCAACAAACTTGAAATCGAGTTCCATGCCCTTGAACAATTGTGAGTAATTCGATTTCATCCTTTCTAGTTTCTTTTTAATGATGCATAGTTGGGCACTAGTGACCCCTTCAACAATACCATGTCTCTCCTCCAACAAAGTCCTCCACATAAGGTTTTCAATAAACTTATGTGCACCATCAGTCTTTGTCAATACTTGCAACATATTATCCTACGTGACTAAAATTTGGCTCTCTAATTCATGGAATGTCATCCTATCACCAATGTGTATGATGTCACATAAGGGATCATCCAACTCATGTGTGTCATGCAAGCTTTCATTTATTGCTTTAGCCCTTTCATTGTCTTCCTCTAACCCAACATCCTTAGTATGGCTAGGTAAAGGCTCAACTTCTGCACCTTCTTCCCTTGGAAGAAATGAGGTTCCTCTTAGTTGTCTTGCTTGGGCTGCCAACAACACTGCCCCCTTAACTCTTGGTAACCACTCATTTCCCAAGGTTTGTGTCTTCTTCAAATTTTCTAGTGGCTAATACAAAATCATAATTTTTTTGTCATGAATCCACAACACACAATTCATCTTTAACACCAAAATTTTGAGTACCAACATTAAAAGTTTCTACAAAACCATCATCCTTACATGAAATGGTTTCTATATCATGCTTCTGCAAGGAAATATTACTGCTACAAAAATCAGAATTGTTATCATACCTTTGGGTTACAGTCTCATCATTCCCATGTGGTCCATCTGTGATGGCATGCTCCTCCACTTTGTGATCAACCTGAAGACTTAAGGTTGCAATATGTGATTCCTTTTGATCCAAACTCTCATATTGCTGAAGCGATTTTGTGGACATTAATTCATTTTCCTCCTCATGGTAATTTGAAGGTTCAACAATGACAGTGGATTCACTGATTCCTGAGCCAAACTTATCGTAGGAACCTTGGGTTTCTTTATTTGTAAAGACATCGAACATCCTCTCCATAATTCGTGATGCAGAGCATTCTGGTAGCAAGGATTTACACTACTGCAAGTTATGCTCTAATTATTGTTGTGCCTTATCTGGTTTCTTTTATATCTTCTCCCATTTAGGCCTCTTCTCTTCAGGTGGCGAGGTTGGAAGGAAAATGGGTAACATTCTACCATCAACAAATCTAGCCATTGATAAAAATTTCTTCTTCTACACCTAATGCACTTCTTCTTTTGAAAGTTACGGTCTCAATTTTTCTTCAAAATTCCTATTTATTTACCACACTTGTCAAGGAAAATGCTTTGATACCACCGTAATGTACTCAATGTGTAAATTAGTCACATTAACTCCAAATTCTTCAATAGAGAGTATATTGTTCTTCAACTTAATCCAAATAGTGGCTTATGAAGGCTTATGATATGTTCTTGTTCAAAAACTGAGGTTTGTATTTACAATTTAGTATTTGAATAATGATATGCAACCCATAAGGTATGATTGAACCCACTGTAATGTGCCAAATCATATCTGATGTAATGTTTTGAGATCTAGTTATTAAGTTCGGTTCATGACTTTCTTCGAACACTTTGTATGAAACCCTTTAGTCATTAATATTGAAGCATGGGAAGTACTAAACATATCACCAGATTAAAAGGAATGGTTCTTGGCTCAATGTAGCAGAAGGAAAATATAAATATATCATATTTAATCAAGCATGAACAACCCCCATAAGCATCAATTCGAATCTAGGAAAACTAGCTTGAAATTCACTACAGTGATGGTCTTGATTTCCAACTCTTTCCAAACACTCCCTAACCCACTCGAATTTGTACCGAACATATCCAAATTGAAAAAAACACTCCAAAATCAATCCAAATCACTCACTAACAAAATTTGGAGTGCTTTAATGAAATTTTATTACACATTGCATTAAGATTGCATAGCCATAACAACAAATTTGCACGTAGATCTACCGGAAACTTGAATATTGAGCACAATATGGGAGAAAACACTGTAAATATTTATTATGCACTGAAATGAACAGTAATAACACTAATTACAACAATATATGGCTCTTACAACAGCTCTAAACTCATGAAATACAGAGACATAAATGCACAGGTGCACCCCTTTGCCAGAAGAAGATACTGAATAGAGTGGATCTGATAAAATGAGTGTATCTTGGTCATTCGGAAACCTTTTTTGGTGAAACAAAAAGTGTTTCCCACTAGAAAAGATTATCTAGATGCAATGGAATAGTTCTCATAGTACATAAATATGTATAGGTATCATAAAAAATATATCAATCTCGGCCTAACAACACTGGTTCCAACAGTAGAGCTGCTTCAATTGCAAATCAAAACCACAAACACAATGGATCTAAGAAAGAGAGTCAAGAATATGTTTTGAAGCTCCCAATTGGTGTACTCTCTTCCACAAGTTCTCCCTTCAACACTGAAAAAAGTATCAAACTAGCACTATATGAGATCAAGTGCGCTCTCCACACTAAGAACACTAGAAAACCAACACATTAGAACACTAAAACACTAATGAATCTTCATATCTACAAAAAAACTCACAACATACTATGATCAATGAATCTCAATAGAAATATCTAGATTATCTCTCTCAAAAGCTGCAATGAATCCCAAATGAAGAGATCTGGATTATCTCTCCTCTCACACTAGCTAGGTGGAATCTTTCACCACCAAAACCAGTCACAAATGCAAGGGGCACATATCCCAATCTTAAAAGCCACAAGATCTCTTCAATTAAGAAATAGTTTTTCCAAAACATCCCCAATAGGTTCCCTCACCATTTTTTTATAATCCCCCATTCATCCTTCTAGATTTTTCTCCCAAAAATATCAATAAAATATTAATAATTAATATTATTTTTCATGAGAGAATGATTTTTAGGGACACATTAACTTCCTCTATAATGTTATTTTTGGCCTCATGAATAGTTGATCTTCCTTGGAATTCAAATTAGGATATGCCTCCCTTGTTTGGTGGGAGTTACAACTCATTTGAACCCACCTACCATGTCATGCGCCCTACTTAGGGAGCTACACTTCTCTAGTGCGCCCTCATTAGATATTTTTAGCCCGTGGAATATCATCATTTCCCTATGACTTGATTTGAGGATATTGTTCCTCATTTGGTGGGAGTTACAACCCACTTGGACTCCTTCCTCCACTAATGCTCCCCTCCTAGCTATTTTTAGTCAGTGGTGAGTTACACTCTCAAGATTCCTTCATTATGAGCTCCCGGCCATGTGTCACACCTTCTCTGGCCACAATTCCTTCTCTAATGTGCCCTCCTTGTCCAATTTGTCTAATGTCACCTTATTCATAAATATTGGACACCATATTTTAAAATTTTATGACCCACATCAACGCCTTAATAATTTATCATGACCCTTATAAAGTGACTAGGCCATGGAATTCCAAATTTAATAATTTTTCTCTCGAATGGTTAAAAATCAATATTTTGGGACATTGCACACTCTCATCCCAACTAACCTCCCAGTCATAGACGCAGATCCCTCGAGCCCTCACTCAACAATACCAAGCTAGAAATATTCTCATCCTCAAAATCCTTTCTCAGCCTCCAAAAATCCCATCTCCTCTAAGCCCCCCAACAATAAATGAGGAGGAACAATAAAAGACACCTTCCCCCTCTCATTTCCTCCTTTTTTATTTTCCCAATCTCTCCCCAATTGGACACATGTCCCCATGCAAAAATACCCTAATTAGATAAATAGCTCATATTTACTTATTTTATTCTATCTCCCCAATAACCCCTTCTTTAATTTAATTAGATTAAATTGACTGAACTTATGAAGTATACAACTTATGTTTTCATGAATTCCCATGTCTTTATTATAAATAACATTATGATAAGCATATGAACCCAAATAATCTAATACTATTGTCCAGGGGTAGGACCCACTCGTGTGTCCATCATGAGTGCGTCCTGCACCTACACTATAACACGGGCATGTCCCTCTAAAACTAATGAAAATATGTGATGGAGGGATCTTACATACTCCTCCCCTTCAAGGAACTATGTATTGAATTTATCATTACAAGTTTCCTAATCTTGGTACTTATGCCTTCTCCTTTACACACCCTCACCTTGAGAATTCATACCATCTGCCACCTCCACTCCAATACTATAGATGGTCCCACTCGCCATGGAGCGAGCCCTATATTGTACCTTCTATGTGGATCATACAGTAGACATTAGAAGTTCCCTCGGAATTTTTTGGGGCTTAGCCACCCTCCTAACTTTTGGTAAATCTGTGGCCTCATTGAAATTAATTGGAATCTAGGCCTCATTGGGATTAGTTTACATCTGGTTACTAGTACACCAACCCTAACATCAATATTATAATACCCCAAACATCTTGAAAGTTTGGCCTTTAATCCCTCCCTATGCACCCTTAAGGAAATTCCCAACCCATGGCATAGGATATCCTTCCATATACCTCCCCCCTTGGACTTCTAGAAATTCTATACAAGTAAAGAGCCACTAGCTTAGCATTGTTGAGTGATTCAATCCCCGGCCTATAAGTTGTTAGTTGCAACCATTCTCCCTCGTGGTTATGGGATCCTGTGAGATCCTAAAATGAAGTAGCCTTGATGGTTCTAGAGTGGAATACTTGAAACAAACTTCCAATCATAACATTTAGACAATCATTGATTATCATCGTAACATCATCAACATATTGAAATCTCAAGAATATGTATGTCATTATCACATACCATCATGGTCATACCATATCATTTATCCAATATGCAAGAAGAAACAACATGTAATTGTCACATGTCATCAACGTCTACCACCAGTATAGACCCCTCTAACTTCAGTTCTACAAAGCACCAAGAGGGATCAAATATGCAAACTTTTCACCACTAAACTATAGCACACATCCCTCTCAACACTATGCTACAACACACTGATACATGCATTCTTGTTTTTAATTCTTTTTTTTATTCTTATTTATTCCTACTTTTTATTTTATTTTTTAATCTTAATTTTTATGGGTCAAACGGAGAGTTCCCCCCACCCGGGTTGTATAAATGCGCCTTCTCGACACAATGAAACCATCATGAAACAAATTGCATGATATCAATCGAATTTTCACCATTATGAAATAAGAACCATGTGCAATCATTGCATATCATCAATCACATCGTGAAACCACTATGAAACAAAACCACGTGCAATACCTCATTGTCATTAATGGAAACATCATGAAATAAGAATCCACATTCAATACTACATGACATCAAATCATACCATGAAATCATCATGAAACAAGATCTCATAATACTACCCAACATCCATTAATTCAACATAACTACTATAAATTTGCACGCAAAGATCCACATGTTATCATGCTCATTTAATCATCAATTATTATGAAATAAGTCTACATAATTGCAACATGCTAAATTAAGCACATCACATTATCACAAGGATATCATGAACCAAACGAATCAGATTATGCACGTTGTTCATAGATATATTATCTCAACCACATAATTCCTGAAAACGGTTGTAAATGGACATCAACAAAAACATTTTATGCAATAAAAAAATGAGTCCATGACATATGTAGTACATAGCACATAGTTTTGGAGGGCATTCCCACATGGAGTTCATAAGAATGGTAAATGCATATTGAAGAATTTTATTGATCGTAATCAATTAAAATGGATCAAAGTGATAAAGCATATAAGCGTACTTCTTTTTCCTTCTAAAAAACAGTTTTTAAATTATTTTTTCATATAAACATATCACGTAAAAAATTATGTAATTTGCAAACATAAAATTTGAATCCATTTTTATAATAATAGCATATTTCCAATAAAATTATTGTTGGGTATAATTGGACAAATAAAAAAGATAACTCCTAATTTGTTTAAAACAATTTTATTGTGAACATTTAATGCCCCAACCTTGGACAATAATATCACTATAATAGCATATGGTAGTATTAAAAATGTGAAAATAATAAGAAAAAAATGTATTTGTAATTTTATTTAGGTGCATAGGGACAAGTGTGTCATCTATGCAAAATTAAGAAATCGAGTGAAAATGGACAATTAAGTAATAAAAGGGGGGAATCTAAAGAGGTGGGGGCTCTAGTCTTGCTGGTTGATTTTGGGTTCATTGCTTGGTTGCTTGGTTTTTGTTGTTTGTGCACCTATTTCAAGGGAGGTTAAAGAGGAGGAGAGGGTAGAATAGAGGTTGATAGAGAAAATAGTTAAAGCCTACATAGCCTAGAAAATAGGGTTAATTGTTGAGGGCTTGAGGATCTTAGCTTCAACCAGGGGTCAATTGGGTGGAGGGTTGTCCACCCAACTGTTGTTGCATATAGAGGAGATGGTGACTGGAGGACAAGGTTTGCATGCAAATTCGGTTAAGTTGGTCATCGATCATGTAAGTAGAGATTCTTCTCCTTGGATTTATGGTTTCAATTTCTACTAGTTATCTAATGGTATTTGATTGATGAATATACACTTGATAGATAAGTTCCTTTCTAAAAAATTTCTCAATAAATTTGTATTTAATTAGGGTTAAAATTTTCTATTGAAATGGGTTGTTACATAACAACTATAAAGTTGTCCACCTCTAAAAAGGCCTTCCACAACTAAATGCTCAACTACAAGTAGGTTGTTGCATCTCAGTGAATTCCTAAAATGTCAAGAGGGTCCAAAGACCTTAGGGTTTGAACATAGCTCTAATACCAAATGTAACACCCAACTAAGATTTAATTTAATAAAACTTAAAATTAATATTTTACCATAAGGTTAACATTTACCAAATATTAAAATAATTTCAATTGTGATCGTATACTGGGTATAAGGAAAATGGCATGTACCTATAACCATAAATACAATCTCACATGTGTACCTCTTGGATGAAATAGGCCACCATTGGAACAACATAGAAAACCACAAGAGGGAGGCCATTCTACTCCCAACTAACCTCCCAATCATAGATTGAGATCCCGTGAACCCTCACTCAGCAATACCAAGTCATAAATGCTCTCATCCTCAAAATCCTCCCTCAGCCTCCAAAAATTCCATATCCTCTAAGCCCCCCATGAGTAAATAAGGAGGAGGAATAAGAAAAGATCCCTTCCCCCTCTCATTTCCTCATTTTTAATATTTCCCAACCTCTCCCCAATTGGGCATATGTCCATATGCAAAAATACCCTAATTAAATAAACAACTCAAACTTATTTTATTCTATCTCCCGGCCAATAACCTCCTCTTTAATTTAATTAGATAAAATTGACTTATGAATTATACAACTTATGTTTTCTTGAATCCTCATGTCCTTATTATAAATAATATTATTATAGGCATATGAATATACATAATATAATGCTATTGTACAGGGGTAGGACCCACTCATGTGGTCATCACAAGTGTGCATTGAACCTACACTATAACCTAGGCATGTCCCCCTAAAACTAATGCAAATATGTGATAGAGGGGTGTTACAATAAGGGAATGTATATTCCCTGCTTCTTGATGGCAATTTCAGTGATAGCACATGTGGTGCATGGTTTGATATACCTGCAGATTCCATGTCAAATGTTTTGCTAGTATAACTATTTTGCAATGCTACTATTGTCTTCTCCACATTGAAAATCCCTACCAACTGACTGTAGGAACACAAATATATGGTAGATGGCACAAAAGTGCACCTTAGAGGTGAAAGTATGGAACTTGTTCATTGGAACCCAATGTTTGATATGTAGTGGTGAGGTTAGGGTCACTGGCATACAATAGGGGACACTTGAAGATCGCATGCCCATAGAAGTTAATAACTATGGTTAGTGCCACAACCGAATATTGGATAAGGTAGTATGCAACTCATTTTGTGTTTCCTTTCTTGTAATTAAATTTCAAGTGGAATTGTTGCAAGTATGTGGACCTTCTGATGGCGATCGTTCTGTAAATTTCCTTATGTCTTCATGAATTGCAGGGGCTTGTGATCAATGTGAATGATCATTTCATTTTCCAAAATATAATGCTTCCAATGTCGCCATGCTTGAGAAATGGAGTACATCTCTTTTTCATATAAGTTGGGATACCTGCCAACATTTTCAGAGAGTGTCTTGTTGTGGTAAGCAAAAGGATGTCCATGTTGAGTGAGGACTACATTAATAGAATATTCTAAGGCATTTGTCTCAATCTCGAAAGGTTGTTTCAAGTATGGCAGAGTGAGGACCAATGTTAAGTAGAGTTGTCATTTCATATCCTCAAATGATTCATGTTGTGATGCACCCCAAGTGAACTTGGCTTTGGCTCCACCCTTGGTCACTTGACTTAAGGGCTAAGCAATATGAGAAAACCTCAAAACAAACCTATGGTGGACATTGGTGAGGCCCAAGAAGATGTGGAGATATGTTAAAGTCATTAGGTCTATTCAATTGTGAATGACTTGGATCTTGGTTATGTCCACATGCACCACATGTTCATTCATGATGTATCCTAGATACTAAATTCTCTATATGTCGGATAAGAATTTCTCCAAATTGGCATATAACTTGTGTTGTTGTAGGGTTCTTGGGATCTACTGGATGTGTTACGAATGTTCTACCCAATTTCTATTGAAGATGAGGATGTTATCCAAATATATGACCACAAAAGAGTTTGTTAACGACCACAAGTTATCATCCATCATCCTCATGAATTTTGTTGGAGAGTTAGTCAAACCAAAAGGCATGACCAACCACTCAAAAAGGTACTATCTAGATTTGAAGTTTGTATTCCTTACATCAGTTTGATCAATCGGGTATGGTGGTATCCTAACTTTAGATCAATCTTACTGAAGAAGTCGACACCCTTAAGTTGATCAAGCATATAATCAATATAGGGGATTGGGTATTGATTAGTAATAGTGATTTTATTTAGGGATATGTCATCAATACAAATTTTCCATGTCCCATACTTCTTCTGCACCAACACAATTGGGCTTCCACAAGGTAATGAGCTTGGTCTAATGTGTCCCTTTTGGATGATATCTTGAAGATGGTGTTTTATTTCCTCATTCTCTAGAGGAGAGCGTTTGTATATTGGGCCATTAGGTAAAGAATCACTAGGTATCAAATCAATTGGATGTTTGACTTGGAAGTGTAGAGGCATCCATTTTGGTGAGGCACTTATACTTTTATGGGTGATGCACCTCTGAAATGGTTGCTAGTTGAAGGTGTATCTGCCACTGTTGGTAGTTATTGAAGGATTTAAATGAAATTATTTATCATCTTGTTCTTTTTTCATGCAAGGGATTCCTTAAGAACGACTTAATAGGATCCACTACTTTGTCCTCTCTCTTTTATTCCACCATGTGAGGCTACTTAGGTTGGAAAAATAAAATTTCCACAGGCTCAATTAGTTTGAGACCCAACTCTCAATAGATGGATCTTGTTGAGGAAATGCACTAAGAAACAACAAAGAGTAGATTTCTCTGATACCACTAACCAGGTTTATTTAGAGAACAAATGAAGGTAGAATTATAAAATGGAAACAAACCCACAAAGATGTTGCAGAGAGCACAACAGTACAATAAAATCCAAATTCTATTAATGAATTAAATGGAAAAAGATTGCAAATTGCAAAGCATTGCAAACTAACTAGAATGGTGTTAGCTTATCCCTTAAAAGTTATGTATCAACTATTCTCATTCATAAGAAGGCCATTACAAGAGGCCAAAAATGGTCTTTTACGTAAAGTGTAAAACCGTAAGAGAAAAAAACCCTAAAGATCCAAAACCCTAACTCTAGGAGATGAAGCAACAAAAGGAATGTGAGCCCCAAAGAGCCTAGTTGATACACCAATTTCCCAAGGCCACAACTTCCACATACAAAATTTGTTTGGGACATGTTATCCCATTGGAAATATATTTATCAAAAGAGAAATTTTGGTCAAGTTTTAGGTAAACTTCCAGTAATCCAAAGATGTCGCAGGGAAAGAAAACATATTTCGGGCCTAAAAAATGCATTGGAAGTTCAAGACCCAAAGATGGAGAACCATTCTTAGTCAATTGAATATTTGGGTGGCCACCGATATGCACGCGGATCAATGCTATTTGTGGGATGTAATGTCAAATGAAGCCTCCAACACTTGACTTCCCAATGTCCACTCAACTTGCACTTTTGGCGAAAATTATTAGTGTTGCATGGACTAATTGGCATACTCCTTTTTCTTTATGTTACTCTAAGTTTGTTGTTATATTGGGGAAGTATTCTTGCAATTTTTCCACTAAAAACATTTGGGCTTATGACATGTGAAATACTTCTCCTAGCAAGATGCATCAATATGGTTATTGCCCATAGAAGGAACATACTTCGAAATACCAAAAGTTGGAAACTATGTGACCTTTCATCTTGTATCAATAATAAATTAGGGACGTCTCGCTTGATGAATGCATCTTGTTATTTTTCTTCTTTCTCTTGTTGTTTGCCTTGTTGCTTCTCCTAAAATCTAGTGTAGACCAACTCTATGAACTTTCCTCATAGTTGCGCTTTTATAGCCTACCAAAAGGATGATGGAGTGGTAGCATGTTGCCACCTTCATTTGTTGTTGCTCTATTTTCTAATGAGAATGCCTAATCTACCACATATTTTTTCTTCACAAAATTGATCTTAGTGGATATGGATTTTTCCTTTGTGCCATCTAAACCTAGGTCTTCATGCTTGACCATTTTTTCAACTACAATGGGGCTTACAATTCCTTGACTTCACTTTCCTAGTCCTTGATGATTGTATCCCATCTATCTTAATAGCTTGTAACCTATGCCTTTAGTATGCTTTTCAAAACCAAGTGCTCTTGAGAAAGGTATATGGAAGGTAAGATTATCATGCTTGTCTTGGTCATGGTGTTGGCTTTTGTAGTAAAAATGGAAGGTTGATTTGTTTCCTCTATCTCTTGGAAAACTACTTGTAACTTGGCCTATGCCTCCTCCTTCATTGCCAATCCTTGGTATTATTGAGTAATCATCTTAGTGAACCTCTTCTCTTGTGAATTATCTAGTTGATTTACCTTTTCTTTGAATTGAATGAGCTAAAATTTTCTCTTGTCCCAATTTTTCGTAATAACGGTGATGAAGTCTTAGCATTCAACAAAGTGATCCCTTAGTAAAAGAAACAATTTTGTAGAGGTCTCAAGTCTTTTTCCATCTCTATTATCCTAAGGTAAAACATTTGTAACTTCTCCTTCAAGTGTCGATTTTCCTCTTGAATCCACACAATCATGGCCCATAGATCTCTCTCTCTCTCTCTCTCTCTCTCTCTCTCTCTTCGATGCTTTACCCGTGTTGTGTCTACTTCTCCTAAAAGAAATGGTAGGTTCTTTGAGGTCAAGTATATTCAATTTCTCTAATATCAATATGATCTGTAAACAAAATACTTATAGCATTTACATCTCACCAAATCAAATCCTATGTGGAATTAAAAATAATTGGGTTGTTTTTGCAGTGACAATGAACTATAAGTGCTGAAATCTTGCATCATCGAGATGTATTCTAGCCACAACTAGATGGATTTATTCAAATCCCATTTACAATGCTCTACTTCTAGGCCAATTACATCACATGCTCTATGTATTGTGCAATCACATGACTTGGTTTTGGTTCAACCCTAGCTACAAATTCAATATACATTGAAGTAATACATCCAACAAAGAGTTGCATGCACAGTAGTCCAAATGCCCACTAAACACACACACACACATACAATTAGTTTTATAATTAATTTCAATTGCTTGGATTTGTTTATGCAGGTCCATAAAAGTGCTTAATAAAAAGCCAACCTACTATGTAATAGCCAACCCACTATGTAATGTCAACCAACAACAAATACGATGACTTTAACTCAACCTCTTAGTTAAACAATGTACTAACACTTCAACATTTCTTCAAACAATTTCATGAACATGATCACTTTCAAATGTCTATTTTATATATAACATTGTTTGAACTCTTGTCTAGTTATCCTATTTTCTATTACTATAATTTCCAATTCCGGATAAAAAATGGTTTCATGCCAAAACATTCCTACCACTTCTATACTTATTAACCAGCCTAGATTAAAATCCTAGGCTCTATTAAGCGCCGAGAGGGATCAAATCTCTCGAGGTGCAAACCTCTTCTCAGGTAATGCACTCAATGATATTTTCGAGGAGAGGTTTGCACCTCGGGATATTTGATCCCTCTCGGCACTTGATAGAGCCTAGGATTTGAATCTAGGCTGGTTTCAATCGTGGGTGGTGATAAAAAATTGGAGCTTGATCAGCATTGTAAGGAACATGTTAAGTTGAAAACACAGATAGAATTATAAAGATTATCATAATGCAAGTAATAAGTATAAATGATTGAGTAAATTGTTAAAGCAAATGTTTGCACCTTTTTTTAGTGAAGGAAAGAAAATGTTTGCACCTCAATGGATTTGATCAAATATATTACAATGTGATCAAATTTGATATTTTTTATTCTTTTTTTTCTTGATTCCACTCTTGCTCCCTTTGATATCTTTTCGTATCGATCATATGTGAAAGGAGGAAGACCATCCAGACCTTTTACTCATGATATTGTTGTAAATGGGAGTCCTCGTCGTTCTTTGTTTTCAATATTTATAGTTTCCTTCTCCAATGTTAATCCCCATTTTATTTTTTGCACTATTGATGTAGATATATTAAACGTTGCAACACTGGTTAGGGCCAAAAGAAGTAATGGTGACTTATCTGAAAAATAATCAATTTCTAATGTTTGTCTAATAGATCCAATCAAGTAATATTTTCTTGTATCTGTAGTTCCTTGGATAATCATTCATAGTGGTTCATTGTTCTCACCTCTATAATGCTCAAGAATAATCTCAAACGATTTTCTTTGCTTCTCCGCTAATATTTCAATTGAATAATTTTGAGTACGATTATTATGAATAATGGCATTCAATTGTCGGTTTTTAGATATGAACTGTAGTGCACGATAAGAAGTTTCCATATCAACAAAATTAGAGTTCCAATTTTCCTTGTTATCACATTCCATGTATCCAAGTATGTCATATTCATTGGTAGTTATATATTGATTTCTATATAACCCTGAAATTATTTCTCATTCATGCTTTTGAGAATCCCTTTGCACAAATAACATTTCTTCATGATGTCTTTAGTTCACGGTCATGTTTTCTAGGTTCTTCTATATGTTCTAATGATTCTTTTCTCTTTCTCTTCTATACATTTGTCGTACTTTTCTTTTTTGATCATCAATATCTTCATTATTTGCAATATTATCATAAGGATCCACAATATGTCCTAAAATAGAGAAAAAAAAATTAATATGTTGAAATCATTGAAAATAGGTTTTCTATTAAATAGGTAAATTCAATGTATAAATGTAAATAACAAAAATCAATGCATTGTTGAAATCAATGCAAATTTTTTACTTTTTATTAAATTGATAAATTGAATACATATATGTAAAAAACAAAACAAAATAAGCATTGCTAAAATCAATGCAATAAATCGAATAAATATGTATGTGGTATATTGGTAAGTAGTAAGGTTATTAGGCTTGGTTTAACCTAGAAACCAATGTTCAAAACCCTTTTTGATTGAAGTTATATTTAGTTATCAAATCTAACTAATTTTTACTTCTTTTATTTCTATTTCTTATGTCTACTATAATATTTTTTTACTTCTTTATTTTATTTCTTATATTTCTACTTTTTATGTCAACTATATTATTTTTTACTTCTTTATCTTTTTTTGCATTGTTGAAATCAATGCAACCATGTTTTTTTACTTTTGTTTCTATGCATTGTTGAAATCAATGCAACCATGTTTCTCATTTTTATGTTATTCTTTATCTTTTTTTCTTCTTATATTTCTAATATTTGTTTTACGCATTGTTGAAGTCAATGCAACCATGTTTTTTTATTAAGCTTCAAATCCCTTATATTTTTTCTATTTTTTATGTCGCTACAGTAATTTTTTTGCAACCATGTTTTTTACTTCTTATATTTTTAATATTTGTTTTACATATTGTTGAAATCAATACAACCATGTTTCTACTTTTTATGTCAGCTATTCTATCTTTTTTACTGAACATATATTTATAATATTTATTTTACGCATTGTTAAAATCAATGCAACCATATTTTTTATTAAGGTACATATCCCTTTTATTTTTTATATTCTTATGTGAGCTATAGTATTTATTTTACTTCTTTCGTTTCTACTTCTTATGGCTACTATAATATATTTTTTACTTCTTTCTTTTATTTCTTATGTTTCTACTTTTTATGTCAGCTATTCTTTATCTTTTTTATTTTTTATATTTCTAATATTTATTTTATGCATTGTTGAAATCAATGCAACCATGTTTCTCATTTTTATGTCAGTTATTCTTTATCTTTTTTACTTCTTATATTTCTAATATTTGTTTTACCCATTGTTGAAATCAATGCAATCATTGTTTTTTATTAAAGTTCAAATCCCTTCTATTTTTTCTATTTCTTATGTCGACTATAGTAATTTTTTTAAAAATCAATACAACCATGTTTATATTTCTAATATTTGTTTTACTCATTGTTGAAATCAATGCAACCATGTTTCTACTTTTTATGTGAGCTATTCTTTATGTTTTTTACTTCTTATATTTCTAATATTTATTTTACACATTGTTGAAATCAATGCAACCATGTTTTTTTATGAAGGTTCAAATCCCTTCTATTTTTTCTATCTTTTATGTCCGCTATAGTAATTTTTTTTAAATCAATGCAACAATGTTTCTACTTCTTATTTTTCTTAAGCATTGTTGAAATCAATGCAACCATGTTTCTATAGTATTTATTTTACTTCTTTTGTTTCTACTTTTTATGGTTACTATAATATATTTTTTATTTCTTATGTTTCTACTTTTTATGTCACATATTTTTTTTTTATCTTTTTTACTTTTTATATTTCTAATATTTTTTTAATTTTTTTATCTCCCTCATATTTTTTGCCTTTTATTTCATTTTATTAATGGCGAACAATAATATAGACAAACCTTACATGTAACATTACAAGATCTCCTTCATACTATTATTTTTTATTACATTTTATTAATGGCCAACAATAATATCAAACGTTACATGTGTAACGTTACAAGATATCCCTCATATTATTATGTTTTACTTTTTATTATTTTATTAATAGTGGACAATATCTACAAACGTTACTCCAGAAACTTACAAGATCTCCCTCGTACTTAGTCAACTTAGTCAAATGAAAGAATAGTCGTCTATTGTTCAATTAGATACTAAACTTCAAATTGAGCTCCTCCTTCAAGGCAACAATTACCTTAATCACCTTTAAAAAAAATTACAGTCTGCAATACATATATTTCTGGAGAAGAAAAGCACCCAAACAGGAAGTCCAAAAAAATTAACATCCGAATCTGAGAATGTGATTGTGATGTTTTGAAAGAAAACTTGATCTTCTAAAAAAGTCTCAGAGAAACAGCCAGTACACGACTTAACATTTTAATCTAAAAAAGTCACAGAGAAACAGCCAGTACACGACTTTACATTTTAATCACCTTTTAATTAGAAGACGAGGCGATCGGGATATAATATATGCACTTAGTTTGAAATGTGTTATCCGATAACCAACGCTGCTACAATAAAGTTTCACCCGACACCTTTTTCACAATAGTCCAACAAGAAGCCGAGTGTAATGCTCCAGTATCTGTAGAGAACAGAAACGCTTCAGAAGCACATCACTCTCACATTAAATAATAAAAGAGACGCTTTCAACATTGATAGATGTATAATTTCAAATCCATAGCAGCCATTTAAATGCCATTAATGAGGAAATGAATAGCCCGGTAAGCTTATGCAAATAATTCCCATCATTTATTGGAGCATTCTGATATCTCTAAATCGATTTAAATGCCATTAATGAGGAAATGAGCAGCGTGTATTCTCATGCCTAAGAAAATAATAAAAATGCTGGCACGAAGGTAGATGACTGTAGGCTGAAGCTCCACCCAGGTTGTTGAGGATGAGATTTTAGTCTGCTTCTACCAAAAGACTTTTTCTGAGTTGAATTGAATTGAATGGGTAGAGTATACATACACCGTTGTTTACTGAGTGTTGAATTGAATTGGTAGAGTATACAGACAACGTTGAGACTTTTTCTGTGTTGAATTGAATTGGTAGAGTATAACAGACCACGTTGTTTTCTGAATGTTTAGTTGAACGGGTTGAGTATACAAACAACGTTGGGGGTAATTGGAAGGCCAAGGGTCTGTCCCTTCATTTCTCATTCTCCAATATTCTTCTATCCTATTTCATTCTTTTGTTGGCAACGTTCCTCTTCAATGCTCCTCACGTTCTTGTCTCTTTGCATTGTCTTTGTTCAATCCTAAATTTTGTCAACTGTTTGTGTGTATTGGGTCTCATTAGCCATTGTGTGTATTGGGTCTCATCAACCATGGTGTGTATTGTGATTGTGTGTATTGGTTCTCATTAACCATTTGTCATTTCTTTTTGATCAGTTCAGATAATTTGTAAAAGTGTAAGATTCCTCTTTTAGAGAGCATTAGATTGTTAGTGTTTTTTTAGCCGTGGGAATCTCTCCAAACAGCCTAGCGAGCATTGACCCATTGGAGTATGGCCACCACCGCAGTGACACTAGCTTTTTCTGAGGTGCAACCTGTATTTACCACACCTCACCTCCCCCGCAGAGAAAAAACTAGACTTCCGTCTAGACAACCATCAGACCTTGGCTCCTGCCCACAGGTGGCTAATATTTATATATAAATGACATAAAGGTGTGTTCATCAACAATGACATAGATGCGATCTTGAAATTGTATCAATAAAAATTAAACTAATAAAATTACAAATTTTCTACTTCTAAACAAACAAATACAAATATATTTACAATTTTGATAGACTGATATTTACAATTTTGAGAGGCTAACCATTTCCAGACTGAGAGACTGTGATCGATTGAACCGGTTTCAAAATAATTGAACCATTTTCAAAATAATTGAACCATTTTCAAATTGTGATTGATTGAACAGTTTTCAAAATGATGGAACCATTTTCAAATTGTGATTGGTTGAACAGTTGTCAAAATTATAGAGACTAAGATTAAAATTATAGAGACTAAGATTACAATTTTGACAGATTGAACCATTTCCAAATTGTGATTTATTGAGTAGTTTTCAAAATGATTGAAACATTTTCAAATTGTGAATGATTGAACAGTTTTCAAAATTCTAAGGACTAAACTTACTCTACACGCTTATAGTCATATGTATGTAAATATGTACAGAACACATTAACTTGTTTTTCTCTAAGCTCTTCCTATTTTATTCGTCTTTTTTAACATTCTCAAACCATTTGCGATGCCATATCTGTAATATGACGAGTACAAAATTCAACCTCCCAAAGTGTGGCATTCTACGTTTGCAGTCACTTCAGCTTACATACACCACCTTAAAGAACAAGTTTCTCTTGTTACAGTTTTCGTGGATTGCTATTCAATGCCAGTGGTTGAGATCTATTAAACCTATCACCAGAAATAACACTGTTGGAAACATCAGACAGAGGAAACCCACGATCTAAGCCTTCAGATCTCTGAATTCTACCATTGCGATCCGATTTTTTCTGCTTCTGCACAGGGTTTGGAATTCTGATATTATCTTTGGATATAACTGAATCATTGTTTTTCTTCTTACTCTGATCCTTGCCTGCCGATGACTCGGCATATTTATCATCATACAACACAGTGATCGCAGAAGAACAAGTTGAAGATGCTCCAGCCAAGGTTGAGGCAGAGGCATTTTGATTTTGTTGATAATTTTTCAGACGAGAAATCTTCGATTGCAAGTGTGAGACCTTACACTGCGACGAACGCGCCTTGCATCTCCATTCCTGCATCTGTTATGTTTACCCAATAAACTATCAGTTTTAGAAGTTTAGAGAAATATGTTTAAAATATCTAACGTGAAGAAAATGAAATATTTATATAGGAATCAGTTCTTAATTCTTAATGACCAGACCAATTTTTCATGAGTTTAAATAGATCCGGTGAAGCAGTGGGATTAAAACCAGTGAGATGAATTACAAATAACACATAAATCATTTGATGGGTTTCAATTCCACTTTTTGGAAATCCATGAGTGTCAATTATTAATAACCAATTTTTTTGTGAAGTTCGAATAGTCTACTTAACACTCATTTCACATAAGTAAAGTAAAGTAATGGGATTGAAACATGAAGTTGAATAATCCACTCAACACTCATTGCACAGAGGTGAAGTTGTAAGATTGGAACAGGATTTAGTTGGTTTTAAATCCACTCATTTACCCTTATAAGCACTATATGAGCCCACTCTATAAACATCTTAGAATACCATGAACATTAACTAGATCATTCAAACTCATAAAAAATTGATATTACTGAATAACACCCATCATGATATATGGATCATTGAACAATGACTTTCAATAAGCAGTTAACCCAAATCATTTTGGATATTAATAAGCAATTAATACTCAAAATGATATCTCATAACTAGAAATTGAAATATTGCTTTAGTTTCATAAGAAAAACAGACCGATGACAGTAAGGTGGACTCATGTTCTTTAGCATGGAATGCTCGGTTCTGCCATGCATCTCTCGACTTGTGCAGCTCTTTCGCTCGTTCCTCCAAATGATGCAAAATCATTTGTAGTTGTGAAAGTTGCTGAGTTTCTGATTTTAGCTGCTTTGCAATGCTGCATGAGACCTCCTTGCAGCTCTTTATATCAGCTTCCTCAGCAATAATTCCATTCTCAAAATTGCAGCAGTTTTTCAATAGCTCCATCTCTCTCAATTCAGAGCTCTTTCGCAGCTTCTCCAAGCTTTCTTGCAAGATCTGAATCTGCAGTCTGAGTGTGCTCTGCAAAATTAGGTCTGCTGTCTCCTCCTCTATAATGCAGCTCTTTCTCCCCTGAAAATTCAAAGTTGCCAATGATTCAATAAGCAAAATAATGGGAGATCAATTAATTAGGAGAAGAAATACAACAGACAGACAAACCAACCAACGAACCTTGCGAAGAAGAGTTTGGAGAGCAGAGCGCATGCAATGGACCACACGAATGGCATTCTCCAACTCCAGGCTACCTTGTTCGCACATTCTCTCTGCAAGCTCTTTCTCCTTCCGAAGAAAATTGCACTCTGCTCGCAGCATCTGGGTCTGGGATCTCCAGTCCTGTGATTCGAACCTTGGCGAAGTGGCGGGATGCAATGGAGCTGTAGAACCAGAGGACGTCATTTTTTCTGTATATGATTTGCGTTAATGGAGGGACTGTGGGAGCGGGCGAAGTAGCAGAATTGGGTTTTAAGCCTTAGATTTGAATGGGATTGATTGATAGGTTTGAAGATTTAGTTGGACTTGTTGGTTTAGAAGGGTAGGGCAGGACAGGGTTTGGCAGGACAGAGCAGTCCTCCGTTGGAAACAGAAAGCAGGAGCAGATGAGGACGAGAGCTCTGTCCGGCTCCTGCTCCCATGTGTGGGAGTGGGGCTTCGATTCTCGAGTGGCTTTCAATTACCAAGTCCCAATATCACAATCTTCACCGCTCCTCTTTTTCCTCCCCGTTTCTTCGATTCATCAAACCCACCAAAGATTTTTAATTGCCCATCTGAGAAAGTTTTCCATATAATTTGTTTGATTGGTTCATATTTTCAGCCATAATCAAGTACATATATTCAATTATTTTTCCATTTCAAACCATCAAACCCACCCAGGGTTCTTAATCTCTCATCAAGTATTCTATATAATTTGTTTGATTTGAAAAGTTCCGGTTTATTAAAAAAAAAAGTTGATTTAGTTACTTATTTTCCACAGACAAAATAAAAAATCAAATCCAGCTAACCAATATTTTTCCAATTCCACCCATCAAACCCACCGAGGGTTTTAAATTTCCCAACTGCAAAAGTTTTCCATGTAATTTCTTTGATGGGGTTCCCTATCTTCCAAAGGTAAAATCAAGTACAGCTATTCATTTAATTCTCCAATTACAATGTCCCTCCTCGGGAAGGAGAAGTTTGCCTTCAAATTTGCTCCAGAAAAGCAGGGCATTTGTTTACTGATTCCAAGGTGATGGATGGGCTGTAATTACCTTGCAACTTGCAAGCTTTTTTCACGGCAAAACGCCATTAAAAATAAGTATTCTGGAAGAGTGCATCTTCACTACGTGGAAAATCGTAGGCCTCTTGTCATACAATCTTCAAAATAACATCATAGGTGAGACAATATGCAGGTAATTATGGTTTCATAAATATATTGTATAATGATTATAATTATAATAATCATTGATTTCATTGAAAACATCAAGTTAATAAGTGGAGAGATGTAAGATTATTTTAGTGGAAAATTTTAAAATTGAATAATAATTTTGTCCTTTATAGAAACTTTGATTATAAAAAATTTATTTAAAGCTTTTTTTGCTCATTTGAAAATTATTAAAATCAATAAAATTTAAAAAAGATAATAAGTCAATAGAAAATTTTCAAATTGAATAATAATTTTGTCTTTTATATAAATTTTTATTATAAAATTTTTATTAAAATCAATAAAATTTAGAAAAGATAATAAGAGATAATAAGTTAAGGTAAAATTTTAATAAGAAAGATTGAATTTGTTTATTTATTAATTTAGTTTAATTTTTAAATTTTTATTCAAAAGTATTTTTTTGTTTTAATTAGTAGAAGAAGAAAATTAATATAGTTAAGATAAGAACAAACACACATGAGCTTTATAGTGAAGTAGGTACTAGACAATTTTTACACTATTGGTGGAGAGGATTTGGCATTTATGTGAGACTATGAGCATTGAGGATGAAAGTCACTTTCACTTAGAGAGCCTTGTCTACACCCACATTCAATTGCAGTTTCATAATCTTTGCTACAATACAAACATCCCTAATCTCCTCCTCCTCCTTCTCAAATTTTAAAATAAATAATATAAATATAAATATTGTATTAATAAAATATTGATCTCCCTGATATTTTAACTCAACACAATTATATTGATTAGAAAATGTTTCTCTTACAAAATTCTAAAACAAACCAAGTAATTTTTTTTAAAATTCTTCTTAATAAATATTAATAACCTTCATCATCATTAAAAATATATTATTATTAATCTTACACAAATTTTGAGTAAATATATCTTATAATATTTTATTGATATTCTAAATATATTTATATTAATATATAAATAATATAATAAATTAAACTAAATCTTTCAATATAATATAACATAATAAATAATGACATAATTATTAAATACTTATCATTAAGTGAACATTTAATGAGGTTGTTATTATATAATAACTATAATTAGTATAACCAAATAAGTATTTTTAATATAGTTATTATATAATTATAAATACTTTTCTATCACGATATAATATCTTTATTTTTTTTTCAGCAGAAAAAATCATACCTTTGTTATTCATAGAATCAAAAGAATCAAAAGGTACATGGAAATCCCAAATGATAGCACAAAGCTTATCCTGGGCCTTAACATGCCAACAAGCCTAAAAAAGAAGCACTTATAAACAAAGATCATCCCAAAACTTAGGTGACTGTAAACACAATATAGATTATAACCCATCCCACATATCGACTATGAAAGTCTGGAAATAGCACAACTCTACAAAAGCATTACTCAAAAAATTTCAATGATCCAAAATTCACAATTTGTGAATCAAAATGTTCCTCCCAGACCAAAATGCCAAATTCCCCATCCAAGGCTAATATAATTATTATATAGTTAAATTAAAAAAAATTATGTATGCTTATTATATAATTATTAAATCTTAATAAATAATTAAATTACTAATAATTTAAACTATTGGTAGAATATTTTTTATTTCTGTAAAAAAATTCACCAAAATTTTAAATAATGTAAGGTGTATATATGGTTAAATATTTTCAAATAAAAACATTATATATAATCATCTTTGATTTTTATGTGCCTAAGCTTTATGATTATCATTTACATCTTAATTCCTTAAAATGTTATAGGTTCTTGAATTTCAAATTCAACCAATATAATTTTTCTTATTTGATCCATTTTAGCCTCACATTTCCTCTAATGGGACAAGCAAGTGATTCCAAGGAGAAAAATTACCAATAAAATTCCAAGGAGGGAAAGAAGAAGTGGAAAGAAAAGGATAAGAAAACAACAACCATTGCACATCAGTGCAATGATCCAAATAACCATTGTAATATCGATGGCCATACTGAAGATAAGTGTTGGAAGCTACATCTAGAGATGAGTCTAAAGAACCACAAGAAGGATGTTAAGAAGAAGAACATGCTATCTATTGATGTAACCAATCAGGTAGAGAGAAGATCAAATATAGATGAAAATAGTGTACACTACAAGGAAAAAGAAGGTGAAATTGAGTAGCATCCATCCCAAAGAAAAGAAAGAGGTGAAAATATTCTTCCATATCGAAATCCAAGTTAATAAGACAAAGGTGGATGCTCTATTTGATTATGGTTTGGCTCAACCTCATAGCAAAGGATCTAGTGAATAAGCTTGGATTGGAAGCTTATGACCATACACACCTATACAAATTGGGATGGGTGAATGCAGAACTCAAGGTCACTAAGTAGTGTAATATCAATTTTTCTATAAGTACAAGCTTTATTAATGAAGTGGAGGTAGATGCAGTACCACTTGATGTGTGTGGCGTAGTGTTTGTAAGTCCCTACATGTGCATGGGGGATGCAATCTTCATAATGAGAGAAAACCAATACCACTTAATCAAGGATGGGAAATCCTTCATCATCAATGTGCATAAATTTAACTCTAAGATATCTTTGATAAGTGCTAACCAATCCTAGAAACTGATTAATTCAAGTAGGAAGTTTGTATTTTACTTATTAAGATAGAATTAGCAAGGAGATGAACAAGTAAAGGTAAAGATATCTCTAGAGGGATGTGTTAAAAAGCATAAGCACTAGTTGGAGGAGATTTTGCAAGCATGCAAAGAAGTGTTCCATGAGCCTAAATGGTTATTGACTAAGAGAGAAATGGAGCATGAGATATAATTGTTACCTAAATCCCCATTTCCAAACATTAGACTTGCTACGAACATAAATAGTAAATAATGAATAGATCAACATAATTAATTGTACTTAAGAATGAAAGGGCATGACCTTTCATTCACGATGCCCAAGCCTTATTTAAAAGAAAGATAGTGAGAAAAAGAAGTAAAAGTAAATTAAAAAAAAAAGAAGTGAGAAGAAGTAAAAAGGAAAAAATAAAAATAAAAGTAAAGTTTTGCAAAAAAAAAATAGGACCTTGTCCTAAGAAAAAGAAAAGAAAAAAGAATTTAAGTAAAAAAAAGAAGTGAAACCGCACATGGTTTTAAGGTGCACGTGGTTTTGTGAAAAGTGGGTTTGGTTTTATTCCCTAACAACAAACCAAAAGTGAGATTTGAACCTAGGTGGGGAAGGTAACAATCATTCCTCTGAACCACTCAATCCACGCCATTTTTATTATCTTTTAACTCCAAAAACAATAATTATTATTATCATTAATAATAATTATTATCATAATAATTATTATTATCATTAATAATAATTATTATCATAATAATAATTATTATCATTAATAATAATTATTATCATAATAATTATTATATTATATTTATTAATAATATTATAATTATTAACTTTAAAATAGTAATTATTTTTGGAAAAAAAATTGTTTAACCATAACAAAAGAGTATTTTTACGAAATAACCACATTAAGGGTTATCACACATTTTTGGTGTCTACTTGTTATCAAAAGAAAGAAGAAAAATCGAAGAAGACAGATTATCGTCGGAAATGTCAAAATCAAAGGGAGAACAATTATCATCGAAGAAATCAAAGACCTATTAGCACCAAAGTAGTCAAAGGAAGACAAACTCAAAAAAAGTCAGTCAGAGACCATCTATAGTCTAGATCGAGCATCTAACGTCGAAGAAGTCAGAAACCATGGAAGACGATTTGCGGCTACAAATAGAAAAATTAGAAACAAAGTTAAAACGTTATCGAAAAGACAATGAAGAATTGTGCGACATAAATAACAGTTCAGAAATAAGAATTGAATTACAAGCAAGGTGCAATGAAATAAAAATCTATGACCAGGAAAAGTGTATAGAAAAATTGTATGCGCAAATTGATGAATTAAGAACCGAAAATGAATTCAATTAGAGGTTAGTAAATCAAGAGATAAAGAAGGAAATAAATAATTACGAAGCAGAAATAATATGCTTGAACAATATCCTTAACGACAAAGATGAAGAACTGGCGCAGATACGAAAGAAATTAGAGAATCAAGAATCAATGATCGACCAATATCGGGAGCAGATAAAAGTTCTTCAAATACAAAATGAGGATTCTAAAAAGACACACAAATTAGAGATCACAAAGAATAATAGAGCATTATCCAACAATGCTGAAGAAATTTTCAGACTAAGAAATCATAATAAGATACTAGTCACAAAAATTAAGAAGTTGAAAAATAGCTGGAAGATAGAACAATCTACGGACGACATTGAAGGGAGACTTTTAGAGAAGCAGGAAGAAAATAGCTGCATCAAAAGTCATAATGAGGATCTTAAAGAACAACTTAAGAAGTCAGAAGATGCCAGGAAATCACAAGTAGAGCTAGTTAAGAAGTTTCAAAATGATAACATGCAGTTAGAGAACAAGTTGGAAAAAATAAAGAACGAAACCTTAAAACCTCAAGGGACGAAAATACAACTTCCAACTCAGATCAATGCTCAAAAGACGACATTCATAAAAGAAAATGACATTGTGAAAATTCCCTATCGACACCCCAACCATAAATACCGATATTCTGAAAAGTGGGAAATGTCGAAAGATAATGATACTAATATGATCAAAGTTCCTGACGACAGATCAGTATGGACTCCCAACAGTCCACAACAAATCAATTTGGGATGGATTGACCCATCTACATATCGAAAGTTATGCTCTACACTTAGCAGTTCTTATCGACATGTTTCGTCAGCCACGACATCGCAAAGAACAATGTGAAAACCTTATAAGGCTTTGAGGACAAAGCCTTTCTAAGAGAGTGGCAATGCTACGAACATAAATAGTAAATAATTAATAAATAAACATAATTAATTGTACTTAAGAATGAAAGGGCATGACCTTTCATTCACGATGCCCAAGCCTTATTTAATAGGCAAGTTATCAACCATTGTAGTCATCTTTTATCCTATCATCTAATATATTATTCCTATTTATCATTCAATATGAGAGTCGGATTCGACTATTAACGAGCCAACCGAATACGGTTGCTGCAAGACTATAGATAGTTCATGGACTAGAACTGGATGAAGTGAAGAAATAGTTGTAGCAACTATTTGAGTAGGGAGTAATTCAACCAAACACCTCACCTTCTGGATCACCTATCATCATAGTATCCAAGAAGGATGGGACTTGGAGAATGTATATTGACTACAAATCTATGAATAAGATCACCCTCAAGAATCAATACCCTTTGGTTAGGATCCATGACTTGCAAGATCAATTGTAGCATGCCAAGTACTTCACGAAGTTGGATATCGAATCACGATATTATCATGTACGAGTAAAGTAAGATGAAACCTATAAGATTGCTTTCAAACAAGGTCTATATGAATGGTGGGTAATGCATTTTGGTTTGTGTAAAGCACTAGCTATGTTTATGCATTTGATAGAACAATGTATCGTGTTCCTTTCTAGAGTCATTTGTAATAGTGTACTTGGATGATATGTTGATTTTTATATAATCTATGAATAAGATCACCCTCGCGAATCAATTCCCTCTACTTAGGATCCATGACTTGCAAGATCGATTGTAACCAAGGAAAATTTTAGGGGCGAAATTTATCCCATAGGCTAATTTTAGGGTTTTTTTCCAAAAAAAGATTCGCCAATTTCCATTTTTTTCGAAAGGGATTTGCCCAAATTCCATAGGATAAAATTGTTTTTCTCTTAGAATCGCCAAAATTGTCCCAAAAGTATATAAAATCCTTATAAATTTGAATATTTTTTAACAAAAAACGCCAAACGGTTTATGTTTGGAATTTTAAGAATTAGTAAAATTCGCCAAGGATTCTACACTCTAAGAAAATTATGGGTCCTTAAATTTTCCTTGATTGTAACATGCCAAGTGCTTAACAAAGTTGGATATCGAATCGCTATATCATGTATGAGTAAAGTAAGATGAAACCTATAAGATTGCTTTCAAACAAGGTCTATATGAATAGTTGGTAATGTGTTTTGGTTTGTGTAAAGCACTAGCTATGTTTATGCATTTGATAGAATAATGTATCGTGTTCCTTTCTAGAGTCATTTTTAATAGTGTACTTGGATGATATGTTGATTTTTATCCCTACCTAGGAAGATCATATATCACATCTCATGTAGGTATTAGAGACCTTGAGAAAACATAAATTGTTGGAAAACCTTAAGAAATGTGAATTTTTTAATGTATGTGAGGTATGTGATTGGAGGATGGGAACTCAAGATTGATCATGCAAAGATAAAGGCCATTTTCAAGTGGCAAACCCTTATTAATGTCACTAAATTTAGAATCTTTGTGGGAGTAGGATAGTACCCTAAAAATTTATAGAATCATTTTCAATTGTGGCTACACCACTACATGCCATAACAACAAGTGGAAAGAGTTTGAAGAGTTGAAACAAAGGATTGGTCAAGCTCAAATTCCTGTATTACCCATTTTAAAGAGTCCCATTGATATGCAGATGCATGTAAGTGGATATTATATGGGAGTGGTCTTGATGCAAGGATTCAAGCCATTTTGTTATCATTCTAAAATTTTAATGGTAGTCCAAACGATTGCCAACTTACGAGGTATGTGTATTGACCTAGAATGCATGAAGATGTTGCTTGGTCGACTTGAGGATACATACTTTGGTGTAGCTTAGTTTATTAAATGATGTATACGTTAATGTAGCATGATTTATTCGAGGATGCATACTTTATATCAAAGTCCAAATGACCCCAAGAATATATAGAACCCTCCTCTGAGACACTCGGTCTCTAATTGTGCACCAAATGATATTTTAAGACTTTTTTATATTTTTAATGTGGCACCTACTCATTGGATGTAAATTATTCCCATCATGGCCCATTTTTCCTCTGTTTAATTTTTCCCCTCTCCATACATCATGTGGCTATTAGGTTTCAATAAATCCCTTCAATCAACATATAAAGCTTTTTATTTAGGGTGGAGGGTGAAGGTAGCAATTATTTTCCCTACTATGACCTTTCTCCACCCCACATTGATTGAGCATTAGGTGTGTGTCTATTTTCTTTTAGTTGTATTTAAGGGTGGATGGTGGAGGTTTATACCTTCCATTGCAGGCTCATCCCGTGTCACATTACTTTTCCTTTCCTTGCCTCAACTTATTATTTTTGAAAAGGGAGGAGAGTGGAGGTAACACTCCCTTTTTATATTTTATTGAAATCCACATTTCCTTGTTCTACTCCACCTTTTTATTTTTTCGATGTCCTTTGGGGTGAAGGGTGGAGGGTAGACCTCCACTCATTTATCACTTAGCCAAAATTATGTTAATGAGATTGATACCAATACTTTAACACAAGTCTACATGTGTTCCTATTAAACTTGCAACTTTTCGAAAGTAAAATAAAGTAGCTTGGAACTAGTTCTAACCATGAAGAATTTAACATGTGTTTAAGAGGTTCTTAATAAAATCTTCACTAAGGCTCAAATATGATTTCTCCCAATTAAAACAAAAGATAATTTCTTTCAATCCAAAATATATTCCAAGTGTTAAAGATAATTTCTTTCAAACCAAAATATATTCCAAGTGTTAAGATAGTGTAAATTGATTGATGGTTCACCTTAGATCCCAATATCTTCCTCTTTTTTCCACTTCCTAAACTTGACTTCTATTCATAGTGGATTCCATATTTTTCTTCAAGGATCCCGTTTGGATCATACCTCCCTACTAATCAACTTTTGATTTCCCGCAAAAGCAAATTCCTCTAGCACCATGCTTCAAGTCTTCAAGGGTTAATGGCATAAATTCCTTAATAAGGTTTTTCAAAAGTTCAATATTTTGCTAGCTCTTGATGACTTCAGAGGTTTACACAATAGTGGTTTTCCTCTTCTACAATCTGGTGTTTAGTTTAGCTACAATTTACTAAGATCTTATACATTCTAATGATAAAATGAAATCCTTGTGCAATCTTCTTCCTTAATGCAAAATCTCCCTGATGGCATTCCATGGCTTGTCAAATGAAATAATTTATATATTTCTTTCCCATCTGGACTTCGCAATTGCACATGTATATAATATTGCCAGATGTATGTCCTCCTTTATCTTTCCTTATGAGAATTGATGAAGCTACAACAACAAACTCCTAGGTTGTCATGGCATATTTCTCCCCTTGGATGTGCTTGTGGAACTAGAGGAGCATGTTTTTTCATCAAGTCATCATGGTGAGAACACCCACATTCAATTACAATTGCTCTCAGTTTTATACAATTGATTGTTGATCCTTTAACATTCATAAATTTCCTTCATTTCTAATGTACACTCAATAACCTAAAAGAAGTGGTACATACAAAATCTATTAATCCATAACTAGCAATGAAAATTCCAAAGAAAACATAGCAACATTAAATATGAATACAAATATTCTAGTTTCCTTTTCAAATAATGTCATCTTGTTATATACAAATCTAAAAAGTTGTCATCACAACACATATTTCCTTCTCTACCATTTTACATTTATTCAGGGTATTTTTTAAGGATTCTAATATTATACTTAAGTATAGTACTCTGGGCGATTATTTTTGGATTGAAAAAAAATATATATAGATAGGTAGGCGAATATTAAATATGAAACATAGAATTTACTACTAAAACTTGTAAATTTTGTCGAATATTATGATAGAAAAAACATATTTTATGTAAATATAGGCAATAATAGAGATTAAAAATGACCAAATAACAAATTTATTTTTTGAAAAAAGGCCCAAAAATTAACCAATTGGCAAAATTTCGCCCCTAAAAGTTACCCTGCATTTATTCACCATATCCTCATGGGTGTAGGAGTGAGAAGAAATTTCAATGTGTATAACTATCATTGCATCAAGCCATTTCAAATGGGGAAACCAATAATAAAGTGTTGTTGGTTGAAACAACAACATATTTTTTCCAAGCACTCTTTGTAGGATGGATTATCCACATACTTATGTGGAATCATAGTCTCTATAAGGCCCCTTACCCTTAAAATTTCCTTCCATACCAATGGGATTCTAGGAAAATTACCATCTTTTCTTGGGATTCCTCCTTCCTATGGTGGTTCTTCACTGATGGAGTAATAGTCTATATAGATGACTCTTCTCTACTTACTAATTCTAGTGATAAGTTTACTATTCCTTCTTCTACATCCACTACTTCTATTTGGATTGTTGTTTCTTATTCGAATATAGATGTGGCCATTTCTTTTTCTTCCTCGACCTTATCTATCCACCTTCTCCTAGGTTTTGTTTCCTATTTCTTTGGATAAAAATAGGGTCGCGGCCTTCAACATTTTCCATTTGAATATCTTGTTAGTTTGCAATGGCTACAATAGTTCTTACTACTATTTAGTTTGCTTGGTACTCTTATCTTTCTTGAGATCTTTTGAAATTTTTGTTGGCTTAAGGAAGTGATATTGGGATCCTTATTCTTCTTGAAGCACTCTATTGTTTTCTCAGAGGTTTGTTTCTTCCAAGTTGAAGCCACATGATGGCCTCTCAATCCACATAAGAAACATAGATTAAAATACCAATATTCATCAACCTTATGGTCCTTCTTCTTATAAGGAAAATACATAATATGTGGATTTTCTTGTACATACCTATTTGGTTTTCCTGTGTTCTTGCAAGATGACTTGCTTCACCTTCTATGTGTTGGTGCACCCTAAGATGATGGGCTCATATGTTTTCTACCCTTAATCAAGATTACATAATATTGTTTGAGTGGTGAATTGTTTCCTACTCCATTTACTGATAACTATTATTCATTTGAAGTTTCCATTCCTTCATACTCATCTACCTTCAAAAAGGTGATCTTGGTGGTCTTAGCACCTCTAAGAGATAACCTTTGTTTAATAGGCGCATTGTATTTTTTTTCATAGGATTATCACTACTTTACACAACCTTAGAGAAATCACTCTTCCCATATTTACCACCACCAAATCCTAAGCTTTCATGCTTCATCCTAGGTTCTATTATAACAAGGTCTTAATCCATCATCCTATCTTCCCAAGCCTTTATTCCTTGTAGTCCATCTCATTCATTAGATCAGAGCTTTTACCTCTTGTATGTAATTCAAAAATAATAAATGGCTCATTTGTTGATTCGGAAAGAGAAATTTATTCAAAGTACGTGCTCACCATGTTGATCTTGGACATGGTGCAAATATCTTGTGTAGAAGTGGAATGATCTTCTTCTCTCTTCAACACTTAGACTTCTACTTAAAGTGTTGATAGTATTCCTTTGTAACTACCAATTATCATCGCAATTGTGCCATCATTTGCAAACATTTTCTCTCTTGTTAATCATCTAACTTAATTATCATCTCTCTAAAGTCCATGAGTTGATAGTTGCACTTATATAAACATGCCATGGAGTTCGCATTGAAATCCTAGTGTCTTTCAGTTGTTCCCCAGTGGAGGAAAGAAATCCTTTACACACACATATAATTTTTACATTTGATTTATTTTATATTTATTTATTTATCTTGACTACTGCAAATTCTCCCTCGATTGTCAATTCTTTACACAAATATGTTGATTGATGGAATCCAACCCTTTTGTGCCTATCCTTTCTCAAACCTTCACTCATGGATGATGTATCATAACTTATATTAGGAAAGGATACACTGATCTAATAACAATATAAACCTTAATCAATTAGCTTATGTTCAACTCGATTCACCAACATTAAGGATGTGTGTGTGTGTAGACAGACACACACACACACACCATACACACACACACACACACACACACACACACACACACACATACATATATGGAATTTATTTATTTATTTATTCTGACTACTACAACTTCTTCCTCGATTGTTGATTCTTTACACAAATATGTTGGTTGATGGAATTCAACCCTTTGAGCCTTTCCTTTGTGAAAGCTTCACCCACAGATGTTGTATCATAACTTATATTAGGAAATGATACATTCTCTAATAATAATATAACCCTTAATCAATTATCCTATGGCCAACTCAATTCACCAACATGGATCCTATGTTTATTATTATTTCTTGTTGTGTTATATAATGCTTGATATTTTTGTTTAATTATATTAGCATTATACTTGTGTTATCATCATGTTGTAGTGTATTCAGAAAAAGAGATACATGTAGTAAACCCATACAATTCTACGAGGATTTCTTTGAACAATGTACGAGTTTACTACATGTAACTCATACAATTGGAAGAACAACATCAAAAGGAGGCTTTCCTTGGCTCCAAGAATTCTAGAAAAGATGCAGAATATATCTAGGGCTCAACTAGAGCTTTGATTCTATGCTCGTGGATGAAATGATAAAGGAGAGATAATTACCTTCAATATACACTCAAGGCTTCATACCCTTACTTAAAACACTCAATTAGGCTTTGGACTGGTGTGTATCTGAGTTTATTTCCTATTGGGTTCATGAACCAACTAAAATCAAGAATGGACTTTTCTTGTTTCTTCTAAAGGTGAACTCGCCAACCAATTTTAGTTTGATATCTTGCTATGGAATCCATCACCAATTTTGTCATGCCTTTCTTCTTTCGAATCTTAGCTCTGGAAATGGATTCAAATATAGAATGACTTCTCACTCTCTATTCGTAAAATACTAGAATATCTTCTCTATCAATTGAAATGTTGTCTCCCTCTTTTATCCACTACAACATGGTCAATCTCCAATTTGGCCTACAATGATCTATCAAACAAAGCATTGATGAGCCTAATATATTTTGGATCTACTACTCTCCATGAACACTTGAGCTTCATATCAGTTCATAAAGATTGACTTCTTCTGTGTCTGCTTCGAAGTCTAAGTCTCTCACTTTCTTCTTCCTACCACAAATTTCAACTCATTGAATTAGAAATACACTAATAAGAATAAAAATATATACAATTGCATGAATAACTAAGCTCTCTAAAATACCAAAAATCATTAAACTCCATTTTTGTCTATTTCCAACCCCTATGTTCCCTTGTATTTCCATAGAATGACAGAGGAAACAAGGATCCATTATGGGATTCCAGTTATTTCCTCATGCATATTTTCACTTGTCTTCTTCCCTCCAAAGGGAAAATGACCTTTAGAATATGCGCATGACTCTTCATGGATACTCATGCTCTAACTATGTATGGAACAACCTTTTGGGAATTTTTATCTATTTTCCATGTGGCATTGCTTATCTACTAGAGAGTCTTCCCATGGTGGCCTCTATTGCCTTTGGTTCCTTTTCTCCATGTGGTTATTAAATTTGAGTATTCCCTTATGTTATGGAACAAATCCCCAAAATATCATAAAAAGAAAAAGAAAGAGTAACTCGAAGCATTAAAAATGAAATAAAGAGAATGAATAAGAAGCATCTTCAAAGGGGAAACCTTCTTTCACAATAATCAAATGCATAAGATGCGATGATCTCAAAAAGTAGGCCTCCTTGGTGTGTGTGTGTGTGTGTGTGTCAGTGTTTCCCTTGTTGGTAGGCTGGGACCTTAATTGTAATTGCACCATTTATTTCCTATATAGATAGGAAATAATTGGTGCAATTACAATTAAGGTCCCAACCTACCAATAAGGGAAACAATGATATAATAACAGAAATGTAATGTCACAATATCTAGGGCTTAATATGCCCTTCCCCTTTAAATAAGTGTTGCCTCAACACTTGATTAATTGTGGATATTTTAAATGAAGAACTCATCTTCCCATGTCACCTCTTCTATTAGCAAGTTCTTCCACTTCCACTTAATAATTTCTCAATTTGTAGTTGTTTGATTCATGTTTCAAGGATTGTTTTAGGTTCTAGTATGATTTTCCCTTATCCATCAATATCTGGTAACTTAGTATGAATTGGGATATTGTCATCGATTATGTTTTTTAGGAAAGAAACATGGAAGAGTGGATGTACATGTGATATTTTGTAAATATTGTAAATATATGAAGACTTGTAATGTGAAGAGTCATGTAACTGCTTGCAATATGAAAAAACAAGAGTTACTGCTCTTATGTATAAATAAACACTCCCATCAATAACAAATTCATCCTTGGACTTACTTTCATGGCTCAACAGTGGTATCAAAGTGAAGGCTCTGTCATAACTCCAAACTCTGCCTCTAGCCTATCATATTCCTCTACCTAGCATACAGTCTGCTTTCCATCTCTATCATGCTCAGTCTACAAATTTGAGCATTAGATGTTACCCCAATTTTATCTATGTGTATCAATGCATATGCTACATGACCTATGCATATAGATTCTTCCTGGTGTCGTTTGGTCCTCGTTCCTCTGCGTTCACCCACATCTTCTTCTCCATGAAATCATAACTCTATGAATCTACAAATCACTGTCATATTTGTGTATGGTTTTCCTTCCTTTTTTAAAACCCTGATATCCATACAAAAAATGGAATATTTTCTACATGAGAAACCACAAACCCTAATTGTGTGTCTCCATTCTTTGTTCATGACCTGATTTATTCAAGGTTATCCCTCACAAACTGTGTGTGACTGAGTATTCAGGCTGTTGTTGACGTGCTTTGTCTCCCCTAGCTTCACTTTGTGTTTATTCCCACTTAGCTCGTTAATGATATCTCGCCTTATCTCAAGTGTCTTTGGAGACCTTGCTTAGTGTTTCTATATGTTTAGTTCTGTTTGGTTCCTCTATATGATATCTTAACTTTGTGCATGGAAATTTTTTATTCAAGATTTAAGTTCGACCCAACTCAGATCCATTGTTTCCTTAACTGAGTGCATCAACCAAGCAATATCATGAGGGAGACAGACTATTCAATATAAACAAAAAATATAACACGAGGCATGACAATACGAAGAAGAAAAGATTCAATAGATATTGGCATATAAATCGCAATGATTAGTGATCTTTGTAATTAATTACTATCTAAGAGAAACATACCTTGTAAAAGTTCGTTATCAAATAGTTAGTTTATTGAACATATGTACAATGGAATGATTTAGATTGTGCACCCACCAAGCAATCCCATGAGGGAGGAGAGTCTAGAATAAGTAGAGTTTCTAGAGCCGAAAACTAGTGAATGCCCCACAATCACACCATTTCACTCGAAATTTGGTTTGAGCGTAGTTATTGTTTTATTTTTGAGTTTATATTCTTTCTTGGACATTATTTTTTTTGTAACAAGGTGTCAAGCTCTCATGAAAATACTTGTTTTTGCGCAAAAATACCATATTATAGATAAAATATTGTAGTGCCAAACTACAAAATTTGAAGATTGTACTACAATATAATTATATTGCAAGATTTTTGCATACATTGTCCATAGTTAGAAATTATCTATTTTTTTTCTACAACATTTCAATAGATTGTAAACGGTGGTAGAGACTCAAACCCGCACCCAATATTATTTGCACTCCTTATTTTTCATTGCAGAGTGTTTCGTTGAAGAAGCATTTTTTGGATTCCATTGTTGGAGCAATACTCATTAGTAAAGACAACTACCCAGAATGGTTGAGAAATATCAAGCACATGCTCATCTTCAATTATTTGTGGGATGACATATGTGAAGGAGAAATTGTTGAAACAATGGATGGTCCTATGATCCTTACACCGAAACAACCTATAATAGACAAACAACTTGCCACTATATGGAAGAGAAGAGACACAAAGGAATATGCAATGATCGTTGCTACATTAAGTGAAGAGGTGAGTCGACATATAACACCTACTAAAACCTCTCATGATGCTTTAAAGAAGTTAAAATACCTATTTGACTCACATGTAGAATTAGATCTAATTTAGTTGATATTGAAGCTCTTCAACCTAAAGGTGGAAGATAGTGATCTGATGATTATTCCATATGATTTTAGAGCAGTCATGCATGAAATCAATTCCACTAGTGCAAAGGTATACCTTCCTCTCACTGCCTTTGTCAAGTTCATCTACTGCACATATTCACACTACCTTGAATCACTTCAAGCTAGTGGTAATTTCAAATATCTCACCTTTGACACTTTGGTGGATAAGCTTGCAGAAAGAAAGAAAGCAGGCTTCGGAAGAAGACATTTTAGCCCACTGGAGAGACTTTGTACCTTTCCCAGAAAAGGAAGAATCATCTAGATGATTCATCTAAAGGAGAAAATAGTAAGAGAAGATGAGGAAGAAATAATTTCAGAGACATGAAGGGTAGAAACAATCTCAACAAGATACTTGACCTTCACTGTGGTTGTTGCGGAAAGAATGGACATGATGCAAATCATTATTGGGCTCCATGGAGACGATTAAATAGAAGCATAACCAGAAGAAAGAAGACAAAGTTAAATATGATGAGACTGGTAAATCCCCTAAATATGCTCACTTTATTGTTGCTCATTGTAATGTTGGAATAAATAAAGTCACTTTCAATATTTCATTTACATCTTAGAGAGATACTTTGTTTCTTGACACTAGTTCAACCTCCCACATGAAATTTAGGAGAGAATTGTTTGAAGCATTGGATTGCAATGTGGACATTGTAGTGTATTTTACATATAAGTCCAGCCTCAATCCCAAAGGAATTAGCTCCATCAAGTTCAAATTTCCTGGATTCTTTGACTTTTTGTTGCATAATGTTCTCTATATTTGAGAGTTGCAAAGAAACTTGTTGTCCTCGGTGCACATTCGAAATCAAGGACATTCCATCCATGTGTTCGATGGGATAGGTGAGATAAGGAGACTGAGTCTGAAAACTAGGTCATCATGACCATATATGAAGATGAGAAACTATTGAAGCTGAAAGGAACATCTGCAAGAGCTCACAATTTTTCCTACCTCTCTCAACATGAAGAAGGAACATTGTCTTCTTGTCTTCTATGGCATGCTATATATGAACGTGTACATCAACTATAATAGTCTCCAATTGTTGAATTTTTTTTTTCTCATTTTCCCACCATCCCAATAAAGTTGGAATAGTCCGATACTTGTACTCTTGGAAAACATAGTAAGAAACATTTTCATGAGTCAAATTTCAGAGAATGTAGAAAGCTAGATTTGATACACTCTGATCTATGTGTCCCCATGTATGTTACTTTTGAAAATGGTAATAAATTTATCATGAATTTTGTTGATGATTACACTGGGATGTGTTGCGTCTATTTACTAAAGAAAAAATCTAACACATATGAAACATTAAAAAAAATTCATGTATGGATTGAAAATGAAGCACAATCTCACATTGGCCAACTTTGTACTGATAATGGAAAAGAATACACTTCTGATGAATTTGAAAACTATCTTTGTCTACATGGGCTTAGGCATCAAACTACAATTCCATATAATCCTCAACAAAATGGTGTGGCAAAAAGAATGAACATAACTCTCTTGAATATGGTATGCTCCATGCTATTTTTCAAGAATGTGAAATTGATTTTTTGGGGTGATGCAGTTTTATGTGTAGTTTATTTGAGGAATAAAATTCCAACTTATGCTCTTGCAAACAAGGCTCCATGCGATATTTGGTATAGTTACATTCCTTTGATGAGACATCTAAAGGTCTTTGGTTCCGCCTACAATGCCTTCATACCAAAGGAACATAGAAACAAGCTCAATGCACGAATTCAAAAGTGAATCTTATTGGGGTATTCAAACACCACCAAGGCATATTGTCTTTATGATGAGGTAAACAAAAAGTTTATACTTTCCATACATTTTATTCTTCTTGAAACAAATAAAAATGACAAGTCTATTGAGAGGCAACTTGATCGTCTAGATAAATTCACCCATGTAACTATATTTCATGAATTTGATGATGAGATTCCACATCTTGAAGGGGGGATCCCTATATTAGACCAATATATGGAATCTCCTTTTGCAGAACCATCTCCCCCTCATTAAGAAGTTACTACCACTTCACTATAACACGAGCTTGAAATGATTGATGTGATTGAAAATATTGGAAGAATAAATCTTCAAGAGAATGAAGCCCCACCCACTAAGCAACTTGGAACTTCACGAAAAGTTCCAAAGAGGGTCACAAAGACACTTGAAAGTGTCTATCTTGATGAAGTTGGAAACATAGGAATTGGAATTTTAACAAGGCAAGAAGATGGAGGAGTTGTAGATAATTCAAGTTCAGGTGATGTACAAGATATGGATATTTCATATGATTGAGAATTGAATTTATCTACTAACCTTGAACCAACATCCTTTGATTCAAGAATTTGTTGCTTATGATAAGTTGAAAGAATCCATGCAGAATGAACATGATTCTCTCATAAAGAATGGGACATGCAAGTTAGTGGACCCTACATTTGGAACCAAACCAATTGGTTGCAAGTGGGTCTACAAGAACAAGTACAAATCATATGGCTCACTTGATACACATAAGACAAGGCTTGTGGAAAAAGGTTTTGCACAGAAATAAGGCATTAACTATGAGGAGAATTTCTCTCCCACAACAAAATGGGATACCATCCACACTCTATTATATTTGTCTACACATAATGGGTGAATATTTCAGTAGATATATGTGGAGACTAATTTCTTGAATGGAGACTTGAAATATAATGTCTTCATGTCTCAACTAGAAGGATTTGTTGTGAAGAGATAAGAGAAAAAGGTATGAAAACTTATCAAGTCACTGAATGGATTGAAACAAGCACCTCACACATAGTATGGAGTTGAAATTGAAGTTCAAACACTTTAATCTTGATGATGCAACATGTTTTGTAAAGAAAATTGGAAGAGTAGTTGTATACCTTGTGGTGTATGTAGATGATCTTTTGATGACAGGGAAGAGTGAAAGTTACATTGCATCTATAAAGAAATAATTTAAGAAGGGATTTGAAATGACATATTTCGGACATCTTCACTGCTACTTGGGGATTGAAGTAATTCAAAATACCACGTACATAATCTCTCAAAAGAATTACGTTGGATATTTGTTGAACAAATTTGGAATGACATAATGTAACCCTCTCACTACTCCAATGGAATAGAATTTGAAGCTTGCATCAAAATAAGTAAATAAATTTGAGGATGCAACCAAGTACTTACAACTTGTGGGAAGTATTATCTACCTCACCACCACCATACCAGATATTTCATTTGTTTTTGGGATCCTTTCTACTAGGTTTATGCAAAAACCTCATGAAGGACATTGGTCTTCTACCAAAAGAGTTCTAAAATACTAGAAGGGGCATCGATATTTTGGACTCAAATATTCTAATATGGGTGAATTCAAACTAGTTGGATATTATGATTCAAAATTCAATGGTGACAAATAAAATGGAGTGTCTACTTTAGGCTACCTCATGAGCCTTGGATAAGTAACTATCTCCTAGATATCACACAAATAGTCTATTATAGATAATTCCACAACATAGGTAGAATATGTGGTTGTGGTAGAAGAAACTAAGGATATTTTGTGGATCAGGAAAATACTTGAATATTTCCATGAGAAATTGGCGAACTCTACTCATCTACTAATTGACAACACTTCTACAATCAAGTTTCCCAAGAATCCCATATTCCATAATTAAACCTAGCACGTCAACACAAAGTACCATTTGATTTGATATCATGTAGAGGCCAAGACAATTCATTTTAGACATTGTTTCACAAGTGAGCAAATTGCATACATCTTCACCAAAGCACTTGGAAGAGAGAAGCTTGAAAAGTTCATAAATATGCTTGAACTCATGAACACCTCTTCAGATTAAGGGGGGGGGGGGGGTGTTGGACACCTAATCCTAAGGGATTATGGTATAGTTTGTAAATATTGTAAATATTCAAAGACTTAGAATGTGAAGAGTCACAAAGAGTCACACAATTGCTTGGAATATGAAAAACCAAGAGTTACTTCTCTTGTGTATAAATAAACACTCTCATCAATAACAAATTCATCCTTGGAGTTATTGTCATGGATCAATGAGGAAACTCCAATTTGTAAACCAAACTTCCAATCCTTTGGAACACCTTATAGGGACCATAGTACTTGGGTGTTAATTTATTGTTCTTATTTTATTCCTCGAGGGGCATTTGTTTGTATAGTTGTATCCTCAAAAATACCCAATCCCCCACTTCAAATTTCCTTTCACTACGTTTTTTATATGCTTTTTATTTCATCATATTTTGTGTTATAGCCCACTTATCTTTCAATAGTTGGAGAACCTCTTGTTGGTTCTCTATGTGATCCTCCATTGCTTGAACATTGGATTTTCCATTCAACGATGATGTGATGGATGGAGGATAATAGTCATAAAGTGCCATAAATGGGGACATTTTTTATGGAGTATGGAAGGATGTGTTGTACCACCATTATTCCAAGGGAAACCACTTGACCCATTGTGTTTGTTTATCATATGTAAAGCAATGAAGATACCCTTTTATGCATTTTATTTACAATATTAGCCCATCGGATTGAGGATAGTAAGAGGATTTGTGAGCTAATTGAGTACTCAAAGAAGAAAATATTTATGTCCAAAATTTACTGGTGAAAACTGTATCTCTATCTCTTACAATAATCTTGTGGATTCCATGTATCTTATGAACTATTTCCATGGATGTTGCAACAATTGTACATGCTTTAAAAGGATGATAAAGATAGAAGAAATTGGAATACTTTGTGAGTTGATCCACCACTACCATGATGAAATTATTTCCTTCATACTTTTGTAGACCTGTGATAAAATCCATGGAGACCTCTTCATAACAATGACTTTTTATGTCTAATGGTTGTAGAAGACCTTAGTGTATTGATTTCCTCTCCCTTATTCTATTTGGAAACCGAAAATTCTTCCACAAAAGTTTCAATATCATTTTTAGGACCTTACTAGAAAAAATCCTTCTTGATTCTATAGTAAGTTCTCAAGAACCCTGGATGTCCTCCTATAGTAGAAGCATGCAATTCCAAAAGGACCTTTTGTTTGAGTTGGGAAATTTTTCTTACATAAATATATGCGATCTTGATACCATCATGAATCATTCTTCCGCACAAATTTATCTAATGCACTAGGGCCTCTTGTAGTTGCTAATTTATCTTTCATGCCTTCTAATCTTGCGTCCATTTTGTCCTTGCTTCTTCCACCCAATAAGATTGTGGAATGGAAATAACACAATGTAAGCACTATGTGTCTTCTTATTTGCTTGTAAGTGAATCTACCACCACATTTTGTTTTCCTCTTTTGTAGATAATGTCAAAGTCATAACATAACATCTTTATCATCCATTTTTGTTGCTCTTCTTAAAATAATCATTTTCCCAAGAAGTACTTAATACTATCATGTTTTGTTCTTACCTTGAGTTGTAGTCCTAATGGGTAGGGGTTCCATTTCTTAACTACATGCAGTAAAGCCATCATTTCCTTGCATAAATTGGTTTGAGTAAGTTTTTTCCTTTAATTCGGGAACTTTGAAAGGAAAGAGACCTTCCTTCTTGCATTAAAATTGCACCAATTCCATGCCTTGAAGAAATAAATATTTTTTTCTTTCTGAAATTGGGCGTGGTTAACATAGGAGATGTACACATAGCCTCTTTAAGTTTTTCAAAAATTGTGGTTTCTTCTTGAGTCCAAGAAAATGCTTCCTTTTCCAATAACCTATTAAAGGTGTTTCTATTTAACCATAATTCTTAACGAGGTTGTGGTAATGCCATGTAAATCCTAAGAATCCTCTAAGATTCTTCAAGGTTTTGAAAATTGGCCATTCAAACATAGTTTTATTTTTTGTAAGGTTCACTTTGACACCTTCATGCGATACAATATGACCCAAATATTCCATTTCCTAAACCCCAAAGGAACAAATAGAAGGTTTTGCATATAGTTGCTTCTCCTCCAATAATTTTAAGACCATGTTAGCATGTTGTACATGCTCTTCCCAATATTTTTTGTAGAATAGTATATATCATAAAAAATGACTATCAAAGATTTTCTAAGAATTTAGAAATAGAATTCATCAAGCTTTGAAATGTGAAAGATGCATTAAGACCAACCAAACAACATCACAAAAAATCATAATGACCTTCATGTGTTCTAAAGATTATTTTTGGAATGTATTCTTGCCTCATTCTGATTAAATGATGATATTTAGAGAGTATATGCAACTTGGTAAAGAAATTTGCTCCATGTAATTCATCTAATAATTCATCAATTTTAGGAATATGAAACTTAATTTTAATGGTCATATTGTTGAGCTCTTTATATCTAGACACATAAACCATGAACCTTCCTTTTTTGAACCATCACCATTGGTGCAAAGAAAGCACTTTGGCTAGGCTTAATTATGCTAGCATCTAAAATTTCTTGAACCATATTCTCAATCGATATGGGTATCTACAACATCTAATGTTAACTGTCACACTTCCTAGTTGTAAGTGAATAACATGGTCATGATATCAAGTAGGTAGAATCCCTTTAGGCATCTCTCCAAATACCTTGGAATGATTGTCAATAAATATTTGGAATCCACAGGAATAGAGGGTATAGATGTGTGAACATATAGCCGACATAATTGTGCAATTACACCATGGAGTGCTTTATTTAACAATCTTATCATGTTATTAGAGCTTAAATCACTTTAGAGGGTTTCCACGGGATACTTATGAGTTCAATTTCCTTTCCTTCTGAGGAGAAATCTCATGAAAGTTCCTTGAAATTAAAATCTATTGTTCCTAATGATTGAAACTAATAGACCCCTAATACAACATTAGCACCACCCATTTGCACTGAAATCATTGGGATATCCCATAAATACTCCCACATTGTAAGCTTAATACTATGTAACTTCACTAAACAATTTATGGTACCTCCATTTGCAATCATTACTTGAAACTCTGGTGCTAGATATAAAATCAATTGAGAATCTTGGCTAATTTGCAATGAATGAAGTTATGGGTACTACTAGAATTAATATGGCTACTACTATAATTAACAAACATTGTTACATTTTTCTTTTTGATATGATTGCTTGCTCAAGGACTCATTTTCCCAAGGCGCAAGGTCAAATCATTCTATATATATTTCCATATTAATAGTTTGAGTGTTAATGCTAGGCAATGCATGAAAATATATGGTTAGAGTATTACATTCTAGTTCTACATCTTGAGACTATTCCATTTCTTGATATTTTTCCTCTTCACAATCTATGCAAGATAATTTATTCTCACTGCACTTGTTCCCCTTACTATATTTACTATCACATTTGAAACATAACACCTTTGCTACTATTTCCTCTACTTGCTAAGGTGTCCACGTTATAGGCTAAGAGAGGTTAGGATGGGAAAATTTTTCCTCTCTATAGGTGTTAGTGGCAACCCTTCTAGTAGCCATATTTTTACTTTCAACTTTTCTTGCCAAACTAAAAGCATTCTCCAATGATTTGGTTTCAAAGAGACGTACCTCATGTTCAATTCTCTTCTTTAAAGTGCCCATAAAGAGATCCAACAAATTATCCTTTGAAATATTCTTCATTATAAGACTCAACTAATTTCGAAATTTCTTAATGTGCTTATTTATTCATAAATATGGATTGAGAGACAATATAGTCCTTTTCAAGATCACAGAGTCATTGGTACCATACAAATGATCAAATTCTAAATACAAGGACACAATAACTACATTTTTGTAAAGTTGGCACGTATTGTAGATCAAATCATTATTCCAATTAGAATAAACATGTTATGGGATCAAACTTCTTCATAATGATCTTAGGAATGAAGTAGTTCCTTGGTCCCGATTTGAGCCCATGATTATGTGGATCTTGGACTAATGATTGATAAGGTGCTTGGGACTCAAATCTGTTGTTCTCTGAGTGTGATAGAATTTTCTCTTGATGTGACTGTGACTCCACCATATTTTTCTCTTCATGTTAGGGCACTACCCTAACCCCCTTACTTTAGGATTTAGTCAAGTAATGTAAACGACCATATATTTTGAATAAGGTCGAGTAGTTAGTAACAAACAATCAATGTAGAAAGGGTCTCTCTATTGATTAAGGATCACCGGGAAATTGGAACTTATTAATTATTCGATCATACCAACTAGCTAGGATTTTGGATATGGGAATCATATTTAAAGATATAGAAGGCTACAAATTTCTTTGTCTATAAATTATTGTATTAGAGCTCTTCTCAAGTGAAAGGATTCCCAACCTTAAGAGGCATGTGAACATTTCTTCCATATTTAAATATCATAATATAAGATCCATTTCTACTGCATTTCTATTTCTTTTTCTCTTTGCTCTATTAATTTTCAATATAATATTGGAATCATGGCATTATATATCTATGTTTATCTTTCTACCACACTAATTTGCAGGATTAAGTACACCACAAGTGGTATCGAGGTGCTTTCCTGAGCCAACATGACTCCAATACTTTAAAAAAATGGCTAGAGATGCGTTTTGGAATCTTTAAATAACCACAAAGATCTATCATTTAGTAGGTAAAACTATGGAAGGGGAAGAAAACACACAGAGAATACAATTGGTACTTAGTCATGTTGTACCTTTTGTTGGTACAATTGTTGGACACCATTGTAACCTGCTTTGGCAACCCTTTGAGTAGTATCACATCAAACAACACGTGCACATAGAATCTCACTTGCATGTACCCTCAAGTATATAGGAAGTCCCCTTGGTGACCTGAAATCATTATATAAGAAAAATTAAATAACAAATGTATACAAAAAAAATTAGCGAACTTCACTCATTTAGGGGGAAAAGATGTATTATGGTTGGAATGGAAGGGGTGGGAGAAGCAAATGAGGAGGGTGTATTTTTTTAATTTTTTACATAAAAGGAGGGTAAGGGAGAAGTAGGTCGAGTTTAATTTTGTTTTTAACACTTTATTAATTAAATCATTATTATTATCATTAGTTTAAAAAAAATTGTTTCCTTTGGTTTGTATTCATTCCTCTCTAATTTTTAATGTGTTTTTTTTAATGATTTTGTTTGCATTAATATTAGTCGTTGAGGTAATGATTTCAAAATTGTTATAATTTTAAACTTGAAAAAATAAGGGTGTTACTAGTAGCACCTTTTTCGGTTTGAGGTTTAATTTTAAGATTTTAGTTGCAATGGTATCGATTGTTAAGCTCATTGTTTCAAACAAGTTTTAATTTTAACCCAAAAAATTAGTATTATTGGGAGCATCACTTTTTCATTCAAATGTTGATTTTAAGATATTACAATGGTATCGATTGTTAAAGCCATGGTTTCAATCAAGTTGTAATTTTAATTTAAAATTTTTCAATCAAGTGTTGATTTTAAGATTGTGGTTGCAATGGAACCAATTGTTAAGGTCATGGTTTTAAACAAGTTATAATTTTAAACTCGAAAAAAGGGATGCTATTGGTAGCACCACTTTTTGATTCAACTCATTTTTTTATTTGGGGGTTGATTTTAAGGTTTTGGTGTTGGAACGCAAGGTTATGTAGGTTCATCACACTAGACAGTTGATAGTCAGAAGTCGACTAGCGGAGTAGTCGACTAGCAGAGTAGTCAACTAGAGGCTTGACTGAGTCAACAATTAAACGATCGACTAAATGGTTGATGAGGTCATGCCAGTTGGCTCAAATACAACATCCGAATAAAATATGGGACATTGCATACTTTGTAGAAACCGTTAGAACTAAGGACTCCTATTGGTGGACCAGATCCTCCTCACTTCAAGTAAGTTGGTTAGATCTGGAGACTATAAAAGAATGACCCTATGGGTTGTGTTCATTAATTTCATTCATATGTTCAAGCATGCATTGTGATGCTCTAATCATAATGCATTGTGCTTAAGTGTTGTAACCGTGTCTTTAGACACCACCCATCTTCTTGGAATATTGTTCCCTTTTGCTATTTTATTTTATGTTCTATACTTCATATGAAGAGGTTCCCCAACATGGTATCAGAGATTTTGGTTTTGACCTAGCCCTGTTGTCTATGAATCATGCTAAGTTGGATCTAGTGTTGATTGAATCCATATCGAAGATTTTTTTACTGATACCTCTTCTTTGAACTTGGATCAGATCTTTTTAATAAGAAGGATGACTTCCAAGATAGAACATGTTGTTCTAAATGGACATAATTATGCAATACGGGCACCATATATGGAGACTTTGTTGAAAAGCAAGGGACTATGGAAATATACCAAGGTCAGTATTGCATATCTGATGTATGTTGAAGTTGAGTTTATCATTGATGGAAAGAAGGATGAGGTTGTTAGGATCATCACAACCTACATTTCAAGAAAGATTCACTTTCATACAAGCAGGATTGAAAGTCTCATGTCGTCTGGAATAAGTTGAAGTCACTGTTCAACAAGGTTAATGAAATTCAAGTAATGCAGATAGAGAAAGAGTTTATCTCTCTAGAACCCCATTGGCCTTTGAAACAATTGAGAACTATTTGGCTCACATCAAGAAGATACATTTGAAATTGGGTGAATGTGGCAAGGATTTTCAAAATAAGAATGGACAACTCATTGAACTAGTTGTAACGAATTTGAGAACACTTTATGATGTCTTCTTCTCCTCCTTTCGCACTAGCTGGATATCATGCAAGCAACATGGTAAGGACTTCACCTTCGATACTTTCTATGATTTGTTGATTAAATACCAACGAATGTTTCTTGAAGAAGGGAAGCTTGGTAGAAAACACCACACTCACTTTCTGAAAAGCAAGGTCAAGAAAAATTATAGAGAACGATGGTGGTTTTCCACATCATTGACCAGAATGCATTGATAAACCTACTAAATAAAGGACTGAAGAATCGACATTGATGAAGAAGAATTGAGATAAAAAAAAAATTCCATTGTGGAAAAATGGGACATGTCGAGAAAACCTGTTGGAAGAAGATGAAGGGATTGGAAGGAAAGGTCAAGCATCTTGAAGACAGTGCATCAACTAGTTAGTTGATCAACCGACCTGCTGAAAAATTTACGTTTTCTATTAGCACTTTCTAGGAATTACATGCCCGTACCACTCAGACAAAATAGATACTTGATTATGGTTGTACTCATCACATGGATAAGGATGCTTCTATGTTCTCTTCCTTGAGTGGAGCTACAGAATAAAAGATTTATGTAGTTGATGATTATACTCTCACCATTGTTAGAAGCGACGATGTTGAATGTCGGCATAGTCAAATAACCAATGTATATCATGTACATAGCTTGAGTGCAAATTTGTTTTCGGTTGTGCAAATTACATGGACTAAAAATATTGTTGAGTTTTAGTTAGAGCGCTTTATCATAAAGGATTTGAGGCTTGGGGAGGTGATTGTTGCTCCAGGATTTCTAGATACCAAAGATGAACTTTACAAGTTTTGTGATTCTCCCAGACCGACTGGATTGACTTGACCGAGTGCACTCATTGCTCAAACTAACGACACAAGTCAAATTCGGCATGGATGCCTTGGACATCTAAAATTTATAATTTTAAATATGATGGTAACAAATAATAGGGCTATTGGTCAACCAAAGACTATTCCACCCAATGGATTTTGTAGAGGATGTGTGAAGTTAAAAGCATAATCAGGCACCCTTTGATTTCGAAAAAGCATGGCAAGAACATAACCAACTAGAAATTATTCACAGTGATATATGTTGCATGAACAAACCTTCATTAGTAGGTGTGAAGTATATTATGATCTTTATTGATGATTTCTCTAGATTTTCTTGGGTATATTTCCTGAAGAATAAGAGTCATGTCTTTGAAAGATTCAAGGAATTTAGGGCATTGGCTGAAAAACAATGTGGCCGACCCATCAAATGTTTGAGATCAAACAGTGGTGGTAAATATGTGAGTCGACAGATTGAAGAATATCTCTTGCAAAATGGAATATCTTGGAAAATATATGTCCCTCACACCCCTTAACAAAATGGATTCACAGAATGGAAGAATAGGACTTTAGTATAAATTTCCCAATGCCTAATGTAGACCAAAGGTATTCCAATGAAATTTTGGGTAGAAGTTATTTATTGCTCAAACTATCTTCTGAACCTTGTTCTGATTAGAGTTTCCAGCAACATGACTCTAGTCGAGAAGTGGAATGAAAGGAAATCCTCTGATAGACACCTTAGAACTTTTGGATGTGTTGCTTGGGCACATATCAGTGATAACTGCAGAAAGAAATTAGATGCAAAGAGTCATGCTTGAATCATGATGGGATGTTGAGATGAGTCAAAATCCTATGAACTATTAGACCCTGTCAAACAATAGATCATTTTGAGCTGAAATGTGATCTTTGATGAGAATATTTCAGGTAATAATTTGTTGAAATACTCCTATGTTCTAGCACATAGGGATATGTTTGATATTCTTAAAGAATCTGGATCGATTGTACCCTTCTATGAAGTCCCAATCAGATCAATGAATTCTACTCCTAAGTCGACTGGTATTCATTCTACCTTGATTGAATATGTCGATATACATCGAATCACTCGATTGACCATTATTGACCTAAATCACCCTCTGACTTGTCTACCTCGGTGGGTTGCTAAAACAATTGAATCTATTGGACCAGATCCTGGAGATGCTAGTATTGGTCGATAGGCCAGTAATTAGAAACATCATGGCATTGTTGTTACTGATGGCATGTGTTCTTGAAACCTGTGATACTGACAGTTATGATGATGCTCGAAGAGTGCATGAATGGGAAAATGTTATGGCTGCTGAAATTGATGGTTTGAAGAAGAATTAGACTTGGGAATTTGTTTCTTGACCGGAAGGAAAGAATGTTGTTAGGTGTTGATGGGTCTATAATACCAACTTTATTTTCAACGGTGTTGTTGAATGCCACAAGGCTCATTTGGTTTCCAATGGCTTCTCTCGGAAAGAAGGAAGTGACTACACTAAAACCTTTTCCCCTGTTGCAAAAATGAACTTTGTTTGACTAATCCTTTCCCTTACTACTCGTTCTGGATAGGAACTTCATCAAATGGACGTTAAAAGTGCTTTTATTCATGGTGATTTATCTAGAGAAATTTATATGGAACAATCTCCTAGTTTTGTGACAAATTATAGTCTTGTTTGTCAACTCAAGAAGTTGTATGGTTTGAAACAAGCACCTTGTGCTTGGTATGAGAAGATTTCTCATTTCTTTGTCAATATTGGATTCAAACGTGTGAATCTGATTATAGTATTTATGTATTACATGTTCATGGTGATACTTTGATTGTGGAATTGTATGTTGATGATTTAGTCATAAATGGAAACAATGTCAATCTAATTTTGGGTTTGAATAAACAACTTGCAGATATCTCTAAAATGACTTATCTTGGTATGTTGCATTTCCTTCTTGGCATTCAAATTTTGCAAATGGATGATGGTATCTTTATTTCTCAACCAAAATATGCTTTGGATATTTTGAAACAATTCAAGATGGGCGACTTTTAGTCATCTTGTGTGAAACCTTATCAGTTGGGTGTAAAGTTTCCAAAAGACTGTGACTCTCCATGAGTCAATGCCACTCTTTATCGATAGTTGTCGGTATCCTGATTTACTTATCTCACAGTCGATTGCATCTCTCCTTTATTGTTAGCGTGGTCTCCTGATTCATGCAGGATCCTCTAGAAATCCAATGGACAGATACAAAGAGAATTGTTTGCTATATTAAAGGAGCTTATCAGTATGGTATTAAGTATTGTCGCAGTACAGAACCGCTAATCGGGTCTACTAATTCCAACGCGGGAGGTGACATTGATGACAGAAAGTCCACTTATGGTAACATGTTTCGATTGAGCTCTAGGACCTTGGTTTGGTCATGTAAGAAACATAAATTAGTCTCTCTTTTGACTACATAAGCATAATATTGTGGAGCCATCAATGCAGGAACATAGGAATTTTGGATTCATCATCTTTTGGAAGAGCTTGGTTTTCTTGTTCAGGCCTAAATTGTTATCCATTGTGACAATCAGAGTACAATACAAGTTACTGATAATCTTGTTTCTCACAAAAAAATGAAGCATGTTGAGATTCATGTTCATTATTTGAGAAAATTTGTATAGGAAAATGTTGTCTCACTTGTTTATTGCAGGACATTTGATCACATTGTTAATATATTTACGAAGCCTCTACCATAAGCTAAGTTTGTGAAACTTGGGGCTATGCTTGGGATTCAAGAAGCTGAAATTGTGGGGGGGGTGTTTAGAGAATGTAATTACATCTCCTGAATATCTAGAGCATTGTGCTGATGTGGGATGTTGGAACCTAAGTTTATGCAAGTTCATCACACCTCTGGATCTTTTGGAGACAGTTAGTCGACTAGTGGAGCAGTTGACTAGAGGCTTGACTGATTCATTGAATAAACGATCGACTAAATGGTCGATGAAGTAGTGGTCACCTCGACTACAAAAACCAAATAAAATATGGAACACTATTGATTTTTTGGAAACCGTTAGAACTAATGATTCCTATTTGCAGACTAGATCCTCCTCACTTCAAGGAAGTTAGTTAGATCTGGAGACTATAAAAGAACGACAATATGGGTTGTGTTGATTGATGTCATTTGTATGCTCACGTATGCATTGTGATGTTTTGATTATAATGCACCGTGATTAAGTGTTGTAACGGTGACTTTAGAAACCACCTATCTTCTTGGAATATTGTTCCCTTATGATATTTTCTTTTATGTTCTATAGTTAATATGAAGAGGTTCCCTAACATTTGGTTGCAATTGTACTAGTCTATAAGGCCATGGTTTCAAACAACTTGTAATTTTAACCTTGAAAAAAGTTGTTGGTAGCACCAATTTTCAATCCAAGGGTTGATTTTAAAGTTTTTTGTTAGCAATATTATAGAGTTTTAAGGCTATGGTTGTAAAATGTTGTAATTTCAAATACAAAAAAAGGGTGTTAATGCTAGTACCACTTTTCAGTTCGTGAGTTGGTTTTTGTGTTTTTGACCCAAAAGTATGGTTTTAAGGGCTAGAGTTCTTACTTTGAGGTCATAGTTCACCATGTCACCCTCCATTAGATGCCAAGTCATTATACCACCCGGCCTTGGGCACTAATGCATCAGAAGTATCCCATTAATAGAAGTGGCAATGACTTGTCATGACAATGGTATTGAAATGTTGTTGGGGGTCATTGTCAATTTAAAGACGACACGTGGTCAAGCAGTATCCACCCAATGACTCTCCCACCCACTATTAACCATCGAGCACGTTATTTATGTGCTATTAACAACAACTATCGATCTTCCCTGTCGCTTGTTAGTTAGATATCCATCCATTGAGCCCTTGGTTGCTTTCCTCTGGTTGCATGATACTTGGGGTCTAGAACTAGGTTCTAAGCTCTTACAAGCCCCTAGGTCGAATCCTAGTGCTCAGGCGCTGATGTGGTTGGTCAAAATCATACGTTCGAACCATGTGGGTCTTCGATATTATGCCTCATGTCCATGTGGTTCTTCCACATCACCCGTCCACATGGCACAAGTGGGGCTCGCTTAAAATTTCCCAATTTTACAAAAAATTCATAATTGTATGAAATTTTAATTTAGTAATAAGGGATTATTTCGAAATTAATTTGAACTATTCTTGGCCCCTTATCTGTCACTTAAAATAACCTAATCTCCACAAAATCATTCTAATTTATGCTTGTAAGTGTGCATTTGTAGACCATACAACTTGGGCATTGCAACCAAAAGCTCTAATACCACTCTGTAATGTCCCCTTCACTTAATTTGACCAACAGGAGGGGGCATTAACTAACTACAAGATTCCAAATTTCACCCAAATACGTGTGCATATTCATAATAACATTTAAAATACGTGTGCATATGCATAATAAAAATATACAGCAAAAATAAAATCCATCCACACACACAACACATGCATTTACAAACATAATTATCATAAGAATAATAATAAAATCATTGCACATCAGATACAAATAGAATACTTATATTTAACAAAGAAGATCCAAGCAACTGGCTGTGTAAGAGCAATTTTCCACCCAACCATAGGCACTATGTCCAACATATACTCTTTTTGTTGAGAGGTCACCCCCAAGATGGGCTATGAGGCCACCAGGGCGAAGGAAAAACGTACATGCTTCTCTTTCTCATCCCACAACCCATTTTTCTCTCTATGCTTAGCCAAATTCTCATCCATAATTCTATATGGATCTCACTCATCCATCATAGCCATGGCACTCCTTCCAACTTCCCCACACAACACAATGAAGACATTCCCCTTCACTGATCCACAGTTGCCTCAGGAAATCCAACCCTTATTGTGCTTATTAGTGTGTGTAGTATGAGTCCAACCTATTGTCTGTTATTGGAGAAATTCATGTAGCATAAATCATGGCTTCTCAAGCATCTATGAGTAGCAAAAATCAATGGGTAAGAGTTCCTATCTTACCCAACCTCTATGCTCACCTACAACCATCTATTTTTCCTTTGAATCTGCAGTCCTTCTCTAAATTTGAATTTCTTGGTTAAAACACAATCTAGTAATGGTCATGAACAACAATAGGAAACTCTACATAGTGTAGATCTGCATGAGAGAATGACATAATGAGTGTTGACTCCGAGGGATATGAGATAATGGTTAAAAACAACTGACATAGCTTCTGACCATAGAAGAAAGGACTTCTGACAACTGCATAACTAACTTTTGACATTTGACAGAACTATCACAAAAGTGCATTCACCCCCATGCCTCAATAACTACATGAAGTGAATTTTCTCACCAACCTCACACTTGCATTCAATGATTGGATTTAATAGACAAAAAAAGGTAATTGGCTCATTTAAAGCACACGGAAAAATTTGGATGAGTTCTAAGGTTGAAACTTGAAAGCAAAGGTTTTAGTCTCCTGTAGGCCCCCTTTCCTCTTCCTCTCTGGTGGAATCATAGCTCCTCTAGTGCTCTTTACACAACCATATTGGACAATTTTATTATTTTCCAACATAATATTTACATATATTTCGAACTGGCATGATAAACCAAACACATGGTCCAAATAAAAATATTTACATCATAAGTGCCTAGCCATTCACTAGTCGGGCCTTAGCCTTGAGCTCTGCACTAGGAATCCATACTAGCATATTTACATCATTTACATAATTTTGATTAAGTACATTCCAAGTCAAAACTAGGGGTATTATAATGGCGGCAATATTCTTGTGGAAATCATTGTTGATATCAATTCCTACATGCTGGAAAATTACGGTGAAAGGCTAGCTATGTGGAAATCCATGTGAGAACCCAATCCAGTACAGAAGTGCAACAAGAGTGAACAATTCGAGTTGACCTATAGGAAGAGATCTTGTAGTACAAATTGAGGATAAAAATCAGCTTTGCTACCAAAAGAGAGCTCGTAGAAAAGCTTGTTGTTTCTGAATATTTTTGGTAGTTGAGAGATGTACATATCCATGAAGGCATTCCTCCTTGACTTGCTCTTTTTTATTGGGTGATGTTGGACGTGTTCGTTGATCACATCTTTCTTCCAAATCAAGTGTGATGTCTATGTTGAGATAGTTACCCTTGTGAAGGCTCACGCTAGTGGAGTTGGTATGTTATTAGTGAATCGTGCATGCCTATGGATACATGTTGTGGAAGTGCATGATCAAATTTGTGATTTGTGATACCAGATCAAGTTTGCAATGATATATTTATGAGGTATATTTATTGATTGGTATGATTGTTTTGTTAACTTATGGAATAGTCTTATGTCACATGCGATTAATAGGATATTAAATAATACTCCTAATTTCACTAGATATCTTTTTTTATGACATTTTTAATACCCCTTTTTAATTTTTGATGACATTTTTAATACCCCTTTTTAATTTTTGTCCTTAATATGGTGACATGCCACAACTCTTATAACCCCTAGAAATCATGGGTGAAAAATGAAATCTTAGTGAAAGAAAATATTTCAATATGGGAAACAACCCCCTCAACATAGGTAGACTTCATTTACAGTCATTTAAATTGACTTACACCACATTCTCTCACAAATCATACCTATTCAAATACCATTTTGACTCCAAATTGAATTGGACTCACATCACCTTCACACCTCCACACACATATCATACTTATTCAAACACTAATACGACTTCACACACAGTGGGATTCACACCAATTCTAGACATAGAGTACTTATTCAAATCCCTAGATACATAATTATAAACCCCCTAATATCTATATATTTTTAATATATTAAAAATACCCCTATACCCTTATATACTATGCATTCCATTTTTTAGAATATTAAATGTCCCAATATGAACTCACTTGCTATAATATTTCCTACTTAGTGAGCCCTGTGTATGGTTGTAAGAATCACTTGTCATCATATAGTTTTGTGGTGGAGATGTGCACTTTAGGTGCTTTGTTGCATGGTCAATACCTAGATGTAGTTTTTATGTGAGAATTTTTTATTGTTGAGCAAGATTTTACAAGACGTTTATCAAGGAATTTAGTGGGATTTCTGCACCATTAACCAAATGCATGAAGAAGGGACTTTTTCAGTGGATAATAGCAGCATCAACGTCTTTGAAATCTTGTAGAGGAAGGTAACTAGAAAATTGGTATTAGAACTCTTGGATTTTAACAAGGTGTTTCAAGTAGATTGTGATGCATATGATTCAATGATTAGTGTAATTTAAGCCAAGAAGGTTAGCTCATAATATTCTTTAGATAATTTTTGAATAAGGATATGAAAAAGTACTCAAATATGACTAGGAGTTCTATGCAATTGTTCAAACTTTAAAGAACTAGAGGCACTATTTTCTACAAAGAATTTTTTGTTATTTACTGCTCATAAGGTGCTTCAATACATAAACAATCAAAGTAAGATGAATCAAAGATATCTAAAATGGGTGGATTGTTTACAAAATTACTCATTTTTTTGAAACATGGCTTTGGAAAACCATATGAGGTTGTGAACACATTAAGTAGGAGAGTGATGTTGAGAACAATGTCTATTGGTGTTTTTAGTTTTGATGATGTAAAGGGTTGTATGTAAATACTGATGATTTTGCAAAATCAAGGAGGTTTTGTGAGGATCTTCATTCAAGAATAATAAATTTTGTATATTATCGAGTTCATTGAGAGGAAATCCTATTCAAGAGCTACATAATGTAGGTTTAGGTGGAAAATTTGAAGTGGTTAAGACCACATCATTGGTATATGAAAGGTATTTTTGGCCTAACATTGGTATAGAAGTCAAGAAGTTTGTTGAGTGTTGCAAAAACTTCAGTTGGTTGAGAGAAGGATATAAAACACATGCTTAATTATATACTTCTTTATCGGTACCCCATGCTCAAGAACCATATGAAGAAATAGTCATGGATTTTTTGTTAGGAGGTGAAGTCAATATCTAGATCTTTGACATTTTCTTGTAGAGTGGTGCATGACTATTTTATCATGCGATTTGTATGTGTCAAGAACGTGGGGTAGTCATAGGGAGTTGCTAAGGACCCCTTCTGAGGGTGTGGGGGAGGATCCCTTGAAACAAAAATTTCTAGAACCTTCATATGTATTATATAAAGGGAAGTGACCCTTGACATTGTATAACAAGAGAAGAAAACAATGTATTCTTTTTCCACGCAATAATAAAAGATTGAACCTATCATTTCCCCATGGTTTTACTTGCGCACGACAGGGTTTCCACATAAATATCGTGTTCTATTATTAATGTTGTTTGCTTCTATTTTTATATATTTTTTTCTAAAATATGGTATCATAGCCTAGAAAACTTGCAGGCATAGGGATTTTTGCAAGTGGGAGCTGTAACAATGACAAGAGGTTTAACCAAGTTCAAGATTGAGATGTTTGATGGAAATAATGTCTCCCTATGGAAGATGAAGGTGGAGGATTTGGTAATTCAAAATGACCAAGCCCTAACCTTGAAAGGGTTTGCAAAAAAATTGAGAGGCATGACAAATGAGGAGTGGATAATCTAGACATGGAGGTGGTTTCTACAATTCATCTTTTCCTAGCAGACTCTGTCTTGTTCAATGTTGCTGAAGAAAATACTACAAAATCCCTTTGGGAGAAAATTGGGAAGCTATATGAGACTAAATTAGAAACAAATAAGGTTTTCCTGTAAAAACAACTTGTCATCTAAGGATGAAGGCAGGTTCAATAGTGGCAGATCATCTAAACGAGTTTAATACCCTAATCAACAAATTGGTCTTATTTGGTTTAAAGGTGGAGGGTGAGGATAAACTTATAATTTTACTATGCTCCCTCCCAGATACTTGGGATCCTATGGTGGTGACCATCACCAACTCATCATTAGGAACTCTAAAATTTGATGATGTTGTAGTTACTTTGCTAGGAGAAGGGTTGAGGTCAAAATAATCTATGGATCCCTCTACAATTGAAGCATTATCTATGAGAGGTCAGTTTAGCGAAATGGGTCAAAAAGGTATGTCACAGTCCAAATCTAAGTCCAAAGGATGCAAGCTGAAAGGGAAGTGTTGGTATTATGGGAAACTAGGGCACTCAAGGAAGGAATGTTGGAATCCAAAGAAGGAAAATAAGGATGAAAATATAGATCAACCATCAGCTAAGGCTATCATAGAAGATTGAGAAAAAAACAACAACATGTGAGGATTTTTGTGTTAGTAACAATAGATCTCTTTTATATGCTTGGGTTTTGCATTTAGGTACATATTTCCACATGCCTCCACATAAAGATTGGTTTGTCAAATATTGGCCATATAGTGGTGGGATGATCTACTTGGGTGATGATCATCCTCTAGAAATTGTGGAAAGGTGGGCTATTATGATCAAGCTAGATGATGGGAGAGAAAAGAAGTTGTGTGATGTAAGACATATACAAGATCTACGTAAGAATTTGTTCTCAATCAAGATGATGGATAAACTGGTGTATTCTACTACCTTTGGTGATAATTGTTGCAATATTACCAAAAGATCCCTAGTGGTAGAAAAAGGAGAACCTAATTGGACCTTGTATTGTTTATGCGGTGATACCGTGACAAATCATGCAACAACAATAGACTCAGGGAATGTTCTTGATTCAGCGATGCCATGACATCAATGACTTGGACATATGAGTGAAAAGGTTTGAAAATTTGCAAGATTGAGGTATAATTTTTTGGATTAAGTCTTGTAATATACACTTTTGTGAGCACTCTATTTTTTGGTAAATATAAGAGAGTTCAATTTACTGCAAGATATGTAAAAGTTCATATATTTTCTAACTTATTAATTCTGATATATTTGAACCATTCCCCACTCTATCTATAAATGGTGCTATATATTTTTGAACTTTTATAAATGATTTTTATAGAAGAGTGTGGGTGCATTTTATAAAAAATAATCCAGAAGCCTTTGAAAATAACTGCAACCTAGTGAAAGCCTAAACGAAACCAAGGTATGGTCAAGTTAATGAAGATATTTATGTGATGGTTTTATCTTTCTTATTGGTTGACCTTTCAGTTTGAAATAAAGAGACAAGGAATTTGAGTTGGGTTGTGTGACCTGTTTGTCTAGTTGGGCAGTTAAGAGTAAAATTAATGAGTGGCATTGTATATCTCTGACAGAGACCAAGACCTCAAACCAAGAGGTAACAGGCCAAATTGAAAAAAACGTTTATTTTTTGTTCATTGTCCTCTCTTCTTGTGTTTCCTGCAATTGTTTAGTGGTTTTTGCTACTATTCATCCTGTGTGCAAGCGTTGCGCAGCCTCTGTAGCTACAGTTATTCGACTCTGCATTTCCCAACTTCGCACCAATCTTAATGGTCGACCTTTCTGTTGGAAATAAAAGGACAGGAATTTTATCTATACTTTAAATCTTATAAAAATTGGAGATAGGTTGTGTGATCTGATTGTGTAGTTGGGCAGTTTATAAGAGTCAGAAAACAAATTGCAACGAGAAAATTCATGAATTGCAATGTACAACTCTGACAGAGACTAAGACCTCAAACCAAGAGGTAACATGCCAATTTCAAAAAATGTTTCATTTTTGTCAATTGTCCTCTCTTCGTTCGTCTTTCCAGCAATTGTTTAGTGTTTTTTGCGACCTGCATCAATTATGCAACTTCATTCATACTATTCATATTATATTTAATGCATCGCTCGTGATACACAATGCTTTCCCAGACAATTTTCCCAGAGAAGGAAAGCATGGATTGGAAGTTGGAAGAACGGACTGTAACTTTCCACGATTCTAGTCTCTCTCTGAAGCGATCTGGACAGTAGGGCCCATTAAGCGTTGGCCATTGAGGACGTATAAAGGCACCTCGGTCCCCTGGCGTGGAGACTGACAGCATTGTAGCGCCGCTAAATGAGGCGGGGGAGACGGCCGCGGATGCATATCATGCCACGCTCTAACTAGACGGTGTATAACCATCAGCTGTACATTTAACTGGACGGTGTCTAACTATCATTTAACTGGACGGTGTGTAACTATCAGTTGTACATTTTTTCATTTAACTGGACGGTGTGTAACTATCAGTTGTACATTTTTACATTTTTATTGGTTTAGGATTAAAATATATTTTTATATTGATAAGTGTATATATCTTAGAATTTGGGGTGGATTATTATCTATGTTTTTTTTTAAATTGAAAGAGGATGAGATAAGTGTCCTGTCTACATTGATTTTAAAAAGAGAAAAATAACTAGTAGTTGATACATAGATAACTAGTAGCTGAATGATTACAACTAAGCATGGAGAACAAGTAACAGAAAACTTGCCCAACAACCTAAAACTATAATTCCAACTGTAAAATTTTGACTTTATCTTATTGCCGTGACAGTGGAAGAGACAGCCCGCCTCTAAATCTGTGTCACATCATGCTTAGGTTTGGAAATCAATATTATTGTCGTTACACAACAGAAGGGACTTTAATGCTCTGATCATCCTGGAAAAAAACACAGAGATGAAGATCATGAAGATGCCAAATTTGTCAATGGCTGAGCTCTGAGTCTCTGACCCACTGCTTCGCTACTCTCTATTTCAAATTTCAATGCTGAACCCGACCAGTTTAGTACCTACCCCACACCACAACACTTGCGTTTCATTTCATGACACTGGCTAAGTACACCTTCATTAAATGTTTCCAGAAACGATATCCCTCACGATGGTAGATATTATGCAACAGGGTCGAGGGAAACACTTGGAGTTGGAGATCTTCTTGAATTTTGTATTATTATCAAATGATTATTATTTAAACGTATCAAATGTTTTTGAAATCTCAATCTTGATATTTATCTTTTATTTTTCGCATTTTACAGCTTAGTAGGGAGACTCAGTGAGATATGTAAATCTCACTAAATTTTAAGTATAACCAGCATAGATCCATTTTAAATCCGTATCTATCAAGCATCGAGAGGGATGATCTAATTTCTTCAGGTGTATTTATTTTTTTAAATTTAAACTCAAGAAATTTGATCTCTCTTGATTGATAGATCCTGGTTTAAGTTTTAAGTTCTTATTTTATAAACGAACATCTATTTTTCAATTACTTTTCATAGTATTTTATTTTATGAACCAACATGGATTTTTTTTTTTAAATACTTTCCATAATTTTGTATTTTATAAGTTGACATGAATTTTTTTAATTATTTTGTTACATCACAAACATTACAACATCTCCCCCATACTGGGCTGTAGAGCACCTCGTTTCACTCGGTGCAATGATTCAGTCTCTTCCTTGTGGGGAGATTTGCCCAACTCTAAGTATCTCGAAGATGAAGGAAAGAGTATCATGAAGTGGGCCATATGGTCGAAAACCTACTTCAATTTGGTAAGCTTGGCACGAATGTTATCAAGATTTTACCTAGTTAATGAGTTGTGGTCTAACTTGTGTTGCAAATCAACATACAATTTTTTCGAGTGGAAAACTTTGTGGGTGAGCATCCTCCTTGAGTGTTAGTCATAGGGGAAATGCGTCCACAAAAAGGGTTACAGAGTGGTACCAATGGGATTAACTCAACACAAGAATTCTCTTGAGATGGGTTTGAAATGTGGGTGTTGAGATGTGGGTCCAAAGAAAGGGTTACTAGAGAGTGATGCCAATGCGATCATCTCAACATAAGGATTTTGTTGAAATATGTCTGAAATAAGGGAGTAGAAAGAATTTTCAAATTCTTGACACTGCAGTTTATGTAAGAATTTTGAGAACTGGTCACAGAGGACAGGGTTTCCAAGATCTTGAGGACAAGGGAATAATAGCTCTCTGAAATACTTGCAAGGTCCAACAGTAGTAGTCAACCCAATATTTTAGAGCACTAACTAAAGAGGCTCAATCGTGTCCTTAGTTGTACTACCTGACTACCTAAGTACTAAAAAGTATTATCTCCGATCGTTGTGCTTAGTGCAATTATAGCAACAATATGATCAATTGGATTATCTAAAGTTGGTATCGGGTAGTCTAGGGGACTTCTGATATACACAAGGGTACATGGAATCAAAATTCTATATACAATGGTTGTCTAATGCAGTACTACTCAAAGGAGTATGAATAGGGGTTACAAGGGTGTCCAACTAGGTGAAACATCTTGTATTTTTTGTGTGTTGTCTTCCTCAACCATAGATTTACCCGTTAAAAGACAAATCACCATGTTAGTTATAGACATCGGTGTTAGGATATTCCTATACTCCATCCTAGTCCCACCAGTATTTTGATCATTTACATTTTCAGTCGTGCATGCACCTTTTAGGGCTTGCATGCATTCTAGGGTTTGCATGCATTTTGCATGCATCCCAGTCATCAGTCCAGCACCTATCCCTCAGTTAGCCAGCCCCCAGGAGCTTCTCACTATTCAGTTTTAGCCCTCCAGTTGCTTAATGCGCCCTTCTTCCTTGATTTTAGGGAGCAACTCGCCCTCCTTCACCTACCAGTCCATTTGTCACTCAGTTACACTCAGTTACAGTCAGTTACAGTCAGTTACACTCAGTTACACTCAGTTACACTCAGTTACAGTCAGTTACAGTCAGTTACATTCAGTTACACTCAGTTACATTGAGTTACACTCAGTTACACTTAGTTACATTGAGTTACACTCAGTTACACCTACCAGAGTTAGTTTGACTGATGGTTGACAGTTACTTGAGCATTGATGACTCCACTGATGATGATGAAGACTTCCAGTTGCGCTCCGATGATCATGAGGACACCTAGTTGTGCTCCGATGACACTCCAGTGATCCTTTGATCACTCCATGAAGGCTAATTCGAATTGCCACCTTAGGCATTCGAATTCCCCATGCATTGTATTATTTATATGTCCATTTGTGATTAATAATTTAGTATGACCGAAGTATTATTGCTTCTATCTGAGTTCTATTGTACCATATTATTCTGTTGCTCATTATACTGCATGTATCACTCTTCTTCTATTTTCTTGCTTAATCATAATTATTCTCTTGTGAGATACATCATCTCTTAGATCTGCTGTGAGGATTTTCACATGGTATCAGAGCATGTTGAGAGTATTGTTTATCTCCATTCTTGAGAGTTTTTTGCAGGTTATTACCAAGATTTCGAGTGCAGCAGTTGCATCAGTTTTGGCATTTGTGCAGCAGTAGCAGTTGCAGTTATTCTATATTGTTTTTGCAGGTCTTCTACAGCTTCAATGTATCCTGAATTAGAAGAAATCACTCCTCTTTCTCTATTCAACTATGATGAATGGAAACCAAAAATAATAGCATATTTAAAGAGCCATGATCTCTTTGATTGCTATTTTGAAAGAGAGTTCGAATCCTCTACAAAGAAGATTAAATGGTTGAATAAAGGTGACATGCACATTGGAAGAATGAAGCTTACTATGACTGATTACATATTGTACCCGACCATCTTTGATATTGAAACTCCAAAAGAGTTATGGGCTCATCTGGATGAAAGATTCGGCAAAAACAATGATGGATTTGGTCCAAATCCCTTCAAAAGCAAGCAAGTTGATGCATTCGCTCCACTTGATGGTCTCTCAGATCATGATGCATTCGCTCCTCCTGATGGTCTCTCAGATCATGTTGCATTCGATCCCCTTGATGATCTCTCAGATCATGAACCAGTATCATCTCATATTGAAGTTGTTGACAAAGAACTTGCAGATTCTCCGCTCATGCTCAAACTTTCTTCTCTTTCTGTGCCAGTTCACACTCTAGATATTGCAGAAGGTCCTAAATCCTCTCTTGCACCAGAGTTTGTTGGTTTGCATCATGATCACATGATTATTTCGGAGGTAACATCAGCTATTGGAGGTAATGCATTCGCTCCTCTTCAGCAAACATCTCTTATTTACTACTATATGATCATTAGCACATGCTTTCAGAAGGTTATTGAAGAATATGGCCATTGCCACCCGCTTGAGATAATTTCTCATGCATATGATAGTTTTGATCTCACCCTTGCTGGTTCAAAGGAGATCTCAAGAAACTGTTTTGAAAGTCTTAAATCTGATTTTGATTTCAAGCAAACATGTAATAGTTCCTTTTGGCATAATCTCACCCATGGTGGTTCGAAGGAGAAGACAAAGGACTATATGCACATTCAAAAATTTGATCCTACCTCAGCTGATTCGAATCACAGGTTCAAGGATCATTCTAATACTGTTGGATTTGTTCTCATCACATTCGATCTGAAGAGCAAGTACAAGCACATGCTTTTTGAGCATGATCCACTTCTTCCCAAGAAGAAGATACCTCCAGACATATGACCAAGCATCACACATGCTTGAGTTTGGAGCTTTTATTTTTTATCTGTGCCTTACAGTCTATTTTTTGAGGAGGGGGTATGTTTCCCATGAAATTTTCCCACTTCCTTGGTTTATTGATTGTTATTATTCATTGTATTGGGTGACCTTTGGTCTTAGTTACCAGGGCCCAGGATGGATTAAGGGGGGGTGTTAGGATATTCCTATACTCCATCCTAGTCCCACCAGTATTTTGATCATTTACATTTTCAGTCGTGCATGCACCTTTTAGGGCTTGCATGCATTCTAGGGTTTGCATGCATTTTGCATGCATCCCAGTCATCAGTCCAGCACCTATCCCTCAGTTAGCCAGCCCCCAGGAGCTTCTCACTATTCAGTTTTAGCCCTCCAGTTGCTTAATGCGCCCTTCTTCCTTGATTTTAGGGAGCAACTCGCCCTCCTTCACCTACCAGTCCATTTGTCACTCAGTTACACTCAGTTACAGTCAGTTACAGTCAGTTACACTCAGTTACACTCAGTTACACTCAGTTACACTCAGTTACAGTCAGTTACAGTCAGTTACATTCAGTTACACTCAGTTACATTGAGTTACACTCAGTTACACTTAGTTACATTGAGTTACACTCAGTTACACCTACCAGAGTTAGTTTGACTGATGGTTGACAGTTACTTGAGCATTGATGACTCCACTGATGATGATGAAGACTTCCAGTTGCGCTCCGATGATCATGAGGACACCTAGTTGTGCTCCGATGACACTCCAGTGATCCTTTGATCACTCCATGAAGGCTAATTCGAATTGCCACCTTAGGCATTCGAATTCCTCATGCATTGTATTATTTATATGTCCATTTGTGATTAATAATTTAGTATGACCGAAGTATTATTGCTTCTATCTGAGTTCTATTGTACCATATTATTCTGTTGCTCATTATACTGCATGTATCACTCTTCTTCTATTTTCTTGCTTAATCATAATTATTCTCTTGTGAGATACATCATCTCTTAGATCTGCTGTGAGGATTTTCACAATCGGAATACATCTCTAGCCTAAAAAAATTCTCTAAAATTTTCAACTCAAGGAAATGCTCTAATACCAAATGTTATGTACCTTCATAATAGAAAATTCAAAACATAAATAACATGATATAAAAAGATTTTAGAATGAAAATGACAAAATTACCACAACAATAGACAATTGTAAATAACCAAATACCACAATAGCAATACCTTTATTGATGAAAGCAATGTTCACTTGCCTCTTCGATGGGGCAACTTCGAAATGAACAGAGCTCAAATTACAATATACTTAACCAGACAAATCACCATGTTGTATAGACATCGGAATACATCTCTAGCCTAAAAAAATTCTCTAAAATTGTCAACTCAAGGAAGTGCTCTAATACCAAATGTTATGTACCTTAATAGCATAATAGAAAATTCAAAACATAAATAACATAATATAAAAAGATTTTAGAATGAAAATGATATAATTACCACAACAATAGACAATTGTAAATAACCAAATATCACAATAGCAATACCTTTATTGATGAAAGCAATGTTCACTTGCCTCTTCGATGGGGCAACCTCGAAATGAGCAGAGCTCAAATTACAATATACTTAACCAAACATCTTATTACATTGCTTCTACTCCTTTATATAGGCTCTAGTGAAAGAACTTTCTAGTAGACAGAACCTTTTAATACGACTTCAATAGTTTCTATCTAATCTCCTATGAACTTTCTAGTGAAGGAACTTTCTAATATGAAGATTACAAATATTGCTTTCACACTATATCTACTTCATCGACCTTATTTAATATAGTTGGACTCAATACATAGCAACCTATCTATCTATTTAAGGGGGTTAGAGTAGGACCCTAACAGTTGAACTTATGTATTGACACCCCAGTTTGTTGTATTACCAGCATAGATCCATCTTAAACCCGTATCTATCAAGCACCGAGAGGGATCCAATTTCTTGAGGTGTATTTCTTTTTTTAAATTTAAACTCAAGAAATTTGATATCTCTTGATTGATAGACCCTGGTTTAACTTTTAAGTTTTTATTTTATAAATGAACATCGATTTTTTAAATACTTTTCATAATATTTTATTTTATAAGCCAACATGGATTTTTTTAAAATACTTTCATTAATTTTTTTATTTTATGAGCCGACATGCATTTATTAATGGCCGACATGATATAATTTATTACTTTTTACTATTAGATGTAACGCTACATCACACATGTAACGCTACACATACACGTTACGACATCTCCCCCATACTGGGTTGTAGAGCACCTCGTTTCACTCGGTGCAATTAAACTTTGTCTCTATTTAAGTTTAACTTACTACCACAAAAAAAGTCACTTGTCATTAGTTATTATTTAAATCCAATTAGTTCCTCGTGCCTCTTGTTGAGTTGTCTTCTTCCCTCCAAAGAGAAAATGACCCTTAAAATATGCACATGACTCTTCATGGATACTCATGCTCTAACTATGTATGGAACAACCGTTGGGCCTTTTTATGATTTTTCAATGTGGCATTGCTTATTTACTAGAGTCTTCCCAGGAGTCTTCCCAGGGTGGCCTCTATTGTCATTGGTAGCTTTTCTCCATGTGGCTATTAAGTTTTGAGTATTGAATAAATTTCCAAAATATCATAAAAATAAAAAATGCTCTAACTATGTATGGAACAACCTTTTGGGCCTTTTTATGATTTTTCAATGTGGCATTGCTTATCTACTAGAGTCTTCCCAGGGTGGCCTCTATTGTCTTTGGTACCTTTTCTCCATGTGGCTATTAAGTTTTGAGTATTCCCTTATGTTATGGAATAAATTTCCAAAATATCATAAAAATAAAAAGAAAGAGTAACTCAAAGCATTGAAAATGAAATAAAGAGAATGAAGAAGAAGCATCTTCAAGGGGCAACCTCTTTTCACAATAATCAAATGCATAAGATGAGATGATCTCAAAAAGTAGATCTCCTTGGTGTGTGTGCAGGAAATAAATGGTACAATTACAATTAAGGTCCTAGCCTACCAATAAGGGCAACACTGATATAATAATAAAAATGTAATGTCGCAATATCTAGGGCTTAATATGCCCCTCCCCTTTAAATAAGTGTTGTCCTCAACACTTGATTAATTATGGATGTTTTTGCATGAATAACTCTTCTTCCCGTATCACCTCTTCTATAAGCAAGTTCTTCCACTTGATGAAGCACTTAGTAATTTCTCAATTTGTAGTTGCTTGATTCATGTTTCAAGGATTGTTTTAGGTTCTAGTATGATTTTCCCTTATTCATCAATCTTTGGTAACTTAGTCTAAATTAGGATATTGTCATTGATTATGTTTTTAAGGAAAGAAACATGGAAGAGTGGATATACATGTGAATTTAGTAAGTATTGTAAATATATGAAGACATAGAATGTGAAGAGTCACATAACTGCTTGGAATATGAAAAACCAAGAGTTACTACTCTTGTGTATAAATAAACACTCCCATCAATAACAAATTCATCCTTGGAATTACTGTCATGGATCAATAGTGGTATTAAAGTTCAAGCTCTATCATAACTCCAAACGGTGCCTTTAGTCTGGCATATTCCTCTACCTAGCATACAATCTACTTTCCAGCTCTATCATGCTCAGTCTACAAAGTTGAGCATTAGATGTTACCCTAATTTTATCTATGTGTATCAGTGCATACGCTACCTGACCCAAGATCATTTTTAGGGGCAAAATTTCACCAATTGGCTATTTTTTGGGGCATTTTTTCAAAAATTAAATTCGCTATTTGGTCATTTTTAGTCTCTAATATCGCCTATTTTTACATAAAATGTGTTTTTCTTTTATCATAATATTTGCTAAAATTTACACGTTTCAACAGTAAATTGTATGTTTCATATTTAATAGTCACCTACCTATCTATATACACGTTTTTTTCAATCCAAAATAATTGCCTAGGATACTATACTTAAGTATAATATTAGAATTCTTAAAAAATACCCTCACTTGACTGATGCATATAGATTCTTCTTGGTGTCGTTTGTTCCACTTTCCTCTGCATTCACCCACATCTTCTTCTCCATGAACTCATAACTCTACGAATCTACAAATTGCTACCATATTTGTGTATGGTTTTCCTTCCTTTTTAAAACCCTAATATCTATACAAAAAACACACTATTTTATGCATGAGAAACCACAAGCCCTAGTTGTGTGCCTCCATTCTTTGTTCATGACCCGATTTATTCAAGATTATCCCTCACAAACTATGTGCGATTGAGTGATTGGGTTGTCTTCGACATTCCTTGTCTCCGTTAGCTTCACTTTGTGTTTATTCTCACTTAGCTCGTCAATGATATCTCACCTTCTCTCAAGGGTGTTTGGACATCTTTCTCAGTGCTGCTCTATGTTTAGTTCTACTTGGTTCCTCTATATGATATGTTGACTTTGTGCATGGACATTTGTTAGTCAGGATTTATCTCTGACCCAACCCAGTTCCATTGTTTCCTTGACCGAGTGCACCCACCAAGCAATATCAGGAGGGAGACAGACTATACAATATAAACAACAAATCTAACATGAAGCATGACAATACAAAGAAGAAAAGATTCAGTAGATATTGGCATATAAATCACAATGATTAGTGATCTTTGTAATTAATTACTATCTAAGGGAACCAAAGCTTGTAAAAGTTTGTTATCAAATAGTTAGTTTATTGAACATATGTACAATGAAATGATTTAGATTGTGCACCCACCAAGCAATCCATGGGGGAATAGACTCTAGAATATGTGGAGATTCTAGAGCCAAAAACTAGTGAATGCCCCACAATCACACTATTCAACTCAAAATTTCGTTTGAGCATAGTTGTTGTTTTATTTTTGAGTTAATATTCTTTCTTGGACATTGATTTTTTTGTAACAAGGTGTCAGAATCTCATGAAAATACATGTTTTTGCTCAGAAATACCATATTACAGATCAAATATTGTAGTGCCAAACTTCAAAATTTGAAGATTGTACTACAATATAATTGTATTGCAAGCTTTTTGCATACATTGTGCATAGTTAGAAATTATATATTTGTTTTCTACAACATTTATTTGATTGTATGTAGTGGTAGAGACTCAGACCCACACCTAGTATTATTTGCACTGCTTATTTTTCATTGCAGAGTGTTTTGTCGGAGAAGCATTATTTGGATTCCATCTTCGGAGAAATACTCATCGGTAAGGACAACTACCTGGAATGGTTGAGAAATATAAAGCACATGCTCATCTTCAATTATTTGTGGGATGCCATCTTTGAAGGAAAAACTGTTGAAACATTGGATAGTCCTATGATCCTTACACCAAAACAACCTACAATAGACAAACAACTTGTCATATGGAAGAGAAGAGACACAAAGGCATATGCAATGATCGTTGTTGCAATAAGTGAAGAGGTGAGTCAACATATAACACATGCTAAAACCTCTCATGATGCTTAAAGAAGTTAAAATACCTATTTGACTCACATTCAGAATTAGAGTTAATTCAGTTGATGTTGAAGCTCTTCAATCTAAAGGTGAAAGACAATGATTCGATGATTATTCCATCTAAGTTCAAAGCAATCATGCATGGCATCAATTCCACTAATGTGAATGTAGACCTTCCTTTCACTACCTTCGTCGAGTTCCTCTACCACACATATTCACACTACTTTGAATCACTTCAAGCTAGTGGTAATTTGAAATATCTCACCTTTGACACTTTTGTGGAGAAGCTTGCAGAAAGAGAGAAAGCCTTTGGAATAAGACAATTCATCCCACTAGAGAGACTTTGTACCTTGCCCAAAAAGGGAAGAATTATTTAAATGATTCTTATAAAGGAGAAAATAGTAAGAGAAGACGAGGAAGAAATAATTTCAGAGTCATGAGAGGTAGAAACAATCACAACAAGAGACTTGACCTTCACTATGATTGTTGCAGAAAGAATGGACATGATGAAAATCATTGTTGGGCTCCATGGAGATGATTAAAGAGAAGCATAACCATAAGAAAGAATACAAAGGTAAATCTCATGAGACTGTTAAATCCCCTAAATATGCTCATGTTATTGTTGCTCATTGTAATGTTGGAATAAATGAAGTCACATTCAATATTTCACTTGCATCTTAGAGAGATACTTTGTTGCTTGACACTAGTGCAACCTCCCACATGAAATTTAAGAGAGAATTTTTTGAATAATTGGATAGAAATGTAGACACTGTAGTGTGTTTTTCATATAATTCCAACCTCAAGCCCAAGGGAATTAGCTCCATCAAGTTCAAATTGCCTGGATTCTCTGACTTTATTTTGCATAATGTTATCTATATTTCAGAGTTGCAAAGAAACTTGTTGTCACTGTTGCACATTAGACAACAAGGCCATTCCATCCATGTGTTTGATGGGATAGATGAGATAAGGAGATCGAGTGTGACAACCAGATCATCATGATCATATATGAAGATGAGAAACTACTGAAGCTGAAAGGAACATCTGCAAAAGCTCATAATTTTTCCTGCCTCTCTCAGCATGAAGAAGGAACATTGGCTTCTTGTCTTTTATGGCATGCTATATATGAACACATCAACTATAATAGTCTCTGATTATTGAAAAATAATGTTTTTTTCTCATTTTCCCACCATTCCAAAAACGTTGAAATAGTGCAGTACTTGTACTCTTGGAAAGCATAGTAAGCAATCTTTTCATGAATCAAAATTCAGAGCATGTAGAAAGCTAGAGTTGATACACTCTGACCTATGTGGCCCAATGCCCGTTACTTTTGAAAATGGTAATACATTTCTCATGAATTTTGTTGATGATTACACCAGGATGTGTTGCATCTATTTACTAAAGAAAAAATCTAAGGCACATGAAACATTCAAAACTTTTCATGTATGGATTGAAATGAAGCACAAACTCACACTAGCCCACTTTGTATTGATAATGGAAAAGAATACACTTCTAATGAATTTGAAAACTATCTTCGTTGACATGGGATTAGGCATCAAACTACAATTCCATACAATCCTCAAAAAAATGGCGTGGCAAAAAGAATGAACATAAGTCTCTTGAATATGGTATGATCCATGTTATTTTTCAAGAATGTGAAATTGATGTGTTGGGTTGATGCAATTTTATGTGTAGTTTATTTGAGGATTAAAAGTCCAACTTATGCTCTTGCAAACAAGGCTCCATGTGAGATGTGGTACAGATGCATTCCTTAGATGAGGCATCTTAAGGTATTTGGTTCCACCTACTATGCTTTTATACCAAAGGAACACATAAACAAGTTTAATGCACAAAGTCAAAATTGAATCTTATTGGGGTATTCAAACACCACCAAGGCATATTGTTTTTATGATGAGGTTAACAAAAAATGTATACTTTCCCTACATGTCATTTTTCTTGAAATGAATAAAAATCACAAGTCTATTGAGAAGCAACTTGATCGTCTAGATAAATTTACCCATGTAAATACATTTCATGAAGTTGATGATGATATCCCACGTCTTGAAGGGGGGATCCCTATTTTAGACCAATATTTGGAATATCCTTTTGCAGAACCATCTCCCCCTCATTAAGAAGTTCCTACCACTTCACTAGAACAAGAGTTTTAGATGAATGATTTGAATGAAAGTATTGGATTACTGACTCTGTAAAATAATGAAGCCCCGCCATCTAAGCAACTTGGAACTTCAAGGAAAGTTCCAAAGAGTGTCACAAAGACACTTGAAAGTGTTCATCGTGATGAAGTTGGAAACATAGGAACTAGAAGTTTGACAAGGAAAGAAGATGGAGGAGTTGCAGAGAATTCAAGTTCAGGTGATGTACAAGATATGGATGTTTCATGTGATTGATAATTGAATTTAATCTAGTAACCTTGAACCAACATACTTTGAAGAAGTTTTTTCTTAGGATGAGTGGAAAGAATCCATTTAGAATGAACATGATTCTCTCATCAAGAATGGGACATGGAAGTGCATCTACAAGAACAAGTACAAATCATATGGATCACTTGATACACATAAGGCAAGGCTTGTGGAAAAAGGTTTTGCACATATATAAGGCATTAACTATGAGGAGATGTTCTCTCCCACAACAAAATGGGATACCATCCACACTCTATTATCTTTGGATACACATAATGGGTGTAGATTTCATCAAATGGATGTGAAGACTGCTTTCTTGAATGGAGACTTGAAAGATAATGTCTTCATGTCTCAACTAGAAGGCTTTGTTGTGAAGATACAAAAGAAAAATGTATGCAAACTTATCAAGTCATTGAATGGCATGAAACAAGCACCTCACACATAGTCACTGGAGTTGAAATTGAATTTTAAACACTTTAATATTGATGATGCAACATTGTTTGTAAAGAAAATTGGAAGATCATTTGTATACCTTTTGGTGTATGTGGATGATCTTTAGATGACAATGAATAGTCAAAGCTACATTGCATCCATAAAGAAAGAATTTAAGAAGGGATTTGAAATGATAGATTTCAGATATATTCACTACTACTTGGGGATTGAAGTGACTCAAAATACCAAGTTCATATTCATCTCTCAGAAGAAGTACGTTGGTTATTTGTTGAACATATTTGGAATGACATAATGTAACCCCCTCACTACTCTAATGGAATAGAATTTGAAGTTCCCATCAAAAGAGTAAATGAATTTGAGGATGCAACCAAATACATACAACTTGTGGGAAGTATTATCTACCTCACCACCACCATACCATATATTTCATTTTCTTTTGGGGTCCTTTTTAGGTTTATGCAAAAACCTTGTGAAGGACATTGGTCTGCTACCAAAAGAGTTCTAAAATACTTGACTCAAATATTCTAAGATGGGTGACTTCAAACTGATTTGCTATTATGATTCAAACTTCAATGGTTACAAATAAAATGGGGAGTATTCTTCAGGATACCTCACGATCCTTGGATCAATAATTGTCTCCTGGATATCACACAAACAGTCTATTATAGCTAATTCTACAACAGAGGAAAAATATGTGTTTGTGGTAGAAGCACAAAAATATATTGTATGGCTCGGGAAAATACTTGAATATTTCCACAAGAAATAGGTGAATTATACTCATATATTAACTAACAACACTTATGCAATCAATTTTCCCAAGAGTCCTAGATTCCATAATTAAACCAATCACGTCAACATGAAGTACCATTTTATTTGATATCATGTAGAGTCCAAGACAATTGATTTGAGACATTGTTGCACAATTGAGCAAATTGCAAACATCTTCACCAAAGCACTTGGAAGATAGAAGCTTGAAAATTTCAAAAAGATGCTTGAACTCATGAACACCCCTTCATATTAACGGGGGGGATGTTGTACACCTAATCCTAAGGGATTATGGTATATTTTGTATATATTGTAAATCTCTGAAGACTTAGAATGTGAAAATTCATGAAGAGTCACGTAACTTCTTGGAATATGAAAAACCAAGAGTTACTTCTCTTGTGTATAAATAAACACTCTCATCAATAACAAATTCATCCTTAGAGTTATTTTCATGGCTCAACGAGGAAACTCCAATTTGTAAGCCACTCTTCCAATCCTTTGGAACACCTTATAGGGACCATAGTACTTGGGTGTTAATTTATTGTTCTTTTATTCCTTGAGGGGAATTTGTTTGTATAGTTGTATCCTCAAAAATACCCAATCCCCCACTTCAAATTTCCTTTCACTACGTTGTTGATATGCTTGTTATTTCATCATATTTTTTGCTATATCCAACTTATCTTTCAATAGTTGGAGAACCTCTTGTTTTTGCTCTATGTGATCCTCCATTGCTTGAACCTTGGATTTCCCGTTCAATGATGATGTGATGGATGGAGGATAATACCCTTAAAGTGCCCTTAATGGGGACATTTTTATGGAGTATGGAAGGATGTGTTCTACCACCATTATGCCAAGGGAAACCACTTGACCCATTGTGTTTGTTTATCATATGTAAAGAAATGAAGATACCCTTTTATACATTTTATTCACAATCTTATCCCATCAAATTGAGGATAGTAAGAAGAGTTTTGAGCCAATTGAGTACCCAAACAAGAAAATATTTTTGTCCAAAACTTACTAGTGAAAATTGTATGTCTATCTCTTACAATAATCTTGTGGGTTCCATGTAGACTTTGAACTATTTCTGTGGATGTTGCAACTATTTTACATGCTTTAAAAAGATGAGAAAGACAAAAGAAATTGACATGCTTTGTGAGTTGATCCACCACTACCAAGTTGAAATTATTTCCTTCTGAATTTGGTAGACTTGTGATGAAATTCATGGAGACCTCTTCACAACACTGAGTTGGTATGGCTAATGGTTATAGAAGACCTAGTGTCTTGATTGAATCTCCCTTATTCTATTTTCAAACCAAACATTATGCCACAAAGGTTTTAATATCAGTTTTAGGACCTTCCTAGAAAAAATCCTTCTCGATCTTGTTGTAAGTTTTCAAGAACCCTGAATGTCCTCCTATAATAGAAGCATGTGATTCCAAAAGGACCATTTGTTTGAGTTGGAAATTTTTCTTCCATAAATATATGTGATCTTGATACCATCATGAATCATTCTTCCACACAAATTTATCTAATGCACTAGGGTCCTCTTTCGTTTCTAATTTATCTTTCATGCCTTCTAATCTGGCGTCCATTCTATCCTTTCTTCTTCCACCCAATAAGAATGTGGAATGGAAATAACACAATGTAAGCGCTCTGTGTCTTCTTATTTGCTTGAAAGTACATCTACCACCACACTTTGGTTTCCTATTTTGAACATAATGTCAAAGTCATAACATAGCATCTTTATAATTTATTTTTGTTACTCTTCTAAACATAATAATTTTTCCAAGAAGTACTTAATACTATCATGCTTTTCTCTTACCTTGAGGTGTAGTCCTATTGGGTAAGGTTTCCATTTCTTAACTACATGCAGTAAATCCATCATTTCTTTTTCATAAATTGCTTTGAGTAAGTTTTCTCCTTTAATTTGGGAGATTTGAAAGTAATGAGACCTTCCTTCTTGCATTAAAATTGCACCAATTCCATGCCTTGAAGCAATAAATATTTTTGTGAAGTTAGGCGTGGCTAACATAGGAGTTGTACACACAACCTCTTTAAGTTTTTGACAAATTTTGGTTGCTTCTTGAGTCCAAGAAAATGCCTCATTTTCCAATAACCCATTAGAGGTGTTTCTATTTGACCATAATTCTTAACGAGCTTGTGGTAATAGCGTGCCAATCATAAGTATCCTCTAAGATTATTCAAGGTTTTGGAAATTGGCCATTCCAACATAGTTTTATTTTTGGTAAGGTCCACTTTGACACCTTCATCAGATACAATATGACCCAAATATTCCATTTCCTAAACCCCAAGGAACAATTAGAAGGTTTTGCATATAGTCACTTCTCCTCCAATAATTGTAAGACCATGTCAACATGTTGTAAATTCTCTTCCCGATATTTTTTGTAGAATAGTATATCATCAAAAAATAATAACACAAATTTTATAGGGAAGGATTTAGAAATATAATTCATCAAGATTTAAAATGTGAAAGATGCATTAAGGCCGACCAAACAACATCACAAAAAAATCACAATGACCTCATGTGTTCTAAAGTTTTTTTTTTTTAATATATTCTTGCCTCGTTCTGATTAAATGATGATATTTAGAAAGGAGATGCAACTTGGTAAAGAAAATTGCTCCATGTAATTCATCTAACAATTCATCAATTATAGGAATATGGAACTTAATTTTAATGGTCATATTGTTGAGCTCTTTATAATATGGACACATACACCATGAACCTTCCTCTTTTGAACCATCACCATTGGTGCAAAGAAAGCACTTTGGCTATGCTAAATTATGCTAGCATCTAAAATTTCTCGAAGCATACTCTAAGTCTAAATATTTTGTGGATATGGGTATCTACAAGGTCTGATGTTGAGTGGTGCACTTCCCAGTTGTCAGTGAATATCATGGCCATGGTCTCAAGTACCTGGAATCCCTTTAGGCATCTCTTTGAATACCTTGGAATGATTGTCGATAAATATTTGGAAATCCACATGAATAGAGGGTATAGATGTTTGAACATATAGCTTACACAATTGTGCAATTACACCATGGTGTGCTTTATTTAACAATATTATCATGCTATTAAAGCTTAAATCACTTTAGAGGGTTTCCACGAGATACCTATGAGTTCAATTTCCTTTCATTATGAGGAGAAATCTCATGAAAAATTATTGAAATTAAAATCCATTGGTCCTAATGATCATAACCAATAGACCCCTAATACAACATTAGCACCACCCATTTGCACTGAAATCATTGGAATATCCAATAAATACTCTCCCATTGTAAGCTTAATGCTATGGCACTTCAGTAAACAATTTATGGTACCTCCATTTGCAATCATTACTTGAAACTCTGGTGCTAGATATATAAATCAATTTAGAAGCTTGGATAATTTGCAATGAATGAAGTTATGGGTACTACTAGAATTAATATGGAGACTACTATAAATAATAAACACTGCTACATTTTATTTTTGATATTATTGGTTGCTCGAGGCCTCATTTTCCCAAGGCGCAAGGTCAAATAATTCTATATATATTTCCATATTAATCGTTTGAGTGTTAATGCTATCCAATGCATGAAAATATATGGTCAGAGTATTATCTTTTAGTTCTACATTTTGAGACTATTCCAGTTCTTGATCTTCTTCCTCTTCATAATCTATGTAAAATAATTTATTCTCGCTACACTTATTCCCTTACTATATTTACTATCACATTTGAAACATAATACCTTTTCTCTTCTTTCCTCCACTTTCTAAAGTGTCCACATTATAGGCTAAGAGAGGTTAGGACAGGTAACATTTTCCTCTCTATAGGTGTTAGTGGAATCCCTTCTAGTAGCCATATTTTTACTTTCAACTTTCCTTTCTAAACTAAAAGCATTCTCCAATGATTTAGGTTCAAAGAGATGTACCTCATGTTCAATTCTCTTCTTTAAAGTGCCCATAAATAGATCCAACAAATTATCCTTTGAAATATTCTTCATTATAAGAATCAACTAATTTTGAAATTTATTAATGTGGTTCATAACTAGACCTCTTTGCCTGAGATATATCAATTGGATAAAGAAGGTTTTTCTCTTAATATCTCCATAATGTGCTATTAATTTATTCATAAATATGGACTGAGAGACAATATAGTCCTTTTCACGATCTCAAAGTAATTGGTACCACACAAATAATCAAATTCTAAATACAAGGATGCAATAACTACCTTTTTGTAAAGTAGGCACTTGTTGTAGATCAAATCATTGTTCCAATTGGAATAAACATGTTATGCGATCAAAATTCTTCATATTTATCTTAGATATGAATTAGTTCCTTGGTCCTGATTTGAGCCCATGATTATGTGGATATTGGACTAATGAGTGAGCAGGTGTCTGGGACTCAAATTTTTTAATCTTCGAGTCTGATATAATTTTCTCTTGAGGTGATTGTGACTCCACCATCTTGTTCCCTTCATGTTAGGGCCCTACCCTAACCCCCTTACTTTAGGAGTTAGTCGAGTAATGTAAACAACCATATATTTTGAATAAGGTTGAGTAGTTAGTAGCAAACAATCAATGTAGACATGGTCTCTCTATTGATTATGGTTCACTAGGAAGTTGGAACTTATTAATTATTTGACCATGCCAACTAGCCACGGATTTTGGATATGGGAATCATATTTAAAGGGATAGAAGGCTATGAATTTCTTTGTCTAGAAATTATTGTATTAGATATCTTCTCAAGTGAAAGGTTTCCCAACCTTAAGAGGCATGTGAACATTGATTCCATATTTTTTTATTTTTTGAATGTGGTTCACGCTCGAATATCGGGCTTCTACATCCACGAAGAATATCCAAGGGGGCCACCCAAAGGGGCCACCCAAAGGGGCCTCGCCTTGTTAGAATATTTTTTATGCTATCCCTGGCACCACTTGGGTTCCTAACCTCAGAGGACCCATAAAATTGAATCCTTGACCTCGACCTCGTAACGACTTGGTCTCGGAGACTCCAACCAACTGAGCTACCCGACGGGGCTAATTTCCATATTTAAATATCATAATATAAGATCCATTTCTACTGCATTTCTATTTCTTTTTTCCCATTTTTCTATTATTTTTCATTATAATATTGGAATTATGGAATCATATATCTATGCTTATCTTGCTACCACATTTGCGGGATTAAGTAGACCACAAGTGGTATCAAGGTTCTTTCCTTAACCAATGTGACTCCAATACTTTCATAAAATAAATTAAGCTAGAGATGTTTTTTTGCATCTTTAAATAGCCACATAGATCTATCATTTAGCAGGTAAAACTATGGTAGGGGAAGAATACACACAAAGAATACAATTGGAACTTAGTCATGTTGTACTCTTTGTTGGTACAATTGTTGGACACCATTGTAACCTCTTTTGGTAACCCTTCAAGTGGTATCCCATCATACAATACCTGGACATAGAATCTCACTTGAATGTACCCTCAAGTATATAGGAAGTCCCATAGGTGACCTGAAACCAACTATAGATAATCCAATCGGTCATCTTGTTGTTGTAGTAGCATTGAGCATAGCACTCGAGAAGATAATCTTACATACTTGGGAAGTTGGGTAGCATGTCTAATAGCACGATTGATCCTCCTTAGTTAGAGCCCTGAGAGTTTGATTTGAGTACTACTATTTCACCCCGTATGTATATTAGAGAGCTATAGAACCTAAGAATCCCTTCCTTAGGACCTCAGAAACCCTCATCTACGTAGCCTATTAGTGAAGTACCTACATCTTTACATCCAAAAGGAATTTGAACATTTTATTAGAGTAATCAGTGTGGTAACCCAATTATCTTTGGGTTGCTAACAAAATTTCTACATATTTGCATCCAAAATGAATTTGGGAATTATGTCAGTGTAGTAATACTCAATAGGGAGTAAGTCTAGGGGTCCTAGAAACCCTTATTTGTGACCTATCTCACAAGAATCCTTGCATTGTGTTGATTGTTTTGACATATACATCTCTTAGAACATTTTTTGGGTGGCCCCAAAAACCTTATTTGTGACTTATCTCAAAAGAATCCTTGTATTGTGTTGATAGTTTTGGTATATATCATTCACAACCCATTTTGTGTGGACCTGACAATTCCCCCATTGGAATTCCTACTTTTCATCTCCCATGGTACACACTTGCAAGCAAAGGAACATAGAGACAACCAACCGGGATCCTTCCTAAGACCTTAAATACCTAACATCCATGGTCTTGTCCTTGAAGCAATAAATTAACCAACTCAAAGTCACTATCGAGGACAATTTCACCAAGATAACCATCAATGAACTTGTGACGAATTTTATTGCTCAAATGTGGTATTTTCTCTGAAATTTGATGAGCCAACTCATGAAGCAATTGTCATTGAAGAACATGGTTCTCACATTGTCTTCCTAAAAAAAACGGCCTCACTCCTTTGAGGATAAAAATTCATGGCACCACTTACCAAATATTAACATGTAAAATATGATGGCTTAGACCCATCGAGTTGGGTTACCCACATAGAACATTATTTTTCCCTCCATGGAAGTATGGATGATATTCAGAAGTTAAAAATTAGGGTTGTATATTTATACTTTGAATGTTGGCAATGGTGGCAATGGTACCAAAAATATTATTGTTGTTATGTCCCTTGGAGGGAATTTGTGAAGATCCTTCTTGATTTTTTTGACTATGAAACTCACTACATGCATCGGTTGAACAAACTACGCCAGAGAGGCAATTTAAGCCCATTCCATTATGAATTGGCCCTTCACTTAGATGGAATATTTTGATAGATCTAAAGAAGCTGAAATGGTGATCATTTCCCAACCAAAATGCCCTTCCTTTCCCATCTACATAGGGTCTCCCATGGATAATACTTATAGTAATTCCACAACCCCACCCTTACGAATCCAAAATTTGACCCCTGATGCCACAATTGAACGTCAATTCCATGGTCTTGCTATAACTACAACGAAAAATATTTTCGAGGGCATAAATGCAAAGAAAATAAATTATTTCAAATATAGGAATCCCCATATGACCACTCAAGGAAAACATCATGGAATCTCCACCCAAAACTAACATGGATGATACTATGCCACCCCTAGAAGATGCCCTTGATATGCCATTTCCCAAGGAGCAATCCAAAATCCCACTCCATGCTTTATGAGGTTTCTCCACACCTCTAATAGTGAAGCTGATCATTTATATCAAGCATCATAAAGTCATTGCATTAATTGACCATGACAACACCCATAATCTCATTCACTGGAAAGTAATTGACTGAATAAATCCATTGCTATATCTGCCTTATCTCCAATTTGCAAAGTATGGTATCAAATGGGGTATGATGAAATGTGGTGATCGTTTTGAAAATGTGAAACTCCAGATGGGTGACTACCATCTCAAAACATACATGATCACTATTGACATTGGTGGTTGTAATATAGTTCTTGGGTATAATGGACTAGGACTTTGGGTCCCATCACCATGGATTTAAGACACTCTCATCTTTGCTCAACCTTTCTACTTCTCATACCATGCAACCATAACAAGATTTTGAATGAAGGATTATGGCTATTGAAACCAAGTGAAGTGAGAGATAATTCATGTATATTGGGATGACTAGTCGAAAGGCAGTCTTGTGGTTGAAATCTAAAGTGGTAAAAATATATAAAAATCCTATTGCAATGGTTACAATGTACTAGTAACATGCATGGTTCCTATCCACATGTACACATGATTCAAAAGCACCATGTTGATTATATTAAAATGAAAATTTATCAGATGGTGATCAGGGTTTCTAGGGTTTCTAAGGTACCACCCCTATGAAAATAAAGGATGGTAGACAGATGGTTCATTCTCCTGTCTTGTTTTGTGTTTACATACAATGGTTTAGTGGTTTTCATTTCCATATGTTCTAGAACTTTCAATAATCATATGTGAAGGTGGACCTCTTGTAGTAGTATCACTCGAAGACTACAATATTGGTTCTACAATAGCTGTTGTTTGAGACTACATTTCACAACCTTGCACCAAGTGGCATCAATGAAAACTTTGTCCTTGTTCAAAATTATTTTGTCACTGTCAAATCATGGTTGCATTGAGACTCGAGAGAAAGCAAGTGTAATGGTTGGAAAAGGAGCTCATGGGAGATAGTTCCAGGATGGAAGGCATGTGAATGGTAGTCATGTTGTGGACTATGAGGTGAGATACAAGGATGTTTCCATGAAGAGGAGAACTTGAGGATGGATGAGAAACTTAGAACTAGAGTATTTAAGTTGGAGAATAAAAGTGCTAGATATCTTGATGGAGATTTAGAATCAATTCCAAGATTGCTGAAGAGAAAAATGCTAATGAAAGAGACCTATAAATGCAATTGATCAAGTTTCTAAATGAAAGAGGTAATTACATAGTATAAATTTATTGCTATAGTGTTAATTTAAAATCCAAAGTTCTCATTCATTTGTTAGTAGAGATTGAAAGGTATTATGAAAACATAAAATGTCCAAGACCCCAATAGTGTTTGTCTTTTTGCAGCTAAGTTGAAGGGTCACAATCCACTCTTGTGGAACATGGTATAAAAAGACAATGTAGAAAGGCATTGAAAGAAGATCAAGACCTAGAAGAAAAGGGTGAGTGAGATCAAGGAGAAATTTGTATGTGTTGACTACCAACATTATTTGTAGTACCAAAATATAGCGAGGTACATCAATGGGTTAAACTTCTAGTTCCAAGATGAGATAAGTACCCATCATTTTCATATTTTAAATGAAGGTTATCATATTGTTTTGAAGTTGGAGGAAAATATTGGAAAAGGAGACAATAACAAAACTTTAGAAGAAGAGGATCTAGAGGTAGAGGAAGATTGAATGTTGCAAGAATACAATTTAGCAATAGTAAAGAGGATGAAGCAACAAGAAGCTAAAATATCAAAGGAGCTAACAACACTAGTAGAGGTAGAGCTTTCAGAAGAAGCTGAAGAGGTAAGTATGGCATCATTTTCCACAAATGTGGAGTAGAAGGACAAAAGGCCACCACTCATGTTTGAAAAATCAAAATTATGGAAAAATGAATGACACCATGACTCATGGCATGTAGGTAGATGATGCATCAGTTTTTGGAGAGAACATTGGCATGTTTCATCATAAACATGAATTTAATATTATGCTTAGGAGGGTGCTACTCAAGACTTGAAAGAATATTTTTGATGAACCTATAAAAAAGTGTGTTTTCAATTCTAAATGCAAGATACAAAATAAATGTTGTAACTTAATCATGCATAGAAGAAGTACAAAAAAAATAATTTTCACAGAGGTTATTGAAAAGATGAAGTTAAAGTGCATTCCTCATCCTAGTTAAGGTTGGGATTTGTGTCTATAGAAGGGTCAACAAGTCACTATGATGGAGAAATGCATGTTAAGTTTCTAGATGGGTAATTGTAGAGACAAAGTACTACGTGATGTCATTGAAATGGATGTATTCCATGTACTAGTAGGAAGGTTGTCACTATTTGATGGGAATTTTTTCCATAACTGTTTAAAGAATACATATGAATTGGTGAAGGATGGTTCAAATTTCATATTGTTGACTATGAAGGATTAGTATGAGAAGCTAAAGATTGGAAAGAGATCCAATGGACGTTGATGAAGAGAGAGAAAGGAATTTCAGTTGCAGCTGAAAACACGGACATGGAACCTTGCTAAAAATAAAGAGAACACCGAGGACGGTGTTATTCCAAGGGGGAAGGGATTGTAATATACCAATTTTGACCCCATTGCATTAAAAATGTAAATGATGTAATATTTTTATAAAATCGTGGTGAGGAGCTCAAGGGCAAGGCCCCACAATTGATTTAGTGTTAAAATTGATGCATATGGTTTGTGTGCTATCTAGGCACAATAGAAATTGTAAATATCATGTATAGTGTGCATTTTAATAAAATACCCACAACTATCTATGCAATGCAATGCAACAAGAGTATGGTGGCATGATTTTTACAAGGAATTGGGATGGAAATATTCAAACCCTTGAACCAATCAAGTCAAGCCAAGTGTTGATGAGAGAACCCATGAACCTTCAACTACCCATGTTGACTTTTGTACCCAATCATTTATTTCTCCGAAGAGTTGGTTGAAATAGTTATTATTTGGTAAATGGTGAGGTATGGATGTCTAAATTCGGGTATGGGAAAGCCACTATTTTCGGAAAACGTGTTTTTGCTTCTTAGGAAAGAAAAGGGCCACAAAATTGCTCCCCAAGCCATTATTCATCAACTAGTTTTGGCTCTCTCACGAGTTTGAAGCTACCCAGGCATTTTTCTCCATGAAATTTATGTGTTTTCCTTCATTCTCAGCTGGGAGAAGGGCATTTTTGTGATATAGAATGGTGGGGAAGAAGAGGAATCCATTTTGTGGGTATTGGGAGGTCATTTTTACCTCAGAATTCCCACATACCTGTTGGGGAACTCATTTTTTCTCCTTGGGGTCGATTTCCCTTCCCACAATTCGTTTTTGGGTGTGCCATGATTTGGAAAATCCATGGACACCATGTGTTGTGCATCCCATAGTTGAAAACGTTTACCCATGCCAACAATTGTGCTTGTTGTGTGTGGAAAGAGTATGTTGGGGTATGGGTTATGTGTATCCATTGCTTTGGCTGTGCATGAGCTTGAGTGTTCCCTTTCCTTGCAGAAATCATGCCCATCTCGGGGGTGGCAGTTGTGTTGAGAGATTGATGAACACAATTGGCCTATGGCTAGGTGGAACGTTGCAGCTGCATAACTAGTTGCTTGGGACAACTTCACCATCAAGATAAGTATTCTCTATATGTTTAAACTCTGCAATGTTTTAATTATTTGATGATTGTTATTGATATGATGAATGCATGAAAAATTTGTGTGTGGATATTTTAATTCCACTGTGCGTGTCTATTTTGAATATGCATATGCACACATCATGTGTTTTTATTTGTATGAATATGATGAATGGGGCTGAGTTTTTGTAAAATCCCCAGAATGTTAGTCATGTTCCCTTCCTTGCGTTGGATCAACGGGAGGGGACGTGACAAGAAATATGAACTTTAAGATCTGGAAAATCATAAGGCAAATTTGCTCAAATAGGAGGACGTTTCCTAGAGATTGAAAAGAAGAGCTATATGGGTAGCCCTTGGGGATGTTAACACAATATTTTTCCATAATTTTTATACCTTTCACCAAAACATAAACTCCTTATAGGACTTGAAAGATGAGAATGGAAACATTGTCAAATCACGTAAGGATTTGGAATTTAGTGCTAGATCTCATTTCAATAAGCATTTCAAGGATCCTGGGACAAATCAAATTGAGGATCAGTTAAAGGTTATCATTTATTATCCTTCCTTTTTCTCTCAAGAGGAGGAAATGGAAATTGGGAAGCTTGTGTCCCTTGATGAAATTGAAAAGGTACTAAAACAGTTTGCTAAGGACAAGAGTCCTAGGCCTGATGGTTGGCTAGTGGAACTCTTCTTGTCCTTTTTTGATCTTATGGGTCAACATCTTCTTTAGATGGTTGAACAATCTCATTTAAAAGGTTATGTTTCAGGTGGACTCAACTCTACCTTCATTACGCTCATCCCTAAATTCAACAAACCATCTAATTTTAATGAGTATAGGCCTATTGCTCTATGTAATCTTGCATATGAGAATATCACAAAATTCATATCTAATAGGATCAAACCAAAACTTGTAGAACTGATGTCAAAGGAATAGTTTGGGTTCTTGGAAAATAAGCAGATATTATTGTGGTTTGGGTTACTCAAGAGTGCCTACACTCTATAAAAACAAAAGGCATGAATGCCCTGATACTAAAAATGGACTTGGTGAAATCTTATGATAGAGTCAATTGGGTTTACCTGAGCTTATTTCTCTTACAAATTGGAATTCCCTTACAAGCCACCAATTGGATTATGCCTTGTGTCACTTCTGGCCAATTTTTGGTCCTCATCAATGGGTCCCCTACCAATTTTTTCAGCAACACTAGAGGCCTAAGACAAGGTTTCCCCTTATCTCCTTTAATTTTTTTGATGGTTATAGAGGCTTTGAGCAGAATGATCAATGCTGCGAAAAAATGAAGGAAAATTGAAAGGAATAAAGACTTCAACCTCTTTTATTATCACACACCTATTCTTTGTTGATGATGTGGTCTTATTTGGAAAGGGATATGTGGATGAATGGAACACTTTTGTTGGGATCATAAATCTTTTTTTGTTGCTTATAGGATGGAAGTGAGCTTATCCAAATATTCTTTTACCAGACATAAAGTGGACAGGAACATCCTCTCTCAAATTTCTAAGGCTCTTCCATATCAGGTATTTGACATAGCTGATGGCTTCAAATATCTTGGCTTTTTCTTAAATCCCAATTGTTACAGAATCAATGATTGGATTTGTCTAGTGAAAAAGTGTGAAAAAATAATAGGTCTTTGGACATACATGTTTATTTCTCTAGGGGGTAGAATTACTCTCCTAAATGATATTCTTGTTGGTATTCCTATTTACTGGTTTTCTATGGCTTATATTCCTCAGACTATTCTAAAAATGATTAGAAGCTTGGTGTTCGATTTCCTTTGATCTAGGAATGTTTATGGGAGCAAAATACACCCTATTAATTGGGAAAGGATATCAAAACCTAAGCATATGGGGCTAGGATATTAAAAAATATTTTATGGTTTAGTTCAATTCTATGAATGAAGAGCATGTGGAGAGGCTTATTTGGTTCTATATTATGGATTAAGGTTATTCATGGTAAATACATCAAGGGGACCTTATTATAGTGGATTATAAATCCCAACAAAAAGGTTAGGAATGCATCAAACTTTTGTAAAGGCTTCTTAAAATCTATCCTTGGATTCTTAAAGGACTATCTTGGACGGTTGATAAAGGCTAAATTGTTTTTATTGGGATTGATATTATCATTGGCAATGAGGATAATTTTCTTTTGTCCCCATATATTCGGGATTATCTCTCGGAGATGGGATTTTTCACCATTTCCCACATCAAAAGTACCAGTTGGATTCAAGGCCCGGGATCTTGTTGGATGATTGCTCGAGACCTTGGTTTGGCTAACATATGGGATGAGGATTGGATGAAATACATCATAGTTCTCAATTTTGCAGGGATCGGACTGGATAATTGTGAAGATGAAATGGTTTGGTCAGACAATTAGGAAACATGTTAAATTATTTCTAAGTCTGCATGCTCATCTATTTCTCTTAATGAATCACGTATTGTTTTGAAATGGCGGTATTCTAAAATTTGGAAGTGTCATATCCCCATGAAATTAAAATGCTTCATTTGGATTGATTTTGAAAATTGTTTGAGGACATGGAAAAATTTAGTTCATAGAGGATGGTGTGGACCAAACATTTGTATCTTGTGCAGGATGGAAGAGGAATCAATAGATCATATTTTTGCATATTGTTAGTACTCTGCATAGGTGTTGAAACATGTTTTTATCTCATTGAATATCTCACAAATGTGGGGTATCGGGACTTTTAAATCTAGTTTTTAGAACTGGTACAATACTTGTCAGGAATTTAAGACTCTCCCAGTATTCATATGCTGGGATATATGGAAGTCTCATAACTCTACAATATTTGATGAGAAACAACTGAATATTTTTGCTAGTGTTTTAAGAACTATAAATATGTACAAGGATTACAATTATGTGAAGGAAAATTTTAGAAGACATCGACAAATTGTGGATATTCTTGCTACTCATATTGCTTCAGGTATTTTGATGGAGCTTCCTAGGATGGAAAATTTGCGGTTGGTATTTATCTAATTATAAACAATTAACATTCCTATAGGATGAGAATGAATTGTGGTTTGGGAACCAATACCAAGGCAGAATTGTTAGCTCTATGGTGCTTAGCAAAATTGCATCTTCTTTTGGTATTGATTGCATAAAGATTTAGGGAGATTCTCTAGTTGTGGTTAATTGGGATAAGAAGCTTTATAATTTGTAAGGTTTAGCTCTTCAACATTGGTTTTGTTGGAATCGATTTATTACTGAGAGAGGGGGGGGGGTGAATCAGCATTAGCACAGTTATCAACTGTTTTTACCTTCTTTAACATATTAGTCTTATCTTTAATCTTGATCTTCTAATTATGCATCCAACATAAATAAAACATTCATCCATATATGCACCAAGAAAAAGAACACAGAACACACATGATTTTGACGTGGAAACCCAATTGGGATAAAACCACATAATGCTCTTTTGTAATGAAAAGAATACATTCAAGGAAGCACCGAATTCTTTTGTTTACTAGCACCAACTGGAAGGAGGAACCAACCCCCTAGTTTTACAGGCATCGACCTAAAGGAAGAACCAACTCCCTGTGTTCTCTAGCACCAAATGGAGAGGATACAAACTCCTTCTCCTTACCCCGTCTTTCCATCCATATGAACAATATATGATGTTGCTTTATTGAACTTCCAACTCATGCACACTTCTGATATTCTGATATTAGTTATGTTGTACGCTACCTTCATATGTAGATGATTCACTGTCACTGTGCTGCATACATCACTTGAATTCTCATACCACTCAATTATTCACTTCTAATGATGACTTACGACATGTATTGTGTGTTGTTGATCCTACAGTCTGCGTCACATTTCACTCTATCATTCTTCTACTGCACAACTGCAATCACCAACTAATAGTGTGTTTTCAATTAATAGCTTGTTGTTTTGAGGTTATGCACCAGTATCATATGGAAATGTGCACTTACTAAGATGTGTCTATTATGTTTAAGTGCCATAATATTTTAGACAATATACGACATGTTGTGCATAAAGTGATTCATCCTTTCAGTTTAACGCACTTGTCTCAAATAATCCTCATCATGGTGCACATAATAGATTTTGTTGCTTCTCTTTCATTGCGCATCTAAACTTCTGCACATCTTCTAATATACTTCGGTTATGTATCTGCGCTTCTGTCTTACCACATCTGTGACTGTCTGCATGCTGTCAACAATACTTTCATTCGGTCGTCATGCACTTGTGCATACTTCTGTGATTCTGCCTTTCAATGTTTGTGCATCCATCACAGATCTACAACATCTTTCTACGCACCATCAGTTTTCATTATCTTGCATGTGCGCACTTGGCTCCTTGCTAGATCATGTTGTTATATCCTTGAGCCCTTGATGACCCGAATATAAAGATGTATCTTCCTCTTGAATCTCTATAGCCTTGCCACCACTTAAGCTTACCTCAAATCTCCAACTTGCATCTCTATTATACATGTCCTGCATGGATTGTATGTCCACAAGTTGGTTGTGACATTCCTTCTTCCTTGCTTCACGGATTGTGTTTTTTCCACATGTCATATTTTGCACTTTTGATGCGTCATCCTTTGTGAGTCTTACACATCCATGGTCCATGACTTAGTGTAACTTTACACCTCAGCGGTGTAGTCTCATGCTCTCGATGTACCATTGCTTTGCAGAACTTGTGTGTACATGATCTTCGACTTGGTGGGACTTTCACCCTTGCAGTACCACCACATGTGGGTCTTTCACACTTGGTGTATCAATGCTTTGCGGAACCTACACATACGTGATCTTCGACTTGGTGGGACTTTCACCCTTGCGGTACCATCACTTGTGGGACTTGCACACTTGTTGATTCTTTCCCTGTGAGATTTGCGCATACAATGATATCAATTGGTACACACTTCTTGAAACTTATGCACCCTTTATCAATTGAAAGCATCTTTTGATTGGTGATGACCTGCATGCATTTAGTATTTTTCAACCATAATTTTTTTCTTACTACTTGCGCACACCCGATCTTTGATCATACAATGTTTAGACTTTCTTGCGCATTCCAGAATCTTCTCTTAATTTTCTTGCGCACTTGTTCCTTTGCTTGACCAACTCTTTGGCTACTTGTGCACATGTACCTTTGTCCAACTAATTCTTTGGATGCTACCTTGAGGGAATATGACGTGGTGGACTTGACATCTGCGTAGGTACCACATATAGTAGGATATATTACTTATGTATTTCTTTGAACTGGATTTGCATGATGTATCTTCCTTATGTTCTTCTTCATACTGGACATGCATGATGTATCCTTGTAAACACATATTCATATTGGATGCAACTTCTAGATGTACTTATTCATATTTGAATCCATATCCATCTTGCACATATACTTCTTCAAACTGTTGTAGGAATACTGTATCCACTTTGACATAAATTGACATCAATGACTCAAACTGAATCAATTGACATCCTCTTTGACATTAGTTGACATCAATGACAACCAAAGTTCAACAGTATCCCCATTTGGAATTGATTTCAATATCTTATGAAGCTGTGTATAATTCGCTTGAACTATATGCTTCATCTCTACTTGTCGCAGTGCTCCCCCTATGTATATGCTCGCCTGAGTTCTTTGAGCCTTTGAATTCTACAGAATACTTATTCTTCTTTCTGTTACTTCTACGTAGACCACTAATCTACTTCACGATATTTCACGTCTGCTACATTTGCATGATGGCTCTTCAATAATCTGCTTCATGCTTTTCCACATTTGCTTCTCATGCATCTTTTCTCCTTGACTGCTTTAGTTCTTATAAGATGCATTCATCTTCATGTCATATGTACACTCAAATTCATGATTCTCTCCCCCTTTGAGATCAATGGAAAAGAGGTGCCATTACTTGCACAATGTAGGTTCTTCTTTCATTTTTTTTGCGCAGGTTTCTACCTCAACTGTTTTCAAGGATGACTCTCCCCGTTTTCATGCTTCATTGTTCCTTTAATGATATCCTACATATTTCTCTCATAATTATCTTTGATTGATTTCTTGATACAAATGATACATTACTCCTTCATCTTGATCTCCTGTTCCTGTCACAACACCTCATCATTCTTTGCTTAGTGATTCATGCAAACATCCTCTCGTGCCAACTGCGTAGTGACAAAACTTTCTTGGTTTTGCAATTTTTTTTTTGCTTCCTTTTTTCGTCTGACTGCTTCATGTATTGCATTTGATGCACTATCACCTTGCCTTGTCGCATTTACTGTCATCGCATCAATTTCCATGCCAACCAAATATTTGGCATGTTTTTCATTCATCGGCCAGCTCGACATAAAGGACGAGATGACTCATAGTCCATGTGGGAAAAATTACGTTTCATCATCATACTTGATCTTTTTGGGGCAACATCATTCCGTCACAAGAAGCTATGGATTAGATTTCTACTTTTCGTACACCTTTCCAAAACCTATTAAATCTGACATTCAATTTTGGCGAATTCACCACTTTCATCGACTTGTGCGATATTGAATGCATATCTCATCAAATTAATTTCATGCACGTGAACATATTCCATTCAATTCCATAAGAGTTTCATGAACAATGTCTGGTTCATCACCTTTTCCACTTATGCATTTCTGCATCGCATTGTTTCTTGCTTTCTTGTCATTCTTGCTAATGGATTCCTTCTACTAGAGAATGAACAACTCCCTTGAGAATGTGTGACTTGCAGTTCAAACTTAGCAGTTTGAATTCACATGCTTGAGGGTTATATGGGAGCATGGAAACGTTGGATGGAGGACACATAGTTTCAACATCAATATGCTCATTCATATATGTATCTTGGACATTCTGAGTAACTGAATCACTTGTCTCACCGGGTTGACAATCTATAGCATCAACAACATCATATTTTGAATGAATTGTTCTTTCTTCGGCCTCAACATACTGAACCACCATCGTCCGCAACTTTGCAAATTCTTCCTGTGCGCCCTTCTTCAGAGTGTATTGTACTGGTGTTGGAGAACCTAGAGCTTCATATTGAAAATCAATCAGACACAGACATTGACTTGGAATTGTGGTTGTGGATTACTTCAGCATTTCAATTTTTCCAGTTCTTGTTTGTATACATCTTTTGGCTTCGACATGGAGTACCGATTCATGCAATTTGTAAACATGTTTATTTTGAATATAATGAAAAATTTCATTTTTTGCAGTCTCATATCTGTCTTTGAGAAATGATTTTACAACAATTAATTGTTCTTCACTTTATCTTATGTAAGATAAATAATCAATACTTAAACTGAATGTATGCACACAACTTCACTTTTCCTGAGGTTATTTCTGCTACAATTTAATCTTAACACACTTTCTGCAATAATGATAAATACTGTGACAGACACCTTTAAAACATAAATTTCACTTAACTTACTCCTTGAATTCTGAGATGCACGTTTTGAATTCAAGGGTATTCATCTGATCTTTTCAAGATCAACAAGAGGAGCAGCAATTGCTTGCTGCTTTGGATTGACCCAGATTGTTTGCTTCTTCTATGTGCTTCTGAGGAGATTTTCTTATCCATGTTTTCTTGTTCCCACCACTAAATTGATTTTGTACTTGAGAATTTTCACTATTATTCCTTGCAATGTGATTTCCTTTGCAGAAAAAGTCTTCATCTTGACAGTTTACTACCCTTTGACAATACACATCCTTATGTCCAAAACCATCACATGCATAACATCTCACAGTTTGACAATATCTTGCAACATGACCAAAGCGATTGCATCTTGCGCACTTCATCCTATTCATCCTTCTTTGTTTAGTATATTGAAAGGAGTTGTTGAAGGAACTACCATACCTGACTGACTTAACATGATTGGTGCAGTGTTCTCTATTGCATACTTTCTTTGATGCCTTTTCATAACCAAGCCATGTTTTTTCTTCAGGTGATCTCTGGTCTTTCAGGATCTTGTTCAGAATTGATGTGTTGTCTATGAGCTTGTTCTTTATTTCATCTTCAACACTAGACTTGTTTCTTTCTTGATGTGCGCAATTTACTATGGGATCTTGGAATGTTGATGTATATGTAACTTTGGAATGTATTTCATATATGTATATTGTACTCCTATAGAGATGGTATTATTCCTCTATACATAAGTGTTTGTATTCCTATAGAGATGTTATTATTCCTCTATACGGAAGTGTCGTCATTTATATTGTAAGTGTCGTAACTTATACTTGATGGGTTATTAGACCACCTTGTTGGGGTCGGCCCTGTATAAGTCATGTGGGTCGAAGGGTTATTAGACCACCCTGTTGGGGGTTGGCCATGTGGGTCAAAGGGCTATTAGACCACCCTATTGGGTGTCGGCCCAGTCAACATTATGTTATGTGGTTAAGTTAAGGTCGACCTAGTAAAGGTTATTAGGAAAGTCAAGTCAAGTATAAATAGAGTGCGGGAGGCACTCTATTTCATCATTCTATTCTCTCTCACACTCTCAGGAGAGTGGAGCACTTGTGGAGGAGGAGAAGCTGCTGCTAGGAGATGTCTATCTCTTATGCTTGGGTTGTATCATTGCTCTATCTATCTTTGAGGAAGTTATTGGGGTTTTTCACCTTTATGGTTTTCCCCAAGTAAACTCTGTGTCTCTTGTGTGCTTGCATTATTGTGTTCATGATTGATATGCTGTACATGTTGTTCTCTCAGTTAAGATACTAGATCAGATTGAATTAAATTCTGAAAAATTAACATGGAATCAGGGCTAGCCTAAAAGAAGGCATGGTATGGCATGTATGACACTTGTTGCAATTGCGAAGCTAGGGCTTGATATAGCAAAAACCAGTCATCGTAGCACTTTTGCTATAAATAATATTTGGAGAGGTTTCAAGGTCTGAAAATCGTACAGGGAGAAGATAATATCCCCATGTACCTTTTTTCTAAAGGACAACCTCTAACTCGTTGTACTTAGTGATTTATGATCTGTACAATATAGGGTTTCTGCCTCTTCCAGATCTTAGTCATAAACAGGTGACCTTGGAAAAAAGGTCATAACTTGGGCTAGGAAGCTCCAAATGAAATTTCGTAAAAAGTGACAGGTAGTTCACGGACTGTACTTTATCAGGTAATATTTGCAAAGGCCAAAACGGAACCAGTGACACGTGGCACTTTGTACAAGGTTTCTCTCCTGTTTTATCCCATAAATAGGTCACGTTGCGACACTTGGCATAACTCTCTCTCAGAGAATCCATTTGAGGTTAGACCTATGGGTTTGGAAATATGACAGGTTGGGATATCACAGGAAAATGTTTCAGACCCTGTGGATTGAAAAGTTCGGAGTTACATCAGAAACAATCAGGTACATATTTCTGTCAAAACAAAATTAATTTTTAGCACCTTCATTCATGGCTTCCGGAATTTAGGGTTTCGGAGAAAGTTGGAATTTTTGTAATCGGACACTACGGCTGAATGCTACTCATCAAAATCAAAATTTAGAGACCAAGATCAGAATTTTTGGTTGGGCAGAAGGCCGGGCTTGATCAGACCCTAGTTCGGGACTTTGATCGAAAAAGTGGAAAATTAGGGCTTCTGCAAAAATGGAAATTTTTGAAATATGTGACCACGGCTGGAAGCTCCTCAGAAAAATAGAAGCTTAGAGATTTGGATCAAACCTTTTGATTGGGAAGAAGGGTGGGCTTTATCAAACCCTAGTTCAGGGTCATGTCAGTGAATCCAGAAGTTTCAAAGGCAAATTTGAGGGGTGAAACTTTGCAGTTTTCAAATTATGAGTATACCAGCTTGATCAGCTCATCAAGGTGCATATTTCTATCCTTTCGGAAGTTTGAAATTCAAATTTTGAATTTTTAGGGTTTCTCTGACAAACCCTAATCCAACTCCAGATCCAGTTCCTGCAAATCAAGTGGATTGGGTTAATCCTGGAAGATAATGGATTGGTCACCTGCATGAGTGAAGAAGTTCCTGTTTCAGAGGGAGATGAGGCTAAGGCCTTACATAAGAAGATTACAAGAAATCTCAACAGGTATGACTCATCCAGGTATGTTTCGATATTTGTTCATGATTGAGTTTATGGTATGTTTGTCTTCATGTTATTACGGTTAGTACAATCTTGATTAAATTTAGACTTGTCGTATCACCTTAATAAAATTATGAATGCATGATAGAAGATATTCATTGATTAGGGTGTTGACACTTATGATTGTACTAATGCATTATGGTGTTGTATGAGGTTTATGTTTTCCGCTAACATGAAAGGTACACCAAGAAAGAAAAATCATGTTCTAGTTCAAGAACATATGATCATGATGACATGAGGACAAAGATTCATCCATTGTCATGAATCACTTAGAAGATCTATTTGTGAGGTATGTATAACTTGGTTCTATAATGGTTAGCCTATGAGATATGCAGGTTACTAGCACAAGTCATTGAAGAGAATAAGAAGACATCATGTGGGTATGTTAGACATAACTAGCTAACATACCAATCCAGGTATGTTTTTCCTATATCAAGTCAGAATCCTACCTTGTGTTAGGATCCCTTATATAAGTATACTTGGTATGATTGGTTATGTTTATTCATAAAGTTAGAAATGTAAGTAATCAAGGGTTTATGCATTTTATTTCTCTTATCTAGATTGATGATTTAACTAACCAGAAGAGTCCTATGATCAAATAAGAATATGCATGAGTAAAAGAAGACTTCCCTGAAACCTTGAATAATAATGTTTATTATTTGTGTTTGAAATGATCATGATTATACATGTTTAAGATTATTGTGTTTTAATAGTATTAAGATTATACTAATGAATGTGTGATTATGTATGAGACCTCGAGGATAACACAATGATGATACTAATAAGCATGCATAGTGATGGATATAAGTTCAAGGACAGGTAATCCAGGAAGCATAGATCAAGAGGGAGCACACTCCAGTTGTTCCTGCAAGGAAGCAAAGATCAAGAGGGAGCACACTCCAGTTGTTCCTGCAAGGAAGCAAAGATCAAGAGGGAGCACACTCCAGTTGTTTCCTGCAAGGAAGCAAAGATCAAGAAGGAGCACACTTCAGTAGTTTCTGCAAGGATGCAGATATTCAGGGGGAGTTGACCACTTCTCACAATCCACATCAGAATGCAGTTGCAGAAAATAAGCAAAGACTGGGAGGGAGTCAACCCAACAAACAAACAAAGATAAGTATTTGAATTATCATTCCTTGCATATTTTATTTTTTAAATAATATTGTTCAATAATGTATATACTCATGTTCATAGAATTAGGTTGTGTATTATGCATATTAGAATAGTTGCATTGATGAACAATATACTACTAATATACATGGGTAAGTGGCCTATGGCAGTGTACAACATTCCATTGCTGCTTATCTAGAATGAAACCTCTTTGCTGACATGTTGGGAGTTGTGCACACTCTTAACAATGTTCTGGTAGAGATTGGAAGGCATCTAGAAAGTTACAGGATATGGATAAATGTTGTATTGAAGCATTGGCTAAGATAATTGCATGACTGTATGACATATTTTCTTATGTGTAAGAAATTGTTCTGAAAACTATGAGATGTTTTCTAATCATGCAATTTAACTTGTTGTGTAGGAAAGATCGTATACCATCACCTACAAAAGAAGGACTACAACATTTGTTTAGCAATAAAGTTATCTATTGAAAATATTGAAGATATTGAAGTTCCCAGGATCTGGGAAGAATGCCATGATCGAGGAGTACCAGTCGATCATGAAGATGTTTGGGATGCAGTCCCAAGACTTGAAGGGGAGTCTGTAGTGACTTCCAAGAGGATCTACAAGATCAAGCATGCTGTAGGTGGTAGCATAGAGACTTTTGCTCCTGTAGCCAGATACACTTCCATTAGATCCGTACTTGCTCTGGCTGCAGTGATGAAATGGAAGATACACCATATGGATTTCAAGACAGCTTTCTTGAATGGTGTAGTTGAAGAAGAAGTGTATGTGGAGCAACCACTTGGTTCTGAGACACATGACAGGGAGTCATATATGTGCAGAACTTGGTATGGTAGGATAGACAGCTTTCTATACAGTTTGGGCTTTACCAAGAGTAAAGCAGATTCCAACCTTTACTACAAGGTTGAGGAAGGCAATCCAGTGATACTACTTTTGTATATGGATGACCTGGTTATTACAGGTGAAGATAGATTGATTTTCGACATGCAGTGGAAGCTTGCTGCTGAGTTCGAGATGAAGAAATTCCTATGACGAGGGAAGTATGGAGGTGTGGCAGAGTGCAGATGGAATCTTCCTTGGACAAGGGAAGTATGCAGTAGAGATCCTGAAGAGGTTCGGGATGATGGACTGTAAGGCCATGGCCACACCTATAGAATCAAACTTGAAGCTTCTATGTGATGCTTCATCTGAGCCAGTTGATATCACTATTTATCGTTAGATGATTGGGTCCTTGATGTACCTGACGAACACGAGACCAGATATTTACTTTGCGGAGAACACATTGAGCCAGTTCCTGACGGATCCGAGGAGTGTTCACCTGGTTGCTGTAAAGCATATTCTGAGGTACCTGAAGGGTACAGTTGATTATGGGCTCAAGTATGATGCGAATCAAAAGTTTAACCTACAGGGTTATGTTGATTCAGATTGGGCAGGCAGTGCTGCAGATAGGAAGAGCACATCTGGGTGCTGCTTCAGTATGGGATCAGGTGTGATCTCTTGGTTTAGCAGGAAGCAGTCTTGCGTAGCACTGAGTACAGCTGAGGTAGAGTATGTTGCAGCCTGTTCGGCTAGTTGTGAGGCAGTATGGATTCGGAAGCTACTGTCTAAGTTATTTGATCTCCCATTGGAGGCTACTGGTATCTTTTGTGACAACCAGAGTTGTGTGAAGCTGTCTGAGAACCCAGTGTTCCACGACAGGTCGAAACACATAGAGATCAAATATCACTATATCAGGGATATGGTGCAGAAAAGAGTAGTGAAGCTCTTGTATGTTGCGACGGATGAGCAGATTGCAGATGTACTGACGAAGCCACTAGCCAGAGTGAAGTTCGAGTACTTCAGAGAGAGGCTTGGTGTTCTTCATATTGACGACACTTCGAGGAAGAAGTGATGAAGACATTTGCTGAATCCATTCCAAGCATGTTGAAAGGAGGATCCTTCACATGGCTGTGGATGTAAGCGCTGGATGATGAGCATCAGGATGATGCTCCAGTTACTGCTATGTGTGCATCATGTTGGATGCTGGATATGATCAGTTGGATCATTTATATGTATGTATGTACGCATCATGTTGATGTTGGATATGATCAGGTAGATCATGTATTTATGTATGTATCAGGTGGATACTTGTATGATCAGTGTGATCATGTACTTATGTATGTATCAGGTGGATACTTGTATGATCAGTGTGATCATGTACTTATGTATATCAGATGGATGCATTGTATGATCAGGTGGATCATGTATGATATGTATCAGGTAGATACTGTGTATGCATCAGATGGATATATTGTTTGATCAGGGTGATCACAAATGACGAGCTTCAGGATGTTGTTCCAGATGATATGCATCAGGTTGATGCTATGATGATGATCAGGTTGATGCTATGATGATGATCAGGTTGATCATGTGATGATGTACATCAAGATGATGTATGGTAAGTATCGGTTTGATACTTTGTGGCCGTGGACAGGTTATGCAGGTAGCATAGAAAATATCCTGGGAGATCCTATAGTCTGCGCTAGGATGCTCTTTCAAGGTTTTGCTACAGGTAGCATAGAAAAGATCCTTTAAAAACCGGACAGGTAGAGTAGTGTGCTCGCAACATCCTGGGTTTCTCTATCGAGATCCTATAGTCTGTGCTAGGATGCTCTGAGTAGGTTTTGCTATAGTTTCGCATAGAAAATATCCTTTGAAAACTGGACAGGTAGAGTAGTGTGCTCGTAACATCCTGGGTTTCTCTATTGAGATCCTATAGTCTGCGTTAGGATGCTCTGAGTAGGTTTTTCTACAGTTTAGCATAGAAAAGATCCTTTAAAAACTGGATAGGTAGAGTAGTGTGCTCATAACATCCTGGGTTTCTCTATCAAGATCCTATAGTCTGCGCTAGGATGCTCTTAGTAGGTTTTGCAAAAGTTTACATAGAAAAGATCCTTTAAAATCTGGACAGGTAGAGCAGTGTGCTCGTAACATCCTGGGATGCTCTATCGAGATCCAGATAGGTAGAGCTGTGTGCTCGTAACATCCTGGGATGCTCTGAGTAGGTTTTGCGAAGGTTAACATGTAAAAGAACCTATAGTCTACGCTAGGTTTTGTTGACGCACATAATCAGTCCTGGGATCCACAATATGGCCATTGATGATGAAGACCTGCAAGTGGTGGGCCTACATCCAGCATGAAAAAGGGCTGGCTCTATAGAACTTCCTATGATGAGTAGTTTCAGAGATTGATTTAGATAGAAGCAGCAGTGACGATGACGATTATCCAGTGACGATGATCCAGAGAAGAAGACTTGTGCTAGAAGACCTGTGTCGAGAAATACCTTCCTAGTTAAGAGGGAGTGTTGATGTATATGTAGCTTCGGAATGTATTTAATATATGTATATTGTACTCCTATAGAGATGGTATTATTCCTCTATACAGAAGTGTTTGTATTCCTATAGATATGTTATTATTCCTCTATACGGAAGTGTCGTCATTTATATTGTAAGTGTCGTAACTTATACTTGATGGGTTATTAGACCACCTTGTTGGGGTCGGCCCTGTATAAGTCATGTGGGTCGAAGGGTTATTAGACCACCCTATTAGGGGTTGGCCATGTGGGTCAAAGGGTTATTAGACCACCCTATTGGGTGTCGGCCCAGTCAGCATTATGTTATGTGGTTAAGTTAAGGCCGACCTAGAAAATGTTATTAGGCAAGTCAAGTCAAGTATAAATAGAGTGCGGGAGGTACTCTATTTCATCATTCTATTCTCTCTCACACTCTCGGGAGAGTGGCGCACTTGTGGAGGAGGATAAGCTACTGTTAGGAGATGTCTATCTCTTATGCTTGGGTTGTATCATTGCTCTATCTATCTCTGAGGAAGTTATTGGGGTTTTTCACCTTTATGGTTTTCCCCAAGTAAACTCTGTGTCTCTTGTGTGCTTGAATTATTGTGTTCATGATTGATATGTTGTAGATATGTTGTATATGTTGTTCTCTGAGTTAAGATCCTAGATCAAATTGAAGTAAATTCTGAAAAATTAACATGGAATTGTTTCTTACCGTTCATCTCAACCAATTTTTCTTCTAGACGAGATATCTCTTCGTCCTTATCCTCAAGTTGACTTGTCAACAACCTAATGTTCTGCACCATTTATTCCAAAGAATATTTTAATGTATATTTCTCGTCCTTGAGCAATTTGACCTTGTATTTTGTGCAAATCAATTGTATCTCATAGTTGGTTACCTTTTCACGAACTTCTGTGTCAAGAGAGTCCTGAAATGGCTTGTCCTATTCTTCATACTTCGACAATGGTTCCTATAAGAATTTATTCTTCTTTATTGATTTCTTTAATTCGTCCAGGGCACTAATAAATCCACCTTCCCAGTCAATGTATGCAACATCTTCTTCTTCAGATTGATTATTATTTTTGACCTCTCCAATAGGAATTGAAGGTGTTTTGAACGATCCACTAAATAAATATTTGTCTAGTGGTCCTGGTTTGTTTTGCGCAATTGGAGTATTCTTCGAACTATTCTTCTTATTTTCATTGTTGCTTTCTTCTTCCACAAAATCCATGAAAAGTACTTCTTTTGGTTCTTCATCCTAGTCACTTCCTTTAGATATATTGCTATCTTGCTCAGTGTATAGACTTTTATTTCGTTTTGGATTCCTCCTTCTATTTTCAGATATGTGTTGAGTGTGCGCATTTCTATGTTCAATATAACTAGATTCTTCCTCGTTGTCACTGTATTCATTTTTTTTGTAAGGACACTTAGAGGCATAATGACCTACTCCTCCACATTTGAAACATTTGAAGCGTAGCTTGTTCTTATACTTACCTCGTCCTATTTTAATATTTCTAACAAATTTTGATTCATCATCATCCAACTCACTGCAACAGTCCTTGTCATGATCATGCTCGTCCTTCCTAGTGGCTTTACAATCTACTTCCTTTCTAATGGGAGTCTCTTTCTTATTTCTCATCTCGTATGCAGTAAAAATACCCTGCATCTCATCCTTTGTCAGATCTTCAATATCAGATATGTCTTCTAATACAGATACTTTTGCATCAAAATTTAAAGGAAGAGTTCTTAGTACCTTCTGTACCACAAATTCTTCTTCCAAAGTGACCCCAAGACTTTTGACAGCATTAACTATCTCATCAACTATTTAAGAATAAGAGGTAATGTTCTCTTCATCTTTCATTTTCAGAGATTCAAATAACCCAGAGTAGTTCTGCAACTTTGATTTCTTTACCTTCTCGTCACCTTCATAAACACCTCTGAGTTTGTCCCAAACCTCCTTAGTTGATGCGCAATGATAACTTTGAGGAATTCATTACCATTCAAAACACAAAGCAATGCATTTATGGATCTTTCATTGCACTCATAGATTCTCCTTTGTACTGGATTAATTGGAACGATTGTTGGGACATTGTAACTGTCAATAACAAACTGCTAGACATATGCTCCTAGTGATTGCAGATATACTTCCATCCTGACCTTCCAGAATATATAGTTGGTGCCATGAAACCTTGGTGCTCTATTAGTAGAAACACCTTCCTTCTTTTCCATTTCTGCGCAAGGATCTATATTCCAGATGTTAAATTGTTCCTAAAGACACCCTCTCTGATAACACTTGTTGGAATTGATTTAATACCGAGAGGGGGGTGAATCAGTATTAGCGTAGTTATCAACAGGTTTTACCTTCTTTAATAGATTAGTCTTATATTTAATCCTGATATTTTAGTTATGCATCCAACATAAATAAAACATTCATCCACATATGCACCTAGACCAAGAACACAAAACACACAGGATTTTGACGTGGAAACCCAATCTGGAGAAAAGCACAGAAAGATATTTTGTAATGAAAAGAATAGATTCAAGGAAGCACCAACTTCCTCTGTTTACCGGCACCAACTATAAGGAGGTACTGAACCCCTGGTTTTATAGGAACCAACTTGAAGGAAGCACCAATTCCCTGTGTTCTCCAGTACCAACTTGAAGGAGGCTACAACCTCCTTCTCCTTTCCCTGTCTTGTCTCCTAGATGAACAATATATGATGTTGCTTTACTGAACTTCCAACTGGGGAACACTTATGTATATTAGTTATGGTGTGCACTAACTTTGTATGCAGACGATTCACTGTCATTGTGATGCATACATCACTTGACTTCTCATACCACTCAATTCTTCAATTCTGCTGATGACTTGCGCCATGTACTATGTGATGTTGATCTTGCAATCGGTGTCACGGTTCACTCTATCATGTTGCTACTGTGCAACTGCAATCACCAACTAATACTGTGATTTCAATTGATATCTCTCTGTTATGATATTATGCACTAGTATCAGATGGAACTGTGCACTTACTAAGATGTGTATGTTATGTTTAAGTGCCACACTCTTTTAGACAATCTACGACATGCTATGCATCAAGTGATTCATCCTTTCAGTTTAACACACTTTTCTCAGATCATTCTCATCATGATGCGCATACTGGATTTTGTTGTTGCTATGTCGTTGTGCATCTTATGGACTTATTTACTTCACACACTTCACTTCAATATTCATGCATCATCCAAACTTTTGTGCATCTTCTGATATACTTTGGTTCTATCTCTGCGCTTCTGTATTACCACATCTGTGACTGTCTGTGTGTTGTCAGCAATATTTCCATTTGGTCCTCATGCACTTGTGCATACTTATGTGATTATGTCTTTCAGTGTTTGCGCATCCGTCACAAATCTACAACATCTTTCTATGCACCATCATTTTTCATTTTGTTGCATGTGTACACTCGACTTCTCGCTAGATCATGTGGTTCTATCTTCAAGCCCTTGATTCCCCAAATATAAATCTACATCTTCCTCTTGAAGCTATATATCCTTTCCATCAATATTACTTCAAATCTCCAACTTGCATCTCTATTTATACATATCCTTCATGGATTGTATGTCCACAAGTTAGTTGTGGCATTCCTTCTTCCTTGCTTCATGGATTGAGTTTTTTCCATATGTCATCTTCTTTGCTGCCGATGTGTCATCCTTTGTGAGTCTTGTGTATCCATGGTCCACGACTTAGTGTAACTTTACACCTCAATGGTGTAGTCTTACACTCTCGATGTATCATTGCTTTGCGGAACCTACACATACATGATCTTCGACTTGGGTGGGACTTTCACCCTTGTTGTACCACCATTTGTGGGTCTTGCACACTTGGTGTATCAATGCTTTACGAAACTTGCGCATACATGATCTTTGACTTGGTGGGACTTTCACCCTTATGGTACCATCACTTGTGGGAATTGCACACTTGCTGAGCCTTCGACTGTGGAATTTGCACATATGATGATATCAGTTGCTACACACTTCTTGAAACTTGTGCACCCTTTATCAATTGAAAGCATATTCTGATTGGTGATGACCTGCATGCTTTTAGGACTATTCAACCATAAATTGTTTCTTGTAGGCTTGCTTGCGCATTCCATAATCTTCTCTTGATTTTCTTGCGCACTTGTGCCTTTGCTTGACCAACTCCTTGGTTGCTTGTGCACATGTACCTTTGTCCAACCAATTCTTTGGCTGCTACCTTGAGAGAATATGACTTGGTGGACTTGACATTTGCGTAGGTACCACATGTAGTGGGATCTATTACTTATTTATTTCTTTGAACTAGATCTGCATGATGTATCTTCCTTATGTACTTCTTCATACTAGACATGCATGATGTATCCTTGGACACACATATTCATATTGGATGCAACTTCTAGATGTACTTCTTCATACTAGCATCCATATCCATCTTGCACATATACTGCTTCAAAGTGGGTTCCATATGCTTCTGCAAACCGCCGTAGGAATACTATATCAACTTTGACATCAGTTGGAATCAATGACTCAAACTGAATCAATTGACATCCTCTTTGACATTAGTTTACATCAATGACAACTAAAGTTCAACATGTTTCAAAGAACGAAGGCTCTCTTGGAATCCTTCTATGACTGGACTATAGATCATATCTATCGGGAGCTGAACTAAGTGGCCGATTCTTTATCCAAAGAGGATCTTAATTCCGATGAAGTCTTCCTCATATGGGAGGAATGGATAGATGGTGATGTGATTATTAGATCATTGGAATATTTTTTATCTGATTAGTTGGGTTCTTATATCAGTTTTGAAAATCTCTCAGTTTATTTTGTATTGTTTTGGACATGTTAGATTTCTACCACATATGAATTTCTAAGTTTTTTGTTACTGTCAGTTCATGGTTTTTTTGTTGTACTGGGTGGGATCTCAAGAAATATTTGTAGCTTCAGTTTATGTTTGCATACCTAGAACTTGTTTGGAGATGTATTTTTTATTCATAATTAATAACAAAAGTACAGGTTTTTTTTTCTTGAAAAAGGGTTGAGTTTTATTTTGTTTTAAAATTTTCCCTTTTCAATATTTTATTAATTAAATAATTATATTATTACTATTATTTTAAAAAAAATTGTGTTTCCCCGGAGTTGGAGTCATTTCCCTCTAATTTTTAATGTGTTTTTTTAATGATTTTGTTTGCATTAATACTAGTTTTTGAGGTAATGATTTCAAAATTGTTGTAATTTTAAGCTTGAAAAATAGGGGTGCTACTAGTAGCACCTTTTTTTGGTTTGAGGCTTGATTTTCATATTTTAGTTGCAATGGTATTGATTGTTAAGGTCATGGTTCCAAACAAGTTTTAGTTTTAACCCAAATAAGTGAGTATTATTGGGAGCACCACATTTTGATTCAAATGTTTATTTTAATATATTAATTGCAATGGTGTCGATTGTTAAATCCATGGTTTCAATTAAGTTGCAATTTTAATTTAAAAAATTCAATCAAGTATCGACTTTAAGTTGTGGTTGAAACAGTACCAGTTGTTAAGGCCTTGATTTCAAACAAGTTATAATTTTAAACTCAAAGAAGGGGATACTATTGGGAGAAACACTTTTCAATTTGACTCGTTTTTTTATCTTATAGGTTTTGGTGTTGGAACCTAAGGTTATGCAAGTTCATCACACCTATAGATCTTCTGTAGATAGTCATTCGATAGAAATCAGTTGAATAGCAGAGCATTTGACTATATGCTTGACTGATTCAATGATAAACGATCAATTAAATGGTTAATGAGGTCACAGTCGTCTCGACTACAACATCCGACTAAACTATGGTACGTTGTATATTTTGTGGAAACTGTTAGATCCAACGACCCCTATTTGTGGACCATATCCTCCTCACTTCAAGGAAGTTGGTTAGATATGGAGGCTATAAAATAATGACCCTATGGGTTGTGTTAATTAATGTCATTCATATGATAAAGTATGCATTGTGATGTTCTGATTTTCAATGTGGTTAAGTGTTGTAACAATGTCTTTAGAAGCCACCCATCTTCTTGGAATACTATTCCCTTATGTTATTTTATTTTATGTTCTATACTTCATATGAAGAGGTTCCCTAACATGGTATCATAGATTTTGGTTTTGGCCTATACTTGTTGTCAATGAATCATGTTGAGTTGGATCTAGGTTTGATTGACTCCGGGATAAAGATTTGTTGATTTATACTCTTCTTTGAACTTGGATCGGATCTTTTTAATAAGAAAGATGACTTCCAAGATAAAAAAAATTGTTCTAAAAGGACATAATTTCGCAATATGGGAACTAGATATGGAGACTTTGTTGAAAATAAAGGGACTATGGCAATATACTAAGTCCTTTATTGCATATCCGACGGACGTTGACACTAAGTTTATCAACATTGGAAAGAAGGATGAGGCTGTTGGGTTCATCATGGCCTACATTTCGAGGGATTAACTTTCATACAAGTGAGATCGATTATCCTCATGTCATCTGGAATAATATGAAGTCACTATTCAACAAGGTTAATGAAATTCAAGTAATGTAGATAAAGAAAGAGCTGATATCTTTAGACCCCTATCGGCCTTTGAAACGATTAAGGACTATTTGGCTCACATCAAGGAGCTACATTTGAAATTGGGAAAATGTGGCAAGGATTTTTCGAAGAATAATTGACAACTTGTTGAACTGGTCCTAATGAATTTGAGGACACCTTATGATCTCTTCTACTGCTCATCTTGCATTATTTGAATGTCACGGAAGCAAGATGGTAAGGACTTCACCTTTCATACTTTCTGTGATTTGTTGATTGAAGACCAACAAAAGTTGCTTGAAGAAGGGAATCTTGGTAGAAAACACTAGGATCACTTGCTCAAAAGCAAGGTCAAACAAAACTATAAAGAACGTGGCTGACCATATCATCAACTAGAATGCATCAATCAACCTAGTAAAAAAAGGATCGAAGAGTAGACATTGACGAAGAAGAACTAAAATAAGAAAACCTGTTTCTATCGTGGAAAGGTGGGATATGTTGAGAAAAAATACTAGAAGAACATGAAGGAATTGGAAGTAAAGTTCAAGCACCTTGAAGATAGTGTGTTGACCGACCAGCCGATCAACTAGCCTTCTGCAAACTTTACCTTTTCTATTAGCACTTCCTATGCATTACATGACTGTACCACTAAGAAAAAATGGACAATTGAATCTGGCTGTACTCATCACATGGCTAAGTATGATTCTGTGTTATCTTCCTTGAGTGGAGCTCCAAAATAGAATATTTATGTAGCTGCTGATTACGCTCTCACCATTGATGGAAGCAATGATGTTGAATCTTGGCATGGTCGAATATCCAATGTCTATCATGTATCTAGCTTGAGCAAAAATTTGATGTTGGTTTCTCAACTTACACAGACTAAAAATACTGTTGAGTTTCAGTCAAATAACTTTTTGGTAAAGGATATAAGGCTTGGGGAGTGATTGTTGCTTCATGATTTATAGATCCCAAAGACAGACTGTAATATCCCCAGTTTTACCCCATGGCATTAAAATTGTAAATGATGTAATATTGTTAAAAAAATCGTGGTGAGGAGCTCAAGGCCAAGGCCTCGCCATCGATTTATCAATGCATATGGTTCACGTGCTAGCCATGCGCAATGGAATTGCGAATATTATGTAAATATGCATTTTAAATAAAATACCCACAACTAGCTATGCAATGCAACAAGAGATGGGGGCATGATTTTACAAGGAATTGGGAGGGAAAACATTCAAACCCTTGGAGCCAATCAAGTCAAGCCAAGTGTCAATGAGAGAACTCATCAAACCCTCAACTACCCATGTTGAATTTTGTACCCAATCATTGATTTCTCCCAAGAGTTGGTTTAGGTAGTTAATGCCTTGGGGAATGGGAGGTATGGCTGTCCAAATTCAAGTATGGGCAAGCCACCCTACATGGAAAAAAGTGTTTAGCTTCTTGGGAAAGAAAAGAGCCATGAATTTCTCCCCAATCCATTACCCATCAACCAATTTTTCCTCTCTCACGTTTTTGTAGCTCCCTGGGCATTTTTCCTCGGTTTTGCTATGTTTCCTTCATTCTCCTAGCTGGGAAGGGCATTTTTGTGTTGTATAACAGTGGGGAATAAAGGGAAATCGATTTGGGGACCATAGAGGTTGTTTTTGGCTCACTGATTGCTTGTATATCTATGGGAGAAATCATTTTCTTCCCTATGGTCGATTTTCCCTCTCACAAATCCGTTTTTAGTGTGCCTACGTTTTGGGGAAAACCCATGGCCATCCTATTTGTAAACCCCATTGTTGGAAATGTGTATCCATGACCAGTGTTGAGTTTGCTGTGTGTAAGATAATGTTGGGGTTGAGATGGGTATCCATTGTTTTGGCTTGAGTATGAGTGCAAGCATCCAAGGTTCAGCTTTAGCCTGATAAACCCAACAGTGGACTGGCTTGGCTTAGATGAAATATTGGTTTGGATGTGCCTGAGCTTGAATTTCCCCTTTTCCTTGTAGAAATCATGCCCAGCTTGGGGGTGGCAGTTGTGTTGAGAAATTGATGAACACAACTAGCCTATGGTTGGGTGGAATGTTGCAGCGGCATAGTTAGTTGTTTGGGACAATTGCAAAATGAAGATAAGTGTTTTTCTGTCTAACTTCTGCACTGTATTAATTTGATGACTGTTGATATGTTGTATGCATGAGTAATGTGTGTGGATAGTTTATTTCCGTTGTGCATGTTTGCTTGATTTCCATCTGCACACATCTGTTTTATTGCTGAGAATCTAATGAATTTGTCTGAGTTTATGAAAAGCTCCTTAAACTGGTAGCATATTCCCCTCCTCAAATTGGATCTACAGGAGGGTATATTACACGGACTTTAAAAGCTTTTTGATTCTCCTAGACTGAATGGAATGACTTGACCGACTACACTCATTGCTCAGACTGATGACATAAGTCAAATTTGGCATGGATGAATTGAACATCTAAACTTATGAAGTTTAAATATGATGGTAATAAATAATATGGTTACTAGTCTCCCAAAGACTATTCCACCCGATGAATTTTGTAGAGGAGGTGTGCTTAAAAGCATCATCATGCACCCTTTGATTCCATAAAAGAATGGTGAGCATAGAAGCAACTAGAACTTGTTCACAGTGATCTTTATTGCATGAACAAACCTTTATTAGTGGGTGTGAAGAATAAGAGTAATGTCTTTGAAAGATCCAAGGAATTTAGGGCATTGGATGGAAAGTAATGTGGCTGACCCATCAAATGTTTGATATCACAAAATGTTGGTGAATATGTGATTCAATAGTTTGAAGAATATCTCTTGAAAAAAGGAATTTCTTGGCAAATATATGTCCCTCACACCCTTAGCAAAATGGAGTCACGGAGCGAAATAATCAGAGTTTGGTAGAAATGGCCCGTTGCCTATTGCAAACCAAATATATCTAGATGAAATTTTGGGTAGAAGTTGTTTATTGCTCAAACTGTATTTTCAACCTTGTTCTAACTAGATTTTTCAGTGAAATGATTCCAGTCGAGAAGTGGAATGGAAGGAGACCCTCTATTAGACACATTATAACCTTTGGATGTGTTGCTTGGGAACATATCAATGATAACTACATAAAGAAATTGGATGCAAAGGGTTGTGCTTGCATCATCATGGACTATTCAAATGAGTCATAATCCTATCGACTGTTTGAACATGTCAAACAATAGATCATTTTGAGCTGAAATGTGATCTTTGATGAGAATATTCCAGGTAATAAGTTGTTGAAATCCTCCTTTGGTTTATCACATAGTGACTTGTTTCATGTTCTTGAAGAATCTGGATCTAGTATTGTACCCTTCTATGGATTCCCAAATAGATCAACAAATTATACTACTGAGTTGACTGGTAGTCGATCTACCTTGAATGAAGATGTCAATACATTGTGTCATTCGACTAACCATCACCGACCTGAATCACTATAGACTTGTCTACCTTGGTGCATTGCTAAAACAATTGAATCTGTTGGACTAGAGGCTGGAGATGTTAGTATTGGTTGACAGACCCACAATCATAAACATCATGGCAGTGTTGTACTAATGGCACATGTTCTTAAAACCTGTGATCCTGACACTTATGATGATGCTCAAATTGTCCTAAATGGGAAAATTCTATGGATATTGAAATTGATTGTTTGAAGAAGAATCAAACTTGGGAACTTGTTCCTTGACCATAAGGAAAGAATTTTGTGAAGTATTGATTGGTTTATAAGACCAAGTTTACTTCTGATGATGATGTTAAATGCCACAAGGATCATTTGGTCACCAAGGGATTCTCTTATAAAGAAGGCATTGACTACACTTAAACCATTTCCCTTGTTGCAAAGATGAACTGTGTTCAACTGATCCTTTCCCTTGCTGCTCATTTTGTATGGGAAATTCCTGAAATGGACATTAAAAGTGCCTTTTTTGTGGTGATTTGTCTGGAGAAATTTATATGGAACAACCTCCTAGTTTTGTGATAATTTTTAGTCTTTTTTTTCGACTCAATAAGTTGTTGTATGGTTTGAAACAATCACCTCATGTTTTGTATGAGAAGATTGATCATCTCTTTGTTAATCTTGGCTTCAAACATTGTGAATATGATCACAATATTTATGTATTAAATGTTCATGGTGATACTTTGATTGTGGCATTGTATGTTGATGATTTATTCATAACTGGAAATAATGTCATTATGATTTTGGTTTTGAAAAAACAACTTGAAGATACCTTTGAAATGACTAATCTTGGTCTGTTGCATTTCCTTCTTGACATTCAAATTTTGCAAATGGATGAAAGTATCTTTCTTTCTCAAGCAAAATATGATTTGGATATTTTGAAACGATTCAATATGGATGGCTATAAGTCTTGCGCTACACCTTATCAGTCAAGCATACATTTTTTGAAAGACTATGACTCTGTTAAGCCCTAAATCATTGGCACATTACCCCCTATATAGTGGCGCACTACCCCCTATATTATGGCACATTACATATTAGTGATGTTTGATCGGGTCTATTAGTGGAATTTTTATTAGTATTATTATATTTTGATGTCATCTCGGGTCCATTAGTTGTTATTGTACCCCTTTGCCTCTTATATATAGGAAGGAGACATTTTCATTTTAGTCATCATTGTGTCTTGTCTTGTCTTGTGTATTCAACACATTGAGTAAGGAGGTTCCCCCCTCTAAGAGGCTTGATATTCATATCCATTCTTCTTTTAAAAGGTGTGGGTTACTCTTTTATAGTCTTTTTTTTCTCTTTATATGCTATTTCTGGGAATTTGTTGCATAATATATGGTATCAGAGCTTGGATGCTTCCAAAACGCGTCATCTTGGAACTTCCGCTATAAATTGTTTTCTACAAGGTTTCAGATTACGAGACTAAAAAACCATATGGAAAATAGTCCGAGATATTTATGGTAAATTTTTCATATCTTGATCCATTATAGTTTCGGAGATATTTGCGATGGAAGATAGGGTTTCTCACTAGTCCAAAAACTAGTCTAAAACCGGTGTTCTAGGAAAAACAATCATATCTGGAGCATGCAAGATACAAATTGAGTGAGACCTATTAAAAAATATAGAATACTAACCAAATTATTTTGGGAAACTTTTTCAGACTTAGATATGAAATATTGGACATGTGACATACTGTACAAGTTCTCTCTTCTGAAAGGACCAAAAATAAGAAGTGTTGGGATATTTGGAATAACTTTTTATTGACACATCAGAATTAGGTCAGACCTATAGAATTGGAAATATGACACATCAGGATACAACATACCAAATTTTTAAACCCATAGCAACTTAAAATTCAAATTCACCTCAGTTCCAAGTCAACTATTAAATCATCTCCAAATTAGGGCTTGAAAAACGTATGTCATTTTAAATTTGAATAAATTTGAGTAGAAGAATATATTTGAGGTGAACCCTAGGGTGTGATATCTATATATATTGTTCAAAATCCAACCAAAATGTTGTGGAAAAAATCACACTCCAATCAAGCCACCATAGGATTCATCCCTCACCTTTGAAGAAAGTGAAGATCTATCTTTTCAGGTGTCCAAGTTGGAAGATATGATCAAAGGGAAAATGAGTAAGTTTGATTTAGCTAATTTGGAGACTAAGATGGAGGAAAGGATGGGACATATTGATAACAATATAGAAATGATTTCTAATCTCTTACAAAATCCAAAGTAAAATCTCCCTAAAGGTGATGATATGTCCTTGGCTACTCGGGAAGATAAAAATAGTGTCCATGTTGAGCAACCTTCCATTAATAAGAATTATCCAAGAGGATTTGATGCTAATAATGGAAGTAATTGGGGATGGTCCTCAAGAGGTATTCAACTCCATAATATTTACATGAGGAATTTTGATGCAAAGGACCCCATAACATGGATATTCCATATGAAGCAGTTCTTTGATATACATGAGGTGCCTAATCTCCAAAAGGTACCCAATACATATTTATATTTAGAACCTGAGTAATTTGTGTGGTACCAATGGGATTTGTGAATGAAAAAAGAACTCAATCATCTCTTGCTCCATTTTTACAAAAGAATTGATACCATATCATGATGATGTTAAGAGAAATTTCCTCTTTACCCAAATGATAAATCTAAGGAAAAAGGGTCCAGTAAGCGAGCACATTCAACAGTTTAAAAGTTGAGTCTCGGAGTGGAGGGAATGCCAGGTGATAAATTGTTGGATCTATTTATTGGAACCTTCAAGGATAACATCCAACATGAGGTGCACCTCTTCAAACCCACTTCCTTAGAGAAATATTTCATGTTGGAAATGAAGGTTGAAAGTAAAAATATGGAAATGACTACTAAAAGAACCACCTCGAGCACATACAGAGAGAATAATGTTCCTTATTTTAACCAACCTCAAATGTTGACACCTCAACAACAGGATGAAAGAAGAGAAAAATTTCTATGCTTTAATTATGACAGCAAGTATTTTAAGGGACATAAGTGTGTCGAGAAGAAATTATTCTACATCGATTGTGAAGAGGAAGAAGCAAAATAACAAGAACTATCTGTAGTTGAAGAAATAGAAGAGATTACTTCCGAAGAGATTACTCCCACCATATATTGTCATGAATTAGTTGTAATTATCACCCCTCAAACTCTAAAGATCGAAGGATATATCAAAAAGAAAAAGGAAACAATGTTGATTGATTCTGGTAGTACTCATAATTTCATTCATTGTAAATTAGCCAAAGTTCTCAGTTGCTTTGTATATCCAGCACTAGAGTTTCAAGTAATAATTGCAGATGGAGGAACTATCAATTAATCTGGTAAATGCCATAATATCAATCTTACTATGGGGGAATATGTATTGAATATTCCAATGATTCCTATCCCAATGGGCAGTGTTGATGTTGTCTTAGGGGTTCAATGGTTACAGTCATTGGGAACAATGGATTTTAATTTTCAAAAAACAATTATGAAATTTTCATGGGAAGGAAAATAATTTGAGTTAAGGGGTGTCATAGGTAATCCAATCAAGGTGATAAGATCTAATGGTATGAACAAATTGTTGAAAAAATGACATCAAGGTGTAATTGTACAATTATGTTCACTAGATGTTCAAACATCTAACCCTCCTATTCCCTTGGATCTCCAAAGGGTCATTGATAAGTATTCCAAGGTATTTGAAGATATTCCAAAAGGGATTTCACCTACTCGAGATTTTGATCATGTTATTCACTTAATTCTAGGAAATGTTCCTCCTAACATTAGTCCTTACAGATACCCCTATTGCCAGAAGAGTGAAATTGAACGCTTGGTTGAAGAAATGTTAGAGGCTGGCATAATTAGGCCTATCCAAAGTTCTTACTCTGCACTAGTGGTAATGGTAAACAAGAAGGAGGGAACATGGTGTATGTGTCCAGATTATAGACATCTCAACAAAATGACCATTAAAGACAAATTTCTCATTCTTGTCATTGACAAATTGTTAGATGAACTACATGGAGCAGTTTACTTCACAAAGTTGGATCTATGTTTAGGACATCATCAGATTAGAATGAAGGAAGAAGACATCCCCAAAGCAACATTCAGAACTCAAGAAGGTCATTATGAATTTTTGGTCATGCCTTTTGGCCTTATGAATGCACCTTCCACATTTCAAGGTTTGATGAATTCCAATTTCAATCCCTTCCTTAGAAAATTTGACATAGTATTTTTTTATGATATACTAATATATAGAAAGTCTTGGGAAGAACATGTTCAACATGTTGAAAAGGTGCTACAACTATTAAAGGAGCAACAACTCTATGCAAAACCTTAGAAATGCTTCTTTGGGGTATATGAGGTAGAATATTTGGGTCGTATTGTATCTTATGAGGTTGTCAAGGTAGACCCTACCAAAATTAAATCCATGAGGGACTGGCCGATTCCTAAAACCTTGAATAATATTAGAGGATTCTTAGGTAGAAATGGAACATTGCCTACTGCAGACCAAAGATATCTGGATGAAATTTTGGGTAGAAGTTGTTTACTGCTCAAACTATATTCTGAACCTTGTTCTAACTATATTTGTCAGTAAAATGACTCCAGTCGAGAAGTGGAATGGAAGGAAACCCTCTATCAGACACCTTATAAACTTTGGATGTGTTTCTTGGGCACATATCAGTGATAACTACATAAAGAAATTGGATGAAAAGAGTCGTGCTTCCATCATCATGGACTATTCAAATGAGTCATAATCCTATCGACTGTTTGACCCTGTCAAGCAATAGATCATTTTGAGCTGAAATGTGATCTTTGATGAGAATATTCTAGGTAATAATTTGTTGAAATCCTCCTTTGGTTTATCACACAGTGACCTGTTTCATATTCTTGAAGAATCTGGATCTAGTTTTGTACCCTTCTATGGATTCCCAAATGGATCAACAAATTCTACTACTGAGTCGACTAGTAGTCGATCTACCTTGACTGAAGATGTCAATACATTGTCTCATTCGAGTGACCATCACCAAAATGAATCACTACCAACTTGTCTACCTTGGTGAGTTGCTACAACAATTGAAGCTACTGGACCTGATGCTAGAGATGTTAGTATTGGTCGACCGATACGCAATAAGAAACATCATGGTAGTGTTGCACTAATGGCACATACTCTTGAAACTTGTGATCCTAACACTTATGATGATGCTCAAGGAGTCCTAAATGGGAAAATTCTATGGATATTGAAATTGATTATTTGAAGAAGAATTAGACTTGGGAACTTGTTCCTCGACCATAAGGAAAGAATGTTGTGAAGTATTGATGGGTTTATAAGACAAAGTTTACTTCCGACGATGATGTTGAATGCCACAAGGCTCATTTGGTCACCAAGGTATTCTCTTAGCAAGAAGGAATTGACTACACTTAAACCATTTCCCTTGTTGCAAAGATGAACTCTGTTCAACTGATTCTTTCCCTTGCTGCTCATTTTGGATGGGAAATTCATGAAATGGACATTAAAAGTGATTTTTTGTGGTGATTTGTCTAGAGAAATTTATATGGAACAACCTCCTATTTTTGTGACAAAATTTATTCTTTTTTGTCGACTCAAGAATTTGTTGTATGGTTTAAAACAAGCACCTCATGCTTAGTATGAGAAGATTGATTGTTTCCTTTTTAATCTTGGCTTCAAACATTGTGAATCTAATCACAATATTTATGTATTAAATGTTCATGGTGATACTTTGATTGTGGAATTGTATGTTGATGATTTATTCATAACTGGAAATAATTTCAATCTGATTTTGGTTTTGAAGAAACAACTTATAGATACCTTTGAAATGACTGATCTTGGTCTGTTGCATTTCCTTCTTGGCATTCGAATTTTGCAAATGGATGATGGTATATTTCTTTCTCAGACAAAATATGATTTGGATATTTTGAAACGATTCAAGATGGATGACTATAAGTCTTGTTCTACACCTTATCACTCAAGCATAAATTTGTTGAAATACCGTGACTCTGTTAAGCCCTAAATCATTGACACATTACCCCCTATATAGTGGCACATTACCCCCTATATAGTGGCGCATTACCCCCTATATTGTGGCACATTAAATATTAGTGATGTTTGATTGGGTCTATTAGTGGAAATTTTATTAGTATTATTATATTTTGATGGCATCTTGGGTCCGTTAGTTTTTATTGTACACATTTGTCTCTTATATATAGGAAGGAGACATTTTCATTTTAGCCATCATTGTGTCATGTCTTGTCTTGTCTTGTCTTGTGTATTCAACACATTGAGTAAGGACATTCCCCCTTCTAAGAGGCTTGATATTCATATCCATTCTTCTTTGAAAAGGTGTGGATTACTCTTTTATAGTATTTTTGTGCTCTTTCTATGCTATTTCTAGGAATTTGTTGCATAACATATGGTATCAGAGCTTGGATGCTTCCAAAACAAGTCATCTTGGAACTTTCGCTATAAATTGTTTTCTACAAGGTTTCAGATTAAGAGACTAAATAACCATATGGAAAATAGTCCGAGCTATTTATGGTAAATTTTTCATATCTTGAGCCATTATAGGTTCAGAGATATTTGCGGTAGAATATAGGGTCTCTGACTAGTCCAAAAACTAGTCTAAAACAGGTGTTCTGGGAAAATCAATCATATCTGGAGCATGCAATATACAAATTTAGTGAGACCTATTACAGAAGATATAAGGCTAACCAAATTATTTTTGGAAACTTTTTCAGACTCAGATACAAAATATTGGACATGTGACATACTGTACAAGTTTGCTCTTCTGAAAGGACCAAAAATAAGAAGTGTTGGGATATTTGCAATAACGTTTTACTGACACATTAGAATTAGGTCACACCTATAGAATTGGAAATAGGACACATGGGTATACAACATACCGAATTTTCAAACCCAGAGGAAATGAAAATTCAAATTTACCTCAGTTCCAAGTCAGCTAGTAAATAATCTCCAAATTAGGGCTTGAAAAAGGTACGTCATTTTAAATTTGAGTAGAAGGATCTATTTGAGGTGAAACCTAGGGTGTGATATCTATATATATTGTTCAAAATCCCACTAAAATGTTGTGGAAAAAACCACACTCCAATCAATCCACCATAGGATTCATCCCTCACCTTTGAAGAAAGTGAAGATCTATCTTTTCGGGTGTCCAAGTTGGAGGATATGATCAAAGGGACAGTGAGTAAGGTTGATTTAGTTAATTTGGAGACTAAGATGGAGGAAAGGATGGTACATATTGATAACAATATAGAAAGGATTTCTAAGCTCTTACAAAATCCAAAGGAAAATCTCCCTAAAGGTGATTATATGTCCCTAACTACTTGGGAAGATAAAAATAGTGTCCATGTTGAGCAACCTTCCATTAATAAGAATTATCCAAGAGGATTTGATGCTAATAATGAAAATAATCGGGGATGGTCCCCAAGAGGTATCCAATTCCCTAATATTGATATGCCAATTAGGGGAGTTTTGAGTGTTGATGTATATGTAACTTCGGAATGTATTTCACATATATGTATATTGTATTCCTATAGAGATGGTATTATTCCTCTATAAGGAAGTGTCGTCATTTATATTGTAAGTGTCGTAACTTATACTTGATGGGTTATTAGACCACCTTGTTTGGGGTCGGCCCTGTATCATGTGGGTCGAAGGGTTATTAGACCACCCTATTGGGGGTCGGCCATGTGGGTCAAAGGGTTATTAGACCACCCTATTGGGGGTCGGCCCAGTCAGCATTATGTTATGTGGTTAAGTTCGAGCCTACATGAGTTAGGTAAAAAGGCAAGTCAAGTCAAGTATAAATAGAGTGCGGGAGGCACTCTATTTACTCACTCACTTCTCACACATGCACTCAAGGAGGAGTGGCGCACTTATGGAGGAGGAGGATCTGCTGCTAGGTTATGGCTATCTCTCTTGGTTGGTTGTATCATTGCTCTATCTATCTCTGAGGAAGTTATTGGGGTTTTTCACCTTTATGGTTTTCCCCAAGTAAATCTTTGTGTCTCTTGTGTGCTTGCATTATTGTCTCCATGATTGATATGCTGTAGATATGCTGTACATGTTGTTCTCTCAGTTAAGATCCTAGATCATATTGAAGTAAATTCAGAAAATTTAACATGGTATCAGAGCTAGCCTGAAAGAAGGCATGATATGGCATGTATGACACTTGTTGCACTTACGATGCTAGGGCTTGATATAGCAAAAACCAGTCATCGTAGCACTTTCTCTATAAATCCGTTTTGGCGAAGTTTTCGGATCTGAAATTGTTACAGGCCGAAGCTAAGATCTCCAGGTATCTTGTGTCCAAAGGACAACCTCTAATTCGTTGTACTTTGTGATTTATGATCTGTACAATATAGGGTTTCTGCCTCTTCCAGATCTGAGTCAAAATCAGGTGACCTTGGGAAAAAGGTCATAACTTGGGCTAGGAAGCTCCAAATGAAATTTCGTGAAAAGTGACAGGTAGTACACAGACTGTACTATCTCAGAAAACGTTTTCAGAGGCCGAAGTTGAACCAGTGACACGTGGCACTCCGTACAAGTGCGCTCTACTGTATTATCCCATAAACAGGTCATGTTGCGACATTTGGCATAAATCTCTCTCAGAGAGTCCAATTGAGGTCAGACCTGTCAGGATGGAAAGGTAACAGGCCGAGATATCTCAAGAAACTTTTTCAGAGGCCGAAGTTAAAACAGTGACACGTGGCACGCCGTACAAGTTCGCTCTCCTGTTTTATCCCAAAACAGGTCACGTTGCGACATTTGGCATAACTCTCTCTCAGAGAATCCAAATGAGGTCAGACCTATCAGGATGGAAAGATAACAGGTCAGGCTATCTCAGAAAACTTTTTCAGACCCTGTGGATCAAAAATTTTGGAGTTACACCAGAAACAATCAGGTACATATTTCTGTCAAAACAGAATTATTTTTTGCTACCTTCATTCATGGCTTCCGGAATTTAGGGCTTTGGAGAAAGTTGGAATTTTTGTAATCGGAGACCACGGCTGAATGCTACTCATCAAAATAAAAATTTAGAGACCAAAATCAGAATTTTTGGTTGGGCAGAAGGTCGGGCTTGATCAGACCCTAGTTCGGGACTTTGATCAGGAAAGTGGAAAATTAGGGCTTCTGTAAAAATGGGAATTTTTGAAATCTGAGACCACGGCTGAAAGCTCCTCAGAAAAATAGAAGCTTAGAGCTTTGGATCAAACCTTTTGATCGGGAAAAAGAGTGGGATTCATCAAAACCCAGTTCAGGGTCACGTCCAGTGAATCCGGAAGTTTCAAAGGCAAAATTGAGGAGTGAAACTTTGCAGTTTTCAAATTATGAATATACTAATTTGATCAGCTCATCAAGGCGCATATTTCTATCCTTTCGGAAGTTTGAAATTCAAAGTTTGAATTTTTGGGGTTTCTATGACAAACCCATATCCCGCTCCAGGTCCAGTTCTTGCACATCAAGTGGATTGGGTTAATCCTAGAAGAAGATGGATTGGTCACCTACATAGGTGAAGAAGTTCCTGTTTCAGAGGGAGATGAGGCTAAGGCCTTACATAAGAAGTTTACAAGCGATCTCGACAGGTATGAATCATCGAGGTATGTTTTGAGATTTGTTCATGATTAAGTTTATGGTATGTTTGTCTTCATGTTATTACGGTTAGTACAATTTATATTTTAGATTTGTCGTATCACCTTAACAAAATTATGAATGCATGATGGAAAATATTCATTGATTAGGGTGTTGACACTTATGATTGTACTAATGCATTATGGTGTTGTGTGAGGTTTATGTTGTCTACTAACATGAAAGGTACACCAAGAAAGACAAATCATGTTCTGATCCAAGAACATATGACCATGATAACATGAGGACAAAGATTCATCCATTGTCATGGATCTCATAGAAGATCCATTTACGAGGTATGTATAACTTGGTTTTGTAATAGTTAACCTATGAGATATACAGGTTACTAGCACAAGTCATTGAAGAAGAACAAGAAGACATCATGTGAGTATGTTAGACATAAATAGCTAGCATGCTAATCCAGGTATGTTTTTCCTATATCAAGCTAGAATCCTACCTTGTGTTAGGATCTTATACTGTTGTGTTGTTGATAATGATTATTCATGAAGTCATAGGTTCGAATAATCATGATTGTATGCATATTATGTTTCTTACCATAATTGATGATATGACTAACCAGAAGAATCATGATGGTATAGGTTTGAATAATCACAGTTTTTATGCATTTTATATCTCTTATCTTGATTGATGATTCAACTAATCTGAAGAGTCACAGGTTTGAGTAATTACAGGTTTAGACATGTTATGTTTCTTATGATTTGACTAACCTTGAATGCTAATGCTTATTATTTTCTGTTTGAAATGATCATGACTATACATGCTTGAGATTATTGTGTTTTAATAGTATACTAATGAATGTATGATTTTATATGAGATCACAAGGATAACACATTCATGATACTAATAAGCATGCATAGGGACCAAGGATGAATATGAGTTCAAGAACAGGTAATTCAGGAAGCAAAGATCAAGAGGGAGCACACTTCAGTTGCTGCTGCAAGAAAGCAAAGGAGCACACTCCAGTTGCTCCTGCAAGAAAGCAAAGGAGCACACTTCAGTAGTTTCTGCAAGGATGCAGATATTCAGAGGGAGTTAACCATCTTTCTACATTCCACAACAGAAAGGTGTAGAAGAAGCTACTTCAGATTAGGACTCCAATAGCTCCTGCAAGGAAGCAAAGACTCAGAGGGAGTCCACCCAACGAACAAACAAAGATAAGTATTTTAATCATCATTTCTTGCATATGTGTCTGTTTAAATAAAATTGTTCAATGATGTATATGCTCATGTTCCTAGACTTAGGATATGTATTATGCATATTAGAATAATTGCATTGATGAACAGTATACTCCTAATATGCATGGGTAAGTGGCCTATGGCACTGTACAACATTCCATTGCTACTTATCTAGAATGAAACCTCTTTGCTGACATGTTGGGAGTTGTGCACACTCTTAACAATGTTCTGGTAGAGATTGGAAGGCATCTAGAAAGTTACGGAATATGGATAAATGTTGTATTGAAGCATTGGCTAAGATAATTGCATGACTGTATGGCATATTTCTTTATGTGTAAGAATTTGTTCTGAAAACTATGAGATGTTTTCTAATCATGCAATTTAACTTGTTGTGTAGGAAAGATCGTATGCCATCTCCTACAAAAGAAGAACTACAACATTTGTTCTAGCAACAAAGATATCTATTGAAGATATTGAAGTTCCCAGGATCTGGGATGAAGAAATGAAATGCCATGATCCGTCGATCATGAAGAATGATGTTTGGGATGTAATCCCAAGACATGAAGGGAAGTTTGCTATGACTTCCAAATGGAACTATCAGATCAAGCATGTTGCAGATGGCAGCATTGAGAAATATAAAAGTGATGAAATAGAAGATACACCAGATGGATTCAAGACAGCTTCCTTGAATGGTGTAGTTGAAGAAGAAGTGTATGTAGAGCAGCCACTTGGTTCTGAGACACATGATAGGAAATCATATATGTGCAGAACTTGGTATGGTGAAGATAGATTGATTGCCGACACGCAGCGGAAGCTTACTACCGAGTTCGAGATGAAGAACTTGGGGATGATGCACTATTTGTTTTTGGCATGGAGGTGTGGCAGAGTGCATATGGAATATTCCTTGGACAAGGGAAGTATGTAGTAGAGATCCTGAAGAGGTTCGGGATGATGGACTGCAAGGATATGGTCACACCTATGGCATTGAATCTGAAGCTTCTATGTGATGCTTCATCTGAGCCAGTTGATGTCTCTTTGTATCGTCAGATGATTGGGTCCTTGATGTACCTGACGAACACGAGACCAGACATTTGCTTTGCTATGAACACATTGAGCCAGTTCCTGATGGATCCGAGGAGTGTTCACCTGGTTGCTGTAAAGCATGTTCTGAGGTACCTGAAGGGTACAGTGGATTATGGGCTCAGGTATGAGGAGAATCAAAAGTTTAACCTGCAGGGTTATGTTGATTCAGATTGGGCTGGCAGTGCTGTAGACAGGAAGAGCACATCTGGGTGTTGCTTCAGTATGGGATCAAGTGTGATCTCATGGTTTAGCAGGAAGCAGTCCTGCGTGACACTGAGTATAGCTGAGGCAGAGTATGTTGCAACCTGTTCAGCTAGTTGTGAGGCAGTATGGCTACGGAAGCTACTGTCTGAGTTATTTGATCTCCCGTTGGAGGCTACTGGTATCTTCTGTGATAACCAGAGTTGTGTGAAGTTGTCCGAGAACCCAGTGTTTCATGACAGGTCAAAACACATAGAGATCAAATATCACTATATCAGGGATATGGTGTAGAGAGGAGCTGTGAAGCTCCTGTATGTTGCAACAGACGAGCAGATTGCAGATGTGCTGACGAAGCCACTAGCCAGGGTGAAGTTCGAGTACTTCAGAGAGAGGCTTGGCGTTCTTTAGATCGAGGAAACTTCGAGGAAGAAGTGATGGACACATTTGCTGAAGCCATTCCAAGCATGTTGGAAGGAGGATCCTTCACATGGCTGTGGATGTAAGCGCTGGATAATGGGCATCAGGATGATGTTCTGGTTTCTGCTGGATATGATCAGCTGGATCATTTTTATGTATGTGTGTACGCATCATGTTGGATGCTGGATATGATCAGTTGGATCATTTTTATGTATGTATGTACGCATCATGTTGGATGCTGGATATGATCAGTTGGATCATTTATGTATGTATGCATCATGTTGGATGCTGGATATGATCAGGTGGATCATTTATGTATGGATGCATCATGTTGGATGCTGGATATGATCAGCTGGATCATGTGTATGTATTTTGTATATGCATCATGTTGGATGCTTGGACCATGTATCTGTATATGTATCAGGTGGATACATTGTATGATCAGGTGGATCATGTATGGTGATATGTATCATGTATCAGGTGAATACATTGTATGATCAGGTGGATCATGTATGATGATATGTATCAGGTAGATACTTGGTATGCATCAGGTGGATGCATTGATGATCAGGTGGATCATGCAGCAGGATGTTGCAGTGATGATCAGGATGATCATGGATGATGAGCTTCAAGATGTTGCTCCAGATGTCATGCAGCAGGATGTTGCAGTGATGATCAGGATGATCATGGATGGTGAGCTTCAGGATGTTGCTCCAGATGACATGCAGCAGGACGTTGCAGTGATGATGATCAGGATGATCATGAGTACATCAGGATGATGTATGGTGAGTATCAGGTTGATACTCTGTGGCCGTGGATCAGGTTGTGCATATGAGCATGTCTGGGAGATCCTATAGGTCGGAGTTGTGTACCCGTAACAGCCTGGGATGCTCTTTCGAGACATTGCTCTGGGAGGACATGTAATTTGTGCCCTGGGAGATCTCAGGTCGGAGTTGTGTACCCGTAACATCCTGAGATGCTCTTGCGAGGTTTTGTCCTATGGCATGTAATTTGGGCCCTGGGAGATTTCAGGTCGGAGTTGTGTACCCGTAACATCCTGAGATGCTCTTGCGAGGTTTTGCCATGACCACATGTAATTTGTGCCCTGGGAGATTTCAGGTCGGAGTTGTGTACCCGTAACATCCTGAGATGCTCTTGCTAGGTTTTGTGGTGGACCACATGTAATTTGTGCCCTGGGAGATTTCAGGTCGGAGTTGTGTACCCGTAACATCCTGAGATTCTCTTTCGAGGTTTTGTGGTGGGGTCACATGTAATAGCGCCCTGGGAGATCCTACAGGTCGGAGTTGTGTACCCGTAACATCCTGGGATGCTCTTTCGAGGTTTTGTGACGCACGTAATAAGTCCTGAGGATTCCACAGTATGGCCAGTGATGACGAAGACCTGCAGGTGGTGGGCCTACATCCAGTATGAAAAAGGACTGGCTCTGTAGAACTTCCTATGACGAGTAGATTCAGAGATTGATTGAGATAGCAGCAGCAGTGACGATGATGATGACTCGATGACGATTATCCAGTGACGATGATTCAGAGAAGATGACTTGTGCTAGAAGAACTGTGCTGAGAAATACCTTCCTAGTTAAGAGGGAGTGTTGATGTATATGTAACTTCGGAATGTATTTCACATATATGTATATTGTATTCCTATAGAGATGGTATTATTCCTCTATAAGGAAGTGTCGTCATTTATATTGTAAGTGTCGTAACTTATACTTGATGGGTTATTAGACCACCTTGTTTGGGGTCGGCCCTGTATCATGTGGGTCGAAGGGTTATTAGACCACCCTATTGGGGGTCGGCCATGTGGGTCAAAGGGTTATTAGACCACCCTATTGGGGGTCGGCCCAGTCAGCATTATGTTATGTGGTTAAGTTCGAGCCTACATGAGTTAGGTAAAAAGGCAAGTCAAGTCAAGTATAAATAGAGTGCGGGAGGCACTCTATTTACTCACTCACTTCTCACACATGCACTCAAGGAGGAGTGGCGCACTTATGGAGGAGGAGGATCTGCTGCTAGGTTATGGCTATCTCTCTTGGTTGGTTGTATCATTGCTCTATCTATCTCTGAGGAAGTTATTGGGGTTTTTCACCTTTATGGTTTTCCCCAAGTAAATCTTTGTGTCTCTTGTGTGCTTGCATTATTGTCTCCATGATTGATATGCTGTAGATATGCTGTACATGTTGTTCTCTCAGTTAAGATCCTAGATCATATTGAAGTAAATTCAGAAAATTTAACATTGAGGTCTAAAATGGGCTTCCTAAGGGAAATAATAAAATAAGGGTTCTAAATTTTAGAGAGGAAAAAGAAAAACTACTTTTTCTTATCGTATTTTTGACATAGATCCTTAATGGTTTACCCAAATTTCAAGTTTGGGCACTCATTGGATGCGAATTTTAATTCCACATCCAACCCATACCCACACTGCATACTTTTGAGGCACCCACGACATGAAAAAATGAAAATTTCAATAAACAAACGCATTTTAGTATTAAAATATTTTTGTTTATTGAAATTATCATTTTTTCATGTTGTGGGTGCCTTAAAAGTATGCAGTGTGGGTATGGGTTGGATGCAGAATTAAAATCCGCATCCAACGAGTCCCCAAACTTGAAATTTGGGTAAACCGTTAAGGAGCTATGTAAAAAATACGATAATAAAAAATAGTTTTTTCTTTTTTCCCTCCAATTTGTTTTACAAATTTTACCCTTATGGTGGACATCATCATCTTGAATCCTATTGGTTCTTATAAAGTGAATTTTTATGGTACATTATTTGTTTTGAGGCCCATTTTTTACCTCAAAACTCCCCTAATTGAGGAAGTTTGATGGCAAGGACCCCATAACATGGATATTCCATATGGAGCAATTCTTTGATATACACGAGGTGCCTAATCTCCAAAAGGTACCTATTGCATATTTATATTTAAAACCTGAGTAATTTGTGTGGTACCAATGGGATTTGTGAATGAAAAAATAACTCCATTAGCTCTTGGTCCATTTTTACAGAAGAATTGATATCGTATCATGATGGTGTTAAGAGAAATTCCCTCTTTACCTAATTGATAAATCTAAGGCAAAAGAGTCCCGTAAGCGAGTAGATTTAACAGTTTAAAAAATTGAGTCTCGGAGTGGAGGGAATGCCAGATGATAAATTGTTGGATCTCTTTATTGGAACCTTCAAGGATAAAATCCAACATGAGGTGCACCTCTTCAAACCCACATCCTTAGAGAAAAGAGTTCATGTTGGGAATGAAGGTTGAAAGTAAAAATATGGCAATGACTACTAAAAGGACCACCTCCAAGACATATAGAGAGAATATTGTTCCTTCTTTTAACCAACCTCAAATGTTGACACTTCAACAACTGGATGAAAGAAGAGTAAAAGGTCTATGCTTTAATTGTGATAGCAAGTATTTTAAGGGACATAAGTGTGTCGAGAAGAAATTATTCTACATTGATTGTGAGGAGGAAGAAGCAAAAGAACAAGAACCATCTCTAGTTGAAGAAATAGAAGAGATTACTCCCACCATATCTTGTCCCGAACTAGTTGTAATTAGAACCCCTCAAACTCTAAAGGTCGAAGGATATATCAAAAAGAAAAAGGAAACAATGTTGATTGATTATAGTAGTACTCATAATTTCATTCATTGTAATAGCCAAAGTTCTCAGTTGCTTTGTATATTCAACACCAGAGTTTCAAGTAATAATTGCAGATGGAGGAACTATCAATTAATCTGGGAAATGCCAAAATATCAATCTTACTATGGGGGAATATGTATTGAATGTTCTAATGATTCCTACCCCAATGGGTAGTGTTGATGTTGTCTTAGTGGTTCAATGGTTACAATCATTGGGAACAATGGCCTTTAATTTTCAAAAACGTTTTATGAAATTTTCATGGGAAGGAAAATAACTTGAGTTAATGGGTGTCACGGGTAATCAAAGCAAGGTGATAAGCTCTAATGGTATGACCAAATTGTTGAAAAAATGACATCAAGGTGTAATTGCGCAATTATGTTCACTAGATGTTCAAACATATAAGCCTCCTATTCCCTTGGATCTCTAAAGGGTCATTGATAAGCATTCCAAGTTATTTGAAGATATTCCAAAATGTCTTCCACCTACTTGATATTTTGATCATACTATTCACTTAATTCCAGGAAGTGTTCCTCCTAACATTAGGCCTTATAGATACCCCTATGTCCAAAAGCATGAAATTGAACGCTTGGTTGAAGAAATGTTAGAGGATGGCATAATTAGGCCTATCCAAAGTTCTTACTTTGCACTAGTGGTAATGGTACATAAGAAGGAGGAAACATGGCGTATGTGTCCAGATTATAGACATCTCAACAAAATGACCATTAGAGACAAATTTCTCATTCTTGTCATTGAAAAATTGTTATATGAACTACATGGAGCAGTTTACTTCACAAAGTTGGATCTCTGTTTAGGATATCATCAGATTAGAATGAAGGAAGAAGACATCCCCAAAACAACATTCATAACTCATGAAGGTCATTATGAATTTTTGGTCATGCCTTTTGGACTTATGAATGCACCTTCCACATTTCAAGGTTTGATGAATTCCAATTTCAATACCTTCCTTAGAAAATTTGTCTTAGTATTTTTTTATGATATACTAATATATATCAAGTCTTGGGAAGAACATGTTCAACATGTTGAGAAGGTGCTACAACTATTACAGGAGCAACAAATCTATACAAAACCTTAGAAATGCTTCTTTGGGGTATACGAGGTAGAATATTTGGGTCATATTGTATCTTATGAGGGTGTCAAGGTAGACCCTAACAAAATTAAATCCATGATGGACTGGACGATTCCTAAAATGTTGAATAATCTTAGAGTATTCTTAGGTTTGACAGGGTACTACCGCAAGTTTTTTTGGAACTATGGAAGAAAAACAACACCTCTAACAACATTATTGAAGAAGGAAGCATTTGCTTTGACTCCAGAGGAAACTCAAGATTTTGAACAACTTAAAGAGGCAATGTGTAAAGATCTTGTTTTGACCACATCATACTTCACAAAAACGTTCATTGTGGAATGTGATGCATCAAGAAATGGAATTGGTGTTGTTCTAATGCAAGAAGGATGAGCCCTTGCTTTCAAAATTTGACAAATCAAGGGAAATAACTTGCATAAAACCATTTATGAGAAGGAAATGATGGAAATAATACTTGCACTTAAGAAATGGCATCCTTATCTAATAGGTAGGCACTTCAAGGTAAAAACAGATCATGATAGTATTAGATACTCCTTGGAACAAAGACGATCTTGAGAAGACCAAGTAAAATGGGTAACCAAGATGTCGGGATATGAATTTGAAATCATCTATAAAAAAAGGGAACCAGAATGTGATGGTAGATGCACTCTCCAGAAAATATGAGGATGTTGAGGCATTACTTTGTGCAATTTCGATTATACAACCTAATTGGGTAATAGTAGCAAGGGAATAATGGAAGAATGAGCTATCTATTTGGATGCTCATTCAAAAGTTACAAAAGGATCCCAGTGTATCAAATACTTTTGTGTGGAAAAATGACACTATGGTATAAGGATCACTTATATATATGTAATAACTCCCAACTTAAACAAAATATCATTTTGGAATTACACACCTCTCCTATTGGTGGGAAATCAGGGTTCCTAAAAACATATCACAGGATCAAGAAGGAATTTTTTTTAGGAAGGCCTTACAACTGATGTTCAAAGGTTCATGGCAGAATGTTTGGTTTTCCAACAAAATAAGGTTGAAACAATTAAGACCCCCAGTCTTTTACAACCCTTATAAATACCTTGTCAATGTTGGGAGGAAGTCTCAATAGATTTGATCATAGGTCTACCCAAGTCAGAAGGGAAGAATGTTATTATGGTGTTTGTTGATAGACTCACAAATTATGCACACTTTTGTGCACTCTCTCACCCTTTTAATGCAAGTACAATTGTTGCAACCTTCATGGAAAGAGTTCAGAAGTTACATGGAAACCCGAAGATTATTGTAAGTGATAGAGATCCAATTTTCACTAGGAAATTTTGGACTGAATTATTTTCTTGTTTGGGTACCCAATTGGCTCATAGTTCCTCTTATCATCTCAATCCGACGGGCGAACTAAGATAGTGAACCAATGTTTGGAAGGCTATCTTCACTGCTTTTCATTTGATAAACAAACATAGTGGGTGAAAATGTTATCTTTGGCAAAATGGTGGTACAATAATTCCTTCCATATGTCATCAAAGATGTATCCATTTATGGCACTTTATGGGTACCATCCTCCATCTATCACATCTCCCTTAAAAAGAAAATGGAAAGTTCAATTTTTGGAAGATCACCTCGCACACCAACAAGAAGTTCTCCAGTTATTGAAGGACAACGTGGTTATGTCAAAAAACAAGATGAAACAACAAGTAGATAAACATTGCAATGAAAGGAGTTTCGAAGAAGGGGATTCGGTATTTTTGAGGCTACAACCTTACAAAAAAATTTCCCTCAATCAACTAAATAAAGAAAATAAATTAGCACCCAAGCACTATGGTCCTTATAAAGTGTTGTAGAAGATTCGTAGTATGGCTTACAAATTGGATCTCCCTACATCTTCAAGGGTACACCCATTTTTCCATGTTTCTTGCTTAAAAAAGGTAATCACAAATACGATCCCAATTCAAACTACCTTGCTAGAGCTATATGAAGAATGAAAAATCATATTGGAACCAGAACAAATCACTGAAACAAGGAACAAAAAACTACGCAATAGGGCTATCACTAAGTACCTCATCAAGTGGAAGAACTTACCAGTTGAATATTCGACATGGGAAGATGAGTCTGTGTTGGAGAAAACTCCCTATGGCTTGGGGTGAACCACAATAGACAGTTGACTACCAGAAATTAACTCAATTCTCAATGCTATGCTATATAAATGACAATGCTAAGATAATGAAGAATATAACCAACCTCGATCCAAACATTTGATGTAGATCCCCGTTGGAGCTTTCAATCCGTGCACTTGAACCTACAAATTAGTCTTGACAGCCAATAGACAACAAGCGCATATAATATATAAATAGCATTAACATCATCAATAGCGATGGTCCATGATATTACAAGTAAATGCAACCCAATGTAATATAAACAACATTCACAACATTAATGGACGAGAATATGAGTATTTCTATTAATAAATAACAAGAAGTACAATGAGATATGACCTCTTGCCAGCAACCAATCTAAACCAAGATCTGGGTCAATCCACTCGTGCCTCCACCACTTCAATCCTCCATGTAATGGAAAACTCAAAATATGATGAGAGTTTGGAAGGTGAACATAAAAGGTTCACAACTACAAGGATCAATGAGTGTAGACTCAAGATGAGGCAAAAATACACTAGAGTTCTCTTGCTCTCCTTTCTCCTCCCGTCCATAAGCCATATGCGCTCAATATATAGTCCTCCCAAAGGTAAGTGAAAGGACACATCGAGGCGTTTTGGGGCAAATGGAGGGCCAAAGGTCACCCTATGACCGCTTTTTGGGAGTTAAAAGTAATCAACTGGTGATTTTTACCATTTTGCATGCTACCCGCGGGCTATAGTGGGCTAGCCTGTGGGTACCCGCGGGCTATAGTGTAACAAGTAGTGGGTACCCTCGGGCTATAGTGTAAAAAGTAGCGTATATGGGGTGATGTATGTGGGTTGTAGTGGGACAGATAGAGTACAGGAACAAAAATAGGGACATAATGTGTTCCTGGAGGATAAACTAATAGATCTGAGTCAATGAAATAGATCCTAAAGGCCAAAGAGTGCTGATACTCACAAGGGGGAAAATTACGTTGTAACAGAGTCCTTCATAAAGAAGAATCCAAAACTAACTAAGTGTTGAGGACAACACTTGTCTGAAGGGGAGGGGCATGTTAATCCCTAAATCATTGGCACATTACCCCCTATATAGTGGCGCATTACCCCCTATATTGTGGTGCATCAAATATTAGTGATGTTGTCTTGGGTATATTAGTGGAATTGTTATTAGTATTATTATATTTTGATGTCAGCTTAGGTCCATTAGTTGTTATTGTACCCCTTTGTCTCTGATATATAGAAAGAAGACATTTTCATTTTAGTCATCGTTGTGTCTTGTCTTGTCTTGCATATTCAACACATTGTGTAAGGAGGTTTCCACCTCTAAGAATCTTGATATTCACCTTCATTGTGCTTTAACAAGGCATGGATTACTCTTTTATGGTCTTTTTGTGCTCTTTCTATGCTATTTCTAGGAATTTGTTGCATAATAGACTCTCCATGAGTCAACTCCAATCTTTATCGATAGTTGCTCAATAGATTGATTTACTTAGCCCATAGTTGATCAAATCTCTCCTTTGTTGTTGGTGTGTTATCCCAATTCATGCAGGATCCTCGAGAAATCCACTAGAAAGATGGAAAGAGAATTGTTCTCTATATTAAAGGAACTTATCTGTATCGTTTTAAGTATTATTGTAAGTACAAAACCGTTGGTCGGGTTTACTTATTATGATTGGGGAGGTGACATTGATTACCAAAATTCCAATTCTGGTTACGTGTTTCAATTGAGCTCTAGGACCTTGGTCTAGTCATGTAAGAAACAAAAAGTAGTCTCTCTTTTGACTACAAAAGTAGAATATCGTGGAGCTGTCAATGCAGGAACATAGGAAGTTTGAATTCGTTATATTTTGGAAGAGTGTGGTTTTCTTGTTCAATCCTAAATTGTTATCCATTATGACAATTAGAGAACAATACAAGTTGTTGTTAATCTTGTCACTCACAAAAAAATGAAGCATGTTGAGCTTCATGCTCATTATTTGAGACAATTGATATAGGAAAATGTTGTATCACTTGTTTATTGCAGGATAGATGATCATATTGTTGATATATTTACAAATCCTCTACCAGAATATAAGTTTGTGAAACTTTGGGCTATGCTTGGTCTTCAGGAAGCTGAAATTATGGGGGGATGTTCATAGAACATAATTTCATCTCCTAAATATCTAGACCATTGTGTTGATGGGGGGGTGTTGAAACCTAAGGTTATGTAGGTTCAACACACCTCTGGATCTTTTGGAGACAGTTAGTCGATAGACAACAATTGAATAGCAGATCAGTTGAATGGAGGCTTGACTGATTCATCAGTTAAATGACAGACTAAATGGTTGATGAGGCAGTGATTGGCTCAACTACAACAATTGAATAAACTATGGTACATTGCGGATTTTGTTGAAACCGTTAGAACCAACGACCCCTATTTATGGACCAGATCCTCCTCACTTCAAGGAAGTTGGTTAGTTCTAGAGACTATAAAAGAATGACCCTATGGGTTGTGTTGATTAATAGTATTCGTATGATCAAGTATACATTATGATGTTCTGATCATAATGCATTGTGCTTAAGTGTTGTAACAATGTCTTTAGAAACCACCCATGTTCTTGGAATATTGTTCCCTTCAACTATTTTCTTTCATGTTCTATAGTTCATATGAAGAGGTTCCCCAACATTTGGTTGCAATGGTGCTAGCTGATAAGGTCATGGTTTCAAACAACTTGTAATTTTAACCTTGAAAAAATTCATTGGTAGCACAAATTTTCAATCTAGAGGTTCATTTTAAACTTTTTTGTTAGCAATATTATAGAGTTTTAAGGTTATGGTTGCAAAAGGTTGTAATCTTAAATCCAAAAAAAAGGGTGCTAATGCTAGTACCACTTTTCATTTCGATAGTTGATTTTTGTGTTTTGACCCAAAGTATGGTTTTTAGGGCTAGAGTTCTCATGGTTGAGGTTAGAGTTCATGACAAGTCAATAATTATGTTGTTTTTGAATGGTCAATATTTGGATGTAGTTTTTTTGTGAGAAGTTTTTATTGTTTAGCAAGCTTTTACAAGAATTTGATCAAGGAATTTAGTGGGATTTCTGCACCATTAACCAAATGCATGAAGAAGGGACTTTTTTTCAATGGATAGTAGCATCATCAAAGTCTTTGAAATCTTGAAGAGGAAGGTAACTAGAAAATTGGTATTAGCACTCTCAAGGTGTTTCAAGTTGATTGTGGTGCATGTGATTCAATGATTGGTGTAGTTTAAGCCAAGAAGCTTAGCTCATAATATTCTTTATATAAATTTTGAATAAGACTATGAAAAGGTACTCAAGTATGACTAGGAGTTCTATGCAATTGTTCATTCTTTGAAAAAATGGAGGCACTATTTGCCACAAATATTTTTTATTTATTTATTTGTCATAAGGTGCTTCAATACATAAACAATCAAAGTAAGATGAATCAAAGATATCTAAAATGGGTGGATTGTTTAGAAAATTACTCATTTATTTTGAAGCATGGATTTGGAAAATCAAATAAGGTTGTGAACATATTAATTAGGAGAGTGACGTTGAGTACAATGTCTACTGGAGTTTTTAGTTTGGATGGCGTAAAGGGTTGTATGTAAATAATGATGATTTTGCAGAAGAAACGAGGGTTTGCGAGGAGCCATGGGGTTTAGAAAAACCATCATGTTTGGATTTTCATATCCAATAGGCATCTTATTTAAGAATAATAAATTTTGTATATTTTCAAGTTTATTGAGAGGAAATCACAATCAAGAGCTGCATATTGGAGGTTTAGGTGGACAATTTGTAGTTGTTAAGACCACATAATTGGTATATGAAAGGTATTTTTGGCCTAGTATTGGTAGAGAAGTCAAGAAGTTTGTTGGGTGTTGCAAAAAATTCATTTTTTTAAGAGAAGGAGCTAAAACACGTGCTTAATTATATACTCCTTTATCGGTACCCCATGCTCAAGAACCATGGGAAGAAATAGTCATGGATTTTTTGTTAGGTGAAGTCAATATTCATATCTTTTCATTTTCCTGTAGAGTGGTGCACGACTATTTTATCATGCGATTTGTATGTGTTGGGAACGTGGGAAAGTCATAGGGGGTTTTTAAGGATCCCCTTTCTGGGGGTGTGGGAGAGGATCCCCTGAAGCAAAAATTTCTAGACCCTTGTAGAGTATTTTGGTTCCTTCTAGAATCTTCATGTGTATTATATAAAAGGGAAGTGACCCCTGACATTGCATACCAAGAGAAGAAATAAATGTAATTTTTTTCGCCACATAATAATAAAAGATCGAAGTTATCATTGCCCCATGGTTTTACTTGCACACAATAGGGTTTCCACATAAATCATGTGTTCTATTATTAATGTTGTTTCTTTTGATTTTATATATTTTTTCTAACATTTGGTATCATAGCCTAGAAAAATTGCAAGCATAGGGTTTTCTCATGCAAGTGGGAGCTATAACAATGATGAGAGGTTTAAACAAGTTCAAGACTGAGATGTTTGATGGCAATAATTTCTCCGTATGGAAGATGAAGGTGGAGGATTTGATTATTCAAAATGACCAAGCCCTAGCCTTGAAATGGGTTGCAAAACAATTAAGCGGCGTGACAGATGAGGAGTGGATAAATCTATACATGAAGGTGGTTTCTACAATTCATATTTCCCTAGCAGACTCTGTCTTGTTCAATGTTGTTGACGAAAAGACTACAAAATCCCTTCGGGAGTCAATTGGGAAGCTATATGAGACTAAATTGGAAACAAATAAGGTTTTCATGTAAAAACAACTTAACATCTAAGGATGGAGCAGGGTTCAACTATGGTAGATCATCTGAACGATTTTAATACCCTAATAAAAAAACTGGTCTTAGGTGGTGTAAAGGTGGAGGATGAGGATAAAGTGATCATTTTAGTATGTTCCCTCCTAGATACTTGGGATCATATGGTGGTGAACAACACCAACTCATCATCAAGAACTCTGAAATTTGATGATGTGGTAGTTGCTTTGTTGGGAGAAGATTTGACGTGAAAATCATCTCTGGAGTCCTCTACAATTGAAGCCCTATCTATAAGAGGCCAATTTAGCGAAATGGGTCAACAAGGTAGATCACAACCAAAATCTAAGTCCAAAGGACCCAAACTGAAAGGGAAGTGTTGGTATTTTGGGAAACTATGGCGCTCAAGGAAGGATTGTTGGCATCTAAAGAAGTAAAATGAGGATGAAAATCTAGATCAACCATCAACTAAGGCTATCATACTAGATTAAAAAAAATGACACCATGTGAGGATTTTTGTGTTAGTAACAATAGATCTCTTTTATATGCTTGGGTTTTGGACTCAAGTGCATCTTTCCACATGCCTCCACATAAATATTGGTTTGTCAAATATTAGCCATATAGTGGTGGGATGATCTACTTGGGGGATGATCATCCTATAGAAATTGTGGGAAGGTGGGTTATTATGATCAAGCAAGATGATGGGAGAGAAAGGAAGTTGTGTGATGTAAGACATATACTGTATCTAGAGAAGAATTTGTTCTCAACCAAGATGATGGATAAATTGGGGTATTCAACTACCTTTGTTGATAATTGTTGCAAGATTACCAAAGGAGCCCTAGTGGTAGCAAACGAAGAACCTTTTGGTACCTTGTATTGTTTATGTCGTGATATGGTGACAAATCATGCAACAAAAATAGACTCCGTGAATTTTTTTGATTCAGTGATGAAAGGGCATCAATGACTTGGACATATGAGTGAAAAAGGTTTTAAAATTTTGCATGATTAAGGTATAAACATAAGAGAGTTCAATTTACTACAGGATATGGTAAAAGTTCATATATTTTCCAACTTATTCATTCTGAAATATTTGGACCAATCCCCACTCTATCTATACATGGTACTAGATATTTTTGAACTTCTATAAATTATTATTCTAGAAGAGTGTGGGTGCATTTTCTAAAACATAAGATGATTGATTATTCTCATTTGTGTATCTTTGGCTATGATGCATTTTCCCATGTGCCTAAAGAAAAGAGGTCGAATCTTGACCCAAAGTCAAGGAAATATGTTTTTCTCAATTATGATAATACAATAAAGGGGTATAGAATGTGGGATCCTATTGAACACAACGTAATTGTTAACCATAATTTTATTTTTAATTAAAACCCATGCAAAGGAAGGAGGTACATTGAACACTTGATATTGTACATGTTGAAGTAGAAATGAGTGAATATGAAGCTTTTGATTAGCATGAAGAAGAGAAAGTTCAACATCCACAACCCAAAATATCAACATGTACCAAGAGATGTTCAGAAAGGTATTCTCCTAGTTTTTAGTCTTCTTTTTCTTTTTTAACTAATGATGGTGAACCGACTAGTTCATTTCAGGAAGATAAAGAATATAAGAATGTAGATAAATAGAGGAAATCCTTGGATGACGAAATGAAATCACTACACAAGAATGAACATGGAAACTTATGGATCTCCTACCAGGAAGAAAGGTTGTTGGAAACAAGTGAGTGTATAAAGAAAAGAAGAACAATGATGGGTTGCTAGAACATAGTAAAGCTCACTTGGAAGAGAAAGGTTATGTGCATAAGTCAAGTATAGATTTTAATGGAATATTCTCTCTATTTGTGAAGATAACTATTGTAAGAGTTTCACTTGCACTTGCGGTAGCACAAGGCTTAGAGTTAGATCAGCTGGATGTAAAACTGCTTTCTTGCATGGTGATCTCAAGGAAGAAATTTATATGGATCAACTTGAGGGCTATAGAGAAAGAGGAAAATATAATTTGGTTTGAAAACTCAAGAAATATCTATATGGATTGAAACAAATGTCAAGGATGTGGTACAAAAAATTTGACACCTTCATGAAGAGCCAAGTTTTCAGTAGAACCAAAGCTAACCATTGTGCATATTATAAGAGGTTTGATAATGGTAGTTTTATTACCTTACTATTGTATGTTTATGATATGTTGGTTGAGGGCCCCAACATATAGAAAACCATTGATATTAAGACTTAGTTGGCTAGGAAATTTTAAATGAAGGATTTAGGAACAACAAATCAAATTCTAGGGATGAATATACACATGGACAGAACATGTATAAATATCTAGTTAAGTCAAAAGTCATATATATAAAATATTATGTTGCGCTTCAATATGAAAATGTAAAACTAGTTAGAACCCCACTTATAGTACTATTCAAGTTGTCTTCTAAACATTGCCCCAACATAGAAGATAATAAGACAAAAATGTCTCGTGTACTGTATTCATCAACAATAGGGAACCTCGTGTTCGCCATGGTGAGCACTAGACCGAATATTGCCCAAGAAGTGGGAGTTGTTAGTTAGTTCATGGTGAATCTTGATAAAGAGCTTCAAAATGATGTGAAGTGGATACTTAGATATTTAAAGCGCACTTCATATGCAACTATTTGCTACAGATCGATCGGTTTACAAATTAAAAGTTTTGCAAATTTTTATTTTGGTGGAGATAGAGGATGAAAGTATACTACAATATATATTTTCACTCTTGCTGTTGTAGGAGCTGTAAGATGGACTTGTAATCTACAGCTGGTGGTGACCTTATCAACCATTGAAGCAAACTATGTGGAAGCAATTGATGCTAGTAAAGCTCAACATTATGGCTAGAGTGACTGATGGATGAATTCAAGATGAAGCAAGGGAAGACTGCTTTGGATTGTGATAGTCAAATTTCTATTGATCACTTCTAGTGAAGAATCCATCATTTCATGATCACACAAAGAATATTGATATTAAGTATCATTTTCATAAGGAAAGTGGTGGAAGAAGGTAGGATCCCATTGGATAAAATTGATATTTATGAGAATACCACATATATGATTACAAAGTCAGTCACAAAAAAAAATTCTGAATGATGTAAAACTGCTCTGGGTTTGCTAGAAATGTGATGAAGGAAACGTGGGCAATGACACATGAGTTGAAAAAATAGGAAAGGGACTTCCTATATATTTACTTCAAGTGGGATATTGTTAGGAGGTGAAGTAAATATCTATATCTTTGAAAATTTTCTATGGAGTGGTACACAACTATCTTATCGTGTGATTTGTATGCGTCAGATGTACGAGAGTTTCATGGGGGGGGTGCAGGGGTGAATCCCCCATAGTGAAAATTTCTATCCCTTCTAATATATTTTAGATCCTTTTGGAACCCTCATATGTATTGTATAAAAGGGAAGTGACCCTTGGCATTGTATCACAAGAGAAGAAAACAATGTAAATTTTTTGTCAAGTAATAATAAAAGATCGAAGCTACTATTGCCCCGTGATTTTACCTACGCACAATAGAGTTTCCACGTAAACCTCATGTTCTATTGTTATTGTTGTTTTCTTTTTTTTTTGAATTTTTTTCTAATATTTTGTTTCGGGACTACCAAGAAGTAATGATTTAGTTATAGTTGTAATGGAAAATTTTATAAAATGTTGAATTTATACCATGCAAGAAGACCAACAGTGCTACCCATGTGGTAGAGTTGTTTTTCAAGGAGGTTGTGATATTTGAAGCAATTCTGAGAAGCATTAATTTATGTTGGCCTCACTAACTCGTTCTTAGACTGACGTTCTGCGAATTCAGAGACCCCCCAAAAAACCCTTTTCACAGGCCATTTCGGCAACATCCTGTGAATAGACTGAGGTATCACTCGAGGCGAAGTTATGGGGTGGGTACAGAAGCAGGTTTTTGTAACCAAGTGATGTGCAGATATGGAACCGTTCCACTGAGCGAAGTCACACCCACTTCATATCCACTTCTAATATCACAATGCACTCTGGAACTGCGCACTAGTGTTAGTTACCCACACTGCATTACAACAGCGCGTCTCTGGGACTGCGCTTCTGGGAAGTTGCACACACTATAGACTGCGTCGAATCAGTGTTACCTATGCAACTACACATTCATAATATTCAGAGTTACTTGCATATTCATTTATTTTTGGCCAACACTTAACATATTATTCTCATCAACCATACACATGAAAATACATACAAAAGCATGAACATACATAAATATGAAACAATCTCACATATGCAATCCCGCAACACAAGTATTTACGTGGTTCACCCCCTAGATGGGAGCTATGTTCATGGGAACTATTGTTTATATCAATGGGAAGGGTTAATAGTTCCAGTCTTCACACTTAGCTGTAGACTCTTCTCTACAATGGGTCTTTGCGCACACATCCGCAGAGCCTCTTTTCTCTCTCTAATTTAGTTGATCGACAGTCGAAAGATCAACTCTTATCTAACGACCAATAAAATCCAACCCTTCCCTATACAAAATTTCCCTTTCTATATATTGGGCCCGAAGGTCACATCTTTACAATAATTATGGGCCAAAACCCCATAATACCGTTAAACCCCCAAACTGGCACAGCTACCCCACTAACCATACTTTGTCATAACTTCTCAGCTACTTTGCTTGTACTCGGTTGTCCTTTGCACCGCTTCCTTGGCTCTAATTCTCTTCTAAAAGCCATTTGCTCTGACTGTGCAGCACTGACTGTACCCTGGTGCATCCTTTGCACTTTTTCCCTCATCAACGTTGTTCCTGTAGCTGCCAGGCCATCGCTTCTTCCTTAACTGCTCCAACTACCCTGGTCGTCCTTTGTACCTCTTCCTTTACTAAGGAAACAAGCCCCTATCCGCCATCTTTGCGTCACTCCATACCCTACTCCCAGGAATCTTGGAGTCCTTTCCCCCCAAAATAGGCCAGTACTTGGCCTCACCGGATTCATACTTCTACCTCAAAAATGTTGCGCTTGAGCTACGCTTAAACAAAAATACGCTAACTTGGAATTCGCTTCACCCAAAACTATGCCAGCTTGGGCCTCACTCAACAGGCCCCTAACACTCACTTGTGGGTCTTCCCCGATCCACTTATGTTGGGCAGCTTCGACTGCACGTCCCCTAGGGTATTGAACTTCGCAATGAAGTCCTGAAGACTTATGCTTAGCCTCGCAACTATTCCCTTTGTTTCCTACTCAAACTCCTTAATAGTCTCCAACATCTCCTGTGAGATGGCTTCTTGAGTGTGCTCCTTTACAGTGTACTCTGTGGTGTGAAGTTCTTGTAACTTCTCTTCAATATGCTCTGAAAGAGCGAACGCTTCTTCCTGCATAGGCTGTAGCTTCACTGAAGTATCAACCTCCTTTTCTCTTAACGATTTCAACTCCTTCTACAACTCCCTGGTCTCTGCAAACTTCTGGATCTTCTGCCTTAGAGGCAAAGTCCTCATAGCTGTGTTCACAAATTCGATCTCTTGTTGTCGCTGCTGCAGCTCATCTTGTATATTCTTCAACTTAGGATCTTCTTGTAGCATAGCCCATACTCTAGTGGCTTCGTCAAGCAAGTCCTGACATCTCGCCACTTCCACTGAGATGTTCTTCGCTGATATCCTCAATTCTTCGTTTCTGGATTCATTGTCATCCTAAGGAGTTCCAGCTTGATTTTGAGATTATAAAGTAGCAATATTCTATTTATACGCAATCTCCATATCCACCATCTCTGCCTTAATATTTTCCACTTTGGCGCCAATCTTAAGTATTGTGGCTTCTACCTCAGGTTCTTCTTCGCACTAAGGTATCTTTGCGCAGACTATTGCGACCGTTTCTTTGAATCTGCGGTGTTTCTCTTGAACACCGATTAGCTCTATGCTCTTCTCCACGGATTCACTCTTAAGCTCCTTATAGCTTTCCTCTAACTGTATATGTTGGTTATGAGACACAATGTCTCTATCTCTTATATCTTCCACAACCTACAAGTGCAGGTTGTGCAATTATTCTAGGGTAAACATGCTGACATTAATATCCAGGTGTGCCAACCGCTTCGCACCTTCAGCTAGTTCATCATTTGGGAATATAACATTCGTTGGCTCAATCCTGACTAAGAGAAGTCTCATCGTCAATGTAGGCATCTTTCTCTTCCTTTGGCTTGACTCGCCTGACTTTCCTTCATAATTGGACTCATGCACCATGTCCTACTGAACTTGTTCTATATTCACGACCATGCTTTTCAGCTCTATGAGGTTCTGAATCAGGTTCACTTGGACTTCTTCGCTTTTAACTTCCTTCAGAGAGATCACCTCTTCCAATTTCTCCCTGACTCGCATTGCGATGCTTTCATAGTCATTGACGTGTAACTGCGATTTTCCCAGTGGTTTAGTCTCTTTGTGCTTCTTCCTTTTCCCTTTTTTCGGCACTATGCTTTCAGGGTCCTTCCTATTCTCTCCTGACTACCCCTCAGCAGTGTCTTGTTTTTTTTCTTACTGGCTTGTTTCTTTAGCTTGCACGCTGGTCGTTTCCCTTTCTTCATTCTGTGGATTCTAGCTTCGCTGTATTCTAAGGTTGTTTTGATCGTTATTGGCGAGTCAACCTTCCACTCTGGCGACTAGTCTTCCATAATAAACTCCATCTTCGCTGCATCTAACTGGTACAAACCCTTCGAACAATTATGGGTTCTGCTTCTTAGCTCTTTGCTGAATGTATATAAAATGGAGGTCAGCTTTGAATATGAGCCTACGGATATGTCAATTGTCAGCTCCTTTGTAATGCGTGGAGTGCGCTGAATCATGTCACAAAGCTGCCCATAGTAGGTAAACATCTGCTCATTATTCACCCGTAGTATTTCTGGCCTCCCGTTTTCCCACATGTTTGTAAACCTAGTCCCTCAGCAATCTTCGATAATAACTGGGACATTCTGTTGGTAAAGTGGCTCTTTCCAGCCCACAAATGCGATCAGCACCAGCAACCAAATGTAGTGGAAAGGGGTTCCATTGTCCTGAATTTTGCAGACATCATCCAAGAACTTGTTCAACAGATAACTGGACCAATTGTACAGAGTGCCATCCTTATCCTTCACAGCTAAGGAGACTGCAACGGCTGGCACTTTTGTCGGTCTGCATTTCCTCAAAACTTTTCCTGCCAATATATGGATTGTGAAGCACATAGCTTGGTCCTTGATACCAGTTGTGATATACCTGCTTCCCTTTTTCAACTTGAATTCTTCCTTCATTCGCTTCGCGATCTCTTTGTCCTTGGTTTTTCCCATGAACCTCACTACGGGATCAACACCTTTCTAACTGAGATGCGTGATCTGGTAGATGAGGTCGATGTTTATGTCAACCTTGCGATCTATCCACATGTATCCTTGGTGTGTGCACGATAGTAAAGTGCGCACCACTGCAGTGAGCTCAACACTTTAGTCAAAATGCGGGATGTGCAGAAGGTTCAACATCCCGGATGGTACTAGCGATGTAAGCCATTCCTGCGCGTGAATAGATGGTGTCTTCATGCGCTCATAAACCCGTTGGCACATGTAATAGTTGGGATGAAACTGGGGATACTTTGGTGCTTGAGGGTCCTTTCCCTCTAGCAAATCATGATCTGAAAAATTACAATCTGGGATCTTTCCTAGCAAATTCTCACAGATGCGCACATGGCTTGATATTAGCGGCAGTGGAATCTTGTACTAGGAATTCTTCAGGAGCCGAATAGGTGGTGCATCAGCTCTTCGTGGAGGAATGTACTCAGGCGTAAGATAGATCGGCCTGTCGCGAGGTAGTTCCTGTGGAGGTTTCTTCGGTATTCCCCATGCTTTCGGCTTCTCTAGTTCTGTGGTTGGATTTGTATCCTTCCTCTTCATTTCTACTATGTGACGTGGTGAGCTTCTTGATGAGGTACCTCTTTCTGGAACATCTTTCTTCAAGGGTGTTTTCATGAATCCCTCGAACTTAGATTGGCTAAAGTATCTCAAAATATCGTCTAGAGTTGACTCCTCAGACATTCACTTGCAAATCACTCTGTGTGCTCTTGCTGGTAAAAACTTAGAATTTACAGGAAGTCAAAATAAAAAATCATGGTAAAGCAGGTAAGTATGCCTTAGCTCTATTTATATGCGCAGCTGACATGAGGCACGCCCAAAAATGGATAACTAGATATTAAATTCCATGTCCGTTGGCCAAATCCCCTAAGGATCTTGGTCCTTTCCTCCAATGAATGCGTCCTAAATGGTCAATTTTTCCTTAAATGCAAACACAGCCAGTTGCGAAAACACTGTATAAGGGCTACTTTTTGACCCAAAAAGCTGTAACGACTAGTTTTCTTTGGACTGTGCCCTTGGCTTAGAAAAAATACTTGTAGTTAATTACATGTTTACTCCTTTCCATTCTGAACTTCGCATCTGTGCTTCCTGATTGTACTTCGCATCTCAACTTGTGACATGTACTTCACAGCCTATGCTTTTGTTTCATGTAACTGTGCTTTTTACCAAAACTGTGTACAGACTCTGCTTAATTTTTAGTGTCCAATTTCAACTATACTTGACACGTAAAAAATTTCTCGTTATTGATCAACTGATTCCTAGACTAGGACTATCCTTGTAGGGATTTAATATACTTCCATTAATAAGTCCTGGTAGGTTTTCTCCTAGTAAGGTAGCTAGCTAAACTACGCCACCATCAGTAACATGTTTGACAACATATGGTCCTAGCCAGTGCATTTTAAAATTTCCAGGAAATTTCATGAAATTATTATCATAGAGGAGGACAAGGTCTCTTACTTAGAAGAATTTGTACTTGATATACCTATCATGCCATGCTTTTTCTCTGTCTTTCTGTACTTGTTGGTGAAATCCTGCAATGAAGCAATCTTCCTCCAGCCCAACTAAGTGTAGTAACCTCTCTTCCATTGTCTCATCATCAGCCATGTCTGTGAATGCTGTAATTCTCAAGCTCGGGGATATGTATTCCATGGGCATGACATCTTCCTGTCCATATGCTAATATTAAAGGTGTTTGACTTGTCAACTTCTTGCAAGTTGTCCTATATTCCCATAATGCCGCTGGTATTCTCAGATCCCAATCATCCCTATTGGTATTGCATACCTTGGTCAGTGCATTTTCCAGCACTTTGTTAAAAGCTTCAACATTGCCATTAGCTTGTGGATGATATGGTGTGCTCTTCTGATGGTAGATATGAAATTCTTCGGTCAGAGCTTCAATGGTCATGTTCAAGAAATGATTTCCCTGATTGCTCATTAGGATTCTTGGACATCCAAACCTTGTTAAGATGTTCTCAAAAATTAATTGTGCGGCAGTAACTGCGCTACAGTCCTTCACTGGTTTTTCTTCTACCCATTTGGTTAGACAATCTATAGCTGTGATAATATATCTCGAACCAGTTCGCTTTCCTGGTGGGTTAATAGGTCCCACAAATTCAATATCCCACTTATCAAATGCTTTCAAGGTTAGTTGTGGCATCAACTACATCTCATATCTACGAGATGGCTTCCTTGTCCTTTGGAAAACATCGCAATGTCGGCAATGCTCCTTTGAATCCTTGTGTAATGTAGGCCATCGTAGTCCGGCTCTTAAAATTTTCTGTGCAGTAGCTCTTCCTGCGTAGTGGCCCCCAGATAACCCTGAATGTGTTTCAATAAATATCATTGGTTTCTCATGTTCTAGTACACATATGCGCAGTACTTCATCTTTTCCTAGCTTGTATAATTGGCCTGCAATTATAGTGAAATCAACTACTTTTTCAACCAATTGTTTCTTCTGCTGTGTAGTAAACTATGTAGGTGCAAGGCCTGTAGTCAGGAATTCAATGATATCCTTGTAGTAGTCATCTACTATATGAATAGAAAACAACTGCGCATCTTGTATACTATCTTCCAAGTTACTAGGTTCTTTGTCTGATTCGATTCTGGAGGGGTGGTCAGGTCCTGAATTCAATCTTCCTGGCTTAACAATGATTTCAAAATCATACTCCTGAAAGAGTAATAGCCATCTGCATATTCTCCCCCCTAACACCGGTTTATTGACCAAGTACTTCAAATCTGAATGGTCAGTAAACATACATAAATGCGAACCTAGTAGATAGTGTCTAAACTTTTGCAATGTGTATACCATAGCTAGGCCTTCTCTTTCTATCGTAGTATAGTTCTTTTCTGCTAAAGATAGCTTCCTGCTTGAAAATGCGATGGGGTGATCGATGCCTCTCTCACCTAGTTGAGCTAGCACAATGCCTACTGCTATGGATGAAGCATCTACATGTACGTGGAATGGTTTACTCCATTATGGAAAAACTAGAATCAACATAGTGACCATTCTCTCTTTCAATGTATCCAATCCTTTCTGACAGTCTTCTGTCCAAGTATACTTCTCTTCCTTCTTCAGTAATTTCTCCATAGGCGTAGTGATATGCGCATATCCCTTGATGAACTTTCTGCAGTATCCTATGTGTCCCAATGTAGTATGCAATTGTTTTAGTGAATTAGGTGCTGGTAGGTTCACTATGACTACGATCTTTGCTGGATCAACCATTAGTACCTATTTACATACAATGTTTCCCAATAGTGTACCATAAGGAACACAAAAAATACTCTTCTTCAGGTTCAGGGAGATCTGATGTTGTCTACACTTCGCTAACATCATTCTTAAGTTCACATAATAGTTCTTCAGTAAACCAAATACTGTCCAATCGTCAAATAAACTTCTAAGAATTTGTGGATAAAATATTTAAATGCAACAACAACTACTCTGGAAAAGATAGCAAGTTCATTTTTCAAACCAAAGGGCATAACTGTGTACTGAAATGATCCCCATTCAGTAGAAAAGGTAGTCTTATGTAGCAATTTTGATCTGATGATATCCAGAAATCCATCAATGAATGAGTATGCTTCATTTCCTCCAACATTATCTAGCACTTCACCTATGAATGGAGTCGGAAATGGGTCATGCAACGAGGCATCATTTAACTTCCTGAGATATACGCATATTCTGATCTCGCCTTTAGCTTTATTATCCTGGATAACCATGGGACTTGTCCATTCTGATTCTTCTACTGGCTCAATAATTCCTGTATCAAGCATCTTATCAAGCTCTGCCTCTACTCATTCTTTGTATCTAGGATTCAGTCTGTAGGTTATTTGCTTGATAGGCTTCACATCTGGATTGAGAGGTATTTTCACCTAAAATGCCTTTCATTTCAGAGAACTTGGTAGGAAATAAGTCTTGATATTCATGCAGTAGGTCTTCTATATGTTCCACTGTTTCTTCATCCCAGTAATCCCCAATAGAAGCGAACTTCGATTCTTCACTGGTACTAATATTGACTTTTCGGGTTTTTACAGGATTACTCAGATCTGGAATCTCCAAATCAGGTCGTTCTACTTCGTGCTTTCCTTCAGACTCATGTATGTTTACATCACGCGAACCTTCATCTTCGTCTTCATCTAATGCGACGTTGTAACATTCCAGGGCATTTTCTAACTGTATATCCCAAATTGGTTGTTTATACACAGGTAACAATGCATCATTGAATACCTTCTGTTTGATTATCTGCAAAGCCTCGTGAATACTTGGAAAATCATCCTAAAAAATGAAAGTCGCTTGGAATTTATTTGTCATATTGATCCATTCTATCATTCCTCTACGAAGTTTTGTCTCTGTGTACCAATTCTTTGGAATTTGCTCCAATGTGTGCACAAACAGGTGAACCCACTTTGCTTGGGGCCTATGTATCCATGCTTTCAAAAACAGTTCTATGTGATCTCTAGGATCAGTCTGTCCATTATGTTTTACTTGCATGATCTTAGTTTGTTTTGTAAATCTGATGTCCATCATGTGCTTACATTCTTTCCATGTGTTCAGATTCTGCTTATGCATAGCCCACCATCTAGCAGGTGTATCACGCAGTGTTGTGTCTAACGCTGCTAACTTATGTTCATTCGAGACTGACACAAGATATTCTTGAAGAAATGCGTGGATATTATTTAAGCCATCATAAGTAGGGATTGGGATTACCTCTATTCCAATCCAGCACAGTGACTTAGTTATATGTGCACATCATCTTGCTGATACTTCATGCATTCGACTTTGCCAGTTCTCCAATCCTATGTCTGACTCCATTAGGAAAGAACTGACACATCTCCAACTCAATGTCCCATCGTCAGTAGGACTGATGTAGTCTGCTTTATTCACTTTCATCTTGTAGATGTCTGCTTTACTTCGCACGCCATTTATGTCAACAAGGACATTCAATAATATCCCAAAATGTAGAACCTTTTGCTAATTGGATAGTCTCAACTGTATCGGTGACCATGATAACTTCGACTTTCCCATTTGTTCCCATGTATGCTTTTTCAAGAAATTCACCTCTGAGCCTAAGTCAAGAATGATCTGGTCCATTTCAAAGTCCCCGATCTACGCATTTAATCTCATTTCTCTTCTGGTCCTTCTATGACTGTTGATATGGTGAACTACACTATGTGCTTCGTTTATGGAATTATGCTGCTCGTAATGACTAAAAAGGATTTGTAACTCTGCTAAGGCATTTCCATGCTTTAACAACTTCATGCAGCTCTGTAGGAACTGTGCAACAGGACTTATGGGTTATGTTGTAGTACATGATCCATCATATGAAATTGGCATATCCAGCACAGGCGTTGGTTCACTTCACAATTGGATTGTTGGGGTCACAGGTTCTAAGCTATGCAAAACTCTTTTGGTCTCCATGAAGGCTTCTTTTTCTTTGTTAAGTTTGAAGGCAAACATTTTTCCAGTCACTTTTCTTATCCAAGCCCCTTCAGTAGGCTTCTGTTTCATGGTGTGGCCCTCAGAAGTCAAAGCTTTAGTTTTCTGATCTCTACTTGTCATAGCTCCGCTTCGTGTCACAACATGGATGTTGCGATCTTTATTTCGTTCTTCAGCTGTGATCATCTGTATGTTCTGATTCTACACTTCTGGTCTTCTCTCTTGCATTTTTCCTTGCAAAACAGGACATGCCTCAATGACATGGTCAAATGAATTATAGTATTTACAGGTAGTACATGGGTTCTAAAAATACTTGGCTAGATGTCCAGGTTGAGCACAGTTATAACATACAATATGACCTCTGCCTCGCCCTTGGCTATTGTTTCGTCCTCTTCCTTTGAATCCACCACGTCCTCTGTATGTGCCTTGATCATACTGCACATTTTCATTATTATTCTGCGTTTCTCCTTGAAATCTGTAGACATCATGTTTTCTTTCTATCATGAGATCATATGCTCTAAAATTGCTATCATCATGACCAACTGACTTACATAATGTATAGTATAGATTCTTTGGTGTTTGCACATATTTCTGAAGTAGGTAACAGTCTTCTGGGCAATGTCCTCTACATTGGAAAATCTCACACGATGGGCCTTGTTGTTGATTCAATGGATTTGGTGATCCACTAGCGATGTAATCTCGAAATATAGGGCAGTGTTCCTTGGAATGTCCTTGTCCTTTACATTTGGTACACCAAACCTCTTCTTGGGTTTCTTTACCCTTTTTCATATCTTGCAACTGCAAGGTCAAGTTTTCTAGCTGGTTCTGTATCTAAACCATCCATGTGCTAGTTTCTCCTATGGGCGAAGCCTCTAGCTTCATCGCAATTTCTAAAGCCTCTGTCTGCAAAGTAATCTTCTATTGCATGAGTGGTAATTGGATATGGGGAAACCTCGTAACTATGAACCATTCTTGATGTTGTTGCAATGCTATATCAAAACTTACTTGATCTAACAGTGCTTTAAATTTCTGATCAAATTACCATACAGTGTCATTAGGATTTTGTTTGATTTCTTTTAGCTCTGTGATGCACAAAGATTCTGACTTAGGTTTCTTAAAATATCTTATCAACGCAGTTATGATCTCTACTAATGTTCTATTATGTCCCCCAGAATATTTCATGAACCATGTAAAGGATCTATCTTTGAATGTAGTAACTAACTGAGCTTGTCTTACGTCATCATAAAGTACTTGCTTAACATTCCACACTGCTTCACAGAGAAACCAATGTTTCTCTAGGTCTTCTAGACCAATTCCTTTAAAAATTGGTAGCTTAATGTCGTCTGTCATTCTTCTTCTAGGAGGTCTAGTATTCTGAGATGGATTAGGTATGCTACTACTTAGCTGATTCTGAGTATTAACTCTCGCGGTGTTACTGCTACTAGTGTTCTACGAACTAGTAGTATTTCTCTTGTCAACTGGAGGTTTCTGCAGAGTGATAGGCTAATAGGTAGTCAATATAGGATCTATTTCGTTATCGGACTCAACCTGATATGAATTTCTGTCACCTCCTAACCCAGTTTCTAGGGGTATGCGAGGTTCGACTTCACGAGACCTCTTTATAATGCTAGGATTATATCTTTTGCCACTTCGCAAAGTATAAATATTTTTCTCAGTGTCACTATCTATGTTACTGAACATTACAGACTCAAATCCCTAGGAGTTTTATTGCATTCTCGAGACACCTTTTTCTGCTAACAAAATTTTAATATATAAACTGAGATTTTTCAGGTATTTACCTCTGAACCCTTTGAAGAAATCTCCTTCTGTTGTGTTGTAAGACTTCAGACTATCCACAACAAATTTTGTAACATAGCCTTCTAGTACGCTATCCATCCAAAGGTCTACTACTCTTGAAATTGGGATATCAACCTCTTTAAGCCTCTGAATCAACTCTGGAGTCCACTCTGTAGGTTCTCCACCCTCAATTTTTTTTGTTTTTTCGTTCTGCAAGTCTTGATATCCACTCATGTAGTTCGTAACCAAAACATGCAAAAAAGACTTCGTGTATATTAGAAAAAGGTATTTCTGTAACCACTCTTTTGTAGATAAGCGAGGATGTCTATTTTCTTTCTTTGCAAAATCCTTTTCTGTCTTGATCACCCAGTTTTGTATCTCTGTCCTCTCAGGATTCCAGTTATCAGAGCACATCTCTAGTTCAAGCGTGGAAACATAACGATTTGTTGGCCTCACTAACTCGTTCTTAGACTGACTTGGGTTCTGCGTAATTCAGAGACCCAACAAAACCCCCTTTTCACCGGCCCTTTTGGAAACATCCTGCAAACATAATGAGGTCTCACTCGAGGTGAATTTATGGGGTGGCTACAGAAGTAGGTTTTTGTAACCCGGTGATACGCAGCTATGGAACCAGTCCATTGAGTGAAGTCACACCCACTTCGCATCCACTTCTAGTAACACATCGCACTCTAGAACTGCACACTAGTGATAGTTACCCACACTGCATTACAACAACGTGTCTTTGGGACTGCGCTTCTAGGAAGTTGCACACACTACAGGATGCGTTGAATCAATGTTACCTATGCAACTATGCATTCATCATATTCACAGTTACTTGCATATTCAACTATTTATGTCCAACACTTAACATATATTCTCATCAACCATACACATGAAAATACATACAAAACCATGAACATACATAAACATGAAACAATCTTACAGATGCAATCACACAACACAAGTATTTACGTGGTTCACCCCCCAGATGGGAGCTATGTCCACGGGAACTGTTGTTTATATTAATGGGAATGGTTAACAGTTCCAGTTTGCTCACTCAGCTGCAGACTCTTCTCTACAATGGGTCTCTGTGCACACAGCTGCAGAGCCTCTTTCTCTCTCTCTAATTTCTTACAATATTCAACAGTCGAAAGATCAACCCTTATCTAACAACCAACAAAATCCAACTCTTCCCTATACAAAATTGCGCTTTTTATAGATTGTGCTCGAAGGTCACATCTTTACAATAATTATGGTCCAAAACCCCATAATACCCTTAAACCCCCAAACCGGCGCGGTTACCCCTCTAACCATACTTCGCCATAAATTCTCAGCTACTTTGCTTGTCCTTGGTCATCCTTTGCGCCACTTCCTTGGCTCTAAAGCTCTTCTAACAGCTACTTGCTCTAACTATGCGGCGTTGTTTGTACCCTGGTGCGTCCTTTGCACTTTTTGGCTCATCAACGTTGGTTCTATAGCTTTCAGGCTACCGCTTCTTCCTTAACTGATCCAACTACCCTGGCCATCCTTTATACCTTTGTATTTACTAAGGAAACAGGCCCCTATTCGCCATCTTCGCTTCGCTCCATACCCTGCTTCCAGGAATTGCGGAGTCGTTTCCCCCCAAAATAGGCCAGTACTAGGCCTCACAAAATTCATACTTCTGCTTCAAAACTATTGTGCTTGAGCTATGGTTCAACAAAACTACGCTAACTTGGAATTCGCTTCACCCAAAACCGCGCCAACTTGGGCCTTGCCCAACACTTTAGATGGAGATACTAAAATCCTAAAACATTTTTGGAGAACCATTTGGATGAAAATGGGTTCTAGGTAGCAATTTAGCTCAACATATCATCCATAGATGGATGGTCAAACAAAAGTGGTTAACCAAAACTTTGGTACCTTGTTGAGATATTTAATTAGAGAAAAAATGGGTCAATAAGATTTTTCTTTAAGTCAAGCTAAATTAACTTATAATAATTGAATGAATATATCCATTGTCATAAGTATATTTCAAGTAGTTTGTGGTAGTTCTCCAAAAGGCATCATTGATTTCATCAAGTTACTAAAAACGAAAAATAAAAACAACACTAATCTTGACTAGTTTGTGGAGTATGAAGGAAATTCATGAATAGGTTACAAAAAAGTTGCAACAAAGCAATGGCAACTAAATGATGGATGCAAATTTTAGGACACTAAATGTTTTTGAAGAATATGATATGGTAATGGAACACTTGAGTAATCATTGATTTCCCAAGGGGGCATCTAATAAACTCAAGTGCAAAATATTAGTTCTTGTAATATTTTGAGGAAAATATTTGATAATGCTTACACATTCAGTTTGTTGGAATTTTTTTGATGTATCCTTTGTATTTAATCTTGCAGGTTTATAAAGGGACAAAGGATGATGATGAGGTAGGAATAGTAGAAGAATGGAGGAACAAGTACACATTAAACTAGTTGAATACTCATAAGGTTTGTAGGAAAACCACAACTATAGAATATCCTGAGTATTTGGTTAAATGGAAGAATGGAAGCCCAAAGGACACATAATGTATTTTCGTAGAGGTGTTGGGTCATATTCGTTGACTTATTTCATCCCAAGAGTCCAAAATTTATCCCACGTGAGCAAGTTGCTCACTCATGTTTTTCTAACCAAGTGTATTTGATGAAGGATGATTTTTTGGTTTCAAGCAATCAAAATCACCTAAAAATATTTTGTTTTCCCTTTCATTTAATATTTGATTTAGTTTTCTTGGTAGGTCGAAATAAGAAGGTAAGTGGTTGAGTTTTTTGTGGAATACTAAATATCATAGCTATTGAAGTATATATACCAAGACAAGCTAGTGAGTTGTAGATTTCTTTTAATAAATACTTGGAACCTAAAATTGTCATTGTTGAAGCAAAATGTGAGTCATGGAACTTTGTGCTATGGATGAGGTGGAATCATTTCTTTTCTTTGTTATTGAATTCCCAAGACAATGTTGTGAAAATGAGAGGGGGGAATTAAGATGACCAGGAGGAAATTTACCCATGTGTTATGGAAGGATGTTGAAAGGGGCATCACTATTGAAGGATATTTGCAAAAGATTTCATGTTAATTTTGGTTTGGTGAAGGGTGGTTAGGTTAACTTTGATTAGATTAATGATGTGTTTATGGTTGGTAGTTTACAGGTTCATATTATTTCATATGACGAAGCGAGGCGTGATGCACTAAATTGTAAGGTGCCTTAGTTGGCCAGCATGGTTGGGTTGGCCAAATTAATGAAGACATATTCTTAATGTTGGCTTTTTGTTTCTCGTGCCTCTCTAATTATGCTCGGTTTCTAATATAATGAAAGTAGTTTGTGGTATTGGACGACCATGGGCGTTGGTATAGGTATGGATATGTTTCCAAGTTCAAATGGTTTAGATGTAGTGAGTTAATTGAAGAAATGCATTCAGTGCTTTAATTGGTTGCTTTGAAAGTGATCATTGTGGCAATGTTTATGGGAATGAAAGTAAGGCCATGGTACGATACATGGGTGCATTGATTTGAGAGTAAAACCACAAAAGAAGCAAAGCCCAAGGAAGAGGTGTGAGTTAATTGTTAATGGTGGAAGTGTCTGATGGTTATGGCTTGTGAGCATCCATCCTAAGATCTAATGGGTGAAAATATGAGTGGAGGAGAAGTCATATTAAGCTACGTAAAGGAAAACATTATGGGGTGAAAACATGAAGTTGGGTAACTATTTTGCTTGTTTTTTTACAAACAAAACTTCAAAATTTTATGTTTTTCAACTTTGACCCCTTTAAACCCATACCTCACTTGGGAATTTCACCTTGAAGTAAACACAAATGTTTTAGAGAATTGAATTAGCTTTGTACTCATTCTTTTTATTTTTATTTTTTTATGGACTTATCGTGGGACAAATTTGGTGCTCACCAACGACATATACTTGAAAATTTTAGGTATGGATAATGAGTGACCTGCGTGAGCACTATTTTCTTAAGAGATGGTTATTGATTTTAGGCTAAAAAACGTATGCTCATAATCTACACACACTGCACTTGTGCATGCACTATATTTTGAGGTTTTTCAAACTTGAGAACTATTTTTTATTATTTATCGAAATAACACATGTTCAAAAAAGGTTCCTTATCGACACATGATGGTGAGATTCAATTTATTTTTGGTGTGACTCTTATTGAAAAAAATAAAAGTACCCTTTTGAAGACGACTGGTGTTCCCACACTCGCATCTCGCTGAACGGCTAAGGTTTGGCCGTCGCCGCGAGCCTGCTCACCCTGCGTGCCTTTGCGTTCACGATCCAGCATGATGGCCAATATCGTCTAGCTGAAACGACTAGGGTGTGGCTTCCACCGCGAGACTGCTCGCCTTGCTCCCTGTGCTCACGTTCCAGCATGACGGCAAGCTACGCCTCCGCAGTCCGTGTCTTTTTTACTCTAGCCAAGGATTCGATCCCGGTCTTGCTTTCCAATTGGGGAAAGCCATCCTGCGGCCAACCTCCCTTGTGTGTTCAAGAAATTCTGGTACCCTCCATTGCGGTGGTAGAAGAATCTCTTATTGAAGCAAGTAATTTCATAGAGTCATCCTTGGTTTGTCATTTCAATGGGTTCTCGCTTCGCCTGGTTTCTCTCCATAAGTGGATCTCCGAGGCATGGAAAGCCCTTGTTTAAGAAGAAATTTCTATTTACCCCTTTGCTCGGGTTTTTTGTTGTTGTGGATTTCGATTCCCCTGAGGAAAAATAGATCATTCTTGACTCTAGACCGTGGTTTTGGGGAAGTTTGGGGCTCTTTATGAAACCTTGGAGCCCTCTTTTCGACCCAACTACGGATCAGATCTCATCTGCTCTGGTTTGGGTTTGGGTTCCAATTTTTCCCTTGCATCTTTGGAACTTGGCCTCGCTTAAAGCTATTGGCAATGCGTTGGGTTCCTTCTACGATCAAAGTCCAGAAACAAAGGATTACATCAAAACTACCTTTGCTCGCATCTGTGTGGAAATGGACTTTAACATTGGCTTTCCTACTGAGATCCATTTCACCAACAAGGATTATGTGTGGGTACAAAAGCTAGACTATGAAAATGTGATGTTTAGATGCATATCTTGCTTCGCAAATGGACATCTTGTAAAATACTGCCCAAAAAGCAGATCCCCAAATCCAAAAAGCTTCATCGCAAATCCACCTGGTGGGATGGAGAAAACCCCAAGCATTATACAGTAAGCAGAAATGAATATCTATCCGAAAAGGATCCATCACAAGCTAAGTAATCTTGTCAGGTTAAAACAGAGGACACTCTAGAAGAACAAAGGATCCCCGCCGGTGATAAAGATCCACCGTTAGCTTCACGAGATAGCGATATCCAACTGATGGATCCGAAAAGTCCATCCCCATAGGATGAACCAGAAAATGTAGTCCCCATACTCGAAGCCTTTGTCGAGCCATCAAAATGGACCAAATTCTGCAAAAGGAAAAGAGGAGCTTCACCCTCTTTGAAGCCAAAACAAAGTTTAACTTCTCCAAGAAAAACAAGAAGCCAACAAACTTCATATCGTTAATCTCTGGATTGTATCATGTTGTATGTAAGAAGTAGGACAGCAGAATTTTTGTCTTGCTAGTAATAAATGTAGCCCAGTTTCTCCTTGGGCAGTATGTTAGAAGTTTCATTCTCCACAGAACATGAAAGTATCAGGATAAGTCAAGACTGGCTTTAGATGATCAAGGAGACTTGGACGTAGTCCTCTCTTGGGATCTGCCTGTCTTCAAAACTATGTAAGCTTTTTTTCTTTTCTTTTTTTATATATAAAATATAAAATCTCTTAATTGTTTTTGTTATAAAAAAAAAGAGGACTAGCCAAGGAAGATCTCTGTGAATATTGAATTTTCGTTTTGGGTGATTTTCTTAACAATAAAATTCTTAAGGGATAAGGTTTAGAAAAAATTTATTAATAAATGGAAATTCAAAATGAAATGAAACAATTCTTATATCATTGAAAACTAGATTCAGAGATGAATCCATTGGTACCAAGACCGACAAATAATTTTTAAAATTTGCAGGGGTTTGACCTTGTTGAAGTTGCAGGTTCCAGAAAGATGCAGGAGATTTTGCAAGTTTTATTGACCGCGAACTCTCGACCAGGAAAATATCTTCGAAAATCTCGGTCGAGAGTTTAGCTCAAAATATCGGCCTAGACATTTTTTTAAAATATGGCACTTTGATTGGTTCAAACTCTCATCCTAGAGTTTTTTAAACTTTCAGCCTAAAGTTTGAAGTTGAATTTTTTCGTGTGTTTATCTACGCACACTTTTTTTTATTTTCCACTCCATTCTCAAAACAATGTTACCCAAATTCTTGTTTTCACCATATGATAATTGGGATTTTGTAGCTACGTTGAAGTGATTCGAACATGATGATGATCCGTTCTTTGAGAATAACTTAGGTGCTTGATTGAAGAAAGAAGTTGTCTAGCTCAGAATTTTAACTACCATGACGTTGATTTTACTCCTTACTCAAACATTTCCTCCAACAATATCTAAAGACCTGTGAAACATGAAACATGAGTGTATCTATTGTTGCTATTTTGGATTTTTTGTGTGGTGGGATGGTTTATCCTATATGTGGTTATAACATTCCTTGCACACAATCTGACCAACGGGAGGGGCATTAACTTACTACGAGCTTCTAAATTTTTCCCAATGGCCATATTACGAATTCATAACAATTAAAATATGTGTGTAGATGCATAATAAAAATACACAGTGGAAATAAACTCCATCCAAAGACACAACACATGAATTTACATGCATAATAATAAAATCATTGCACATCAGATACAAAGAGAATACTTATCTTTAATAAAGAAGATTGTTGCTTGGTTTTTCAACCAAGCATGTGCTAAAGATGCACCTATTAACTTGTAATAGAAGTTTCAATGTAAAGGAAAAACAAACATGAATAAACTAATATAATCTGATCTAACATAAACATGTGCAAAGAAGTAAAAAACTAGATTTAAGAACATAAGCAATAAGATCTATGAGAAAAACAAGAAATTAAAGAATTTGATCTTTTGTATTACCTCAAATGGTGAGGATGGTGAGTGTTGAGCGGCTCTAAGGTTGAGAAGCTCCAATGTCCAATGGTCTCTTCTTCTCCAATGCTTCAATGGGGTTCTTCAAACTCGAAATGGGAGGCAATGGCTCTCAAAGGGAATTTGGCAGCATAAGGATAGGATGAAATGTGGATCAAAAGTGAGGAGCCCCTATCACCTTTTTATAGTTTTTGGTGATGGGAAATACTATTATGGTTTTAAGGAAACCAATGGTATTAACCAACATGGTTTAGGTCTCTTTTTCCCTCTTTTTCCTTTTTTGAATATTTCTTATATTTTTATTCCCTTTTAATATTTTTTGGGAATTTTGGACCCTTTTTGAGGGTTTTTTGGAGAAAAATGTATATTTTGAGGGGAAAAAGGTGTATTGTGGTCTTTTTGGTGACCTTTTGATGGTTTTTAGAGGCTCAAATGTGGAAAAGTGGACAAATGGGTCATGTGAATAAGGGAATGAGCTAGTGAGCACTTTTTGGGTGTTAACAGATTGCCCCCTGATGTGTGAGGGTAGGAGATCATCGTATGGCCGATAGACATCATAGTTCTTTTGTCTTTCTCCTAGTGCTTGGAGAAGAGAAGAGACCGATTGGAGATTGGAACAACGGCCCCTTGGAAGCTGCAAAAACTGAAAAAATACATGGCCTCAAAATGAATGAGGAATAATCTATGATAATGGATGAGGCGGGCATACCCATGCTCGTATCAAGAAATATACATAACAGTTAGGCCCACGAAGGGGGACCTAAGAAATACATAAAAATCTGCTGGTACATCATAATGGTCCAGAGGGGACACAATGCTAGGACATACTCATGGTCATACCATGACTGATCTCAATAACTGATACACTGGAGAAGAGCAAGAACTATTCTGAATAAGGTTTCAGAAGGGTTGATGAACTACTGGAGCTGAAGGTGTCCAACATCTGTAGGGACTCAATGGCTTTGAGTCAAATTATGAGGAGTATATGTAACTGTATACTCAAGGGAGTATAAAACTGCGGTACATCTCAAAATTGTCGTCAAGCGCGACCCTAATATCTATAGGAATATGTAACTGGTTTTTTCCTCAATTAAACTCTCAATTGTGGTAGAGTTAGGTGATATCCGGGGTCTTCAACAAATAACCGAAAGGACCGTTACCCCGTACGAGTCTCAACGATGCGATCAAGGTGTTGAAGTCGAGCATGTGAGAAACAATCATTTGGAGAGGCAATGATGACTCCTTTCAAAATGATTCGTAGGCACTCATCACTAATGGTGATGATTCCAAGGCACAGGGACCTCTGGGTCTATCCTCTGGAATAGATTTGGTTGGCATCGATAGAGGGAGACCGGCAACTACCAAGCAATGATGTTTCCTTGATAGGAGCGCGAGGTGTACAATTGAAGTGTGATAGTACTGATGGTAGGACTGACATACTGTGGGGTTGGGGAATAATTGGTGTCATAGAGTGGGTGGACTCACACTTCCTTTGTTCAGAGCATGATGAAATGGTTGACCTGGCAGCATATGAAACTGATGGTTAGGTGTGGGGATCATAACTTAAGGGATTAGGGGTATGTATTGTAGACTGAAGTGACTCTGGGGAGACAAGCTGACGGATGCTATGGGGAGATTCTCAGGGTGACATACTGCAGAATACTCTGAACAAAGGCGACCATAATGGGGAAGCTTCCATATGAGTAGACATGATATGTTGTGGCGCCGAAAAGTACCATTGGGTCCTTCTTCGTGGTTTTAATGAGCTCCAAGAAGGGATAAAAGTGTGCTCTGAAATGGTACTGTCCTATGGATTTATGCGAGCCCAGGACTGTTCATGATTGTGAGTGCTTTCATTTTTAGAGAGTCTGAAAGTGGTAAGTAGACTCGATTGGTGTTCTTTTTCGTATGTTAGTCTCCAAGGCCCGAAAAAGCATAAAATGATGCAAATGAATAACTCTTCTAGCCAATGTGACTAGAGCATTCATTTTTCGTAATTAGTCAACAAGGTCCGGAAAAGGGGTAAACTTATACCAGGTAAATTCCCTTTCAGATACTTTTAGCGAGCATGAAAGGAAGCAAGATTGCTCGACAATCTTTTCATTGTTTTAGGAGTCAGAAAAGAGCTTAACAGAAACTCCCTAAGTGCCTTTTTCATAAAAGAACTGCTCGGCCTGAAAAAGGTATAAAATTATATCGAACAAAAGGTATTGGTCAGAGCGAGGAATGATCTCGAGCATCGTCACAAGCACGGAAAACTGAATCCGGCGACTTAAAGATCGTCAAAAATAGGCGATGGTCAATGTGGCACGCAAACCGAGGCGACGAGTGGCATTTTGAAAAAATGCCCAAAAATTATGGGGGTGAGGGAGAGAAACGATCTCAAGCATGGAAAACTGAATCCGGTGATATAAAATTCGTTCAAAACTGATAACAGCCGATGTGGTATGCAAACCGAGGCGACGAGTGGCATTTTGAAAAAATGCCCAAAAATTATGGGGGTGAGAGCGAGAAATGATCTCAAGCATCATCACGAGCATGAAAAACTAAATCCGGCAATATAAGACTCGTAAAAATGGACCAAGGCGAATGTGGCACGAAAATCGAGGCGACGAGGGGCATGTAAAAAATGCTCGAAAAAAGCTAGTGGTGAGAGTGAGAAATGGTCTCAAGCATCATCACGAGCACGAAAAACTGAATCTGGCAATATAATACTCGTAAAAAACGGACCACGGCCGATGTGGCACGCAAATCGAGGCAATGAGGGGCAAGTAAAAAATGCCCAAAAACGGAACTTGGTGGAATCGGGAAAAGGAGTGTACTATCATGAAGTTTTCCCTGCACTGATTCCAACGTTACCAACGGTTTGAAAAACGGACGTCGTATCATGCCGAAATGGTTGATTGAAAAATGGTCAAATCTCTATAAATAGCAAGTGGGCCCAATTTGACAAGTGTCATTTTCACCGTTGAGTTTCATAAAGTAATTGAGTTGGGTCAAGGCATTTTCTTGATTTCTGGGAGATTCGACCATTGGTTTTTCATTCTGCGAGTTTTAGGTAAGCATATGTGCATTAGCCTTTCAAATTATTTACTTTCTGGTTAGCGTCAGGGTCTCGGAGGCCACGAATATTCCACGTTGGCTTTCCAACGCGAGATATCGCGGGTTCCGGGCCTTTTTCGGTGATGCTCATCACGGGTATGGGCTGGATAGCCACGATGTGCATCGCGGTTGTGGGTTCCTATAGCCGCGATGTTCATCGCGACTGTGTATGCTTACAGCCGCGATGTTCATCGCGACTGTGGGTGCATACAGCCGCGATGCACATCGCGGCTGTGAGGAATGATAGCTACGATGAGCATCATGGCTGTGAGGCTGAAAGCTGCGATGTTCATTGCGGCTAGGGGGATGAAAGTCGCGATGGGGATCGTTGGGTTTGGAAAAAAATTTGTTTGATTTTTCTGAAAAAAAATTTCTGTGTTGTTTTGGCAGGATGCTGAGGAGGCCGCTAGTGTCGTGGCGGGAGAGGGAGATTGATGTGGGACTGATGGGCAGTATTCGAGAGAGCCCACATGTGTGGGAGGCCTTTGCTTTGGGTGGACTACTGAAGTTCGCTCATATCCCTCTCATGCGTTTAGTCAGTGAGCGGCTGAACAAGTTGATTGACTTTTGGGATTCGGTGGAGGGGGTGCTCATGGTGCAAGGTGAGCGACTGGAGCTCACCTTGAGTGATGTGTACTTTCTTACTGGCTTGCCCCGTTTGGGTGAGATAGGGGACACCCAGCTGAGGATTTCGGCTGGTATAGACATTGAGGATCTCCTGGAGAGATTCTGCATTCTAGGAGCTCGTGTGCAGAATAGCGCACTGAGTCTCTCGGATTGGCGAGAGCCGGAGATGCAGGCGGTAGCGGCTTGTGTTTTGCGAGTGCTTGGTGCACAGGCGCCCCATCTTTTGTGGGGGGGGGAAACGATGATGGTTCATCGTGTTTTGACTGGGACCTATTTTTCTTGGTGTCAGATGTTTCTGGCATGTGTTCGGCGAGAGCTGAACAAGGTTCGGCGGGAGGGAGGTGAGTTTAGCTATGCCTCTTTCCTCTATTGTTTCTTTTTTAAGTGAGTACCTACCTTGCGGCCATGTGTGCTAGTTCAGGAGGGACTAAGGAGTGAGCCGCGGATGGTGCGGTGGGGGGAGATGATGCCCCAAGGTGGTGGTGGCATCCGGCGGTTCTTCTCGTCGGAGATGTATGATCAGTGGGAGCAAGTTCCCATTGGTATTGATGACTATCCATATGTGGGTATGGATTTTCGAGGAGACCCTAAGATGCCTCGAGCTCAGGGACAGGTTTGGGGGTTGGACGGTACGTCTTTGTTTTTTGTTTCTCTATTATATCATGTTTAGATGTTTTATTATGAGTATAGCTAGAGATGTTTTATATGATACTGACTTGATTCACTGTGGGTCCTTGCAGATGTTGGTCCGAGGCCTCCAGTGGATCATATAGGACGTCGGGGACGAATGATGATGATGGTACCTCTGCCGGTAGTGGCACCGCTGCCTAGTGTATGAGGAGTTGTGCGTCAGTGAGATGATTCCCTAGAGGACATACGTGATACCTTGGAGGTGCTACTAGTGGATGCACCAGAGGATGGTTGGAGGGATCTAGATCGGCCTGTTCTCGACCGTTGTTTCGATGCTCCCCGTGAGTGGCAGTCAATCTTGTTGAGAGTAGCTATGGTGATGGCTGAGAGGAGGGCTCAGGATCAGTATGATCCGAAGGAGCCAGAGGAGGAGGAGCCCGGTGATCATGATGGTTAGGTGATCTTGTACCTGCCCCCAAATGATGATGAGCATATGGGGATGTATTTTGTTGATACATATTTTGCGGCTGGTGTACCTTTTGTATATTTGGGTGCTGAGAGCACTGCTGACATTATGACTCTTATGATGATCAATATATATGCGTTTTGGTATATAGTCATGTATGCACGTGGATGCACATCTTGTCTTTTCGTTTATGTTTTGTTGCAATCGTAGTTTGTTTGTTTGCCCGTGGAGGCATGTTCAATGCACGTGGATGCAAAGTTAAGATTTTTTGTACGCCCGTGGATGCAATGTTGTGATTTTTGTATGCCCATAAAGGCACATGTTATGCACGTGGATGCAATGTTATGATGATTTATTTATTTTGAGTTTTTAATGCCTATGTGATGCATGTCATGATGTCCTACATGTTTTGGTTGACGTGCCAATCTAGAATGTTGTTAGCCATTTGGTCTGCTACAGTGTTTGTATTTCTTGGGACATGAGTGAAAGAGATGGATTCAAAGTGTCGAATCATTTGTTTGGTGCGCAAGAATTTTCTAAATAGACAGGGATCACGTACCTGGTAACAGTTGTTGAGATGGGAAACAAGGAGTTGGGAGTCCAGGAAAACACTAAGGTGACTTATGCCCATTTGGAGAGCAGCGGCCAGGAGACCGGTCACGGCATCGTATTCAGCTTGGTTGTTTGTGGCAGCACCTATGCACACTCCGTCGAGGTGGATCAACTCATGTGAAGGGGAGTAAATTACCCAAGCTGCTGAAGCGAGATTTGGAGACCAACGACTTGTGCCATCGGCAAAGCCGATGTGGTAGAGTGGAACAGGATCCATCTGTGTTCATGCAAGAAAGAATGAAAATGTAAGGTTTTGAAAAATTACAACGAAAAAATGAATTAAACAACTGTACAATATGGACCATGGTGTCCAGGAGATTTTTATGGGTAGAATCTTTTGAGGTACAACCCGTTACGGGGGTTGCGCATGGGATTGCCTTCTAAGTCGGTCAAAATGTATGCTCCATGTCCAAGGCAAGTATGTATGATATATGGGCCTTGCCACATAGATTGGAACTTTCCTTTGCCCGTTTTGTCATGGGCTTGGTTGTGAACAAGTACCAGGTCTCCTTCACTAAATGCTCGTGGGTGAACATGTTTATCGTAATGGAGTTTAGATCTGTTCTTTGCGGCTTCGATTGTTTGGAGAGTTGTGCGGCGATCTTCGTTGGCCTGTTCTAAAAGAAGTAAGCGTTCTTCAATTAGTGAAGTATCGGGGAGAAGCTCTACAGAAATTTGTAATGTTGGTATCTGGCATTCAATGGGGAGGATAGATTCCATGCCATGAACTAAATGGAATGGCGTAAAGCCGGTGGCGGTTTTGGTCGACGTGCGGTAAGCCCATAATGCGGGAAAAAGCATATGATGCCAATTGGATTTATGTTTGTCGACAGTGCGCTGGAGGATAGTCTTCAAAAATTTTTTAACAAGTTCAACTTGGTCGTTCCCTTGGGGGTAGTAAGTGGAGGAGAAATGATGTTCTAACTTAAGGAGTATTGACAATTCTCTCCAAACTGAGTCCTCAAAGTGAGAGTCGTGGTCTGAGACGAGTTGCTTTGGCACTCCGAAATGAGCGATAACATGGTTGAGGAAAAAACGGGCTGCAGTGTCGGCTTTGCAATTGTAAGTAGGCATGGCTTCTGCCCATTTAGTAAAGTAATCGATAGCCACAATAATGTGTTTATGTCTGCCTGCGGATGCAGGATTGCAATCCATGAAGTCAATGGCCCATTTGTAAAATGGTCCAACGGTGACGACTGGATGAAGGGGGGCGGGGGGGGTTCTTTCCTTGGGGGAAAAAAGATGGCAATTTTGGAAATGTTTGACTGCTGTGATACAATCAATGAATAATGATGGCCAAAAATAACCTGCATGAATTACCTTTTGGGTTGTGGCCATTCCAGAGAAATGGTTGCCGCAGGCACCGCTATGACAGTCGTTAAGGACTTGTTCTGCTTCATCTTGGGAAAGGCATTGTTGTAGGATTGTGTTGACGCCACGTCGATAGAGGACATCACCCAAGACGAGATAACGGGGGGCATGGTGACGAATGCGATGACGTCTGTCATGGTCGATGTTGGGTCAAAACTTCTGTGTGTGGAGGTATGCCAAAATGTCGCTGTACCAAGGGTCGTCAGACAAGATGATGAACAAATGTTCATCGATTATATTAGTATGGATAACTGGTGATGATGACGACGATGGTAAGTCCGTAATGAGTTGAGCGAGTGCTAATGCTTTAGTGCTCTTCGGGGTTTTAAAAGTTAGGTCATATTCTTGTAAGATAATCACCCATTTGGCAACACGGCCTTGTAGAAGGCGGCGATTCAAGAGATAGACCATTGGGTTGGAATTGGCCACAATCGTGGTATGGATGAGGAGAATGTAATGGCACAACTTTTGTACTGAAAAGACGACGGCGAGGGCCATTTTCTCTTCATGTGGGTAGCGTAGTGGTGGGCCTGACAAGGTCTAGCTCATATAGTAAATGACATGTTCTTGACGAGCGGAGTCTTCTTGGAAGAGTACTCCAAAAACGACGTAATCTGATGCCGAAATGTAAAGGGTAAAGTCTCTTGTAAAATATGGAGGAGAAATCAAGGGGGCACTTGTAAGTGCTTTTTTTAGTTCTGTGAAATCCCCTTCTGCTTGGTCATCCCAATATAAATGGGTATGAAGGCGTAGTAAATGGAGGAAACCATGTACTGTGGTGGCATAATTCGGGACAAAGCGACGAAGGAAGTTGGACTTACCCTGGAGGCTTTGTAGCTGTCTTAATGTACGAGGTGACGGTAGGTCTACTATGGCTTGGACCTTTAGAGGGTCGATGGTGATCCCTTTTTCAGAAATGATAAAACCCCAGTAGGCGGCCTGTTGGAACGCAAAAGACACACTTGAGTGGGTTCAAGCGGATTTTGTATTTTCGACAATGCAAGAAGACTTGTCGAAGATCATCTAAATGGTCAGATTGTTTCTTAGATAGAGCTGTGAGGTCCTCTAGATAAACTAATATGATATTAATCAGGTCGTGAAAACAATAAGTCATGGCTTGTTGGAAAGTGGCTCTAGCGTTCTTGAGAACGAAAGGCATGATGCGATAGGCAAAGGTGCCCCATGGGGTAGTAAAAGCGGTCTTGTATTGATCTTCTTTATGGATTTTGATTTGGTTGTATCCGGAGAAACCGTCCATAAAAGAAAGCACCTCATGCCCTAAACACACATCGATTAGTTGGTCGATAAATGGTGTGGGGAAGTTGTCTTTGGGACAAGCTAGGTTGAGGTCACGGAAGTCAGTACAGACGCGGATGGTGCCGACTTTCTTATTGACTGGTACTGGGTTTTAAACCTAGGTGGTGTATGCAATAGGGTATATGAAACTTCCTGCTCGAATCTTCTCAATTTCTGCTTTGACGGCTGGAAGCTTGGATGGGTGAATGGGACGTTGTTTCTGGCAGACCAGTGATATGTTGGGCCAAGTGTCTATGTGATGTTCTACGATGGTAGAATCAAGACGAGGCATCTCGGTATAAGACCAGGCGAAGAAATCTCGAAATTCTTGGAAGAGTTTCTTATAAGCTTGGGTTTTTTTTTCAGTGCATGATGCGCCTAAAGAGATAAGCTCAGGTTTGCCGGGGGTGGTGGAGATGTCGATTTTTATGATTGGCGAAATGTTGGCCATATTACCTTCTTCAAAGGCTTATGGAGCTGGGGTAGGATCTTTGAACCAATTGACCTTGGTTGGTAAGAAGTCTTTGGATTCAACGGACAGTTGGTTCGCCGAGGTGGAGGTAGATGCCTCAGGGATGAAGTATGATCGATGGTGCATATCATCCCAGGGGTAGTTTGGTGTAGTCAGTGTTTCTAGGATTTCCTCATCGGTGCGGAAGTAGTGCGTCATTAAATTGATTAGTTTAGTCTTGTAGGTAGTTGAAATCATATAAATGGTATTGATTTATTCTGAACGGGACGATTCGGGGGGGGAATATTTCCTCAATGAGCGGGGGGGATATCTCTAGGTCGGCATTATTCAATTCGTAAAGTGCTACTCTATAATCTGGGAGCTCAGGGTAGTGATGTGAATAATGGCCATAGATGCCACAAATCTCACAAGGGTGGTTCGTGCGAACCGTTCTATCGCGAGGTTGAGGGGGTAGTTGAAGTTTAACAACCAGAATGTTTGTCTCATCATCCAACATATTCATGTGTTCTTGAATTGTCAGTAGTTGTGGACATAAATGGGTAGCATGGCCTATATTGTCACACAAAGAGCACTTAGGGAGTACACGGGTTGTAGGGGGATTCTTTGCTAATTTGGGAGTCACTGGGGGGGTACGAGTTGTGGGTCCAATGGTGTAGGTTTGTGGACCTATTCCCCTAGTGTGGCGGGATTGAGGGGGGGCATAACTAGATGTCGATATAGTGCCCCCTGTTGGTGTTGGACGATTTTGGGGGTTCGGTATGCCAGGTGGTGGATGGTTCAAAATATTTATGGGTTGTACTGGTTGTAAAATGACGGTCGAAGTCGGTGGGGGGGTTGGGGAAGGTAAGTACCATACATGTAATCCTAACGTTAAACCTAGAAGGTTGAGTGTAGCCATTACTAGTGTGCTGACAACTCCTGAAAATGGAAACAAGAATGGGATGGTGTGAATCGGTGTTGTTTCGATATGACTAGGCACGTTGGGTGGTTGTGGCAGTGGTTGAGTATGTTGTTGTTCGTTGTGCGAGAGGGTGCACAAATCAGATACTTCAATTACCCAGAGAGGGGGTGGGATAGAAGGGAAAGTGGTGGTCATGGGAGTATCCGAATATATCCTGGGTCTGATTGAGGAGACGAACGATGTGGGTGCACTCTGAGCGGGTTGTTCAATCATGGGAAGAACATTTTCAGGCGCTGCGGGGGCATTGGGATCATAGTATGTTATCTGGTCTATTTTGACTATGCGTCCTTCATGGGGGAACATCATGAGGCGGAAAACTGAAGAAGCAACAACTTTCATTTTATACATGTAGCTTCATCCCAGAAGGAGATTGTAATCAAGTTGGGCATTAATGACCTCTATATCTATGAGAACCAATTTTCCCCCAAGCTGTATGGGTACGTTCACTAACAAACCTTGAGGTTGAGTTGCACGACCATCGTAAGCTCGCAATGCGGTAGTTGATGGTTGTAGCATTGGGGATCCAAGTTTCTGCCATACGAAAGTCGACATAACGTAGGTGGAGGCAACTCCATCGATTATGCATCGATGATCGACGAGGTTGCGAATGGACACAAAAACTTGAAAAGCTAGAGATGAAGGTAGACAAGGTTCGGCTTGGTCTAAGTCGAAAGTCATCATGTTGGAGTCGTTAGGGTCTATGGCACCAATGGCAGATAACAACAATTTTCTCTGTGCAAGACAATTTTTTAGGATTTCTAGAGTGGACATAACAGCAGGGGATTGGGCTAAGTCTTCTACAATGTTATAGTTGGAAGCTACATGAGCATTAGGGTTGTTGTTAATTCGTCTTAAAGAAATGCGAGGTGCTTTTGGGCCCCCATCCATGGGCATATTGGGTATGCGAAGTGGTTGATCGGTTGGGAGAGTACTCGAAGATGGGTCGATAGGTCTGGCCTCAAGGGCTGAGCCGTATTGATTTCGACGGGTTTGAAGATTGACATCATTTGATGACATCATTAACAAATGATGAGTGTTGGACTCTGTATGCTGGTAATCGGCTGCCGCATAGGTAATTTGCTGCTGTGTTGCAGTGGATCCTTGTGGGGGATCCATTGGATGAGTGTTTACCACGCCTTGGTTTGGTAGGGGGTTTTGCAAAATCATGGGTTGTGGATGAGGAGGGGGTGCTGGCTGTGCAGCATGTCCTTGTCGTTGGGCGTTGTCGGTCCAGAGTTGACGTGCTCGATCTAAATGGGGGCAATTATGCGTGTAATGGACGTAGACCCCGCATATGGAACATGGGTGGTTTGTTCTCAAATTAGGATTTTTGCCCTGTTTTGGTGGAAGATCAAGGTTTTGATTTGTAGGAGCAGCATTATTGTTGTTGGGAGGATTGGGTGGCTATCGTCCTTGGTTTTTTTGTTGGTTATTTCCGTGGTTTCGTCCTCTTCCGCGATGCTGTTGACCTCCTTGGTTACGCTGGTTGTTCTAGTTTTGAGGTTGGTTTTGTTGTGCGTACACATGCCCTTGGGTAGTAGGTGGGTTTTGAGGTCGTGCAGGCTTTGGAGCAGGTTGCGGTGGGTAGTAAGCAGAAGGGTTATGAGGTGGACCTGGTGCTTGTTACGGTTGTGGGTAACCTTGATCTACTGAAAGTGTTGGAGCAAGAGGTGTTGTATGTTGAGGATAATAAGCCGATTGGGCCTATGGCTGAACCGGAGTCTGATGGGCCTGCTGGTTATAATATGGAGGTGGTTCATAAGCTGATGGTGCTTTCCCATAACACTGTGGTGGACATGAGGGTCCATGAGTGTGGTGGGTGTGCATTACTGGAGCATACGAAGTTGTAGCTCCAGAATGATATGTATCCCTAGAAAGGTCTAGGGGGTTTTTTGTACTCATCATGGTAAAAGGTTTGTTTTGCACCATAACCTGGCCGATAATACCGTTGGCGACATGGGATTACCCTGGCGCCTCATGCCGGGATGGATCGTTGCGCGGGGCGTCAGGTAAAATGGTGTATAGATAACCAGACTGGGCATATATGAGGTCGAACTGCTGAGCTTTTAAGATGGCTTCTTCTTTCGACTAGGGTTGTTCAGAAGCTACATCTTTGGCTATGAGAGGGAGGAATGATTTGAGGAACCAATCCAAAAAGATAAGATCGTCAAGCTTTATCTTGCAGAGACTACGACGCTTACGCCACTCATGGATATGATCAGTGATGTGCGTAGCGGTGTTCTGTTTACAAGACAACAGTATTTCCACTCCTGCATCATAGCGTATAGGTAGTTGAAAGAACTGAAGGAAAGTTGAGGCGAGGGATGTAAACGTGGGGTGCGTCCCATGTGGCTTCTCAATGTACCACTTGGCTGCAGAGCCAGTGAAAGTTCTTTGTAACAGTCGGAGTCGAATGGAATCATCTACTATGGATTTTGAGGAACACCATAGGTGAAATGACATGATATGGTTTTGGGGGTCTTCCCCAGCCTTCCCTTCAAACTTTGGGATGTTTGAGGGGAGCTTTGTGGGCATAGGGGGCCAAATGGGGTCATGCCGGATAGGATAATTTGTGAGCCTAGCCAAGTTTGGCAGGTTAAGGCTAGCAATGAATGGCAAGGTGGCGAAGGGGTATGATGTTGTACTGGGGACATAAGTACTGGTGGTAGCGTTATGTATTAGGCCACTGGCCCCTAGGGGGATATTTGTCATGGGAGGTATATGTACTCCACCCAAAGGTATGTGGGAGGGGCTAGTGCCCCCAAGTGCCACATGAGTTACAGATGGGTTTGGAATGGTTCCAGTATTTACTGGGATCTGAGTAGTGGTGGTAATGGTAGGTGTAGGTGCCATGTTGGGAATACCTAAAGTAGTTGTGGTTCTTGTATTGGGTAGGGGTCCCATGTTAGGCATACCTAATGGGGGTGTGGTAGTTGTGGCGACCATGGTGGCCGTTGTGGTGGTGGGGGTGTATGATGTTCCACCAATAGCCCCTGTGAAAAAGTTGTCATAATGTGAACCAGCCATGGGGCTAGTGGGTGTGGTGTATGATGGATTTTTGGATTCTGCCTCAGAATCAGATGTGAAATGAGGCGCGTTAGAATCAGATGATAGGGTTCCGTGCCGATGACGTGTGGAGTCAAGGGAACCGTACTATGGGGGTTTACCCTGGAAACGTCGAGAACATCTCGGGGACTCAATGGTGACAACCGTGAATTAAATCTACTAGGTGGTGATGAGTGGAAAGCTCAAAAAGCCTAATGCAACTATGTGTGCAGGAGGGGAGCGTAAAAAATAATGGCACTCAGGCCAACAACCAAACTCAAAAAACACTTACTATAACAGATGTGCTATAGTAAGTGGAGCAATAAAAAAATGTGGTCAAAAAACCAACATGCAAATGGCTCCTAAAAATAGAAAAAGGTGTACTCACTAACCAAAGGGAGGTAATGGAGCATGCAAACACCTAGCTAAAATGTATTATGACTCATCAAGGTATATCCTCTGCAAGGTGATGAAATCCAAGTCAGACAATATAAATTGTAGAATCAAAGGCTAGATATCCCCCTACCGGGAGGGACATCGGGTAGACAATCCTATAAGTTTGGCCACTAAGATACCCCGTTCTTGACACGTTCGGTTAGGTGAATCTGCAGTTTGGTTCTATCACCGATGTACTCCCATAAGGGTGGTACAACGAGAACTACGAAAGGCATCCTTTGGTTACTAAATGGATTGTGGTATTCCACTCAGGCTTCCAGAACCAGTCTGGCTACTTCAACCCTCCTAAGGGAGAGGCCTTCCCGATGAATTGGTTTTAAACCGTGTCAAATAATAAGGGATTTTGGTACCCTAAATGTCAACCACTATGTTTCAACATGAAAAATGAGTGAGGGGTGTTATTTGGATACTTATCCCCTTAGTCCTACCTAGCTACAATATTCTTTTTGTGTTCCCCAAATGGGGTTAGAATGTTGGTTGAGTTAAGGTAGTTTTTAAGGCTCACTTGAAATTATTGTGACAGGTTGTGTGCTGGTGTGGGTGTATACCAAAACAATCTGCCTCGCATGGGCGATTTAATCACAAACTAAAATAAGGATTCTAATTTGCGAAAGAATGAAAGACGTTTCAAATGTAAATGCTTTAAAAATCTTTAAAAAAAAAATATAGATTCTTTAAAAAGTTTTGTAAGGTAAAGCAAATAACATATGTAGAAATAAATAGATTTCTAAAGTCGTTCTTAAGCAATTTGAGAAATATGGTTCTATCCTTGCAATGTATGAAACTTACCACATGAGAAATACTTAAAAAATCTTTCTTTCAATTAGCTGAAAATTTTCAAAAAGATAAGTGAAGAATATAGGAGAATATTAATTAATAATGCTACAATAATGACACAGTGGGCTGTAAAAAATTGTAGAATTAATGCTGGAAAAAATGGGTTGATTGGGCAAATTTTTTTTGGAAAAATCGGCCGAACCGAAACATGAAATATTGCGGCTGTCACGTCAAAACCCGCAATGAGCCGCACGGTGATGTGGACGAAATCCGCGATGTGAATAGCGGTGTGGTGGTCAAAAGTCACGATGAGCCGCGCGGAAAAAAGTCAGAAAGTTGCGATGGGCCTCGCGGGGAAAGGTTGCCGAGCCGCGATGGACCACGCGGAAAAAAGTTGAAAAGTCGCAATGCGCCACATGGAAAATAGGCTCACAGTCGCGATGGACCGCGCAACTGTGGGTGCCAAAAGTCGTGATGTACGGACGAAAATTGGTCGGCGAAAAATGAACCCAAAAATTGAAATTTTGGGTTGTTTCAGGCTGCAGAAAGGGCCAATGGCTAGGGAAGCTATCAAGAAGCTGACTAGTATGGATGATCTACAATTTTAAATGGGAAAAACGACTAAAATAAAGATCTAAAGCAAAAATTTTAAGTTCGAAAACCAACGGAGTCGCCAAAAAATGTTGCTTGGTTTTTCAACCAAGCATGTGCTAAGGATGCACCTATTAACTTGTAATAGTAGTTTCAATGTAAAGGAAAAACAAATATGAATAAACTAATATAATTTGATCTAACATAAACATGTGAAAAGAAGTAAAAAACTAGATTTAAGAACATAAGCAATAAGATCTATGAGAAAAACAAGAAATTAAAGAATTTGATCTTTTGTATTACCTCAAATGGTGAGGATGGTGAGTGTTGAGCAGCTCCAAGGTTGAGAAGCTCCAATGTCCAATGGGCTCTTCTTCTCCAATGCTTCAATGGGGTTCTTCAAACTCGAAATGGGAGGCAATGGCTCTCAAAGGGAATTTGGCAGCATAAGGATAGGATGAAATGTGGATCAAAAGTGAGGAGCCCCTATCACCTTTTTATAGTTTTTGGTGATGGGGAATACCATTATGGTTTTAAGGAAACCAATGGTATTAACCAACATGGTTTAGGTCTCTTTTTCCCTCTTTTTCCTTTTTTGAATATTTTTTATATTTTTATTCCCTTTTAATATTTTTTGGGAATTTTGGACCCTTTTTTAGGGTTTTTTTTGTGTTTTTTGGGGAAAAATGTATATTTTGAGGGGAAAAAGGTGTATTGTGGTCTTTTTGGTGACCTTTTAATGGTTTTTAGAGGCTCAAATGGTGAAAAAGGGGACAAATGGGTCATGTGAATAAGGGAATGAGCTAGTGAGCACTTTTTGGGTGTTAACAAAGATCCAGGCAATTGGCTATGTAAGAGTGATTTTCCATCCAACCGTAGGCACTCTATCCATCATATACTCTTTTTGCTAAGAGGACACCCCCAAGTTGGGCTATGAGGCCATCATGCTGAAGGAAACACCTACAGGATTCTTTCTCTCAGCGCACAACCCATTTTTCTCTCTATGCTTAGCTAAATGCTCATCCAGAGCTCTAAAAGGATTTCACTTAGCCATCACAACCATGGCACTCCTTCTAGCTACCCCACACAACACAAGGAAGGCATTCCCCTTCATTGATGCATAGTTCCCTTTCCTCTTCTCGTTTCCATTCCCCTTTCCTCTTCCTCTCTGGTGGAATCATAGCCCCTCTAGTGCTCTTTACACAACCATCTTGGATAATTTGATTATTTTCCAACATATTATTTACATATATTTCGAATTGGCATGATAAACCAAACACACAGTCCAAATAAAAATATTTACATCATACATGCCTATCCATTCACTAGTCGGGCCTTGACCTTGAAATCCACACTAGAAATCCATACTAGCATATTTACATCATTTACATAATTTTGATTAAGTACATTCCATGTCAAAAACGGGAGTTATACAATGGCAACAATATTCTTGTGGAAACCATTGTTGATATTGATTCCTACATGTTTGAAAATTACAGTGAAAGGCCATTTGTGTGGCAATCCATGTGAGAACCCACTCCGCTAGAGAAGTGCAATAAGAGTGAACAATTAGAGACCTATAGGAGGAGAGATCTTAATAGAGATTGAGGAGAAAAACCAGCATTGCTACCAGAAGAGTGCTTGTAGCAGAATTTGGTGTTTCTATAGATTCGTGGCAGTTGAGAGATGTACATATCCATGAAGGCGTTCCTCTTTGACTTTCTCTTTTTGATTGGGAGATGTTGGACATGTCCGTTGAATGCATCAATTTTCCAAATCAAGTGTGATGTCTCCGTTGAGATAGTTCTCCTTGTGAAGGCTCATGCTCATGGAGTTGGTATGTTATGTAGCATGTCATTTGGAAAGTGTGATTTCTATGCTGAGATAGTTCTCCTTGCGAAGGATCATGCTCATGGGGTTGGTATGTTATGTAGTGTGGCATGCATGCCTATGGACACATGTTGTGGAAGTGCAAGATCAAATTTGTGATTTGTGATACCAGATTGAGTTTGTGATGGTATATTTATGAGGTATATTTAGTGATTGGTATGATTGTTCTATTAACTTATGACATAGTATTATGTCACGTGTGATTCAGAGGATATTAAAGAATACTCTTAATTTCACTATATATTAAAGAAGCCTCCAAAAGTCTTTTTGTTGGACCCCAATACATCTTTCAATTAAAAAAAAAAAAACACTAGATATCTTAGGTATCCTATTTTTCATGACATTTTTAATACCCCATTTTAATTTTTGATGACATTTTTGAAACTCCCTTTTAATTTTTGTCCTTAATATGGTGACATGGCACAACTTTTATAACCCCTAAAAATCATGGGTGAAATATGAAATCTTAGTGAAAGAAAATATTCCAAAATGGGAAACAACACCCTCAACAAAGGTAAACTCCATACATAGTGGGATTCACACCAACTCTATACATATAGTACTTATTCAAACCCTCAATACACTATTCAAATCCCTAGATACATAATTATAAACCCCCTAATATCTATATATTTTTAATATATTAAAAATACCCCTAGACCCTTTTATATTAGGCATTCCATTTTTTAGAATATTAAATGTCCCAATATGAAATCATGTGCTATAGTATTTCCTGCTTAGTAAACCCATGTATGGTTGTAAAAATCACTTGTCATTATATTATTCCCATAGTTCCTAGACTTGATATGGTGGAATGCCCACTTTAAGGTTCATAGTGAGAGTCTTTGAGGCCCTTGAAACTCAGTATGTTGGTGGGAAGGATGCATGCCATGTCCACTGGCTAAGTGTGCAACCAAAAATTGTATTCTTGGAGCAATTATCTTACATCAACATGAATGAAATAAAAGTGTGATTAAAAAATAAAACAAGTGGATATTTTAGCATGGTATGTTTAGGTAGGTAGTGGTAGGTATTGGTTCTAGAATAAGATTTGAAACTTCTTTTGATTTGCTAAGAGCAAAAAAGATCTAGAGGTATAGAGATATTTAGAAAGAGTGAATGGGCACCAATAAGTTATTTTAGGTGGCATGGTTTTATTTTAATAACTATAACAACTAATGATGATTATTATTTGACAAATGAATTATGATAAATTTTATCATCTCCAAAAAAAAAAAATAATAAATGTTTTTTTAAAATTAAGATTGGTCACATATAAATGAAAATGAGCATACATTTATAAGAAGAACATATTTATATTTAGATATAGGTAACTTTGATTTTCTTATTCATATGACAAGCTCTACACAAATATTGTATTTTCTTTTCTGAATGATAAACTTTAAAGGGTAAATGTTTATTCCAAACAAAATTTAAATATTAAATTAATTATGTTCAGAGTTTAGAGGTAGTCCAATGATAATTTTCCTTTGTATTTTATACAATGAGGTTTATTTTAAAAATGGATGTATGACATTGTAAGATGCTATTGGCTAGTTTGGCAGTTATGGTCAAGTTAATGAAGATATTTATGTGATGGCTTTACCTTTCTTAATGCTCGACCTCTCAGAGAAATAAAAAACAAACACAAGGAATTTTATCTATACTTTAAATCTTATAAAAAATGGATATAGATTGTGTGATCTAATTGTCTAGTTGGGCAGTTAAGAGTTGGAAAACAAATTGCAAGAGAAAATTCATGAATTGCATTGTATATCTCTGAGAGAGACTAAGACCTCAAACCAAGAGGTAACAAGCCAATTTAAAAAAAAAAATGTTAATTTTTGTTCATTGTTCTCTCTTCTTTTATCTTTCCTGCAATTGTTTAGTGGTTTTTGCCACCATTATTTATGCAATTTCATTTATATTATTCATTCTGTGTGCAACCGTGTCTGTAGCTATAGTTTGTTTATTCTGCATTTTTCAACTTCACACCATTTTTATAATAATGTACTGATTGCAATTAATCTCTCAGATATAAGATATATCTACTAGCACAAGCACTTAATATGTGGTTACTAAAGACGGATCATTCATAAATTAAATATCATAAACATTTTCTCGAGTTAAATAGCATTACATTTAATGTATCACAATTTTATAAGGGAAGAAAAGCATGGATTGGAAGTTAGAAAAAGGAATGTAACTTTCCACGATTCTGGTCCCGCTCTGAAGCGATCTATTTTGATATATATAACTTTGATTTTCTAATTATATGGTAAGCTCTACACAAACATTGTATTTTTTTTTTTCTGAATAATGAACTTTAAAAAGTAAATATTTATTCCAAATAAAAATTAAATAATTAATTATGTTCAGATTTTAGAGGTAGTCCATGATAATTTTCCTTTGTATTTTATACAATGAAGTTTATTTAAAAAATGGATGCATGACATTGTAAACTGCTATTGGCCAGTTTGGCAGTTATGGTCAAGTTAATGAAAATATTTATGTGATGGCTTTACCTTTCTTAATGGTCGACCTTTCAGTTGGAAATAAAAAACACAAGGAATTTTATCTATACTTTAAATCTTATAAAAAATGGATATAGATTGTGTGATCTAATTGTCTAGTTGGGCAGTTAAGAGTTAGAAAACAAATTGCAAGAGAAAATTCATGAATTGCATTGTACATTTATGAAATAGACTAAGACCTCAAACCAAGAGGTAACAGGCCAATTTAAAAAAAATGTTAATTTCTATTCATTGTCCTCTCTTCTTTTATTTTTCCTGCAATGGTTTAGTGGTTTTTGTTACCATCATTTATGCGACTTCATTTATGCTTTGTACGATTTTCATTCATACTATTTATACTTTGTGCACAGTTTATGTAATTATAGTTTTAGTTATAGTTTTTTTTATTCTGTAGTTCTTAACTTCGCACCATTTATACAATGGTGGTATATTGATTATCATTGATCTTTCATATAAAGATCATATATTTATTAGCAAAACCACTTAATATGTGATCATTGAATATCTATAATTCATAGTTAAATGTCATAAACAAACTCGTTATTACATTTAATGCAACACTCTTAATACACAATGCTTTAGACAATTTTCTGAGCTAAGGAAAGCATGGATTGGAAGTTGGAAAAACGGCCTGTAACTTTCCACTATTCTGGTCCCGCTCTGAAGCGATCTCGTGTGTACAGTAGGGCCCATTAAGCGTTGGCCATTTGAGTTTGGTTGTGTGATCTGATTGTCTAGTTGGGCAGTTAAGAGTAAAATTCATGAGTTGCATTGTATATCTCTGACAGAGACTAAGACCTCAAACCAAGAGGTAACACGCCAATTTCAAAAAATGTTTATTTTTGTTCATTGTCCTCTCTTCTTTTGTCTTTTCGGCAATTGTTTAGTGTAACCTTTTGCTACCTGCATCAATTATGCAACTTCATTCATACTATTCATCCTGAGTAGCTATAGTTGTTTGGTTCTGCAATTCCCAACTTCGCACCAATCTTACAATGCTGCATTGATTGCAATGGATCTCTCACATACGACGAAGATATTATATTTAATGCATCACTCGTGATACACAATGCTTGCCCAGACAATTTTCTCAGAGAAGGGACTGTAACTTTCCACGATTCTAGTCCCGCTCTGAAGCGATCTCGTGTGTACAGTATGGCCCTTTGTGCGTTGGCCATTGAGGACGTATAAAGGCACCTCGGTCCGCTGGCGTGGAGACTGGCAGCATTGTAGCGCCGCTAAATGAGGCGGGAGAGAGGGCCGCGGATGCATGTCATGCCGAGCTCAACTGTACATTTTTACATTTTTATTGGTCTACGATTAAGATATATTTTTAAAAGGATAAGCCTATATATCTTACGGAGTGGATTATTATCTATCTTTATCTTTTTTTAGATTAAAGGAGGATGGAATAAGTGTCTTGTTGATATTAATTTAAAAAAAACTGGTAGTTGATGCATGGATAACTGATAACTCATGTATGTATGAATAGCTCGTAACTCATGCATTCATGGATAACAGTGATAGAGAGCCCATTTAACTTAAAAAGTGACAGGTAGTTAAGACATAGACAACAAATGATTACAACTAAACATAGAAAACAGGTAACATAAAACTTGTCCAACAACCTAAAACTATAATTCCAACCATTTCAACTATAAAATTTTGACAAAAAATATATCTTATTACAGCGATATTACAACGATAGGAGAGAGACAACCCGCCTCTGAATCTGTGTCACAGCACGCTTAGGCTTGGAAATCAATATTATTGTCGTTACACAGCAGAAGGGACTTTAATGCTCTGATCATCCTGGAAAAAAACACAGAGATGAAGATCATGAAGATGCCAAATTTGTCAATGGCTGATCTCTGAGTCTCTGACCCACTGCTTCGCTACTCTCTATTTCAAATTTCAATGCTGAACCGGACCAGTTTAGTACCTACCCCACGCCACAAGACTTGCGCTTCCTTTCATGGCACTGGATAAGTACACGTTCATTAAATGTTTCCATCGCCCTTTTCCTTCAGGGTGGTAGATGTTATGCAACAGGGTCGAGGGAATCAATTGGAGTTGGAGCTCTTCAAATACGGTGGATATATTTACAGCAGATGGTTGTTTTTTTATTATCATTATGTGTTTGAAATGTCAACCTTGATGTATATTATTCCTTTTTCAAATATCGTTCAAATCTGACGAGTACTTACTCTGGTATGGTAAAATCTTATAATGTAAGAATCTGACATATGATTAAAGTTTTTGTCTTTTTATTTAAAATTAGTAAGACAGCAATATCGTTCAAATCTCACAAATACTTGATAAAATCACTTGTCATCTTCTTGTCCGTTGTCATTTAAATCACACATAAACTTTTAAGTATAATTAAAGTTTGTTTTTATTTAAGTTTAATTTACTATGATAAAAGAAGTCATTGTCATCTTTTTATTATTATTAGTTATTATTTAAATCTTACATAAATTTTAAGGATTAAAGTTTGTTTTATTTAAGTTTAATAGTGAAGGGGTTTAAAGAAGTGAAATTAAAATTAGTTATAATCATCATTTTTATGGTTTACATCCATCTTAGAAATATAAAGTGTGAGTTTTTCCTACAATCAAGTTACTTAATTTACTACCTCATTTGCAAAACTTTAGTAAGTATTATCTCTTACTATTTAATTAGAGCTTCTTAATACTTTTATTTAAGTATTAAAAGTTTTTCTATGATTTTTGAATAGTTTACTTGACACTCATTGCATTGGGTGATTAGTAAAAAAATTGCATAGCATCAATCATTGTCGCTTCCAAGACTTCAAATCACCAATTTTTTATAATTTTTTAATAATCCATTTGACAATCCCTTAACTTTTTTTTTATTATCTTTTAGCTCTTTTTTTTAAAATATTAAAGGACTTTCAAAATCTAATATATAATTAAGGTTTTAGCTATTGTATAAGTTTAATAGTAAAACACTGTTTATAAAGTTCTTTCAATTCTAAATTTACAATCATCAAAATTTCAAACCAATTGAAACTCTAATTTGTGAGAGAATTGAATCTTAGATTTCAACATCAAGATGATACTTTACTTTATGACTAGAAAATCTGTATTAAATAATAAACAAAATCTAACATTGTTAAAATCTTGTTGGGATTAATCATTGTTCATGATTTTACTATGTTTCAAAGGATTTAAAGGGTTAGATGCTTGAATACAACGTAGGGTATGTACATTTTGTAAATTAAGTAGTTATATTTATCAATAGATTTGGTTCTTTATCACATAAACAAAGGATTTTTGTATATCAATTTGATTAATTTGATTAACTCTCAATTTAACCAATTAAAGTATCTCATCAAATCATATAAAAAATGTTAAACATTTTAGTTTGTTGATGAATTTGATCATGCATTCTTGATCAAAATTATAATTTTGAATTACTAAAATTGTTGTTTTTCATCTCTAAGTACCCTTTTAACACAACCAAATCATATAATCTTAACATTTAAGAATAAATATTTCCATACTTAAATATAAATATTTCCATTCTTATTATTTAAGTGACTATTCGTCACACTTTTAAGCTATTATCAAAATCTATTTTTAAAAAGTCATTACTAAAACTCTAAAAAGAACAATCCAATAGATAAAAGAAATTCAATAAAGGAAAAAAGGGATTGGGATTAGTCACAAGTATACATGTGAGTGGGTTTAACCATGAAGTATATGCGTTTCCTCTTAAAGGTGTTAGAATAATTAATATTCCATCCTTTTCCAACCTAGCATTATTTTTTTTTCCAAGTAGTTTATGATGTCATTTTCCCCCTAGTGGTGTGCAGATTTCATCTAGGATCCATCAACCACCTAATGCACCCTACATGCATCATTTTAGGACCACTTAACTCAGTTCCCTATATTTTAGGAGCCAACCCAGTGTTCTAGTTCAGTCCACCTAAGTTAGCTGACTCTTGTGGGGGGGTTATGCTCCAATTGCCACTGATTGTGGCCTCATGCGCCCTTTTCTGAGTGATTTGCATGAAAAACTCACTAATGCGCCCTCCTTGTGATCCAGGTGGATATCGGTGGCCACCCACCTTTCCAACTGGCTCAAAACAGTTTTATGGCAACTTTGGTATTGTACTATTTTTAGCAGTTTTTCGGGTCCTGAACTTCCGGGGCCATTTTGAGGCCCTAAACGACCTTTTTTGGCAATTCGGGGGGCCAAATGGCTGCCTCCGGCATACATTTGGCCCCAGTCGAAAGTTGTAAATCTCGGATAGACCTTTCCAATAGGCTACCGAGCGCCCCAAACGGAGATCGTATGCAAAAGTTACGACCCCGGGAAGTTGATGTACTAACTTACCCAAACGGGGCCCACATGACTTTTGGCGCTTCATCTCCTAGGGTTAGGTTTTTGGATGTCTAGGGTTTTTGACATTCCTGTTTATTGTAAAAGGCCTTGAGAGCCTCATTGTAACCATCTTCTTGCGAAATGAGCGCAGCCGTCACATCTCTTCTCAGAGATAAGCCGCCACCATTCCAGCAAGCTTGTTTTCCGCTGCATTTTACAGTTCTAGTTTATTTCCTTATTGAATAGAAAACCAGTTTTACTGTATCTCTGTTATTTTGTGTTAAGCATCTGATAATAATCTGTATTCATTTCGTTCTGCTCATAAAATCCGGATCAGTGGTATCAGAGCGGTCTGCTCCTTGTCGTCTTAATGCATGTCCCCAACGAGGTCAGGGTACAAAGAATTGGGTCTCGAGCTTGTTTCTCTTGAGGATAAAAGCTCTCGCACGCCCAAGCGACCTCTCATGGCAGGAGAAAAGAAAGATGACGGGACAGGAGATCCTATCAAAATGTTGCTTGAGGAAGCCCTCACGCAGCAGAGGAACGAGATGATGGATAATTTCGCGCAAATCCTTCGGCGACTACCAACAAGCGACGCATCTTCCTCGAGCGGAGGCGCCGCCCCCTTCAAGGTACAAATCAACTTCGATATCCCTATATTTGAAGGACAGATAGACGCAGATGCTGTAGATAAGTGGTTGAATCTACTAGAAGGGTATTTTTCTGTCCATAACTTTTCGAATAAAGAAAAGATTACTTTTGCGCTCCTCAAAGCCGTTCCCCATGTCAAAGATTGGTGGGAAACATTCTGCGAGCAAAAGGACACAGAAGAAGCCTCATTATTTTCAGTCACGGCCACCTGGGAATCCTTCAGGGATGCTATTAAGGAACAATACTACCCTGTTGGAAGTTATGACGACCTGTATACCAAATGGACCACACTGCGACAAGAAAGAGACCAAGCAGTGCCAGAGTTCACAAATATCTTCCATACCTTGCGCACCAAGCTGGGTATCAAAGATTCAGAGCGACATCTGGTGCTCAAGTATCGCGGTGGTTTGCATAGATACATTCAGACCGAAATGGAATTTCTGGACATCTCTTCCTTGGGCGCGGCCTACCGATATGCCGTCAAAATCGAGCAGAAGCTCAAACAAAAGACGCGGCAATTTGGGCCTGGGAACCCTTCACAGCAAAAGACAGGAAAGGGCGGCCCCAACCCACAGAATAAAGGACAGAGCAAAGATGGACAGCATCAGGACAACCAGTCCAAGCCGCAAGCAAAGAAGGACACCGGAAAAACAAAGAAAGATACCGGGAAGTGGTGCGACTTCCATAAGAGCCCTTGGCATAACACTGCTGATTGCCGCTCAAAGCAGTCGCTGGTGGCCGAAGTGAAAGCATCTGAATCAGATGCGGGTTCTGACTCTGAGTCCGAAACAGAAAGGGGAAGACGGATCATTGACGCGGAACCCAGTGCCACCATCGCTACCACCAAGCTCCAGCCTGATGAACCAGATGAGCCAGAAGAAGGAGAACGCCTCTTCCATTCACAGATGTGGGTAAAGGGCACCCCGCTGCACTTCATCGTTGATAGCGGTAGCCAGAAGAATCTCATCTCAGCGGAGGTCGTCAAGCGCCTGGCCCTGCCGACAACGCCGCACCCACAACCCTACACCATTGGATGGCTCCGCAAAGGAAGCGATCTCCGCGTCAGCCAACAGTGCCGACTGCCATACGGCATCAAGCCCTTCAAGGATGAGGTATTGTGTGATGTTGCTCCTCTCGAAGTTTCAGATGTTCTTTTGGGACAACCTTATTTATGGAAACGTCATGCTGTATATGAGTCTAGGCCTCGCAGTGTTATTATCTCTTTGAACAGGAAATTGTACAGGATACACGAGGCAGTCCCTCCTAGTGCTATTTCCTTGATCTCTGCCAAGCAATGCAGGAAGGTCATCTCTCAGACAGGGAAATTTGTCTTCTTCGTGATTCGCTCTCAGAGTGAAAGAAAGATCGCAGCCACATCCCAGGCCTCCACGACCGACCTATCCACACAACAGAAGCAAGTGGACAAGGTGGTGGAAGGATACTCAGATATCTTCTCCTCTCCGACCGGGGTACCTCTGCACTGCCAGGTCAAGCATCCCATCGATCTGACCCCAGGCGCACCGCTACCCAATGGGCCAGTCTATCGCCGCTCTCTGTTGGAAAACGAGGAGATCAAGAGGCAGATCCAAGAATTGCTCCGCAAGGGGCACATCCGTCCCAGTTCATCACCTTGTGGGAGCCCAATCGTGCTGGTGCAGAAGAAAGATGGGACCTGGCGACTCTGCATTGATTACCGGGCCCTGAATAAAATCACAGTCCGTAACCGGTACCCGATTCCCCGAATCGACGACCTCCTTGATCAGCTCACGGGGGCCAAATACTTTAGTAAGATTGACCTGAAGTCTGGATACCACCAGGTCCCAATAGAACAGACAGATGTATGGAAGACTGCCTTCAAGTCAAAAGAAGGTCTTTTTGAATGGCTGGTCATGCCTTTTGGTTTGACAAATGCTCCAGCAACTTTTATGAGGATGATGGACGATATCCTACGACCTTTCACCAACAATTTTGTAGTGGTGTATCTGGATGACATCCTCATCTACAGCAAGACTTGGGAGGAACACTTGCAGCATATTCAGCAGGTTCTGCACACCTTGCGGAAGCACAAACTATATGCAAACTTGGAAAAATGCTCCTTCGGCATGGACAGGGTCCATTACTTAGGCTACATCGTTGATCGACATGGTGTGCATGTGGATCCAGCCAAGATCCAGGTCATTCGTGACTGGCCAGCCCCAACCACACTCACTGAACTTCGGAGCTTCTTGGGCCTCGCCAATTTCTATCGACGGTTCGTGCTGGGATTCTCTCATATCGCATGGGCCCTCAGCCAAGTGACCAGGGGCGGTGGTAAGGCAAAATTTGTGTGGGGCCTGTCCCAACAACAAGCCTTCGATGACTTGAAGAAGCGTTTGTGCTCATCGCCGGTACTCTCATTACCGAACCTACAACATCCCTTTGAGATCGAGACAGATGCTTCAGATTATGCTGTGGGTGCCGTTCTCACTCAACACGGCCACCCCGTGGCATATCATAGTGAGACACTATCAGATGCTGTCTGCAAGTACCCTACCTACGACAAAGAAATGTACTCCATTGTACAAGCCTGCCGCCAGTGGAGACATTACATTCTTGGGAAGGAGACAGTCATCCACACTGATCACAAGCCACTACAGTTCATGCAGACCCAAGGAAAGTTGCAGAATGACCGCCATCAGAAGTGGTCAACATATTTACAGCAGTTCCACCTCAACATCAAATACAAAACAGGGAGTACCAACCGAGTTGCTGACTGCCTCAGTCGACCACCAGTCGCGGCACTTACCACGGTGCTAGACTCTTGTGGCCACGAGACCTCCGGATGGCCCCACCTCTATGAGACAGACCCTGACTTCTCCGCCACCTATCAAATGTTGGGCACCAACTCAGTGGTTGCTAATTTCCATCTTCAGGACGGGTTGTTGTGTCGTTTGGGCCATCTCTGCGTTCCATCAAGCGAGCGCGCGAAGCTAATTTGGGAAGCTCACTATAGTCGGGTGGCAGGACACTTTGGCGTCGAAAAGACAGTGGCAGTGTTGCAGAAACATTTCTACTGGCCGAAACTTCGACAGGATGTCGGCAAGTATATCAGGTCCTGCACCGCTTGTGCTATTGCCAAACCGACCACTAAGAAACAGGGCCTATACACCCCTCTGCCTACTCCTGACAGGCCGTGGGAATCCATCTCAATGGACTTCATGTCGGGCCTCCCGTCCACCAAGAGGGGAAACGACTGTGTTTTCGTGGTTGTTGATCGCTTTTCCAAGATGGCGATTCTAGTCGCTTGCAAGAAGAACATCACAGCAGAAGCCACTGCCAAGCTCTTCTTTGAACGAGTATGGGTACATTTTGGGATCCCACGGACCATTATCTCAGACCGTGACAGTCGGTTCCTCAGCTCATTCTGGTCAAGCCTCTGGTCATTGCTGGATACCAAGCTCACCAAATCCACTGCCTTCCACCCCCAGACCGATGGACAAACGGAGGTCGTCAACCGGATGGTCGTACATATCCTGCGCATGTATAATTCAACACACCCCCGCACATGGGATGAGAGTCTCCCCTATGTCCAACATAGCTACAACCGAGCCCTGCATAGCTCAACTGGCCACAGCCCCTTTCAGGTGGGGTTGGGATTCCAACCATTGGGCCCCATGGATGTTGCACTTCCCCTTGCGACCACCTCGGCCGACTCGTCCCCAGAAGCTGACAAAGCCGCCCGGTTCATTGAACGGATCCAGCATATCCGCCAACAGGTTCAGGATATTCTACAGAAGTCTAATGCCAAGTACAAGCAGCGCCATGATCAACATCGGGTGCCACATAAGTTTCAGGTGGGCGACAAAGTTTGGTTGCATTTGCAGAAAGAACGCCTTACAGGGCCCCATCGAAAGCTTCGCCCACTCCGTTATGGGCCGTACACCATCACCAAGGCGGTGGGTGACAACGCTTTTGAGCTCAACATTCCCCCCTTCCTTGGTCTGCATCCAGTCTTCAACGTGGCTCTCCTTCGGCCATATTTCCCACCACTATTAGACACCTCAGAGATAGCAGAGAGGTTGACACCAACAGAGCTCAACCCTGACTGCCTACAACAAGCATCCAATGATCATATTGCAGACACACAGATCAAGGGCACTCGACATCAAAGGATCCAGCTTTATCGAGTTGTCAAAGCAGGGCAGCTCCTGCACCAAGGCAAGTGGCTCACTCGAGGCCAAATTCAGCAGAAATTTCCTCATCTGATGGGGGAACTCAACGCAATGGAGACCATTGCTTCCTAAGGAGGGAGGATTGATCCAGGTGGATATCGGTGGCCACCCACCTTTCCAACTGGCTCAAAACAGTTTTATGGCAACTTTGGTATTGTACTATTTTTAGCAGTTTTTCGGGTCCTGAACTTCCGGGGCCATTTTGAGGCCCTAAACGACCTTTTTTGGCAATTCGGGGGGCCAAATGGCTGCCTCCGGCATACATTTGGCCCCAGTCGAAAGTTGTAAATCTCGGATAGACCTTTCCAACAGGCTACCGAGCGCCCCAAACGGAGATCGTATGCAAAAGTTACGACCCCGGGAAGTTGATGTACTAACTTACCCAAACGGGGCCCACATGACTTTTGGCGCTTCATCTCCTAGGGTTAGGTTTTTGGATGTCTAGGGTTTTTGACATTCCTGTTTATTGTAAAAGGCCTTGAGAGCCTCATTGTAACCATCTTCTTGCGAAATGAGCGCAGTCGTCACATCTCTTCTCAGAGATAAGCCGCCACCATTCCAGCAAGCTTGTTTTCCGCTGCATTTTACAGTTCTAGTTTATTTCCTTATTGAATAGAAAACCAGTTTTACTGTATCTCTGTTATTTTGTGTTAAGCATCTGATAATAATCTGTATTCATTTCGTTCTGCTCATAAAATCCGGATCACCTTGGTTAGTTAACTGATTGTGTCTTCAGTTAATTGAGTTTAGGTTCAGTTGAGTTGAGTTTGGGTCTTCTCGAGCACTCTAGTGGTGACAATTCCTATGCTAGACAGACTAAGACTCGAATTCTCCCAAGTGATTCGAATTCTCTCTATTGTAACATCATTGTTGACTATACTGATTATTGGATCATGTGGCATTATTTTGTTCCTATCTGAGTTCTCATGCATGTTCAATTGTCTGCTCTTTTTTACTGCAATTTTCACTGTAACTCAATTTCTCTGCTCATTCTTTCTCTATGAGGTATACTCATCTCCATGATCTGTTGTGTTTTAGAATTTCACATGGTATCAGATCTCAATGAACGTAGGTTGAGCAACTTATTTCAGTAGTGCACCAGAAGCCTCCGGATTTCCACAACAAATCCTGGTTCCATTGCATTGAGTTCATTGGAGAAATCCTTTGAGGTCTATCTAGGTGTGAAGGATTTGGATAAAAGTGCCTATTGTCCTAAAGCAGTGCTCAGTAGTAGTCTATCTCCAAAATTGAGAGTTTTTTTTAGGTTATTGAAATTTTTTAGTGCAGCAGTAGCATCAGTACCACATTGTATTCGCTCCAACAATTCTAATGGAGAATTCGAATGCTCCTCTCTCTCCTAGGATCTTGAAACCCTTCAATTATCTTGATTGGAGGGCTAATATGCAGATGGTATTGTGCAACAAGTCACTGTATAGGGTAACAATGGGAAAGGAGGTCAAACCTCAAGCAACTGTTGAGAAGGCCAAGTATTTGAATAGATTGGATGAAGCATTTGGTTTCATGTGTATTCATATTTATAGAGATCTACTCTTTCACCTTGATAGATTAAAGAATCCAAGAGAGGTTTGGTTGAAGTTGGAGACCCTCTTCGGCAAACAAGATGAGCTAAGGGGCCATATTCTAGCGAATGAGTTGATTTCTCTTCAACCTAGCAGTTTCAAAACTATCCAACAATTCTTTTCCAAATTCAAATATTTGGTCATGCAAAGCAAGTAGTGTGGCATTGAGAAGAAGGATGAGCAGTTGGATGTAAAACTGATTTCCTGCATGGTGATATCAAGGAATAAATATATATGGATCAACCTGAGGGATATAGAGAAAGAGAAAAAGAGAATTTGGTTTGCAAACTCAAGAAATATCTATATGGATTGAAACAAGTGTCAAGGATGTGGTACAAAAAATTTGACACCTTGATGAAGAGCCAAGGTTTTAGTAGAAACAAAGCTAACCATTGTGCATATTATAAGAGGTTTGATAATGGTAGTTTTATTACCTTGCTATTGTATGTTGATGATATGCTAGTTGTAGGCCCCAAGATATAGAAAATCATTGATATTAAGACTCAGTTGGCTAGGACATTTGAAATGAAGGGTTTAGGAGTAGCAAATCAAATTCTAGGGATGAATATACACATGGACAGAACATGTATAAATATCTAGTTAAGTCAAAAGTCATATATAGAAAATATTATGCAACACTTCAATATGAAAATGCAAAACTAGTTAGCACCCCACTTCTAGCACTCTTCAAGCTGTCTTCTAAACATTGCCCCAACATAGAAGATAAGAAGACAAACATGTATCATGTATTGTATTCCTGAACAACAGGGAACCTCGTGTTCACCATGGTGAGCACTATATTGAATATTGCCCAAGAAGTGGGAGTTTTTAGTTGGTTCATGGTGAATCTTGATAAAGAGCATCATAATGATGTGAAGTGGATACTCATATATTTAAGGGGTACTTCATATGCAACTACTTGCTATAGATTGATGGATTTACAAATTAAAAGTTTTCCAAATTTTTATTTTAGTGGAGATGGAGGATGGAAGTCTACTACAATATATACTTTTTCTCTTGTTGGTGTAGGAGTTGTAAGATGGACTTGTAAGTTGCATTTGGTGGTGACCTTATTAACCATTGAAGTAGAATATGTGGTAGCAATTGAGGCTAGTAAAACTCAGCAATATGGCTAGAGTGGCCGATGGATGAATTCAAGATGAATCAAGGGAAGACTGCTTTGCATTATGATAGTCAAAGTTCTATTGATCACTTAGTGAAGAATCCATCATTTCATGATCACACAAAGCATATTGATATTCAGTATCATTTTCATAAGGAAAGTGTTGGAAAAAGGTAGGATCCCACTAGAGAAAATTGATACTTATGAGAATACCACATATATGCTTACAAAGTCAGTCACAACAAAGAAGTTTGAATGATGTAAAAATTCTCTGGGGTTGCTAGAAATGAGATGAAGGAAACATGGGAAATGAAACATGAGTTGAAAACATAGGAAAGGGACTTCCTGTATATTTACTTCAAGTGGGATATTGTTAGGAGGTGAAGTCAATATCTATATCTTTGACATTTTTCAATGGAGTCACGGTACACAACTATCTTATCGTGTGATTTGTATGCATTAGAGGTACGATATTTTCATTGGGGGTTGCGAGGGCAAAGTCCCCAAAGTGAAAATATCTATCCCTTCTAATGTATTTTGGATCCTTTTGGAACCCTCATATTTATTGTATAAAAGGGAAGTGACCCTTGGCATTGTATCACAAGAGAAGAAAACATTGTAAGTTTTTTTTCAAGTAATAAAAAAAGATTGAAGCTACCATTGCACCGTGATTTTACCTGTGCACAATAGATTTTCCACATAAACCTCATGTTCTATTCTTATTGTTGTTTGATTTTTTTTTTGTATTTTTTTCTAATATTTTTTTTTGGGACTATCAAGAAATAATGATTTAGTTATAGTTGTAATGGACAATTTTATAAAATGTTGAATTTATACCATGCAAGAAGACCAACAATGTTACTCATGTGGCAGAGTTGTTTTTCAATGAGGTTGTGAGATTTGAAGCATTTCTGAGAAGCATTACTTTAAATGGAGATACTAAAATCCTAAAACATTTTTGGAGAACCATTTGGATGAAAATGGTCTCTAGGTTGCAATTTATCTCAACATATCATCCATAGATGGATGGTCAAACAAAGGTGGTTAACCAAAGCTTTGGTACCTTGTTGAGATGTTTAACAAGAGAAAAATTGGGTCAATAAGATTTTTCTTTAATTCAAGCTAAATTCACTTATAATAATTGAATGAATATATCCATTGTCATAAGTCTATTTCAAGTAGTTTGTGGGAGGTCTCCAAAAGGCATAATTGATTTCATTGAGTTACTAAAAACGAAAAATAAAAATAGCATTGATCTTGACTATTTTGCGGAGTATGAAGGAAATTCATGAATAGGTTACAAAAATGCTACAACAAAGTAATGGAAACTAAAAGAAGGATGCAAATTTGAGGACACTAAATATTTTTGAGGAATATGATATGGTAATGGAACACTTGAGTAACCATTGATTTCCCAAGGGGGCATCTAATAAACTCAAGTACAAAATATTAGTTCTTGTAAGATTTTGAGGAAAATATTTGATAATGCTTACACATTAAATTTGTTGGAATTTTTTTTATGTATCATTTGTATTTAATCTTGCAGCCCTATATGAAATTCATGAAGGGACAAAGGATGATGATGAGGTAGGAATAGTAGAAGAATAGAAGGAGCAACTACAAGTTAAACTAGTTGAATACTCATAAGGTTTGTAGGAAAACCCCAACTATAGATTATCCTGAGTATTTGGTTAAATGGAAGAATGGAAACCCAAAGGACACATAATGTATTTTCGTAGAGGAGTTGGGTCATATTTGTAACATCCCGAAAATATCAAAAAAAAAAAAATTATAATAGCAATATTTATCAGAATTATCTAACGCGGAATGAGATAGCTAATTTGAACACTTAATTAATGTAAGATAATCATAATGACACATCATCAACCTTAATTAATTAAAATTTCTACTTCAGATATTAACGGTTGTTAACTTCTTAAACGAGAGATCTTTGTAGGTTTATGAAGACCAGTACAGTTCATGGGTTTGTTTAGTTTCTTGGTTAAAATGCATGCTGCTACAGTTTGTACTACTTTCAAATCATTGATGTATTGCTGACAGTTTGTTTTGTTGAAAAAAGGGGTCCTATGAGGCACCCTGGAGCTTACTTAGCTATGTTTAGCTAAGGCAATTGAACTTGTTTCCGTGTGCAGACCATAGGTAAGAAATCTTCATGACATCATAAAAATTAGAGTACTTGTGTTTTTCATAACATCGTCAATATAAAATGTTAAGTGCTACCTTGCGACATTAAAAACTGAAGGTATGGATACTTGGCTCTTAAAACTAGTTTGTAAGTTGGTTTTCAAAACTCTTCAGTGTTGTGATTTCACGTCGTCCAAGTACTTGTTATCATGCTGCATTTATTCTTATATGATTAACGTCAATGTTAACAAAACAGTACTGCCATTAACTATTGATGATGCTATTATGTAAAACCCCAACTTGGGTCCTTTGTTTGTTTTACAACTCCCAATAAAAATCTGTCTTCTACTGTTTACGTTTTGTTTTAAATTTATGTTTTCTAATTTTTGTTGTTCCTATTGGCTGTAAAAACAGTATTTACAGTTTCAATATATGTTTTCTAGCTATTGTTCTAACATCAATTACAGGTTTTCATTCTCAGCGGCAAACATATAAGCACGTAATTTACCAATTCTGTTTGTGCGGGGTAGCAGATTATAATTACAGCATATAACCATTTTTAATTAACTTACAACTGAATTTGACAAGGTAGAATGATAAAACATACCTGCTGGAAAATACCTGTAGGTAGCTTGCAGATCTCCCTTCGTTGCTGTCCCCGCTTGCTGTTTTTCCTTGTTTTTCCCTGCAGCCAAAAGTCTTCCCACAGTTTTGAAACTCAACCAGTCCAAAACAGTTTTTCCACCCTGCCAACTGGCGAGGTCTCGCCGACCACCCAGCTCCAAAGGTACCCCTTTGGACCCCCGAGCCCAAACCGAGTACAATCCCAAGCTGCTGTATCCCTTCCAAAAACTCCAACCAGAACTCTCCTTTTCTGCTCTCCCAATTCTGCTCTCTCATACTTCTCCAAAATCCTAAGGTAAAGATCCCCCCTTTTCCTCTTCCCCCTTTCTCCATCTTATACTAAGTTTGCCGACTCTTCTTCCCATTACTACCCCTATCTTCCTCATAAATTTCATCCAACCCATTCAGCTACCATGTAAGTCCTCGAGCCCTCAACTTGGACTTGGACTCTTATTAATAATTTAAAATAATATTAAAAGGTGTGGGTTGGGATCACTTCCCAACCGCAACTTCCAATTTCATTAATTAAATCCCTTTTATTTTATTTCATAGTCTTAAACATTTCCCTTCTCATATTTCCATTTTTTGACCATTTAATTAATAAATAATAAATGTTACATAAATATTATATAGTTTAAATTTGCGGTTGGTTCACCAATTTAATTTAATTAACAGTAATGGTCAATTAATTAACTACTATTAACCTAATCATTTACTTAATGGTTTCTAATGTTTATAATATGTTAATTCCCTCTCAATTATAAATTTAACTAATTCAATTTATCAATTATGAACCATAATCCCATTAATGTAATTCATAACATTATCAATGTGTAATTATAGTAACTAAATAAAATTCACTAAGATTTAATCGACTCATGTACCTGTTTCCATTTTAATTATACCTTAGTTTGTAATTAGCTAATTAACAATTAATCAAGCATCCTAATCAATTGCATTAGTCACTATCTCGGTTAACCTTAGCTTTGCTTATTAATCAACAAGAATTAATTATTAATGGACAATAGTTAATCATTAATCAACATTATTAACTCTAGTCGACTTTATTAATCTTAATCCACAAAATTTAATTGTTAATCTACATTATTAACATTAATCATCATTATTAACTTTAATCGACACTGTTAACATTGATCAACAATAGTTAATTACTAAACGACAGTAATTAATCATTAAGCGACACTAATTAACATTATTACTCAACAATATTTCATGTAATTTATACTATGTAGGCGAGTTGCGTAAGCGTAGCTACTGCTTACATTCCTCACGTAAGTACACTAAAAGTAATAATTCACATACATCAATCATAATCAAGGAACTTATCTTTTACCGACACATGTTTTAACATAGTTTGCAAGGTACAAATCCATTAACCAAAATCCAAATCACGACAATTCATACATTACTGATTTACGACACATACTAAACAAGGGTTTTACACACCTACAGTTAGATCTTGTATTCACCCCTACTTCACGCTACACCTATCTACCTACATCATCACTAACTTCCACATCCTATCCTGTCCTCTGTTGGACTACCCTAGAATGTCAAGTCATGACCGGTTCCAGCTAGAACCCGTAAGCAGAAGTGTCGACTACATCGACCAAGCTTCCCCAGCAGGAAACCACCAGTCATCATCACACACCTTCGGGAGCGCGCCGTAGCACAGCCCTCCCATGACTCTGGGTTTCGGGGATAAACGGTGGGTAAAGCCTCCACCCCCCTAATGGAACAAGGGACTATGTCCACCCGACATAACAACAGCGTTGCACTTGTACTCGGTCTGTCATCGTACAACCGATCTGGGCGGTTGAGTTTCCTGAAACCCTACCCCACCCATGTCATAACATACATCATAATAAACAGCATAATAACCATATGAAAGTAAATAATGCATCACTCGCATACCATTTTATCTTTCGAAGTCCGTGTCCCCGAGGCCCTCCCACCTCGTAGGATCCAGCTATCACTTAGCCGTTTCAACCTGTAAGTCAGTCCTCGACATACAATATAGAATATCGTGCATAAATACTCGATATGTACACACATATATTTCATCATAACATAACAACAATAAACTCATTCATTCGCCATGCACCTGGCATAATATTCATTATTTCAACATATAACTGTAACGGTATCCACGTACCCATCATTCAGTAAATTCCATATATTTGACATAATTAACACATGATACATATCTAACCATGACTACCGATCATTATACTATCATCATACACACACATATATATATCGGCAAAATAATAGAACCATATGTCCACAGTGTCGTCAACCGACGAGGTCTCACAGTCAAACAATACAACATATAATAGTAGTTCAGGTAGTAATGTCAAAACGGGGTGCTACATATTAGGAAACATATAGAAATAATATTGTATTTTGAATAAACTCAGACTACTGTAAGTCATGTAATTTATAAATGAATACACAGTTAACATAAATAAAGCTTATCGATTAGTGTTTGTACTAAGATCGTAGCTTTAAAGTGTATCTCATCCATACTTAAACAATATCTATGATGATACAACAATCCTTGAATTGCATGACTAAACAAAAGGAAGTGATTGTAAATATAGTATTCATACTATGAATTAGCATTATCAAACTTCATTTTTAAGCCTATATAAAAGGTAGAAATGAAATAGATACATTTCTTATTGTTACTATGCCTTTTACATACTACTATGTAATTTAATTATTACAATGTCTAAACCTTAGGATTGAAACTAAATAAGACTTACACTACAAATTACATTTATAAGATTAAACAAATTGCAATCCTAACTATATATGATCATATGCTAGATTGAATAATATGAATCTATCTACATGTTGGCACTGTCGGGCTTTGACATATGTCAAACCATTGGGTACGATGCAATATGATAATACAAACATTATATTAAAACATAAGTATTAATATGTAATACAAATGAAATCATATATATCGTTGACACCATAGGGTATCATCCTATAACATCCATTAAAGGATTATAACGACTTAACGAGGTCGTGGCTTGAGTGATAGTTTGAAACTATGTCATCAGTATGAACTCATACCTAAGTAATAATGTTTAAAAAGTAATTATTCACATCTTGATGATAGAGTGATGATATGACGGTTAATAATGTGTGTTTGCAGGTTGACAGAGTTACGGTTGTATGAAAATAAATGCATTCAACGTGGAAAGGGTGACAACAATTCCACATAGTCTAACCTTATGAACCTTAGGTGATAAAGAAGTAGAGAGTTATAGCTGGCAAGGAACTCTGTTGTCTCTTCTTCCACGCTGTACACTGTATCGTTCTTTGAACTACAAGGTTGGCAACTTGGTAGATGTTGGAATTAATGAGATATTAATGTGAGTCTTGCTTGGCTCCCCACTATGTAATGTTGGCTCTTCCCTACCGTTGATCACTCCAGATCTCGATTGTCAGTTTGAGTAACCCTAAACCGGGTTGTTTGTATTGATGGCAAGTGTTTTGGTCTTTCAATGTTTCATTGTAATGAGGCCGACAGGCTGCCAAAATTTAGGGTGATAGGAGGGTTTTCTTCCAGGGTTTCGAACCTGTGACTTATGCGAGCCAACAATTTGAGTGTTGCAGGCCCTGGCCTCAAGCCAGAAGGCCGTAAGGTTGTAGTATGATGGAAAGGTTAATATAAGCTATTGAGAGTACTCCAATGTTAGTTCTTTGGCTCTTTCGATAAGTGATAACGCCTATTTGATTTATCCTATGAGTAAGAAGGATTTCGGTCGACTGCTGCTTTTCATCTTCAATAGTTGGAAAAACACTCTCCAGGTAATGTATTAAGTATTCACTGCAATTTAAAGACGTTGATTGACATTCGTTAACATTTCACCCATTTAACCAACTACTTGGTGTTTTGGAAGGTCTTCTCTTCGTTGGAGGGTTTCCTGTATTACAAAATAAAAGAAATGCATCAACGGCTTCCTCGTAAGCTCCGGTGATTCTTACATGCCTCGTAGGTTCCTTGATGTGTCTCTATGTGCCAATGGGTGGAGTTCATCTTCCTGTAGAAGTAATGGCCACAAGTGAAGTCTTAAGCTTGTCTTGTTTTGTTTCTTTTGGCTTAAACCGAGGACAAACTTTCTTGGTCAAAAGGGTTATTAAAGGTTATTTGATGCTTGGTTGTGCTCGACAATGGAGACTTCAAGCTTTCGTTACTTACTATAATATTAAGGGTGCAAAACCCAGTATCATCTTCAATTTTTATTGATTCTGAACTATGTTTACAGTTGATGATGGCAACTCTTGAATGCGATGAAACCGTGACCAAAACAGGGTGAAAGTTTTATTTCTAGTTATGAATGTGAGTCGAGATTTGAGGGTTCTATTTTGTACTTACAAACTATAGTTTATTTTATGAGTTAAAAGAGTATTGAGTTTTACAGAATCATAACAGTTGTCTTCAGATTGGGGTTTTACTGCATGATGTGCTTTGTTTTAGTTATTGGTATCAATTTTTGAAAAATCAAAATAGTAGTTTTGATCGTATAAACAAAGTGTCGCGAGGGTTTTAGCCTTTGCGTTCTAGTTTTTGAAGTAAAAAGAACTATAACTATAATATCCAAATATGAAAGAGTTTTTAAGCTAGGGTTTATAACCCAGATTTCGTTGTGAAGAGAGAAATCTCTATAGTGTAATTGCTGAAATGTTAAGGTGTGAGCTATAGTTTATACAAGAGTATGTAAAATGTGTATTTGACTATTGTTAGAATAAATCTTTATGAAGCAGAAATGAAACATGAATGCTTGTGTTAGATTGATATGAAACTAATTATTAAAACAATTATAGTTACAATGGAAATGCTCTATGACAAAATGAAAAGTATTTACTTGTAACCAAATTTGTATGGAATGAATCTGGAGCTGTTATATTTTGCAAAAATACCTGTACAATAAAAATTTTAAATGTTTAATACTGAATGCATTTGCTTGCTATTTGAATAAGATAGAGATATGAGGAGGATACATGACTGTCAGAAATTAAACTAGATTTATATTTTTTAGATAACAAAGAATCCTATAACATTATCTATAGTTATACAGTAAATTCTTACTCTCTTTAGATACAGGTCAGAAAGGCAAACAAATCACTTACTACAATTATTTATCCAATCAAATGGCAATATGCCTATCTCTAATCTATTATTTAATTTGCTTCTCCATACTGGAGTACGATTCATATAACAACATGTGGAAAAATATAGAGTTCATTTTCTAATTAGATTTTAAACAAATATGTCATTCAGACTTAAACAAAGATCAGAAACAAATTCATTTACAAAACAGAGTTTGATGATTTCACTAAACAGAATTATTAAACTGTAAACAAAATAGGAAACTGTAAAACTTGGTTAATCTGTAGGGAAAAAAACCACCCAAGGAGCCTGTTCCACCCAACCAAATCCTGAAGATAGCCAAGTTACTTGCCTTAGGACCCCCGAGCCTATTCACTGAACCACCAGGAGGAAGAAACTTAGAAGTTTAGGATCTCCACTTGCAGTAGCAATAGTTGTCCAATCTTTGAAACTAGTAGTCCAAAGGACCTGCACCAGCACCTCTGGTTCTCTTTTCAAAATAGTATGCAGACTTATGATTGCACTCACAACTAACCTCCATATTCGAATCTCTCAGTGATCACTTGATGCAAATAAGGAATATTTCTACAGAAAATATTGTCTGAGAGCTTCCTGCTCAATTCGAATTTGCCTTATGTAGGCTGCCTAGGCCTTTTCAGTTGTTACTGGATCATTAAATGAGCTGCCTGCCCACTCCCACCACCTAGGGGACAATGCCACATTTTTAGGGGTAGTTGTCCCATAACCAATAGCTAGTGGTGAAGTGCAATTGCTGCCATCTGTCCCATGCCTTCTAACAGCTTCCATTCCTCCTAGTGGGTTAGTGAACACTCATTTAACAGTTCCCTTGGGTGTTTGCCTCCTACTTTAATTTATTAAATAATAATAATTCAGTAATTACACTCATCCTTGACCAAACTTGGTCATAATTTCAAAACTTTGAAATTAAAATTTAACATAAAGTATTTTTGCAAATAAAATATTATTTTCAGAATTTGGGTAGGTGACAATATTCCTTGACTTCTTTCATCCCAAGAGTCCACAATTCATCCCACATGAGCAAGTTGCTCATGTTTTTCTAACCAAGGGTGTTTGATGAAGGATTGTTTTTTGGTTTCGAGCAATCAAAATCACCTAAAAATATTTTGTTTTCCCCTTTCATTTAATATTTGAGTTAGTTTTCTTGGTAGGTTGAAATAAGAAGGTAAGTGATTAAGTGGTAAGTGGTTGTGGAATACTAAATATCATAGTTATTGAAGTATATATACCAAGACAAGTTAGCGTGTTGTAGATTTATTTTAATAAATATGTGGAACCCAAAATTGTCATTGTTGAAGCAAAATGTGAGTCCCGGATCTTTGTGCTATGGATGAGGTGGAATCATTTCTTTTCTTTGTTATGGAATTCCCAAGACAATGTTGTGAAAATGGGAGGGGGAATTAAGATGACCAAGAGAAAAATTACCCATGTGTTATGGAAGGAAGTCCAAAGGGGTATCATTATTGAAGGAGATTTGCAAAAGCTTTCATGTTAATTTTGATTTGGTGATAATGTGTTATGGAAGGAAGTCCAAAGGGGTATCACTATTGAAGGAGATTTGAAAAATATTTCATGTTAATTTTGATTAGGTGAAGGGTGGTTAGGTTAACTTTGATTAGATTAATGATGCATTTATGGTTGGTAGTTTACAGGTCCATATTATTTCATATGATGAAGCTAGGCTTGATGCACTACATTGTAAGGTGCCTTAGTTGGCCAGCATGGTTGGGTTGGCCAAATTAATGAAGATATATCCTTAATGTTGGCTTTGTGTTTCTCGTGCCTCTCTAAATTTTATGCTCGGTTTCTAATATAGTGAAAGTAATTTGTGGTATTGTATGACCATGCAGGGAGTTGGTATAGGTATGGATAAGTTTCCAAGTTCAAATGGTTTAGATGTAGTGAGTTAATTGAAGAAATGCATTCAATGCTTTAATTGGTTTCTTTGAAAGTGATCAGTGTGGCGGTTTTTATGGGAATGAAAGTAAGGCCATGGTACGATACATGGATGCATTGATTTGTAAGGAAAACCACAAAAGAAGCCAATCCCTAGGAAGAGGTTATGTGAGTTAATTGTTAATGGTGGAAGTGTCTGATGCTTATGGCTTGTGAGCATCCATCCTAAGATATAATGGGTGAAAATATGAGTGGAGGAGAAGTCATATTAAGCTACGTAAAGGAAAACATTATGATCATTGGGATTTTGTAGCTACGTTGAAGAGATTCGAACATGAGGACCATTCATTATTTGAGAATATCTCAGGTGCTTGATCGAAGAACTAAGTTGTCTAGCTCATAATTTTGACTACCACGACGTTGATTTTACTCCTTACTCAGACGTTTCCTCCAACGATATCTAAATACCTGTAAAACATGAAATATGAGCATATATGTTGTTGCTATTTTGGATTTGTTGTGTGGTGGGATGTTTTATCCTATCTTTGGTTGTAATGTTCCCTACACTCAATCTGATCAATGGGAGGGGGCATTAACTGATTACGAGCTTCTAAATTTTACCCAATGGCCATATTACGAATTCATAACAATTAAAATATGTGTGCATATGCATAATAAAAATACACAGTGAAAATAAACTCCATCTAGACACAAAACACATGCATTTACAAGCATAATTATCATAGGCATAATAATAAAATAATTGCACATCAGATACAAAGAGAATACTTATCTTTAACAAAGAATATCCCAGCAATTTGCTATGTACAAGTGATTTTCCACCCAACCACAGGAACTCTGTCCATCATATACTCTTTCTGCTGAGAGACCACCCCCAAGCTGGGCTATGAGGTCATCATGGTGAAGGAAACACCTACAAGATTCTCTCTCTCAGCCCACAACCAATTTTTCTCTCTATGCTTAGTTAAATGCTCATCCAGATCTCTAAAGGAATCTCACTCAGCCATCATAGCCATGGCACTCCTTCCAACTACCCTACACAACACAAGGAAGGCATTCCCCTTCATTGATCCATAGTTCCCTTTCCTCTTACCCTTTCCACTCCCCCTTTCCTCTTCTTCTCTGGTGGAATCATAGCCCCTCTAGTGCTCTTTACACAACCATCTTGGACAATTTTATCATTTTCCAACATAATATTTATGTATATATTTCAAATTGGCATGATAAACCAAACACATGGTCCAAATTAAAATATTTACATCATACATGCCTATCCATTCACTAGTCGGGCCTTGGCCTTGAACTCCACACTAGAAAACCATACTAGCATATTTACATCATTTACATAATTTTGATTAAGTACATTCCATGTCAAAACCGAGGGTATTACAATAACAATAATATTCTTGTGGAAATCATTGTTGATATTGATTCCTACATGTTGAAAAATTACAGTGAAAGGCCATCTATGTGGCAATCCATGTGATAACCCACTCCGATAGATAAGTGCAATAAGAGTGAACAATTAGAGTTGACCTATAGGAAGAGATCTCTTAACAGATATTGAGGAGAAAAACCAACGTTGCTACCAGAAGAGTGCTTGTAGCAAAATTTGGTGTTTCTATAGATTTGTGGCTATTGAGAGATGTACATATCCATGAAGGCGTTCCTCTTTGACTTTCTCTTTTTGATTGGGCGATGTTGGACATTTCCGTTGAGTGCATCAATTTTCCAAATCAAGTGTCATGTCTTCGTTGACATAGTTCTCCTTGTGAAGGCTCATGCTCATGGAGTTGGTATGTTATGTAGTGTGTCATTTGTCAAGTGTGATGTCTATGTTGAGATAGTTCTCCTTATGAAGGCTCATGCTCATGGAGTTGGTATGTTATGTAGTGTGTCATTTGTCAAGTGTGATGTCTATGTTGAGATAGTTCTCCTTGTGAAGGCTCATGCTCATGGAGTTGGTATGTTATGTAGTGTGGCATGCATGCCTATGGACACATGTTGTGGAAGTGCAAGATCAAATTTGTGATTTGTGATACCATATTGAGTTTGTGATGGTATATTTATGAGGTATATTTAGTGATTGGTATGATTGTTCTATTAACTCATGATATAGTATTATGTCACGTCTTATTCATAGGATATTAAAGAATACTCCTAATTTCACCAGATATTAAAGAAGCCTCCAAAAGTCTTTTTGTTGGACCCCAATACATCTTTCAATTTAAAAAAAAAAATCACTAGATATCTTAGGTATCCATTTTTTCATGACATTTTTAATACCCCATTTTAATTTTTGATGACATTTTTGAAACCCCCTTTTAATTTTTGTCCTTAATATGGTGACATGGCGCAACTCTTATAACCCCTAGAAATCATGGGTGAAATATGAAATCTTAGTGAAAGAAAATATTCCAATATGGGAAACAACACCCTCAACATAGGTAGATTTCATACATAGTCATTCAAATTGACTTTACATCACATTCTCTCACAAATCATACCTATTCAAATATCACTTTGACTCCAAATTGAATTGGAGTCACATCACCTTCACACCTTCATACATATCATACTTATTCAAACCCCCAATACCCTATTCAAATCCCTAAATACATAATTATAAACCTTGTAATATCTCTATATTTTTAATATATTAAAAATACCCCTAGACCCTTGTATACTACGCATTCCTTTTTTTAGAATATTAAATGTCCCAATATGAACTCACGTGCTATAGTATTGCCTACTTAACAAACCCATGTATGGTTGTTAAAATCACTTGTCATAATATTATTCACATAGTTCTTAGACTTGATATGGTGGAATGCCCACTTTAAGGTTCATAGTGAGAGTCTTCAGGGCCCTTGAAACTCATTATGTTGGTGGGAAGGATGCATGCCATGTCCACTGGTTAAGTGTGCAACCAAAAATTGTATTCTTGGAGCAATTCTCTTACATCAACATGAATGAAATAAAAGTGTGATTAAAAAATAAAACAAGTGGATATTTTATCATGGTATGTTTAGGTAGGTAGTGGTAGGTGTTGGTTCTAGAATAAAACCTTTGATTTGCTAAGAGCCGAAAATATCTAGAGGTATAGAGATATTTGGCAAGAGTGAATGGCTATTAGTAGGTTATTTTAGGTGGCATGGTTTTATTTGAATAACTATAACAACTAATGATGATTGTCCTTTGACAAGTAAATTATGATAGGTTTTACCATCTCCAAAAAAAATAGATAATAATGAATGTTTTTTAAATTAAGGTTGATCACATGTAAATGAACATACATTTATAAGAAAAATATATTTATATTTAGATATATGTAACTTTTGATTTTCTAATTCATATGATAAGCTCTACACAAATATTTTATTTTATTTTCTGAATAATAAACTTTAAAGAGTAAATGTTTATTCCAAACAAAATTTAAATATTAAATTAATTATGTTCAGAGTTTAGAGGTAGTCCATGATAATTTTCCTTTGTATTTTATACAAAGGAGTTTATTTAAAAAATGGGTTAAGTGTGCAACTAAAAATTGTATTCTTGGAGCAATTCTCTTACATCAACATGAATGAAATAAAAGTGTGATTAAAAAATAAAACAAGTGGATATTTTAGCATGGTATATTTAGGTAGGTAGTGGTAGGTGTTGGTTTTAGAATAAAACCTTTGATTTACTAAGAGCTGAAAATATCTAGAGGTATAGAGATATTTGGCAAGAGTGAATAGCTATTAGTAGGTTATTTTAGGTGGCATGGTTTTATTTGAATAACTATAACAACTAATGATGATTATCCTTTGATAAGTAAATTATGATAGGTTTTACCATCTCCAAAAAAAAAAAGATAATAATGAATGTTTTTTAAATTAAGGTTGATCACATGTAAATGAACATACATTTATAAGAAAAATATATTTATATTTAGATATATGTAACTTTTGATTTTCTACTTCATATGATAAGCTCTACACAAATATTTTATTTTATTTTCTGAATAATAAACTTTAAAGAGTAAATGTTTATTCCAAACAAAATTTAAATATTAAATTAATTATGTTCAGAGTTTAGAGGTAGTCCATGATAATTTTCCTTTGTATTTTATACAAAGGAGTTTATTTAAAAAATGGGTTAAGTGTGCAACCAAAAATTGTATTCTTGGAGCAATTCTCTTACATCAACATGAATGAAATAAAAGTGTGATTAAAAAATAAAACAAGTGGATATTTTATCATGGTATGTTTAGGTAGGTATTGGTAGGTGTTGGTTCTAGAATAAAACCTTTGATTTGCTAAGAGCCGAAAATATCTAGAGGTATAGAGATATTTGGCAAGAGTGAATGGCTATTAGTAGGTTATTTTAGGTGGCATGGTTTTATTTGAATAACTATAACAACTAATGATGATTGTCCTTTGACAAGTAAATTATGATAGGTTTTACCATCTCCAAAAAAAATAGATAATAATGAATGTTTTTTAAATTAAGGTTGATCACATGTAAATGAACATACATTTATAAGAAAAATATATTTATATTTAGATATATGTAACTTTTGATTTTCTAATTGATATGATAAGCTCTACACAAATATTTTATTTTATTTTCTGAATAATAAACTTTAAAGAGTAAATGTTTATTCCAAACAAAATTTAAATATTAAATTAATTATGTTCAGAGTTTAGAGGTAGTCCATGATAATTTTCCTTTGTATTTTATACAAAGGAGTTTATTTAAAAAATGGGTTAAGTGTGCAACTAAAAATTGTATTCTTGGAGCAATTCTCTTACATCAACATGAATGAAATAAAAGTGTGATTAAAAAATAAAATAAGTGGATATTTTAGCATGGTATATTTAGGTAGGTAGTGGTAGGTGTTGGTTTTAGAATAAAACCTTTGATTTACTAAGAGCTGAAAATATCTAGAGGTATAGAGATATTTGGCAAGAGTGAATGGCTATTAGTAGGTTATTTTAGGTGGCATGGTTTTATTTGAATAACTATAACAACTAATGATGATTATCCTTTGATAAGTAAATTATGACAGGTTTTACCATCTCCAAAAAAAAATAGATAATAATGAATGTTTTTTAAATTAAGGTTGATCACATGTAAATGAACATACATTTATAAGAAAAATATATTTATATTTAGATATATGTAACTTTTGATTTTCTACTTCATATGATAAGCTCTACACAAATATTTTATTTTATTTTCTGAATAATAAACTTTAAAGAGTAAATGTTTATTCCAAACAAAATTTAAATATTAAATTAATTATGTTCAGAGTTTAGAGGTAGTCCATGATAATATTCCTTTGTATTTTATACAAAGGAGTTTATTTAAAAAATGGGTTAAGTGTGCAACCAAAAATTGTATTCTTGGAGCAATTCTCTTACATCAACATGAATGAAATAAAAGTGTGATTAAAAAATAAAACAAGTGGATATTTTAGCATGGTATGTTTAGGTAGGTAGTGGTAGGTGTTGGTTTTAGAATAAAACCTTTGATTTGCTAAGAGCTGAAAATATCTAGAGGTATAGAGATATTTGGCAAGAGTGAATGGCTATTAATAAGTTATTTTAAGTGGCATGGTTTTATTTGAATAACTATAACAACTAATGATGATTTTCCTTTGACAAGTAAATTATGATAGGTTTTACCATCTCCAAAAAAAAATAGATAATAATGAATGTTTTTTAAATTAAGGTTGATCACATGTAAATGAACATACATTTATAAGAAAAATATATTTATATTTAGATATATATAACTTTTGATTTTCTAATTCATATGATAAGCTCTACACAAATATTTTATTTTATTTTCTGAATAATAAACTTTAAAGAATAAATGTTTATTCCAAACAAAATTTAAATATTAAATTAATTATGTTCAGAGTTTAGAGGTAGTCCATGATAATTTTCCTTTGTATAAAATACAAAGGAGTTGATTTAAAAATTGGGTGTGTGACATTGTAAGATGCTATTGGCCAGTTTGGCAGTTATGGTTAAGTTAATGAAGATATTTATGTGATGGCTTTACCTTTCTTAATGGTCGACCCTTCAGTTGGAAATAAAAAACACAAGAATTTTATCTATACTTCAAATCTTATAAAAAATGGATATAGATTGTGTGATCTAATTGTCTAGTTGGGCAATTAAGAGTTAGAAAACAAATTGTAAGAAAAAAATTCATGAATTGCATTGTACATCTTTGAGAGAGACTAACACCTCAAACCAATAGGTAACAGGGCAATTTAAAAAAATGTTAAGTTCTGTTCATTGTCCTCTCTTCTTTTATCTTTCCTGCAATTGTTTAGTGGTTTTTACTACCATCATTTATGCGACTTCATTCATACTATTCATCCTGTGTGCAATCATTTATGCGACTTCATTCATACTATTCATCCTGTGTGCAAGCGTTGTACAGTCTATGTAACTATAGTTTTTTAGTCTGCATTTCTTCCCTTCACACCATTCTTACAATAGTGTACTGATTGCAATTGATCTTTCATATACATCATATATCTATTAGCACAGCTACTTAATATGTGGTCACTGAACATCCATAATTCATAAATTAAATGTCATAAACAAGTTAAGTATTACATTTAATGCAACACTCAATACACATGCTTTACCAGACAATTTTCTAAGCTAAGGAAAACATGGATTGGAAGTTGGAAAAACGGCCTGTAACTTTCCAAGATTCTGGTCCCGCTCTGAAGCGATCTCGTGTGTACAGTAGGGCCCATTAAACATTGGCCATTTGACTTTGGTTGTGTGATCTGATTGTCTAGTTGGACTTGGGCAGTTAAGAGTAAAATTCAAGAGTTGCATTGTATATCTCTGACAGACACTAAGACCTCAAACAGAGAGGTAACATGCCAATTTCAAAAAATGTTTATTTTTGTTCATTGTCCTCTCTTCTTTTGTCTATTCGGCAATTGTGTAGTGTAACTTTTTGCTACCTGCATCAATTATGCAACTTCATTCATACTATTCATCCTGTGTGCAAGCGTTGCGCAGCCTCTGTAGCTATAGTTGTTTGGTTCCGCAATTCTCAATTTCGCACCAATTTTACAATGCTGTAATCAATCTCTTCAATACGACGAAGATATAATAATAATAATAATAATTGTAGTGTACAAGTTGATTTAAAAAAAAAATAATAATTGGTAGTTGATGTATGGATAACTCGTAACTCATCAATGTATGGATAACAGTGATAAAGAACTCATTTAACTAAAAATAATATGACAAGTAGTTGGGGCATAGACAATAAATGATTACAACTAAGCATGAAGAACAAATAAGAGAAAACTTGTACAACAACCTAAAACTATAATTAAAACCATTTTAATTATAAAATTTTGACAAAAAAATATATCTTATTGCAAAGGTAGGAGAGAGACAGCAGAGACAGCCCGCCTCTGAATCTGTGTTACAGCACGCTTATGCTTGAAAATCAATATTATTGTCGTTACACAACAGAAGGGACTTTAATGCTCTGATCGTCCTTGGAAAAAAACACAAAGATGAAGATCATGAAGATGTCAAATTTGTCAATGACTGAGCTCTGACCCACTGCTTCGCTACTCTCTGTTTCAAATTTTAATGCTGAACCCGACCAGTTTAGTACGTACCCCACACCACAAGAGTTGCGCTTCCTTTCATGGCACTGGATAAGTACACGTTCATTAAATGTTTCCAGTTACCTTTTCCTTCAGGGTGGTAGATATTATGCAACAGAGTCGAGGGAATCAATTGGAGTTGGAGCTCTTCAAATACGGTGGATATATTTACAGTAGATGGTTATTTTTTTTATTATCACTATGTGTTTGAAATGTCAATCTTGATGTATATTAATCCTTTTTCAAATATCATTCAAATCTGACTAGCACTTTTTTTCCAATGAAAATTTTAACTTACTATTAATAATGCGAAATAGTAAATGTTCCACATGTCATGAAATAAACAGTGAGCATAAGTAGCATTAGAATATTACATCCCATGGGCACAAGGTAAACCTGTCCCATGAAAACAAGTGACAAATCTGTCATAAAGAACAGAAATATCAACATAGAAGATCTATCAATGTCAAGGAGGACCAGTGCATACAAAACTGCACATAGACTAGTCTCCTCATAACCATAAGATAAAAGCACCATCTATCACAAAGAGGCATATCCCAAGTACCACATCCATCATAAAACACCTCCAAAAACTGTCATCAACACAGGTGCAAATGACCAAAAGATATACAACCCGAAATGAAAATAGTGCCGCAAAATAGTCCGGATCAACAAGATGTTGATGAAGATACAACCTATAAACCTGCACAATAGTATATTGGAGCAGATAAAATATATATAATCCGACAGCAGAAACATAAAATCACCAAAAATATGGTAACCGCGCCAAAAGAGTTAAGACCAATGCATGTCGATAGAGCCACAAGAGAAAAACAGGTCCCCACGCCACTCCTCCCATCGAATGATGCCCACCGGAGATGTTAAGGCCAACTTGGAGAGCAGATCTGCCTCCATGTTAACCTCACCATAAATATGACAAAAGTGTGTATGATCAAAAGCCCAGATAAAAAGAGTAATTTGCAATTATATTTTCGGTTTTCATTCAAATCTTCTAATGTAAGAATTTGACATATGATTAAAGTTTTTGTCTTTTTATTATTTAAAATGAGTAATACAGCAATATCGTTCAAATCTGACAAATACTTTATAAAATCACTTGTCATCTTTCACAAAGGCTTCACTCAATAAACAGCTTAGTTCATGGTATATGAAAAAATATCCTTAATTTCACTAAATATTGGAAAATATCTTTCAAAATCATTTTTTTAACCCCCTCCCAATTTAAAAAAACCTCTATTTTCACTTGATATTGTATGTATCAATTTTTTCATTAACATTTTTTATACCCTTTTATATTTCTACCTAGTATATTGATATGATACCCCTCTTATGTCCCCACATGCATTCTACAATGCACCTTGCTTCTTTCGATGTATATTGTGGATGCACATTACTTCACCCACAATGCAATTACTCAACCACATATCATTATGATTTGCAACATCTAATGGTCTAATGAAGAGATAGAAGATCACTTCTTGTATGTCACTAGGGCCAATGCACATAGTACAACATTCAGATTGCATGTTGCAGTTCCCCAATTGCTAACTAAGCCTGTTGTGGGCTAGGTATCCAAGCCCCCAGGGCCTATAACAAGTTCTAGGAGGCTGACTAAACCTTCCAAGGCCTGTAATAGGCACGAGTGGTTGGGTATTCAAGCCCCCAAGGCCTATCGAGGGCCTATAACAGGCCTTGGAGGCTTAGAGCCTCCCAAGGCTATTGGTAACAACTGGCTGAGTGCTATTGGTAACAATTGGCTGTCAATGACCACTATCTCTCGACTATGATCGACTGGCAACCCTCTTCACCACGAAACCCCTGTCCTCAAGCATGCCTCAAGACGTGATTTCCCTGCATACTGGTAAGCCCGAGCCTTTCCTCAACCCGATTTCTCATCTGACCATGATCTCGCCATCTCCATTTGGCAGATAATTGTCATCCCACCCATATAAAAAAGACCCCAAAGTATTTTTGTAGTGTTACATTAAATAAAAAAAACTTTTTGCCCCTTAATATATAAGCAATATAATTTTTAGGTCTTCATGATTATTTAATACCCCAATATGAATGAAAGTGATATTATATTTCCTTCTAGTGAAGGCCCCGTGTCATCTTCTTGTCCGTTGTCATTTAAATCTCACATAAAATTTTAAGTATAATTAAAGTTTGTCTTTATTTAAGTTTAATTTACTATGATAAAAGAAGTCATTATCATTTTTTTTTCTAGTTATTATTTAAATTTTACATAAATTTTAAGCATTAAAGTTTGTTTTTATTCAAGTTTAATTGTGAAGGGATTTAAAGAAGTGAGATTGAAATTAGATTGAAATTAGGGATAATCATCACCTCCATGGTTTACACCCATCCCAAAAATATGAAGTGTGAATTTTTTTTACAATTAAGCTCATTTAGTTTGCTATCCCATTTGCAAAACTTTAGCAAATATTGTACTTTACTATTCAATTAAAGTTCCCTAATATTTTTTTATTTAAGTATTAAAGGTTTTTTTATGACTTTTGAATAGTCTACTTGACACTCATTGCATTAGGTGATGCATGAAATGACATTGAAATTAGTGAAAGAATTCCATAACATCAATCATGGTAGCCTCCAAAGCTTGAACTCACCAATTTCTTATGATTTTTTAATAATCCATTTAGCAATCCCTTAACTCTTTTTATTTAAGTATTAAAGGACTTTCAAAGTCTAATATATAATTAAGGTTTTATCTATTGTATAAGTTTAATAGTGAAACAATGCTTGTAAAGTTCTTTCAATTCTAAATTTACTCCCATCTTTAAAAAATTTATCAAAATTTCAAACCAATTGAAACTCTAATTTGTGAAAGAATTGAATCTTAGATTTCAACATCAAGATGATAACATTGTTAAAATCTTGTTGGGATTAATCATTGTTCATCATTTTACTATGTTTCAAAGGATTTAAAGGGTTAGATGCTTGAATTCAAAGTAGGGTATGTACATTTTGTAAATTAAGTAGTTATATTTATCAATACATTTGGTCCTTTATCATATAAACAAAGGATTTTTGTATATCAATTTGATTAACTCTCATGTGATCTTAAAATTAAATTATTATTATCATAAGAAATTTATAACCTTTCAAAATTTTAAACTTATTAAAAAGTAAGTATATTATTTATAATTTCAACTTAACGAAAATAAAAAATATTTAACCAATTAAAGTATCTCATCAAATTATGTAAAAAACGCTAAACATTTTAGTTTGTTGAGGAATTCAATCATACATTCTTAGTCAAAATTATAATTTTGAATTACTAAAATTGTTGTTTTTCATCTCTAAGTACCCTTTTAACACAACCAAATCATATAATCTTAACATTTAAAAATACATATTTCCATTTTTATTATTTAAGTGACTATTCATCACACTTTTAAGCTATTATCAAAATTTATTTTTAAAAAGTCATTACTAAAACTCAAAAAAAAAATTCAATAGATAACATAAATTCAATAAAGGAAAAAGGGGATTGGGATTAGTCACAAGTAGACATTTGAGAGGGTTTAACCATGAAGGACATGTGTTTCCTCTTAAAGGTGTTAGGATAATTAATACTCCATCCTTCTCCTACCTAGCATTATTTATTTTTTCCTAGTAGTTGATGATGTCATTTTCCCTTTACTGGTGTGCAGATGTCATCTAGGATCCAATAGCCACCTAATGCACCTTGTATGCATCATTTTAGGTCCACTTAATTCAATTCCCTATATTTTAGGAGCTAACTCAGTGTTCCAGTTTAGTCCACCTGAGTTAGCTAACTCTTGTGGGGGGTTTCTGATCCGATTTCCACTGATTGTGGCCTCATGCGCCCTTTTATGAGTGATTTTCATGACAAACTCACTAATGCACCCTCCTTGGTCAGTTAACTGATTGTGTCTTCAGTTAACTGAGTTTAGGTTCAGTTGAGTTGAGTTTGGGTCTTCCATAGCACTCCAATTGTGGCAATTCCTATGCTAGACAGACTGGGACTCAAATTCTCCCAAGTGATTCGAATGATCTCTATTGTAACATCATTGTTGACTATATTGATTATTGGATCATGACATGACATTATTCGGTTCGTATCTGAGTTCTCATGCATCTTCAATTGTCTGCTCTTTTTTACTACAATTTTCACTGTAACTCAATTTCTCTGCTCATTATTTCTTTGTGAAGTATACTCAGCTCCATGATCTGTTGTGATTTAGAATTTCACATGGTATCATATCTCAGTGACCGTAGGTTGAGCAACTTCTTTCAGTAGTGCACTAGAAGCCTCTGGATTTTCACAACAAATCTTGGTGCCATTGCATTGAATTCATTGGATAAATCCTTTGAGGTCTAGCCAGGTGTGAAGGATCCAGATAAAAGTGTCTATTGTCCTAAAGCAATTATCAGTAGTAGTCTATCTCCAAAATTGAGAGTTTTTTGCAGGTTATTGAAATTTTTTCAGTGCAACAGTAGCATCAATACCACATTGTATTTGCTCCAACAGTTCTAATGGAGAATTCGAATGCTCCTCTCTCTCCCAGGATCCTGACACCCTTCAATTATCTTGATTGGGGGGCTAATATGCAAATGGTCTTACGCAACAAGTCACTGTATAGGGTAACAGTGGGAAAGGAGTTCAAACCTCAATCAGCTATTGAGAAGGCCAAGTATCTAAATAGATTGGATGAAGCATTTGGTTTCATGTGTATTCATATTTACAGAGATCTACTCTTTCACCTTGATGGATTGAAGACTCCAAGAGAGATTTGGTTGAAGTTGGAGACCCTCTTCAACAAACAAAATGAGCTAAGGGGCCATATTCTGGAGAATGAGTTGATTGCTCTTTAACCTAGCAGTTTCGAAACTATCCATCAATTCTTTTCCAAATTCAAATATTTGTTCATGCAATGCAAGCAGTGTGGCATTGAGAAGAAGGCTAAGAAGTTGGTGATATCCATTATGAGCAAGCTAGGTCCTGAGTTCTCCATCTTTGTTTCTACCTTCCATTCAGGGAGATTGTCAATCCCTGGTTGGAAAATTCCATCCTTATGTGTTTTCAATGAATCTCTCATCCAAGAACGAGACAAATTGATTTAGATGGGCGCCTTGAAGGCCTCCAAAAATCAAGCTCTTATGGCTGGAGAGTAAAAAAGTGCGAATGAAAAAGGGTAAAGAGAAGAAGCAATTTGAACCCAAGCAGAATGCCAAGTCCATTCCATTGGAAGGATCCTCCAGCTCCAAGAAGGACAAACAAAATAAATTTAAGAAATCCAAGTGTACATACTGCAAGAAGGGTAACCATCATGAGAGTTCTTATATGAAGAATACCATATATCAAATGGAAAAACTCCTTGAACAACATAAAATTTCCCTCCCTGAAGGCGCAAGAAAAACTGATCCAGATGGCAAGCTAGAGGATCATGAGAGATGTCATGCATTGAAGTCTAGATTCTCACAATCTCAAGCTTTTCTTATTGATTCTAAAGCCTCCAACCACATGGTTTCCTCCAGAGAGCCATTTTATTCATTAGATCTCACCTATGGACCCAACATACACATGGGAGATGACTCTCAAATCTTTGTTGAAGGGAAGGGTACTATACAACTTGAGCATGGAAAGTTCAACAATGTGCTCTATGCGCCTTCTCTAGCAGCTAATTTGTTGTCTATTTATCAGATGCCACACACAGGTTCACCAAAGAAAGTAGTATTTGGACCTGACACAATTGAGGTTGCAGAGATCTCATCTGGAAAGTTGATAGCCGAAGTAGTTGCAAACCATGCCTCCAAGGAATATGAGTTCTCCTGCTTCTTACCATACTCACATCAAAGTGCTCTCTTGAATCATGCAAATGAGACAAGTAGAATCTGGCATGAAACATTCAGACACCTAAACTTCAAATACCTACAGCAGTTGTACAAGGAAGAGATGGTGGAAGGTTTTCCAAACATAAAATTCTCTCAAGGAATTTGCAAAGGTTGCTTGGTAGGGAAGCACCCAGAGCGAAAGTATGATGTTGGGAAGGAAAAGAGAGCTTCCTCCATACTAGATCTGATTCATAGTGATGTTTCAGGACCGATGCCCACTGCTTCAATGAATGGATCCATATACCTTCCGACCTTCATTGATGACTACTCTAGGTTTTGTTGGATCTACTTTCTCAAACAGAAATTTGAGGCATTCAAAAGCTTCAAAATTTTCAAAGCCTTAGTTGAGAACACTGCTCAAAGGGATATCAAGGCACTCAGATCATATAATGGAGGGGAGTACATCAAGAAGGAGTTGCAATAGCTATGTGCTTCCCAAGGTATTCAAATGCAACATTTTGTCCCATACACACCACAACAAAATAGTCTATCAGTGAGGAAGAATAGGTCATTGAAAGAGATGGCTACCTACTTGCTTGAAGTAAGAGATATCCAATCAAATATCTGGGCAGAAGCAGTGAACTGTGCCACATACATTTTGAATAGGGTACCCCACAAATCTGTTGATGGGGTCGCTCCATTCGAAGCATTGAAGGGGCACAAACCTGATGTCTCTCATATGAGGGTTTTTGGATCCAAGGCATGGGCCAGAATCCCCTTTGACAAGAGGAAAGCACTTCAACCTCAAAGTAGCAAATGCATTCTTCTTGGATTGTAGAATATGCAAAGGATTACAAACTTATGGAGATTGCAACCAACAGATGCTTCATTGAAATAAGTGTTCAATTCAATGAGGATCCATTGCATGATCTGCAACTAGTTGAATAAGAAGGTATAACTGATCTACCTCTTCCATTTGCTCATAATAATGTTTCTATAGGTGATCCACATTCAGATTCCGAAGAATATCAATATGATTTAGATCTAGATATTGAGTATGAAGATCTACCAGATACAGATCTAGATATTGAGTATGAAGATCTAGCAGATCCAAATCCATATCCAACACCTACTCCCAATCCAAATCCTAAATGGGCTCAAAATATTATTGAGGCAGCCGAGGACATTGTTGGAGATCCATTTGACTATAGAAGAACAAGATTTCAATACCAAGATGCAAACATTGCACTTTTACATACAGATCCACTTCTCCCTGAGAGGTGATTCATGATGGTGGGGTCTGAACCACATTCTTACAGAGAGGCTTTCCATGATCTGATATGGCAAGCATCCATGGATGAAGAACATGAGTCACTGTAGAACAATGAGATATGGGATCTTGTCCCTCTTCCCCTAGGGAGGAAACTAGTTCATTGAAAATGGATCTACAAAACAAAGCTTGCATCTGATGGATCTACAACCAAGTAAAAGGCTCGGTTGGTTGCAAAGGAGTACTCACAAGTTCAAGGTTTGGACTACAATGAGACATTCACTCATGTATCAAGATTGGATTCAGTAAGGGTTTTTTTGGCCATTGCGGCTTCGAATGCATGGGAGGTACATCACATGGATGTAAAGAGTGCCTTCTTGCATGGTGACCTAGAAGAAGAGATCTACATGAAACATCATGAGGGGTACACTAATGATCCTTCCTTGGTATGAAGATTAAGGAGATAATTGTATAGGCTCAAGCAAGCCCCAAGGGCATGGTATGCAAACATGGATACCTTCTTACTGTCACAAAAGTTTGAAAGATGCAAATCTGATTGCAATATTTACATGCAACAAAAGGGAGGATGTCTAGTGTTGATTGTTTTGTATGTGGATGACTTGGTCATCACTGGTGGATCTGCAACTGAGTTGAAGCACATCAAGTCTTCCTCGAACAAAGCATTCGCTATGACAGATCTAGGACTGTTAAAACAATTCGTTAGTTTGGTGAAAAGCTCGGGATTAATGTAGTACCCATTATGAAAGTTGACGTTTCAAACCCTAATCACGGTTCATCATCAGGACAATGAGTCAAGGTAAGGGATAGCATTTCCAGAGAATTAATATTCATATGTGTTTTGTTTGTTGAGAGAACGAACCCAAGGTGTCGGCCAAAACCCTAACCCTAAGTGTAGTTTGTTTGTTTAGTGTTTTTGTTAATTAATTTGATTTTATAATTAATTTGATTATAGTCAAATATTTAGTTATTGTCACTAAATAGTTTTAGATTATAATTTTTAGGTTTTCTAGTTATGGAAATTTCTAATGTTTAATATTTAATCTTGTTTATTTAGAAAAAAATTTATTATATTTTGTTGCGTATTAATTTATTAGTAATTAATTAATTAGTTATTTCATTAGTAACATAACATTGAATTAAAAATGTTAATTTCAATATAATAATTAATAAGTAATAAAGTAATTTATAATACTAAAACTATATGTACTTTAATTATGTTTATAATTTAATTATTAACATCAATATTTGTTTATACATATACATTTATATTTCCATGTCAAATGTTGATATTAACAATTCGTTGGTCTTGAAGTAACTCAAAATGCTTCAGGGATCATGATTTCACAGTAAAGGTATGCATCTGATTTACTGACAAAGTTTCATATGGCTGATTGCAAAGCCACATATTTTCCCTTCCTATCTGGCGTTAGATTGGAATAATTTGGTTCCACTCCCTTGGTTGATAGCACTCTTTATAGACAGCTGATTGGTAGCTTGTTGTATTTGACACATTTGAGACCAGATCTATCATATGTTGGTGGTGTTGTGGCTAGGTACATGCAGGAGCCACATGCGCTACATTGGAAAGAAGCTAAGATAATCTTACACTATGTGCAAGGCACGAGAGAGTTTGGTATTCATTATCTTGTTGGTGCTCAACTAGATTTGGTTGGTTTTACTGACTCAGACTGGGATGGAGACAATGCTGATAGGAAATCTACTTCACGGTATGTATTCATTTTGGGATCAGGACCAATCTGTTGGTCAAGCAAGAATCAAGCAACACTCACACTTTCTTCAGCAGAGGCAAAGTACAGAGGGGTTGTGAATGCAACTATCTAGGCAGTTTGGTTGCATGGGATATTGAAATAGTTTGGCATTTGAACTTCTCCTTCAGTAGAACTTTTTTGTGATAATAAAAGTGCCATCATGATCTCCAATGACTCAATTCAGAAGCAAAGAACCAAACATATTGAGGTTCGCATGCACTACATCAGGGAGCTAGTGCACAACAGGACCATCTCACTGCATTATTTTCCTATAGAGGAGATGATTGCAGACATATTCACTAATTTTTTCACTCATAAGATATTTTTTATCTCAGATCTCTACTTGGTGTGAAATCTATTTGAGCTCCATGCTGTCCTATTTTGAGGGGGGGGTTTCCCATGAGGTTTTCCCCATTTCCTTGGTTCATGGATAGTTATTTTATTTTCATCATTTATTTGATTGTATGGGTGACCTTTGGTCTTAGTAACCAGGGCCCAGGATGCACAAGTTTGGATTAAGGGGGGGTGTTAGGATAATTAATAATTCATCCTTTTCCTACCTAGCATTATTTATTTTTTCCTAGTAGTTGATGATGTCATTTTCCCCCTAGTGGTGTGCAGATGTCATCTAGGATCCATCAAACACCTAATGTGCCTTGCATGCATCATTTTAGGACCACTTAAGTTAGTTCCTTATATTTTAGGAGCCAACTCAGTGTTTTAGTTCAGTCCACCTGAGTTAGCTGACTCTTGTGGGTGGTTTATGCTCCGATTGCCACTGATTGTGGCCTCACGTGCCCTTTTCTGAGTGATTTGCATGAAAAAATCACTAATGGACCCTCCTTGGTTAGTTAACTGATTATGTCTTCAGTTAACTGACTTTAGGTTCAGTTGAGTTGAGTTTGGGTCTTCCAGAACACTCTAGTGGTGACAATTCCTATGTTAGACAGATTGAGACTCGAATTATCCCAAGTGATTCGAATTCTCTCTATTGTAACATCATTGTTGACTATACTGATTATTGGACCATGTGACATTATTATGTTCCTATCTGATTTCTCATGCATGTTCAATTGTCTACTCTTTTTTACTGCAATTTTCACTGTAACTCATTTTCTCTTCTCATTCTTTCTCTGTGAGGTATACTCAGCTCTGTGATATGCTATGATTTAGAATTTCACAAAAGGGTCATAGGTCAAAATTTGGAGGGGATAGGATATTTACACCTCCATATAAAATGACATAGATATTTGAAATTTGTATAACCATGTTGATTTGTGTTTCCTAGGAAATTGACAGGAGGAAAACAAAGTCGATCGAATGAGTTGGCCTTTGTTATGGTGGATGATAACAATGCTTAGATTGAATAAGCAAACCAATGTAATTTTATAAACAACAGAAACAATAGAAAAAACCAATCACATGAAAATGTTGTTGGGAGTTGAGTGAGCCATTAGATCCAAAAGGTGCACCTTATGTAAATATGCTACCATCTCAATTAAGTATCTACCGAGAGGCTGTTAGACCATGTCGTGAAACTTATGGGGAGTGTTGAACATTATTCCAACAATCTCCCCCTCAGCATTACTTGAGTGAGTTTCGAACCCGCAAATCCGCTATGATACCACTTGTTGGGAGTTGAGCTGGACGTTAGATCCAAAAGGCGCACCTGATGGAAATCCGCTACCATTCTAGTTAAGGATCTGCTGAGAGGTTGTTAGACCATGTCGTGAAACTCATGGGGAGCGTTGAACATTATGCCAACAAATGCAAGCCAGTAATTGATAACAAAGAAACCGCAAGGGTAAAAACCATGATTTTATTAAGGAGTCGTCTATGAGACGTTGGTCTCATAAATTTATAAGGAAACCTTATATCAAGGTGTACTAAGTCGAAAGACTCATTTACATTAATGGAGGTTGAATGAAGGAACCATGAGGAACCAATCGATCCTTCTCTTTTGGGACTCATCTTAGTGCAATCAAGAATGAGGAACACTTTCATATTTGGGATTAAATGTATATATACAAATATGAGGGACGCCTAGGTGTCTACCCACTGCATTTTGGTTTCAAAGAAGCAATTACACTTTCATTGAGAGGACTAGCCGTCTTCTTCCCATATGTTGGAAAGAAGAAGATGAAGAGATACCATTTCCATGTTGATGGTGTCTTCTTGATTCCTTCTGGCTATTCATATTGTGGTCTGACATGTGTTGGATTCATCAAATTCCATAAGGCATGTATAATGAATGAATCTTGCATAAGATTGTGTGGTTCAATTGAATCAATGACTTAGTCGATGGATCAATTGAGATCCATAGGTTCAACTAAGTCAATGGATCAACTAATATTCGTACAGTTGACTGAGTCGATGTATCGACTGAGATCCGTAGGGTTGACTAAATCGATGGATCAACTGATATTTGTAGGGTCAACTAAGTAAATGGATTGACTGATATATGCAGGTTCGAATGATTCAATGTGATCGAGATCCAACCAAGGAGTTGACTAGGACTAGGAATTAGTCGATGGCACCAGTCAAGTCTTTGGATGGATTAGACCTCCTCCCTTAAGTGAAAATGGTCCCCATTTCTTGATTGTGTAGATGAGGAAACTTGTGCTCCAATTCAATGAGAGGATACCACTTTCCTTGAGTTGGGAGTTGTCCTTCTTTGGCCACCTAAAACAAGGGAATTGTTTGTGTCCTTGTATGGTGTGCTTGTTGTCCTACAATGGTGTCGACGATAAGGGGATCTTGAACATCTAGATGGATGTATTCTAGATCTATCGGCTATAATTCAATCTGTTCCAATATTGGTAGAAAATACGGTCAAAGAAAGTCCACATTGAATATTGGATGCAAACCCATGTAAGGTGGAATAATAAGCTTAAAAGCATTATTCCAAATTTTCTCAAGCATGGTGTAAGGACCATATAATAAAGGCTTTAACTTCCTGTGCGAGAAACTAAATATTTCTTTCTTGAGATGTAATCAGACTTTATCCTCAATTTTGAATGAATGAGTAATACAATGCTTGTCTTTTCAGGACTTGGCTTTCTCACTAGCTCATTGAAACATCTCATGTGCTTGTTTCTAAATCTCACAAACCCTATCCTTGAAATTGAGTGCTTTGTCAACATCTTGTTGTTCATGGTCTGTTTCAATTTGACTAGTCAGTCAACTAACTAAGTATATAGGCGCTAACAGATGAAATCCATAGCAAACTTCAAACAATATCTTTCCTATTGAACTATGCAATGCTTATAACCATGTTGGATGTGTGGGATTAGACTTTCAACCCATGTTCTGCGATGCTTGTGGTTGTACATGTGGAGAAACTATACCACCATGTGATTCCCAACTTCTGTCTTTCCATCGGTCTGAGGATGGAATGTAGTCGACATAGTTAACTGTGTGTCGAGTTGGTGCCATAGGGTTTTCCAAAAAGTGCTAACAAATATGGAATCTCTGTCAGAGATGATTGTAGTTGGTAAGTCATAATGTTTCCAATGAAAACGAGCTACACAGACTGTTTTGTTGTCGTAGTCTTCTTACAAGGAATAAGGATTCCATTTTAGAAAATCTATCAACCACTACTAGGATTGCATCATGCTGGTGTTTGGTGACAGGGTGTCCATTCGAGTGGTCCAAGGAAGTGGGCTCCCATGGTCGACTCCAGATAGGAAAGGGTGTATACAATCCCAATGATTGATTAGGTGTCTTGGAGATGGCACAAACCACACATGTCTAGATATACTTGTCAACATCTGTCTTGAGTGAAGGCTAGTAGAAATACTTCTGGATTATTGTGAGAGTCTTTTCCACTCCAAAATTTCCTATTATTTTTTTGTATGTGCATCCAAAATGAGATTTTGTCTGTGCTCACCTAGAGGTACACAAAGCTATCGTAGCTTGTACAACAATTTTTCCTTCACGTGGTAGTTGAGAGCAGTCATCTGACATGTCTGAAGTTGTCTGTATACTGAAGAGAAGTCATTGTATTCCTCATATAGTTGAGGCCAAGTAATGGTAACATAACCATGATACTTAACACTATAATAAGTGAAGTGATTGGTGGTCGACTAAGGCATTCATCTACTGCATTGGATTTTCCTTTCTGATACTTAGTTACCAACTGAAATTGTTGTAGGTAACTAATCCACTTGATTTGTCTTGTCATCTATAGATGAAAATGTGACGGAGTGAACTTTAGAGGATTGTGGTCCATATGAATGGTTGTTTCTTTTCCTATAATGTAATGTCTCCATTGTTTAAGTGTTGGGCCTGGCCCAAGTAAGCCAATTTTGGATAAGAAATTTTTGGGAGCTACGAGGAGACATCGCATCACAGCATCGACGGAGTAAGAGAGCCAGTGCTGCGGGGTTACAACGTTGCGGAGTTATAGCGTTGCGGAGATCCAACGCTGCGAAGTACAAGCTCCACGAAGATGCAGCATGGTAGAAGTTTTGGACAGAAAACGGTATAAATTCCGGTGAGACCGATCGACAGTTTATTTTGGTTGAGATACTCCATGATTCCCAGCATGCGGGTAAGGAGTGGCGAAGAGGGAAAGCAACCGGTCACACGGGAAAAGGCAGCACTACGTGAACCAGGAACATGAAGCCGTTAGAGAAGGGACGACGTGATGAAATTGACCTATCGACATACGCTAGACAGGGGGGATGAAAGCGACGTGAGCATGCGCAGAAGGATGGCCACAATGACGAGTCGCTATCAGAGCCTAACAGTCCTGGTTAGCGGGGGTAACCATACAATTTTTGGGAAACCTTAGGGTTTTTGAGCCCATCATGAATGTAAAGACGTGACCTAAGGGAACGATCTATAAAAGGGCATATGTTGTAAGGGAAAGGGTTATATTTTGGGGTTAATCTCTAATATTCTTTTGGTTAAAGTTGAATATTGATCTCTGTTGAGAGGAAGACTCATTGTAAAAGGCTCTGCAATTGTGTGCGTAGTGACCTACTAAGAGAGAAGAGAGTCTACAGCCAAGTGTGAAAACAAAATTGTTGAACCCTTCCCATTGATAATATAATAAATATTTCCTATGGACGTAGCTCCCATCCAAGTGGTGAACCATGTTAATTCCTTGTGTTATGTGACTAAATGTGTTTGCATATGTATATTTGCTTATGTTGAATGGTTAAGTTCATGTTTATGAGTTCATGTGTTCTTTCTTTTATATGTATTCGCCATAAAGATAAAGGATGGGAATAATATGTTAAGTATTGGACATATGTGAACGAATATTGAATGCAAAAGTATTTCTAAGTCATATGAATGCATAAGTTGATTGGGTAAACTCTTAAACCAGTGAAGCCTGTATAGTGTGACTCCCTGAAGCACAACACCGGAAGTGCATTTTTACTTTGTAGTTCGTCTTATGGTATAAGTTTGCAAGGTTTACAGTTGGATGCATGTGAATGTATAAGTTTACACTAAGTAAAGTATATTGAAGTTGCACAAGTGTCGAAGAGGAAGCACAGTCCTCCGGTGTGTTGTCCTATTGTTGAGCGTCCATCCCACATTGCGCAGTCCTTGGATGCGCGATAGCTTAAAGCATTAACCACAAAGTAGGAAAACTTCGTGCTGTCCACCATTCTGTTGAAGCACGCATCACCCGGTTGTGGAAACCTGATTCCGTAACCTCCCCATAACTTCGCCTCGAGTGAGATCTCAGTTTGCTCGCAAATTGTTGTCGAAAGGGCCTATGAAAAGGGGTTTTGTTGGTTCCCTGAACCGCGCTGAACTTGGGTCTATCTTGTAAGCTTAAAGAACACATAAATAGCCAACAAATGGTTCCATTTCCGTGCTTGAACTGGTGATGAGCACCAAAAGTTGGAATCCTGAGAAAACAGAAATATGGAACTGGGTGGACAAGACAGAAAGAGATTTTGCGAGAAAGGAGAATAGACATCCGCATCTATCTGACGTAGAATGGTTAAACAAATACTTGTGGGAGGATATTCATGAAAGTTTCTTCGCAACCTTTGGAAATGAGTTGCATGAGTGGTTATCAAGACTTGCAGAGCAAAAGGACTATTTCCAAGAAGAAGCACCTACCGAGTGGAACCCAAAGCTTATTCAGAGGCTTAAAGAAGTAGATAGTCCACTCTCACGAGCAGTCGGCTTTTGGGTTGACAGTATTTTAGAAGGCTTCGTGACAGAGTTCGTTGTGGACACGTTGAAGTCCTACAACGCAGCAAAGGCCGAATTCTTCAAAGGTTTCAGAGGTAAGTACCTCAACAATCTGAGTTTATATATCAAAATGCTTTTAGTTGAGAAAGGAGTCTTAAGAATGCAGTTAGATTCATAGTTTTTTTGAGTCTATAATGGTCAATCACACATACAGTGACTCTGAAGAAGATACACACAATTTAAGAAGTGGAAAAAGATATAAGTATACCACCGAGAAGAATCCTAGAGAACCTGAACTCTGCGTAGAAAATGAGTTCCAAGTTGAGACTGATAGCTAGACAACACCTTCATCAACTACCTATCATCTCATTACTCCTCAGAATCCTCCAGTTTCCAATACTGAACCTCCTATTCCACAGAATCTGCTAGTTCAGAATCCTCCAGTTGTGAATACTGCTAATCCTTAGACCATCAATACTAGTAACACTGCAGGAGTGAGTACTTAGAACATTATGTGCAGTAATATCCCTAACACTGCACAGAACACTGCACAGAACACTGCGCAGAACACTGTACCACCTAGAAGGAGAATGACTGACGACATAAAACTGCCGATAGTTAAAGGAACGAGTCTAGAAGACCCTGAGCAACATTGGTTTCTATGTGAATCCCTGTGGAACGTCAAACAAGTCTAGGATGATGTTGTTAAGCATGCACAACTCATCACTACATTCAAAGATAGAGCATTAACTTGGTTCATGAAATATTCTGTTAGACATAATAGGACCCTACCAGATATCAAGGCTACTCTCTTAAGAGAGTTTAAGAAACCAAAGTCTGAATCACAATGTATAACAGAGATCTAAAAGAGATTAAGCAGAAAACAACTGATTCAGTATGGGAATTTGACCAGAAGTTTAAAGCATTATTAGACCAAGTAAGCTTTGACATCACACCGCAACAACACCTAGAGTGGCTCATATCCGTGTTGTTTCCTCATATCAGACTACCCCTGATGCAACAGAAGTTTGTGTCGCTGATAGAAGCATTAGAGATCGCGATGAAGCTAGAAGCTTCGCCGATAGGAGAAACGAGTCAAGGAATGATCTAGATCCAGAATCAGTTAGTAACCCTAACGTTGCAACTCCAGGACATTAAGAAAGGAAAAGAAGTCAAAGAAGAGATCTGGTGTACAAAATGTAAAACATAGGGACACTCCAAAGAACATTGTCCAGTTTTCAAATATTACATTGATAGTGGAGCACCAAATCCACTAAATCAACAGCAAGGACCATGGTGTGAAATCTGTCGATGTAGAGGACATCGACCAGAGGATTGTTATTAGATCCAGAAATATGTGAGAACACCAAAGAATTTGTATTGTAGTTTCTGTAAGTCAGTTGGACATGATGATTCCAACTATAGAGCATATGACCTAATGATAGAAAGGAAGCACGATGTTTACAGAGTTCAAGAGGAAACACTGCAACATAATGATAATGAATAGTATGATCAAGGCACATATAAAGGCCGTGGCGGATTCTGTGGAAGAGGAAGAAACACCGGACAAGGACAAGGACAAGGAAGAGGAATAGGTCAGATGATTTTTTATAACTGCGCTCAGCCTGGCCATCTTTCTAGAGACTGTACAAGCGACACTACTACATATAGATACTGTAAATATTTTGACCATGTTATTGAAGCATGCCCAATATTGCAAGCAAAATTGCAAGAAAGAAGGCAAGAAGCACCAAACCCAAACGTTCAAATGATCGCAACAGAGAAAAGAGATCCAAACATCAATGTTGTGACAAGAAGTGGAGCTGCGAAAGGAAGAGATAAAGAACCAGAAGCTTCGACTTCTGGAGAGCACCACACTAACCAAATACCTACTGAAGGGGTCTGGATAAGAAAATCTACTAGGAAAACACCTGTTTTTGATATGGCAAGAAATAAAGAAGCCTTTGAAGAGGCAAGGGAGACCTTCAAAGACCCAACACTTACGACACCAAGAATATCGTTGCGAAGTGAAACAACGCATATGGAAGATATGCCAGCAGGGTATGATCAAACGAGTACCGCAACATAAATAGGTACTTCTGTTGCGTAGTTCCTACGAAGCTGTATGAAGTTGCTAAAGAGCAAATATTCCTTAGTATAACTGCAAAAGCTAGTAAACCACTATGTGCAACGAAGTTGCACGAATCCTGTTCAGAGTGCAACTCACCAGATTAAAAGCGATAAGAGAACAGAACGAGAAATGAGGCTAAGTGCACAAATTGGAGATTATGAGATGGATGAGATCATCCTTAATCTAGGATCTGAAGTAAATTTCTTGACTAAGAAGACATGGATACAGATGGGGAAACCAAATTTGTCATGGTCACCCATACAGTTGATACTAGCTAATCAACAGAAGCTTATACCCTTTGGAAGTCTAGCCAATGTTCCTGTAGACATTGATGGAGTCTGAAGTCATGCAGACTTCGAGGTTATCGAAATTGTAGATGGCAATCAACCTTATCCTGCACTACTGGGGATAGATTGGGCCATGGATAACCTCGTGATCATCGACTTGAAGAAAAAACAGATGATATTTTAAGGAGCAAATATCAGGGTCATCACACCCTTGGACCCTTTACAAGGACCGAGATACATTGAGCCGATTAAAGAAGAATGTAGAGCTCATGACTTAGATCGCATCTATAAGATGACAATAAACCACGTAGACTACATCAATCCTACAGCTGATGGAATGCTTAGTTGGCGATGCGATAGCTCTTGCGTATCAGACTCCGACGCAGGACTGGAGAACTGGAAAGGTCAATTGCATGAAGCATCTGCAAGAAGATGCACGCAGATCACAAGATCGCTTCATTGGATTGGAACAAAGGTAAGTCCAATCCCCACTTATGATGGATTAACTAATGTCTATACATTTTTGCAAGAGTATACTGTATCAATTTCAGCTGAACATCGCATACTAGCATTGGATATAGCACTGCGCGCTACACCTGCCAGATGGTGGGCCGCGCATAAGGAGACTTTGACCACATGGAAACAGTGCAAACATATGATGCAAATCAGATTCGTAGAGAAAGCTACGCTGATGCAAATAAGATTGGCCTATTTTAACTGCGAATTTCCAGAGAACCTTCAGCTTTGAAGATGACTGTATAAGCATAAATGAGGCTCTGAAAGTTATCAAAGAAAGGATATTCAGAGAAGAATACCCAAGTACAAACGAGGCATTCGAGGTCCTCAAAGAAAAGATATTTGAAGACGTAAAGGTACCTGTGAACCTACAGCCAGAATGGGAAAGAACAATAGAACATGCCCTTGAATGCTATAACCTCGCTAAAGATAAAGATTACGCAAAGGGAAGTGATGAATAGGATTCGCACAATGTCAATATTCCAGAGTCAGAAGGAGCCCGCAATGTAGAGGGATCTCCGTTATAAATTCTAGATATGAGCAGCCCTGTAAAAACAAGAAAGGTTAATATTGGTACAAGTGAAGAGCCAAAGTTTGCATCCATTGGAGACTACTGGGCTGATAAAATGGTCGCACAGATCGTAGACGTTCTACATGAATATCAAGATTTATTTCCAACGAAGTTTGCCGAAATGAAAGGCATCTTGGGAGACTTGGGAGTGATGAAAATACCTCTCAAGCCAAGCGTGAAGCCTATCAGACAGAGACCTTACAGACTGAATCCTAGATACAAAGAAAGAGTTAAGGCAGAACTAGACAAGATGCCTGATGCAGGGATCATTGAGCCAGTTGAAGAATCAGAGTGGATAAGCCCTATGGTTATCCAGGACAAGAAGACCAAAGGAGAAATCAGAATCTACGTAGATCTGAGGAATTTGAATGATGCTTCGCTACATGACCCATTTCCTACTCCATTTACAGACAAAGTATTGGACAATGTGGGACAAAATAAGGCCTACTTGTTCACTGATGGATTTTCTGGTTACCATGAGATAAGAATTGATTCAGTAGATAGGCATAAAACAACATTTGCTACTGAATGGGACTCATATGAGTATACAGTTATGCCATTTGGATTGAAGAATGCACTTGCCATCTTTTCCAGAGTTGTTGTTGCAGCATTTAAATACTTTATCCATAAGTTCTTAGATGTCTATTTTGATGATTGGACTGTCTTTGGTTTACTAAAGAACCATTATGAGAATCTCAAAATGATGTTAGCTAAGTGTAGAAACATCAAATCTCCTTGACTTTGAAGAAATGTATTTTCTATGTACCCTATGGTATACTACTAGGACACATTGTGTGCAAGCAAGGTCTGATGGTTGATCCTGCGAAGATTGCAGTGATTGTGAATTTACCGACACCAAACTTAGTAAAGTAGCTTCGCACAATGCTTGGACATACCAGCTATTACAGAAAATTCATCAAGGGTTATGCGCAAATAACCATGCCAATGGAGAAACTTCTAAAGAAAGAAGCGCAATTCATCTGGAATGCAGATTGTGAGAAGGGACTAGACACTTTATAAGAGAAAATGGTAACTGCACCTATCCTAGTCTTTCCAGATTGGAATAAGCCATTCCATGTACATGTTGATGCCTCATCTACAGCGTTGGGCATTGTGCTCGCTCAACCAGTTGAAGGGGGAATTGATCACCCCATTGTGTTTTCAAGCAGAAAGCTATCTTCAGCTGAAAAGAACTACACAACCACAAAAAGAGAGGGTCTAGCTATGGTTTACGCACTCCAGAAATTCAGGCACTATTTGCTAGGTGCACACTTCTCCATGTACACTGACCATTCAACTTTAAAGTATCTAGTCAATAATCCAGTGTTAGGGGGGGGAATCTTCAAATGGTTGTTACTTTTCCAGGAGTATGAACTTGATATTATTGTTAATATAGGCAGACTGAACCTAGGACTTGACCATCTCTCAAGGATTGAGTCAAGCGAAGAACCCACCAATCTTGAAGACAATCTGCCTAACGCGTAGTTATTTTCCATACAAATTGCCAATGAGTATTACAAGGAAATTGTAGACTTCCTGACTATGGGATTGGCACCCACAGAGTTTACTACAGAGCAGAAGAAGCAGCTGGTATTTAAATCCAAAGACTTCACTATCATTGCAGGCCAGTTATACAAGTTGGGACCAGATGAAGTGTTGTGCAGATGCGTGTTAGAGCATGAGAAGCTGTTTATTTTGGTTGAGGCACTCTCAGGTGTATCTGAAGGTCACTACACAGGTAGAGCTACTATGTAGAAGATATTAAGAGCAGGGCTATGGTGGCCTACACTACACAAAGACTCAAAGGAGCATTTCCAAAGTTGCGATGTTTAACAGAGAACAAGAAAGCCATCGCGAAGAGATGAAATGCCATTAAGAACGCAGTTGACTTTACTGGAATTTGATAAATGGGCAATTGATTTCATGGGACCTATTAACCAACCGGGAAAAAGGACCGGTGCGAGATACATTATCACCGTGACTGATTATCTCACCAGATGGGCAGAAGTGAAACCAATGAAGGGTGTAGCACAGTTACTGCCGTGCAGTTAATTTTTGAGAACATCCATACCAAATTTGGATGCCCAAAAATTTTAATGAGTGATCAAGGAACTCACTTTTTGAATAAGACAATTGCATCCTCGACTGAAGAGTTCCACATCCATCATCAGAGGAGTACGCCATACCATCCACAAGTAAATGGAACTGTTGAGGCTTTCAACAAGGTCTTGGAGAATGCACTAACCAAAGTATGCAACACAAATAGAGATGATTGGGATCTGCGCATTCCAGCTGTTTTATGGGCTTACAGAACAACTTGCAAGAAGTTGACAGGCCATACACCCTTCAGATTGGTCTATGGAAAGGAAGCTATGATGCCTATGGAGTACATTTTACCAAGCTCAAGGATTGTTGCATTTACATACATGGCTGATGAACAAAAACTGCAAGAAAGGCTTCTACACTTAGTTGGATTGGATGAGGATCGCTTCATCGTAGGATTTCACCAGCAAGTGCAGAAGGACAGAGAAAAAGCATGGCATGATCGCCATATCAAGCAAAAAATCTTCCAGGTAGGAGACCTTATCCTCCTGTATGATAGTAATTTCATGAAATTTCCTGGCAAATTTGAAATGCAATGGCTTGGCCCATATACTATTATGCATAATACTAACGGTGGCGCAACTCAGTTAGCCACGTTAGCTGGAGACAACCTACTACGATTGGTTAATGGAAGTAGACTAAAACCCTATCGGGATAGTCCTACTTCGCCAAACACACAGTGAAATGTATCTGTGCAGAGAAAAGAAAAAAAAATGAAAAGAAAAGAGAAGTAAATACGCGCAGTTGCGAAGTTCAAGAGGTAGTCGTGCGGATAAAAATAAATAGGACTGATTCAAATACCAGTATGAAGAGAAGTAGCACTGCGCAGTGGACCGCACTGGGAGAGATGATGATCCGTCCACGCAGTTTGACGCAGCTCCTCAAAATAGTCGTTAGAGCTGAAAACTAGCCGTTATACAGTGATTTTGTTGACGTCGCTCAAGCATTTAACACAAAATTAGCCATTCTGAAGCAGTTAATGAAGAAAAGGACCGAAATCCTCGACATATTTGGCCAACGGGAATCACAATTAATGGTTATCTAGCCGTTTATGGATGCGGCTAAGCCTAACTGCGCCTATAAATACCGTCAACATGGGACTCACGGGCGTTACCAAAACCTTAAAATTTTTCAGCACACCATGGTCTCAATCTGTTTACAGTGAGCGCTAAGTAATTTTGTGAGTCTACAGAGCAAGTTCCAGTGAATGTCTGATGATTCCACAGTTGAGCAAGAGTCCACAGTCGAGCAGGATGTGAGGGATTTTACACAAACCAGGATTGAATGGTTGATGAGAACCCCTGCCAAGAAGGTTGTTATAGAACAAGGCCAGGGTTCACGCTGCTCACCATGACACTTTTCACCAATGCAAAGCAAGGGTAAGGCACCCGTAGCCGAGAAAGTAAAGGTGAAGATAATGGGCTCCAAGTTACCAGAAGTTCCACTAGAGGACAAAGAGATGGCATTATCCTTAACTCAGAGTATATTTCTCTACATGCACTAGATGCACCGACCGTAAAGCTTGCCAAAAATGCCAAGTATGACACACCACTTCCTCCAATGTCCAAACATGTAAAACCAGAAGCGAATTTGTCTGGAAAGCTCGCAGACTGTAAGTTTGAAGACTACAACTTACTTCAAATGTAGAAGGATCCGGATGAGCTGAAGTACCCAGAGTTTCAACTCGACAGGTATATGTACAGGAAGATGGATGTGAAGAACAACCCGCTGCTGGTAGCGTAGTGTTGGTTGTATGAAGTTGTGGAATCAGGGCTTCTAAACCTGCTGAGGCTTCCACACTTCGACTGAAGTCCGGAACTACATGCGGTGGTGCGCACACTAATATCACGTATACACCAAGGTTACCTTTGGTTGGACAGAAATGTTGACCTCAATATAGACTTGATCCATAGGATCACGGGGTTAAGCAAGCAAGGAGAAGACCCTAAAAATTTCTTTGCCGACAAAACCAGAGATAAGGAGATGGCCACGCAGATGAAGGAGGAATATCAGATTCCCAAAGGCAAAAGAGGTTTTGTCATAGATGACTTAAAATATGATGCTACAAGATTTGTAGTACAACTGCTCGCAAGAAAAATCTTGCGCAAGGAATGACTGACAGAAGTACCAGCAGGAGCAATTATGCTCGGTGCGAAGGCAGTACAGGGAGGCAGATTCAGCTGGTGTCAATATTTACTTAACGGGTTTCTGGAGGATGTCCGCGAAACTCAGGTGTCACGTCCCCTCCCATCATACCAGCATGATAGAGAGGACGTGATGCTAAAACCGGGCATCTAGCCCCATGAACTTATTAAATAAGCATTCACATAATATAAAAGACATATGGAAATGTATAATTATAAGAAAAACACAGCGAAAGTAATATCAATAACACATCCATCATACATTCAAGATATTCATCAAATAAATAATCGCAAGTTAACACAGGAGAATAGTTATCTTATAACAAAGTAGTCCCAAGCAACTGGCTATGCAACTACAACGTTCCACCCAACCATAGGCCAGTTGTGCTTATCAACCTCTTGATACAACTGCCACCCCCGAGCTGGGCATGATTTCTACAAGGAAGCAGGGAACAATAGACTCACACATAGCCAAGCATACACCAAAATGAGCCAATCCAATATACAATTGGGTTTATCAAGCTGCTAGGAAATGGAAAAGAAGAATTGCTAAGCTAGTGAGCTCAAGCACAGAGCCAGGGGTACCTCTACAAGATCTATCTAGGTTGGCACCCACAATGCCTACACACCCCACTCAAGGAAGTATTCCCTTCACCAATGCACAGTCCCTCAGGCCATACCTTCCAATCTAGAGTGTCTAAGGTGTGCATAGAAGAGTAGCCAGCCCTCTTGATCTTCTTGAGAGGTTACTCTCTCCACTAGGTTTATCAAGCCAATTCTGTCCACTACCACTCCAAGTTTCTTGCTCATAGGTTCAAATCAAAACCGGGATGCACATAACAGCCAAAGTATAAGTGCTGGGCATGAAGAAACGTTTTTTTACAGTGAGATGCCCAAAGATGGGGTTTTCATTAGCTTCAGAAAAACGTGGGAAACCCAGAAACGAAACTGGAAGATGGGGAACAACCTTGGGAAGACAAATCCGCTTTCAGAAAAACGTCCATGGACATTCTGGGGCAAAAACGACCTCCATAACAGTCCCAAATCAAGGTCCTCCTCTCCCAGCCACTGTGTAACACAAAAGCAAGCTCCCAGCCATAGAAAATGCAGGAAAAATGGGGAAAAACGTGATGGGGAAAGACCCAGTAGTTCATACTGCGTGAGAGAGGGAAGACTATGGGTTTAGAATGGCTTTGGGCACCATTTCGTGGGTGTTTTCTTGCTCAAGAAGCAAAAATACAAATTCCCAGGTTGATGGCTTGCCCATGCATGAAATTGGCTTCCATACCTCTCCATTCCCAAGGCATTAACTGCCTCAACCAACTCTTGGAAGAATTAAATGATTGGGTGCATAACCCAAAATGGGTAGTTGGTGGTTTATGGGTTTTCTCATTGACACATGGATTAACACCATTGGCTCAAGGGTGTGAATAATTTCCCTCCCTCTTCCTTGTAGAATCATGCCCCCATCTCTTTGTTGCATTGCATAGCTAGTTGTGGGTTTTTCATTAAAATTTGTATTTACATGATGTCTTAATTTACATTGTGCCTATCTAGCACAAGAACCATAGGCATCTATTTTTAATTGCCGATACATAAAACGCTAAATCAATGGTGGGGCCTTGGCCTTGAGCTCCTCACCATGATTAAATAACAATATTTACATCATTTACGATTTAATGCGAAGGGGATCAAAATGGGGACGTGACATCAGGTCAATGGCACTGCTTTTCATTATAGTTGGTTAATGATTCTGATTTCCTTTGTGGGCTGTAGGGAGCCAAGGAATTATGTTGGTCTCACATCTAACCTCAATGATTGTCGAGGACCCAGATATGCAAATCTCTGGTAAAATGTGCTACAAGACCGACAACGCACCTGAAATGAAGTATTCTTCACATACTACGAGCAGTTGTGCGATGTCATTATTTGGACACCATGCATCTCCAAAGAGGTAACATCCAAGTATATTTGCACTTCAAATTTTTGAGCTGAAATGCATTCCATTTATATTTCAGCAAAGGCAAAGAAAAGAAACCCATAATGGTTCCAAGGGAATTATCACATGGACGAAGCGAATATCAATCTCATCATGAAGGAATGGTTAGATGAATGGAAGGTCGAAGGACCAATGGTCATCGACAGTGACTCATATGAAAGTAATCCAATACCGACAACACTCATTGTAGAGTCACCAGCAATAAAAATGAGAGGATCCAAGCGAGTCTAACAGAATACCTCACAACTTTGCAAAGCACAACAACAAAGATGGAACAAGTCCAAAAACACTTCGTCCATGATTCTGACTCAGAAGGAAGATCCGGTGCCACACCGCAATAGAAGACAAATCCATTAGCTTTAACCATGGCACCAAGACTGCGCATTGTCTGCATTGACCCACTAAGTGTTATTTTACCGTGCGATGAATTAGCTTCGAGCGCGTAGAGAATAGAGCACGTGTATATTGATATCGTGATGCTACCCCTTGAAGGTCTACATAATCTGCACCTATAGGTTGTGGAAGAATTACATGATAGAAATATGGTCATACTGAACCAACACCAGGAATTACAAGCAAATTATAGACAGTTGCAGGAAACAAGTGCAAAGAAGGCTAAGGCACTTGAAAGTGAACAGGAGTAGCAAAGAAGAATAGAACAAACTGTAGCTTCGATCTGCATAGAAATACCAGAGTGCGATGAGCAGCCAGAGCTCACAGACACTATCCTTGAGATTGGCTCGGTAGTGAGTGGTCTTAAAGCTGAAATGGAGGACATGGTGATAAAATATAAAGAGAATCTTGCCACCTTGGAAGCTAAGAATCTCCCGAAGACACCACCAGATTAGGCAGAACTAAGAGCAACAGAAGTGAAAGTTGTTGCACAGGAACATAGTCGACGCAATGGCTAAGTGTCAGAGCTTGCTGGATGAAGCGACTAGATCCTGGATTGCGCTGCAAGAGGACCCTCAACTCCTGTAGGTCCAAACCAACTTACAGGAAAAACAAGTAGTGTTAGAATCTCTAAACACGAAGATGAAGAATCTGCAACCAAGAGAGAGACTTCACTGATTTTCGAAAGTCAAAGACCTAAAGAGGGAAATTCAAGCGTTAAGAGAAAAGGAGTCTAAAACCAGAGAAAAGTCACAACCCCTGCAGGAAGAAGCTCATGCTATCTCACAAGAGATTGAAGAAAAGCTGATAGAACTCCGAGAATCAGATAAAATAGTACAAGAGAAAACTCAGGAAGATCTAACACTAGATGTGTTGGACATGGTTAAGGTATTTGAACAAGAAGTTAAAGAAACAGTTGCGAAGCTAGCTGTAACTTATCAAGAATTCACTGCGAAGATAGATCATCCAGGAGAAGCGCAACGGAGTGAACCTATGGAAAGTGGGTCAGGGACGAGCTACATGTAAGTGTTAGGGGCTTGTTGGGCCTGGCCCAAGTAAGCCAATTTTGGATAAGACAATTTTGGGAGCTGCGAGGAGACAGCAAAACACAGCATCGATAGAGTAAGAGAAGCCAATTTTGGATAAGACAGTTTTGGGAGCTGCGAGGAGAAAGAAAAACACAGCATCGATAGAGTAAGAGAGCCAGCGCTGTGGGGTTACAACGTTGGGAGGTTACAGTGCTACGGAGATCCAGCGCCGCGAAGTACAAGCTCCACGAAGATGCAGCATGGTAGAAGTTTTGGACGAAAAATGGTATAAATTCCAGTGAGATCGATCGGCGGTCTATTTTGGTTGAGATACTCCATGATTCCCAGCATGTGGGTAAGGAGTGGCGAAGAGGGAAAGCGACCGGTCACACAGGAAAAGGCAGCACTACGTGAACTGGCTGCATAAAGCCGTTAGAGAAGGGACGACGTGATGAAAGTGACCCGTCAGCATGCACTCGACAGGGGGGCTGAAAATGACGTGATCACGCATAGAAGGATGGCCACGACAACGAATCGCTATCAGAGCCTAAAAGTCCTGGTTAGCGTGGTAACCACACAAGTTTTGGGGAACCTTAGGGTTTTTGAGCCCATCATGAATGTAAAGACATGACCTAAGGGAATGATCTATAAAAGGGCATATGTTGTAAGGGAAAGGGTTAGATTTTGGGGTTAATCTCTAATCTCCTTTTGGTTAATTTTGAATATTGATCTCTGTTGAGAGGAAGACTCATTGTAAAAGGCTCTGCAGCTGTGTGCGCAATGACCTACTGAGAGAGAAGAGAGTCTGCAGTTGAGTGCGCAGACAGAACTGTTGAACACTTCCCATTGATAATATAATCAACAGTTCCTGTGGACATAGCTCCCATCCTGGGGGTGAACCATGTTAATTCCTTGTGTTATGTGACTGAATGTGTTTGCATATGCATATTTGCTTATGTTGAAAGGTTAAGTTCATGTTTATGAGTTCATGTGTTCTTGCTTTTATATGTATTCGCCATAAAGATAAAGGATGGGAATAATATGTTACGTATTGGAGATATGTGAACGAGTATTGAATGCACAAGTATTTCTAAGTCAGATGAATGCATAAGTTGATCAGGTAAACACTTAAACCAGCGAATCCTGTATAGTGTGACTCCTTGAAGCGTAGCACCGAAAGTGCGCTATTACTTTGTAGTTCATCTTATGGTATAAGTTTGCAAGGTTTATAGCTGGATGCATGTGAATGTATAAGTTTACACTAAGTAAAGTATATTGAAGTTGCACAAGTGTCGAAGAGGAAGCACAGTTCTCCATTGCGCTATCTTGTTGTTGAGCATCCATCCCACATCCCACAGTCCTTGGATGCACGATATCTTAAATCATTAACCACGAAGTAGGAGAAATTCACATTGTCCACCATTTTTTTGAAGCAAGCATCACCCGGTTGTGGAAACCCGATTCCGCAACGTTCCCATACTTCACATTGGGTAAGACCTCAGTCTGCTCGCAGACTGTTTCTGAAAGGGCTGGTGAAAAGGGGTTTTGTTGGTTCCCTGAACCATGCAGAACTTGGGTCTATCTTGTAAGCTTAAAGAACACATAAAGAGACAACATTATGTGCTTGTACAATGGCATACAATTCCCTTTGATAAGTTGAGTACTTGCAAATAGTATCATTGAAAGTTTCTAAATGGAATGCCACTGGATGAATTGCTTGTGTGAACATGTCACCCATGGCATAGTCTGATGCATTAGTATCAATTTCAAATGGCTGATGCAAATCAGCTAGCACAAGTACTGGAGCTCTGCAAAGCTTATTATTGGTCTACTAAAAAACTTATTGTTGTGTTGTGGTCCATTTGAAAATTGTCTTTCCACCTCCCTTTGTCAATTGATTCATTGGAAAAAATATGTGGCTGAATCCCAACACAAATATGTGATAGAAATTTGGTAAACCAAGGAAACTCCTTGGTTCATGAATGTTTCTTGGAGTGGGCCATTCCTTGATGACTTGTATATTTTCTTGGTTGGCTCGAATTCCTACGGAGTCGCTCACATATCCCAAGTGTTGTTGAGAAAAGTGTTGTCATTGATGTCAAAGCGCAGTGATGACGATGAAGTGTTATTACTGGTATAACAGATGATATGGAAGATGATGTGGCGTTTAAATGAAAACAAGAAGATAAAAGTGCACCTATAGGAATTTTGGTGCCAATTATGATACCAGCACCTACAAGATTCCAGTACTGATGGAGAAAGAATTATTGGTCAAGCAATTTGTCGAAAAGCGCATAGCAAGAGCTCGAATTTACAAAAGGTGATTTCATGCTTTCATTCATGAAATCCTTAAATAATAACCACGCTATTATTCATAAAGTTGTTGGGGTGTCTAAGAGGACACTAATCCAACATATGAATTTTTTTGAAGGCCCTTCCATCATTCATATATTGGCTTTCCTTTTAGTCTACACAAGCAACATATCAAATTGAAAAGTCTCATCTACAGGTCGGCTCTATAAAAAAGGGATTCAAGAATTTAAATAGAGAGAGAGTTCACTCCATTTGAGGTTGAGGATGTCCGAAAATATAGAATATCTAAGTGAAGGATCAAATCGAATATGAAGAGTGAAGGAGAAGTTCGAGGAAGATTTAAACCTTATTTGAGGATAGGTTTGGGTGCAAAAGTCATAGGTTACAATTCTTGGGTACAAAATTACAGATTGGTGAAATCACTAGAAATCTCCATTGTTTGAAATATCTGGGCACATAAAAAAATGAGTTGCAGAAACAATTGAGTGTTACAGGAAATGATTAGGTTTACAAAAAAATTGAAGGGATAACGATCCAAGGGCATATTTGAAGCAAGGATCTTGAAGTATGTTTTGAGAAGATAAAAAGGGTTGTACATGAATGAATTGTGAAAACTCTATTTTGAAGCTTGTATGAAATTGTTTGAGGGTGGTGTTAAATTTTATAATACATATTAATATAATTTCACTTATTAGGATCACTGAAATTAGAACAGTGCACATAAACAAAGAGACACAAGAGTTTACCCTGGGAAAACCCAAACTTAGGAAAAACCCATCCATCCTTTCTTATTCAAATATTTAGTACAAAGTACAAGTAATCAAATATACAAGAATTAAGAGATATATCAAACCCAGAGATACTAGTCTTCCTCTAGTTGCTTGTTCTCTCTTTTTCACATCTATCTAGCTTACTTGAGAGAACTTGCTTGATGGTCAAATGAGGAGGCATCCAATATTTGTGTATACTTGTTTCTGGGATAATTTTTCACTATGGGGCCAACTTCTCTTGTGTGCTGGGCCGACTTGTCTATGGATTAATATAATATTTTTTTTATTATTTATTTATGGGCCGAATTTGCAAGTGAGCATACCTCATGTATCTACAAACATCAAGACTCCCTCTTAGATAGGGAGGTATCATCATGATGGAACACATCTAGATATCATCTGATCATCATGGATTGTATCATACATATTGTCATCATAATAAAGGTATATTCTTTTTCATGTGGCTACGACCAACATGAAATTCACACAACTCAGTTCATCGAGAAGTGTGATCAACACAGTTCATACAGAACTCATATCGGTCCACACAGAACCACAATCCACATAGGACAAGGATTCCACACATAAATAAGGAGTTCACAAAGAACTCATATTGGTCCACATAGACCCACAATCCACACAGGGCAAGGATTCCACACAGAACTCAAGAATTCACACATAACTCATAATGGTCCACACAGAACCACAATCCACACAGGACAAGGATAGAACTCAGGACAATCAACTCCATCTCCCTCTCAAGGAGGGACACATCATTCTCCACTATCAGGGAGAATGTCACACCGATGCCGCCACCATCAACACTCCCTCTCACCGAGGGAGGCATGATCTACCACTCCAAGTCGATCATGGAAGTACACAAACTTCGCTATGGAAAGAGGCTTGGTGAGAATGTCGATAACTTGATCCTCTATAGGAATATATAGGAGATGAACTGATCCTCTCTATACTATATCTGTAATGTAGTGGTACTTGATCTCCACATGCTTCAACCTATCATGAGATACATGATTCACTGAAAGCTTCACACAACTTTGATTATCACAGTGAATCACGTTCGTTTCAAGCATTTGACCAAACAATCCTGTAAGGAGTTTCTCAATCCATGTTGCTTCCAAAGTTACAACACTCATTGCAATATATTCATCCTTGGTTGTACTCATTGCTGTTGAGGTCTTCTTCCTACTGCACTAGGAAATCATGGTGGAACCCAAACTGAAGAAACACCCAAAGGTTCTCTTTCTATCCACAACACTCCTTTCCCAGTCATAATCTGAATAGAATTAAAATATCATATCACTACTGGAATAATATCTCAATCCATATCCCACTATTTCATGTGATTACCTTAGCTCATGCTTCGCAGCAACCTAATGTACATGTCTCAACTCACACATAAACTAACTGAGAGAACTCACTGCAAAACATATATCTAGTCTATTGTTAACTAGATACATCAATGAACCAATTAGTTGTTTGTACATGGTGGGATCTATTGAGTCTGAATCGAAAGTTGATTCATTCAACTTCTTCAGGTTCGCCTCCATAGGTGTGGATGTGGACTTACAGTCCATCATACCAAATCTCCTCAGGGTATCAATAGTATACTTCCCTTGACTTAGGAATATCTCATCATTTCTCTTCCACACCTCTAATCCCAAGAAGTAATGCAACAAACCAAGTTCCTTCATCTCGAAATCGGAAGTTAGCTTCTTCTTGCACCACTCAATAATTTTCTCATCCTTAGTGAGAAACAAGTCATCGACATAAAGCATCAGGATCAAGGGCTTTCCATCCACAACCTTGTAGTAAAGGTTGGAGTCTTCTTCACTCTCGGTTAAGCCCAAGCTCATCAGATATCCATCAATCCTAGCATACCATGCATGTGGTGTCTTCTTTAGTTTGTATAGGGCCTTCTCTAGTCTACACACATGGAACTCCTTCCCACTAATCACAAAACCATCTAGTTTCTTAATATAGAGATCTTCCTCAATCATACCATTGACGAAGGATGTTTTCACTTCCATTTGATGTAACTTCCATCCCATAGCTGAAGCAAGAGCAATGATTGTCCTTATGGAAGTGTACCAAGCAACATGAGCAAATTTATCATCATAATAAACTCCCTCTTTCAGAGAGAATCCTCTAGCCATAAATATTGCTTTGTGCTTCTCAATGCTCCCATCAGCTGCATGCTTAATCTTGTAAATCCAAACGGAAGTCACTAGTGACTTCCCTTCAAGTCTCAACACAACTTCCCACACATCATTCTTTATGATGGATTGATATTATTCCATCATGGCATATTTCCACATTTGTTGGATAGATGCCTCCTCATAGTTGGAAGGATTATAATCAATTATGTGGGACATCAGTGCAACATATTCTAAAAATATACAAGGCTTCTTGCTCTCCTTGAAAGTACCATGAGGAGCTACAATTTTCTTTACATCCTCTAGAGTCTGATGAGCCTAAACATGCCTCTTCTGACCTACAACAATATCTCTTTGAATATCTTTCGGCTCTACTGGATCAATAGGATCAACACGATCAATCAAATCTACAAAATTGAGTGGATCTACAGGATCCCTTTGAACTACTGAAGAGGGATGGGGAGATGTTACCATCTCCTTTAGAGCTACTTTCTTCTCATTGTCAATCTCCATAGGAGATTCTCTAGAACTTCTAAAGGCTGCCTCCTCTTTGAAGGAGACATCCTTCTTGACCTCAATCTATCTCTGGCATAGGATATATATCTTGTAAGCCTTTGAGGACTCACTATATCCCACAAATGTACCCTTCCTGCCTAAAGGATCTAGCTTTGTCCTCTTTTCCTTGGGCACATGACTGTATACTGGAAAACCAAAGATTCACAAGTGTCCAACTTCTAGCTTCACACCTATGAAGGATTCTTTTGGAGTCATGTTCCTCAATATCTTATGAGGACCTCTATTATGGACATATACTGTGATACTGGAAGCTTCTCCCATAAGAACATAGGCAGGTTCTATTCATGAATCATAGCTTTGAACACCTCTATGATTGACCTATTCTTCTTCTCTGCAACCCCATTCTGTTGAGGGTTGTAAGGAACAATATGCTCCCTCTTGATTCCTACTTCCTTACATATTTCACTGAAATCGGCTGAGGTGTACTATCCTCCATTTTTGGACCTTAGAACCTTAATCCTTTTCCCAGATAGGTTCTCAACCTATGCCTTGAATTACTTGAACTTGTTAAGAACTTCTTCATATTCCTTGGTTTACCAACTCCAACATTCCCATGGACCCGATGTCACTATTTGGAAAAGAAGCCTCAGAATTATTTCCAAGTGCACACCCTCTACAAATGCCATCATGCTCAACTTGGAGTTCGGGAAGACCTATAACCATCTTCCTTAGAGGTGGAAGAGATCTATAGTGTAAGTGAGCAAGTCTTTTGTGCCATAGCTCACTCAAACTGAGGGAATTATGAACTAGAGCCTACACTAGTCATATTGTCAACCTATATAAGATTTCTCCATGAAGACCAATCACAGGAGCTAAATAAATAGTGGAATTATCATGCTATGCAATAACCTTTCCTTCTAAGAGGCAACTTTGTAACCCTTATCTTCTAGAGCAGAAATGGAGAGAAGGCCTATTTTCATTCCTGGTACATAGAGTACTTCACCCAAATGTAGAGAATCACCAGAATCTAAATAGAAGGAAGTGGCGCCATTTCCTTTCACAATATATATGGCATCATCTCCAAATACCACCCTTAGATGTGATTCTCTCTCATCTAGATTTGAGAGGAACTCCTTTTAACCTGTCATATGTTTAGAAGCAACTGTTGTTTATGATTTCTACCTTATAGCGAGGAGAGGGACACTACCAACTTATGGGGTGACAGGTAAATAAATTGATCATATCACATAGGCTTCTACAAAAGGAAAGAGATCAATATTCTTGAAGGCATACCTTATTAATGACGTTCGATCCTAGCTTTTGCTCGCTCCTTCAATCAATCCTTCACTTGATCTTCCGTTTGGTGAACCTGCAATACAAAAAATACCTTCCTCAAAGTATCTTGACTGATATAACAATGATGAAATTGAAATGCAATTTAGACATCAAATACAATCAAGCATTTAATCCAAACAAATATGCAATCCATTAGACATTTGATTGGGACGAGAAGGGTATTTCAACCTTTATTTTCAAAAGCAAATAATCAGTACAATTATACCTGATCATTTAGAGTGCTTGTGCAACCGGATTCTGGACTCCTTCTCTTCACACTAACTTTGGAATTCCTCCAGCATAACAACCCTTAATGCATAGTTTCTCCTCCCCTCTCTCATCTATCCCCCTTGTATTTATGGGACAAGGTAGGCAGTTTGGATTGAGAGGTAGTTTGATTGGGAAGTTGGGGAAGTTGAAAACCAACTTCAACTAATCCCAATTCGTCAAATTAATATATTTTTGATTATATTTTAAGATGTACGCGAGTTTACTCAAGTGGAGTAGCACACAATATGCAACTTTCATGCTTTACAACCATCGTTTGCAAGGCTTTTTGAGGTGTACGCTAGTCTACTGAAGGAAAAGTAGAGTATACTAGCAGGTGTACGCTAGTCTACTGAATGCAAAGTAGAGTATACTAGAAGGTGTATGCTAATCTTATGCCTGTAGGGTAGCGTTCATGCCAAAATGTAGGTAAAAACAGTGTTTTATCAGCTGCTGAGGGGTAAGTCTAGTCCATACATCATCTAAGTCAATCTAGCTCTTCAATCTAAGTTTTCCTTTTGTGTGATCAACAGCTAAATGTGATCATGGATGGAGAAGTGCAGATTTAACCTATAACAGATGCCCCCTAATGTGTGAGGTTGGAGGGAAATGACGGCTGAAATACATTATAATTCCAAGTTAGAGGAGGAGCAAGAAACCGCAGAACCAAGTCACAGAAGTACCTGAAATAACGATCAAGGTCAGCGAGCAATTACAATCTTGACATCATATAGATGTGTAGAATGATACAACATGATCTCCAATACATAACTAGGAGATGTATATATAGCATGGCCACTGAAATACAAGCGTGGATCCATGTTAGAATGAGAGATCATAGCCATAACAACAAACTGGATCTATGTCTCATGGGGAGCCAAAATGAGTGAGGCTCAGTATTGTGCAGCTTGGGTGATAACATAATGAGGTAATGCTATCAAAATCCTAAGGTCTTCATCCAAACAACCCAAGGTACAAACCCTAACCATTTGAATAAATGAGCTGAAGTTGAACATGGGGGGAATCATTTGATTATTGGTCATTGATGTATACCGTTAACAAATGTGAGGGCTTCCACTGATGATGATAATGGGGCTCAAGGTACCTAGTACGATCCAACAAGTGTGAATAAGAGGACTTGAAGTCGAACACCTGAGGAACCCGTCGAATAAAAGGCATTGATGTATTCTCATTATTCGATGATGAGGGAAACTGCCACTGATGACTGCAATCCCCAAGGTACTAACCAAAACTCTAAACTTCATTCCCAGAGAAAAATGAGTTGATGTCGATGGGAAGAAGTGTTGCTTGGTTTTTCAACCAAGCATGTGCAAAGATGCACTTGCTAACTAGTAGCAGCAGTCTCAAATAAAGCAATGTAAATAAGCAAATATAAACTATAGATTGATGGCAGTAAATAGTAAAATAAAGAAATCTAGATTAATAACAATAAGCAAAATTGATTCATAAACATGTAAATAAAAATTAAAACTCTTGTATTACCTCAAATGGTGAGGATGGTGAGTTTTGAGTAGCTCCAATGTCCAATGATCTCTTCTTCTCCAATGCTTCAATGGTTGGGCAAAGCTCAAGATGGATTTTGGCAGCATGAGGATAGGATGAAATATGGATGAATAATGAGGAGCTCCTATCACCTTTTTATAGTTTTTGGGTGATGGGTAATACCATTATAGTTTTGCGGAAACCAATGGTATGGACCAACATGGTTTAGGTCTCTTTTTTCCTCTTTTTCCTTTTTTGAATATTTTTTATATTTTTATTCCCTTTTAATATTTTTTGGGAATTTTGGACACCTTTTGAGGGTTTTTTGTGTTTTTTGAGGAAAAATACATATTTTGAGGGGAAAAATGGATATTATGGTCTTTTTGGTGACCTTTTGAAGGATTTAGAGGCTCAAATGTGTTAAGATTTAATATGCTAAGACAGAAAATAGCAGCATTACATTCCATTTCACAATAATAGCATATACAGGATCACTAAAGAAACAACAAGCATAGCATAAACACAAGAGACACAGATTTATCCTGGGAAAACCTCATGGGGTAGAAAACCCAGCAAAGCTTCCTCAATATAGATGACCAGCAATATACAAAGATGCAAACCAAAGACATGATCTCCTCCTCCACCATAGCAGACCTCTCCTCCACAAGTGCGCTACTCTCAAGTGAGTGAGTGTGTAAAATGAGGAATACACCTCCTCTATTTATACACTACTTTGACATACCTTTGACACAAGACATGTAGGCTCGTATTTAACCAATGGGTTAAATACCCCACTACAATTGACTGGGCTGACCCCTCTAGGGTGGTCTAATAACCCTTTTACCCACATAACACATACAGGGCCGACCCCCACTAGGGAAGTCTAATAACCCAAGTTACCACATTCTGACAGAGGAATAAACATCTTCGGATATACAATAAGATCTTCAAGGAGGAATGAAACATCTCCAGAATAATAAAGTACAAATATAATATTCTTTGAAGTTACAATATCTCAACAAAATGGTGGAAAAAGTGGACAAATGGGTCATGTGAATAAGGGAGTGAGCTAGTGAGCACTTTTTGGGTGTTAACAGATTGCCCCCTGATGTGTGAGGGAAGGAGCTCATCATATGACCGATAGACATCATAGTTCTTTTGTCTTTTTTCCTGGGGTTTGGAGAAGAGAAGAGACCGATTGGAGACTGGAACAACGGTCCCTTGGAAGCTGCAAAAACTGAAAAAATACATGGCCTCAAAATGAATGAGGAATAATCTCTGATAATGGACGAGGCAGGCATACCCATGCTCATGTCAAGACATATACATAACAATTAGGCCCAAGAAGGGGGACCTGAATAATACATAAAAATATGTTGGTACATCATAATGGTCCAGAGGGGACATAATGCTGGGACGTACTCATGATCATACCATGACTGATCTCAATAACTGATACATTGGAAAAGAGCAACAACCATTCTGAAAAAGGTTTCAGAAGGGTTGATGAACTGTTGGAGCTGAAGGTGTCCAACATCTGTAAGGACTCAAAGACTGTGAGCCAATCTCTGAGGAATTTATGTAACTGTGTACTCGAGGGAGTATAAAACTGGGGTACATCTTGAAAACTATCGCTGAGCGCAACCCGGATATTCATAGGAATGTGTAACTAGTTGTTTTCTCAAAAAGACTTATAAATGTGGTAGAGTCAAGTGATATTTGGGGTATTCAACAAATAATTGAAAGGACCGATACCCTGTACGAGTCTCGACGATGCGATCAAGGTGTTGAAGTTGAGCATGTGAGAAACAATCATTTGGAGAGGCATTGAGGACTCCTTTCAAAATGATCCATAGGCACTCATCACCAATGGTGATGAGTCAAAGGCAGAGGGACCTCTGGGTCTATCCTCTGGAATAGATTTGGTTGGCGTCGACAAAGGGAGACCAATAACTACTAAGGCGATGATGTTTCCTTGACAGGAGCGCAAGGTGTACAACTGAAGTGTGATAATACTGATGGTAGGACTGACATACTGTGGGGATGGGGAATAACTAGGGTCATAGAGTGGGTGGACTCAAACTTCCTTTGTTCAGAGCATGATGACATGGTGGTTAACCTGACAGCATAGAAAAATGACTTTTAGGTGTGAGGATTATAGCTTATCAAGGGTATGTATTGCTGACTGGAGTGACTATGGGAGGAGAAGCTGATGGATGCTATTGGAAGACTCTCAGGGTGACATATTGTAGAATACTCTAAACAAAGGAGACCAGAATGGGGAAGCTGCCATATGAGTAGACATGATATGTTGTGGCGCCGAGAAGCACCATTGGGTCCTTCTTCATGGTTTTAATGAGCTCCAAGAAGTGATAAAAGTGTGCTTTGAAATGGTACTGTCCTATGGATTTATGTGAGCCCAGGACTGTTTATGCTTGTGAGTGCTTTCATTTTTAAGGAGTCTGAAAACGATAAGAAGACTCTGAATTTGTGGATGAGTACCGTCCTATAGATTTGTACGAGCCCAAGACAACGATTGTTCATGGTTGCTTTCAATTTTAGGGAGTCTGAAAGCGGTAAGTAGACTCCATTGGTGTGCTCGGCCCGAAAAAGGGATAAAATTATACCGAACAAAGAGGATATTGGTGAGAGCGAGAAGTGATCTCAAGCATCATCACGAGCGCGGAAAATTGAATCCGGCAGTATAAAGAATGTAAAAAATGGACAATGGCCGATGTGGCACATAAACCGAGGCGACGAGGGGCGAGTGAAAAAATGCCTAAAAATTCTGGTGGTGAGAGTGAGAAATGATCTCAAGCATCATCACAAGTTCGGAAAATTGAATCCAATGGTATAAAAATCTCCAATAAACTGACAACAGCTGATGTGGCACGCAAATTGAGGTGGCATGGGGCATGGAAAAAATGCCCGAAAGTGTTTGGTGAGAGCGAGAAATGATCTCAAGCATCATCACGGGGACGGAAATATGAATTCTGAGGTGCAAATGGTGCGAAAAACGGAGATCATACGGACTCCAGAATGGTCAAAGGAAATAACTAGGTTAAAAAATGGCTACAAATAAAGGTGAGCCCACCAAGCCAAGGATGTAGTGGTGGGGAGAAATGATGACCTGCGGGGGAAGAATACTAGGTGTATCAAATCAAATCAAATATACAAGTAATATGTGACCTCAAAAATTTTTGAGATCACGCATGTGAAAAAGTGAGTAGGGTTAATGACCTGCCCCCATGCTATGTGCATGGGGTTTATGATTGCGGATCACATATGTGTTGGTTTGAACAATGGGGTCATTGAAATACTGAGATAGATGTGATGGGGAAGGTTCAAAATGATTGATCATGCCCCCTATCCCAGGGTCGAGGTAATCTATTATTCCCCCTAACTCAGAGGTGTCAATGCGGTGCAGATGCTGTCTTAGAGAGGGATCAACGGGGCATTGACCAACTACTGGCAGGGGGGTGTACCATGAGGCTGTGGGTCGTGGTGGCATACTAAAGTGATGATACGATGATGGGGGATTCCCCTTGCAGGGTGGATGCCCCCAATATCGCTGACGAGAATGACGATGATGATGAGTAGGCAAGGTTTTGGTCCTGCACCCATGTTGTGGACATGTGGTTTCCTCGTTTATTTGAAAAGGTTGAACATGTGGGTCGAAGAGATTAGTGGAAGGGGCTGATCGGACAGAGGGGTCTCCAGTGGAAACCGTGTAAATTGTGTTAATCTCTTCCGAGGAGGAAGATGGTGGGGGATGAATTTCCTCAATAAGAGGAGGGGATGTCTCTAGGTCGGCATTATTCAGTTCGTATAGTGCTGCTCTATAATTTGGGAGATCAGAGCAGTGATGTGAATAACGGTCGTAGATGCCGCATATCGCACAAGGGTGGTTGGTACGCAAATAATTATCACAAGGCTGAGGGGGTAGCTCGAGTTTGACAACTGGAATGTTAGTGTCATCATCCAACATTTGCATATGCTCTTGAAGTGCCAGTAATTGTGGACATTGATGGGTAGCATGGCCTATATCGTCGCACAAAGAGCACCTAGGGGGAACACGGATTGTTGGGGGATTCTTTGCCAACTTTGGAGTTGTTGGTGGGGTGCGGGTGGTGGGTCTAGTGGTGTAGGTTTGCGGTCCTTTGCCCCCATTGTAGCGGAGTTGAGGGGGAGCATTACTAGATGTTGATGCAGTGGTCCGGGTTGGAGGTGGCAGGTTCTGGATGTTTGCTACACCAGGGGGTGGACGGTTAGAAGTATTGATGGGTTGCACCGGTTGTAAAATGACATTCGGTGTCGGGGGAGGGTTTGGGGTAGGTAGGTACCACACAGGTAGTCCTAATGTTAATCCTGGGAGATTAAGTGTAGCCATGACTGGTGTGCTGATGGTGCCTGAAGGGGGAAATAAAAATGGGATAGTATGAATTGGTGTGGCTCCTACATGAGTAGGCACTATGGGTGGTTGGGGCAGTAATGGGGGCTGTTGAGTTGGTGGTTGTGTGTTGTGCGAAAGGGTGCATAAATCAGATATTTCAGTTATTTGGAAAGGGGGTGGGATAGACTGGAACGTGGGAATTTTCGGTGGAGTGGTGAAATGTGTTGAGATCGGAAAGAACACCAACGGTGAAAGCACTCTGCTGGGCCGACATTGACACTGAGAGATGAAAAGCTAGGGTAGAAAATGGGATTAGATACCCCAGTAGTCCTAGCCGTAAACGATGGATACTAAGTGATGTGTGTATCGACCCACGCAGTGTTGTAGCTAACGCATTAAGTATCCCGCCTGGGGAGTACGTTCGCAAGAATGAAACTCAAAGGAATTGACGAGGGCCCGCACAAGAAGTGGAGCATGTGGTTCAATTTGATGCAAAGCGAAGAACCTTACCAGGGCTTGACGTGCTGTGAATCTTCCCGAAAGAGAGGAGTGCCTTCGGGAACACGGACACAGGTGGTCCATATAGGGATAGGGGTACTTTTCTGGTATCACAATAAACTTCAATAAATTTTTTATTTTCCTACCAACTAGATTTTGTTATCCCGGGCAATAAACATGCGTGGGCCATCTCACAGAGTACGTGTCCAAACAATCCAAAGTCTTAATAGTTGGCTCTAGGTCTTCTAGTCGAAGAACAACGTCAATGGAGACGTGTAGGTGCACTATTACGTGGTGAAGATTGCAATTTTCTATGAATTTCCCATTTGTCATCCAATGATGAAACTTTGCATTCTTCCTCCGGTCATGGGAGTATCTGAATATATCCCGGGTCCGACTAAGGAGACGAACGATGTAGGTGAGTTTTGAACTGGTTGTTCAATCATAGGGAGAAAATTTTTAGGTGTATCAGGGGCATATTGGTTTTGACTTGTTTGGAGATTCATGTCGGTCAATGACATCATAAGGAGATGATGAGTACCTGAATCCATCGGTTGGTTTTTGTGTGCAGCATATGTGATTTGCTGTTGTGGTACTGTGGTCTCTTGAGGAGGATCCAATGGATGAGTGTTCACCACTCCTTATGTGGGAAAAAGATTCTCTAGTACCATGGGTTTTGGTTGAGGAGGTGGCGCGCTGGTTGTGTTGCGTGCCCTTGGCGTTGGGTGTCATCAGACCACAGTTGGTGCGCTCGCTCCAAATGGGGGCAAGTGTGTGTGTAATGGCCGTATACCCCGCATATGGAAGATGGGTGGTTTGTTCGTAAATTGGGGTTCTTACCCTGTTTCGGTGGTCGATTAGGGTTTTGGTTGGTGGGGGTAGCGTTGTTGTTGTTTGGAGGATAAGTCTGAGCGACTGGAGGTTGTGGTGCAGCAAGCACTACCTGTGGTGGGTAATAAGCCATTGGGGCTTGTGAGTGAACAGGAGCATGTGTGGCTTGCTGATTATAATATGGAGGTGGTGCATAAGCTAATGGTGCTTTCCCATAACACTGTGGTGGACATGAGGGTCCATGAGTGTGGTGGGTGTGCATTACTGGAGAATACGAAGTTGTAGCTCCAGAATGAGATGTAGCCCTAGAAAGGTCTGGAGCGTTGTTTGTAATCATCATGGTAAAAGGTTTGTTTTGCACCATAACCTAGTCGATAATACCGTTGACGGCATGGGATGCCCCCGGTGCGTCATGCCAAGATGGATCGCCGCGTGGGGCGTCAGGTAAAATGGTGTATAGATATCTAGACTGGGCATATATGAGGTCGAACTGCTGAGATTTTAAGATGGCTTCTTCTTCCGAATGGGTTCGTTCAAAAGCTACATCTTTTCCTATGAGAGGGAGGAGTGATTTGAGGAACCAATCCAAAAAGATACAATCATCAAGCTTTATCTTACAAAGACTATGGTGCTTACGCCACTCATGGATATGATCGATGATGTGCGTAGCGGTGTTCTGTCTACAAGACAACAGTATTTCCACTCTTGCATCATAGCATATAGGTAGTTGAAAGAACTGAAGGAAAGTTGAGGTGAGGGATGTAAACGTGGGGTGTGTCCCATGTGGCTGCTCAATGTACCATTTGGCTGCAGAGCCAGTGAAAGTTCTTTGTAAAAGTTAGAGTCGAATAGAATCATCTACTATGGAGTTTGAGGAACACCATAGGTGAAATGACATGATATGGTTTTGAGGGTCTTCCCCAGCTTTCCCTTCAAACTTTGGGATGTCTGAGGGGAGCTTTGTGGGCATGGGGGGACAAGTAGGGTCATGTCGGATGGGATCATTTTTTAGCTTAGCCAAGTCTAGTAGGTTAAGGCTAGCCATAAATGGAAAACTGGTGGAGGGGTGTGATGTTGTCATGGGGGCATAAGTGCTGGTGGTGGCGTTATGTATTATGCCACTGCCCCCTAGGTGGATATTTGTCATGGGAGGTATGTGCCCTCCATCCATAAGAGTGTGGGAGGGTCCCGCTCCACCAAGTGCAATGGGAGTCATAGATGGGTTGGGAAGATGTCCAAGAGGTGTTGGAATCTAAGTGGTAGCGGGGATAGTAGGTATAGTTGCCATAGTGGGCATGCCTAGGTTAGGTGGGGGTCCTGTATTGGGAAGGGGTCCCATATTAGGCATACCTAATGGGGGTGTGGTAGTTGTGGTGACCATGGTGGCCGTTGTGGTGGTGGGGGTGGATGATGTTCCACCAATAGTGCCTATGAAAAAGTTGTCATAATGTGAACCAACCATGGGGCTAGTGGGTGTGGTGTATGCAGGATTTTCGGATTCTGCCTCAAAGTCAGATGTGAAACGAGGCACGTCAGAATTGGATGATGGGGTTCCGTGCCGATTACGTGTGGAGTCAATGGAACCATACTGGGGGGGGTTCACCTCGGAAACGTCGAGAACGTCTCGGGGACTCAATGGTGATACGTGTGAATTAATCTAGTATGTGGTGATGAGTGCAAAGCTTGAAGGCCCTAATGCAACTGTGTGTGCAAGAGTGGAGCGTAAAAAATAATGGCACTTAGGCCAACAACCGAACTCAAAAACACTTACTATAACAACTATGCTATAGTAAGTGGAGTAATAAAAAAGGATGATCAGAAAACCAACATGCAAATGGATCCTAAAAATAGAAAAAGGTGTACTCACTGACCAAAGGAAGGTAATAGGGAATGCAAACACCTAATCTAAAAAGTATTATGACTCAACAAGGTATATCCTCTGCAAGGTGATGAAACCCAAGTCAGACAATATATATTATTGAATCAAAGGCTAGATATCCCCCTACTGGGAGGGACACCGAGTAGACAATCCTATAAGTTGGGCCACTAAGATACCCCATTCATGACATGTTCGGTTGGGTGAATCTACAGTTTGGTTCTATCGCCGCTATAATCTCATAAGGGTGGTACAACGAGAACTACAAGTGGTATCCTTCGGTTACTGAAAGGATTACGGTATTCCAATCAGGCTTCCGGAACCACTCTGGCTACTTCAACCCTCCTAAGGGAGAGGCCTTCCCAACAAATTGGTGTAAAACCGTGTCAACAAATAATAAGGGATTTTGGTACCCTAAAAGTCAACCACTATGTCTCAACATGAAAAATGAGTGAGGGGTGTTATTTGGATGCTTATCCCCTCAGTCCTACCTAGCTACAAAATTCTTTTTGTGTTCCCCAAGTGGGGTTAGAATGTTGGTTGAGTTAAGGTAAATTTTAAGGCTCACTTGAAATTACTGTGACAGATTGTGTGCTTGTGTGGGTGTATATCAAAACAATTTTCCTTGCATGGGTAATTTAATCACAAACTAAAATAATGATTCCAATTTGTGAAAAAATGAAAGATGTTTCAAATATAAATGCTTTAATAATCTTTTCAAAAAATATGGATTCTTTAAAAGTTTTGTAAGGTAAATCAAATAACGTATGTAAAAATAAATGGATTTCTAAAGTCTTTCTTGGGCAAAATATTGAGCAATTTAGAAATATGGTTCTAACCTTACAATGTATGAACCTTACAACTTGACAAAATACTTAACAAATCTTTCTTTCACTTAACTGAAAATTTTCAAAAAGATTAGTAAAGCATATAATAGAAAATAAATTTGGATTTTTAATGCTGCAAAATAAAATAGTAGGTTGTCCAAAAATTGCAGGGGAGATGGCTGGGAGAAATGGGCCAAAATGGGTGAACTGAAATGATAAATAATACTAAAATAAAAAATTAGAGAAACTTATATGAAAAATTTCTTAAATCTAATCAGATATTTGGATTCCTTGCTTGAAAACACTCAATTTAAAAAAAAAAATCGTCTCAAACGGAGTTCGGGAGAGGGAGATATGAGCGTTTGAAAGTTGGGTCGCGCTGTCAGGAGATAAGATCGCGGATGTCTATGGCAAAACCCACGATCTGAATCGCAGGTGTCTGTGGTAAAACCTGTGATCTGGATCGTAGCTTTCTGTGGCAAAACCCATGATTTCGATCGCGGCTGTCTGCTAAGAAGCTGCGATGTGGATTGCGGATGTGGGTCAAAATCATGTGATTTTACACACAGAAAAAGTTGCCAAAAAGAGAACCCAAAAATTGAAATTTTGGGTTGTTTTAGGCTGCAGAAAGGGCCAATGGCTAGGGCAGCTATGAAGAAGCTGACTAGTATGGTAGATTTATAGTTTTAAAAGGGAAAAACAACTAAAATAAATATCTAAAGCAAGAATTTAAAATTAAAAAAATAGCGGAGTCGCCAAAAACTGTTGCTTGGTTTTTCAACCAAGCATGCGCAAGGATGCACCTGCTAACTAGTAGCAGCAGTCTCAAATAAAGCAATGTAAATAATCAAATATAAACTATATATTGATCAGTAAATAGTAAAACAAAGAAATCTAGATTAATAGCAATAAGCAAAATTGATTCATAAACATGTAAATAAAAATTAAAACTCTTGTATTACCTCAAATGGTGAGGATGGTGAGTTTTGAGTAGCTCCAAGGTTGAGAAGCTCCAATGTCCAATGGTCTCTTCTTCTCCAATGCTTCAATGGTTGGGCAAAGGTCAAGATGGATTTTGGCAGCATGAGGATAGGATGAAATATGGATGAATAATGAGGAGCCCCTATCATTTTTTTATAGTTTTTGGGTGATGGGTAATACCATTATGGTTTTAAGGAAACCAATTGTATGGACCTACATGGTTTAGGTCTCTTTTTCCCTCTTTTTCCTTTTTTGAATATTTTTATTCCCTTTTAATATTTTTGGGGAATTTTGGACCCTTTTTTAGGGTTTTTTGTGTTTTTTGAGGAAAAATACATATTTTGAGGGGGAAAATGGGTATTATGGTCTTTTTGGTGACCTTTTGAAGGTTTTAGAGGCTCAAATGGTGGAAAAAGTGGACAAATGGGTCATGTGAATAAGGGAGTGAGCTAGTGAGCACTTTTTGGGTGTAAACAAGAAGTTTGTTGGAAGGGAGGCCTTAAGGCTCCCTCCATCATCCAACACGAAGAACACTCAAATGGTATGAGCTGATGTGGAGTAGGACAAGTAAAAAAACTAACACTAGGATGGCTGACACATGAGGTCAAGATAAAATGCAGAATGGCCGACACAGGCTGTATCCTTGAACAGTAAACACGACATAAAGTGACTTAGGGAGTTTTCAACATGATGGGAAAGAGATATAAGCTTGCAATGTAGGAGACATTAGTAGACCCTCCATATGGTTGGAAGAATAACCAACCGGGGGAGTAGACAATTCGGAGATCAGGTTGACCCTAAGGTCAAAAAACTAAACCCAACTGAAATGATGGACTTAAGTAGGTGCTGTGTTCAAGGATAGGACTGATTGAATTGCTTTTGAAACTGCAAGATGTGATATACCCTTTTTATCCCTTATTCTTTTTAGATAAAAGAATACCTTTCTTGTTGTTTTAATGAGTCCAAGAAAGAATGAAAACTCGAAATATCCAACCATGTAAAGAGTTTAATGATCCCATGGGAGGAAGACTCAGGAACTTCTACATTGTTTACATAGTTCAAAGAATAGATAGAAGATTACTCTATAGTACTGATCTCTAGATTTTAATATCGAGCCGAGATCTGTTCTTGCTCGCTAGTGTTTTCAATTTTAAGGAGTTTGAAAAACTTAAACAATAACTCCATACACTTACTCGTGGATTTTAATATCAAGCCTGAGTAGGTTAATGCTCGCTAGTGTTTTCTTGTTTATAGAGTCTGAAAAACATAAACAATCCTCTATACACCCTCTCATGGATTTCACATCGAGCCCGAGTAGGTGAGTGCTCGCTGGTGTTTTCATGTTTCGAGAGTCTGAAAACCCTAAAGAAGGCTCCAAAAGGTCATTTTTCATAAAGTTAGTCTCCTCCCTTGAAAAAGTGTAAAACAATGGAAGAAGAACTCTTCTAGACACGGATGACTAGAGTATTCCTTTTTCGTAAGTAATCTGCAGAAGTCTGGAAAAGGGTTAAACTTATACTTAAGTAGATGTCGCTTCAAATCCTTTAATGAGTCTGAAATGAAAACTATACTCAACAATCTTGTCATATTTAAAGAGTATAACAAAAGCATGAACGAGCTCGAAAAAGTAAACTCGTGATCTCCTTACTGTTTTTAACGAGCTCAAAGGAGATACAGAAAAATGCTCATAGCCTCCTTACTGTTTTTAACGAGCTCGAAGGAAAGGTGGAAGATTGCTCGTAGCCTCCTTACTGTTTTTAATGAGCTCGAAGGAAAGGTGGAAGATTGCTCGTAACCTCCTTATTGTTTTTAACGAGTTCGAAGAAAAGGTAGAAGAATGCTCATAGCCTCCTTATTGTTTTTAACGAGCTCAAAGAAAAGGTGGAAGAATGTTCATAGCCTCTTTACAATTTTTAATGAGCTTGAAGAAAAGGTGGAAGAATGATCGTAAATGAATCAATGTCCAAATGAATGGTAGACTGCATTATAGATTCTAGGAAAACTTCATCAAAAGGAAGTATATCATCTCAGATGGAACACATATCTAAACATTCAGATGGAGTCATCACTTGATCAATTGCTGGGACCTAGCCCCGAGAAGGTAAGCATGAATTCAGAGGCTTATTCTCAATAGATATTGGACTCAAGGAACAATATGCCACATAATTTGATTGTGACATAGTAGTGCCTACTGACGGGGGACATACTTGGTCTATAGTTGGGTAATAAGAGGGATCAATAGATGTAAGCTGATCGATAGTGACAATGCTTTCGTTGTGAGGAAAATGCATCACACGAAAGAGCATAAACACCACAGCTTGCATAGCATATACGTAATCCCTCCCGAGGATCATATCAAAATCCATAGGGTCCTTTAAAACCATAAAATCAACTAAGACTCTTTTTCCACCCAAAGTAACAGGTACCTGAGGGAGGAATCCCAACTGTTCACTAGGTATTCTGTCGAAGGTCAACGACCAATTAACAGCTATAACAAGGTTAGGGAAACCTAAATCTCTCCAAGCATAAGGGGATAAGATACTAACAGAGGCTCCTTCATCTACAATACATCGATGAACCGCATGGTGAAGAAGAAGGAAGGCGAGGCCCAGTTAGACTATTCCAATCAAAGGAAATGATCCCAGAGCTTGGTAGGGGTTCACTCGGCACAGATGCAGTGCCCTCATTTATAGGGACATCTGAACTGGTAATGCAGAAGACTTTAGGGACAGGTACATCAGTCTTCAAAGAACTGATGGGATCGGTTGAAGATTGCATCGATTCGATCACTTCACTCTCCAAAGGAAGAGTGGGGTTGACCAAAGATTGCAATGGTTCAACCACTTCATCAACCAAAGGTTGATATGGCTATTAGGAATCTATAGACAATTCAGGAGCAAAGGATCCTTCAGACATGGACCACACTCTCCGCACCTCTGGAATAGCAGGGCACCGGTGAGTAAGGTGATCTCCCTTACAAAGTTTACAAGGGAACTTTGGCTTGCATCCTATAAGCTTAGACTCCATAACAACAACAATACCCTCAACATGACTAGAATTGGCTGACAGATTGCCCCCAGCATGACTTGCATTGGCTGGTTTCTCAGAAGCAGAAGACTTTTGAACTATGGACCACACTCTTTGCACCTCTAGAATAGCAGGGCACCGGTGAGTAAGGTGGTCTCCCTTGCAAAACTTACAAGGGAACTTAAGCTTCTGTTTATTAGGTTTGTCGACAATGTCAACTTTCTCAGCATGACTTGCAGTGGTTGATTCAGTGTCTCCAGTATGACTCACAGGGACTGGTGACTTGTCATTAATATGACCAACAGTGATCAATGACGTGTCCTCAACATGAGAAATAGTGGTTGAAGACATGCTTTCAGTATGATTTGCAGTGACTGAAAGTTTTCTCCCAACATGACCATTAGAGGTTGGGTAGGTGCCCCCAGCATGACCTTCAGAGGATGGGTGGCGAGGTTCAGTATGATTCACAATGACTGAGTGTTTTTTCCTAGCATGACCTCCAAAGGTTGGATAAGTGCCCCCATCATGACCTCCATAGGCTGGGTGGTTGCCCCCTTGCTTTGGCATCTTCTTCCTATTCTTCCTTCGTCTATTCCTTTTATACTACTGGTTACTAGTATTACTACTTTCAGCACATGAGGTAGAAGGAGGAGGAGAAGATGTTACTGGAAAAGAAGGCATAGGGTTTTGGTGCTCTTGATGTGAAGTGCTTACTTGAGAGGCATCAGGAGCATGCAAGGCATTCGGAGTGGAAAACAACCAAATCGGTAGCCCTATAGTGAATCTTGGAAGATTCAAAGTAGCCATTAAGGGAGTACCAATGTTTTCAATGAATAGAAAAGCACAAGGATCCCCTTGAACAGGGATCCCTTGATTGGTGCTCACTGGGATGCTATCCATAGTTCTGACTCAATGGGCCAGAAATATCTAAGTCCAACTAAGGGCGAGAGGCACAAAGAGCACACCATTACAAAATCCCAAGTATCCAAAACTAGGAAAACAAGGATGGTGAATACTCTCAATAGAAAGTCTAGGATGATCAGGGCCCAGAACAAGCTAGTAGAGCATCGAAGAATAGTTATACGACGTCCAGTTCAGGTCCTCTGGGTGAAAGCATTTGAATCACCATACCGCCCTCGTGGGATTACTTAAAAGGGTTACCTTCCATATATGTCCTAGGTACAATGAAAATAGCCTTTCACTGCCACCTGTGTAAGAATCCCTAAAGTCAAGATACTAAGGCTACCATTAACATGAAAGAAGCTCTAGGGATAGCCGCAGGTCCGACTAGAATGCATGGGCAGGGTAGCTAAGCCCGAAATCCAAAAAGGATCCGTGTACGCGAACCAGCCTTGGTGTATGCTCCGAATGAAAAGTGAAGGGGTATCCTCACTATTTCACCTTCGCAAGACCTCGTGCTTAACTCCGGTTTCAGTGGAGCTTCCAGAACAACTTTGATGTCAATGGGTTTACCTAAAAACAGTCTCACTACGATTATTGAGTAATGAAAATGGTTTTAGATAGTTAAAGTGTGTTCTAATCCGAAACCCTAGCCTAAGCTAGTTGGTGTAGTGACATCCCTAGAAAGAAAAGTTGATAATAACTTTTATTAATTATTCTTTTTAAGGGTTGTTCTTTAATCAAAGGTTGCAGTGCATTGTGTGGCATGGTTGTGACAGAAAGTAAAGTGCATAAATGAAACAACTTTCAAAACAACAAAAACTCTTTTTCTTTTTCCGTTTATGCTCTTTCCAAAATGAAAACTAAGCAAACCTAAAAAAAGTTTCTTTTTTTATTTTCTTTTCAAATTCAAAACAAAGTAAACTATGCTACTTCGAAATGATTATAAGTCTCACTACTTTAAACTACCAAACTCATTTTTTTTCTTTTTTTGATATATGTAAAAGAAAAAGAATTCGAAAATGGAAGTAAGTAAGACCTAAAAGAGAAATGTGAGTAAGGAAAAACAACTCTAAAGCTCACAACAATCAAATCAATGACTTGACAAAAACTTGTCCTACAAAGTTTTTCAAAGGAAAAAGCTTTGGGCTTGGAAACAAAGTGAAAAGAAAACATGGATAAAAGACGCTTGTAATGGAAAGGAAAACCTCCAAGGTTGCTCCAAAGCAACAAAAACCCTAAGAAATCACTAAGCCAAGCAAAAGGTAGGCAAGTGAACCAAAGATGACCTTACAATCACAAAGTCTCGAATGGAAGCAAATTGAAAGACTTCAACTTACTTGAAGTGAAACTGACAAAGCAATCAGGAAGTGTCTGGACTCAAAAAAAATTTGAAAACACCCTAAGGACTCCAACTTGGGGTCAAACCCTAAATCAAAGGACAAGACACCATCAAAGTGTACTAGTGTTTCCACAAACAACAAATGTTATAAAACAAAGGTTTGTATACCTGCAACAAGCCTATAGGGTACAGGAGTGCAGCTATGTCCAACAAGGAACAATATGCGGTCTTCAAAAAGAGTCACAAACAAGAAAGACACCTCAAAAGTACTCAAGCAAGCAAAAGATGACCTAAGGAACTTAAGAGAGGAAAACAAGACTCAACAAGGGCATAAAGACCTCAAGGATCAGTTAAGAAGGCAAAGCAAGAGGCTGGAAATCAAACCAAACAAGTAGAAATCAAATCCCAAAAGAAAACAGAGACTTACAGGAAAATACTCTACTGTGCAGTGTATAAAATTGCACACACTGGGAGATGTACCCTACTGTGCAGTAGGGAAAGCAACATTTTTCATCTATTGTACGCTACTGTATGTATGGAAGACTAGTGTTCATGTCAGGAAAGGTATGAAATAGGATTTGAAACCTCAAATTGAGATGAGTCAAGCAAGGGGAAGCAGGTAACAATGACCTATAGGGCCTCTCAGAGGATCAAAAAGACCAAAACGTACTGGAAGGAAAACTAACTATGTCTCCTAGAGAAGAAAACAACCGGTCCCCAGCGGAGTCGCCAGTCTGTTGTTCAGGATTTCTACCTTATAGCGAGGAGAGGAACACTACCAACTTATGGGGTGACAGGTAAATACATTGATCATATCACATAGGCTTCTACAAAAGGAAAGAGATCAATATTCTTGAAGGCATACCTTACTAACGACGTTCGATCTTAGCTTTCACTCACTCCTTCGATCGATCCTTCACTTGATCTTCCATTTGGTGAAACTGCAATGCAAAAGATACCTTCCTCAACATATCTTGATTGATATAACAATGATAAAATTGAAATGCAATTTAGACATCAAATACAATCAAGCATTTAATCCAAACAAATATGCAATACATTAGACATTTGATTGGGATGGGAATGCTATTTCAACCTTTATTGTCAAAAGAAAATAATCAGTGCAATTATACCTGATCATTCATAGTGCTTGTGCAACCGGATTCTGGGCTCCTGCTCTTCACACTAACTTTGGAATTCCTCCAGCATAACAACCCTTAATGCATAGTTTCTCCTCCCCTCTCTCATCTATCCGCCTTGAATTTATGGGACAAGGTAGGCAGTTTGGATCGAGAGGTAGTTTGATTGGGAAGTTGGGGAAGTTGCAAACCAACTTCAACTAATCCCAATTCGTCAAATTAATATATTTTTGATTACATTTTAAGATGTACGGGAGTTTCCTCAAGTGGAGTAGCGCACAATATGCAACTTTCATGCTTTACAACCAGCGTTTGCAAGGTTTTTTGAGGTGTACGCTAGTCTACTGAAGGCAAAGTAGAGTATACTAGTAGGTGTACGCTAGTCTACTGAAGGAAAAGTAGAGTATACTAGAAGGTGTACGCTACTCTTATGCCTATAGGGTAGCATTCATGCCAAAATGTAGTTAAAAACAGTGTTTTGTCAGCTGTTGAGGGGTAAGTCTAGTCCATACATCATCTAAGTCAATCTAGCTCTTCAATCCAAGTTGTCATTTTGTGTGATCAATAGCTAAATGTGATCACGGATGGAGAAGTGCAGATTTGACCTATAACAACAACACTATCTAATAACCAAGTATTACTAGTAGTAGGAACAATACCTAAGAGAGATGATATGAAGAAGAACTCTTTTGCATTCCTTGAATTCTTTGGTGGAGTCTCTTCATCAACATCAGCGGTAGAGGCATGCTACTTTCTCTTATTTGTGCTACATTGTCTTGCATATTGGCCATACTTTCTGCAGTTATAACATTGAAGTGAAAGATCCTTCTTCTTCTTTTGCTTTGAAATTAGACTTGATATTTCACCTTTGTATTTTCTACCAAATCTCTTCTTTCCTTTTCATTTTCCCTCCTTACCATGTGAAACAAGAGCTTTTATTTTTTCATGATGAGAGGAATGAACATTGTTTATGGCTGCAAGTATGGTCTCCTCTTGTGTACAATCTACCCACAAATGATGACACTTGGGTAGCTCGGATATTCCACTCACACTTTGAATGAATGGTTCCCAAGAATGAGGGAGATCATTTAGAGTCATAATCACAAGTTCTCTATCTACAATTATTTATCCAATGGTTCCCACTTGATCCTTGATTTATGAAATCTTCATGAAGTAGCATGCAATAGAATTTGATTTGGTCATCTTCACATTTGAGAGTTGTTGTCTCAAAGCAAGAGCCTTATTGGAATTTGTATTCTCAAATAACTTTTTCAAGGTATCAAACATGGATTTCATTGTCTTCTTTTGAGATATTTGAGGGATAAAATGATCCTTGATCAAATCTATTATAGTCCTTCTTGTCTTGGCATCACTCTTCTTCCATTGAACCTTTACTGCTACTTCTTCTGGTTTTGTTGCTCATTCTTCAACAAAGTTTAGAAAATCACTTTCTTCTAAGAAAATTGTTAGTTTTTCAGAAATTTAAATCTGATCTAGGATCTTAACTGAGAGAATAACATGTACAGCATATCTACAGCATATCAATCATGGACACAATAATGCAAGCACACAAGAGACACAGAGTTTCACTGGGGAAAACCAAGAAGGTGAAAAACCCCGCAACTTCCTTAGAGATAGATAGAGAAATAATACAACCCAAGCATAAGAGATAGTCTTCTCCTAGCAGTAGCTTCTCCTCCTCCACAAGTGCGCCACTTTCCAATGAGAGTATGAGAGAGAAAGTGAATGATCAAATAGAGTGCCTCCCGCACTCTATTTATACATGACTTGACTTGCCTAATAACCTTTACTAGGTCGGCCTTAACTTAACCACATAACATAATGCTGACAGGGCCAACCCCCACTAGGGTGGTCTAAAAACCCTTTTACCCACATGTTTTATACAGGGTCGACCCCCACTAGGGTGGTCTAATAACCCTTTTACCCACATGTCTTATACAGGGCCGACCCCAACAAGGTGGTCTAATAACCCATCAAGTATAAGTTACGACACTTACAATATAAAGGACGACATTTCTGTATAGATGAATAATAACATCTCTATAGGAATACAAACACTTCCGTATAGAGGAATAATAACATCTCTATAGGAATACAATATACATATATGAAATACATTCCGAAGTTACATATACATCAACACTCCCTCTTAATTAGGAAGGTATTTCTTGACACAGATATGCTTGCACAAGTCTTCTTCTCTAGATCATCGTCATCGTCATTGTTGCTACTGTCTCAATCAATCTCCGATCTACTCGTCATAGGAATTTCTACAGAACTAGTCATTTTTCATACTGGATGTAGGCCCACCACCTGCAGGTCTTCATCATCATTGGCCATACTGTGGAATCCTCAGGACTGATTACGTGCGTCAACAAAACCTCGAAAGAGCACCCCAAGCATTTTACGAGCACACAGCTCAACCTATCGGATCTCCCAGGATCTTTTACATGTGACTGTCACAAAACCTTAAAAGAGTGTCTTTCCAAGCAAGATCTCTAAAGAGCATCTGAGGCCTTTTTCATCCTATCCAGATCTCCAGGACTTATTACATGTGACCCCTACCACAAAACCTTAAAAGAGTGTCTTGCTAAGCAAGATCTCTAAAGAGCATCTAAGGCCTTTTTCATCCTATCCATATCTCCAGGACTTATTACATGTGGTCCCCACAAAACCTTAAAAGAGTATCTTGCCAAGCAAGATCTCTAAAGAGCATCTGAGGCCTTTTTCATCCTGTCCATATCTCCAGGACTTATTACATGTGGTCTAGTAAAACCTTAAAAGAGTTTCTTGCCAAGCAAGATCTCTAAAGAGCATCTGAGTCCTTTTTCATCCTGTCTAGATCTCCAGGACTTATTACACGCTACCCTTGCACAACCTATCCACGACCACAGAGTATCAACCTGATACTCATCATACATCGTCCTGATGTACATGATCATCCTGATCATCATCACTGCATCGTCCTGATGCATGTCATCTGGAGCAACATCCTGAAGCTCGTCATCCATGATCATCCTGATCATACAATGCATCCACCTGATGAATACCAAGTATCTACCTGATACATATCATCATACATGATCCACCTGATCATACAATGTATCCACCTGATACATACACAGATACATGATCCACCTGATCATACAATGTATCCACCTGATATATATCAACATACATGATCTACCTGATCATACAACGTATCCACCTGATACATATACAGATACATGGTCCAAGCATCCAACATGATGCATATACGGAGCAATAACTGGAGCATCGTCCTGATGCTCATCATCCAACGTTTACATCCACAGCCATGGGAAGGATCCTCCTCTCACCATGCTTGGAATGGATTCCATCAAATATGTCCATCACTTATTCCTTGAAGTGTCGTCAATCTGAACAACACCAAGCCTCTCTCTGAAGTACTCAAACTTCACTCTGGCTAGTGGTTTTGTCAACACGTCTGCAATCTACTCATTCGTCGCAACATAGAGGAGCTTCACTGATCCTCTCTGCACCATATCCCTGATATAGTGATATTTGATCTCAATGTGTTTTGACCTGTCATGGAACACTGGGTTCTCAGACAACTTCACACAACTCTGGTTGTCACAAAAGATACCAGTAGCCTCCAACGGGAGATCAAATAACTTAGATAGTAGCTTCCGGAGCCATACTGCCTCACAACTAGCCGAACAAGCTGCAACATACTTTGCTTCAGCTATACTCAGTGCTACATAGGACTACTTCCTACTAAACCAAGAGATCACACCTGATCCCATACTGAAGCAACACCCAGATGTGCTCTTCCTATCTGCAGCACTGCCTGCCTAATCTGAATCAACATAAACCTGTAGGTTAAACTTTTGATTCGCATCATACTTGAGCCCATAATTAACTGTACCCTTCAGGTACCTTAGAATATGATTTTCAACTATCAGGTGAACATGTCTCATATCTGTCAAGTACTGGCTCAAGGTGTTCACCGCAAAGCAGATATCTGGTCTCGTATTCGTCAGGTACATCAAGGACCCAATCATCTGATGATACATAGTGACATCAATCGGATCAGATGAAACATCACACAGAATATTCATGTTCGATGCCATAGGTGTGGACTCTGCCATCTGCACTCTGCCACACCTCCATGCCTAGAAAATAGTGCATCATCCCTAAGTCCTTCATCTCGAACTCGACAGCAAACTTCCTCTTCGTGTTGTCAATCAATCTATCCTCTCATGTTACAAACAGGTCATCCACATACAATAAGAGTATCACAGGATTTCCTTCCTCAACCTTGTAGTAAAGGTTGGAATCCGCTTTACTCTTGGTAAAGCCCAAACTGGATAGAAAGATGTCCATCCTACCATACCAAGTCCTGGGAGCTTGCTTCAAGCCATACAAGGTTTTCTTCAACTTGCACACATATGACTCTCTATCATGTGTCTCAAAACCAAGTGGATGCACCACATACACTTCCTCCTCGACTACACCATTCAAGAAAGCTGTCTTGACATCCATCTGGTGTATCTTCCATTTTATCACTGCAGCCAGAGCAAGTACTGATCTAATGGAAGTGTATCTGGCTACAGGAGAAAAAAAATTTCATAGTCTATTCCCTCTTTTTGAGAGAAGCAACGAGCTACGATCCTCGCTTTGTATTTTTCTATGCTACCATCTGCAGCATGCTTGATCTTATAGATCCACTTGGAAGTCACAATAGGCTTCCCTTCAGGTTTTGGGACTGCATCCCAAATATCATTCTTCATGACCAACTTGTACTCCTCGATCATGGCATTCTTCCCGAATCCTGGGAACTTCAATATCTTCAATATCTTCAACAAATAACTTTGTTGCTAAACAAATGTTGTAGTCCTTTTGTAGGTGATGGTATACGATATTTCCTACAAAACAAGTTAAATTGCATGATTAGAAACAGCTCGTAGTTTTCAGAACAAATTCTTACACATAAAGAAATATGTCATACAATCATGCAATTATTTTAGCCAATGCTTCAATACAACATTTATCCATATCCCATAACTTTCTAGATGCCTTCCAATCTCTACCAGAACATTGTTAAGAGTGTGCACAACTCCCAACGTGTCAGCAAAGAGGTTTCATTCTAGATAAGTAGCAGTGGAATGTTGTACAGTGCCATAGGACACTTACCCATCACATGCATATTAGTAGTATATTGTTCATTAATGCAATTATTCTAATATGCATAATACACACCCTAAGTCTAGGAACATAAGCATATACATCATTGAAGAATATTATTTAAACAAACAAGTATGCAAGAAATGACAATCCAAATACTTATCTTTGTTTCGTTGTAGGGTGGACTCCCTCTCAATATTTGCTTCCTTGCAGGAACTACTAGAGTGTGCTCCCTCTTGATCTTTGCTTCCTGGATTACCTGTCTTTGAACTTATATCCATCCTCTATCACTATGCATACTTACTAGTATCATCATTGTGTTATCCTCGAGGTCTCATACACAATCATACATTCATTAGTATAGTCTCAATACTATAAAACATTATGATTCTAAGTAATCTTAAACATGTATAGTCAAGATCATTTCATACATAGATAATTTATCACAAGCACTAGTATTCAAGGTTTCAGGGAGTACTTCCTTTTACTCATGCATATTCTTATTGACCACAAGACTCTTCTGGTTAGTCATATTATCAATCAAAGTAAGAAGCATAATATGCCTAAACCCATGATTACTAACTTCAATGAATAATCATTATCAATCATGCCATGTATATTTATATAATAGATTCTAACACAAGGTAGGATTCTAACTTGATATAGGAAAAACATACCTGGTTATCATACTTGCTAGTTATGTCTAGCAATGTCTTCTTGTTCTCTTCAATGACTTGTGCTAGTAACCTACATATCTCATAGGTTAAGCATTGTAGAACAAAAGTATACATACCTCGTAAGTACATCTTCTATGTGATCCATGTCAATGGATGAATCTTTGTCTTCATGTCACCATGGTCATATGTTCTTGATCTAGAACTTGATTTGTCTTTCTAGATGTACCTTTCATATTAGCGGACAACATTAAGCTCATACAACACCACAATGCATTAGTACAATCATAAGTGTCAAAACCCTAATCAATGAATATTTGCATTCATAATTTCATTAAGGTGATACGACAAGTCTAAAGTTAATCAAGATTGTACTAACCTTAATGAAGACAAACATACCATAAAATTAATCATGAACAGATCTCGAAACATACTTGGATAATTCATACCTGTCAAGATTGCTTGTAATCTTCTTATGTAAGGCCTTAGCCTCAACTCCCTCTGAAATAGGAACTTCTTCACTTATGCAGGTGACTAATCCATTCTCTTCTAGGATAAACCCAATCCACTTTGATTTGTAGAAATTGGATCTGGAGATGGATTAGGGTTTGTCAGAGAAACCCTAAATATTCAAACTTTGAATTTCAAGCTTCTGAAAGGATAGAAAGATGCACCTTTCTGAGCTGGTCAAGCTGGTATACTCAGAATTTGAAAACTGCAAAGTTTCACCCCTCAAAATTGTCTTTTAGATTTTCGGATTCACTAGGGAGGACCCTGAATTAGGGTTTGATTTTCCTTGAGATTCACCCAACCAAATAGTTTGATCCAAATATCTAAACTACAATTTTTCCAAGGAGCTTCCAGCTATGGTCACAAATTTAAAAAATTCCCATTTTTGCAGAAACCCTAATTTTTTTCACTTTTCCGATCAAAGTCCCGAACTAGGGTTCGATCAAGCTCGGCCTTCTACCCAACCAAAAAATTTGATCTTGGTCTCTAAATTTCAATTTTGATGAGGATCATTTAGCCATGGTCTCCGATACAAAAATTCCAACATTCTCCGAAACCCTAAATTCCTGGAGCCATGAATGAAGGTGCTCAAAATCCAATTATGTTTTGATAGAAATATGCACCTGATTGTTTCTAGTGTAACTCTGAAATTACAACTCCGCGGGATCTAAAACTATGATCTATGGTAGCCTGACCTGTCATCTTTCCAACCCCATAGGTCTGACCTCAATTGGATTCTCTGAGAGAGATTTATGCCACGCGTCGCAACATGACCTGTTTATGGGATAAAACAGGAGAGCGAACTTGTACGGAGTGCCATGTGTCACTGGTTCAACTTAGGCCTCTGAAAACCTTACTCGAGAAACTAAATTCCATGCCCTACCTGTCACTTTTTATGAAATTTCATTTGGAGCTTCCTATCCTAATTTATGACCTTTTTTCCTAGGTCACATGTTTATGACTGAGATCTGGAAGAGGTAGAAACCCTATATTGTACAGATCATAAAACACAAAGTACAATGAATTAGAAGTTTTGCTTCAGACAAAAGGTACATGGGTATCTTATCTTCGACCTGTAAGAGTTTCAGATCCCAAAACCTTTCCTAAATGTATTTATAGAGAAATATCTACGATGACTGGTTTTTGCTATATCAAGCCCTAGCTTCGCAAGTGCAACAAGTGTCATAAATGCCATACCATGCCTTCTTTCAGGCTAACTCTGATACCATGTTAGTTTTTCAGAAATTTCATTCTGATCTAGGATCTTAATTGAGAGAATAACATGTACAACATATCTATAGTATATCTACAACATATCAATCATGGACACAATAATGCAAGCACACAAGAGACACGGAGTTTCACCAATGAAAACCAAGAAGGTGAGAAACCCTGCAACTTCCTCAGAGATAGATAGAGAAATGATACAACCCAAGCATAAGAGATAGTCTTCTCCTAGAAGTAGCTTCTCCTCCTCCACAAGTTCGACACTCTCCAATGAGAGTATGAGAGAGTAAGTGAATGATCAAATAGAGTGCCTTCCGCACTCTAAGAATACATGACTTGAATTGCCTAGTAACCTTTACTAGGTCGGCCTTAACTTAACCACATAACATAATGCTGACAAGGCCGACCCCCACTAGGGTGGTTTAATAACCCATCAAGTATAAGTTACAACACTTACAATATAAATGACGACATTTCCCTATAGAGGAATAATAACATCTCTATAGGAATACAAACACTTCCGTATAGAGCAATAATAACATCTCTATAGTAATACAATATACATATATGAAATACATTCCGAAGTTACATATACATCAACAAAAATAAGTACCCTGGATTTCCATGAGACAAATTTGGAAGCCCCATCAAGTCTATCTTCAACCTTGATCCTGGTCATCTTTACTGAAGGTAGGAAAGTTGAATTCTGGTTCAGAAACCCTATCAGGCGCTAAGTCAAAATTGAAGTTTGGATTTTGAGAAAACCGCTTCCATGGGTGAATGCGTCCTTGTAAGGAAGGTTGAGAGAGTCTCCTTTTATTCTAAATCTTTGGACAAAATAGCTCAAAAAATTGAAACCCTAGTTTGTAAATTTTCTATAGAATTTAGGTCAGATCGGAAATTTCTCTGAATGAATATCTTCCTCCATAGATAGTTTGATCCCTCCTAGGGTGAGTTAGAATATGGTAATTTTAGATCAAATATGTGGTTGGAAATTCTATAAATAAGAAGCCCCAGTTTCCGACACGATCTCTTTCGGCAGTTCTTTGATACCATGTTAAATTTTATAATATATAGCAGTATTGATCTAGATTTATGTGAGAACGAAATGAAAGAGAATATATATATATATATATATATATATTCACATACACAGATATATGGCAAGAAACACAGAGATATAGTAAACTCAGATTCTATTAAATGAATGAAATAGAACAAACTGTAAAATAAAAGCATCTAGAATGGTGATAGCTATATCTCTGAGAAGAGATGTGGCGGTTACGCTCATTTGTGATACGATGAATACAAGAAGAGGCTGAAAGAGCCTATTTATCATAAGCATGAGGGTAAGAACCCTAAACATCCAAAATCCTAACCCTATAAGAAGAACTGTCATAAAGTTTGCGGCCCCAAGGTGGTTAGTTGAACAATCAACTTCCTGGGGTCATAACTTTTGCATATGATCTCTGTTTGGGGTGCTCGATAGCCCGTTGGAAAGGTCTTTTCGAGATATACAAATTTCAAGGGGGTAATATGCATGCCATTGGAAACCATTTTCCCCTTGGAATATCCAAAAAATGTCATTTAGGGCCCCAAAACGGCCCCAGAAGTTCGAGACCCAAAAAATTGTAGAAAAATTACAAGAAATATGCCAGAATGGAAAACTATTTTGAGCTAATGGAATAGGTGGGTGGCCACCTATATCCATGTGGATCAGTCCTCCCCCCTTAGGAAGCAATGGTATCCATTGCGTTGAGTGCCCCCATCAGGTGGGGAAACTTCTGTTGAACTTGACTCTTGGTGAGCCACTTTCCTTGGTGAAGTAGTTTCCCTGCTTTAACAACCCGATATAGCTGGATCTTTTGCTAGCGAGTTCCCTTAACATATGTGTCCATGATATGATCAATGGTTTCCTGTTCGATGCATTTAGGATTAATCTCTGTAGGTTTCAATTGCTCTTCCACCTCCGAGGTGTCCAACAATGGTGGAAAATATGGGTGAAGGAGCTCCACATTGAATACTAGGTGTAGGCCAAGGAATGGAGGAATGCTTAGCTGAAAGGAATTGTCACCAACTACCTTGGTGATGGTGTACAACCCATAGCTAAGTGGATGAAGCTTGCGATGGGGTCCTGTGAGCCTCTTTTTCTGCAAATGCAACCAAACCTTATCACCCACCTGGAACTTGTGTGGAACTCGATGCTGGTCATGTCGTTGCTTGTACTTAGTATTGGTCTTTTCCAAAATTTCATGGACCTGTTGGTAGATTTGTTGGATTCGTTCAACAAATCTGGTGGCCTTATCAGACTTAGTCTGAGCATGGGGATATTCCTCTTGTGTGGATGCAATAGGAATATCTACATCAATTGGTGTGAGTGGTTGGAACCCCAGACACACTTGAAAAGGATTGTGGCTGGTAGAGCTATGAATGGCTCTATTATAGCTATGATGAACATAAGGAAGGATCTCATCCCATGTGCAGGGATGTTTAGAACTGTACATTCTCAAAATATGCACAATCATCCTGTTGACTATGCACAATCATCCTATTTAGAAAGGTGATGTGTATTTGGCCTCTAGGAGTGCATAGTCAGATCATGACTCCTGGATGATTGAATCTGGTGCATCATATCATATGACACCTTCAAGAGAATGATTTTGTGAGTATGAGAATTTCAATGGTGGTTATGTCCTAATGGGATATGATTCACCGACCATTATAGTCGAATGAGGTAAATTTCGATTGAAACGGAAAGATGGAAGAATAAGAACACTTCCATGAGTGTTGCATATCCTAGGTTTGGACCAAAACCTGATCTCAATTAATAAGATGGGGAATTCAGGAATGTAGTATGTATTTGATAAAGATACATGCAAGATTGTGTGAGGACAAATGGTACTGATGAGAGGTGTTTGGACTAGAACTTTGTACAAGTTTTTAAGAAAGAAAAGCAACGATGAATGTGCTAATGTGATATGTTCGGAGTCCGACAGAACATGTGCTTGTCTATTTGACTCGACCATGTTGTGGCATTAACATATGTGATATATTGGTGAGAAAGGTTTCATGCTATGCTTAGTAAAGTTATGGCTGAAGTTCTCCCTGATTTTTCTAAAGAAGTCAACTTCTATGAACATTGTATTTCTGGTAAACATAGTGGATTCTCATATGGTACTACTAGGGCTAAGGAAATACTTGAATTAATACATAGTGATGTATTTGGAAATGTGCCAATCCATTCACTATCATGATATCATTATTGTGTTTCCTTCATAGATGATTTCAACAGAATGACATGGTTATATTTTTTGAGAAAGAAATTTGAGTTTTTTGAAAGGTTTCAAGAGTCAAAGATGTTGTGGAAAATCAAACTAGTAAAAGGATCAAGGTGCTGAGTACTAATAACAAAGGAGAATTATGTGGAAAGGAGTTCGGCCAATTATGTAGATAGAACAATATAACTCAACAAAACACAAATCCATACATTCATCAACAAAATGAAGTCGCTAACAGAATGGACAGAATGATGATGGAGTAAGCTAGAAGTATGCTAAGTGGTGTAGGAATCGCACAAGAATTTTGGGAAAAGGAAGTTGACATGGCATGTTACCTAGTGAATAGGTCATAATCGATGGTTCTGGTCGACAAGACTCCATATGAGGCATGGGATGGTAAAAATCCCTCTCTAACACATCTTAGAGTTTTTGGGTGTGATACCTTTGTGCATATCCCAAAGGAGAAGACAAGAAAACTCGACAGCAAGTCGGAGAAATGCACCTTGATCAGGTACAAGGATGGAGTGAAAGGGTATAATTGTGGAATTTGGCTACAAGGAAGGCAATTTATAGAAGATATGTGATCTTTATAGAAGTCATATGTACCTCCAGGGATGGAGAGGTTAAAAGAGAAAAGGAACTAGAAAAGAAAGAGTTTAAAGTGATTGGTGAAAATCTATATTTAGGTGAGCTACTTGAATCTGACAAAGAGGTGAATGGAAAATTTTAGGGGATAATCTTAGCCCATGGGATAAATTTAGGGGTTTTAAATTTTTAATGGGATATTTTTTTTATTAAACAGTTGTTAGGGATTATCCCACATTTTATTTATTTATTTTTAATGGGTAGAAGGTTAGCCCAATCGAATTTAAAAAGGGGAGGCAATATAAAACAATTTCGCCCCTCTAAAAATCAATTTAAGCCTCTTTTCACCCACGAAAATATAGGTAGATCCTATTTTTCCTGGATTTACAGAAATGGCAATTGTTATGGGCTCTTTCACCTTATATCAATCATGGAAATCAAATTTGGAGTTACATTCATCTAGATTTTATTGGTTGAATGTCCTTTTGCAAGTTACTTAATGTTCACATGTGAAGGGAAGTTGATATTTACTATTAGGTCTTATAGTGACCCATTTGCATCTAGGAGAGTTCTAAATCCCATTGCCTCGGATCTAAAGTTTCCCCAAGAAACATGGGGATTGTGAAGCTCTTGATTGGTGATGCAACAATAACATTTCTATGGGTGTTTGGGGCAGCATGCCTAGGGGTTGGGACTTCGTTCATAGTTGCATACATGGGCATGCAGGGGCCTCTTTGCTGCCCCTGCAATGGGTGGATAAACCTGGAATCCCACTGTCTTTGCTGCCTCTTTTTCTTTGGGTATTGTCAGGTATTTTGACATGTTTCTTGTTTTTTTAATTGAATTTTACGGTTCTCAAAGGATTTTTGCAAGGTTGAAATTGTATTTTGTGATTGGTTAACCTATTTTGCAGCATAGATGTTTCTCTTTTAGTAATGAGGAATACATTAGATCTAGACTTACAGAGATGGAAAAATGGATATGTGAAGCATCAGAGTGTTGATGTATATGTAACTTCGAAATGTATTTCACCTATGTATTTCATCTATGTATATTGTACTCCTATAGAGATGTTATTATTCCTCTATACAGAAGTGTCGTCATTTGTATTGACAAGTGTTGCAAGTGTCGTAACTTGCCAATGGGTTATTAGACCACCATGTGTGGGGTCGGCCCTGATTAAGTTAACAATGGGTTATTAAGCTAAGTTAGACAAGTCGGCCCCACTGGTTTATTGGGCAGGACAGGACATGTATAAATAGAGATCGGGAGATCTCTATTTGATCATTCACTTACTCACTCTTCCATCATTCATAAAGTGGCACACATGTGAAGAGGAGGATCAGTTGCTAGGAGAAGACTATCTCTTGTACTTTGGTTGTACTTTGGTTGTATCATTGCTCTCTCTATCTTTGAGGAAGTTGTGGGGTTTTTCACCTTTATGGTTTTCCCCAGTGAAACTCTTTGTGTCTATTGTCTCATGTGATTGCTTGGTGTGATTGATATGCATTGTTATACTTGATATGATGTACATGTTATTCTCTCAGTAAAGATCCTAGAGTATATTGAATTAATGCTAAAAAAATTAACATGGTATCAGAGCTTCCTTGAGAAGAAGACATTGTGTAGTGGCGGAAACTAGGGTTTCTTGTTTATTGGGTTTCTCTCCACAGATTTTGGAGAAGTAGTAAGGTAGATTGACTCTACGCATCAAGGAGAATCTATCTATCCAATCAGAATTCAATTCTAAGCACTTTCAATTTTGGCCCTAAAAATTAGGGTTTCCACAAAAATAGGAATTTCTGAAATCTGAATACATAGCTAGAAGCTCCTTGGAAAAATTGAAGTTTAGAGCTTTGGATCGATATTTTTGGTTAGGTGAAACTCTGGGAAACTCAAACCCTAATTCAGGGTCCTCCCTTGTGAATCCGGGAAGACTAAAAGGCATTTCTGAAGGGTGAAACTTTGCAGATCTCAAATTCTGAATATACTAGGCTAATCAACTCATCAAGGCGCATCTTTCTATCCTTTCAGAAGTTTGAAATTCACATTTTGAATTTTTAGGGTTTCTCTAACAAACCCTAATCCAGGACCAGATCCAGTTTTCAGCAAATCAAGTGGTAAGACCTAAATATTTTCTATTTCCATTTGAAGTAATCTTTAAAAGATGTCTCACCACACCAAGCTTGAGGATAAGCTTGAAGGGGCTAATAACTTCCGAGCATGGAAGTATAGGATTGGGTTAATCCTGGAAGAAAATGAGTTGAACACTTATATAAGTGAAGAGGTCCCTATCCGAGAGAAAGAAGAGGATAAGGATCTTCACAAGAAGAACTTGGTCAAGGAAAAGAGGATCATTGTTGATTCTATCACGGACCATCTCATTCCACATTTGTCATCTCTAAAGACACCCAAGGCAATGTTTGACTCTTTGACCACGCTGTTTGAAGGAAAGAACATAAATCGGAAGATGACTCTACGAAATCAATTGAAAGGGGTAAAGATTCAGAATGGAGAGACCATTCAATCTTATTTCTCTAAGGTCTCTTAGATCAAGGAACAACTTGAAGCTGTGGATGAAGTAGTGGACAATGGTGAAGTTGTCATGACCACATTGAATGGCCTACCTAGGTCATGGGACTCCTTCATCCAAGGAATCTGTGCAAAGAGGAAGTTGATCTCATTCAGTAGACTTTGGTAGGAATGCTCACAAGAAGAAGCAAGGCTTGTGGCCCGAGAAGAAAAGACGTGGAATGAAGATCAAGCTCTCACAACACACACCAAGGGAAGCAAGTTTAAGAGGGACAGATCCCATAACAAGAATCATTCTCACTCTCATCACAAGAAGAAAGATCTATCTCATGTTCGATTTTTTGATTGCAATGAGGTAGGACACTTTGCTTCAAATTGTCCCAAGAAAAAGAAAGATAACAACAACAAATTCAACAAGAAGAAAAGGTACAACAAGAAGAGGTTTCATGATCATGCTGTTGAGGATGATGAACCTCCCAATAAGAAGGCTAGGGAAGAAAGTGATACTTCATCAAGTGAAGATGAATATGTTCTAATCTCTGCTCTCACAGGTACTATCTCTCATGGTTGTAATGATTGCCTTATTGACAGTGGGGCTTCCAAACACATGACTGGGTTTAAAGAATCTTTTGCAAATCTATCTGAACATGAGTCACCCCATAAGATGAAACTTGGGGATGACTATCAATATCCTATCAAAGGAAGTGGTGAAGCCTCCTACAACCTAGACTCTCGGAAGTCTTTGAAAATGAAAGATGTTCTATATGTACCTGGGCTCAAGAATAACCTACTCTCCATATTTGCATTAGATGCAAAAGGCATGAGGGTTGCATTTGTAGATGGCCAAAGGGTAAAACTATAGATGATGCAGTAGTGATTGGAGAGCAAAAGGGAGGATTGTACAAATTGAAGGGACAACCTGAACATGCCATGGTACATGAATCCATGGAGCCAAGTGAACTTTGGCATAAAAGGCTTGCACATGTGCACTATAGAGCACTACCAATTGCAAGCAAAGCTGTAGAAGGTCTTCCTGAAATCAAGACAAAGCATGAAGGTGTTTGCAAAGGATGTGCAAAAGGAAAGAACATTAAGAAGGCATTTCCAAGCAGTGAAAGCAAAGCAAAGGAATCTTGGAGATTATCCACTTTGATGTATGCGGCCCGATGTCATCCAGTTCTCTAAGTGGGTATGTATACTATGGTTCTTTCATTGATGATTTCTCTAGGAAGACTTGGGATTTATTTCTTGAAGAACAAAGATGAAGTATTCAGCAAGTTCAAGGAATTCAAGGCCTTGATAGAAAACCACATTGGAAAGAAGTTCAAGACCTTTAGTTCTGACAATGGTGGAGAATTCACTTCAGCAGACTTCAAGTGCTGTGCAATGATTCAGGTATTAAGAGAGAGTTCACCACCCCTTACAATTCACAACAGAAAGGAGTAGAAGAGGTTACTTCAGAATAGGACTCCAGCAACTCCTCCAAGGAAGCAAAGATTCAGAGGGAGTCCACCCAACAAACAAACAAATATAAGTATTTGAATTGTCATTTCTTGTATACCTGTTTGTTTAAATAATGTTATTTACTGATGTATATGCTTATGTTCCTAGACTTAGGTTGTGTATTATGCATATTAGAATAATTGCATTGATGAACAAGATACTACTAATATTCAAGTAATGGGTAAGTGGCCTATGGTACTGTACAACATTCCCTTTCTACTTATCTAGAATGAAACCTCTTTGCTAACATGTTGGGAGTTGTGCACACTCTTAACAATGTTCTGGTAGAGATTGGAAGGCATCTAGAAAGTTACGGGATATGGATAAATGTTGTATTGAAGCATTGGTTAAGATAATTGCATGACTATATGACATATTTACTTATGTGTAAAAATTTGTTCGGAAAACAATGAGATGTTTTCTAATCATGCAATTTAACTTGTTTTGTAGGAAAGATTGTAAACCATCACCTACAAAAGAAGGATTACAACATTTGTTCAGCAACAAAGCTATCTATTGAAGATATTGAAGTTCCTAGGATCCAGGATGTAGGAATGGAAGAATACCATGATGCATCGATCATGAAGAAAGACTTTTGGGATGTGGTCCAAAGACTAGATGGGAAATCTGTTGTGACTTCCAAAGATCAAGCATACTGCAGATGACAACATAGAGAAATACAAAGCGAGATTTGTAGCTCGTGGCTTCTCCCAGAAAGAAGGGATTGATTATGAAGAGACTTTTGCTCCTGTGGCCAAATACACTTCCATTAGATCAGTACTTTCTCTGGCTGCAATGATGAAATGGAAGATACACCAGATGGATGTCAATACAACTTTCTTGAATGGTGTAGTCGAGGAGGAAGTGTATGTGGAGAAGCCGCTTGGTTTTGAGACACATGACAGGGAGTCATATGTATGTAAGTTGAAGAAAGCCTTGTATGGCTTGAAGCAAGTTCCTAGGACATGGTATGGTAGGATAGATAGCTTTCTATCCAGTTTGGGCTATACTAAGAGTAAAGAAGATTCCAACCTTTACTACAAGGTTGAGGAAGGAAATCCTGTGATACTACTTTTGTATGTGGATGACCTGTTTGTAACAGGTGAGGATGGATTGATTTCCAATACCAAGAGGAAGCTTGCTTCCGAGTTCTAGATGAAGGACTTGGGGATGATGCACTATTTCCTAGGCATGGAGGTGTGGAAAAGTGTAGATGGAATCTTCCTTGGGCAAGGGAAGTATGTAGTAGAGATCCTGAAGAGGTTCGGGATGATGGACTGCAAGGCCATGGCCACACCTATGGCATCAAACCTGAAGCTTCTATGTGATGCTTCATCTGATCCGGTTGATGTCATGATGTATCGTCAGATGATTGGGTCCTTGATGTACTTGACGAACACACGACCAAATATTTGCTTTGCGGTGAACACATTGAGCCAGTTCCTGAGAGATCCGAGGAGTGTTCACCTGGTTGCTATAAAGCATATTTTGAGGTACCTGAAGGGTACAGTTGATTATGGGCTCAAGTATGATGCAAATCAAAAGTTTAACCTGCAGGGTTATGTTGATTCGGACTGGAAAGGCAATGCTGCAGATAGGAAGAGCACATCTGTGTGCTGCTTCAGTATGGGATCAGGTGTGATCTCTTGGTTTAGCAGGAAGCAATCCTACGTAGCACTGAGTACAGCCGAGGTAGAGTATGTTGCAGCATGTTCGGCTAGTTGTGAGGTAGTATGGCTTTGGAAGCTACTGTCGGAGTTATTTGATCTCCTGCTGGAAGCTACTGGTATCTTTTGTGACAACTAGAGTTGTGTGAAGCTGTCTGAGAACCCAGTGTTCCACAACAAGTCGAAGCACATTGAGATCAAATATCACTATATTAGGGATATGGTGCAGAGAGCAGTAGTGAAGCTCCTGTATGTTGCGACAGATGAGCAGATTGTAGATGTGTTGACAAAACCACTAGCCAGAGTGAAGTTTGAGTACTTCAGAGAGAGGCTTGGTGTCCTTCAGATTGACGACACTTCAAGGAAGAAGTGATGGACACATTTGCAGGAGCCATTCCAAGCATGGTGAGAGGAGGATCCTTCCCATGGCTATGAATGTAAGCGCTGGATGATGAGCATCAGGACAATGCTCCAGTTACTACTCTGTATATGCATCCGTTGGATGCTTTGATCAATTTGATCATGTATTTGTATATGCATCATGTTGGATGCTTGATATATTTGTATATGCATCATGTTGGATGCTTGATATATTTGTATATGCATCATGTTGGATGCTTGATATGATTAGGTGGATCATGTATTTATGTACCAGGTGGATACATTGTATGATCAGGTAGATCATGTATTTTTGTATATGTATCAGGTGGATGCATTGTATGATCAGGTAGATCATGTACTTATGTATGTATCAGGTGGATGCATTGTATGATCAGGTAGATCATGTACTTATGTATGTATATCAGGTGGATGCATTGTATGATCAGGTAGATCATGTATGATTATATGTATCAGGTAGATACTTTGTATGCATTAGATGGATATATTGATGGTGATCAGGATGGTCACAGATGACGAGCTTCAGCATGTTGCTCCAGACGATATGCATCAGGTTGATGCTATGATGATGATCAGGTTGATCATGTGATGATGTGCATCAGGATGATGTATGGTGAGTATTGGGTTGATACTCTGTGGCCGTGGACAGGTTGTGCAGGTAGCATAGAAAAGGTCATTTAAAATCTGGACAGGTAGAGCAGTGTGCTCGTAACATCCTGCGATGCTCTGAGTAGGTTTTGCTACAGTTTCGCATAGAAAAGATCCTTTAAAATCCGGACAGGTAGAGCGGTGTGCTCGTAATATCCTGGGATGCTCTATCGAGATCCAGACAGGTAGAGCGGTGTGCTTGTAACATCCTGGGATGCTCTGAGTAGGTTTTGCGAAAGTTCACATAGAAAAGATCCTTTAAAATCCGGATAGGTAGAGCAATGTGATCGTAACATCCTGGGATGCTCTGAGTAGGTTTTGTGAAGGTCAACATGTAAAAGATCCTGGGAGATCCGATAGGTTGAGCAGTAAGCTTGTAATCAGTCCTGGGATGCTCTTTCGAGGTTTTGTTGATGCATGTAATCAGTCCTGAGGATCCCACAGTATGGCTAGTGATAATGAAGACCTATAGGTGGTGGGGCTACATCTAGTATGAAAAAGGACTGGCTCTGTAGAACTTCCTATGATGAGTATATTAGAGATTAATTGAGATAGCAGCAGTGATGATGATCCAAAGAAGAATACTTGTGCTAGCTGAATTATGTCTAGAAATACCTTCCTAGTTAAGAGGGAGTGTTGATGTATATGTAACTTCGGAATGTATTTCACCTGTGTATTTTATCTATGTATATTGTACTCCTATAGAGATGTTATTATTCCTCCATACGAAAGTGTCGTCATTTATATTGACAAGTGTCGCAAGTGTCGTAACTTGCCGATGGGTTATTAGACCACCATGTGTGGGGTCAACCCTGATTAAGTTAACCATGGTTTATTAGGCTAAGTTAGACAAGTCGGCCCCATGGATTTATTGGGCAGGACAGGACATGTATAAATAGAGATCGGGAGATCTCTATTTGATCATTCACTTACTCACTCTTCCATCACTCGGAAAGTGGCACACATGTGAGGAGGAGGATCAGCTGCTAGGAGAAGACTATCTCTTGTACTTTGGTTGTATAATTGCTCTCTCTATCTCTGAGGAAGTTGTGGGGTTTTTCACCTTTATGGTTTTCCCTAGTGAAAATCTGTGTGTCTATTGTCTCATGTGATTTCTTGGTGTGATTGATATGCACTGTTATACTTGATATGCTGTACATGTTATTCTCTCAGCAAAGATCCTAGAGTATATTGAATTAATGCTAAAAAATTAACACAGAGAAAATATGAAAATCTTAACTATATTTTCCGGCTACTCCGTAGAAATGTGTCATTATGATGCTATGTTATAATTGATGATATTGTGCATTATTTGACTGACTATTCCTAAATTCAATATGCAGGGGCATCTTGGGATGAATTAAGGTACATAAGGAAAGTTCTTAGTTTCTTGGTAATATTCTCCCACACTTTTGATTCATTAAAAACATACCTATATGCATTGGTATTTCCCTCTTAAATGATCTTTGGTAAGGTGTGGGCATAAATGAGGTGTTGGTGAGCCCTTATAATAGCATGGGGAGCTAAATGAGGATCGAGGTATTGGTGGGCCCTCATATTATCATTGATTATATTTTTCTTGGTGATGAAAATTTTCATTGTTGTTTTCCAAGAATATTCCTAGAGTATGGTGAATTTCTATGTACTACGATAGTTAGAGTGAGGTACCAAACTACCACCATAAGAGGGCTTGTTATGTGATGTTTTATTTAGATTTATCTCCTATTTAATATTTTTTGTATATGTTTTCCTATTATTATATATGGTTTTATAGTTTATCAAAAAATTCACCAAGACTTCACAAGATTTTATAATTTAGTAAAAGATTCGCTAAGGCTTTATAAGGTTTAATAATTTAGTGAAAGATTTGCCAAGATTTTACAAGGTTTTATAATTTAGTAAAAGATTTTCCAAAGTTTTACAAGATTATATAATTCAAGGAGAGATTTTCCAAAAAATATATATATACATAATATAACCTTGATAAAATAGCTTTTGTATTTTTCTATATATCATGGGGATTCACCCATTTATTATACATATAAATTTAGGGGGGTTTCTTAAAAATTTCCTTGAAGAGGTGGAACAATAGACTCCATATGTTAGGAGGTCTAGTCGATCAAGGAAAAAACCAGAAAGGTATATTCCACCTGGATTTCACTCTACTTTTGTGCTATATTCCATTGAATATTATCCTAGGTCAGTAAAGGAAGTGATCAACTTGATAGAGGGTAAACTATGAAAAAATTCCATGAAAGAGGAAATGGAATCCTTGAACAAGAATGAAACGTGGGATCTATTCATGTTACCAAATGGAAGGAAACCCATCGGAATTAAGTGGGTGTTCAAGAAAAAGTTGAATGCAGCAAGTTAATCGAGAAGTAAAAGGATCGACTAGTAGCAAAAGGATATTCCCAAATCGAGGGAGTAAACTTTGGTGAGATTTTATCTCTCGTTGCTAAGCTAACTTCCATAAGTGTACTAATGTATTTAGCCATACCATTTGATCTTGAGATAGAAAAAGTGTATGTAAAGAAAACATTTATTCATGTTGATCTTAAAGAAGAAATCTATATGAACAATGCTGAAGGTTTTACATTGGAAGGAGAAAAGGAGCTAGTATGCAAGCTCGAGATGTCCCTATATGGTCTAAAACAATCACCCACGACATGGTGTCAAAATTTTGATATGTATATCCAGTAGTTGGGGTTTAAGACAAAGTTAGGATGATCAATGTGTGTATGGAAAGACAGTCAGTGATAAATTTATATATGTAGTGATCGGAAATAACATGGATTTGATAAAGGAGGTAAAATTGGAGTTGTCCTCCAAGTTCAACATGAAGGATATTGAAGCAATAAATTTCATTCTTGGAATGGAAATACAAAGAGATCATGTAGGTAGAAGGATCTGGTTAAGTCAAAGAAAATATGTTCAGAAAATTATGAAATGTTTCAACATGCAAGAGAGTAGACTGGTCAAGGTTCTTATTCCTATGGGAGTTAAGCTATTTGTTGAACAATGTCCAAAGACACGGGAAGAAATAGAGTACATCTCACATGTATTCTATTTTAGCGATGTAGGTATTTTGATGTATGCTATGGTATGTAATCAACTCGATATTGACCATGTAGTGGGAGTATTGAGTCTAAGTACATATCGACACGTAAAGAAGAGAACTAGACCGCAGTCAAGAGAGTATTCAGGTATATGTGTTGGATTATGAAATATATTAGGGAAGAGAACCTGATAACATTAAGGAAATCAATGTACATGGATTTGTCGATTTTGACTGGGCTAGAAATATTTACCACATATGGTCAACCAATGGATATGTGTTCAATTTATTCAATGGAGCAATAAGTTGGATGGGTATTTACAATGTCGACTACTGAGACTAAATATATGGCAGCTACTCATGCATATAAGGAGGTGGTTTGGTTGTAGGAATTGTGTTCAAATGTTGGGTTTAGACAATTAGGTTGGATTATGAAAGTTAGAGCACAATCTTCCTGGAAAAGAACCCAACATATCATACAAAGGCAAAGCACATTGATGTATAATATCATTTTGTGAGATAAATGTTAGATAACCTTAAAGGTGTTACTGGAAAAGGTAGACACTGTGAAGAATGTTGTAGACTCATTGACCAAGTCAATGATCACGTAGAGTTTTTCCTGGTGTAGGGAAACGATGGGATTGTTATCCCTTCTTAAGTGAACTGAATTTTTGAGTCTCATGTTTATGCAAAGAAGACAAAAAGTGGGAGAATGTTGTGAATGTTATAGTCTATGCATCTAAATTGACTAGCAAAGTTGATAGTTGACTGGTATAAGTCGACTAGAGTCAAAGGCCAACAAGTGGTGGAGATATAATCGTCTGGTCAACCAAAATAGTTGTTAGCCGAAAGAAAATGGCTATTCGATGTAAAAACCAGAATCTCAATGGGTGATCGACCAAGGTTGACCCAGTCATGTTGACTATAACAGAATAATTGAAAGTAGTTAGGTATTTATGAATTTTCATTAATGAGCAGTTGGTTGTATTGCATCTATAAATAAGATGTAATGGCCATGAAAATTGCAGTATGATACTCATGTAATGAAGTGTGATTTTTGGTCTTGCAAATCATGGTTGTAAACACTTGTTATGAGTGTTTGATTAATAGATGAGTGGTAAGCTCATTGGTTTGTTGGTTTCCTCAAGGGCAGGGGTTTCCAAGGTAATTTATGTGTAACGTGTTGGTGAGTTGCGTGTCATTGTTTTATGTATAATTGTGTTTAACTATATGAATCAATTTGCAAGCCTATTGTCATCAATATTAGAACAAACAGTCCCAAATGTATCCTCATGTTAACAAGTCACATTATCAAACTATCAAACAATAATTTTTTGAAACTAGTGAAATCTTTCACGGTTAACCACATTTTAGCTCCAACAAGTCCCATCCTTAACTTTCTATTAATATATTCATAGAAAGAATTCCCTATATGATTCTTATTGATAAAGTTTTTCCAATTCCAAAAATTACTTTCACTCTCAAAACAATCTCCATGCAAAATTCGCATAACTAGTTGACTAACATGCCCTAGAATAATACCATATTTTCCTTGCTCCCAACTAAGTGAGAGTATAGCTCTAGTATATTCTACCATATTTTCCTTGCTCCCAACTAAGTGAGAGTATAGCTCTAGTATATTCTACCATATTTTTCTTGCTCCCAATTAAGTGAGAGTATAGCTCTTGTATAGGGTCAAGCTTTTGAACAAGAAGGGTTAGTTATCTCACCTATTTATCCTTGGAACAACTACTTTATGAAGGAATAAACACTTATGTAAAAGACTCACAAAAAATATTAAAGCGTATTACGAGAGGCCGGGTAGTATAATCACATGAATTACTTTTAATTGAAGGAGTTATTAAAATACAACTCTAGAAACAAATACCCTCGTTATGAAACACGTAGAATTCTAAAAGTGCCAAACTATGACCCATAAAATTCATTCCTTTTAATTACAATGGAAAGAAATCATTCACAAGATGGGAGAGCATGGAGAATAAAGGCAAAAGAGAATGGGAATAAGTTGAGGTTAAACCACTATTAGAGAAAGATAATGAAGGAAATGGTCGTGGAATAAGACATGTAAGAAGGAAATGATATCGACATCAATGACTACCTTAGCATTGAAGAATTTAAAAATGAAAAATAAGATTGAAAAAAATTAGGTAGAAGAGAAAATTATTTGAATTAGATGAATATATTTCAACATTAACAATAAACTCATAAATAATTAAGTAGAGACAAGAAGAATATGAAGAGGAGAGGAAAAAAATACAAACAAAAGGAGAACATAGTGAAAATGATATTATGATTTTTAGAAGGAAAACAAAACTTTTACATGAAAATAGAGAAAAAACACTGGAAACAAGTACATCAAGTGCCAAGCCAATAAGAGGGCACATACTAAAATATCAACAATTAGTGGGAAAACTTGCAAGAAGGAACATTTAGAAAATCAAGTGACAATATTACAAGATGGTCATGAGACTTCGAATACTGGGATGAAGATATGATTAATTCAACCCTCTAATGGGCAATAAAAGGAAAACTCATTAAGAGAATGAAAAAGGAAATACGAAAGTAGAAAATTTAGGCAATGAAGGAAAGGAAGAAAAGGAGGAAGACCATTGCAATGAATGTGAAACTTAACCTCTCAAACATCACTTAAGTTAAATAATTACATCAAATGGAGATGGAGTATAGGGAACAACAAAACTTAAATATTCACAAGAAAATAAAGAATATGTTGTAGTTTTATCAATTGATGAATACGCAAACGGAATTGAAGAATCTATTCAAAATGGAATTGGAGAATAAATGAAAAAATTCAAACTAGATATTGGGCAACAAAAATACGCCACTTACATTAGAAGAAATATGGTTTTAAAAATTAACCTAAAATCCTAAAACCAATTTCCATGTCATACTTTCTTCGAAAATCAAAATTCTTTAAAATTCAAAAGAGATGCATATAATTATGGCTAAAGTATCCTTAGCTATAAAAAATTTGTTATATAATTCTTGTTTAGGTAGAAATGGTTTTAATTATTTAGTGTAACAACTAACTACTTTATATAGTATATTCCAACTAACTAATATATATTATATTTTTTTCATGAAAAAAAATTCATAATATTTTCATATTAGAAATATTACAATCTCCAGATGCTTATAGCATGATCACTGATCAACCTCATAGTTTAACAATTTAAAACATGTAGATTCCAAAATAGGGTTCCAAATTTCATGTGTTGTTCTACATACAACCAAATACTTGGAACCCACGTAAATCATTACATGTAGCTACACAATCATCATTTAACATCTCCACTCTCCACTATCCAAGGAGACCATTATCCTCAATATACAAGGTCTGGAATCCTAGTCACGTTACAAACCTTTAGATAAGAAGTAAAAAAAATTCATGCCCAAAATATGAACCATAACTAGATTCTTGGAACCCATTCATCATGTAGCTTCATTTTTACAAATACCATACAAACAGTAAAGACACTTACGCCCGAAACCTGAAACATTATGCTTCCAGAGCTGATGTACCAAATCATCAAACACTATCTTACTCGTTCTATATCGAACCAACTTCCATTTAATTCCTTATTTAAGTATAGAAAACTGCTTAATCCTCAGAAAATATACACCAATTTCCTTCTTTTGTATTAAAGATTAAACATTCTCCCTTATGCAAGATCACTCCTTCCTTTACTAATGTATCTGCTTCACTATTATTATCTCTATAGACATGTTTGAACTTCACCTCTTCAAAGCCTATATAAATCTGTCGAGAATCATCCAACAACATGCCAAAAACACATTATGGATTTTTTTTTCACCACACATTGACTTGATTATTAACACAAAATCCCCATAAACATTCATCCTCTTAATTCCTTTATCTCTTCATATCCTCAGCAGTATCCATAATGCATTCTTCACATAATTTTGTGTGCCCGATCCCATCCCTTCTTTGAAATCAAACATTTGAGATTTGGTAATATAGAGCACTCTACCTTCACAACATAGCTTTCCCTCTCCCTATGATGCCCCATCAAAAATATTTTGTGGAACCATAAAATTGATCTCCAATGGATTTGTGGGAATATTATCACCATCATTTTTTATATTTGCATGCTTGCATGCATTCTACATGTATCCAATCATCATGCATGCATCCAGTCATCAATATGATAGTCTCCCCAGCACCTGGAGCCTATATTCAACCCCCTAGAGTCTATGTTTATCTCTCAGGATCTCTCCTACCTACCTAGTGTGCCTTGTTTTCCTCACCTGGATGACATATGCTCCCCACTACACTACTTGGATCACTGACAGTCAATTGCAACATTTATTCACCAGTTCTTAAATCTATTGCTCAGTTTAACTGCATGTAGCTTCTAGTTTTCTGTATCGGAGTGCCACTTGACCTACTGACATCCTCATCAGCCTCATGCGCCCTCCTTGGAGTCTCCATCCCTTGATTTGTGCTCACATGACTCAATTAGACTCAGTTAGACTCATTTGACTGACTTTTGACTATTTGTGACTACTACCACTAATTGGATGATGTCTCCAATGCTATCCAAGCCACACATTGAGGAGAATTCGAATGACCTTAGGAGGAATTCGAATCCATTTGATTGTATTCAGTTATTATTCACTTTCACAGTGCCAGCTTACAATTGATGTATAATTACAACAATTTTTGTCATTTCTTGTGTTAATGAGTGATTATTGATTCAACAATTCTTCTTCTCTTCTCTGCTATTCTTGAGTGAGTTTTAGTGACGTTTTCTCCAGCTGTGTGATCTCTCCTGTAAAATATCATAGGATTTACCACTATTATCTCCTTAAACTTCATGTGTTGAGGGACATGCTTTAAAATACCTAAGCTCTACACCACACATTGAAAAGACAGAATATTTATGTCTTCAAACAGACTAGCATTTCTAGCCCTCTATATAAACCAATTGATAATTAACGGGAGTTCTCTAAACCCCTTCATTTCCTTATTGTTACACTAGTGTCCCTAACATTCTTCCACAAAATTATCAAACCATACAATTTGAACAACTGGTGGACTTTTCAATTTGTTTCCATACTTGTTTAGTAAATTAACAGTAAAAAACTAGATAAAATTTACTTTCCTCTACTTCCTTACACATATAACATCTTCCAGGTCTGGCCTTTTTCCTATGTTGCAGTAGATCCCATGTTAAAGCTTTTTCAAGTAGTATAAACCATAGAAATATTTTATATTTCAATGGACACTAAAACATCCATAACTCCCTCCACCACCAAAAAGACTCCTCATGCCCTTCATTAATCATGATGACATTATAACCAAATTTCGAAGAATACCTTCCATTAGGCGCACACGTCCATACCAAAGAATCATTGCCATCTTGTAATATAATATGACAGTCCTTTAACTTTCTAATAAAATCGCCATAGATCCCGCAATCCTCCCCTCTTAAGCCCATAACATCTGCATTAGCCGAAACTTGCTCCTACATAAAAGAACCTCTTTGATATTCTATTTGATTAAGACTAAAGTAACCCTCCTCATGCAAATATATGACCATATGTTGAGGAAGTATGTGGTTAGATCCACTCCCCATCCTTGGATCTTCTCCCAGCCTCACACTAATACCATCACCCACCTTCGAAGCCAATGCATTACCAATCAAGGTAGATGCTTGCACTGTCACTTTCCAAATGGTAGACACATTCATATTTGACTTAAATGACATTCTGATCTAGACAATTATCGACATAGGACACACACACACACACACATTATGTTTCACCACTTCAACTGGGCTAGATCTCATTACCAACTATTAATCTCCATAGACCTTTTGTCGCAAGTTCCTTAAAGAAAGGATTTGAACTCTTTATGCCCCATCCACCCAAATATTTCAGCTTTGTAATCTTCTTCCATTTTATCCACACAATGCCCCTTTTTTCAAAGTTTCGATACCCAAAAAATATCATACTTATATTTGATAACATTTTCAAGACTCCCCTTGGAATCCATGAGAGTGACCAAAACACTGGAATGGCCATCAACACTGATTTTAGTGTCAAAGATATGGATGTAACTAAACTAGCTTACCTATCTATGCAAACAATAACATATCACAATAAATAAGAACAGAAAGAGAACAAGAGAAAAGAGCACACCAGATATATGTGGTTCACCCAATTGGGCTACGTCCACGGGAAGGTACTCTTCTATTATCTACATAATATCTCCTCCAAACTTACAGAGAGCAACTCCAATAACCCCAATACAATATAGCAATACTTGTGAAAGTATAGATCATGATGAGTGATGTGACTATCCCTTGACTCTATTATATACTAAGAGATGAGGAGGAATTACTCTCACATATTACATGTGGGATAATATAATTCTCCATAATAACATCTCTTTATACAATAATGAATATCAAGAGTATATTTTACCATAATGAATATGGGATAAATGTATTACTCTTTTACATAAGATTGTGGATATCTTCCAACAAAATACAAAGACATTATTACCTTCCAAGGAATATAAAATATTCCAAAACTCCCCATTAATAATGGCTGGAGAAAATCCCACTAACTAAGGAAGGAATGAGTCAATACTGCTCCTCCTTGATGACAGTTTCCCTCATCCCCAGTAAGGAGCGAAGATGCACATACTTCGTTGCTGTGAAGGATTTGGTGAAGATATTGGCTGCTTGCTGCTCAGTAGGACAATACTCAAGAGAAAGAACACCATCTGCAACGAGACCTCGAATGTAATGAGCATCAAGATCGAGATGCTTTGTCTTGGAGTGATATACCGGATTATAAGCAAGTTGAATTGCACCCTGATTGTCACATTTCAACACAGTGGACGATTTCAGAACTAGACCAAGCTCAGTGAGAACATGTCGTAACCAAACTGCTTCTTTTGTTGCTTCTTTGGTTGCTCTATACTCTGCTTCACATGAAGATAAAGAAAGAGTCTTCACCTTTTTGCTGGACCAAGAAATCGGACCTGAACCAAGTTGAAATATATAACCATCAGTTGACCGTCGATTAGAACTGACACCTTCCCAGTTAGAATCTGTATAACCAGAAAGCAAAACTGTAGTACTGCTTGAATAAAAAACACCATAGTACAATGTCCCCTGTAAATATCGTAGAATCCTCTTTGCTGCTTGCGAATGACTTTCATGAGGTTGCTGCATGAACCGTGAAACCAAACTGACGGCGAAAGAGAGATATGGGCTGTTGTGAGTTAAATATATCAAACTTTCGACAAGCTAACGATAAAGAGTAGCATCAACAAGAGGAGTAGTACACTCAACAATTAACTTTACACCGGACTGAAAAGGCATAGGATCAGGTTTAAACTCACTCATGTGGAAACAAGCCAATAAATCTGTAGCATACTTTGGTTGAGAGAGAAAAATACCATCTTCTAGATGCCAAATTTGAGGACCCAAGAAATAGTGCAATATGCCAAGATCAGAGATTTCAAACTGCTTGTGAAGGTAACTTTTCATACTTTGAATGAGAACAGGTTGGCTGCCAGTGATAATAAGATCATCCACATATAAAACAATAACAATGAGATTATCATGAACATGCTTAACATACAGGTTAGGGTCAGATATACAACGCTTAAAACCATTATTCAAGAAATATGCATCAATTTTATCATACCAAGCCCCAGGTGCTTGTTTAAGACCATATAAAGACTTGTGTAATTTACATACTAAACTTGATGATTTAGCATTAATAAAACCAGGAGGCTGTTGCATATAAATATCTTCATTAATATCACCATTTAAAAAAAAAATTAACATCCATTTGGTGTATTTCCCATTTATAAGATGAAGCAATAGATAAAATGGTTCTTATTGTATTCATTTTAGCAACAAGAGCAAAAGTTTCATTATAATATATACCTTCAAGTTGATTAAAACCTTTTGCAACTAATCTAGCTTTATACTTTTCAATCTGTCCTTCTGCAGTAAATTTAGTTTTATAAACCCATTTACAAAATTCTTTCTCGAAGGAAGAGGAACAAGAGACCAAGTCTTGTTCTTCATAATAGAATCATACCTAACAAGCATAGCTTGTTCCCAATGAGGTTTACCTTTAGCTTAAGCATAAGAGGTAGGATCGTATGTGGCCAAAACTTTGGTCATAAGAGCAAATTTAGATCTAGTTCTACGAGTATCGAAAGGGATTCCAATATCTCTTCCTGCAAATTCAAGTGTTTTCTAGGCCCAAATAGGAAGGTTAGAAGGGACAGAAGTCACTTCAAGAGCTTCAAGACATTCGGGTGGAATACTTGAAGAAGAAGAAGAAGGTGAACTAATATCAGTCACAAAACTAGAAGGAGTAATCGAGATAGGATTAACAGGTGATAAGGAAATATTCAAAGTAACATGAGGTTCAACAAACTTAGGTGGTGGAGAGACTTCAATAAATTGAACATCTCTTCTAATGATGACACTTTGACTAGAAGGATCAAACAACCTAGAATCCTTAGAATCCTCAGAATAACCAATGAATATACACTTGTGAGACTTGGGTTCTAACTTTTTCCCTTTTTCATCAGAAATATGAGCCCAACATTCACAACCAAACACTTTAAAATTACTAATATCTGGTTTTCTACCATTCCATTTTTCCTCAGGGGTAACATGCCTAACAGCTTTTGTAGGAAATCTATTTAAAATAAAGTTAGCACAACTTATGGCTTCGGCCCAAAATTTCTTATGTAATCCTATAGAATAAAGCATACATCTAGCCATTTCAACTAAAGTTCTATTTTTCCTTTCAGTAACACCATTTTGTTGAGGTGTGTAAGGAACAGTATTTTGATGTTAAATTCCATGCTTAGATAAAAATACTTCAAATTCTTTCTTAAAGAATCCCCCCCCATTATCAATTCTTAAAATCTTAATATTTTTACCAGATTCGTTTTCAACCAAGGATTTAAATACTTGAAATTTAGAAAAAGTTTCACTTTAATGTTTAAAAAAATAAACCCATGATTTTCTACTAAAGTCATCAATAAAAGAAAGAAAATAAATTGCATTGGAGATAGAAGGAACTTCAAGAGGACCACAAATGGCACTATGAATTAATTGCAAAGATTCTTTAGCATGCCAAGCTTTACCTTTATCAAACATTTCTCTATGTTTACCAAGAACACAACATTCACAAACATCGTTAGTAGATGAAACATTAGACAAGCCAAGTACCATTTTAGTTAACATTTGCATTTTACCATAATTCAAATGACCTAATCTTTCATGCCATAATTTACTTAGTTCATCAGCATGAGCAATATAGGAATAAAAAGGTTGTCTTTTAGTTGAATTAAAACCAACAAATTTATATAAACCAACAGTATGATCAACAGGACTAGAATAAACTACTTTGAAATTTGGATTGATATCTTTAAGAACATATTTATCAGGCCAAGCTTCAAATTTAAATCATTTTTAACATGCACGATAAATAGAAAGAAAATTGATAGGCATATTGTCAACATGAAAAACATCTTCCAATTGACCATTAGAAACCTTAACATTACCATAACCAATTACGGAAAGTTGTTTGCCATCACCTATAGATACTTTCTGAGATGTGTTTTTATTATTGTCATGAGATGAAAATAAAGAAGCATTACCAGTCATATGTTTAGAAGCACCAGAATCTATTATCCATTCCACATTAGAGGAAGAATTACTAGAAGAAACAACAAAAGCACACAAATCTACTTGTGATTCATCAGAACCATTCTTTTTAGCTTTATCTTTTAAACGTTTCAATTTAAAACAATTCTTTTCAAGATGATTAGTTTTACTGCAATGCTTACAAGGATCATACACTTTCTTCTTCTTACTATTGTCATGATGTGCATTAGAAGCATTACCAGAGTTATTAGTAGGATTTGAAGTGTGTGAATTAGAACATTTAAAATTATTAAAACTTTTCTTTTGAGTCTTATTATCTGCCATAAGAGCCTTATTAGGTGTTAGTTGTCCTGAAACAATTAACCTTTCTTGCTCATTAATCAATCCTTTACAAAAATAATCAAAAGTACGTTTCATGGTATTTGAAGACAATTCAAGAGCTCTATTCCTAGTTTGAATGAACATATCAAAACAAAATGGCAATTTTTGTTCTACAAGAATTATAAGAGCAGTGTCTGTTTTCTTGTAATCTTTACCACAATTATTTATTTTTTCATTTAAAGTTTTCACTTCAGCAAGATATAATTCTACTCTATCAAAGTTAGTATGATCTAGATCATAAGTCTTCTTTTCAAGGTAATAAGCATAAACATCATCAGATTTATCAAATAAGGAAGCAAGAATTTTCCATACCTCAACGGGGCTGTCTTCTGCCTCTATACTTACTTGAAGACTATCTGCAACTGTTTGACCAATGAGCCCTCTTGTTTGATCACATTTATCTTGCCATATAGCCAAAGCTTCATCATCAACAGGTTTCGTGTGTTCACCATTAACAATCCTCCATAGATTCTTACTCCTGAGAACATCAATCATTTTTCTCTTCCATGCAAGATAGTTAGGACCAACAAGTTCAAGAACAGAAGCTACTTCTGAAGTCATAATGATAGAAATTTTGACTAGAACCCCAAATGCTAGAAATGACAACAGAAAGATAGTGAATAACAGAAAACTGAAAAAACACTTTACCGTATTGATCTAAATCTGCAAAAAAAAAAAACAGTTAGAAAAAAAAACAGTAAAGGAAAGAGAAACGTTTACTTACAACCCTTTTGATTAAGTGCCCAGACTTGACCAGAATTCTGTTATGTCTACTTAAATAGATCTAGAATAGCTTTTCTAGTTCCAAAAACAGGTTATAATAAAAATTCCGATAAAAAATGACCGAGTTATGAGGCCGAAAACAGTGTCGAAACTGCCGAAGACAGAAACCTGTACAAAGTCTACCAAACTTGAACGAAAATTACTGTTCTTGCCCAGAATTATGTTCTGTCAACGTAGGGGGCTCCAGAATAGATTTTCCAATTCCAACAACAGATAATAATAAAAATTTCGATAAAAATTGACCGAGTTATGAGGCCGAAAACAATGTCGAATCTGCCGAAGACGGAAACCTGCACAAAGTCTACCAAACTTGGACGAAAATTGTCGTTTTGACAATCGGAAGAAAGATGACCTTGAGGAGAATCAGAAAATAATATAGATCTACAAAAACAACATCAATAAACGCTTGAAAAATTACTGCAAAAATCTACACAACAAGGTTAGGGTTAGAAATAAAAAACCGTAGAAATCTGCCCAGATCTGAAGAGAAGCCTAATGGCTACCAAATAGAAAGCAAATCTACAAGAAATAATCAATGCCCAAATGATAGAATATTGTTTGAAAGCAATAGAAGGTGCTAGATCATAGCAACAAGCTCTGATGCCATGTCATAGATATGGATCTAACTAAACTAGCTTACCTATCTATGCAAACAATAACATATCACAATAAATAAGAACAGAAAGAGAATAAGAGAAAAGAGTACACCAGATATACGTGGTTCACCCAATTGGATTATGTCCACGGGAAGGTAGGCTTCTATTATCTCCAGGATATCTCCTCCAAGCTTACAGAGATAAATGCCAATAACCCCAATACAATATAGCAATACTTGTGAAAGTATAGATCATGATGAGTGATGTGACTATCCCTTGACTCTATTATATACTAAGAGATGAGGAGGAATTACTCTCACATATTACATGTGGGATAATATAATTCTCCATAATAACATCTCTTTATATAATAATGAATATCAAGAGTATATTTTACCATAATGAATATGGGATAAATGTATTACTCTTTTACATAAGATTGTGGATATCTTCTGACATAATACAAAGACATTATTACCTTCCAAGGAATATAAAATATTCCAATATTTAGTAATGTCAGTATTTCTCCCTTGGAAATCCATCGAAGACACCAGTTAGAGATTCTATTTTCACATTTAATGATCAAACAATCCTAATCTCTAATCCCATATGTTGATGGTTGGAGCATGAACCCAAGATACCGTAAACCATCTTCTAGTTTGGTGACATTGAAACCCACCATCAATTTGAAAAAACACAAATCATCCTCCTCTAATCCTTCACCCAATATAGTATACTTTCCTAGGTTTACCACCATCCTTATTTCCTTGTAATATAGATCAAGAAGACTGACTAAGTTATCCATATCCATTCTCGAACAATAAAAAAAATACATACGTCATCGAAAAATGGAAAATGAGTAAGACAAAGTTGACCCTCTAGGTTGATTCCTTTAAAAGTTCCATTTCTCCTAGCCTTCCCAAGTGCTCTACTCAACCCTTCCACCACTATAATAAATAACAATGGATATAAAGGGAATAATTTCCTTAAACCTCCCATAGGATTGAATAATGAGGAGGCCAACCCATTTACCAATACTAAAAAGGAAATTGATGACAAGCAACCCATAATCCAATTTATAAAAGGAATACAGAGACCAACATCTTTTAGTATCGGTCTCAAGAAGAATCAACTTACACGATCATAGTATTTTGAAAGATATATTTTTACCACTACCACCTTTAAGTTTTTTTATTTTATTGAAGGAAGACCTTCCTAGGCTACACCTATGGCCTCATGAATATGATTGCTTTCTAAGAACCCAAATTGTTCATCGAAAATATTAGAAGATAAAATTACCTTAATCTTTCTTATAATAATCTTTGCGATAATATTATAGATACTGTTGCATAAAGATATTGGCCTAAAATCCTCAAATCCTTTAGGATCATCCAATTTCAGGATGAGGGATATAAAAGTTGTATTGAATTCCCCAAGAACCCTACCCTTCTTTCTTGAGTCCTCCACCATTCTCAGCAGATAATCCTACACAGTCTCCAAAATCCCTAAAAAGAATTATATCACCATCCCATCTGGACCGAGACTTTTATCTTTTTTGAAACTATGCATTACCTCCTTCAACTCCACTCTTGTTACTTCTTGCATGAGTTCCCTATTTTCTGATTCATTGACAAAGCTAGGATATAGTTGATCTAATCTTACTGCTTCCAACACATTTGTCTTTTCCTCATATTTAAAAAAATTCCCAAAATGTGCTACCCTTTCTCTTGCTAAGTCTTCAAACTTGCTTATTTCCACATCATCTTCATTTTGTAGCTTCCATATGAGTTCATAATTTTCCTATGATTGGAAAACTTATGAAAATATTTAGTGCTTTCATTCCTTGTAACCAACCACAAGGCCCTACTCTTTATCCTCCACTCTTCTTTCCTAATATCCAAGATCTTTCTTCTTTTGAGTTCCATATCGTCCACTTCATTCCTTGTATCCATATCAATAAACTCGTGCCCCTCTGCTTCAAACGAAACCAATATCCTTTCCTCAATTTCTTTAAGATCTATGTCTTCACACACATTATTACTATGAGCCCATCCAGACATCACTTGTTTATCTTGCTTTAATTTTTTAGAAAATTGAATTACAACTGACTCTCTTAGAGAATTATCAAAAGAACCCAAGCATTTTTTAGAAGCTTTACACAATCCTCATTTTCTAACTAGGAAGGATGAAACTTCAAAGGACACGAAGGATTTGTTGATTCTCCCACCAAATCCAACACTATTGGATGATGATTTGAATTCCCTCCCAGCGTAATCCATTGTCTAATACAAACTGAAAAATCTATCAGTTCCTCTGCTACCAAGAACCGGTCCAATCATTTCGCTATCATGTCAAACCCTACTCTTATAGCGGTCCAAGTAGGATTTAGTTTTATCGGTTCAACATTGATAAGACCATTATCCTCCATCATTCTCAAAAATAAATTAGATAGGGGATCAACACGAGCATTTGGGCCCTAAATATTCGACAAACCTAATGAAAAATTGAGGTACCCTTCTAAAATAAGATTTATCTACTTAATGATATTCTTAGTCATCAAACTCTCCCAGAAAGAGATCTTATCATTATACAGACCGTAAATATTCTAGAACAAATATTCCTTATTCAATTCTTAAGACCTGAGGTTCACACCCAATCCTAAATCACAAGCCTAGGAGTTTACATACTTCATACTGCACCTGCGCCATCCCATAATCAAACCACCCGATTTACCCTTATCATATACAAACCCAAAATCCCATCCACCAAGTAAAATTTCCATATCTCACACAATCTTCTCTCCCAAACTCATAGATTCCCACAAAAAAAAACACATATTGCTTCAAACTATCAACCAAACATCTAAGAGCTAGCTTCTTTGAGGCGCTATCCAGACCCTTGTAATTCAAGGAGAAACAAATCATTAGGAACCCCCTTTCGAGGCTTCTACTACTCTAAGTGCCCCAATAAGTTATCTCTACTTTCCAGATTCTACATCCCACACAACCTTTTCTTATGCTAAATGCAAGTAACATTTTATGCCTTCTCCTACTTTTGGACAAACCACATTCAACCCAAGCCCTCTCGAGATTGCAGTATGAAAACCCTCTATGCCCCCGTTTTGAGAACAAATAAAATATCTACCCTCCTCATATAAACTATCCTTACTCACACCCTGATCCTTCATAAGAGTACTTCCAAAAATCTAATACTTCATTGTAGAACCAGGAAATGCACTCCCAGTATGACCACTATTAGACAATTTACTCAAATGTACAAGATATTTAAGGGCCTCCTTTAAACAATAATGAGAAAATTCCCCAATATTCCCTCCATTATCTTCAAACACATAATTATCACACACCCCCACGTCAAGAGTAAAATTTGGAAATAGATTCCTACCTACATGCTTATCAATCTACAAGGGATCCAAATATTTTATAGACTTGGAATACTCTGATCTGTATCTTTTTGTTCCAACAAATTTATTATGTTCTTCATAATCACCTATGTATCCTGGAAATATCACGCTCCCTTTGGATTTGGAAAACCCATCTGCTCATATGCTTTGGATTTCTCACAAGAGTCAATATTATAGATTAAAACCAGATTCAATATTTCAAATGCCAGAGTAATTGGAAGAACTGATTTTCCTGAAACCTCTCCCCTCCTATCCTCCTTTGAAACCAACCCAACCGCAAAAATTTCATCCTTCCTCAACCAAATATTCCTACTGAAAGGTAATTTACAATCCAAAGCAATATGTCCATGTTTATGACATCTATTGAATTTAAACGGTACCCCCACGTGATCCAACATTTGCATATGAAATTGGTTCCCCAAACAGATCTCAATCTTCTATGCCAAACCCTCCCTTAAATCCAATTTTACTAAGATTCTTGTCACACAAAACACTTTGGTTTCCAGATATGACCAATCTGAGTACACATAGGACCTACCCAAGGTATTACCTATAGATTGAAAGAAATCTGTAGATCAGAACTCTAGGGGAAGATTGGGCATCTTAACCCACAAAGCCTTAATATATGATCTTCATCCTTCCTTGTATAAAAAAGCAGAAGGATATGATCTTCATGCCTTAACATCATTTCTTATGAAGTATGAATGTTGCATCCTTCTTGGACTTAAATTGGAATGCCATCCATCCTCGAGGGAGAATGTATGCATACAGATTATAACCCAAATCCTCTCCCCAAGCATTGTCGACCCACTCTTTCATACTTTTAATAATGGATATGAAACCCAATACTCTCCCCACAAGATTCGTATCCCCAATTTTCACCACTTCATTCATTTTCACATCTTCTCCTAAAACCCATAGGATTGGATGATTTTTCAATATAATACACTTTTCCATTTCTTGAACCCTAGTTCTTCAACAATTCTTCCACCATATCCCCACAACCCCTAAGCTGCACAATCTATTCCATACCCACTACTACGATCACTTGGCTCAAGAGGATCCTCCACATTCACTTTCAAGACCGCAACCCTCTAAACACTCGTAACCCTCCTCTCTAGAGAAAATAAATCTTGAAAGTGACTATTGTTTTCCTTGTTTGCAGTCTTTTCCAATCTACCAACATCATTTCCTTGGTGTGTTGTCTCATTAACACCCTCATTAATTCCTTCATCCTTTTCGGTAGGATTCCCATCCTTTGTGATTGATCTCCCAATGATACTCCATTCCCAATGCATTCCCCACCATCAAATTCACAGGATCCCCAAATTTCAAAATAGTACCACCCTACCCCGCTTGTACAAGCCCTACCATTATACTCTTGTTAATTACTTCAACTCCTACTTCCTTAGTCTCCATCTCATATCCACTCTTAACATTAGGCGAACAAGAAACTATAGCTTTCACTTTAACCTTCCTGGGATCCATATCAAGGTCAATTCTCACATTTGTTTCTTCCTCAAAATATATATTATACACTAACTAACTAAAGTCATATATGAGTGTATAAACTAGGCAACAACTTTTAAAAGTATAATATTAATATAATATAACTCATTATTACTCACTAATATTATATTATATGTTAATAAATTAGTATGTATTATAAGAGTAAAATAATTTTTAATTAGCAATTTCTTATTATATAATTAATTAGCGTCTAGATGAAAATGGGTTTAATTATACAGTGTAAAAACTAACTGCTTTATATATTATATCATAACAAACTAATATATATTAACTAGATATGTTATATATGTTGGAAATTTGTCATTGATGTCAAAGAATTAAAACACAAGTGGGCTTCAACCATCACAAGTGGGACTATAGCCATCACGTTAAGTCAACTGTCCCATAAAATAAGGAGGAATACAATCAACATGATGAGATGGTCTTACCATACAATATTTTGTCATCCTAAGAAGTGACCCAACACTCCTATAAATAGAGGAAGTAATCTATCTATTTCATTATCCATTTAAGCAAGTATAGAGCTCTAATCGAGTGCACACATTCCAAGTAGAAGATGAATTTCTAGGGCTTAGAGGATGAGGATGGTTCATGTTAAAGCGCAAATCAAATTTCACAGTAAATGCATAGATCTAACTGCGCAAAAGATGATAAAAAATGAATATGCAGTTGAAGCAGAGCACGTATAAGCTGCATGCAATAAGAAGCAGAGCAGAGTATAGTGTAAACTGCACACAAATCAAAAATCAGTGTGATAGAAGAACATATACATCTATCTCAGAGAGGAAGGATGGGGAAAGGACACAAGATTGTAGTCTCCTCTCAGGTTGGTTCTTGAACACAACAAGTTGATGCTTGTGAAGAGGATTAGTGTCTTCATGGGTTGGTGCCTATACATAGCAAGTTGGTGCTTAAGCAGAGGATTGGTGTCCTCACAGGATGGTGCCTATACAAATAAATTTGGTGCTTGCATAGAGGATTGGTGTTCTCATAGGTTGGTTCCTGTAATCAACGAGTTGGTGATTGCATGTGGGATTGGTGTCTGAGTGAGTTGGTTCTCACATCTTTGGAGATTGGTGTCTCCCATCTATTTATGTAATCAAATATTTCATATATATATATATATATAAAGTTACTTTTCATATACTTTGCGGTAGTCTTCTTTTGTTGCTGAAATTTAAATAGGAATTGGTGCAAATTTGTGAAGTGAAAATTTGTTTAATCTGTTCATGATATTGATTCACCCCCTCTCAGTATCATTAAGAATTCCAACAATTGAAACCAGAGTAGGTCCTTCGGATACAGTCTAACCACTGGAAGGTAGATCAATGAAAAAATATGGCTTGTAAGGAATTTGCTTTCAACGTGAATAGAGCCCCTTTGTTCACTAGAACAAACCATCTACTTTGGAGCATAATAAAGGAAGCCTATTTGAAATCATGTGGATTTGATAATTGGAAGTCAGTTGCTACAAGTTACACCCCTTCAAAAAGGTCACCAAAGTATGCAGCCATGAAGAAATTGAAGATGGACAATAAGTTAGCAATGGATGCTATTATGGAAGGATTAGTTGATTTTGTGAAATAAAAAGTTGGAAAATGTATCTCAGCCAAAGAGATTTGGGATAAGCTAAAGTGTTTCTACATGACTGAGGAAGTGATAATAGAAAGTAAAGAATCAGAATAAAAGGATGAGAGCAAAACATCCATTAAGGAATATCCATCTGAAGCATCCTCGAATGAGTCACATAAAAATAAATCTGATCATACTACAACAAGGATCTGTATAGAACTTACTTCTCTTCTTCCAAATATTCTATTGAAAATGGATCTTGTAGTCTCCATGATATGAGTAATAGTTGTTGGAATTTATTTAATACTGAGAGGGGGGTGAATCATTATTAACAAAGCTATGAACAATTTTAACTTCTTAAATAGATTATTATGAACTTAATATTGATCACCAATTATGCATCAACATGTAAAAGCATTCATCCACATATGCACAAATCAAAGAACACATAACACACATAATTTTTACGTGGAAACCCAAATGGGAGAAAACCATGGAATGCTCTTTTATACTAAAAAATATTACATTTAAAGAAGCACCGACTTCCTATGTTTACCAGCACCAACTAGAAGGAGGAATTGACCCCCTGTTTTTACAATAAACAACCTGAAATAAGCACCAAATCCCTGTGTTTTCCAGCACCATCTGGAAGGAGGCTACGACCACCTACTCCTTACCCCATACTGCTACCTAGATATACAAAATAAGATATTGCGTTGTTGTACTTATGATACGTGCACACTTAAGATCTTATGGCGTTCTGTTGTGCGCACCTATTGTATGTAGTCGTATTGTTGCCACTTTGCTATGAACATCACTTGACTTCTCATTCCATTCAAAACTTCACTTTAACTGATGTCGCACTTCTTATGATGTGTGCTATTTCAACTGCTGCAAACTACGCCAAGAGTCAATGTTCCATTTTGTAACTGTGCATCTGCACTTTCAACTAGTACTGCACAAAAATCATGACTTGTTGTTCTGATGTCTCACATCATTATCAGATGGAACTACGCACTTTATGACATATGTTCGTTCAGTTTAAGTGCCACAGTCTTTCAAACAATCTGCGACCTTATGTGCATCTTATGATTGATCCTTTCGATTTAACGCACTTGTCTCAGATCATCTTCATCATGACGCGCATCCTTGATTCATATACTACTATGTATTTGCGCATATGATGGACTTCTTTTAATTCACACACTTCAAGTCAACTCTATGCATCAATTAACCTTTTTGAATCTTCCGATATACTTAATTTTTGTCTTTGCACTTATGTATTAAAGCATATGTGACTATCTGTGTGCTATCTACAATATTGTCATTATGTCCTCACACACTTGTGCATCTCTCTATAATTTCCTTTCTATCTTTGCGCAACTATCATATATCTATAGCATCATTCTGCACACCATCAAATATATCATTCCTCTACATATGCGCACTCAGATCTTCATCTAGATCATGATGTTATGATTCCATGAGCCCTTGATGCCCTGAATATAAATATGTATCTTCCGCTTACAAGATATTCATCCTTTCTATCAAGCTTACTTCAAATCTCCAACTTGCTTCTTATTTATACATTTCATGCATGGATTGTATGTCCACAAGTTGGTTGTGGCATTCCTTCTTCCTTGCTTCACAGACTTTTCTTATTCCACTTGTCATCTTCTATTCTACTTGATATGTCATCTCTTACGGTATCATAACTTGTGGGTCATGCACACACATGGTCCTCGACTTAGTGGGAATTTAACCCATACGGTATCATAACTTGTGGGTCATGCACACACATGGTCCTCGACTTAGTGGGAACTTAACCCTTGCAATACTATCACTTGTGGGTCTTGTGCACTAGATGTATCATAGACTGTGGAATTTGCGCATATGATAACTTCAACCGCTACACCCTTCTTGGAACTTTTGTGCGATTCAACAACTGAAAGATTCTTCTGCTTGATGGGACTTGCTCACTTTTAGGGTTTTTCAAGAATAAGCTTGCTCCATGCTGCTTGCGCACTCCCGATCCTTGTCCATTCAACGTTTTACATTATTGTGCATTTTAGAATTTTCTCTTGACTTGCTTGCGTGCTTGGACCTTTGTTCAACCAACTCTTTGGCTTTCTTGTGCACTTTTACATTTGTCCAAACAACTCATTGGATTTTACCTTGAAGGAGTATGACTTCGTGGACTAATGTTTGCACATGTACCTCATGCATTCCTTATGTACTTCTTCAAACTTGATATGCATAATGTACCTTCCTTGTATACTTCTTCAAACTAGATGCACTAATGGATATACTTCTTCATACCAACATCCATATTCTTCTTCATCTTATGTGCACATATACCACTTCAAGGTGCCTTCCATATACTTCTTCAAACTTCCATAGGAATGCTAAAAATTCTTTTACATCCTTTGTCATCCTCTTTGACATTAGTTGACACCAATGACAACCATAGTTCAACAATCTCCCTCTTTGGCATTGATGTCAACACCTTATGAAGCTATGCATAATCATCTTCTTGAGATTGTATGCTTCATCTATGCTTGTCACAGTGCTCCCCCTTTTTTTATTTTCCAGTTGAACCTTTAATATCTATGCATTCTACTATTAATACTTTTGTTACTCCTGCGCAGACCACATGCATCGTGATCATTTTCACTACGCTGCTACGTGCTTCATGGTTAGCTTCATGTACTTCATCTTTATTTCTGCATGCCATTTCTCCAATGATCCGCTTCATGCTCTTTCACGTCTTTGTTGCTGCATGCTCTTGCTTTTTAGCTTCATGTTGCTTCTCCCTAATCAACTTTATGATATTGTGTCATGTACCAACTTCATGCTTTTTCTCCCCGATTAGCTTTATGTTCTTTAGCTTCATGATTTTTCTCCCCCTTTGAAATCAATGGAAAAGAGGTGCCATTAATTGAGCAAATATAGGTTCTTCTTTCTTTTGCTTTGCACTGGACTTAATATACTACTGATAGGGATGAATGCCCATGTCTTCATGCTTCATTTCTTTTGCTAAATTTTTTGCATTGATATCCTACAGTCCAAACATTGTTTCGTAACCATCTTTGATACACTCCCTTGTACAGGTGTTTTCTTACTTTTGTATCTTAATCTTTTATTCCTGTAATAATACTCCATCATTCTTTATCCCTATCCTTAAGCAATATTCTCATTTGCAATGGCTACACAACACCTAGTCTCATCGATTTCCTACTACATTTGATTGTTTCATCCATCGCATTTACTGCGCTATCACCACATCTTGTCACATTTATTAGAGTCACATTTCTTGCCACGACAACAAAATATTTGGAACGCTTTTCACTTATCCGCTAGCTCGGCATTTAAGTAGATATGACACTCAGTTCATGTGGAAACAGTCACGTGTCACAATTGTACTTGAGGTTTTGGGACAACATCATTCGTCATACGGAGCAATGAATTCGATTTCCGCTTTTTGTACTCCTTCCAAAATATTATTAACTCCAGCATTTACTTTTGGTGACTCCATCACCTTCTTCGACTCGTGCAGTATTAAATGCAAATCTCTTCAATTTAATTTCATGCACGCGAGCAACATCCATTTGATTCTATAAGAGCTCAACGAAGATGCTTGGTTCATCACATTTTTCACTTCTGTCCTTCTGCATCACATTGATTCCTGATTTTTCATTTTTCTTGGCCATGGATTCCTTTTACCAGAGAATGAATAATTCCCTTGAGAACATGCACCTTGCTGTCCAGTCACAGCAGTCTGAATTTACTCATCTGAGAGTTGACATGGGAGTGTGGTAGGGTCAAATGGAGGAAACAAATTTCCAATTCTAATATACTCAGTCACAGGTGAATTATGGGCATGTTGAACAATTGACTCACATAATCAATTGAGTCGACATCTTGGAGCAGAAACAACATATAATTCTTGATCAAATGTATTCACTTTGGTCACAACATTCTGAACAAGCGTTGTCTGCTACATTACAACTTCTTCCTTTGCACTCATCCTTAGAGTGTACTACGTTGGTTCTAGTAGATTTGGAGCTTCAACTCACACACCATCCAGACTCGGAGCTGGACCTCAAATTGCAACTATACATTATTCTGCAAATGTCAATTTTTGCATCTTCAATTGTTTTCTTATATACACCCTTTTTAACCTCGACATGGAGTCCCTTCTGATATTCACTTTGTAGAAGACTCATGCATTTTGTAAAAACTGAGCTTTTGAATATAATACAAATAACACTTTTGCGCAGACTCATGCCTATCTTTCAACAGTGTTTGTACTTTTTCTTCATTTAGATATATGCAAGATTTTTCCTTTCGTGCCACAACACTATTGGAAAAACAGGATCACAGAGCAACAAAAATAAACAAGATGCAAATATAAATCACATAAATACAATACAAGAGAGACACCAATATACGTGGTTCACCCAATCTGGACTACGCCCACGGAGAAATTTCCAGTCCTTTTATTAAACCATCCAACAAAATGAAGGGATACATCCTACAGCACATCCGGTGCAACTTCCTCTTCACTCTCTCTCAACCTCTCTTACATAATCATAGATATCTTTACAATGCTACAATACATTACATAGTCGTATTACAATATATTCCTTTTAAAGGGGAATTACCATGGGAAAATACTACAGGATACCCAATACCATGGGCCCGTAAATTGTTGGCCAACAAACAACCCAACAATTTTTTTTTGGGGGCTCACTATCCACCGGACCCCAATGGGAGGGCGATGCCCCCAACACCCTCCTACTAGGATGAGTGTACAATCCACCTGCACAGCATATAAAATTGTGGTACAAACATGGATGAACAATAACATCTATGAATCAGGAAGATCAGGCTCCACAACCAACAATCTCCCACTTGGAGACTAAGCACAACAACTCCACCGCTGCTGCACTTGCTAGAATATTCTCTGAACCTTGGACCTGAAAAATTTATCATATTCACCTTCATGCTTGAAGGCCAACTGAAACCGATCAAGAACTCAGTTTCTCTCTGGTTACTACCTTTGTCAACATGTCTACAAGATTCTGGCTAGTATGTATCTTTTCCAGCTTCAATAATTCAACTTCCATAACATACCGTATGAAATGATACTTGAGATGTATATGTTTAGTATTAGAATGGAAGGCTGAGTTCTTTGCAAGATGAATGGAACTATGGATGTCACTGTACAACCTGTTATTCTCCTACTTCCTACCAATTCCTCCATAAAGATCTGTAACCAAATCATCTCTTTACTAGCCTCTTTAACAGCTACATACTCTACTTTTGTTGTTGAAAGTACAACAACCTTTTGTAGTTTCGAAATCCAACTTAATGTTGTTCAACCTACATTAAATACATACCTTGTGGTTCTTCTCCTGCTATCTTTATCACCTTCCATATTTGCATCAACATATCCCTACAGAAAAGTGTCTGAACCTCCAAAACATAATGCCTAAGTGGTAGTACCTCTCAAATACCTGATAATCCACTGTACTTCCATCCAATGTTCTTTACCTGGATTGTTCATATACCTGCTCACAACTCCCACTTCATGTGCAATATCTGGTCTTGTGCACACCATGGAATACATCAATATGCCAACTGTTGATGAATAGGGAACCCATGCCATGTATTCTATATCTTCATGTGTCTTGGGACACATCTCCTTAGTTTGAAATGGCTGACCAAAGGTGTACTAAATGGTTTTCATTCTGCATTCTAAACCTCTCCAACACCATTTCAATGTACTCACCCTAAGGAAATGTCAATTTGCAATTTTTCCTGTCTCTTGTTATTCTCATACCAAGGATTTTCTTTGCAGCACCCAAATCCTTCATCACAAATGAATTAGTTAACTTCCTATTGAGCACATTTATATCCTGCATGTTATACTCTGCAACAAGCATGTCATCCACATACAATAACAATATAATATATCTTCCATTATCTAGCCTCTTGAAATAAACACAGTGGTCAAAATGACATCCACTATAACCTTGTTATGTCATAAACCAAACAAATTTCAAATACCACTGCCTTGGAGCTTGCTTCAATCCATACAAGATCTTCTTCAACTTGCATACTAAATTATCCTTCCCTTTGACCTCATACCCCTGTGGTTGCTGCATATAAATATCTTCCTCCAAATCCCCATGGAGAAAGGATTTTTTTACATCTAACTATTCAAGATGCAAATCTTTTACTGCCACTAGACTTAAAATATTTCTAATTGAAGTTATTTTAAAAACAGGAGAAAATATTTCATTAAAATGTATACCTTGCTTCTGTGCAAACCACTTTACAACAAGTCTGGTTTTGTACCGCTTCTTACCTCCGTATTCTTCCTTTAAACTGTAAACCCATTTATTCTGCAATGCTCTTTTACCTACAGGAAATTGAACCAAATCCCAAGTCTGGTTTCTTACCAATGAGTCCATCTCCTCATTCATGCCTTGCTCCCACTTCTTTCTAGTTTCCACCTACATTGCTTCTTTATAACATTATGGTTCACCAGAGTCAATCATCAATAAATAATACATTGCAGGAGAGTATCATTCAGAGGGTTTACTTAACCTGTTAGTTCTTCTAACACTTGGAGGAGTTTGAGGTACCTGCTACTATTCTTGATTTTCTGGCACCTTTGGAACTTCATTTTCTTTGATTTCATCAAGCACTGTATACTCTATGTTTTCCTTTTCCTGTTTCTTTCCCTGTAATTGATATTTATACATGACCTTTTCATTGAATACCACATCTCTACTCCTAATGATTTTTGTATTTTCATAATCCCATAAGTGATAAAAAAAATCATTAACCCCGTATCCAATAAAGGTACATTTCTTGGATTTAGCCTCAAGTTTTGTTCTATTTTCTTTATCAATATGGACAAATGCTTCACAACCAAAATTTCTCATAAATGAGTATTTTACCTTTTTACCTGTCAATTCCTCCTTTGGAATACCACCATCCAAAGTGCTTAAAGGCCCTCTGTTTATTAAGTAAACAACAGTATCTACAGCCTCTTTCCCAAATTGTAAGAGAAACCCTGCATGCAATCTCATACACCTTGCACGCTCCATGATCATCTTATTCATCCTTTTCGACACAACATTTTCTTGTGGTTTTCCTTGGACTTTTTTCTCTCTACGAATCCCATGGTATGAACAGTAACTATCAAAATCCTTGCCGCAATATTCACCTCCATTATCAGATCTGAGACACTTAAACCTTTTTCCTGTCTCAATCTCAACCAAAGATTTCCACTTCTTAAAAGTAGCAAACACATCAGATTTCTATCTAACGCAATAAACCCAAGTTTTTCTAGTTGCATCGTCAATAAAAGTAACATAATAATGAAAGCCACCAAAATATTGTACCTGAGCTAGTCCCCATACATCTGTATGCATAAGCTCTAAATTTTCACTCTTCTTTTGTTTCTCAACCCTGAGAAATCTTACTCTCTTCTATTTTCCATAAACACAGTTCTCAGATAATTCCAAGCTTACCTGCTTCAAATATGGTGGAAACTTCCTTGAGTAGAGAATCTGCATCCCCTTCTCACTTATGTGGCCAAGACTATGATGCCACAATGATGTATCTATTCCTATGGAAGCTAAAGAGATAGAACAATAGTATTATGAGGACATAAATACAATGTACCTATCATGTCTCCTTTTTCTATCACCATCGATCCTTTAGTGATATTCCACCACGTTGCTCCAAACGTAGATAAACAACCACCATATCCCAACTTCCCTATTGAGATCATATTTCTTTTCATAGCAAGAATATTCCTTACATCTTTCAGCAACCATTCACCATTCTTTAACTTTATATGTACCTTACCCATTCCAACAATTTTACATGGTTCAACATCACCCATTAAAATATGTCCAAAATCGCTTGGAACATAATCATGAAAGAATTTCCTATGGGGTGTAGCATGACATGAATCCCCTAAATTTAATACCCAGTAATCACTAGTATTATCTAATGCAAGAATCAAAGCATCTTTTAACACATCACCTGCTACATTTTATTCCTGAGTAGTCTCCTACTGTCCATCTCTTTTTTCTTTAGAGATCTGCAGTCTTTCTTCATATGTCCTTTCTTTCCAAAGTTCTAGCACTCTATCTTTCCCAGTATAGACTTAGATCCACCTTTCCTGGACTTGCTTCAATTACTTGGGCTATTTCCTCTCTATGTTTGTCTTCCCCTTCTCTCAATGGTCAATGCATTACCTAATCTCTCACTTGTGCTTTTCCTTCGCATTTCCTCGCTAAGAATAACACCAACAATATCATCAAATTTTAAAGTCTTTTAACTAGAGATAAAGTTACTTACAACCATGACCAAGCCATTCCAGCTTTCTAGCAATAAGCATAAGATTAGAATATCCCTAACCTCATCATCAAAGTTCACTTTTATAGAACTTAGTTGATTTGTAATCGTATTAAATTCATTTAAATGATCAGCAATAGATCCACCTTCTGACATCTTCATATTAAGTAAATGATTCATTAGAAATACCTTATTGGGGGTTGATCGTTTTCATACAGCTTACCCAATGCACTCATCAAAGCCTCTATTGTCTTTTATTTTGATATATTGAAAGCCATCGACGAATCCAGGCACAATCGTATTGTTCCTAGTTCCTTGCTGTCAAGAACCTCCCATTCTTTGTCCTTCATAGTCTCTGTTTGTTTTGATTTTCCTCCCAATGATAGCAATATATCCTTCTGATACATATATTCCTCCATTTGCATCTTCCATAATGGGTAGTTTTGGCCATTAAATTTCTCGACCTTAAACTTTTCTTCTTCCTCCATTTCTCCCATTTGAACCAAGAACCCTTCTTTCCTACAAGTTTATCTGCCAAATAGAGCTTTGGATCTGATACCAATTGTTATAAAAATAGGATCACAGAGCAACAACAATAAACACGATGCAAATATAAATCACATAAACACAATACAAGAGATACACCAATACATGTGGTTCACCCAATCTGGTATGTCCATGAAGAAATTACTAGCCATTTTATTATACCATCTAGCAAAATGAAGGGATACAACCTACAACACATCCGTTGCAACTTCCTCTTCACTCTCTCTGTTGGGCCTGGCCCAAGTGGGGAATTTTTGTGTAAGTCAAGTTTTTGTATTGCGAAGATAAGTGCAATAAAGTTGAAGACTTTTTGAACAAGTCATTTTTGGGAAGCTGCAAAGTTGAGCACAGCGCAGCGTCGGAAGAGATACAAAGTACAACATTGCGAGGAACACAGCGCTGCGAAGAGCCCGATCTATGGAGATCCGGCAAGGCAGAATATTGGACGAAAGATGACACATATTCCGATTACACTATTGGTGGTCTATTTTTGGTAAAGATGCTCCATGATTACCAAGTGGTGGGTAAGGAGTAAAGCAGAGGAAAGCAACCGGTCGCATAAGCAAGGAACCACTACATGAATCGATCGCATGAAATCGTTAGAGAAGGAACAACTCGATGAAAGCGACCTGTTGGCATGTGCATGACAGGGGAGCTGATAGCGACGTGACCATGCACAAAGGATGGCCACAATGGACGATTTGCTACCAGAAGCCAGCAGGTCCGGTTAAGGGAAAACCGTGACAGTTTTGGGAAACCTTGGGGTTTTTGCCTGTACATTGTAAAGACATGATCTATGGGCATGATCTATAAATAGGAACCACTTTGTAAGGGAAAGGGTTGATATCTCATTGTTATTCAATAATATTCATTGTAGATTCTGAGCAAGACCTGTTTTGAGTCTGCCATTGTAAAAGCTCTGCAAGTTGTGTGCGCAGAGGGCTATTGAGAGAGAAGAGAGTCTACAATTGAGTGCGCAGACTGGAACTATTGTACCCTTCACAAGACTAATACAACAACAGTTCCTGTGGACGTAGCTCCTATCCTGGGGGTGAACCACATTAAATTCCCGTGTTATGTGATTTTTTACATGTTTGCATCTGTGTATTTGCTTCCAATGAATGCTTGATATCTTGCTTATCAATTTATGTGTTTACTTTTATATGTATTCGCCATAAGGAATGAGATGGGAGTAATATGTTAATTTTCACATATGTGGATGAATTCTATATGCTTAAGTATTTCTAAGTCTAAGTGAATGTGTAAGGATGTTGTATAAGCACTTAAGTCAATTGATTCCACGTTGTGCAACTCCATCGAAGTGCAGCACCGAAAGTGCGTAGTACTTTGAGTTCCATCACTTTGCATAAGTCATAAGATCAATAATCTAAGGCAGTTGATAAGTAGCTAAAACACTAAGTGTTATTTGTTGAAACTAGTTAAGTCTGAAGCGGGAGCGTAGTTATCTATTGCGTTGTCTCGTGTTGAGCTATTTCTGAACTGTGCAGTCCAGGGATGCGCGAGTTGTAAAAGCGTTTGGGATTATAGAAGTGTTAGCCGCGACGAAGGGGATTATCGCGCAGTCCTCAATTCGCAGCGTGGCCCGTCAACGCGCTATCATCATATTTGTTTAAGCACTTGTCACGCAATTGTGGAAACTAGATTCCACAGCCCCCCCATAACTTCGCCTCGGGTGAGACCTCAGTCTGCTCGCAGACTGTTGCCGAAAGGGCCAATGAAAAGGGGTTTTGTTAGTTCCTTAAACCACGAAGAACCTGGGTCTTTATAGAAAACTTCATGACAATTATGTAAGCCAACAAATGGTTCCGTTGCTGCACTAAGAATCCGTGATGAGTTTCCACGCTTGAAAGAAGTGATGTGCTCAGAAGAAAACGTTCGGTTGATTGCATAAATTTGGCATCCGGACAAGAAAGAAATCTGGTCTTGGTGCGATAAGACAGAAATAGACTTCACCAAGAAGGAAAATACAAATCCGCATCTCTCTGACATAGATTGGTTGAACAAATACCTGTGGAAAGATATTCACGAAATGTTTTGGGCATCTTTTAGGAACGAGTTGCATGAGTGGCTATCACAGCTTGCAGAGTGCAAGAAATGTTTTGTACCAGAAGTACCGATCGAGTGGACTCCAGAGCTCATTGCAAGGCTCAAAGCAGTAGATAGTCCATTTTCGAGAGCAGTCGACTTTTGGGTTGACAGTATCCTAGAAGGCTTCGTGACAAAGTTCGATGTGGACACCCTGAAGTCCTACAACGCAGCCGAAGCATAATTTTTCAAAGGTTTCAAAAGTAAGTACCTAAACAATTTGAGTTTATACATTAAAATGTTTTTAGCTGAGAAAGGTATTTTATAAATGCAATAAATATTTCTAGCAATTTGAATCTATAATGGTCAATAGCATTTATAGTGATTCTGATGAAGAAACACATAATTTGAGAAGTGGAAAAATATATAAGTATACCACTTAGAAGACTGGACTCTGTGTTGATATTGATTTACAAACTCAGCCTGATAGCCAAACTACACCTCTATCCGCCACCTATCAGCCTATTACACCGCAGAATCCATCCGTTGCAAGTACCGCACTTCCTATCTCTTAGAATCCTTCAATTCAGAACCCTCCTATTGTTAATATCCCTCATCCTCAGAGTGTTGATACCAGTAACATCGCGAGAGCGAGTACTCAGATTATCTCGACTCACAATAACCTACTTCAGAACATTCCGCGCAGTACCAATTTCACTTTTTCCGCTCAGAACCCTACGCAGAACCCTACACCACCTAGGAGAAGGATGACTGATGATATCAAGCTGCCGATATTCAAAGGAACGGGTCTGGAAGACCTTGAACAACACTGGTTTCTATGTGAATCCGTTTGGAGTGTTAAGCAGGTGCAGGATGATGCTGTGAAGAGAGCGTAGCTCGTCACCACATTCAGAGACAAAGCATTAAACTGGTTCATGAAGTAATCTCAGGGACATAATAGAACCTTAGCATAAATTAAGGCTGCATTATTGAGCGAATTTAAGAAACCAAAGTCAGAATCACAGTGTATTACAGAATTAAAAGAGATTAAGCAGAAACCTAATGAAACAGTCTGGGAATTTGACCACAAATTTAAGACACTGCTAGACCAAGTAAGTTTTGTCATAGCTCCGCAACAACACCAGGAATGGTTTGTAGCTGCGTTGCTTCCCCATATCATACTATCGTTGATGCAAAAGAAGGTGGCTTCACAAGCAGAAGCCTTAGAAATCGCAATGAAGTTGGAAGCTTCACCAATTGGAGAAACTAGCACTGGGATGTCATAGATTCAAACCCAGTTAGCTACCCTAACATTACAACTTCAAGATATGAAGAAAGTAAAACAAGAAAGACAAGAAGTCTGGTGTACAGGATGCAAAGGAGAAGGGCACACTAGAGAGCATTGTCCTTTATTTCAAGAATACCTTAACAGTGGAGCACCGAATCCGCTAAATCAGAATCAAGCACCATGATGTGAAATCTGTAAAATGCGAGGCCATAGGCCTAAAGACTGTTATCTCATACAGAAGTATGTGCGCACCCCTAATAATATATATTGCAATTTTTGTAAATCAGTTGGACATGATGAATCCAATTGTAGGGCATATGAGCTTATGCAAGAAAGGAAGCAAGACATGGAGCATATGCACGATAGTGGAGTATACAGAGTACAAGAACAAACTCCCCTGAAGCAAGATAATGCACAGTATGACTAGGGCGCATATAGAGGTCATGGAGGATTCCATGGAAGAGGAAGAAATACTGGTCCAGGACAAGGAAGGGGAAGAGGCCAGATGATCTGTTATAACCGTGGCCAGGTAGGTCACTTATCCAGAGATTGTACCAATGAATGTACTACCTGTAATTACTGCAAATCTTTTGATCATGTTATTGAACTTTGCCCACTGCTAGCGGCAGAAATGCAAAAATGAAATCAAGATGCGCCAAACCCGAACATTCAGTTGATCGCAGCAGAGAAAAGGACTGCGGACCCAAGTATCAATGTAGTGACGCTACAACATGGAGAGATAGAGGAGCAGAAGCTTCGAATTCTGGATATTTTGAACCTAAGCAGATTCCTCTTGAAACAATTTGGATCAAAAAAGCTACTGGAAAGACACCTGGTTTGAATCTAGAGAAAAATAAAGGAGTATTTGAAGAAGCGCGGTACATTTTCAAAGAAAAAGCACTTAGGTCACCAAGAATCTCGTTGCGCAATGAAATAACGCATATAGAGGATATGTCGGTGGCTTATGAAAAAGTGTGCCACGCAGCAGAGACAGGCACCTCTGTTGCGCAGTTCCTAAGGAGCTGCATGAAACTATTAAAGAGCCCAGATGCGATCGCAGAATTGCAGAAACTGTTAGACTAGTATGAACCACGTAATGAGATGGAAATTGCCTAGAGTGCAATTCATCACATTGGGAAACACAAAAGAACAGGAAGAGAAATAAGACTCAGTGCGCAGATAGGAGACTTTGAGATGGATGAGATCATTCTTGATCTGGGATCTGAAGTAAATGTCTTAACTAAATAGACATGGCAGCAGATGGGGAGACCAAAGCTATTATGGTGGCCTATACAGTTAAGAATGGCCAACTAAGAGAAAGTTATACCTTTTTGAAGGTTAGCCAATGTTATTGTTGACATTGATGGAGTGCGAAGTCATGCCGACTTCGAGGTTATCGAGATTGTATTAAAATGCTACAATATTAGCCTCTTTTCCATAATCATAGAGATATTTACAATGCTACAATACATTACACAGTTGTATTACAATGTCTTCCTTTTAAGGGGAATTACCATGGGAAAATACTACGGGCTACCTAACACCATGGGCCCGTAAATTGTTGGCCAACAAAAAACCCAAAAAAATTCTTTCAAAGGATTCACCCTAGACCCCCGTGGGGTGGAGATGACCCCCACAACCCCCTACTGGGATAAGTGTACAATCTACCTAAACAGCATATAAAAATGGGGTACAAACACGACTGAACAATAACATCTCTGAATCAGGAATATTAGGCTCCACAACCAACAAACACTTAACTCAGCAACCAACTGTTCTTCATTTTATCACATGCAGGAGCCTTTGTGCAATAATATGAATGTGTGCATGTTTATGTTCATAGATGATACTTAAAATCTCTTTTCTATTACAATATAACTTAACACATAACATTTTTCAATTTTGATAAATAATGTGACATACACTTTCTAACCAAAAACTTCACTAACATACCCCTTGATTTCCTAGAATGCATTGTGTTGAATTCAAGGGTCTCATTTAATCTTCTTGATATCAACAAGAGGGGCAGCAATTGCTTGCTCCTTTCGATGTACCTAACTTCTTTGCTTCTTCTACGCACTTTTGGGGAGATTTCCTTACTCATGTTTTCATGTGCACTCTATCGTTCTTATTTTGTGCTAGGATGTCTTCCTTATGGATTCTTGCAATGTGATTTCTTTTGTGCAATATGATTTAATCATGGCAGTTTACTACTTTTTGACAATACAAGGCCTTATGTCCAAACCCATCACATGCATAACATTTCACAGTTTGGCAATACTTTGCAACATGACCCATGCTATTGCATCTTGTGCACTTCATCATGTTGATCCTTCTTTTATTAGTATAATGAGAAGAGTTGTAATCATTAAAGGAATTTACTTGATTTGGACAATGTGCATTGTCATGAACCTTCCTCGATGTTTTATCATAACCAAGTCCAGACTTATCTTCTAGCATTATCAGAATCTTGTTCAGAATCGATGTGTTTCTTGATTTTGTTCAACACTTTTTCCTCAGCTATTTCCTTGCCACTTTCATACTGTGCGCAAATAGGAGTATCACCTATGATATGCACTTTTTTCTTTGCTTTTATCTCAATCAATTTGTCTTCTAAATGAGATAACTCTTTGTCCTTATCCTCCAGTTAACTTTTCAACAGCCTATTTTTCTGCGCCAATTCCTCAACATGGATATCTCTTCTTCAAGTATCTTAATCTTGTCATCTGCGTAGTTCTGTTATTCTTCATAATCCATCATTCTTTTAGTCACTTGATTGTCATGAATCTATTGAACTTATGTTTCCTGCATTACCTGTACTTCAAACTTTGATAGTTGTTCTTGCAAGAGCTTACTCTTCTTCCTTGACTTCTTCAATTCAACTAATTCCCTAATCAATTCACCTTCCCAAACAACTTCTGTAGCGTCTTCTTATTCGGTTTGACTGTTAGTTTTAATATCTATGAAGAGATTTGAAGGAGTCTTAAAAGATCCACTAAAAAAATATTTATCTAGTGATCACGGCTTTCTTTGCACAACTAGAGAATTCTTCTTAACTGACAAGCTTCTCATATTTCTCTCATTGTTGATTTCTTCTTCTTCCACAAAATACATGAATAGTACTTCTTTCGGCTTATTGTCGCATTCACTTTCTTCAGACACATTGTTGTCTTCTTCACTATATAGACTCTTATTCTTCTTTGGAAATTTATTTAAGTGTGCGGTGATCTTCATTCATGGAAACTGGGTTCTTCTTCACTATCATTGTCTCCATCTTCCCTGTAAGGACACTAGATGCAAAATGGCCTACTCCTCCACATTTGAAACATTTAAAAGGAAGCTTGTTTCTATACTTACCTCATCCTCTTTTAAGCTTTCTTACAAAGTTTGACTCCTCATCATCTGATTCAGTGCAAGATTCCTTGTCATGCTCATGCTTATCCTTCCTAGTGGCTTTAAATGCTGCTTCTCTGCTGATGGAATTTTATTTTTGATATTTCATCTCATATGCCGTAAAGATCCCTTGAATTTTGTCCTTAGTTAGGTCTTCCAGATTTTTTATGTCTTCTAACACATAAACTTTTGCATCAAATCTTAAAGGCAAAGTTCTCAGTATCTTTTGTACAATTGATTCTTCTTCTAGGTTAACTTCAAGTCTTTTGCTAGCGTTAACTATCTCATCAACTCATAGGAAGTATGAAGAAATTTTCTCTTCATCTCTCATCTTCAAGGATTCATACAACCCAGAGTAGATCTGCAGGTTAGCCTTCTTGACTTTCTTGTCACTTTCATGGATACCTATGAGCTTATCCCATACTTCCTTGGTTGAAGCGCGGTTCATAACCTTGATAAATTATGTGTCTGTCAATCCACATAATAATGTGTTTCTGGCCCTTGCATTAAATTCATATTGTCTCCTTTCAGCTAGTTCAATTCGTGCGACAACCGGGGCATTGTAACCATCAATAATGGATTTCCCAACATATGCTCCTAGTGATTGAGATAAACTTCCACCCTGACCTTCCATAAGGTATAGTTGGCTCCATCGAACCTTGGTGATATGGTTTTAGAGACACATTGATGTTTATCCATAACTATGCATCGATCTATATTCTAGATGTTAAACTATTACTGAAGACACCTACTTTGCTACAAATTGTTGGAATTGATTTAATATTGAGAGGGGGGGCAAATCATCATTAACGTAGTTATGAACAATTTTAACTTCTTAAATAGATTATTCTAAACTTAGTCTTGATCACCAATTATGCATCAACATGTAAAAGCATTCATCCACATATGTGAAAATCAAAGAACACAGAACACACATAATTTTTACATGGAAACCCAAATGGGAGAAAACCATGGAATGCTCTTTAATAATGAAAACAATTACATTCAACAAAGCACCAACTTCCTGTGTTTACCAACACCAACTGGAAGGATGCACCGACCACCTATTTTTACAGGCACCAACCAAAAAGAAGCTCCAAATCCCTGTGTTCTCCAACACCAACTGGAAGGAGTCTACGACCCCCTTCTCCTTTCCCCGTCCTACCGCCCAGATATACAAAATAAGATATTATGTTGGTGTACTTATAATACGTGCACACTTCATATATTTTGATTTTTTTTCTATTGTTTGCACCTGTCGTATGCAGTCGTATTGCTGTCACTTTTCATCATGCATCACTTGAGTTCTCATTCCACTCAACACTTCACTTTAACTGATGTCGCACTTCTTATGTTGTGTGCTATTTCAACTGCTACAGACTATGCCAAGAGTCAATGTTCCATTCTGCAATTGCACATACACACTTTCAACTGATACTAGGCAACAATTGATGACTTGTTGTTTTGATATCGTGCATCAATATCAGATGGAATTGAGCACTTTCTGATATGTGTCCATTCGGTTTAAGTGCCACAGTCTTTCATACAATATGTGACCTTATGTGCATCAAATGATTCGTCCTTTCAGTTTCACGTACTTGTCTCAAATCATCTTCATCATGATGTGAATCCATCCTTGATTTAGTTTCTACTATGTATTTGCGCATCTGATAGAATTATTTTACTTCACATAGTTCAACTCAACTTTGTGCATCAGTTAAACCTCTACACATATTCTGATACACTTCAATTATGTCTCTGTACTTTTGTCTTAAAGCATCCGTGACTATCTACATGTTGTCTGCAATACTGTCATTCTGTCCTCATGTACTTGCGCATCTCTCTATAACTTTTCCTTTCTTTCTTTGCACAACCGCCACAGATCTGTAGTATCATTCTATGCACCATTAGTTATATCATTCCTCTACATGTGTGCACTCTACTCTTCATCTAGATCATTTGTTCTAATTCCACGATTCCTTGATGCCCTGAATATAAATATGTATCTTCCACTTACAAGCTCTTCATCCTTTCTATCAAGCTTACTTCAAATCTCCAACTTGCTTCTTATTTATACATGTCCTGCATGGATTGTATGTCCCCAAGTTGGTTTTGGAATTCCTTCTTCCTTGCTTCATGGATTTTTCTTATGCCACTTGTAATCTTCTACGCTACTTGAGATGTCATCTCTTATGGTTCTTGTGCATACATGATCCTTGACTTAGTGGGACTTTAACCCATATGGTATCATCACTTGTGGGCCATGCACACACATGGTCCTTGATTAAGTGGGACCTTAACCCTTGCAGTACTATCCCTTGTGGGTCTTGTGCACTAGATGTATCATTGACTGTGGAATTTGTGCAAATGATAACTTCAACCGCTACACCCTTCTTGGAACTTGTGCGTGCTTCAAAAACTGAAATCTTCTTCTTACTGATGGGACTTGCACGCTTTCAATATCGTTCAACCATAAGCCTTTCCATGCTACTTGCACACTACTGATCCTTGTTTATTCAACGTTTGACTTGATTGTGGATTCTAGAATCTTCTCTTGACTTGCTTGCGCACTTGGACCCTTGTTCAACCAACTCTTTGGCTTGCTTATGCAATTTTACCTTTTTCCAACCAACTCTTTGGTTGTTACCTTAAAGGAGTATTACTTGGTGGACTAATGTCTATGCATGTACCTCATGCATTCCTAATGTACTTCTTCAAACTTGATATGCATAATGTACCTTCCTGATGTACTTATTCAAATTGGATGCACTTCTGGATATACTTCTTCATACAAACATCCATATTCTTCTACATCTTATGTGCGCATATATCACTTCAAGGTGGCTTCCATATAATTCTTCAAACTACCATAGTAATGTTGAATCTTCTTTGACATCCTTTGTCATCATCTTTGACATTAGTTCACATCAATGACAACCATGGTTCAACAATCTCCCCCTTTGGCATTGATGTCAACACCTTATGAAGCTGTGCATAATCATCTTATTGAGATTGTATGCTTCATTTGTGCTTGTCACATTGCTCCCCTTGTGTATATTCTCCCCCTATTTTCTTTTCCAGTTGAGACTTCAATATCTACGCATTCTATTTTTAATACTTTTGTTACTCCTGCACAAACCGCATGCATTGTGATCATTTTCATTACATTGCTGCATGCTTCATGGTTAGATTCATGTACTTCAACTTTATCATCTTCATGCCATTTCTCCAATGATCTGCTTCACATTATTTCACGTCTTTTCTATTGCATGCTCTGATTTTCATCTTCATGTTGATTCTCCTTAATAGTCTTTATGATACTGCATCATGTATCAGCTTCATGCTTTTTCTCCCTGATTAGATTTATGTTCTTCAACTTCATGATTTTTATCCCCCCTCGACATTAATGGCGAAGAGGTACCATTACTTTCACAAATATATGTTCTTCTTTCTTCTGCTTTGTGATGGCCTTAATATATTGCTCATAGGGATGACTCCCCTTGTATTCATGCTTCATTTCTTTTGCTGAATTTTTTGCATCGATATCCTGTAGTCTGAACATTATTTCATAACCATCTTTGATGTGATTCCCTTGTACAAGTGTTGTATTAATTTCGTATCTTGATATTCTATTCATTTCATAATACTCTGTCATTCCTTACACCTATCCTTAAGCAATATTCCCATTTGTGCAACTGCACAACACCTAGTCTCGTCGATTTCCAACTGCGTCTAACTATTTCATCCGTCGCATTTACTACACTATCACCACACCTTGTCGCATTTATTTCCACGAAAACCAAAGATTTGGCACATTTTTCACTTACCTGTTAGCTCTGCATTTAAGCGGATATGACACTTAGGTCGTGTGGAAACAATTACATGTCGTGATCATACTTGAGATTTTGGGGAAACATCATTCGCCGCACGGAGCAATGAATTGGATTTCCGCTTTTTGTACTCCTTCCCAAAAATTATTAACTCCAACATTTACTTTTGGTGACTCCATCACCTTCTTCAACTAGATCAGTATTGAATGCAAATCTCTTCAATTTAATTTCATGCGCGAAAACAAATTCCATAAATTATATAAGAGCTCAACGAAGATGCCTAATTTATCACCTTTTTCAGTTTTGTCCTTCTGCATCACATTGCTTCCTGATTTTTCATTTATCTTGACCATGGATTCCTTTTACCGGAGAATGAATAATTCCCTTGAGAACTATTGAGCTTTGGTTTTCATTGATGTCAACTAATATTAAATAGGATGTCAACTGATTCATCTTGAGTCATTGATGTCAACTAATGTCAAAGTGGATACATCATTCTTACAGTATTATGAAGAAGTATATGGAAACCACTTTGAAGAATTATATGTCCAAGATGATAAAGATGACATATATGTATTCCAGTCATAAAAAGTATATATGTTGCATTTCGTCTAAAGCCTAAATATGTGTGTCCAAGGATACAACATGCATGATTAGTGTGAAGAAGTACATAAGAAGGATACATCATGCAAATCTAGTTTTAAGGAAGGTACATCATGCAGATTCATTTCAAAGAAGCACTTGAGAAACATATCCTACTACGTGTGGTACTTGCATAGATATCAAGTCCACCAAGCCACACTCACTCATCGTAGTAGTAAAATAATTGGACATACAATGGTACACATGTGCACAAGCAACCAAGGAGTTGGTTAAGCAATGGTTCAAGTGCACAAGCATGTTGAAAGAATACTCTAGAATGTGTAAGCATTGCTTGGTCAAAGATCAGGAGTGCGCAAACAACCTATGGTTGGACAGTCCTGAAAGCATGCAAGTCTTTCCAATCAAAAGATGCTTTCATTTATGATAGGGAGCACAAGTTTCAAGAAGGGGACTGAAGTAGAAGTTTGGTTATGCACAAATTCCATAGCCGAAGACACAACAAAGGCGCAATTCCCACAAGTAATGATATGGAAAGTTCAAAGTACCACCAAGTATGCAAATATTTCGCAAAGGACTATTTCGTCAACTGTGCAACACCCACAAGGGATGGTACAACAAAGGTCATTAGATCATCAAGTTGAAGAGCAAGGATGCGCACATACCTAAAAGAAATGGTACACCAAGAGCACAATGGTACACCATCAAGGTGTAAGTCCCACCAAGTTGAGGACCATGTAGGCACAAGATACACAAAGGATGACACATCAGCAGTGCAGAATATGACATGTGGCATAGACACAATATGTGAATTATGGAAGAAGGGATACCATAACCAACTTGTGGACATACAATCTGCAGGACATGTATAAATAGAGATGCAAGTTGTAGATTTGAAGTAAGCTTGATGGCGATATCATAAGAGCTTCAACTAGAAGATACAGATTTATATTCGGGGAATCAAGGGCTCAAGGACATAACACCATGATCTAGTAAGGAGTCGAGTGTGCACATGGAGAAGAATGATGTAGTTGATGGTGCATAGAGTGATGTTGTAGATCTGTGACGATTGCACAAATACTGAAAGGATGATGTACAAAAGTATGCGCAAATTCATGAATACCGATTGACAATATCACAGATACCACAAAGATAGTCACAGATGTTGTAATATAGAAGTGCAGAACCAAAACCAGAACCAAAGTACATCATATGATTTGCAGATGTTTGAATGATGCATGTAAGCTGAAGTGAAGTGTGTGAAGTTGAGAAGACCATCTGATGCACACCGACAGAGCAGTAGTAGGATCCAGTAGGTGTGTCATGATGAGGATGATCTGAGACAAGTGCATTGAACCAAAATGATGAATGAATTGAGGCATGACATGTCGCGAAATGTCTAAAAGAATGTGGCACTTAAATAGAACGGACACATCAGTAAGTGCACAGGGGCCATCTGTTACTAGTGCATGATTTTAGAACAACAAATTATCAATTGAAAGAACAGTATTATTTGGCTAGTGAAATCGCACAGCAGCAGGATGATGGAAAAAACAGTATCGCGGACTGCAAAATCATCAAGCACACAGTATATGAAGTAAGACATTAGAAAAAGTTCGAATTGAGTGGAATGAGAAGTAAAGAGATGTATGCTTCTCAGTGACATAGATTTGACTGCATACAAATAATGTGCACAACATAACTAATATTAGAAGATTAGAAGAGTGTGCAGAGTTGAAGTCCAGATACAGAATCATACATTGGACATCAGGGCGGTAAGACGGGGCAAGGAGACATGGGTTTGTATCCTCCTTCCAATTGGTGCTGGAGAAACATGACGTGTTGGTTCTTCCTTCAGGTTGATGCTTGTAAAACCAGGGGGTCGGTGCCTCCTTCCAATTGGTGCTGGTAAACACGGGAAGTTGGTGCTTCCTTAAATGTATTCTTTTCCCACTATAAAAGAAGCATTCTGTGATTTTCTCCAGTTTGGGTTTCCACATTAAAATCATGTGTGTTATTTGTTCTTTGTCTTAGTCCATATATGGATGAATTATCTTGTTTATGTTGGATGCATAACTAATCATCAAGATTAACTTGAGACTAATTGTTAAAGAAGGTAAAAAATGTTGATATTTGAGCTAATACTGATTCACCCCCCTCTTAGTATTAAATCAATTCCAATGATTGATATAAGAGCGAGTGTCTTTAGTAACAGATTAAAATCTGGAAGATAGATCATTGCGTAGATATGGATAAGTAGGAATGCATTTCTACCAACAGAGCACCAAGGTTTGATTGCACCAATTATATTTTCTGGAAGGTTCGTATGGAAGTTTACCTACAATCATTGGGTGCAGATGTTTGGAAATCTATTTTCAATGGTTATGATGTCCCATCAGTTGTTCCAGTTAATCTAGCGCAAAGGAGAATCTATGAAAGAAATCCAAGAGCTAGAAAAGCTCTGCTATGTGGCTTGATAGGTGATGAATTCATTGAGGTTATGCACTATGCATCTTCCAAGGAGGTTTGGGACAAACTCAGAGGTATCTATGAAAGTGATGATAAGGTAAAGAAAGCAAAGCTGCAAAACTACTCTGGACAATTTGAATCACTGAGACTGAAAGATGAAGAGAATATTACATCTTAATTCTTAAGAGTAGAAAAGATAGTCAATGCTATCAAAATTCTTAGGGTCACATTGGACGAAGAATCAATGGTACAGAAGATCTTGAGAAATTTTCCTTAAAGGTTTGATGCGAAAGTGTCTATGTTAGAAGATCAAGCTAATCTTGAAGACCTGACAAAGGACTAGCTTCAGGGGATTTTGACTACATATGAGATGAGAACTAATAAGGAGCCTCCCCTCATAAAGGAAGCTACTTTTAAATCCACTGAGAAAGAGAAGCACGATCATGGAAAATGTTGTTGTGATGAATTAGATGATGAGGAATCAAACTTTGTCAAGAATATAGAAAGAGGATGAGGTAACTACAAGAACAAGTTTCCCTTTAAATGTGGAGGAGTAGGTCATTATGCCTCTAAATGTCCATTCAAATAAAGCGAAGATAGCGATAGTGACGAGGAATCTAGTTCATATGATCGAAAGACTATGTGATCTCAACACAAACCTAAAAACAAAATAAGGATTATGAAATAGAGGAAGAGTCTGTACATTGAACAAGGAAGCAATGTATCTAAAGGAAGCGACTATGATGAAGAACCTAAAGAAGTATTTTCTTGTCTCATGTAGTAGAGGAGATTAAATATGAAAAGGAGAAGAGCAACTCGAAGAATGCTCCAATTGCACAAAGAAATCCAAGGTCTCTAGACAGATAATTCTTTAGTGGATCATTCAGAACGCTTGCAAATCCAGCTACACCTTCAAAACCTGTCGAAGAGCTTAATACTACCATTCAATCTAAAGAAGAAGAAAATGATGAAAACATTGACTAGGGAGGAGAATTGATCAGTTCCCTGGATGAGTTGAAGAGGTCAAGAAAGAAGAAATTTTTTATGCAGGAACAGTTGTCGAAGTATGAAGAACAAGACAAGCCATGTCAAGAATTGCTTGACACAAAGGTTCATGAAAAGGTGAGAAACTATGAGACTCAATTGATCTGCACACAGGGTAAGGTTCAAGTACTTGAGAAAGAGAAATTTGCATTGAAAGCTTCACTGGAAGGATTGGCACAAACCATCAGAATAATGACAAGTCAACTTGAAGAGAAGTACAAATAGATATCTCATCTAGAAGACAAACTGATTGAGATAAAGGGAAAGAAACAAGTATGTATTGCAAGCAACAATCCTATTTGCGCAAAATCAAAATGTGACAAGACAAAGTCTAAGGATGAAATGCAGAACAAGTTCAAGGACATCACGTCAATGCTGAACAAGATTCTAAAAAATCAGAGACCACCAAAAGAGAAAATAGGTATTGGTTATGTAAATAATTCAAAGAAGGTCTGCGACAAAGAATGTTGCTCAAATCGTGCAAATTCCTTCAGGTATGATGAATCCTTCAACCATAACTCTTTTCAATATACTAACGAAAGAAGGATCAATAGGGTGAAGTGCACAAGATGCAATCATTTTGTTCATATTGAAAAATATTGTCAAATTGTGAGATGCTATGCATATGATGGTCTTGGACTCAAAGCTATAAATTGTTGAAAGGCAGTGAACTATCCAAGTGAAGATTCATTGAGAAAAGGCTATTGCATTCAAAGAGACTATAGTGAAAAATATCTTAAGAAGAATCAAAACAGAAGTGCTCACAACAAGGCTTGGGTAAGGAAATCTCCTTAGGGGTGTGCTAATGTTGCAGACAATCGAGGTGCATCTAATGTAGCAAGCAGTTGCCGCCTCTTTGTATAGTCCCATAAGGACTATGAGAGACCCTTGAGTTCAACATGATACATCTTAAAGAATTCAAGGGGTATGTTAGTTAGGTGTCTATTGTAATGTTAATTATGGTTGTACCAGGTTATGTTTTAAGTTGCTAATGTCGCAAAAAAGGGAAAATTCAAATGCATGCATGCATTGAGTATTTTTTTGAATTTAGTTGTGCAAATACAAGAGAAAATTGTTGCATGAAGGAACAAACATTGCTAAAAGATAAATGTGAGTCTGCACAAAATGGATTCTTTCATTATATTCAAAATGGCATGATTACAAAATAGCCAAAGATGGTGTAGAAAAAAAGATGAGTATGTGTGTGGAAAAATTGAAACATGCCAAGGTATTTTACAATCGCAACCTGAGGTCAATTGTTGTGTTTGTACGGGTCGTAAGACAAAGCTCCAAATCCATCGGCACCAATCAAGTACACTCTGAAGAAGAACATAGAGGAAGAAGCTACAGATATTGATGGTCCAACATGCTGAGGTCGAAGATGGGATAATTCATCCAAAATTTGTTGCTGCTAATGTTCCATATTATCCACCTAATGAGTCAAGAGAATCAGTTGCTCAATATGTCTATAACATATTTGTGACTAATCGTATTGGTGGTGTATCTCTGATTCCTCCATTCTCTATTTCTAGTTTCCCATATCAATTCTCAAGCATGAAAATTCAAACTGCTGAGACTGGACAGCAAGGCGCACATTCTCCAAGGAAGAGCTCATTTTGTGATAAAAGGAGGCCATTGGAAGGAAGAAAAAGAACCAGAAGAGGATGCGACAGGAATATGAAACAGGAATTGTTCATGAAAATATTATAGAGTTTAATGGAATACGTTCATGTGCATGGAATTAATTTGATGAGATATGCATTCAATATCATGCAAGCCGAAGAAGGTGGTGGAGTCACCAAAATTAAATGCTAGAGTTAATGAATTTTGGAAATAGTACAAAAGGTGGAAACTCAATTCATTACACCATGACGTTTACCCAAAAGGTTCAAGTACGAAAGTGACACGTCATTGTTTCCACACAAACTAAGTGTCATGTCCGCTTTTATGCCAAGTTGGCCAATGAATGAAAAACATGCCAAATATTTGGTTTTCATGGCAAGAGATGTGACGAGGAAATGTGAAAGCACAGTAAATGCTACAAGTGAAGCAGTCTGGTGCAAAAGGGATGCAAGTGAAATGACAAGGAAAAATCAAGGAAAGAATTGGCATTGCGCAGTTGACACAAAGGGATATCTATATGGATCATTATGCAAAGAATGATGAAGTGTTGTGACAAGAAAAAAAATCAAGATGAAGGAATAATGTAACACTTGTTTCAAGAAAGCAATCAAAGATAATTATGAAAAGATATCAGTGTATAATTTCAGCAAGAGATCAAGCATGAAGACAAGGGGATTCATCCCTTAAAACAGTTGAGGATGAAGCCAACGCAAAACAAACAAGTGAACATACATTGTGCACATAATGGCACTTGTGTTCCATTGATATCAAGGGGGGGGGAATGCATGAAGCTGATGCATGAAGAAATGAAGTTGAGGAAAGAAATGCATGAAGCTGACAAAACAAATTTAATAGATGCATGAATTTGGTTGTGCATTAAAGCAGATCATCAAATCTCTAGCAAACATGAAAGAGTGTGAAGCAGATCATCAAAGCTACAATAGACATGAAAGAGTGTGAAGTAGATCATCAAAGATACAACATACGTGAAAGAGAGTGAAGAAAATACAACATGGAGATATAGAAAACATGAAAGAGTGTGAAGTAGAATGTACATATGGTCTACGCAGAAGTAACAGAAAGCAAAAGAAGCAGTAACAACAGAAAGCGCAAAAGCCAAAATCCCAAAGAACTCAGGGGAACACATACACAGGGGGAGCACTGCGAAAAAGTACATATGAAGCATACAGTTCAAAGAATATCATGCACATCTTCATAAGGTGTTGACATTAATGCCAAAGGGGGAGATTGTTGAGATTTGGTTGTCATTGATGTCAACTAATATCAAAGAGGATTTCAACTGATTCAGCTTGATTCATTGATGTCAACTAATTCCAAAGTCGATACAACATTCCTACAGTAGTCTGAAGAAGTATATGGAAACCACTTTGAATAAATATATGCGCAAGATGATAAAGATGCCAGATATGGATTCCAGCCTGAAAAAGTATATATGTTGCATTCAATATATAATATCCAAGGATACAACATGCATGATCAGTGTGAAGAAGTACATAAGAAGGATACATCATGTAGATCTAGTTTTAAGGAAGGTACATCATGTAGATTCAGTTCAAATAAGCATGTGAGAAACATATCCTACTACATGTGGTACCTGCGTAAATATCAAGCCCACCAAGTCAAACTCACTCATGGTAGCAGTCAAAGAACTAGTCAGACAATGGTACACATGTGCACAAGAAGCCAAGGAGTTGGTTAAGCAATGGTACAAGTGTGCAAGCATGTTGAAAGAAGACTCTAGAATGCACAAGAATTGCTTGGTCAAATATCAGGAGTGCGCAAACATCCTATGGTTGGACAGTCTTGAAAGTGCACAAGTCTTTCCAATAAAAAGATGCTTTTAGTTATTGGAGGGTGTACAAATTTCAAGAAGGGGACTGAAGTAGAAGTTTGGTTATGGAAAAATTCCACACTCAAATACACAACAAAGGCGCAATTCACACAAGTAATGATATGGAAAAGATCAAAGTACCACCAAGTATGTGCAGATTCTGCAAAGCACTAATTCATCAAGTGCACAACACCCACAAGGGATAGTACAACAAAGGTTGTTGGCTCATCAATTTGAAGAGAAAGGATGCACACATACCAAAAATAAGTGGTGCATCAAGATCTCAATGGTACACCACCAAGGTGTAAGTCCCACTAAGTTGAGGACCATGTAGGCGCAAGACACACAAAGGATGACACATCAGCAACGCAGAAGATGACATGTGGCAAAGACACAATCTATGAATTATGGAATAAGGGATGCCACAACCAAATTTTGGACATAAAATCCACGCATGACATGTCATGAACCCAAATCAGAGATTAGTCTCATGCACGACCACACTCCCAAGATTGGCTTCAATTCCCCCTGGGTTCAACCCCAATTTAGAAAAGTTTGTAATGGCTTTCCCAACCCAATACAAAGTATTCCTATGAAATGGTCACCTGTAGGTATGGAAAAATAATAACATAGGATTAGAGATATGAAATTATTGTCTAGGAGTCCATACACTCTAAAGCGGGCACATTCTCTGGGTTCATCATGCCCAAAATGAGACTTATGTACTAGTACCCAATGGATCCTGGTGCATCCATTGGGTGTATCTAGAATCAGGGTAGTTTGGTACTATAGTTTTCAACTTCATATAACAAGAACAGGTCGTGGAATTGCAAAAAATTGAGTTAGGAGACATTGTACGAAAACGGGACTATGCAGCAAGCCAATTTCCAATCCAACTCTAATGATATCAAAAATTCCCTAATTTCCGATTTGAAGGTAGGTAGGTTATGATCCAATTTTGTATTAAATTTTTGTGGGTACCTTATTAATTTATTTTGAAGGAGCATAAGTTAGTCTACCAACTCAAAAATGAAAACTAGTCAATTTTTGGCACACAATGAGCATAGGAAAATAAGATTGAAGACATGAAACCAAAAAGTACTGAAAAAGAACTGAAGATTTATTGCAGAGGCACTACAGAGAGTCCTATTACATAATTAATAGCTTGTTACATCCCAGTGTCCCAATGGCTCTCACACAACACCAATTACTACACTATATCACCCAAAATTGATCAGAAACACAATACTAGCAAAATGTGGCATATGCTTTGCTACCTTCATAAAAATATGAAATAAAATACTGTAGATGTCTGCAACAAATATATGTGAATGAATTTGGGTGCTCCACTCCTCAATCAAAGTATAGAGGGGCACATCTCCCTATTGTTTTCAAGGGGCACATCTCCCAAACACCAGAATTTGCTCAAGCAAACTCTCAATACAAAACAATACAAATACTAGCCAACCTCATGAAGTGCGCTTGATTTTTTTTATACAGATTCATAGAAACCACAAAACTACTCGCAAATACCATGGGACCCAGAAAACCATGTACAAAAACCATGGGGAGTAACAGAACCCTTGATTTCTTCCACATTGGCCACATTCAATGTATCATTTGACCACTTCCTCATGTAATTCGCCCTCCAACACTTCTTGGACCATTTCCTAACCAACATTGACCATTTACACAAACTGAGGCACCCTCACAACCACTTTTGACCACTTCTCTCCTTCTGAATTTGAATTTGGTCCTTAAGTTTGAATTAGGGATCATTAGCTCCCCTATGTTAAGGAAACGTTGGCATTAGGTGGTTGGCATCATTAATTTACCACTTGAGCATCTCTTTGACTAGATTATAATTTAATACGCCTCCCTTATTCATGATTTGGCCCCAATCCACCAAGTGGTGGTCATAAATGCTCTATAAGTGGTCTAATTTGCTTAATATCACATTTCCCCTTTTTAAGGAACCCAACCAATTTGCTAGTTGGAAATATTTAATATTTTACCACTTATTTAGTTTTTCCAACCAAGCTTATCCACATCTAACCAATGCTCCCATTTGACCCAAATTACTCATTAAATTCCCAATTACTTTCATAATTACCTCTTTGACTTAATTAAGTGGGAAACATTCTTCAATTAATACCCCATTGGCTCTTTTTTGTTGCAAAATCGAACTAGGGGGTCTCATGTGGCCAAATTATCCTATAATAATTATTATTGAGAACCTTAGGATAATTTCACTTAATAAATTTAATTATTTTAGCCACCATATTAATTTTTATGAATTTTTCCTAGGTGACCATGGCCAATTTTCCTTAGGCCAAAATTGGGGACATGACAGTCCTACCCTCCTAAATTTGCTTGTCCTCAAGCAACCATAACAAAAATGAGGGAGTACCATCACATCACTGATTACCTCCAACCTTAGTGATGAACCAAGTCACCACTATGTGGACCACACATGAACTCCATAAGCTCCAACATATGGGAAATCACAAGTGAACATAGAAGTGTGCATCAATTGTATCTCTTAAATATACCCAACTACACCTTGAGAATCATCCTCTAAAAGCATAGCTCCATATTCTCAACCGTCATACCATGCATCCATTGAATACAATAATATATTCCAGGATCCCAATTGATCCTCAAGAATACAAGGTGCAATATATATTCTCTTGTGCAATGCATAAGAGTCACATGGAAGTCATCATAACACCCTGCAGGAAAAACATAAGTCCATCCAAAAATATGTTTCCCATCTAGGAAACCATCACCATCTACTGCAAAGATGAACCCATGGGTAAGAGAAGAGGCTTGCTTCCTCAATACAACCAACCAAAATGTGATCCCTATGAGCTACCAATTATCAGCAATGCCTAGGTCCTACTACTTGTGCACTCTCCTAGTGCACAATGACATCAAGAACCAATCTACCAAGTATGGGATTCCAGGGTCCCAACACTTGCACACCCCATCAATACATAGTGTGAATACATACAAATCAGAATGTGGGATTCTAATGTCTCAATGCTTGTGCATTTCTATCATGCACAAGGTCTCCCAAAACAATACATCAAAGTAGGAGGTGTACAATATCCTCCAAATTATTTCAACCAAGTGTGGAATGCCAGGATCCCATAACTGACACATTCCATCAATGAGCAAGTAACACAAAATTTTACATCAAGGTGGGATATGTTAGTATCCCACTCTCTAATGAGAATCCTCCCAAACATAATAAGTACAAAATATAGATAATCAAAGTACATAACAACATCATACAAATGTACATCAAGAAGGTACCTCATCAAAGAATCATGAAAGTGCTTGTCCATCTAAGCAAGTAGACCACCATTTTCCAAGTGCACACAAGCATCAAGTGACCAATCAAATCTGCTCCAATGACATAGGTGAGGGTTCCATGTCTAAGAATGTTTCTCCAAGAAAGTTTAGGAGTTGTCATAAAGTGTTTCCATGTGTGATTTCAGCCAAATGTTGGATTAAGAAACTCTCTCATCAAGTGAATTACATAGTGATCAAGAAGAAGAATGAGTATCATATATGCATCCATGAATATGTGTATCATCAAGAAATAACAAAGGATGTTTTTTCCAATACGAATGTGCTCCAATCATCTATCTCTTCACCCTAGTATTGGATGAAGTTCCTCCAACATCAATTGAACTAAGCAAGGAACAAGGAAAATCACGAGCCTTCAAGTGACTCAAGCGAACATCATAGGTGCATCCATGTATGTGAGAGTCATAAAATGAGAGCAATAGATGCTTATGCCAAAAAAGAAAATGTGGTGTACTCATCATAGAATCATCATGTAGTGTAGGAGTCTCACACTCCTCATATGGCACCAATAAAAAGAAACCCTTCACCCAAATTTATTTTGGATGTATGCTACAAGATATGGAATGGTAGGATGAAGGAACACGAACCAACTCATAATCCAAGATGAAAAGTGCGAAATTCTCATCCTTGTTTGGTTCACTTATCATGGGATTATGCACTTTATCCAAAAGTGTGAAAGTGTCTTCAAGGGATGGCTCCAAGGTAGTAGGACTATGTCTCTCAAAAAGTGCGAAACTTGTTCCCTCCATAGGCAATTCATGATCCAAAACAAGTGCTTGGAAATCCTCTACCATGTCATCACATTCATCAAGCACATCCAAACCAATACTTTTCTCATGATCCATCATGTCATGATAATCCTCCATAGAAAAATGTGTACAATCAAAAGCATTGGAATGCAAATATGAACCTTGAAACTTTACATGAAGTCGCTCAATATGGATCTTAGATTCTTCCAAAGAATCCTGGGTGGAAATTAAGTTTTGTTTAAGATTGTCATTTTCTTCATTAGTATTCAAGTAGTCCCCATGTAATACATTAACAAGCTCGATTAAATCATTTCTTTCAGAAAGCAAAGACAAAAATTTACCTTTGATGATGCTCATTGCATTATGAATTTGCTCCATGTCTTCAAGGAAGGATGGATCCTCCAATGAAGAGATTCTCCAACAAGAATTTGACACCAATGAATGAGTGTCATGGAGAATGTGTATGGCTTCTTGAATCATTTTTTTGCTCATATTGTGTGGACCTTCAATGCAAGTAGGCTCATGAGATAGAACCTCTTCCTCCATCATGTGATCAACCTCATGAAGTACAAGTGGTGAGGATGAGATTAGTCTTACTTATTCAAGCACATGGGAACTTGGGCTTGCAGTAGTCTCCTCAATAGAAATATCTATGTCACCAACATAGAGGGATGGAAATCCATCAATAGATGTCTCCATTACATCTCGGTACCCATCAATAAGCACCCCATCAACCCTTAGGAACCCATCAGTAGGAACCTCATCAACCCTTAGGCACCCGTTAGTAGGAACCTCATTATGATACCCATCAGTAGGTATCTAATCACAGCATCCATCGGTATATGATCCTTCAAAGCTTGGGAACTCATCAGTAAGTACCTCATCATGACTTGAGCAACCATCATTAGGTATCCCATAATAGCATCCATCAGTAGTTTCCTCACATGAACTTGCACAATCTTCAATGGTTGCTCTCTGATCCATGTCTAGATTATCCTTAGCATAAAAAGTGGTGGTTTCTTCATGATTAAAATTCTCATCAGTAAGGATTGTACCTTCATCTTCTTCAAATTCATGTTGGGGTCACTTTTTCTCCTCATCATGGAACTCTTCTTTTGCTTTACCACTTGAAGAACTAAGTGGCTCATGGTATTCTTCAATGATTGAGAATGGATGGAGGGGATCTTCCTCATTCTCCTTACATTTTTTAGCACAAAAATACCTTTGAATATTTTATGGCATCCTCTCTTTGTAAATATCACCAATTATATGTTCCATCTGCTCACTGAATAATTTCAAAGCTTCATCAATCGCTCTCAAGTACTCACAGATATACTGAAATTCATCATTGGAGATAGTCATGATTGAAATTTGCATAGGATCGTCCAAGTAAAGAGCTCTGATACCACTGTAATGAACCCAAATAAGATATTAGTCTCATGCACGATCACACTCCCAATATTGGATTCAATTCCCCTTGGGTTCAACCCCAATTTAGAAAATTTTGAAATGGATTTCCCAACCCAACCAAAAGTGTCGCTCTGAAATGGTCACCTGCAGGTATGCAAAAGTAATAACATATGCTTATAGATATGAAAGGATTGGATAGGAGTCCATACACTCTAAAGTGGGCACATTCTCTAGGTTCATCACTCCCAAAATGGGACTTATGTGGTACCCAACGGCTCCCGATGAATTCAATGAGTGTATCTAGACTCAGGATATGTTGGTAATATAGTGGGAAACTTTAGATAATAGCAGCAAGCCAATTTCCATTCCAACTCTAATGCTATCAAAAATTCCCTAATTTCCAACTTGAACATAGGGTATGATCCAATTTTGTCTTAAATTTTTGTAAGTACCTTAAAAATTTATTTTCAAGGAGCATAAGTTAGTATACCAACTCGAAAATGAAAACTAGTCAATTTTTGGCACACAATGAGCATAGGCAAATAAGATTGAAGACATGAAACCAAAAATTACAAAAAAAGAACTGAAGATTTATTGCAGAGGTACTACAGAGAGTACCATTACATAATAAATATCTTGTTACATCCCAAGTGTCCCAATGGATCTCACACAACACCAATTACTACACTATATCACCCAAAATTGATCAGAAACAAAATACTAGCAAAATGTGGCATATGCTTTGCCACCATCATACAAATATGAAATAAAATACTGTATATGTCTGCAACAAATATATGTGAATGAATCTTGGTTCTCCATTCCTCAATCAAAGTACAGAGGGGCACATCTCCCTACTGTTTGCAAGGGGCACATCTCCCAAGCACTGGAATTTTCTCAAGCAAACTCTCAATACAAAACAATACAAATACTGGACAACCTCATGAAGTGATATTGATTATGTTTATATAGCTTCAAAGAACCCCCAAAACCACTTGTAAATACCATGGGAGCCAAAAAACCATGTACAAAAACAATGGGGAGTAACATAACCCTTGATTTCTTCCACATTGGCCACATTCAATGTATCATTTGACCACTTCCTCATATAATTCGCCCTCCAACACTTCTCAGACCATTTCCTAACCAACATTGACCATTTCCACAAACCAAGGTGCCCTCCTAACCACTTTTGACCACTTCTCTCCTTTTGAAATTGAATTTGGTCCTTAAGTTTGAATTAGGGATCATTAGCTCCCATGTTTTAAGGAAACGCTAGCATTAGGTGGTTGGCATCATTAATTTCCCAGTTGAGCATCTATTTTACTAGATTATCATTTATTACACCTCCCTCATTCATCATTTGGCCCCAATCCACTAAGTGGTGATCATAAATGCTCTAGAAGTGGTGTAATTTTCTTAATACCACATTTCCCCTTTTTAAGGAACCCAACCAATTTGGTAGTTGGAAATATTTAATATTTTACCACTTATTCAATTTTTGCACAGTAGCAGAACGATGGAATGAATAGTATCGATGTGAAGAACCTGCAATAATTAATTAATGAAAACACACGAGATAGCAGAAATAACAGAACTCATAATCACTTTTATATTGATCGCAGGCCACTTCGAGGGGGAAACCTCCTTTGAGAAAGCTCAATACAAATAACTTCACCATGCCTTCATAGGCCTCAACACACACTTATATACTAAGTCTAGGCGCCAATACTATGGGTCAAAACCATGGGCCAGTACAAACTATGGATCAACAAATACTATGGGATGACTTACAAAGCATATGCGTCCAACAACAATACACTAATAAAGTAAAGACAAGGGTTCTTAACATCCCCTCGCCCTTAGAAAAAGCTTTGTCCTCAAAGCTTGAGATGTGGAAATTGATGCAGAATCTGAAGGAGTGGTTCCCCTGTAGCATCCTCGGGTTGCATGTTGGGCCACTAACGGCTTTTGAGTTTTAGGGAGGATTGCGTGGAAGGATGTAGATGAAGAAGAACCATATCAACTGCGTGAAAAGTGTGCACAGAACGATGCTGATCGGCTTGTTGTTTCAGTCGAATTCTTGCCATGTGAAGATTGTCCTGTAAAATGAGAAGAATCTGATCACGATTTCGAAGAATCGAGTCAATTTCCTGAATTGGGGAGCTACTGAAGGCGTATGGAAGAAGAACTGGCAGTGCCTATCCAAATACTACTTCATATGGTGTCCTTTTATATGTGGTACTGTACCACTGGAGCGCTTCTAGGAAATCCATAGAAATAGTTGTCCAAATCTGTGGAGGGATGGGCAAGGGTTTGAGCAGTACCGAAAGGAGTGTTGTTTCACCCTTGTTGACCTGGAAAGTATCACAGTTAACCACCATCTATTGATTTGTCATTTTAATTCCCTGCCAAAAGAAGTTACACTGTTCCCGGTCATACATTTGGAGGAACCGAGAGTGCCCTGCCGATGAAGAAGCATGGAGTTCACAGAAGAGATAGCCCCGTTGAAAAGATTGCAACCAATTTGGAACAAGCAGAGAAATAGCTGTAAGAGAAACTAGGTCATCAAATGTGCGAGAAGGAACATCTGCCACCATATTGTCCGTACCCTTCTAGTAAGTGATCGCATAGTCATAACCCATGAGTTGGATAACCCATTTCAGGAGTGCTGGGAAGGAGACCCGTTGTTCTAGGAAATTTTCCAAACTCGGGAGATCAGTCTTGATGCAAAAGTAATTCCCCAATAGGGATGGATGCCCCTTTTGTACTGCATGCAAATTAGCTATCATGTCCTACTGAGATGTAGATGCACCTAAATGCTTACCGAAAAGGTCTCGTGAAGGCGGCAAGCCCACTGGTGTAGCAAAGACACCCGCATATCTATCCAAGGAAGTAGTGGAGGCCGTTGGTGGGTGCGTCTGAATGGAATGGAGCTGAGCGATGACACCATGTGAATTCCTCTTAAGGATATTTTCCAGGCGATGTGAATTGATGATGCAGAGAGACCCTGGTTGTAAGCCCGTAAATTTGTGTTGTGTCCCATTGATGGAAAACTACATCCAAAGTTTAGCAAAATCCCATAAGATGGGGCCAAGTGTGCATAACCATTGAACGCCCAAAACCACATCACATCCACCTAAAGACAAGGAAAACATGTTTGAGCACAAGTTATAATCTTCCAAAGAGATACGCACATTATGACACTTTCCCTTACAAGGTAAGGTGCCCCCATTGGAAACCATGACTTCAAAGTTGGAGCAAGGATGGATAAAATAATCAGCCTGTTTGGCGATCCAAGGGTCAATGAAGTTATGTGTGCTGCCAGAATCAATGAGTGTTGTAAGAGGAAGCGTCTTGAAGTAACCCCTGACCCGCATTGTTTGGGGGGTGGTGACACCGGATAAAGCATTGAGAGATATCTTTGGTTGGTCATCCTGAGATGGGGGGTCAATAGGAAACTCTTGAATGTCGACCTGATCACCATTGTATCTGGAGTTTCTTCACCAATTTTAGAGGCGGGTGGAGAATCCATATCCAAGAGATAGAGCTTTTGCTGAACACATTTATGTCTCCGAGTGAATTTTTCATCACAATTATAACAGAGCCCTTTTTCTCTGCATGACTGCATCTCTGTTTCAGACAAATGCTTGATAGGAGTTGGTCGAGGAGCTAGCGGAATGGGAGGTCATTGAGAACCCATATTTTGGAAGGGAACAAAAGAGGGTTTGGAGCGTTGTTGGGATGCAAGCTTGTCTTCTTCCAACTTAGCCAACCCTAGGACTTCCATCATTGTGTTGGGACAGAACATTTTAACCTCTGACTAGATTTCATCCTTAAGACCACTGATAAAACAACTCCTGTAGAATTCATCAGACAATCCTTCTATGTGATTGGCTAGTTTCTCAAATTCTGTCTGATACTCTCTCACAGTGCCACTTTGACGAAGTTTAGTGAGTGCTCCGGTGAAGTCATCAAAATCACTAGGACCAAATCGTTGCAAAAATGAGTTGGCAAAAATCTGTCCATTTTGGCTCATCATGAGCCTTGATGTACCAATGGTACCATTGAAGTGATTCCTGTTCCAAATGAAAGGATACAAGTGGAACTTTTTGGACATCAAAAGTATTATGCAGACTAAAATATTGATCTGCACGATAGATCCATCCAGTCGGATCAGTACCGTTGAAGCAAGGAAATTCAAGCTTCGGACCACAGAAATTGTTGGAAGAAGAGAACCCATTGGTTGCAGAAGATTCTTGTTGTCGATTATTGTTCATGGCTGAATGCTGAAGATGGAGGCTGAAAAATTTTCCATCCAGATATTGGAGTTTGGTTTGGATGGTTGCAAGTGCTTCCTCCATGGTTTTTGCTCCTTCACGGGTGACAACCATAACTAGGAGTTTTTTTTTTTTTTTGGAATGGATAGAAAAACACAAACAAAAGCTGCTTTAGTAAAGGAAAATTTGGATTTGGGAAAAACTCGGAGAGGTAATTGGGGTTTGAGTAGGTTTTGGACACTTTCTGATGGACAGGGAAGCAAAAAATCAAGATTTCAAAAGCAGGGTGAAAGAATGAGAAAATTTGGTAGAGAGGGACAAAGAAGCAGAATTAGGAAAGGAACTCGATGGTAAAATTTGAATGTGATTGGGTGAAATCTGAAAAAGTTATGGCAAACCCTAAAAATAGACAAATGTTAGATTTCGAGCTTTGGGAAGTGAAATTTGGGACAGGGTCCTCAGGAATGAAATATGCAGAATGAGATTACAGGGGTTCCTGGAAAGTTTCAAGGGAAGCGGAGTGAAAACAAGGGAGATATGGAGAAAAAACTTTTTTTTTTCCAAAATGGAGAGGCTACGGCGCGGGAGGGATCTGAAACAGATAGATTTGCAATGGCGCGGAAGTGATCAGAAACAGAGGGATCTGAAACGGTGCCGAATGGATCGAAAATAGCTGGATCTGAAATAGATCTGAAACGGATGGATTTGGAACGGATTTTAGAATGGATCTAAATGGTTGGATCTGAAACGGCGCAGCAGTGATCGGCAACAGTTCAACTAAAAATAGATATAGACCCCAGGTATGTGCGGCTTCCTAACATTTCAAGGGTTTCACTCGGCCACCAATGCTATCTAACGGCTTGCGTATTGGGGCAGTACCCCTCACTCCACGGCTCAGGTAAAACTGATAACCGCTTTGCCACAAACGACAGCTCTTGGTTTACCTCACAGGTGGGAACTAGTCAATCAGATAGGGGTCATTGCCCTTTTCGCTGGCAGGTCCTCTCAATGGGCCAACTACTTTGGGGTTCCTATGGTACTCCTCACAATGAGTTTTAGGGATTATTCCCAAGTACTTCCCATAGTTAAGCGGATAGGGATTATTCCCAGATCCGAACTTGCAACAGATGCAAAAAACAAATTTTGGCAGAAATTCCACCCAACGTGCCCAAGAAAGTGCTATGATACTAGATGTGAAGAACCTGCAATAATTAATTAATGAAAACACACGAGATAGCAGAAATAACAGAACTCATAATCACTTTTATATTGATCGTAGGCCACTTCGAGGGGGCAACCTCCTTTGAGCAAGCTCAATACAAATAACTTCACCGTGCCTTCATAGGCCTCAACACACACTTATTTACTAAGTCTAGGCGCCAATACTATGGGTCAAAACCATAGGCCAGTACAAACTATGGATCAACAAATACTACAGGACGACTTACAAAGCATATGCGTCCAACAACAATAAACTAATAAAGTAAAGACATGGGTTCCTAACAATTGAGGACTGCAGAATCAACAAGCACATAGTATATGAATTAAGATATCAGCAAAAGTTTGAATTGAGTGGAATGAGAAGTCAAGTGTTGTATGCAAATCAGTGACAGATAATTGATTTCATACGAAGGCTGCGCACAACATAAATATTATCATAAGATCATAATAGTGCATGGAGTTGAAGTTCAAAGACAAAATCATACATTAGACATTAGGGCGGTAGGACGGGGCAGGGAGACAGGGGGTTGTATCCTCCTTCTAGATGGTGCTGGAGAAACATGGGGAGTTGGTGCTAGAGAAACACAAGGAGTTGGTGCTTCCTTCAGGTCAGTGCCTGTAAAACTAGGGGGTCGGTTCCTCCTTCTAGATGGTGTTGGTAAACACAGGAAGTTGGTGCTTCCTTGAATGTATTCTTTTTCCACTATAAAGAAGCATTCCTAGGTTTTCTCCTGTTTGGTTTTCCACATTAAAATCCTGTGTGTTATGTGCTCTTTTTCTTGGTGCATATATGGATGAATGATGTTTTTTATATTGTATGCATAACTAATCATCAAGATTAAGTTGAAACTAATTCTTAAAGAAGGTAAAAACTGTTGATAATTGCGCTAATACTAATTCACCCCCCATCTCAGTATTAAATCGATCCCAACAAGAACATGCGCCTTGATGTACAGTCACATCAGTATGAATTTACTCATTTGAGGGTTGACATGGAAGTGTGGCAGGGTCAAATGGATGAAACAAAGTTCCAACGCCAATATGCTAAGTCGCAAGTCAATTATGGGAATGTTGAATAGTTGACTCATCTGAACAATTGAGTGGACATCTTCACTTCGTTCACAACATTCTGAATAGGATTCATCTGTTACATTACAACTTTTTCCTTTTCACTCATCCTCAGATTTTACTATGTTGGTTCCAATATATTTGGAGCTTCGACTCGCACACCAACCAAACTTGGAGTTGGACCTCGAATTGCGACTATAGATTGTTCCACAATTCTAAATTTTTTCATCTTCAATTGTTTTCTTCTATACACCCTTTTTGGCCTTGACATGTAGTCCCTTCTAATATTCACTTTGTAGAAGACTCGTGCATTTTGTAAAAACTCAATTTTTGAATATAATACAAATTACACTTTTGCATAGACTCATGTCTATCTTTCAACATCATTTGTAATTTTTATTCATTTATATATATGCAAGAGTTTTCCTTTTGTGCCATAACACTTAAATTAGAAACTATCTGTTCTTCATTTTATCACATGCAAGAGCCTTTTGTGCAATAATCTAAATGTGTGCATGTTTCTGTTCATAGATGATACTGAAAATATCTTTTCTTCGACAATCTAACTTAACACATAAAATTTTGCAACTTTGATAAATAATGAAAAAGACACTTTCTAACCACAAACTTCACTAACATGCCCCTTGAATTCATATAATGCATCATGTTGAATTCAAGGGTCTCACTTAATCTTCTTGAGATCAGCAAGAGGGGAAGCAATTGGTTGCTCCTTTCGATGTACCTATATTTTCTGCTTCTTTTGTGCACTTTTGAGGATATTTCCTTACCCATGTTTTCATGTGCGATCTATCATTGTTATTTTGAGTTAAGTTGTATTCCTTATGGATTCTTGCAATGTGATTTATTTTGAGCAATATGATTTCATCAAGGCAGTTTACTACTCTTCAAAAATACAAGGACTTATGTCCAAACCCATCACATTCATAGCATCTCACAGTTTGGAAATACTTTGCAACATGACCCATGCGATTGCATCTTGCGCACTTCATCTTGTTGATCCTTCTTTGATTAGTATAATGAGAAGAGTTTTAATCATTAAAGGAATTGTCATACTTGAAGGAATTTACTTGATTTGGTCAATGTGCATTGTCGCAGACCTTCCTCGATGTTTTCTCATAACCAAGTCCATACTTGTCTCCTAGTGTTCTCTAGTCCTTCATAATCTTGTTCAGAATAGATGTGTTACTTTTGAATTTGTTCAACACTTCTTACTCATATTCTCCCTTTTCGATTTTAGACTGTACGCCAATAGGAGAATCACCTGTGATATGCGCTTGTTTCTTTCCTTTTATCTCAATCAATTTGTCTTCTAGCAGAGATATATCTTTGTCCTTCTCCTCAAGTTGACTAGTCAACATCCTATTTTTCTACTCCAATTCCTCCAGGGAATTCCTCAATATGTATCTTTCTTGTTCAAGAATCTTGATCTTATCATTTGTGCATTTCAGTTGTTCTTCGTAATCCATCATTCTTTTACTCATGTGATTGTCATGAACCTCTTGAACTTATTTTTCCTGCATGACCTATTCTTCAGACTTCGATAGTTATTCTTGCAAGAGCTTCCTCTTCTTCCTTGACTTCTTCAATTCATCTAATGAACTAATCAATTCACCTTCCCAAAAAAATTATGCATCCTATTCCTCTTCGGTTTGACTGTTAGTTTAATATAGGTGATAGGATTTGAAGGAGTATTCAAAGATCCAATACAAAAAAATTATCTAGTGATACCAACTTACTTTGCACAACTGAAGTATTCTTATTGACTAACGAGCTGCTCATCTTTATCTCATTGTTGATCTCTTCTTCTTCCATAAAATCCATGAATAGTACTTATTTTGGCTTATCATCATAGACACTTTCTTCAGACCCATTGTTTTCTTCTTCAGTATACAAACTCTTCTTCTGATTTGGAAATTTATTTTTGGTCTCTGGTATGTTCGGAGTGCGCGCTAATATTGGTTCATGGAAATTAGGTTCTTATTCACTCTCGTTGTCTCCATCTTCCTTGTCAGGATATTTAGACGCAAAATGGCCTACTCCTCCACATTTGAAAGATTTAAAACACAACTTGTTTCTATACTTTCCTCGTCCTATTTTCAGCTTTCTTACAAAGTTTGACACCTCATCATCTGATTCATTACAAGAGTCATTTTCATGTTCATGCTTAGCATTCCCAGTGGCTTTAAATTTTGCTTCTCTATTGATGGGATTTTCTTTCTCAGTTCTCATCTCATATGCATTTAGGATCCCCTGAAGTTCGTCCTTAGTTAGGTCTTCTAGATTTTTTGTCATTTAATACATAAAATTTTGCATCAAATATTGAAGGAAAAATTCTCAATATCTTCTGTATGATTGATTCTTCTTCTAGTGTAACTCCAAGGATTTTAATAGCGTTAAATATCTCGTCAACTCACAAGAAGTATGAAGAAAATTTCTCTTCATCTCTCATCTTCAAGAATTCATACAACCCAGAGTAGTTCTGCAACTTATCCTTCTTAACTTTCTCATCACCTTCATGGATACCTCTGAGCTTATCCCATACCTCCTTGGCTGAAGTGCAGTGCATAACCTTGATCAATTTAGTGTCTACCAATTCACATAATAACGTGTTTTTTTTCCCTTGCATTACATTCATATAGTCTCCTTTCGGCTGGGTCAATTAGTACGACAACCCAGACATGGTAACCATCAATAATCGACTTCCAAACATATGCTCCTATTGATTGCAGATAAACTTCCATCCTGACCTTCCAGAAGGTATAGTTGGTGCCATCGAACCTTGGTGCTATGTTGGTAGAGAGACCTTCATGTTTATCCATAACTATGCACAGATAGATCTTCCATATGTTAAGCTATTACTAAAGACACCCGCTCTGATACCTATTGTTGGAATCAATTTAATATTGATAGGGGGGTGAATCAGTATTAACATAGTTATGAACAATTTTAACTTATTGAATAGATTATTCTGAACTTAATCTTGATTACCAATTATGCATCAACATGTAAAATCATTCATCCACATATACACAAATCAAAGAACATAGAGCACACATAATTTTTATGTGGAAACCCAAATGGGAGAAAACCACAGAATGCTCTTTTATAATGAAAAATATCATATTCAAGGAAGCACCAGCTTCCTATGTTTACCGACACCAAATGGAAGGATGCACCAACCCCATGGTTTTACAGGCACCGACCTGAAGGAAGCACCAACTCCCTATGTTCTCCAGAACCAACTGGAAGGAGGCTACGACCCCTTGCTCCTTTCCCTATCCTGTCGCCCAGATATACAAAATAAGATACTACATTGTTGTACTTTTGATACGTGCACACTTCAGATATTCTGTTTTGCACACCTATCATATGCAGACATATTGTTGTCACTTTGATGTATTCATCACTTTACTTCTCATTCCACTCAACACTTATCTTTAACTGATGCCGCACTTCTTATGTTGTTTGTTATTTCAACTGCTACAGACTGTGCCAAGAGTCAATGTTCCATTATGCAAGTGCACATTTGCACTTTCAACTGATATTGCACAACAATTGATGACTTGTTGTTCTGATATCGCACATCAGAATCAAATGGAACAATGCATTTTCTAAGATGTGTCTGTTCAGTTTAAGTGCCACAGTATTTCAGATAATATGTGACCTTTTGTGCAACATATGATTCATCCTTTTGGTTTAATGCACTTGTCTCATATCATCTCCATCATGACATGCATCCTTGATTCAACTGCTACTATGTCTTTGCATATATAATGGACTTATTTTACTTCACACACTTCAACTCAACTCCGTGAATCAGTTAAACCTTTGTGCATATTCTGATATACTTTAGTTATGTCTCGGTGCTTCCGTCTTAAAGCATTTGTGACTATTTGCATGTTGTCTGCTATATTTTCATTATGTCCTCACGCACTTATGCATCTCTCTATAATTCTTCCTTTCGGTCTTTGCGCAACCATCACAGATCTACCTCATAAATCTATGCACCATCAACTATATAATTCCTTTGCATGTGCACACTTGGCTCTTCATATAGATCATGTTGTTATGATTCCACAATCCATTAATGCCCTGAATATAAATCTATATCTTTTGTTTACAATCTATTCATCCTTGCTATCAAGCTTACTTCAAATCTCCAACTTGCTTCTTATTTATACATGTCCTTCATGGATTGTATGTCCCCAAGTTGGTTGTGGCATTCCTTCTTCCTTGCTTCACATATTTTGCTTATGCCACCTATCATCTTCTGCGCTACTTGATATGTCATCTCTTATGGTTCTTGCACATACATGGTCCTCGACTTAGTGGGAATTTAATCCTTACAGTATCATCACTTGTGGGTCATGCACACACACAGTCCTTGACTTAGTGGGACCTTAACCCTTGCGGTACTATCATGTTTGGGTCTTGTGCACTAGATATATCATCAAACATGGAATTTGTGCATATGATAACTTCAAATGCTATACCCTTCATGGAACTTGTTCAATCTTCAACAACTAAAAGCTTCTTTTGATTGATGGAACTTGTGCGCTTTCAGGATTGTTCAACCATAAGCCTGTTCCATGCTGCTTGCACACTCCCAATCCTTGTCCACTCATCGTTTGAATTGATTGTGAATTCTAGAATATTCTCTTGACTTGCTTGTGCACTTGGACCTTTGTTCAACCAACTCTTTGGCTTGCTTATGCACTTTTACCTCTGTACAAACAACTCTTTAGCTATTACCTTGAAGGAGTATGACTTGGTGGACTGATTTCTACACATGTACCTCATGCATTCCTTATGTACTTCTTCAAACTCGATATGCATAATGTACCTTCCTTATGTACTTCTTCAAACTGGATGCACTTCTGGATATAAATCTTCATATTGACATCCATATTCTTCTTCATCTTACGTGCGCATATACCACTTCAAGGTGGATTCCATATACTTCTTCAAACTTCCATAGGAATGTTGAATCTTCTTTGACATCCTTTGTCATCCTCCTTGACATTAGTTTACATCAATGACAACCATAGTTCAACCATAGTCAGCAAGAGTTTGAAAGCGAAGATGAAAATTGTGACTCTGGAAGTGAGGAAACTATAGAATTTGAGTAGAAAGGTGAACTAATTAGTGTTTTGAATGAGTTAAGAAAAATAAGAAAAGAAAATAAGTGTTAATGGAACAGTTTCTACAACATGAAGAAAAGGATCAAGTAAATAATCTAAGTGAGAACGAGACATTATGCCAAGGACAAGAAGTTGATATTGTTTCTCTAAGAAAATAAAATCTATGTCTGAAAGTAGAGTTTCAAAATTTCCAAGTGAAAGCTCTGAGCTTGAACAAGCAAGTGACGCAGATCATAAATGAACAAAAGGATCATCTACTTGATGCCGAAACAAAAATTAATGGTTTGAAAATACAAGTAGATGAGGCCAAGAGGGATGAAAAATACGTTACAAAACAACTTCATGAGAATAATGAAACATGTAAAAAGAAAAATCTTGAGATCCCTTCACTAAAGGAAGATTTGGATAAGACAGTTGCTTGATTGGAGACAAATTCAAGGTTTGAGAAAAGAACCATGATCTTAGATCACATCCTTAGTTTTCAAAGATCACCACATGATAAGACTGGTCTTGGGTTTAACCGAAGTTAGAATGCTCTTAAAGAAAGATCCAAATCATCTGAGGAAAAGGTTAAGGTCAACTCAAACCACAAAGAAGGAATTAGAAGGGGAGGAAAGGAAAATCAACCAAATTTTGACAAAAGGAAATATAGAAGGGTTGTACTACCAATAAGAAAACATACACTCAGGTACAAAAAACCTTTTTTTGGTTGTTGCTTCTCTTGTACTAAATTGAGGCATAAAACAATGGATTGTGAGGTATATTCCAAGAGTAACATTATTGGAAACAAAGTCAAAACAGATAGTAGAATTGTTGTATGTTGGAAGTCCAACAATTTTGGACATATTGCAAAATTTTCTAACAATGTAGTATGCTAAAATACAACATCTTAGGCCATAAAGCTCAGGACTGTGAGAATTCAAAGAAATCAAATAAATTATGGAAGAAAAAACAAGAAAAGAAGATTGAATAAGAACCTCATCCATCTCTATATGCTCAAATGATATAAAGGTTTGGAAAATGAAGTCAATAGAGTCATAGACCAAAGAGACGAAATTGATGGATTGGTTCTATGTGCAAAAATTGAAAGGACAATTGAAAATCAGACTAAGTCTCTTGCATTGAAACAAGAAATTATGATGAAAGGTTTGGGAGATGAATCCTTCTGTCCTTTCTGTACTTCAATATAGGGGTAAATTATAGACAACTTGACCTGTCACAAAAAGAAGGTTGCACGCAAACGGATACTGTGACAGACTATAAGAATTATTGACTAGTAAATTAGTGACAAGACTAAGATGCGGTGTCATTAATAACTAGTGTTAGAGTATGGTTAAATGAATTTGGACCAAAACAAGGTGAATTCGAGTAAGACGGAATGCAATAAAGACAACAGGAGGGTACACATCTTCTCATACAAGCCATCAAAAACTTATAAAGGCAGTCACTAGCCTCTATTTAAGACATCATTCACATAGTAAACAAAAGAAAGCAAGGTTAGAGCTATAGGAAATCTATGGCACCCAAAAGATAGTACAAAATGAAGAATCCATCAGTGGGTTTGCAAGAAGGGATTGCATAGACACCAAAACCGTCAACATCAAAGATGGTAAAGTTCCCTCATGACTAAATTCTACCAAGAAAACCAATGTGGGATCATTCAACTTACCTACCATAGAAGATACAAATGTACCAACACCAGAGATACCAGAGGGGTTGCTTGTTGAAGAAACTTTGCTCGACCAATTGTACAAATTTTAGTTTTCCAATTATGACCTAATTGATGACTAAAATTTTCCTGAGCTAATTAATATAAACTAATTGAATAGAAGGATAATTTTAGACCCTAATGCACCAGTTATAGTGGAACTTCAAACATAAGAATATGGGCTACATTAATCAGGGGTCCAGAATCTGATGGATATTCCTCATTATGGAAGGAGCCCGCAAGTAAAAATGTGCGCAAAAATGATACGGTGACAAGTACATGGCGTATTTTTTTGATGAACAAGCCTATATACATTGATTCCAAGTTGATAGAACTGATCACCGAACTCCCTACCAGAGGAGAAGACGTGAGCATCCTTCTAGGTAGGAAGCAAAAACAATCCCTTGCAAAGAAAGTAACATAAAAATATGGAACCCAAAGAGATAGCAGGGGATATTCAGTCACCCATATAAATGAAAAAGCTATGATATTTGTAGTTCAGGTTCTAACATGCAATTCATTCAAGAAGAGTCGGCAATACCAATTCTCAGCAGCAATCATTGCAGCCGCAACACAATGCGTGGAGGGAGTTCAACTGAACTGGTTGACATTGCTCCTGAATGAGTTTTTGGCCGACTATTAAGAAATGCAAGAAAAAGGTACACATTTTCATTACACTTGGTTTTTAATATTTTGTGTGTTAGTGGGATCGAAGGATCCAAAAGATCGCCAATTCTTTGACAGAAATAGGAAACCATTCTTGGCAGCAAGGTACACAAATTTCTAGTTTTCAAAAATCCAACATAGACAAGTAGAAAACAACATTAATTTCTTTCTATACAATGAAGAGATCATGGTTATCATAAATGAGACACCACACATACAACCGCAAATAGTTTATATATATAAGGGAATTGAATGCTTTCTATGTACAAGCCAAAAGGGCTCCCAAAAAGCAATGGTTAGATAGTATGTTTTGTTTCTCTGAGGAGGGCATTGTGCAGATTATCAATGATTGGCATCCGGCATGGAAAATCCCTTTGACAGAAGAAGAAGAATTTGCACAACAAGAGAAGCCTGCACAACAGAACACTCCACCACGGAATAAATCCAAAGAAAAAGGAAGTGCAGAAATATTTCCTAACACTATAGATAAAACTGTGTAGATAAAGAAAAGGATAGGAAAGGAACAAGTAGAGGAATCATCAATAAAGAAGAGGAAATCATCCAAACCTAGTTCCACTCAGGTCCTCACAAAATATGATGTGGATCAAATTGGTTTGGAGGTCAAGAATGTCATTGAGGAGATTATAGAGAAGGTGGCCATGAAGGAGGAAATGGAGTAACTTGCCACAAAACAAGACGAAATCTTCATAAAAGTTGAAGAAGAATTTGCAACAATTAAAGATCTATTAATGATGACTAAGAAAGAAGAGGGAAAAATAGTACATAGACACATTCATCTACATAGATGAATGAAACAATAGAGCCACAACAAGGTTTCAAGATTCTGGAAATAGCACTAGTGTTTCCCACAAAAGAGATGCAAGAATCAACATTTACAATAAGTCTAGTGGAAATGATATTGTTTCATTTACCCATGGACGAATTGCATGCATTACATACATTTGTTGCACAGGAAATTTGAGCAAGACATGAAGTTGTCTCAGAAAAAATGGTTTAAAAAATTTAATGAAAAGGAAACATTACAGGAGGAATGTCAAAAAATGCAAACAAAGAAGGAAGAAACTACGCAGAAGATAGATAGATTGAAAAAGGAAGCAGAGGAAATGCAACAGAAGAATTCAAAATTGCATAATCTAGTTGAGGAGGTATGTGATACACCACTAGATGTACAGAGAGAAAAGTATGCCCCTCCAGAAGAAAAGGTAACCAAGGTAGGTGAAGTTATCCAAGGTCTCTGTGTTAAAATAAAGGATCTTGCAACAAAGAAACAACCAGGACACATCCAGAGGTTAGAGTTGGGCGAGAACAGACAAGAAGGAATGAATATTTCTATAGGAAATATTAGTATCTTGGAGCTAGATTGTGAAAAGTTACATGAAGTAAGTGCTGGGCTATGGGGAAAGTTGGTTGCAAACGAACAACTCAAGGAAGTGGATTAGAAGCTACTAATTGCACAAGAGTCAGAACAAAATATGTGCAATAGTTTGACCATACTACTAGCCACTGAAAAAATGGGAAAAATGGGAGAATACAGGAAACATCAGCAGCAAGTAAGCAAGATCCGAGATGAATGTCAGAGGATATCCAACAAGCTTGAAACATTACAAGATTAATTCTTTCAGATCATAGAACAATTTGCGCAGATACAAGGATAAGTCGAGGAAGTTTCCGATCAATGTATGGAAACCCTAAAATTGTGAACCGGTGAGCAGGTGGAGGATGCAATATTGGGTAAAGAAGCATAACTGAAGAAGAAGGTTGCAATTGCATAGGTAGCTCTCCAGAAGTCCACAACAACACTACAACCGAAAATCAAACAAAAAATATCATTCTTTGATATGTTTTGATACAATGCAACAATGGATACTACGTAGTATAGAAGTTGGAGTGAAGCACAAATCTAGGGGAGAAAATTGCACATTCTACGTAAGTATAAGATTGCAAATTTGTCGCCAAAAAAATTTGCATAAGATAAGGATAAAGAAAGATCCCCTTTCCATTGATGTCAAAGGGGAAGAGAATTGCAGAAAATTATATGATAATGAAGAACTTGAATTTTGATAGGGGGAGTACAATTTTGATACAAAGCTCACATTCACAGGGAGCTCAGTTTTTGCTTGGTGTTAACATCAATGCAAAAAGGGGAGATTGTTGGAAAGTTGTCATTGATGTCAAAGCATTAAAATACAAGTGGGACTACAACCATCACAAGTAGGACTACAACCATCACGTTAAGTCGGATCTCCTATAAAATGAGGAATACAGTCAGCATGATGAGTTGGCCTTACCATACAATATTTTTTTGGCCTAAGAAGTGACCCAACACTCTTATAAATAGAGGAAGTGATCTATCTATTTCATTATCCATCCAAGCAAGTATGGAGCTCTGATCGAGTTTGTAGATTCCAAGTAGAAGATGAATTTATGGGGCTTGGAGGATGAGGATGGTTCATGCTAAATGCGCAGATACGAGTGCGTAGTAAATGTGCAGATCTGATTTCATAGAAGATTATCAGAAATGAGTATGTAGTTGAAGCAAATCATGTAGAAAGTGCGTGCAATAAGAAGCGAAGCAAAGTATAGTGTGAGTTATGTGCGTAGATCAAAAGGAAATGCGACATAAGAACATCTACATCTATCTCAAGGAGGCGGAACGGGGCAAGGATAGGAGATTGTAGTCTCCTCTCATGTTGGTTCCTGAACACAACAAGTTGTTGCTTGCGCAGAGGATTGGTTTCCTCACAGGTTAGTGCTTGTACAGAGCAAGTTGGCTCTTGCGTAGAGGATTGGTGTCCTCACAGGTTGGTGCATTTACACAGCAAGTTGGTGCTTATGCAGAGGATTGGTGTTCTCACATGTTGATGCCTATAATCAATGAGTTGGTGCTTGCATGTGGGATTGGTGTCACAATCAGATTGGTGTCTGAGTGAGTTGGTGCTCACATCTTTAGAGATTGGTGTCTCCCATATATTTATGTAATCAAAAATTTCATATATATATATATATATATATATATATATATATATATATATATATATATACATTTTGCATATACTCTGCGCACAGTGTTCTTTTGTTATTGAAATTTAAATAAGAATTGGTGCATAATTTGTAAAGTGAAAATTTGTTTAATCTGTGCATGATACAGATTCACCCCCCTCTCAGTATCATTGAGAATTCCAACAATATATTAATTAGTTAAAGTAATATATATAGTTTTTTGTAAGCTAGTACTCACACGGATTTGAACTTGTAACCTTCCATTTAGAACTTCTCATATCATCTACTCATTACCAATCGCTCTACCCACCATAAGCTTTAACTAAAGTAATATATAAACTATAATTAATTACTATTAACTAATATTATATATTATATAATAATAAAATAATATATATTATATTAACTAAGTGAATATATAAAGTGAACTTTATTTTTTAAAATTATAATATTAATATAATATAATTATTATTAATATAATATAATTAATTAATACTAATTAGCTAAATTCAAAATATATAAAATATACTAACTTTTAAATTTATAATAATAACATAATATAACTACTATTAATATATAACTAACCACTCATATATTAAGAAATTAATATATATTATATTATATCACAATTTATAATATTAATATAATATAGTGAGTTCATAGTTAGGTTGTTAGTCGGTTACTTTGTTATTTTAACAAATTAAACAACTCATACATTATATAATATATCTATAACCACTATATATTATTATTATATAGTTATTATATTATTATTAGTATTGTATCTTATTAGTATTGTATTATTAATTTATGATATATGTTATCATTTATTGTGTGTAAGAGTTTTAATTTTTCATTATTATTTTTAGGTGGTGGTGGTGGTGGTTAATGTCCATTAAGATTAATTTAGTCTAGTAGACCTTGCTGTAAAATTTTATTGCTATGCTCAAAAAGCTTAGAAAGAAGTGTTCCTAGGTATCTTGTAATTCTAAAATAACCTAGCTTACAAGGCATGGCATACATGTTGTGAGGTGACAATTTTCCTATCTTTTCATCCCCTCTCCTTTAACTCTCATTCAGATATATGTTATTAGAGGAAATTTAGTCGAAAAAATGGCTTCGTAAGAATAGAGTGGCACTTCAATAAAGAACAAGGTATAACACAAATGATAACATTTATCTTGATACAAAATAATCCAAGAAGAGCGAATGGCCAAGATGGACTATTGATATTCAAGTGAGGTGATAAAAACAAGAGTAGAAATGCAAAGAAAATTGTGAGGGTAGGCCTTGAAACATTGAAAATATATTTGAACAAACAAATAGTTAAGATACAAAATAAGAAAAAGGAAATTGAAATGAATGAAGAAGTTAATACATCATTAAGTATTAAAAGAAATTCCTTACACCCTAAAGAGACATTACCTTCATTAACAACCATACATGAAATTAATGAGAAACTTAATGAATGACAAGTCTAAAATCACAAAAATTAGAACACAAAATAAAACAAAATGAATGAAAATCTCTCTAAAGCAAAAATGAAAGAAAGATGCAAAATAAGTAGATATTCCTTAATGAAATTTATGTGATTTAGACTAAACAAGATAAAAGATCAAGAAAAAAGTAGTGGGTTAAAGAATCAAAGATCAAGAAAATTTTAACAACTAAGAAAAATGCAACAAACATTTGATGCGGGGATCACATACTAAAAAGTATTTCAAACAATAGAGTTTAAACCAATGAGAAATTTAACATTACTGAAAATATAAAATATCGAGCAAATTTGGTATAACTATTGCAAAATTAAATCAAATTCTCTATATTGGAAATGGTAAGAAAAAATTTGATGACTAAACAAATATTAAAGTACAACTCTTTATACAAAATTAGGGAACTCGTGACAATTTAAGAAACTAGAAAGAAATTGTCAAAAAATTGTTAGGATAAAAAATGAAATTATAAATTCATTAGAAAGAATTTTAATACAAGAAGTCACATAGAATGACGACCTTGTAAACCATATCAACAAGAATAAAGAAATTGAAATCGTTGAATTTAAAACAATATTGATCACATATAAAAACTATTAAAAAACAAATTACAATATGGAAAACACTCCCACAATTTAGGACATCTTGACAATGTCGTAGAGAGGGGAAGCAAACTTGAAGGACATGATCAGGGATAATTTTAAGAACTCATACTTATTTAAAAGTGTATAAACCTTGGCGAATCTTACCAATTCTTAAAATGTCAACTATAAAATATTTGGCAATATTTTTCTAAAATTATTTAAATTTCTAAGGTTTTATATAGTTTATATAATAATTTGGCGAATTTTAGAGTGAAAAAAGTTTACCTCATTAAAATTGGGCGAAATGGAGCTTCAAAAAATGTAAATTGGAAAATATTTTTTTGGAAAAATACATGGAAAAATAGCCCTTGAGCTAAATTTCGCCCCTAAAATAATCCTTAAACATAATTTTGAGCAAAGAGAATATTAAAAAAAAAGTAGAATCTATTTTTATTGTTAAAGTCTAGGGATTGCATACTCAAAATAATTATTACTCCAATAGTAAGGATGTGCTAAATTGTGTTGAGGAGGCTACCAAGTATCCATGATAAATCAGATGTTGTGGATATTTGAAATATTGACAAAACATATGTATATTTCATATTGCAATGTGCTAAAACGTGTTCATAGGCCACCAAGTGTCTATGATAAATAATATGTTGTGGACATTTGAATTTTGGACAAACTTATGCATATTCCATATTGCAATTTTGAAATTTGAATTTTAAAGACAATCATGAGTTTGAAATTTGAATAAAGAACAACTACCATTTAACCATTTAATCTAAGTAGTTGAAGAAAAGACTAAGATGTAAAGGATATGAATATTTCCGGTATATCTAGATTTAGTGTCTAGCTAGTTCACTTTAGTACGATGGTTAGAAAAGTAGACGTTATTGAACTTGATAATGGAAAAGGATGTTGCTTGTCTATACCTTATACCTTATTTTATTCATGTGTTTGTGTTATGAATATTCTTTGCCAAATAGTGGTAGATGATTTCTATGTGGTTAATGGAAGCACATGCGTTGTCTAACGATGGCTCAAGATGACTCTTGAGCCAGAAAATTATGTTGTTAGGTTTGTTGTAAGTTTGGTTTTTGTATTTATGTACGTTGTAGGATAGGTTGTTGTAAAGATTGTTGTGACTTAGGTATAGTGTTAGTTTTTTTCATTATTATATTATTATGTTTTATTTATTTTATAATAATATTTTATTTTTATTTATTTTTGTTTTGATTTGGTAATATGATTGTTTAGTTGGTAATATGGTGGTTGTTTTTTTGGTCAAACAATGTGTTAATAGATGTTATATACATAGCTTATTAATCTTAGAGAATGTTTTATTGTAATGGGATATGTATTAGTCTATTGAATCTTTTATATGGGAACATGACTTGAATGTTTAGCATTTAGTGTTGAGTGTTGTTAGTAAATTATTAGTTTTTCTATTGTCATCATTTTAGGATTGACAACAATGAAATGATCTTTGAAATAATCGAAGGATTGACAACAATGAAATGATCTTTGAAATATTCGATTAGAACATTTAAAATTTCAAGTGTTATTATCATAGTGGGCTTGGTCAATATTGTTGGATATGTGTCATGTTCTTTATACATTTCAGGACCAACAAACAGTTATTGGGGGGTTGATTAGCCCCTTTGGTTCAGAGGACATGGGAAGCCATTGGGTCCCCCATTCGGGATTTGGGAGCACTAATGGAAAAATATCTTGGGTCCATTTTTTGTTTGTTTTTTAGTTGTTTTTTGCCAAAGGTTTTTTGACTCATTGTAAACTAATTCTAGTTAAGGATTAGAGTTGTAATCTAATTCAAATTAATGGATTAGACTTTTGGATGCATTAATATTGTATTGTAAACAAAGAGATATACAATGAGATAGAGAGTGGAGAGACTCTCAGATAAACTGGTTTTCCCAGTTTTTGGTTTCCAAGGGTAAATCTATGTGTACTAGGTGTGTGAGCCATTGTTAATTCTTATGTTTTTAGGTTATGTTTGATATTTCTTTTCTTACACAAGTTTATCAAACTCTTCAACTGATATCAAAGTGATGTTATTGACTTCATGGGGGCACCTTTGTTCCTAGGATTCAACTCATCCTTTGAAGAGTGAGGATATATTGGGTTTGCGATAAACATGTGTTGGAGTGGGAGCTTTGCATAGTGAATCTTCAAGTGTAAAGACAACGGTGAGTAATTCAAGAATAAAAATGGAGAATTTTAACAACTAAAGCTTTGAGTTATGGAAGTTGAAGATGGAAGTTCTTCTTGTAAACAGAGAACGGTGGTTTGTTGTGGATCCAAGTACAAATCCCACGAGTATGTCGAAAGAAGATTGGGGAAAGCTTGAAAAAAAAAAACATGATTTGCATCTATCTCTTAGAGAAGACAACACAAAGAAGTTGTGGGATAAGTTGGGAAATTTGTATTAGTCAAAGTCCTTAGTAAATAAATCATTTCTTTGAAAGAATTTGTATCATCTTAGGATGGAGGATGGTGACTCCATGCATCTAAATTCCTTTAATACTATATTAAGTCAATTGGTTTCTATTGATATTAATATGGAGGAAGAAGATAAGTGTATTACATTGTTATGTTATTTGCTAGACTCTTGGGATATTCTAGTTGTAGCAATTGGTAGTGCCACTCAATCCACATTAAGTTTGAGGATGTAGTTCCATCATTGATATCAGTGGAAATGAGGAGAAAATCCATGGAGGGTATGAAAAAGGATGCTTTATATGTGAGAGGTCACTCCCAAGAGAGGAAAATAAGTCTTCTCGGGGTAGATCTACTTCTAGAGGTAGATCTAAATCTCCAAGACAATTTGCAAATAAGTGTTGGAAACATAGTAAGTTGGGCATTATAAGAAAGATTGTATATCTAAGAATGTCAATAAAGGTAAGAGATATCATCATATTCCCCTTCCATAGAAATGAAAACCTCCATAGAATGAGGTGATGTTTGTTGGGAATCTATAGGTACACATGTAGATCATGATGTATGGTTGATTGAATCAAATGCTTCATTTCATATGAATCCCCACAGGGTGTGTCTTTGTGAATATGAAAAGTACTATGGAGGTGATATTTTCCTAGGAGATGACTTGAAAGCCAAAATCATAAGATGTGGAAGAGTCAAGATGTTGTTGAAAGATGGAATGATTAACATCCTTCCTAGGATTTTGCACATTCTAGGTATGACTAGAAACATAATATTGTAAGCAAGATGGGTGACGTAGGTGTGCGTAATATAATTGAAAAGGTCACATGTAAGATGGTTCGAGGAGCAATGGTTTTGTTGTGAGTTCAAATTGGAACTTTGTACAAGATGCTGGGAAGTACTTTTACTGATCAGTGTAATAGTTATCTTGTTCTTGAAGATAACAATGCAGAAGATAGGACCTCTATTGTCCATGTAAAGAAGACAATGTTATGGAATCAAAGACTAGGACATATAGGAGAGAAACACCTTCAAGCATTGCATGGTAAAGTTATGGTTGAAGGTAGGTATGATTTCTCATTAAATTTTGATTTTTGTGAACATTGTTTATGTGGTAAACAAAATTGAGTGAGATTCCCACATGGTGCTACAAGAGTGAAAGGAATCTTAGAGTTAATACACAATGATGTGTTTGAACTTGTTGTTATTCCATCACTTGGTAAATATGTGTATTATGTTCCCTTCAGTGATGATTTCTTAAGGAACACTTGGGTCTATTTCCTCCATAAGAAATCTAATATTTTTGCTAAATTTAAAGAGTTTAAAGCTCTTTTATAAAACTAGATAGAGAAGAAAAAGAAGGTGTTGATGATAGATAATGGTGGGGAGTTATATGGAAATGAATTCAAGGAATTGTGTAAGAAGTTTGGAATAGCAAAGAAAAAGACTACTCCATACACACATCAATAGAATGGAGTTGTATAAAGGATTAATAGGACATTGATGGAGAAGGAAAGGATTATTCTTAGTGGTGCAAGGTTATCCCAAGAATTTTGCATAGAGGAAATGGATATTGTGTGTTACTTGGTAAATAAATCACCTACATTAGCACTAGTTGATGAAACTCCACATGAGGCATGGATTGGTAAAACAAACAATCTCTTAAACATCTCAAAATTTTTGGTTGTGATGATTATGTGCATATTCAAAAGGAAAATAGGAGTAAGATGGATAATAAATATTTAAAGTGTATCTTTATTCATTATAAATATGCTATAAAAGGTTATAAAATTTGGAACCTAGTAACTAAGAAGGTTGTTTATAATCTGGATGTTGTATTTAGAGAGGTTAAAGTTCCTACCATATACGAAGTCCAACCGAAGGAGGAAAAACCAAAGAAAATAGATTTTGAGTTGGAGAGTGAAGAATCTAACTCAATAGAAGAAGATGAACTAGAAGAGGAAGAACCTCAATTTCTATCCTTGAGGATACCATTTCATAAAAGAAGGAAACTAGAAGGTATATACCAGTTAATTTCCTCTCCAACTTTGCTCTATCTATTACTTATGATGATCGTAGAACTGGTAGGGAGGAAATGGAATTAGAGGATAGTTAACTTAACTTTCGAAGAAGGCAATGGTTGAATAAATGGATTCCTTGGATAAAAATGAGACTTGGAATCTAGTTGAGTTGTCAACTGGAAAAACCTATTGGTAGCAAATGGGTGTTTAAGAAGAAGTTGAATGAAAAAGGTAATGTAGGGAAATTGATTTTGGTGAGATTTCTTCTCTTCTTGCTAAATTAACTTCTATTATATTTGTTTTCTCTACGATTTTTTTTCTATCCTAAAGTAGAGAAGATGGATGTGAAGACTACAATTATGCATGGTCATTTTAAAGAAGAAATATACATGAAACATCCAGAAGGTTTTGTAGTGAAGGGAAAGGAGTTGGTTTGCAAGCTGAAGAAGTCCCTCTATGGATTAAAAAAATCACCAGGAATCTGGTATCAAAATTTTGATATTTATATATTGGAACTTGGTTTCTCAAGAAGCAAAGTTGATCACTATGTGTATTCCAAGGAATTTGGCGATTATTTTATTTATGTGGTCTTGTATGTTGATGATATGTTGTTGATTGGAAACAAGGAAATCATCAACTATGTCAAATCTCATTTTTCTTCTAAGTTTGATATGAAACATCTTGGTGTCATAAATTTTATTTTGGGAATGAAAATGAAAAGAGAGTGGGACAATATAAGACTCTAGTTAAGTAAGAGGAAATATTTTGAGACAATATTGTAGAGGTTTAATATGTAGGAATGAAAACTAGTAAAAGTCAATATTCATGTAGTTGCAAAGTTATAAGCAAATCAATGTCCCAAGACTCAAAGAGGTAGAAGATATGTCATGTTTTCTTTGTATTGTTGGGATCCATGTGTATTCTATGGTCTATAATAAACCACACATTTCCCATGCAGTGGGAGTTTTGAACATGTATATGAAAAAAAGGAACATTGGACAACAATAAAGAGGGTCTTTAGATATTTGTGTGACACTTCATATTATGCAATTTGCTACCAAGGAATACTTAGACCTCAAAGGGAGATAGAGATACAAGGCTTTGTTGATGAATATTAGGATGAAGATATTGATGGTAGAATTCCTACAAGTGGTTAGGTTTTCAACTTATTTGGTGGAGAAATCAGTTGGATGAGTAAGATGTAGGGTGTAGTTACATTGTCAACTATAAAAATTGAATACATGGAAGCCACTCATGGAAGTAAGGAACCCATATTATTGCAAATATTGTGTTCAAGTAATGGTTTTATTTAGAAATCAATGAGAGTAGGTTGTGACAACTCAAATGCATTTTTTATAGAAAAGAACCTTTCTTATTAGTCCAAGAAAAAACATATTGATGTACAATACTATTTTGTTATAGACATGGTTGAACAGAACAAGGTATTGTTGGAGAAGGTTGATACCTTAGAGAATGTTGTAGATTCATTGGAAAATTTGTTAGTAATAAAATTTCTCTTGGTGTGGAGAATTAATGGGCATTGTCACCCTTAGTAGTTGATTTCATGAATGCTTCCCATTTGCCCCCCTTATTACAAAGAATACAAGTGGAAAAATGTTTTACATGTGTTGTACTCTTTGTAAAATTCCAGAGCAAAGAGGGTCTAGGGGGATAATTAGCCCCTAGGATGGTAGGCACAAGGGGTCAACGATCCCCCACTAAGATTTCAAGAGTAGTTCACCTAAAATATTTTTTTGGAGTACATTTGAGTTGCTTTCAGCCAATGGCTTTTCGACCCATTGTAAACTAATTCCAATTAAGGAATTAGGGTTGTAATCTAATATGGGTTAATTGATTGGGGATTTGGATGCTATCATATTTTGTTGTAAACAAAGAAGATAATACAATGAGATAGAGTGGATAAACTCTTAGGTATGATTGTTTTCTCAATTTTGGGTTTCCATGGTAAATCTCTATGTACTATATGTGTGATCCATTGTTATTTTGTTTTGTTTTTAGATTAAGTTTGGTATTGCTTTTATAACACGGTTATTAAAATATTTAAATATGAGAAAGATGCAAGAAAAAATAATTTGATCTAGAGTGAAAGGATATAAGACTTGTGAAGAATGTAGTTGATTAAAATCAAGCCATGAAAGACGATGGTAAGGGTTGTAATGACTAAATTTCTAGAGGACATTAGGTGTAATGATTCATAAGATAATACAAAAATATGATGTATATTAGGGATTAGGTTCATATCCTTGAATATTGATGGAGAAATCACAAATGAAATTTTCATGCTTGGTAATGACAATAAGCACCAAGTCACAAAGACATAGCATTAACATAAAAATGCAAAATGGATAATTTGAGAATGTGAAGGAAATTTTCCTTGTTCCTAGATCGAAGAAGAATCTCTTAACTATTAACCCAATTACAAAACACAATTTTAAACTAGACTTTGATGATGGTGAATGCCTTATTAAATACAAGATAGAAAACTGTGATTTTGTTGCAAAATGTGTTAAAAAATATGGTTCATATAAGTTCTCATCCATTATTTCTTCTTCGCAACAACAAGAATTATTTACAAGCACTAATGATGGGATCCTTGCATGGTATAGAAAATATACTCATATCAACTTTTATAGTTTTTTTTTATGTTAAAAAATCAAAGATAGTTCAAGGATTTCCTTTTACACAATAATGAAAAATTGTGTGGATGGTGCATCTTGAAAATGTAAAGAGAGACAAGTTAATAAAGGATGAAACAATGCCAATGCATATTGTCAACCTGAATTGGTATTTGTGACATTTATGCACTAATGAATATTTCATCTTTGCAAGAGGGGGTATTTTTTTACATTTAATGATTAATTTTCAAGAATGATTTGTACAATTATTTAAATAGAAATTCAAAGCACACCATCTATTCATAAATTGTAATTCTTCAATTGAGAAATAAAGTGGTTTTTACATTGAAGTATTGGGAATAGACAATGGTGGAAATTTTACTCCAAAAGTGTTTCCTTGCATTGCAATATTCATGGAATTAGGATACATTTTACCATTGCTTATACACCTTAGAAAAATTGGCATAAATGAGAAGAGCGTACACTAATTATGTGAGTGTTTTATGACAGTAGAGATGGACATATCAACTATTATAGTCTTTTATTGTTGAGAAACCATAAGCTAGTTCATGTTTTTGTCACATGATCTGTGTGAATGGTGCATATTGAGAAAGCAACATAGAGACAATTTTATGAAGGATGAAACATGAAGAGCCCATATTGTTAACTTGAATTGGTACATTGTAACATTTGTACATTAATGAATGTTTCATAATTTGTAAAAGCAAGGTATTTTCCAATATTTATTAATGATTTTTCAAGAAAGATTAGGAAATAACTTTTCAAAGATAAATTTCAAGCATTCTAAATGTTTCAAAAGAGAAATAGAATGGTTTCCACTAAGTGTTAGGAATTGAAAATAGTGGTAAGTTCAATTAAAAATGTTTGTTCACATTGCATATCTCATGGAATTATAAGACATTTTATTACTTATACACCTTAGAAAAATGACATAGATGGGAGGAAGAAATCAACTATGGAAATGACAAGAAGAATGCTTATAGGAAAGAATATGAGTCATACTTTATGGATCAAACTAGTGGATACATTTGTATACATTTTGAATAGGAATCCTACCAAACTTGTCTAGGGAGTGACTTTAGAAAAATCTTGAAGCGACCACATAAAATCAGTCAAGTGTTTTAGAGCGTTTGGTAGTACAACATACAGGTACATTCCATGTGCACACTAATTGAAAGAATAAGGAAATTATAAATAAGAACATGATAAGAAAAAATAATGTAATGCCTAAACAATCGTTGGGAAATCTTTGAGCTTCTTTCTAGTAAGAAAGAAAATGTTGTAAATGTGTTTTACAAAACAAATTATAAAGCTTAGCGATATATACATAAACAGAGGGATCAGGAGGTTGGAAAATTTTATGGTTGGATGGACAATAAACATTCACCCCCATTGCTAAGATGAACACAATCAAATTAATTTTTTCATGTGGAACCATTTTGAGAAAAAAAAATCCAACAAATGGATGTCAAAAGCGTGTTTTTGAATAAGTGTCTGATGAAGTTGGCATGGAACAATTTCCTAGATTGAAAATTATTATGGTTATTTAATGTGTAATTTGAAGAATCCATGGTATGAGTTGAACTTAGTGAGTGCACAATATTCATGAATTGATGAGCATTTCAAATAGTATGGAATCAAGCTAAGCAATTTAGCCCCAAATATGTAAGAGGAGAATGAAGGAGAAGATATCATTATTGCTATTATTTGTGGGTTGATAACTCCATTATTGTAGGAAGCAAAAAACAGTTATTAGTGAGGTGAAGGTGAGTTTGTGCAAAACATTTGAAATGTTAATTTTATAAATACTTCAGTATAGCCTAGGATTGAAGTCTGACAAAGAAATGTTGGAATTTTTAGGCCCCAATGAAAATATACATGGATATTTGCATAAGTTCATAAGGATGAGTGTTTAAACCAATGTTAACCACTATTGTAGTAAATGTATTTCATGTGGTACATCAAAGGAAGTGAATTTGACTCTCTAAAGCTAGATTGTTGGGAATCTCTCTTATCTTACTATTAATAGACTAGGTATAAGTTGTGTTGTTAGCTTGGTGTTTAGGTACATACTTACACCAAAGTCGACTATCTCGCAAGTTGCCAAGAGAATTCTCATAGGGGTACTCTTTGTTATGGTTTGGAATATGTGGTACTACTAATGTGTTTAAGGTTACAGGGTTTACAAATTATGAGAAGGAAAGATGCATGGAAGATAGAAAGTTTATATCAAGATATATGTTCCACCAAGGGTCAACGCCGATTTCTTGTAGTATAAAGCGACCTAGTGCTTTATTTCATCTATAGAATTTGAGTACAAGGTCACAATTGTAGTTATATGTGAAGTTTATTGAGATACATCCTGGAGATCTTGATTTTCATTATATGGAGAAAAATCCCATGTACTATAATGTTCAAGGGATATTTCATTTATCAAAGAATCCAATGTCTCATGTCCAGATTAAGCATATCAAAATGCATCACCATTTCATTCAAGAGTTAGTAAAAACAATCCATTGGATTTGGTGAACTGCAACACTTAGAAGCTAGTTGTAGACATTTCCACAAACCTTTAGGTACTAAGAACTTTGACATAAACAATATGTTAGGTGTTAGAGAAAATAAAGATTCAAGAGGGGATGTTAGGTTAAATGTGCATTTATGCTAGAAATGTGGTTTTGAAGTATTGTGCTAGTAATATTTTTTTAATGAATATTATGTGTGAGATGTTTGATACATGTTACATAAGGTATCATTAAGTTGTCATAAGGTTGTTATAAGAATATTGAAGTTTAGAAAGTGTCACATTTATCTATTAATATAAGCATTTATCACATGTCATGAATATTTGTGAGCTTTCTACAAGTGTTAGGGAGAATCTCTCTCTTCTATTTTTAACAACTTTGTTGAGGATTCATTCACTTATCAAATCTATGTATTGTATTATTACTTAATGTTAATTTCAAGGCTTCAATGTACAATTTCTTTATGATTTGCTCCATAATTTTTTGATTATATAATGTTACATCCACAATTCTAATCTATGCAACTTATGCCTAATTAGCATATTTTTCAATAGTTGATATTAATATGTTGTTAACAATATTATATTATGTTGTTAACAATATTATATTAAATGGATATTTAAATTTGATAGATCTCACAAATTAATTAACATCATTAATTGTATTCAATTTCCCCTCATAAATCCTTAGGCTAGATTAAAGAATGAGTAAGCTAAATAAATCACTAAGTTAAACATGCGGTTAAAAAACGAAATGTAGAGAATTATGTTGGCTTTCCAATGATATTTTTTTTTAAATATAACAATGTCATTTATCGTGTCAAATTTTCATTTAATGAAACGCCTGTCCTTAAAAATTTGAAGAGCAATTAACAAGTGGCTTGTGTGTGTGCAAAATAATTTAATGTTAAAGTAATAATTTAAAAAAGAAATATGTGAACATGTTTAGACAGAATGCGCTAGTGCGTACATATTTTTCGTTTAATTTTCCTCGAAAAATTATATTTATTATTATTTTTCGAAACTGAGCAGTGAATATTTTAGTCGCATTTTGCACACATGTGCATGTGTGTGCGCCAAATATTTTGATTATTTACATAATTTGCAAAACTAAAAATACCATTTTAAAGAGGACGCATTGATGTAGCGCTTGTATATTTTTTCAAATTTTTTGGATGTGTATTTTGAATGTTGTTGATTTATCTTTGAGCTCATTCGAAGTTGTCGACGGGTTTTTTAGGGTAAGCTTTAGCATAAATTTAAAAACAAGTGACATACGAAGATAAAAATTTGTAAATTATATGTACATGGATAGTGGATTCATTGGCAAATCCAACGGTATCAAGTCCGCCCATTAATGTGCATTTAATGAGATAGTTTAAGCCTGTGAAAGGCACACAAAATTTCCTTTCTGCATAGAAAAGGGATTTACGCCTGGTTTTAAAACCCTTGATCAAGCTATTTGCTCGATCGAGGTTTTTAAAATACCTCTATCGAGGGCTTGAAAACACCTCAATCGAGGTTTTGAAATAGACCTTGATTGAGGTGTTTTCAAGCCCTCGATTGAGGTTATTTGCTATTAAAAGAATGTATATTAAATTTTGGAGATAGGAAAACAGTTTTCAATTTGAAGAAAGGGATCAATAATTTATATTTTACAAGTGTTCTTTTATAGCATAAATCTATAATCTGTCATTGTATTAGTATAGACATTTAATTTGTGGTTGTCATTGTACTAGTATAGCCATTAAATTTGTGATTGTTATTGTACTAGCATAGCCACTTAATTTGTGGTTAGTGAATATCAGTGAGTGAATGCTTAATTTGTGGTTAGTGAATATCAATGAGTGAATTGCTTAATTTGTGGTTTCCATTGTACTAGCATAGCCACTTAATTTGTAGTTAGTGAATATCACTAAGTGAATTTCTCTAGACCACAAGTTGTATTATATGTTATGCAATTTAAATTATAAACTAATTTTATTATGAAATTGTACATAAATTAAAAACTAAATCATTAAAATCTTAAATAATATTATTGTTTTTCTAAAGTAATATTTTTTAAAAGTGCATGTAACACAGGGAATTTTATTGTAAAAGAATTTTATTTATGTGATAAAAGTAAGTAGCTTAAATTAAATAAGTTATTTGCAAAAGTGAATTTATAGGATAAAATTGTAGAAGGATGGTTAGTTGTGCACATATCATCTCATGGCGCAATCGTTACCTACAACATGACACCATGGTTAACATTTAGATGCTTTATGCTTTTTTTAAACCTTATCATTGAAAATCCACCTTCATTAATGTTTTTTTAACGACCTATTTGAGCCATCTTGTTTTCATATTGCAATATGATCAATGCCACTGAGATCCTACTTATTTTTTCAAATGTGACTTCTCATTAGAAATCTTGATTGGAGAATTTACTAAGAAGGGACTTTATGGGTTTCCTTGGGAATATAATTTCCTCCCTTTGAACCATTAAAGAGATTCCAATGTAAGAATAAAAATGATGTATCACATAGATTGATAGGGATGTCAATCTCTAGTGATTCACAACTTCATCTTCAAAGCATTGGAACCTCAATTGGAGCTTGGAAGAAAGTAGAAACTATGTTTTGTGAACACATACAAGTTTGAGCCCACCAACATGAAAAATCATTTTTTTCTTAAATCCCAATTATTTCTCTTGCATAGAGGATTTTCTATATTTTTTATAAGTTTCTTGGTTTCTGTAAAAGATGGTTCTAGTTCTATTGATAAGTATGATTATTTTTCTTCTTAATGTTAACTCATTAAAACTTTAAATGACAAAATATTACACATTATTAGTGTGACAACAAATTTCAAATATGGTATAATCTTATCTTCATATAAATGGTCATTAAGGTTTATAATATATTTGAAGTCTTCATCACTTATATTATGGTGCAAATTTTATTTGTTCTATTATGATGTTAAACTTCAAATAAGTTTGTTCTATATTTCTAGGAAATTTGCTAAGCTTCTTGTAAGCATTATTAAGGTTATTGGTTTCCATGATTGAATTAAGACTTAAATATTTTTCATATCCTTTTAATATTATCAATTTTGCAATCCTATCTAATCACTCAACACAATCTCAACAAGTTTACATCTTATTCATGTGCCATGATTTTACCAAGGGTAATATTTCATACAACACAAGTAAAAGAAATATACAAAAGATTATCACTATTTATATGATAATCGCTATGAAATGTCACACTGATTTCAACACATAAATTCATTGCTAGTGATGGCTATGGAGATAATGATCATTTGATTGTTAATCACAAACAAGGATTCCAGGATTGTGAAACCTATACTAAATTAGAGCAATAATTAGACAACAAACGATGAAAATTATTTAACTTGTTGTCTAAAATCATTGCTCTAATTTAGCATAAGCTTCACATCCTGGAATATCCTTCACTATGGTCCTCCCTTTGTCTTGATGAGTCCCAAACTCACCATTAATGTCCATACTTCTCTGTGTCCCAACCTAATGTCAAGTTCTTCTATCATCCACTCTTCCCAGTTCAAATAAGCCCGGGCTAGCCGTGGGCTCCATTTTTCCCTATTCAAGTTTCAACAGCTCAATCAAGGGTTTATTCCAACCCTCAATCGAGGTTTAGTAACTTGATCGAGGTCTATTATAAAAACTCGATCGAGGTATTTTAAACCCTCGGTCGAGTTATTTTTAATCCCTCGATCAAGGTATTAAGACCTCGATCGAGGGTTTAAAAATACCTCGATCGAGGAATTGCTACATGTATTTTTGGCACCTCGATTGCCAAAAACCGTGAAGCACATTCATGGATTTACCCTATCAAGTATTAAACTATATCACCATAGATAATCATGTATTCTTCCTTTAGTTGGTTTAGAATGATGAAGATAAAACCCAATCCTCATATCACATTTTCTCCTAGGACCACTAAGCTCCACCATCTTCATGTGCATGCTCTAAACCCTAAAACTAGCAATAAGAGAATGTGCATGGAGAATGATCTAGAACATAAATATTTTTTATCCCACCAACCTATTGGTGTGAGCAATTAATGTGTGTGATGCTTGGGTTTTGAATAACATACAAAAACAACATTCAAGTGCCTTCTTAAGGTCTTAAGGTCTGAGGATTTAAAGTTAAACCCATTATTTAATAAGGACATAAACCATGAGGGGGACCATAAGGCGGGTGGTGTGGAGATTACCATCTTAGGAATATTATTTTAGTAATTAATACAATACTAAGTGAACCTCCTACCCCATAAATTCTCTAGAACTTGGTTATAAACAATCATTGTGCTACTAGTCAATCACCATGTTGGCTAACCAATCGATGATGTTTTTCCTTCCGTTTAGTATTGTTGAAAAAATACCTCTCGATTGTAACATGTTTAATCCATTTGATTTCTTGCAAAAACCACAAACATTCCTTAAGCTCCATATTCAGTAGATCAATGATGATTGTAAAACCGCCTTCCACCATTATGTTAGGAAAAAAAGACAGGAATTTACAAAAAAATATTACAATTATTCCTTCCTTATCCCTATACTCCCCCCCTCTTCTCGAGAACTTGGTTTTAAACAATAATTGTGCCACTAGTCAATCACCATGTTGGATAACCAATCGATGATGTTTTTCCTTCCTTTAAGTATTGTTGAACAAATTCCTCTCAATTGTAGCATGTTTATTCCACTTGTTTTTGTCTTGCAAAAAACACAAACATTCCTTAAGATCCATATTAAGTAGATCAATTATGATTGTAAAACCACCTTTGCCATTATGTTAGGAAAAAAAAACAGGAATTTACAAAAAAATATTAGAATTATTCCTTCCTTATCCCTGATCCCCCCCCCAACAAGGCCATAAATTCCCTCATCCATCCCATCTAAATTAGAATTTACCCCAATTTTCTTTCAGGAGGCATGTGCTAAGAGGATATTTATTAATCTTTAACTTATGTCTTTTAGACAAGGTTTTACATGTAATATTTGTCACATGAGATGGGGTTTGTATTTAGAAATTTAATTTTACAATAACACAACTAACACACATGAATCCCTTATAAATACCTCTGCTCCCCCAACAAGGCCAAAAATTCCCCTAGTCAACCCATCAAAATTGTCAGTTTTTCAGGTGACTCTGGAAGTGTTTACACCATGTTTGGGGTGCTTCGTGATACTTGGGGAACAGGGTGTATGTTCAACCCTTGGATGGTCTGAATTGGATTGTAGCATGAGATGTGGTCTATGCATAATTGAGATTGCTTTCTTTGTGGATGTTTGACCTTAGGATGATTGTAGTCTCAATGTTCTTCCCTTAGACATTGGAGTTCTCTTTCTTGATTGGTGGGTGGTCTTGAAGATGGCCACATGGAGGAACCGATTGCTTAGAAAGTGCCCTACTTTGGATGAGGTGTGTAAAGGAGAGATTCTATCCCTAGATGGCATGCATTATCTTGGATTCTTATTCAAAGGATTGAAGATGGCTCAAGCACGCTTGGAGCTTAGGCAATGTTCTTGTGGGGCGTAGCTAACCTAATGGAGTATAAGGATTAGGAGGATCGATGAAATACATGGAGACTCATGATGGAGTGGTGTGGAATTACCTTGTGTAGTTACATCACCTTAGAGTCATTATTATGCATGACATTACCTTGGAGCTTGACACATGTATTTTAGAGTGGATGTCTCACTTGTGTTTCCCTACAAGGACTCATCGTAGATTTGATTATGAGGGCTAAGACCCACATTGTATAGTTAGCCTCCCTTACCTCATATAAATAGAGCAAGAAGAGAGTCCCTTTCATATATCATCATTGTACTATTATCTTTGTACAGAGCTTCTTGGAGGAAATTGTCAAGGTTTCCTCATGAAACCTAGGAGGACATATGAAGTCTAGAGGAGACATCTTTGTTGGAGTTCTTGTGAGATTGTAGGGTTTAATATTATTATGAAATATACAACGGTGACGAACACTCCTCTTTCTCTTATGTACTTGGTCTCTATTGTCTTAGAGTTCTAGGCTTTATTGGAGATTCATAGGGTTAAGGTTTCTACTATAAGAAGACAAGATCAGGGTTTGGTGATAAAACCTAGGGTGGATTTTTGGAGGAGAAGAAAAGAGGAAGTTTTTCCTTGAAGGATGTGTTGATGTTGGAAATGATGTGTTCTGGATCAAATATTTTGGGCTTCAAAGTCGGCCAAACTATGAAGAACGGGAATGGACACCCTAATTTTAAATCCTATTAAAGAAAACACAAATCTCCATCTTCATGTAGATTTCAAAGGAGTTATGCCATGCATATTTGTATTATTATTCTATTTAAGTAAGTGCAAAGAAAATTTTTACAAATAAATTAAGGAAAAAGCAATAAGATATTTAATGCATAGTTGTGGGCCTATTAATGTAAACACAAACTAATATAAACATTATTCACATAAAGAAAAACTCACTCATTTTATAAAATTTGTACATAACACAAATAAACAAAAATAAAGAAGAACAATAAATCTAATGGAAAATAAACAATAAAATATGGCAACCAAGAGACTTCTTATTATATATTGGTTCAAAATTACACCAGTACTCTTGTCTGTCTCTCTAGACCGAAATTTGTCCTTTATCACTGATTAGCATTTCCAACACCGCTTAGTCAGGATATAGTGATTGATAAATACAATACAAAATATGAATTGGCAAAGTTGTTTAGGAAGGATCAACTAAAAGCACCAAAAGAATGGAATGGCTTCACGGCAACTAGGATGACCAATCAATCACAAGTCACAAGAAAAACCCTGTATTTAATCATCAGCAATTAGCATGAACACAAATTACCTTTCACAGCATTTAGCAATTCTAAATCTACAATTTACAGCTTGACAAAATATTTGAGGATAGCTAAGTAAAGTGGGGGGGCACTATTCATTTAAAACGTAATTATTTGAGACCAACTCTTGTGACTCCCAAAACCTGTTTCATAATCACATTTATAAACCTGTCGAATACAAACTCAAAAAAAAATTGAGAGATGTTGCCACCTGTATATATTAAAACCATGTAAGCATCCAGATAAACTTGTTTTAACAATTATGTCATTCATAGAGAATTATGTCATGTAATAGTCAAAATATTATCAAAATAAATTATATAATGTTGTTCATCAAAATTGCGATTTGTTCACCAAAATTGAGATATTGTTAGCCATAATGATTGTGCTACCACAAACTAATATCTCCTTTCGAATAACTTACAAATGAAATGCGTAAAAGGAAGACGAATCAAACAAACAAATGTTCATTTACTAAGAAAAATTCCAGTGAAGATAAAATAAATAATCCATTAATTGGAAGAAAAAAAATTGATAATGATATAAGATATATTTACAATGATAAATGAGGTTTGTATAAATCCCCATGTAGGGTTTGGCTTTGGTGATGAGATACGACCTTTCATAAGGTGTCTCTTCCTTACATTTAGTTATTAATATTTAATTATCGGTTGATATTAATATTTATTTATGTTTAGGAATTATATATATGTTTGTTTGTAACATTGCCTTACTCTTAGAAATGCTTTGTCTTCAAAGCATAATTATGGAAGACTTGTTTCCTTTGTTCTTGCTCGTAAGGCTTTCTCGTGATCTTCCGTGTTGATAGTTGCGACACGTGAAAAAATGAGGTGACGTGTTCTTTTAAACATGAATTAAAAATGTTGCGTCATTTGTGACATGGTCCACCCAAGATCTATCTTCATTGGACTTGTTTTTTGATCGATTGCTCAGAGTTGTTGATTTTGTCCTTGCTCTCTGTAGGATTAATACTGGTAATTTTCCTTTTGTCCTTATTGTTGATCATAACGACTCTTGTGATTTGGATGGCAATATGGTACTTGAGTCGCTTGTGGAGTGTCTATAGGAGCTTCAAATTTTGGTGCTTCTAACGATTTGTTAATCGATACCTTTTCAATATAAGCGTCTACCAAAATTTGAACATTGATTGGGTTTGTGTTGGTTTCTCCTTCTGACATCTGAATTTGTACTGATGATGTTGCTATGTCAATGGTTTTGGTCATTGTTTCTCTTTCCATAGTTTGGACATCCTTTGTTGAATATTTTTCTAGCTTCTCTTCCTTTAGTTTTTTAATTTGTTCAATCAACTCTTAATTGTGATTTGTCAGGTAGTGATTTTCTTCTTGCGTTTCTAGTAATTTCCCTTCAATGTCTTCATTAAATTGCTCTTTTTTTAAGTATTTTTGTAACTAGTGTCTTATTATGGTTTCTTAGTCGGAAGAATTCTTCAGTTTGGTCTGATGTCGTTTTATTCAGCTTTGTGATCTCTAACTTATGTGTGGTTAATGTCGTCCTTTTGTTGCTTGAGTTCTTTTATTTGTTGTTGATGATGATAATCCTCTGATTCTTGGCATTTTAACTTCTCTTGGATCTATGCAATTTCCTCATTTCTATTGACGACGATTTTGTTTAAGTTCTTTATATCTTCTTCTAAATCATTATTGCTTCTATAAGGTCATTCTTTGTCATTTTCGGACTTTTTGCTTTTGTCTTCAAGGTTTTGATTATGTTTTTTTAATAGTGATATCTTCATCCTTATCTGATAAAAATTTCTCGATATTCTCTTTATTGTTTTTCAACTTTTGATTTTGATCTTTTAAACAACGATTCTCTTGTTCTGTCAACTTATTAAGCATGATCTGATTACTCATCTCCAATTGTAGATGATGATTGGTTGCTTTATATTGCTCTAATTCATGTAGTACTACTTGTAGTTGCATCTGCATCTCTGAATATGTAATCGCCATAGTTTGCGATCTTGAAATCTAGTATCTTCTTTAGCGATGAATGGATGCGAACAGATTGTGGGGAGCACCTAGTTTGGTGTTCGTATCCAGTATACTAGCAACTTTGACTTTGACTTCTTCGACAATGAATGGTCTTCCTTTGACTTTGACTTCATGTCTTCTTTTCCTTTTTATACAATAATAATTGTAATGAATACAATTATTAAATAATAATAATTATTACTATTATTTAAAGTTGAATAATTATTTTATATATGTTTTAATAGTATTAAAAATATATAATAATTATTATTAAAATATTTAATAATAAATTAATATTAATTAATATTTATGGCAGCTTGAACAGTCAACTTCTTATAAATCTTGAACTTCTCCTTGTATCACTTTTTTGTATTAAAAAAATTACTTTTGGATCCTTTTGTAAATCCTTTTCTTATTTATATTACTTCCAAGTAATATGTTTTTAAATTTCTCTTATTATATTACTTCCACTCAATTTAGTGTTTTCCCAAGCGTTATGACTCTACAAGAAAGAAAACCAAAATAAAACTACATGCTTGTTTTATTTAAAACCACTTCTTGTTTTCTTTACAACTACCCGTTGTTTTTATATTTTTCTTTTCTTCCCGTCTTTTTTTTTTACTTTCTTATCTTTCTTTTTTTTTTTTTAACTTTCTTTTCATCTCTCTTTTTTTTTTACTTTCCTTATATTCTATTCTCTTTTTTTTCTCTCTTTTACTTTATTTCTCTTTTTTTCTTTTACTTGGTCAAAAACCACAATTTTAGGGAAGCCCTAAGATAATGGTTAAAAACCACAATATGGCCAAAGGCCTGGATCACGAACGTAGCTTTGATACCACTAAAACGAACAAATATTCGTTTACTAAGAAAACTTACAATGAAGATACACTAAATAATCCATTAATTGGATAATGATATGAGATATATACAGTGATAAATGAGGTTTGTATAAATACCCATGCAGGGGTTGCCTTGGTGATGAGACACAACCTTTCATAAGGTGTCTCTTCCTTACATTTAGTTATTAATATTTAATTATCGATTGATATTAATATTTATTTATATTTAGGAATTATATATATTTTTGTTTGTAACAACGAAACCCACTAAACACTGGAGATGGAACTGTGGCTATGGTTGTTGTATCTTCTACCTCTAAGACTGGAGTCTTGGGCTTCATTTACTCCTTTGGTTGTTCTGGGGTAGGAATTTGAGGAAGAAGGGGAATGTTATTAACATGTTCCAATTCTGTAGGCTACTCAATAGGTGCTGGTTGATTTTCAGGCGGATGAAAAGATTTTGGATGGTTACCGGATGATGCCGAGATAATAGCAGATGGTATGGGGCGATTTGGCTCAATGTCTCCCCAACCAGTATGTTTGAAGCATGGAGAAGGAGGACGAACATCCCAACTAGAATTACGAACATAATAGTGGTGAGGGAGCTCAGCTAAATTAGGAAGAGGTTGGGGAGTTTCAGATACATGCAGGGGTACTTATTGATAAAAAGGAGGCATGTGTCGAGGTCTAAGGTAAAGATGACCAGTTCTCGCTAGTTGATTAAATTCAATGGAGCTAGCGTTGAAATGAACTAAGAATCTGACTTCTCTATCTCCCCCTTGCTGCCAAAGATACTTCCCTCTACCTCCTCTTCCCCTTACTGACCTCCTTGAGCCCTTGCTATGAAAACTCATGACTAATTTAATCATAAATAACATGTAAGTGATCGCACTGAAGTAAGCTAAATATTTAATTCAAAAGCATACATAGTGACAAGAACTACTCGTTTCCATTTAATACCTATCAACGAAAAATTGCTATCATCTTCAAGCGAATATTGTCAAGCATATGTGCGGGTAAGACAACAGACCAAAGTCATGGATGAAAGAAAGGGTGATGTAGAACTGAAAATGTCAACACCAATGATATATAAATTTCATACTGAGAACAAGAAAAGCTCATGCAATATTTTCAATTCGAGATGTTTACCACAGTGACTATCAAAAACAAAGTTTGGAATAAAACTGTTTACAGGATCGAAGTTGCATTTTCCATACTTGACCATTGCTTAATCCTGAACCTTGGAGATAAATTGTCAGACTAACTCACTTTGAAAGAAAGGAGCCATTATTTAATACATTGTGTAGTAGTATATAGCCATGCCATGAAATAATAATTCTAGTTCCATGAATTGTGACCAGCAACATGCTGAAGAGAAATGTATCTTCTTTTACAGAGTTCTGAGTTTCGAATCATTCTTTGGCACATGTAGGGTTATCATATTTCGAGGAGAACGCCACATGAGGGAATTTAAACCATCATCAAAATTCCACTTATAACATCGAGATGACAAAATTTATGATATGAGTATAGGGTTTAATTGCTTTCAGCAACTGGTAAGAAAACAATCAAAATAAAATATAAGTAAAATGGGATAAGGATTAGAACTAAGTGCAAGGAAGGGGGGTAGGATTGATAACCATATCCAGAGATGATCCACTCGAGCGTAATATGAGTAAACCAATAACACCTAAACAATTGAAGAAATAGCATGCCTTCTTCGACTTTTCTGTCATTGAACAATTTGACCTTTGAAATTTCATAGGGTTTTTCCATGTCTTGTTATAATTCCTTATAGAACCTTTGTTTCATCATCCAATGACGACTATCATTTTGAAAACTCAGATGATAATTAACTAGTAGCTATCATTTTAATATTGCATAGCTTAGGGTTTTGACAAAGAAATACTTCTAAAGTCCAGCTATAGAAGAGTTCCAACAACAATGACACACTTCACTTCATTTGAATGACTGTTTAACCTTGGGTTCATCCTTTGACAATTTTATCTAAATATGCTTTGAAAATAACACTCTTCACCATTTTAACTTCAAATTCAGCAAATTCGTCAAAACCCTATGGACCAACTAATAACAAATTAGTGCTGGCGAAAAGACAATTTCCCATTGTCCGTTAAAATTTACATGCAGAGTTTACTATTTACCTCTGGTAGCTTCTCTTATAATATTTTTAACTTATCAACTTATTACCCCAATTACTACACTTTCTGAAAACAAGGGGTTGGAAATTAAGGCAAGTGATATTCAAGATATTCAGATGATATGGTATTAAGATTGATAAGAGGCTAGAAATCAACCCAACTAGACCCCTTAAACTATATCATATTGGTGGCAATGACACCTAGGCTTCGACGAGCTGGGGGTGGACATTGGAAGGGAGGCATAATGCATTGGCAATACATACAATCAAATCCAAACAACATGTATAGTAAATAAATCGACAGTCACTGTACATACCTGTCAAAAGACATTCATTGTGGGAAGTTTACAACAAGGTGGTCATGTTATCGCCTCCCAAATGTGTTGGTTGCTTCTGCTTGAATGTTGTAAAAGGAATAATAACCAAGCCCTATTAAGGCGAGATTAAACTTAGTATAAATTTGCATAATACAATTTGGCCATGTTTAACTCGTTTTAACCGACCCATGGCATATTTACACCGCATTAAATGTTGTTCATGCCAGATTGAATAGTGGAATGCTCAAGAATCGAACACAAAAATTTTACCATACATCAAATCTATCTAGCCTTGCATCAATGGTGGATAATCAAATGCAATAAATAGGCAGTTTTCTCGATTCCAATGACATCCAATGCAATCACAACTGATAAATGCATTTCGTTTTTGATAAATGAGTTGGCAAATATGCATGTCACAAAAAAAGTCATAACTTTTCCATTTCAAACATTATACACCACTTGTAGTATCGACTTACTCGTTAACCAATAAATAAACTCCAACTTATTAACAAAAATAACCCTTTCTTAAACTTCAATCACGTAGGCGGGCCATTAAAGAAAAGGTCACATCTAATTTCCATGGTGAGCAATTGACTTGTCTTCCCAAAACTTGATGTGAATGTATTGTGAAACTAATGACCAAACAAAATGCCCTCGGATCACAATAAAAATTTGGTTCAAATAGGATATAACATTTGAAGAAATTCACCATGATTGTTGATTAATATAATCCAAGGTTTAAAGTTATTGGATCCACATTTGAACATCACAAAAGCAAATGCTAAATTCTATGTTGCTAACATAGAAACCATTAATGCAAGATCTCAACTTCTAATTACAAAAACACATTCCTTCATCTTTAAATTAGCATTCATTTGCATTCTTATGTCTCTTTTATTTTTAAGTAGGTACCCCTTTAATGAGTTTAGGCTAGCTTGGAAAAAAGGTTTGGCCATGGAGACTAAGTGTAGACTCAGAGACTCAATTTTGGGTCTTGAACAAAAATAGAAGCAATTGTTTTTTTTTTGGCAACATTTTGCAAAAATTCTAGATGTAAAATTGAGCATCAACTGGATGTGTTAGATTCTTGCACATTGGATCTAATTTGTTGAGCTAATATTCATTGATTTACCCTACCCAGGGCTTTTTGGATAGTTGGAATTTGTGCACTATTCTTGAGAGAAGGCTATAGTATGTATTTGTACTTCATATTGAACTTATATAAGAAGGGCTTTTTGGATAGTTGGAATTTGTGTACTATTCTTGAGAGAAGGCTATAGTATGTATTTGTACTTCATATTGAGCTTATATATGAAGTTCCCAAGTGTCCATATATTGCACAATTTTCATATTTGAATTTCAAATATATATGTTATTTATGCATTGTTGTATATAGATGTTTGTCTTACTAATTTGACATAAGTAAAATGACAATTTCTTAAATGCATTGACACGTGAAGAATATAAGGAGTTGAGTTTATTGCTGTTATATTTTTGTAAAAGTACATTTTCAGATTTAGTTATCAGCTGATGAGTTGCCCCAGAAAGGGTTGAAACTTTTCTCATTGTTCAATATATTTTCTAAATGAATTGTCATGAAGTGTGGAGTTGTTTGGAGTGGATTATTGTGATCCTTCTACCACTATTTTATAATTTAATTCACATAAATCCTATTGCTGAAAATTATAGGACTAAGGCTCAAGAAACCATCTAGGAAGAAGGTGAAATTTCAATTTTGCATTAATTGCCAGATTGTACAAGATTTCAACAAAAATTGAGTTTTGCCCAACTTTCTTTGAGAAGGCATGCGCAAGGAGAATATATTACCATTTTATCTTGTCTTTGAAACAAGATTTTACATGTAATATTTGGTACATGGGATGGGATTTGTATTTACAACTTTAATTTTACGATAACACAATTAACACATATGAAACTCTTATGATTCTCAATGCTAATTATATCTTTGAAGATATCTTCCATTGTAAGATTAAAGGTTTTGATTAAAATATGTATTTCAAAAGTAAAATAAAATAACGCAAAGCATGCAGTCAAATAATAAACCTAAAATTCTTCAAAATATTAACTACATGTCCTCAGATTTATTTTCAAAGTAAATATTAAAATGCATAGGCATGTACTCAAATAATATAATAGTTCAAATTATTCACTGTAATTTTGAAAATGTTATGCAAAACCCATGGACTTTTTTGAGAAGTTTTAGTTATTACTTACAACTTGTCATATAATTGAAAATAACTAATTACATTACAGAAAATGGAATAATAAAATATATAAAAACGAATCCTAGATATTAGAGAAAATAGCTCATGTGAAACCCAAGGGATGCTTCACCATATCCATGGATAACATCCTTAGTAAACCCATCAACATAGACTAATGTACCTCACTAGAAAGATTCAAACCAAACACCTACGAGCATAGAGCTTGCCAAATGCCCACCAACATTGGTGACAACCATTTCAGCTAACCCCTTAGGCTTATAGTGCTAGCTTTTATTAATTATCTTTAGAGTATTATATATACAATTAAATCATTTTCCAAAGCAAAAGGCATCTCCAAATTGTTAAATTGTTAAATAATACCTAAATTAACAAAATGATAAACAAATATATATATATATATATATTAATAAAAACCACAAACATTATATACATTACAAAACATAACCCCATTTTTTTAAGATTCAATTTAATTACTTTGGAAATCCCCCTCCCATGTTTCACGTGGTTAAACCAAGGGAGGGGCCAAAAGGGTTCAAGGTTTTGTACCCCTTAAAAGTGGAATTTATTATTTACAAAATTATAATAGATAATCTAATTATGACAACCATTTTTATGTCATTACACATAAAATGGAGAATTTCCATTCTATTGGAAAATGGGAAGTAAAATTAATGTTGTTGCTTCAGACATGCAAAATACAAATTGAGTAGTCTACTCATGTTAATCCAAATTGCCTTCACAATACACTTTAGGACAACATGCTACAAATCATAGAAATGGGATTAGAGCAACCTCCACTGTATTTAGGATTTCTTATGCATTAATATATTTTATAGCTAAAATCAACTTCTAGGGCATACCAGTGGTCGCCAACAAGCGTATATTACATTCTCATTATCAATTGTGGTTGTGTATGTTGTTTGACCAGTACATTGCTTGAGAAATGTTCGGTATTTCAAATTAAGTAACGGATTTGCTGAAGTTGGAATCAAAGCAATTGGTCTTTTGGAGATGGACCACTAAATGGATGTTTGTATGTATAGAGATCATTGTTTCAAGGTACTGCGACGTAATTTGCATAGTTAATCCTCTTCAAAACATGTGGACACTCTTCACTGGCTGCATCAACAAAAGAGATTATGAAGCGAGGAGGCTTATTTTAGCTAACCAAAACATAAGTTTTTTCAAAGCCAGAGTGAAAAACAAAGTTGGCATTCTTGAGATGTGTGTCATAAGTTTTGTCAAAGCCAGAGTGAAAAATAAAGTTGGCATTCTTGTTGCTTTAACACAAATGCTTAATCCATTATATAGTATGTAAATTCAAACAAGTGGTAACTGGCAACAGCCTTATATGCTTCTAGTGATGTCATCCGTTGCATTTGGCAGCCATTAAACACCCAAATTTGCATGGCTTAGAGCTTATTTACCTAAGGTTTTGTGTGGCCTCTAGATTCTAACTTTTCCCACTTGGATCTTCTATTTGATTTAGGTTAAACTTCAGGTTTAGGTGGTTTAATCCTGACATGTTTTCGCTCTGAAATTGTGGTCGGTTTGTACTTTTGTGAAAGCAACTATGATCCTATAATGTGAGTGACATTTACCATATCTTTTTGTATATTTGAAAATTTTATATATTTGTCTATTTTGCTGGATAAAAACAATACTAATAATTCAACAACAAAAGTAGTTGATATTAGGATCATGTTAAAACACATAAAGGTTTCCCCAAGTAAGGCCTACAAGCGATTCAATGAAACGGGGTTCTTTTTTTCATACAGATCACCTCTACCTTCATGCAACAGCACACCTTGTTAATTGGCAATGATATAGCAAAAGCACTTTAATACAGAACATGCATAAAGTCCATTGCTGTCTGCAGAAGACTTCTGGGAATAGCAAATGCAAAACCAAGATTTCAAATATTTTCCTAAATCAACCAATTTTAAGCAAAATTTGCATTCTTCAATAAATAATCAACAAACTTTAGAATGCATATCTCCTCACTCCAAAAGAATTTTCATAAAATGAAAAGCTAAACAAAACAAACAAGTTCTTACATTACCAACAACTTTGAGAAATATAGAACAAAACACAAGAGTGGGAAGCTTGGACACTGTACCTTTGAGAAAAAGGCCATAAATTATTTGTGAGAATGTTAATAATATAACTTCTAGAAAAATAAATTAAGCACATTGAGGTCCCAATCTTCATGACCTTCCTATCAGCATAATATTGTCTAGTCGAACAAAATATATGCTCCAACAACATATAATGAATAAGACATTGAATAGTTATGTTGGAGTTTATGTGATTCGATCCATCTCTTGTTGACGTTTTGAGTCGGTCCCACCACGAGACTCTTCTTCGAGACAATTGTGTAGAATCCTTAAAAATATCCAAACACATCTTCAAGTAGGGATCCAAATAATCACGTAAAGGATATTCACATCGATAAGCCTGCATGCCCAACACTTTATATCATAAACCCTTGCCCAATAGTTCTAGTACAAAAGTCAATATTGTGATGTAGATTAACAATTATCCAATTACTAAAGTAAACACCCAATTATTGCAAAACTAATCACTGATCGATTTACAAACTAAATATCAAAACCAAAGAATAGATTTGGATGTACGCCTTCACATCCAAAGAAGTTATAGCTTCAACACCTGAAATGTTGATGCAAGGTATCATATTTTAATCCCTCTTCAATTTGTGGAAGAAAAGCCTAGATTTGTATTAACTCCAATAAATGTCCACTAGAAGACCTTACAAGATTTAACAAAGGATCATACAAAGAGTTGAACCCAATTAATTTGCATTCATAGTGCTATGAAACTTGGAAGTAAACCCTTTACAAATTTAATGTGGCCAACAATATGATCTTATCTCCTTCAATTCAATATTTCCAACATGCATAACTAGCTTGGTTGATGTTTGCAAACCATGCAAAAGGAACTAACTTACATTAAAGTCACAATGTGTCAAAAAAAAATGTCAGCTATATCTTTGAAGTCACATATTCCTTGTCATCCCTAAACTTTACAACTATTCACTTTAACCCGCAAGCATGGTAAGAAGAACATGGAGAAGCTTAAAATAACCCATACTAACATCAAGTATATCTAAAAACCCACTAAGAGAGCAAAGATAATCTCCCCTATTCCCCCCCAAAAGATATGGATTGCTTCTTTCAAGTCATTTCCTTGTATAAAGATTTTGTATCCATCCCAATCTATCCATGGTCACAAAGCACATACTATTATATCTCTGAATATGAATCCCTTCATATGCTTATGACACCATTTGTTTGTTACCATCCATCTGAATCCAAGATAGCCCGATACAATAACCTTATATTCTAAGAAGAAATAAATAACAAGTTATTAAATTAAGACAACATAATAGACTTGCTCACACTTGATGATAAGTCCTTGTTGGATATTTTCCTTCCTTAAAGTCAATATGTGCTTAGATACCCATGTATGTGCACTACCTCTCTTTGTGATATTCCTAAGTCAATATGTCCTTAGATACCCATGCATATATGCTTTCTCTGTTTACGATATTCCCATGCCATGCTTTCTCTCTTTACAATATTCCCATGTCATCCTAGGGAATTTGACTGTTGATTTTTCATCAATCACATAATTATGCATACAATTTTTAGAACTTCAAAACAAAAAAGCAATACAACTTATGAAGATGGAGGCCAAATTCATCATCCATGGTCCAAAACTCTTAACAATCAATATCACGAACATTTTAACCCCAAGTTTCCCTTATTAGAGCAAAACAAATTCTCAGGCTTTACAACCTGTACAGACAGCAGTAAATAACATTTGTACTTATCTCACTCCTTCAGCAATCCCCTGGATTTCTGTGCCTGAGTCTGACTGAAAACTGTATGGGCAATCTACCTCGGGTTCTGTGCCAGAATAACTGCACTGTATGGCCACTGTAATTTCCAGAATTTTCCTCAATCTGCATGCAGAAACGTTTCTCACATTCTGTGCATAAAAGAGGCTGTACGGACTGTAAGATTTCCACTGTACGATCTGATAAATACTCTTCTGTACGGATTAATGCTGCTGCTGTACTTTGTTGGTTTATGTGCCCTGTCTTTGCCTTGGAATCTTCAATATCCCTCTTCCTCCCTTTTGATGGTGAGTGTGTTCAATGCCCCTTCTCTCATTGTTTTATACTTTAAATTTTGTAACTGCCTTGCTTAACTACCCAATCTAGGGTTGAGATCAAATTACAAAATCAAGGATCTAAAGTAAATGCTCTGACTTTTCAATTATTAAATATTTCACTTAAGTGTGACCCAAACTCATAAAGTACAAACATCACACTTTATATATAGAAAAGTCACTTTTTACATAAATACACAAGAAACAAAGCCTTCAAGTCCCCCTCATCACACCCACACCAAAAACATGAGGGAGGACCTTCAGAGTTATATTTTCAACACTCCCTCCTAACGAGGAGGTCCTTCCGGCACCATACGAATCTCCACCTCTGATTCCTGACACAACTCCCTCCTGCTCTAGAATGCTTCTCGGAGATAAATGCCCAACCCTGAACTGGAACTCTAACTCTTGAGACTCTATCTAAGCCTCATCAACCTGCTCATCACCATCATCACTAGACTGGTTGAGTCTTCTGCTAGAGCTTTGGAGAGATCCACTCTCCTATTCAGAAGAAACATAAATAACATGCTGATAAGATGCATCTCCTGCCCCATCCTATGACTCTGACTCAGATAGCCATCCACCTGTCCCTGGACATACAACATGTCCTCTCAATATATATAACCTGTCCCTGCGATCACTAAGCAAGATTGTGGTCCTGACTGGATTATATGTCCAATAAATGAAAACATGACCACCCCTGACCAACAATCCATAACCATCATCCTCTAAAGATGAAGCCGAGAGTTTACTAACTCTCATCCCAGCAGTGTTATCGGAACCAGAAAAACCGGTCGGTCCGACCGGTTTACAGAGGTAACCGGTCGGTCCGTATAGTGTCGTACGGCCACGGACAGTGGACCCACGAAACTGAATTTAAAAAAAAAAAAACACACAAAAAAAAGGTTTCTACGCTTCTATGATCAGTTTATTGTTATTCATTAGTACTATCGTTTCCATTTCGAGCCTCTTTGTTGATGTACTTTGGTTCAAAACCTCAGAGATGTATTGCACTAGGTGTTGTTTTGGTTATTTGCACCCATACTTGCTATATATATGAGAAACTTTGCATATTTGTGTATTAATGGTTTGGATTCGTATGTATGCATAATCTAGACCAACTAGGAAGCTTCTCCCTGCCCACAATACACTTTACAAAGACGTCCCACTTCTTGGTGAATCCCTTCAGGGCTATCCTCACCAACTCAGAGTCAGGGACAATCTCTCCTACTGTTACTAACTCGTCCTTCACCTGTGCAACACGAGTCAAGAAGGAGGGTACACTTTCATCTTTAGTCATTTTTATACTGTGTAGCTTGTCTCTAAGCACCATCTTGCAGTTCTCATTCTTAGCTTCGAACAAATGGTTCAAAGTATCCCACATCTCCTTAGTTGTTTTCTTCTCTACTAAATGTGGAATGAGATGTTCTTTAACCCCATCCAGGATGACTCTCTTAGCCCTAGCTTCAAGAGCTTCATGCTCATCAAGCTCATCCTTCTTTGTTGGCTTAGTCACAGTACTATTAGGAAAATCTTCAAATTTTCCATTCTTTCAATACAATGGTTTTTCTTACCTTCCATGGTACATAGTTGGATACACCATCCAACCTATCTTCAAACGGTATGCTCATCATTGGAAATCACCTACAAACATAACAATTGAAAGACAACCACAATACTTTCTTCTGCGCTACTTTTAAAAGAACACTATGAAACACTTGCTTGTTTCCTACTTCAATATCGCTCTTATACCATAAAGAAAAATGACATAAGTATGAAATTGCTCATTCGCACATTTTGTCAAACACTTGAACATCTAGGGTTTTAATTAAAGATTAACTCAAAATACTTTGAAACTAAAACCACCAGTTCAAGATCCATTCAAATACTGAAAAAATTAACAAGCACATAGAACACATGTATTTTTGGTACATCTAGACCAGGCAAAACCCCACTCTAGGGAAAAGCCTAAGAAGAAGATTTTTCATTAAGAAGAGCAAACTCAGAAAATTCTTTACAATGAATTTTTCTTCTTTAACCCTTACTGACAAAATTTCTCAAAACAAAACAGCAGTAAAACTACCTCAAAATTTGTGCCAAAAAGTATTCTCGGTTTGTTGTATGAATGCCCAAAAGTTTTGTACAGTACTGTACGGCCTACACACTTTCTGCCTCTATTTATGTGCCCACACATGCCTGCAATTAATGTTGTACGGTCTACATTTAATGCACAGTCAATTCTTGGGATTCGAGCCCACATGTGTGACTGTCATACAAGCGTTGTACGGCCTGCTACAGGTTGCCTAGGGATGCGTGTTGCTCCTTTCTCTTGGAAATTGTGCCCTTCTTTGCTTTGGGAACTCTTCTTGGTCTTCAATCTCCCTCTTCCTCTCTTTTGATGGTGAGTGTGTTCAATGCCCCTTCTCTCATTGTTTTATACTTTAAAAATTGTAACTACCTTGCTTAACTACCCAATCTAGGGTTGAGATCAAATTACAAAATCAAGGGTCTAAAGTAAATGCTCTCACTTTTTAATAATTAAATCATTAATTATTAAATATTTCACTCAAGTGATACCCAAACTCATAAAGTACAAAACACCACACTTTATTTAGATAAAAGTCACTTTTTACATAAATACACAAGGAACAAAGCCTTCAAGTCCCCCTCATCACACCCACACCAAAAACATGAGGGAGGACCTTCAGAGTTATCTTTTCAACATGGAATTGCAACTATGACATTAGTCATGCTTCCTTTTGCTAGCAAACTTGTGTGGTGCATAACCTCATAGACAATAACTCCCTCACTCTAGATCTTTATGATCTCCAAGTATCTAAGATCCCCATTAATTGGCCATGTAGTCATCTCCTTTCAAACCCACTTAATGATCATTGACTTAAATTTATTCCTAGCCAACCACATTAGTTCATTGTTATTCACTTTAACCACATCTTTGATCAAAACTGTAATAAACAATATATATAGATAGATAGATAGATAGATAGATATTACATCAATAATTAATACTCAATAAACTAATATGTAATGAAGAGACACCTTCCTATTGAAAGGTCATATGTAATATTCTAACTGATATTTTCTGTCTGTATGTGAAGTTTATGATGATGTTCGTTGCTTGCTTGTAGTTTTATGGCTCAATACTTGAAGAATACATGAATGCATGTACTGAACTATGCTTGCATGAGCATGCATGCAAATGCAAGGGTTTGTCAATCCCTAAATAACCCAAATAATTAGAAATGTTATAAAATAGGGATAGAAAAGGTGCATGTGCGTACCATCAGATGGAGTGGATATACGTCAATATGAGACCAGCATGCAAGAATTGTGCCGAAGATCGAGCAAGATATGGAGTGCTCTTCCTCCAAGAATGCGCCCTTGTAATTAATGCGCCCTCTTCAGAGTAAGAAGTGGTTGATAATGGCTCCAATGAGGATAAAATGTTGCAAGAAGCTGGGACTAGGGTTATTACCCTTCTGCCTGAGATGGAGTAAGCATGCAGACAATGCATGTAGCCTGAACCCTAATGCGAGTTGGCTCCTCTAGGAAAAGTCGCCCATGCAGTAAAGACGTCCTATGAAAGGTAAAATGGATGATAGCTTGAGCTTAGATTCGGATCTGAAGCTCGTCTTCAAGGATTAGGGTAATAGTGGTGCTCTCGGAAGGATGAAGTCGCCATGCAAACGAAAGGATCTTTGTAGAATGAGATACGAAGATATCTCTCTTGTGCAATTCGAAGATATCTCTCTTGTGCAATTCGCCCATGCAAGGAAGGGATGTTCCTTCAGTCTAATCTGTAGCTCGAATCATGTTGAATGTTGAAGAATGATACCTGATGATAATAGTAATGCTGAATCTGGATGATCCAACCCGGATAGTGACTAGGACAGATAGATTTCGCTGTCGAAATACACTGAATGGTTGAGTGGTGTACCCTCAACCCTAAATGGCTCACTGAGCTCTCCAAATTGACTTCTCAAATCAATAATCATATAAGCAGGGCTTTACTCAGTTTACCTTTCTTTTATAACTTTCACCTGGCTTGACCTAACTTTTGCATGACTAGGTCACTTTATCTTCTAATTTCCAGTTGACTTGCATGCAGTGCTTCCTATGTGCATGGAAGCTCAATAAAGGTGTTTCAGTGCATGCAACATGAAATATGGCCTGCATGCCATGCATACAAGTGGCCCCTAGTTCCTCTGGCCCTTATTTATCTATTGATGATCTAATAACCATGATTAAGATCTTATGGTGTAAATGGCATCAATCCTCAATCAATTCCCTGAATGCCAGTGCCCGCTCCAACCTATGGGAATTAGATAGGTTAGCGGGATGGTCCTCGGTGCTTTAAGCAAAAGAGGACATTACATCACGTCTCTTTACGAAAGGGCACCCTTGCGTGGATATATATATATATATATGAGCCCCCATTCTTACTTGTAATCATCTCATCAATTTACATTTAATATATATATTTGTCCTATATGGATTTATGCTCTCTGTCTTATTTACAGTGGATATTTCCTTAGAACGAACTTTGTTCGTCTCAAAAACTGTATTGACAACCTTGAGTCTAATCTCATAAGCATCTATAATATCCATTAACCTTGCTAAAAAGTTCTAGGATTCTGAAAGATAACGTGGACCTACGTTGCGGGGGAGCACCCTCCCTCCCCTCGCCCCCGCTCCGTAATCTCCCTTCCAAGTAGAGCATGTCTAAAGCGCTAGGAAAGCCCGCTATGCGATCGCTCCCGATCGGGAGCGTTTTTGTAGGTCGAGCTCCGGCCCAAAAAAAAAACGCTCCTCGGTTCTGTCTGGAAGCTAAGTGGGAGTGATCGGGAGCGAACAACGTTCGCTCCCTGATCGCTCCGGAGACTTAAATTTTGTTCCCCAAAATGCTCCTGAAATCGCTCCGAGAGCGCTCCCATGTCATCCACACGCCTTCAGGAGAGGAAATTGACTTTTGACCATTTTGGAGGGGTTTGCTTGGGCTTTAAAGCACCCCCCAACCTCTTTTCACTTCATTGTTGCCATTTGACTCATGTTTGCAAGGGTTTGAGGAGCTTGGAGTGGATTTGGAGATTTGGTGAAGATTTCGGAGAACCATTTGCAAGAGCTTGGAGGGGAGCTTGAAGGATGCAATAGGGTTCAAGTTTCAACTTCAAACACCATTGGAGAGCCAAAGAGGTAGGACACTAAACTCTTTCTTGTTTTTTCTTTTCCATATAAACTTGTATTTGTTTATGGTTTTAAATTTTGAATGCTTGTAGTTTTTCTTCTCCTACTCTTTCCCATTCCTTCTCCCTCATTCCATTGCAGGCAAAAAGTTATTCTCTAAATCTCTACAAGACTACAAGCATGGTGATGGGTATGTCAATATGGTTTGTCCTTTTGGTTCCATTGTTTATAACTTTATTATGATGGTGTTGACTGGAAACCGAAGGAGAAATGATGAAGAGGATGAAGAAGTGGGTAGTGGCACATATCATGTAGAGGTGGGAGAGGAACAGGAGGATGAGGAAAATGATAGTGATGGTGGTGATGGAAAGAAAACCAAAGACAACCAAACACCCTTGTGGAAATATGTCACAAAACTTGGAGGGAGAGGGTTGGAAGCACAAAATTTACATGCCTCGATTGTGGAGTAGATTACATGGGTTCATATACCCATGTGAGAAAGCACTTATGTGGGGTTATGCCATGGGATGAAAACAACAAGACTATAGGAGTCAAAACTTGTACACAAGTGCCATCAAATGACAGAGGCAAATATAAGAGGGAAGAGGAGGAAGCACAATACCTATGCAAGAAAACAAGGGTCGAACATGAAACCGCAAGCTCACATAGAACATTTAGTGCTCGATCCCCATCCACCCATGGTAGTGGATTATCTCCCTCGCATTCAGGGCGTAGAACAATATCAGATTTCCTTGACCAAGGTGGTAGGGATGATGTGGATGCAAAAGTGTTTCGATTTCTCTATGCATGTGGCACACCATTCAATGTTCTTCGCTCACCCTATTGACATGAAATGGTTGAAGCCATCCGAAGTGACCCTGCAGGATACAGCAGCCCAAGGTATGACAAAGTTAGAACTGTGGGACTTGACAAGGAAAAAGCCAAGATCCAAAATGCTTTGGGGCAATTCACGAATTCTTAGAGTGAATATGGGGTATCCATTGTATCTGATGGTTGGACAAATGTAAAGGGAAATCCATTCATAAATATCCTTGGGGTGTCCGCCAGTGGTGCAATCCTCCCTTCATCCCATGACTACTCGGATCGATTCAAGACCAACATCAACATTGCAGAAGCCTTAATTAAAACCATTTAATGTATTGGGCCATAAAACATCATCGAGGTCATTACCGATAATGTTGCTAATTGTAAAGCAGCAGGAGCAATCATTGAGGATAGATACCCCAACATATTTTGGTCTGGTTGTTTGGTTCACACATTGAACCTTTTAATGCATGATATTATTAAGATGAAGGAGAATAATTATAAATGGATTGGTTCATTGTACAAGAAAGGCAAACGCATGATAAGATTTATTACCAATCATAGTAATGCCCATCACATTTTCTGCAGTCATTCAAGGTTGGAGCTTTTGAAGCTTGCAAAGACCAGATTTGCTAGCTATTACCTTACCTTCAGGCGCCTTTTGAAGGTAAGGGAGGCATTGGCTAGTATGGTATCAAGTGATTCATGGAAGGTTTTGAAAGACAGGGCTACATCCACATCTGAGAGGCGTGATTTTCAAGAGGTGGAGGGCATAGTTCTTGATGGTCAGGTATATGTTGCAATTCACCAAGCCCATTTATAACATGATTCGGTTTGCAGACACTGATCAGCCGGTAATTGGGGAGGTGTATGAGCAAATGGATACAATGCTAGGCCAAATAAAAGATATTGTTGAGCCAAAAGATCCCATCTTGTACGAGCATATTCAAAAGCATGTGGTCAACAGGTGGGATAAACTTAATGTTCCACTCCATGCCTTAGCCTATGTCTTTACACCAAAATATTATTCTCCATCTCGGTTAGCAAAACCAGCACCTGGGGGTGGGGTCAGGAGAAAACCCCACACAAATCTAGAGGTACAGGCTAGGTACATGCAAGCTATAGACAAGTTGGTACCTGATGAAGAGGAGAGTGCCATATTGCGTGCTGAATTGAGCAAATAACTTAGTCAACATGGGGTGTTCGCTAGTTTGCATGCAAACAAAGATCGAGATAGATTGGTTCCTATCGAGTGGTGGAACATGTATGGCTCTACCACCACACAGTTGCATAAATTGGCCATCAGAGTGCTTTCACGAGTGGTTAACAGTTCTTCTCCAGAGAGGTGTTGGAGCACCTATAGCTTCATCCACAACGTGAAAAGAAACAACCTTAATGAAAACCGAGTAGAAAGCTTGGTTTTTGTACACTACAACTTGAGGTTGTTGTCTCATTATTGTGAATGTGCCAAAAGCGACAGAACATATCTCACTTGGGACAAAAACCCGGAGGAGAACAATTTGGAGGATGGAGTAATGGTTTTAGAGTGCTTGGAAGCTGAACTTTCGGGCGATGATGATGGTGACCGTGCAGCAGCAGCAATAGAGATGCCACCCCCCTCCAATAGCAGTGTTCTAGTCCCACCTGTACCAGTTTTTCCTCTAGCTTCACAAGCTCCATCCTCTTGAGGGGGTCGTGTAGCTATTGGACGTGGTTCGCGACCACTTCCACAAACTCAAGATGAGGAGGCTAGCAGTGCTCAAAGATCACGGGAAAAGAAATTAGAAGTTTCCTGTGGCAAGAGGAAATATTATTACTTGTCTTTTTCTAGTTTTTCATTACTTTGAAGTTTGCAAATTGTAACTATTGACTCTTTAATATTTCTTATGGTGACTCTAGATGACTCTGAAATATATAGAAAACACTATATGACAATTTAAATTTGATGTTTGATGTTGAAACTAGAATGGTGAACCTACCTTTGAAGTTCATTGCTTGCAACTTTGCACTATTGAATACATAATAGCATATTATAATTGTTTGAAGTTTTGAGTTGTGGTCATTAGTAATTACTAATGAATATGTGCTTCGTGAATCGTTTCATTTCATGGTTGAACATTAAATCATTTGATGTTGTGACTTGTTTGTTATAGTTTGGTAACTTTGGTTACAAGAGATATGAGTTTGAAACTTTGATGAGTCATGAGTCATGACAAATGTTATATATTGAAAATGGTTGATGTTATGGTTGATGATTGATCAATGATGACAATGCTATATAGTTTAATCCATGTTTTTTTATGTTTTTTGTAACTAATTTGACATTTTACATGGTTTTGTTGACATATATGCATCGAAATATATAAAAATATATATTATATAAAAAACGCTCCCGAAAACCATCCCACCTCGGAAGCTTTTGAAAATTTTGCTTTTTGCTTCGCTCCCGCTCTATGCACCCAACAACGTAGACGTGGACAGGTGCCTTAGATGTTTTTTTGCACTTCATTAACACTTTTAATCCTCACTACATATTAGCATTGCCCTTGAAATTCCTCGTACAGCTCTAATTGTAAAAATTCTCCAAAATTTCACTAAGCAAAATTGTTTATAGACCCATCAAAGCCAAACTAGCCCAAAAGGCATATTGAAGCCTACTTAGAAAGTAAAATTACATCAACTCAAGACCAACTAAGTTAATTTAGAGATTCTTATCCAAAATGCATGTGCCATCTCTCACCCCCAAACAAGGTTTACCTATGCCACTTCACTCTATGATGCCCCCTATTAACCACCTAAACTTATCACCCTTAGACCTATCAATTGTTGTCTTTTTATGAATCACATAATCATGCATGCAAAAAATACCAAGGGCTAGATAGCTTGAAAGTCAAATTTCTCAAACTTAACTTGTCTTTTGTTGTAGTTCATATTGCAAGTTTCTTTGACTAAACTGTATCCTTTAACTCCCCCCCCCCTCTGACTATACACATCATTCATCACAATTTTCAAACCTTTAGATCAAAGCAAACCAAGGAAATATGCACCATCAAGATTGGACACAAATTCACTAATATAGGTTCGACAAAAACAGTGCATTTCCACATGGGTTGAACACCTTAAGCAATTGCTCACACAAATAGATCACAAATAGTATCAGTATTTAGTTACTGATGTTTGTTGCGGGTGTTCTAGCTGATGGTGCTGCTGATGAGGATGTTCCAACAGATGGTGTTCCACCTAACGATGATGTTGTTCCAGCTGATGGTGCTACTGATGAGGATGTTCCAACAGATGCTGTTCCAGTTGACGGTGATGATTGTTCCAGCTGATGGTGCCGTTGATGAGGATGTTTCAGCAGATGGTGTTCCAACTGACGAGGTTGCTGACAGCAGAAGAGGTTCCAGCTGATGATGTTGCTGATGAGGATGTTTCGGCAGATGATGTTCCAGTTGATGATGTTGTTGTTCCAGCCGATGATGTTGCTGTTCCAGCAAGATGGTGATGTTGCTGATGATGATCATATTTCAGCAGATGATGATGTTGCTACTCCGCAGATGATACCCCAGACAAATGATGATCCAAAAGCTTCGTACGACAATACCTTCATAGTTAAGAGGGAGTTTTAAAATAATGTAACTGTGGAAGATAATCTATTTATATTATTGTATTCCTCCTCCGAGGGATGATGGTCATGTAATTAATAGTGTAAAGGTCATTGAAAGAATCAATGTAAACCCTAGGACATGTGTCGGCCTAGAAAAACCCCTAAAGGATTATTATATTATGTAATTGACCAGTCAAGTAGAGAAGTCAGCCCCGTTGGGGAAATTGTCACCCCAACGGAAGAATATAAATAGAAGTGCTCTCTCTCATTTGTATTCACTCATTCACTCAAACAAGTTCGCATTAGTGAAGAGAGAGAGGTGCGCACAAGTGGAGTAGTTGTTTTGTCTTAGGGAACTTTTGTACTTTGTGATTTCTATATTGAGGAAGGCTTTGCCGGGGTTTTCTCCCTTTGTGGTTTCCCCGAGAGAATCTCTGTGTTCATTGTGTTTATGTTGTGCTTGTTTATCTTTCAGTGATTGATTATCTATATGCTATATGTCGTTCAAGTAAAAACTAACAGTATCTTGAATTGATATCTCTGCATAAGAAAAGGTTGTTGGGTTTTCTCCCTCGTGGCTTCCCAAGATAAAATTCTTTGTCTTTGTGTTTTTGTGCATGGTTATTCTTTTAGTGATCGTATTTTGTTTCTGCTGCAAATAATATTGAAATTATACTGCTATCTTAAAATCTAACAACCACCAGCCACGAGAGCCATTTATAACCCCAAGAGACTCAAATGGACTGGAACTTGTGACCTGCCTATTGTAACACCAATTGTAGGGGGTGCCATACCCTCATTTTTTCCCAGAGCATATCAGAGCTGAAGCTGTTTTGTTGAGTAGGGCAGTGTTACAGAGCAATGATTCCCTTGAAATTTTTGGACTTGGGGATTGGTTGCCACTTATTGATATTTCCTATGATGGATCCTTGTACTTCAATTTTATATCAAATGCATGTGTAGAGGATGTTATTTATGGAATGCATGGTTTGTATTGACAAATTGATTGGTTGTAAATTTCATTTTACACTTGTAATCTTCTGATGAGCATGTGAGTAGGATGTTTGTATAACATTGTATTCAGAAGTACTGTATGTTTTATATACATTTCATTATTTGGAATAGTCTCTAGAGCATTGTATGGATCACAACCTCTCCCTTGGTTCCATTTTTGGCCTTTTCCACCTTTCATCCGTTTCATCCTTGCTTATGAATAATCCCATTGATTTGGATATGACTAAGTGACTCAAGGACCTCCCCCTCTATGACCTCTTTGTTAGGATGGCCTCCATGTTATCCCCTGCTGTCTTGGCTTTGATGTGTGCGACAAAAATCGTCGAGGCCTTATGTGATTCCTATCCGATCACCCTCGATGTTTGACTCTAAGCCAAGGATCACTGCCATTTGACCCCATATCCCATCCTACATGTAAATCCCTACAGTTTGAGTGTGAGATATGGTTTCCAACTTTCCATAGTTGCCAGAAGTGTGATTCTGAGACTTGAAACAAGTTCCCCTATCCTTGATATTTGTTGGTGGCTGGAAGGGTAAGTACTCCTCGAATTAATAGGTTAAGCCTATTTGCTCTAAACAAGCATTATTGTGGCAACTCCATCTCACCTATGGATGGTCGTTGGCAGTAGAGCTTAGGTCGTGTTATCATTAGTGCCCAAAAGGCATCCGGGGAAGGTACCTTTCAGTCAATAGCCAATTAAAGGATAAGAAAAGGGAAAAGAGCAAAAGAAAGAAAAGAAAAAGAAATGCAAAAGCGAAAAGAAATTTCAAACGCAAAAGAAAGAAAGTGAAATAAAAGAAAATTCTATGCAGAAGAAAATAAAAGGGGAACTTGCTACAGGCAAAGGAGTATCATCTTCTACCACATCATCCATATGTGAAACACCATGCTTCCCTATTGTTTGCCTAAATAACAAATTTCACCGAGGTCATTGTTTTCCCCTTATTCTCCAAGAGTAACTCAAATCTTCCAAGACCAATAACTCACTTGACTAACATTTGACTTTTTAACCATCCAGTCCACCCAAGAGAATGCTGATCTATGTAATGTTTTATGATGGCTAACTAGATGTTGGTATGTGTATAAGACATTTACTACATTTTGTATGCTTTGTTATGCATTCATCCTATAATGAGACCACGCAGCAATTCATTAGCATTACTTGTGTAAAGTACAATTTGCAGTTCTAGTTATCATTCAATACTAATGCTTGTAAGTGGGTTTTCATCCTCTTATAGGCTTTGAATGAGTCCTTGCACCATTGGACTTAATTCCAAAAGTTTCACCACACTTGACTTTTTGACTAGATCAAACCCGAGTTTGACTTGGTCAACAAGATCAGCCATCAATATGAGAGCTTCATGATCCATATTTCATCATGCTACAGCCATTGTAGGCCAATTGGAGCCCTCCAAGTGTTATTTTTTGCCTATTTTTATTAATTCGCTTTTATTATGGAATTTTCCTAAGTTTATCATTAAAAAGACTAAGGTTAAAGATTAATTATTTGGAGCAGCCATCAATTAAAGATTTCAAATTGGTTTTGGTCATGCATTTGGTTTTTGGTCAGCCATGTATATATAGACAACTTGATCGTCCAGAAAAAATTACCCATCTAAAGACATATTATGAAGTTGATAATGAAATTCCACATCCTGAAGGGGGATCCCTGTCTTGGATCAATATCTGGAATTTCCTTTTGAAGCACCAACACCCCCTCATGAAGAAACTCGTGAAGAAGAAGTTCCTACCACTTCACTTGAACAAGACGTTCAACTAGATGATATGATTGAGAGGATTGGAAGATTGAATCTTGAAGATGAAAACCAATCGAGTTGGCCAGAGGAAACCATGCACAAAGAAATTAGGGTTTTCCTCTGAGGTACCACGAAAGACTATGCACTCCACTTAGCACGACAGAGATGGAGAATAGGCTAGAACAGTCACTAGTGCAGCATGACAGAGATGGAGAATAAAACGTTCATCAACAGATTGCAGAAAGCGGGACTGAGGAGGGCGCAAGAGAGGAGAAACATCTTTGTATAGGGAAAAGAATCTGGCGGGAGGATGGAAAAACAGTGCAGAATGCCAGGTCTGGCATACACAGCAAGAGTTATGCTTTGATACCACAGATGGTAAATAACTCTCGTTCCTTAAATTTCATTGAGCATGAATAGCTTATTTAATACATGACAGAGGTGACTGTTGCCATTCACTTTCCATCATCTTTTCAAATTCCTATGGAAACTCTTCATCTCCTTGTTCAGTTAGATTATTTACAACATTTACAAATGAAACCATGATCCTGTATGGTTAGGTTTCCAACAGTACATCATATCATTTCATCAAGGATCCATTTTGGGGCATTTTTTATTTGAGTATTAATTCACCCACTTGAGAATTAATTAAAATATTTAATGGACTTTTGCTAAGTCTAGAATTAATCAAATGAAGAAATGTTCCAATTTGGAAAAAGTGACAACTTGGGTCCTCATAAAAAGAATAATAAGCAATACCCAAATCTCAAAATCTTCATCGGGTATCTCAAGTGGGCCCAACATGCATCCTCCTCCAAGGGGGGCACACTTCTCTCTCCTAGGGACGAATTGGCAAAGCATGAGCTATGTAAAAGAAAGCAAGCAATATAATATCTTGAAAAGTGATGTAAGTAAGACCCCCTAATTATCCCCCCATGTTTCCTAGGCAAATAACTTAGCATCCAGTTGTAACTTAATGAGCTCAATGAGGCAATCCACCCCCTCCATTTTCAGCTAATTTCCAACATTGTAAAAAATGCAAATTGCTTAATTTTTATCTCAGCCATTGATCCAGTGCTGCTAGGATTAAATATCATCCATCTATCCTTATGGCTATGGATTTTGCTCTTCTTAATTCTATAAAAGAGAAAGAGCAACTCATTATAAACGACTTTTGGATCATTTTCTACATGAATAGAAACCAGTGTTTTATGCTCTCAAATTCTTCATGTTTCTCGTTGCTAGGTTAATGGACTTCACTCCTTGCCACCTTCTTTGAGTATTTGGGCCTTGGATTAGCTAGTTTTGGTTGTTGGAAATAGTGCAACTTCAAAAGTTATTCTTATTCATTACAGGAGAAGACATTAATATATTTGATCATCAAAAACCCTAGAAAGAATCAATGTAAACCTTGGGGTGAAGTCACACAAAGAAAAGATTTATCAAATGAAATTTTTGTATTCCCCCAAGACAAATTGACCCAGTGGTTAAACTACCCCAAAACAGTGGGCAGTCTACCCCAAACAATGGGCAAAACTGCCCCAGTCAAGTCGGCCCAATTAAGACAAGATAGGTTGGCCCAGTAAGGTAAAAAATCACTTTTTATGTGTATAAATAGAGAGGTCGAACCTCTCATTTTGTCATTCACTCAAGTCAAGTTCGCACTAGCCAAGGAAGGTTCACTACTGCAGCTACGAGACTGATTTTTGGGGTTTTCCACTTTGGAGAAGTTTCTTTGGTGTTTTCTTGGGATTTGTGCTACTACTATCTGGATGTACATCGTTCTCTATTGGAAGGTGTGAACCCGAGGTAGACAAATAGCTTTGTCTATGGTTGGGAGATGATTGTTCTTATCATCGTGGTTAAACGAGCTCCACACTCATTTTGTTTCTGTGCTTTGCCATTCTTTTAGTGATCCTGGTTATGCTGCTATAAAAATCTAACATGGTATCAGAGCAGTACTGGAAGAAGCTATTGTCGGAAATTAGGGTTTCACATCTAGGGGCCTTCCCTCATCAGTTTGGCTAAAAAAGAGCTTCGGAAACTTCACGCTAGGGAAGGCGCATCTGTTGGTGAAAGAAAAATCTAGTTCTGAGAAGTTTCATTTTTTACCTAATTCTGCAGCTATTGAAGTTACTGCAGAAATTAGGGTTTCAAGTTTTGTGTTGTTCGGTCCACAGTTTTGGCTCGATCTTACCTTCTCTCAACTCACCTTGATAGGGCGCATCTATCTGTGGTGTCATTTTTGCAAGAGTTCAAACTTCATTTCTGACCTAGCTCCTGCTAGGGTTTCTGGTCCAGATCTGTAGTCAAAATGATTGCAATGAAGGTTGAAGATCGACTTGATGGGGCTTCCAAATTCATCTCCTGGAAGTCTAAGGGTTCTTCTTATATTAGAAGAAAATGATGTATTGAAGTTCGTCAATGAGAAGATACCAGAACCAAAAATTGAAGATGACAACTCTCAATGGAGGAAGAATGATGCCAGAGCACAAAGAATCTTGGTGGATTCAGTAAAAGATCATTTGGTTCCTCAAATCTCACAAAAGAAGACAACAAGTAAGATGTTCAAAACCCTAAAGAAGTTGTTTGAACACAGTAGCATCAACGTTACTTTCACATTGAGGAATCAACTATCAAGTCTGAAGATGTCAAAGTCATAATCGACTACCGAGTACTTCATGAGGATCTCATAACTAAGGGACAAACTAAGTTCTAGTGGAGAATCCCTTGATGATAAGGAGCTTGTCATAACCACTTTAAATGGTCTCCCACCCTCCCGGGAATCATTTATCCAAAGTATAAGTGGATGAACCAAGTTGCCCAAATTTGACAAGTTATGGGCAAATTGTACTCAGAAAGAGGCGAGGATTGCAGCAAGGCAGAAACTTAATTGCCCTCGATCTGAAGAAAATCAAGCATTTATATCTCATGCTAAGAAAGGCAGAGGAAAAGGAAGAAAATTTTATAACCATAAGAACCAAGAGAGGAGATCAAGCCCGTTTCTAGATCAGAAGAAGAAGAAGAAGAAGGATCTCTCGCAGATACAATGGTTCAAGTGCAAGACATATGGACACTATGTCGAAAATTGTAGAGGTTCAAACAAAAGGAAGCATCAAGCCTCAACCACTGATGTTGATGAAGCAACTCCTCACAAGAAGTCAAGGAATGATGATCGTTCGGAGTTCTTCTTCTAGTGTTCCCCATGAGGTGATGATATGAAGATCCAGACTGCGATGATCTTCCAACAAGAAAATGAAGAATAGAGGTATCTCGTGGTTCCCACAAGAAGGCAATGGGAGCCCACCCACAAAACAATAAAAGATAAGTAGTTGGATTTATTGCCATTGTAGATTAGATCTGTTGGTTTTGAATATGCTTCCATAACAATATGTATGCAGATCTATATTCCTAGAATTAAGAAGGATGTAGAGCAATGTGATCTAGTTCCTTTATTTATGAACAGTAGGCTCATATAGTATTTGTTATGTATATGATTGTTTAAATAGCAGTAATGGTGCACAACTTTTATGAATCCATCTTGGATGATATCTCCTTCTAACATGCTTAGAGTAGTACACACTCTTGATGGTATGTTCTAATGGAGATAGCGAACATTCAGATAGTTATCATATATGTGTTGTGTCAAAGCATTAGCTCAGATGCCTACATAGCGGTATAAACTATTGCCATTACATTGATATATAAATTGGTTAAATTTGATTATGCAATGTCGCTAATCATCTAACGGGATTTGACTTGTAGGGAAAAGACCATATGATATGGACTACAAGAGAAGGAAGATGAGACTTGTTCCGATGAACAAGTGATGGACACTTGAATCCCGTTGAGGTTCAGATTAATCAAAAGCAGGAAGCTTTACTCTCAACCTAGAAGGAGGACTCCTAGACAAAGCAATTAGATGGTAGTCATGACTATACAACAACAAGCAGATGAGGACCTAATACATCCAGATATATACCCACAGGCCCAGTGGATCTCATATAGAGATTGGTGTTTGGGAGCAGAAGGCTCTAATGGATGTCAGTCTCTCTCTACTGCAGATGTTTGATTCTTCAATCGTTATGGAAAACAGTTGGTTTCTAGTTAGATTCGTGACAGAAGGATTACAGTATGTTAGTCCTGAAGGACGAGAGTTACTGAGTTGATTTCTGTGGAGGTGCACATCTGTTTAGTCAAAATTGTGTCTCAGGATTCAGAAGATATTACTAATGATGATCCCCTATTCGTGATATTGTATACTGCTAATCTATTCCTCACCGAGACAGAGAGACTAATTGTCAGATATAGAGGGAGTTAGAGGATCTTGGCTTATTGCATCACTGATTGATGGTGTGGCAGAAACTTGATGAGGTATTCCTAGGATAAGGAAGAACATAGTTGAGATCCTAAACAGATCTAGCATGATGACTGTGATTACATAGCTACATTGATGATGATGATGATGATGATGCTATTGACAATCAAGAGGATCTTTGATGTACCTAGGCATCACCAAGATGAATACTTACGCTCCAGAGAGGAAGCAGGATGCTCAGCTACAGAGGGACCAGAATGCTTAGATACAGAGGGAGTAGAACGCTCAAGTACAAAGGGAGATGTGATGAACATGATTGCAGTATCGGACAGTATTAGCCATGTGTCTTGGCTAAGGGTGAGTGGTCCGATGGTAGTACTACATATTCTCCCAGACACCATGTGATGGGGTGGGGAGACTAATACCTTGATATTCCCCCATATAGGTGCATAAATTTTGTCATGTGATTTGTTATTATTATTTGGAATTTCATGTCTAGAATAGGGAAGGACAGAAATGTCTACCTCGATATATTTGATGCCTCTGTTAGTTGATATAAGTCTAGGTCTCAAAAGATTCTACTAGAGCACGTTGGTACATGTATGATTCAGAATGGGACCGTACTTTTCTCCCGAACACCCTGTGATGGGGTGGGGAGATTGACCCTTGATGAGTAGTGATGATGCATCGAGCAAGTGTTCCCCCAGTATTAGCCATGAGATTTGGCTAAGGGTGAATGGCTCAAGGTGGAACAGTGCCTTCTCCCAGTCATCCTGAGATGGGATGGGGAGATTGGTTCCTAGTTGCACACACTATCCTCCAAGAGGTTGAGCATCGGGCATTCCTTCAATATTGGCCTCTGTAACTTGGCTAGAAGTGAATGACCCAAGGTGGGACAGTGCCTTCTCCCAGTCATTCTGAGATAGGATGGGGAGATTAGTCCCTGGTTGCTCACTCATCAGAATGGGGTAGTTCCATGTCCCAGCCATCCAGTGAAGGGATGGCAAGATTGGTCCCATAATTACACTCCCTCAGTAAGAGGGAAGGATGAATTTACTCCCTGACACTCTGTGATGGAGTGGGGAGAGTGATTACATGATTATATCCCTTGCTAAGAGGGAAGGAAAGATGATATAGAGACGGACATTTACCTTACTTCTACATAGGTACCTCTGCTTGTCCAGGTTCTCAGCCAGGTATGGAAGGATCCCATCGGAAGTAGAGATGGATAAATAGTAGATGGTCATGTGAAGCTTATGACATGGAGACGGACGTTTACCTTGCTTCCACATAGGTACCTCAGCTCGTCCAGGTTCTCAGCCAGGTATGGGAGAATCCCATCGACAGAAGAGACGGACAGGTAGTAGATGGTCGTGTGAAGCTTGCTTCTACATAGGTACCTCTGCTCGTCCAGGTTCTCATCCAGGTATGGGAGGATCCCATTGGCAGTAGAGAGGGACAGGTGGTAGATGGGAGATCTCTTGGACATCCCGGGACAGGATAGAGTGGCTAGTGCACACTGGCACACACTGGTACTCTTAGACTAACCGAAGAACTGGTTGAGTTGGTGCATGTTCCCCAAAGGACTGGGATGAGCGGATGCACATTGTGTTGACTCAACAAAGGAATGGTTGAGTTGGTGCATGTTCCTCGATGGACTGGGTTGAGCTGAGCCACATTGTATTGATGCATGATCGATTCCCAATTGACTGGGATGATGGAATCTCTGATGGATTGTGTAGAGTTGTTGAGCTGATGCACGATGGATTGTCGATGGACTGGGATGATGAACTCTTTGATGGACTGTGCAGAGTCGTGGAGCTAGTGCATGTTTTCTGATGGACTGGATTGAGTCGATGCAAAAAGATTGATTTGTTGACACTTCTCAACCAACTGAGATTGTGTTGGAAGACCTTCCTTATGATATAGAGAGGTTAGAGATAGTCGTGATGCACATATGATATCCAGATGTGTTCCAATATGATAATATTGATGATGCCTCCCTCGCTAAGAGGAAGTGTTGGAGTAGTAGCTGGGTGAGGCATCACCTCATAGGTCGACCCAAGAAAGAATAAAATTAGAATAACCGTGTCCAAAGAATACCTTCCTTGTTGAGAGGGAGTGTTGGAAATAGTGCAACTTCGGAAGTTATTCTTATTCATTATGAGAGAAGATATTAATATATTTGATCATGAAAAACCCTTGAAAGAATCCATGTAAACCTTGGGGTGAAATCACGCAAAGAAAAGATTTATCAAATGAAATTCTTGTATTCCCCCAAGACAAGTCGGCCCAGTGGGTAAACTGCCCCAAAACAGTGGGCACTATGCCCCAAACAATGGGCAAAACTGACCCAGTCAAGTCGACCCAGTTAAGAGCAGACAGGTCGGCCCAGTAAGGGAAAAAGCCACCTTTTATGTGTAGAAATAGAGAGGTCAAACCTCTCATTGTGTCATTCAATCAAGTCAAGTTCGCACTAGCCAAGGAAGGCTCACTACTATAGCTCAATGTTATCGGAACTGAACCGGTCATCAAACCAACGAAGCCAAAAATGTGAACCGAACCAGAACCAGAAAAAAACTGGGTAAAAAACCGATCGACTAAAAAATACATAAAATATTCATATTTTGTAAAAAAACATATATATTCATGTGTATACATAATGATAATACATATGAATCCAAACCATTAAATACACAAATATGCAAAGTTTCTCATATATATAGCAAGTATGCGTGCAAATAACCAACATAGCACCTAGTGCAATACATCTATGAGGTTCTGAACCAAAGTACATCAACAAAGAGGCTCTAAATGGCCCCTACAATCCAAAAAGAAACCGCAACACTAATGAATAACAATAAACTGATCATATGGCACTACCCTACTAGCTACTAGAGTCTAGTGTCTACTACTCCTCATCATCATCCTCATCATCGTCATCGTCATTGTCATCCTCTTCATCCTCTACAGGAGTGGGATTCTGAGCCACACTTGATTCCCTTGGCCCTGAAGGTGGAACCTCTGGAGGTGGGTCCAAATCCAACCAAGAAAGGTCTTCATTATCAAATACTGGTGCTTGAGTCTCCACAACCCACTTTGATGATGGATCAAAGTCATCCAAGGTTATGTTGCTTGATGTTGGTGTCTTGTTCAACAACTGGTTACGCCTCAGCCTAAGATGGTACTAGACATAGACCATATCATTCAACCGTTTGTGTTCCAAACGGTTTCATTTCTTGGTGTGTGTACGCTCAAATACACTCCAATTGCTTTCACATCCAGAAGCACTGCCGGCTGGCTCAATATTCGAACTACAAATTTTTTTAAATCAATGCAGCTCCCACCAAACTGCCTCCACCTATAGGCTGCAATAAGAGTTGAATGCAAACAAGTTTCAGCAAATTGCTTTGGAAATTTAACTCATTCTTTACAATTCATAATATAATTTGAAAACTTTGAAAATTCTTACCTGGTGGATCCTTGGTTCTGCCTCGTATGGCCATGCTCATGCCAAAGTTACCCATACTCTCATTGAATTGCAGTAGCTTACTGTATATCTCATCTTGTATCCTGGCATCAGGGACCATGCGCTCAATGCATCTATACAATCCATCTTTTACCTCTCCATCATCATCAGTTTCAAAGTCTTTTGTATAATGGTAGCTTCAAAAGTTCAAAGTTCAAAAGACAATAAATATTCATCAATGAATTTGAAATTGTAATTTATAACTTTGAACTTTTACATTTGAAATTACAAGAAAACTTATAACTTTGAATCTGAATTTTGAGATTTCTTACCAGAAGTATTTTCCTATTTGGAGTTGCATGCAAAGGACGATGGAGTTGTCTGTTCCATCTGTCATCAATGATATTCCAAATAGGAAAATACTTCTGCCTTTTATCACCATATGTTGCCTTTATTGCTTCTTTGGCCTGATCCATGGCCTCATAAATAAAACCCATAGCGGGTTTATCACCATCTACCATCCGCAACACTCTCACAAGAGGCTCACTGAATAAAACTATCTCTTTAGCCCTTTTCCAAAATGTTTTTTCAAACACTTTGTCAGTTATATCTTTCCCTCCAACCTTTTTACTCCATTGACATTCATTCCACTCATCGCAGGAAAACATCTTCCGCAAGTTGGCTTTTTGATCAACAAGGGATTGCAACGAAAGAAAGTTTGTTGCAAATCATGTAATGGCTGATCTAACTAGCTCTTTACCCCCAGTGTTCTTCCTCATAAGACTCAAAACCCATGAGTGGTTTTAGATGTACCTGGTTATTGATTTTTCCTGCTCCACACACTTCTTCACCCACTCAATTTTGCCAATATCCTCTAGCATGAGGTCCAACCAATTGGCTGCACATGGTGTCCACCAAATGGTGGGGTGTTTTTCCTCTAACATCCTTCCCGCTGCAACATAGTTTGAGGCATTGTCAATGATGATCTGCACAACATTCTCTGGCCCCACCTCCATAACTACTCCATCCAAAAGATGAAATAATAACTGTGCACCCTTCACCTGATCAGAGGCATCCACAGATTTAAGAAACATGGTTCCTTTTGGGCAAGCAATCAGGAAATTGATAATGGTGCGGGATTTTCCATCACTCCATCCATCAAACATTATTGTGCACCCTGTTCTACTCCAAGACAGCTTGAACTCCTTCAGATATTCATCTATTCTTTGAACTTCATTTTGTAAATGGGGCCCTCTGATATCATGAAAACTAGGGCCTTTGAAGCCCGGACCACATGAAGCTATAGCATCTATCATAGGTTGATAATAAGAAGAATTAGTTGCATTGAAGGGTATGTCCGCATTATACCACCATCTAGCTATGCAATCCCAAGCAGCCTCCTTCTCCATCTTCTTCCATTTAGCATCAATGGTGGGCTGAGCACCAGGGGTAGTGCGGGGCACAAAGAAAGAGTCAAGCCCTCTACTGTTGGTCAGGGTATTACGTGGCCTCTTCAGGTTCAAATTGGATGCTCTACGTCCACCTCTCCCCCTAAAAGGAAAACTGGAGGATTCTTCAAAACTAGTCAAATGACCTTGAGGGGTTTCAGGATCACCACCCTCCAAATCATAGTCACTCTCATCCTCAAATGGCATTGAACTTCTCCCTATGTCTTGTTGAAGCTTCTTTGTCTTAGCTTTTTCTTCTTGGTAGGCTTCAATACTACTTAACATATCTGCTCTAAGATCATCAGAGACTTTCCTACAAGGTTCAACATTGCCTCTAGCACCAGCTAAGTGTTGTTTTAACCTATGGATACCCACCCCAGCTATTCTCTTCCCACAATAATTGCATTTTTTTTCCCACCATCATCCAATTGGCAATGAACCCATGCCGAATCCTTCTTTTCTTTTGGAGCCATGGCAAACAAAAGCTGGAAATAAAACCCTATTATTTATTAATAACTTATTAACTAAGGAAAAAACAAATTTAAAGAGAAATGGAGTGTTGAGTCTTGACATACCTTTGAGAAAGAAGAAGAAATGTAGCAAAGCTTGAGAGGATTTGCCGCTGCCAAGAGAAAAAGAACAAGCTGATCTGTGATAATAGCCCACAAATTCTGCCCAAAAGCCTTCAATAACCTCCAAAACAGTCCACGAAATAGCTCCAAATCTGCTCCAAGAAATAATGCTTCAAATCTCCTCCAAATCCTCCCTGCAAAACACACTTGAATATGCCCAACAAGTTCTTGGAAACCACCAAAAAAACTCAGCTGAGTAAGACTCCAAAACTACCCAACAAACAGTGCTCTCAACTTGTCTCAAGATTGCCAAACGAGAAGCAATGAATAGTGTGAGTAATGTAGGGGGTGGGGGGGTCTTTAAATAGTGTTAGGATAGGCTTAGGGTTAGGTTAGAAAATTAGATTAGGTTTTTTTCTGTTTTTTTTTAAATTGAAATTCGTGGGTACCTGTCCACGGCTGTACGGCGAAGTACGGAGCGACTGGTTCCATACGGAACCGGCCGGTTGCTTGCCCGATTTGGAAAAAAATCCGGCCAGGTCGGTTTTGTGCACGGACCGGACCAGCCAACCCTGTAAATCGGTCGCACTGGCCGGTTTTGTTGGTTCTGGTCCAGTTCCGATAACATTGTTGTAGGTAGGAGACTAATTTTTGGGGTTTTCCACTTTGGAGAAGTTTCTCTCGTGTTTTTCTTGGGATTTGTGCTACTACTATCAAGATGTACATCGTTCTCTACTGGAAGGTGTGAGCTTGGGGGAGACAAATAGCTTTGTCTATGGTTAGGAGATGATTGTTCTTATCATCGTGGTTAAACGAGCTCCACACTCATTTTGTTTTTGTGCTTTGCCATTCTTTTAGTGATCCCGGTTATGCTGCTATAAAAATCTAACATTGGTGGATTATTTTCGTGTTTGGATGTAGGAAAAGGGACAACGATTCATCCATCCATCCGACTCATTCATGTTGATTTCTCTCGACTTGGACCTTGATTTGTGACCTTGAGGATCCCTTTCCCCATTGACCTCTGAGTATGCCATGATTCCTTGTCTTTTGTGCCTCAGCTCTTTAGTGTGTGAGATGCATTCTCAAACCTGGGATTTGCAATGCAGTATAGGATTGTGTAGACTCACCAGGTGTTCCCCATTGGTCATCGAAGCTTGTTCACTTGCCCCCATTACTTTGTAGTATGAGCACCTTGATTATATCTTTTGAGATATGTATGTAGCCCAAAAGGGCCATGAAATGTAATGAAATGAAGAAATGAAAAAGAAGCCAAAAAGGCTATGTAAATGTAAAATCAAGCCAAAAAGGCTAAGTATGAAAGTCAATGCAAAAGTCCAAGCAATGTGTTTTTGAACACACACGGACATAGGTCAGCCATATGTATCAGCTTTGTAGTGGTTATTTCCTCACCTAGTCTTGCGGGGCAAGGAGGTGAGATGGAGTAAGGGACAGCTAATTCTAAGTGTCCCCTAGAGTCTTAAGTTACGGTTTGCCGAACACCCAGTCATGGAGGCTCTAGAAAAGATCCTCACGGAGTCTTCTGAAGGCATGGATGTGAGTTGCATGGTTCATGTCAGATGATCAGAGGTGGTTTCCCTACACTATACCCTTTTGTGAGGCACCACCCTTCCCTGTGTATTATCATGGTATGCTTATGTCAGTGGGTCCCGCTTTCCCTGTTTACCCGAGGGGTCACATGGTCTTGGTCCTCGCCTTCCCTTATCATTCACCTCGTTTATCCACGTCACCCAAAGTTAGCTAAGTGGTCAAGTCTATAAGTTGTGCATAGCATTGAGTCTTTGTTAGAGGTGGTGGGCCCACCTCCCCCGGGGCTTGTATTTATTGAGATATTTATGTTTTGATCACCATATTGGCATTATATTGTTTTAACCAATGTACTAACGTAAATAAGGAAGCCTTGATGCTTCACGTTGCTTACCAGTTTTCAGCCATTACCATTTGACCAGATTTGACTTGGTCAAACCAGGTTGACCAAGCCAAAAATGGGCCCGAAAAAATATTGCAATCAAGATTTCAATTTTGGTCATTTCTTATCTCTTGGGGTCCCATATGAGCCTCCAAGTATCAAAATTTGAAAAAGTTGAGACAGCGATGAGATTTTTAATTATTATGGGTCACCAGTGAGTGACCTGTTTTAATTAAAAATTATGGATTTTGGGCAAACAGTGCCTAATTGATGGATCGGGACCGTTCAAGTGACCATGTCTACTACATTTGGCGTCTACGATCACATTGCAACAAATGGTTCGTCAATCTGGGCATTATAAGTGGGTCAAAAGCCCAAATTACATCTTCAGCAATAAAAACCAGCAATAAATTAAATGGAAAATCAAAATATGGCAAAGGCAACTATGGAAAATGGAGAAAGCAAAGGTTGGCCAATACAAGGGGGTCTTCTAAGGTAATATTGGTAAGGTTTAGACATTGATTATGTGTTGTGGGTCCCTCTATTTGCCCAGCTCACCATATGGGACGAATTTGAGCATGGGGGGCGTTTTTCCACTTAGCAAAAATCAAAATTTTGATGTTTTATTGTATTAGGATCATAGCTTAGTGGTATGGGGGGCTAAAACAGCCCATAGGCACCCCCCAACCACCATTGTATTGGTTTTATGGGCCCCACGAGTTGGCCCCATCTACACTTGGGCGTTTTTTAGGGTAATTCGCCCCCCTCTAGAGCTCATCCCCACCATCAATTTGGCACTTGAGAGAGAGCATCTCAGCCATCGATTTTTGGAGGGAATTAGGGTTGTATTGGGAGCATTCTCTACTTAAGAGAGAAGCTCTCCCATTTGTACTTCTTCTTGGCACATTGTACATTTGAGCTTGATTGATATAGAGCCATTTTTCACCCGAGTTCTTGAGAGTTTATGTATGGATGTGGACTGTTTGACTGATATCTAGTTTCCTTAGCCTTGTTGAGTGGTTATTATGGTGTTTCCATTCTTTCCTTGGCCAAAACAAATTGCAGGTGAAGAAGACAACTGGAGGAGGGCGCAATTTTTGGGGTGGGAGCTCCACACTTGCTCATTTTCTCCAGAGCATTAACAAAGGGAGTTGTCATTGCTTAATGCTTTTCAATTCCTTCATTTTCAGTCATTTACTTGCTGATTTACTTAACTATTTGTTGCATATACTGATTTCATCTTATTTGTGGCAGGTGGCTAGGGTGCAGTTGGCCAGTTGGAAGCTCAAACGCCAAAGGGGACACGCTGCTGCTCAACAACTAAATTTGGGGGCTAGTCTTCGATCAATCTCATCCATCCATTCATTCCCAGGTATGTTCTTCCTGCTGATCTCATAGATTTCAATTTCATTGTGTGTTAAGCTGGAAATTTACATAAAAAACCATAAAAATTAAAATATTAAAATTTCACAGTTAGAATTTGTTTTCCTGCTAAACCCGCTTATGAAACATTGTTAAAAGCTCATATCCAAAGTTTCATTGTTTTTCGACTCCATCTACCCATAGAACTAGGCACTGGTATTTCACTAATTTCGCCCTCCTTGGGCAAACTGGCCAAACACGCTATTGGGTAATTTTCTGGGTTCTGGGTAGTTTAGATTTGGTTTTAAAACGTCATTTTACATTCAGAAATCAAGCTACCGTTGGTTGGGAGTGTGTTTAAACGTCAATTAATCTCTGCCCTAGGTCCACTAATCCACTATTTCAACTCCATTCCTTGGGCAATTTACTTCATCATTTCACTTCCAATTCACTGTGCATCCTTAGACTATTTCAGCCACACAATCACTTATCTAATCTCTCTATCTCATCACATTTGATTGCTGGTCACTTTCTATATCACTCTCATTCTACCATTTGTGTCCATTTGTTGGCTGAAATCAGACTTAAGATCTAATCAACACTCATCTCTCGTTTTATTTTCTTTATCTTTCTGGGATTTGGGTGTATTTTTGTCTCTCAACCATCACCGGTTGAGTGGGGTCTCCCCCCTGACTTGGCTACGTGCCTCGTCTGAAGTGACAATAGCCTTGTCCGGTGTGACATCCGTTCCTTGAACGGAGGACTTGGCGATCGCTGGTTACACCTTCTTAGCTGCTCACCCTCTACCATCTCAGACGAGACATCTTTCATTAGCAGCTAGAGATTGTGTGATAACAGCTCCTATGGGAATTTGTGAGGAGATCTACAAAACTTAATTGAAATCACATGGCTTGAGTCGAAGGATATCTTGGCTGCAAAACTTTTCCATTTTACCTTCATTTCCTAGATGGCCTTATCTACACCTCAAACTATATCAAGATGAAGCTACCCTATAGCTTGATGGTAAGTCTATTTCTATCAGCTCCATATACAGATAGATCATCATTTTCCAAGGAAAAACCACACCTACATAGTTTGTATTTAAGAACAAATGTCTAAGGAGTGTTTCATTTTTAGATTCCCTCTTTATAAAGAGATTTGTTGTCAGTGCCATTTTTGGTTTAATGACATCTATGGCTCCTTCAACACTTTTAGACAGTACAAGGACCAAAAATGGATTACTGTGTTCCTATTAAAGATGCTACGATGACAGGAAATCCTTGATTATAGATATTTCCACATTGCCAACTCCAAATCAATTACTTCCAATTTTTAGCCTCTGTCTGATCCATGCTATAAGAGGCCTTGTTATCAACTTACCATTATGGGATTATCAAGCAATGCAAACTTGGACATTAGGAGATGTACTAGGTGACGCCATGATCAAACACCTTTCTCTACTGTTAATAATCTAGGGTTTTTGTCTCAGCACCCTCCTTTTGGTCCTCGCACCTTTTCACTCATTGGGATTTTCTTCTCCTCTGCTTCATTGTATTTCTTGTAGTTTGTTCTTCTTCGGCAACTAACATCCATACATTTTCAAATTTTCAGAGTGGAAGGAAGATAATAAATACTTCACTAAGAGTGGAGTGCTTCAATTCATTGTGAAAACAAAACAATTTAAATACACTAACGAAAAACCCACAAGAGATCAAAAACAATTGCAAAATAGTTACAACAACATATTAGGCATGAACTTATAGCATGATATAGGAGAACCAAATGGTATTAAAATGAAAGAGTCTGGTTCATAATAGCTAATGTCTCAATAGTTGCAGTTGTATAAAGTAGAAGAACATTTGAAAGCAAGAGGATAACCAATATCCATTGATTTCCAAGAATGATCAACCACATTAATGATTATGGCCATGTTCAAAACAATTATATGGATATGTTGATCAAATATACAAAGTGAAAAATATTCCAAGTGTGCTACAAAATTCCATTTATTTTAGATCTGGCGTAGGAATATATAGAATATCTGTTTGTTATAAACTTATTTTAAATAGCTCATAAGAAAATAATGCACTAGATGTGTGGTAAATAATAAATTAAAAGAGAAACTAGGCAATAAAAACATTGGCAATATTTAAAACTAAGTCATAAATGTATATCATTTTACCTTTCATACACAATGAATGTATTAAACATAAGCTTCGCGCTGCTTAACTGGCAGCTCTAGATCTTGCCCATCCTCAACCAATGGAGAAAAATAATGGTTCACAGCTTCTCTAGACACTTGCTCAAGGCATGGAGGGTCCCACTGCAAATTTAAACAAGGAATTCCATTATAACTCCAAAAGGTCCATCAAAGTCTGAATAACAGCAATGCCATTAACCATCTCATAATCAACTTTAAAAAGAAAGGAATTAAAAGAGAACTACCCAATGAATTGCAATATTATGTTTTCACTCTTGGAAGAATAATCTTTATGACAACTCAGAAATGAAATCAAAACCTTTTCATTTGAAGTGTTGAAATCTAGTGATGAAGTGAGCTGAACTTGTTCACTATTATATGGAGGCAAATAAGTGTTAAGGAATATTTTTTGTTTCTATGTAATCTAATCTCTCTAGTGTATGTGTCAGTAGATTATATATAATTTCAGGTCATGTTAGTCCTATGTGTTTTGTCCTCATTTTGAATCTGGGTCACGTCCCTCTCCCCCTTTAACATTTAATAGGGGTAGCTAGTTTTCTCAGTAATGATTATTTCTACCAGTTGATTCACTGTTGTGTAACAAGTGATGTTTTCTAGCTTTAACAGAAATGCTTATAATGAGAATGTCAACCCAGCTGAGGATCCAAAAAGGTTCAGTAATGATTGAGCATTGTGGAGTTGCAACTGGATGCATTGAACCTCCCTGCATTTGATGTTAGCTACATAGCTCCAAAATACAGCAAGTAAAGGTGTGTAAAGTGTTATATACATGTACTAGAAGTAATGGCCAGAATGGACATGGGAGAATGTATTTTGTAGGATATGGATTTCACACGGTGTACTGTTCATACACATACTCCTTTCGATGTGGGTGTTGAAAGTATTCACCATTTGCTCATCATACACAACCTGCCAATGGATGACAACAAGGACCTGTTATCACCAATCTTGTAGTTGCCCCTACAGATGGTTCCAAGGTGGATGGTAGAGGGGACAGGCAACTAAAGTGGTGAACCAAGAGAGCCCTAGTTCCCAAAAGGATGGTTGTCATGCCAAACAAGGCACTCTTCGCTTTAGCTAACAAAGCCAAGATAGCAAGGGGGAGACCCAGATCTACTCCCGACAAGAGAGATCAACCCAATCACCAGATCAAATCAATCAAGTAAAATACGTAGGGTGATAGGTATGGAACCCTAGAATTAAGGAATTAGGACCACTATGGAGGCTTAGGAAAGGTGTGATGATAGGGATTGATAACACACAGTGATTCTATGATTAGGTATGATTCGAGGATTCAAAGCTAGTTTAAAATAGTCAAAATCAACTACCTTGGCAAACGTGACCCTTAAAACAAGGAAAGTACCCCAAAACGTAGATCTGACAGTTAGGGCTTTCTAGCTATGCTTGATGAAGGGATATGACAATGTCAAAGTGTGCCAGCAACCAAACAAGGATCAACCCACAGGAAAATAAGGCAAGCCAGGAAAGTCGTGAGGGTAGGAGGAGATCAGTGCCTTGGGGTTTGGGCCTATGGAGTCACCCAAGCAAGACGTTTTCAAGAACCCACTTTGGGATTTGCTCGATCTACAATACCCAGAAAGGATTTGCCAAATGATCAAGGGGTTTGATCAATAGAATTTTTGGGGGAAATTTAGTTGATTTTAAATGAGGGTTTAAGTAAATTTGACAGATGGATAGTTCTATGGAATGAGAAACTTACCTTGAGATCATACATGAGTGATGGAAGTGTTTGCCATGTTGTTGAGGAATGTTCCCGCAAAGATCAAATGGGAAACTTTTGATTTTTGTTGCCACAATGAGATGCCCTGGCTCCACACGTGCGCCCTCCTCTTCCTATCAAACCAAGGAAATCAATTCAATCAATAAGATCAAGAATGGAGGAAATACAAGCAAATGCAAATGATAACATGAAGTAGAAGGTACAAAGACTGTAATACTCCCTGTTACCGACGAAGAGACCCCAAAGAAGAGGCAGGGAGAGTCTCCCCTACCATGCATCCTCCTTGAACCAATTCGGCCTTCACCTATAGATGATAAAAACGTGGAACAAAAATAGATAACAAGATAATCTCCAATAACCCAGTGCAAAGGAAGAACAAACAGTCGAACTCCAAAAGCATTCACCACCACAAGACGAGTAGATGCAATAATAATTTTCTATTCCAATAATCCAGAGCCAAAAGTCCTTTTACAATGAGAAGCTCTCTCCTTTAAATAGGATGGAGAGATACCAAAACCCTAACCACCTTTTGAATGGATGGCTAAGATTAAAAGATCAACATGATCTAATCAATGGTTGAGATGAGCTCAACATAAAGTACATGGATCAATATAACAACATAATACGTCAATGGACCAAATCGCCCTAGGAGAGGGGGTCCCACCAAATGTCAATGATAAAACATAAGATCTAGCTCATGGTGGGTCTAGGGGGTCATGACTTGCCTCCCTAGTGTGTTCCCATGGCACAATAACATAAGATAACCAAGCTAGACACCAAATTGTGCCTCTCTGGGAAAGTCATGAGCCTTAGGAGGCTCCGGAAAACCATAAAAAGTGCCAGAGAGATGGGTGTGGGCCCCACTGAAAGCTGAAACTGCTGGAGAAGGTGTGGAAGACATCCCACTCATCATCAAAAATCATCCCATGCCAATCCCCTACCTGAGTAGCTCAAATCGAAACCTTTAGTACCCATTTTCACCATTTTTAATCTTCCTTGGGAAGTGTGAAACTACCCAAACTGCCTTCTGGAATGCCTTTGTTGTCAAGGTGAGCCCACTAGGCTCTTTGGGAGGGGGGTAATATGGTAATAACAAGTGGGTGGACCACCCCTTCCATGCACAGCGCCCTACGCAAATTAATCATATCCAACCTCTGCTCTGGCAGGCCATCTGACAAGCCAAAACTGCACTAGGATGCCCAACTAAGGCCAATCATCATTGTAACTGCCCAAAACTGAAAACAGACTTTCTCATTGGACTCAAAGAGCCCAAATCTATTGAAGGTGTGTGCTCATACACCCTATGGATCTCTGCATGATCATATAAAATATCCAATATACCCGACAGACCAAATAATAATAATCTGTAAAAGTGCTAAAAAGCACAAATCATCATCATAAGCCTAAAACCACTGCATAGAACCATCTGGTGACCTGTACTAGACCATATATCATATCTCTGCATCATTTGAGGTCTGCCACCTCATGTCTTGTGGTTGACTTTTGGTCAAACTAGGTTTGACCAAGTCAACATGACCAATAATATAACTCGATTATCATCAAACCGCTACAAGTGCCAAAGGTTAAAACATGCTCTATAATTCATTCAAGTAACAATTATAACAAGAAGTAATCATTTCACTGGCGATCTACCAACAAATATATAAGGCTTTTAATTATTATTATGACTCAGACCAGACTTTCAAGACCATACTCACTTCATAGTTGTGATCAATTTGCTAGTGAAGGGTGAAGGCTAAAAATTAAAAGGCTAGGCTAAGGGATGACTACTAACTTGACATTGTGACACTTTGGATATGGAAAGGGGATACACACTCTAGCATATGTTGGACGAGCAGTAACACGGGGGATGGCAGTGTCTCATAAATGGGTAAGTTGTTTAAAGAGTGCTTATTCAACTTAGGCATCATGTCTACTTTTTTAAAAGATGATCCAAGTTCATTAGGATCCATTGATTTCACTTCATGGCCTTTTTGGCCTACGTAACCCTTCAGATCTCCGGTGTGCTAAGAAGCACAACTAATCGCAGCTTGCATCCAGGGCATGTTTATACATATACATAAGGTTAGCAATCGTTTAGATATAGAGTTTAAGAACCATTTCTTTTTTGGACCTTTCTTATACTCTTCAAGGAGTACTTATAGCTTTTCATTGCTCTTGCCCTTTACTCGCGGGTGTTAAGAAACACATTCTAGAGTTTACAATTTTAATGGGCGAATTTACATAAGTTTACAGAAGTAGTACATGAGCTTTCAGGTTTAGCCAACAACATCTTAAGTGACTGGGGGGACTTCGTACTTGTGCCAAACATTGGGAAAACCAACCAGAATGATTTAGGACTACAATCCAACTCACCAAAGGTAAGTTTTGTCACCAACTCAGAATCGAGACACAATAAACAGGGAAGCTCATCCAACAAAGAGGCTAAAGCGAGGGAAGGTCCTCCATGCCACTAGTCAAATAGTAAATCAGGGTAATAAACAAACTGGAAGGTAATGGATGGGTGAAGACAGTGAATAATGAGACCAACACTAGCAAGCCAAGGATGGTGGGAATGATCATCTCTATTCTCCCTAGGGAGGGTAAAACCAATGAGTATGAATAGTGAACTTCTAAGTCTGAATAGCGACAATATAGCATATATACAGATACAACCAGGTCCACATATCTATACGATCACTAGATCATGACACTAAATGCTAAGACATGCTACAAGAATGGATATAAAAGCAATATAAGCATAACACAAGAATATATCTGCTGAGTCATATACCTGAATGCACATAATCTGAAACAACATCTGTCCACCGAAACTCTGTTGCTGCAACTCTAGGCAATACTAACTGCTCTGTATAAATGGATAAATGGCTACATCAGTCATCTCTCTAAGTGTCTTGAAACTCAGTCATGGCATGGGGAATAAAACTGTTGTCCATAGTATAAATCATGATCCATAATAGATGCTCATCTCGGCATCTCAATGTAAGGGAACTGGCTGAAACATGTACTAGAATTTGAAAAATAGAGTATGGTGGCCCAGCTACTATATATGTCATAACAGGACCTTTCACATGTCCTTGTGAAATTAATTGTGCTGGTTAATTTCTTTGAGTCACCTTGTCTCAACCTGGCACACAATTATGGTTCATCTTCATCTACATGATGTCTAATGTTTTGATAAAGTACCCTTGCCTTTGTCTCCTTTTGTCTTGGCCTTTGGTTACATGTTGGCCTTGCTATATACCCTTTGAATTCTAAATTTGGGAGATCCTCCAAGTAACCTGAAATTTGTTTGGGCATGCTTTTCAAGCGGTCCACCTGATCAAACTCTTCTTCACCCACCCTAGCCTTGGCATGTGATTGTTAGTTTTACTGAGCCCAGATCTAATTAACAGTCCCGAATAATTAGCAATTATTAACTGAAAATACACTGAGATCCTAACTAATTATGCAGTGAAAAAAAACATAGGACATCAAAAACATTTGACACTTATATTTACCCTGAAAAACACCAATTGGGGAAAAACCAGCAAACGGTGATTTTTATTAATAATAAAAATCTTGGGCTCTCGTCCTAGGGTAATGGCCCACTAAGGAACAATACAATCACAACAAGATAGCCTAGCCTATCACCTAGCTGCTACCTTCTCTGCTGCACCTTTGTCCTTTCCTCTAACCCTCCCCTTGCAACTGCACACTTGGCTAAAAGTCTTTCTCCAACCACTCAGTGAGATCTCACTCACTTAGTGTGACAGTTATATATCACCTCCTCTCCCTAGGCTTTTTTATATCATTACAATGACTAAAATATCATGGGCTACCAAATACCAAGGGCCCTCTACATCTCCCAAGTGATTTTAGATCACTTGAGATCTATGACTATGACTTAATCTTTCGTTGACACAACTTAAGTCACCTTACAGCCATTATAACATAAAATTCACTAGCCCACTCAAGCAAGTTCCTAGAGAGGTCTTCTGGACGACTTTTGCATACTCGACACCTGGCCTATGCAAAAGTACTTGTCCGAGCTACAAAAATTAACACTCCTTCTTAGTGAGGAAAATACTTCTGGAAGAACCTCCACCTAGATCTATCTCCAATCTGACCACATCATCTACTATTGTAGTTGCTCCCTCTTAACTAGAAGATTTCCCTACCACCTACTTTGGAATCTACTCTGAAGATATATTCCTCCTAACCATGCTCCTAGGAATCTCCACCTACTCCTGAACATCCATCAATGTCAACCCATACCAACTGGTCCTGACAGTACTGGAAGAAGCCTCACATCCCTCTTCTAGATTAGAAGACTGAGTCCCTAGTATCAACTCAATCTTTGGAGCGTCTTGCTCACTCTCTGTCACTAACATCAATCATCGATCCAAGATCCCCTTAGACCCACATACAGGCTGACCCAGCAACCTGTACAACTTACCCTGTCTAACACCAAGTATCTGCATCTTGGGTAGCTCCCTCTGAACATATAAGTACCTGTCCATCTTGGAACACAACCCCATACCCCTTTTCCTCCAAAGCTGAGACTGAAAGCAAGTTCATCTTCAACTCTGGAACATACATCACTCCTACCACCTCCAAATATCATCCTGACTCTAGCTTGAATACCATTATTCCAACCCCCTTTACTACATGTATGGTGTTGACCCCACAAGCCACATGGCAGTTTGAGTCTTTCTTTGAAACACTAAAGAACACATCCCTCATCCCCGTCATATGGCTAGATGCACAAAGTCTTCCTATCATCCCCTGATCTCTGGATGAAAGTCCGTCTCCACCCATCTAAGATCCTTGAGTCACAGTCCTTCGTGGTTCTAGCACTTGAGCAAAAGTCCATCTTTGCTCCAAAGTGGATGACAACAGAGCATGAGGAAAATTCCTTCTTTGCTCCTATGTGTTCTCTTGTCGCTCAGATCTCTAGGTGAAAGTCCTTCACCTACCCGAGATCATCTTGTTGGTTGCCCAACCATCTGCCATGGCTCAGCAAGCCACCCAACACATAAATTTATGCTACCCCGATTTCGCTACCCAAGCCTCTGCCTGGACCTGCTACTTGCTACCTGGATCTACAACCTATTGCTGCCCAAGGCTTCCTATAGCTTTCTAGGTTCCTTCTGTCATGTTCCCAAATCTTGCTATGGTCCAAGACTATGTTGCATGGGAGCGCTCCCCCCCTCCGCCCCCACTCCCGAAGCTCGCTTCCAAAGGAAGCGCTGGGAAAGCACGCTCCCTAAACGTTCCCGTATGGGAGCGTTTTCAGGAAGCTCGCTTCCTTGCCAAAAAAAATGCTCCCTCCTTTTCTTTCAATTTTTCTTTAAAAAAAACCAAAAATTTAAGTGATGGGTGGGGGGAACTAACCCTAGGCCTATACTAATGCTGTATAAAGGAGGAAAAGCCTACTATAATAGCAAAAAACCTAACTTTAGTGATCATCATTCTCCTTATCTTTCATTTTCTATTATTTTACTTAAATTTTTAACATTACCATTAATTGTTTCAGGATGTTTCAGAGTGGTTCCAACCTCATCGGACTTCAAATGCAAAAAGTAGAATTTTTTATCCCATTTAAAATTCAACAGGCTTAACAGATTTTAGGATTCCAGGATTGCAATGTTTCCACTAGATTCTATCATGTATGAGGGTATGAGATTAGTATTCAATCAAACACATCAACCCCTATATGTACCTTGATGTTGGTGGTGCTAATTGTTCAGATTGATGTCGGTGGCCTCAAAACTAGTTTTTGAAGAATCCATAGTTTATAGCCAATTTATTGATGTACTTTGGTTCAGATATGGATTGCACTCGGTGATATTTTGGTTGCATGCACTCTTGCTATTTACATGAGAAACTTTGCATATTTGTGTATAATGGTTTGAATTCAGATGGATGCACATGGTTTTGTTGGCATATGCATCAAAATATATAAAAATATATATAATATAAAAAATGCTCCCACCCAGGAAGCTTTCGAAAATTTCGCTATTCGCTTCGCTCCCGCTTCCCGCTCCCAACAGCATAGGTCCAAGACACCTAGGTTAAAATTATTAAATTGATGGTTAAGGGTGGAAATTTTCCTAAGTAAGATGTCCAAGGGTGTAATTGAAGATTAATTGGACTAAGGTGAGCCACCTGAAGATATTAAATTCCCAATTTGAGTTGCTTGGGAGAATTATTAATAATTTGAGAATAAATGGACCAATAATATTTTTGCATAAGTTAATATTATTAACATGGGCCTTATATATGAGAATAATATTTATTTGGGATTAAAATTAGGAAGGACCATAATTTTGAGTTATTTAATACTTCTAATATTTTCAATGAGTTGGAATTTGGCTAAATGGCACAAGGTGGCGCATTAGGAAGGTGGAACACACTCACTTTCCTTTTAAAAGAATAGAAACTAGAAGAAATCATGCCAAAAGCAAGGTCTCAGCCAAAATTGAAAAAAGAAAAAAATTGGTAAAAGCAGGAAAGTGCATAAAGCAGGCTAGTGCATAAAGCAGGCAAGTGTAGAAAAGCAGGTAGTTATGAAAAGCAGGAAACATCAAGAAATCAAGAGAGGGCGCAGTTTCCTAAAGCAAGGAAAAGTCATAAAGCAAAGGAAGCATAAATCGTGGAAAAGCAGACTAAAGCAAGGAAAGATAACAAAGCAAGAAAGCACTTCAAAGCAGCAACTCCTAATTTGGCTAAGGAGGGAGCATGGGCTAATGTAGCTTGTCCAAGAAGCTAAGAAGATTATAAAAGAAAGAGGGCACACCACATTCACATATTTTGCTAGTTTGTATTTTGTCTAGAGAGCTTCGCTTCTCAGGTTGAGTGTTGTGCCTCAACCAAGCTTGGGTGATGTGCCCCAAGGTTAACATTGATCCAGTCTTATATTCTATTGCAGCCATGGAAGTCTGAAGTGCAGGTCCTGAAGTCCATTCAAGTTGATTAGATAGTCAGAAGAAGAAATATCAAGCATCCAGTTCAAATTCTCTAGTATTCCCATTCTCTTCTACCCTCCTTCTATCCTATGAAGATGCTCAGATTTTGATGTATTCGAGAAGCCTCTTGGCTCCTGTTGTCGCCTGGATACACACCTGGGAAAACACGGCAAAAATCTTCAAGCTGCTCGGTGTGGCCTTGGGGGCAAGCCAGAGTCAAGTGCTGTCACCTGAAACTCGACTCCTTTGTCTAGGCTTACTCCTAGCGAAGCCAAGGGGGGTGGACCCTAAAAAAAGAGAAAAATCTAAGGTGTTTAATCTAAAAAAAGAGAAAACAACTAATCTAGGAGTTAGAAATTTAAAAACAAGAACAATGCAATATTCAACTTCATATCATTCATTATCCAACATCATCATCATTGAAACATCAACATCATAAAATAATCAATAACAAGACCAGTGTTGATAATGGGGTCAGATAAAGTGCAGTTGCAATGCTTGAAATAAAATGACAATGTTTTGCAAGTGTTCTTGGTAAATTTTATTATGTTTGTGGTAATGAGTGCTATATTAGGGTGGGGGATTTCCAATATACCGTGAGGTACTGGAAATATGTCTGGAATATGACAAAGGTGGCTCCTCACTTGGAAATGTGGGCTGGATCGGAGTCTCTGGGAGGTGTTCAACACTACACCAAACGAGGGTGCAGTCTAATGGTATCCTAAGGTCGCTACCCAGTGGTTCCTGCTTCTTTTGTGGAATTTCCCCACACAGTGTCAATAAGCGGTTATGTCAGATTTTCATAAATAGGAGGTTAATTAGGAAAAATGAAACTAATTACTAGTCACTAAGTCCCTTTCTAGTATGATCAGCATGTTTAGTTGAGGCTGTAGTGATCTAGATAATAAGATAAGATAAGATAATTTTATTAATGTCCAACTAATGACCACAAAGTAGGTCAACGGGACTGTCGGTTACAATAATGTCCGCGCTATGCGGGAGGATCAACTGGTCCCCTTTTAAAAACAAAGCAATGCAGAAAATTTAAAAGATGAACAAGACTAGCTGGTTGAAGTATGAAGGAGCTCCAACCCCCACCCCGACTTCCGAACTCTGCACTGGGGCGAAGAAGCCCTGGGTAGAAGATCCTGGAGAGGAGAACTGAGAGAAGAGAACTGAGGCTGAGAGAGCAGAACTAAGGGAAGTTCAGTAGCGTCTGCTGACTCGAAGAGGCTGCAGGCCGCCCGCTACGGTGCTGCTTTTTTTGAGGTCTGGAGGACATAGTTTGTCTCTCAGGTAGATGCCTAGAGTAAACCTGTTGTTGAGGTCTCGTGGGTAGAGATCCACGGATCCTCACTGATCTAGAAACTAGATTGATGTCTAAATTTGTAGACCTCTTGGTGCCCCTAGCTAAGGGGAGCACGCTGAAGAACGTTGTGATCCTCTGTGTGGTGTCGAGTCTGGTGGGGGGGCTGAAGAATATGTGCCTGAAGCCTGAGAGTCTCCTCGACATAGAGTGCTAAACATCTCTGATCTGTGTACCTGAAAAAGCTGGCTAGGGTCTAAGGACCTCTGAACAAGCAATGGAACCGTCCTCTGATCTTGTAATATACAGGATATCTGAAGATAAATTGTGTCTTGGTTTCCACTTCCTGTAGGTGACATAGTTGGCAGATCTTGTCCAGCCTATTAATCTAGTGGTCTGTCTCTACCCGAAGTCTATGAGATCCTACTCTAAGTTGCCCGAGGGGGATCCGGAGAGCATGCATCCAATGTTGGAGCGTGTACTGGGGTCGAACAATGAGCCTGTCTCTGATCTCTAGGAAGTGCTATGTGTAGAAGGCCATGTTTGGGCGCAACCCTCGGGGGGGATTGACCCAAGTGATCTGAACGAACTGCCTATAAATATCTTCTTCGATGATCCTATTTAGTTCCTGTCGGGTGGGAAGAAGGTGGACAATGTTTTCTTGTTTATTAAAACCCCAAGAATCTCTTTTCTGGCCAGTACTCAGGGAAGCCCTTATCCTGAAACCCATACTTCGGGAAAGCAAGGGCGGTTAATTAAAACTGAAAAAATGGAAATTGTTAAAAACATGTGAAAAGTTAGGTCATGAGTGAACTTGTGGCCCGCAAATGGAATGGACCAACAAGGTAAATTTTACTAAGTATCGAAAAATTAAATCTAAGCTAAAAAAAATTGCAAACCACAAAATTTGAGTCAACACAGCTCTCCCCTAGGGGGATGCGGTGTGGGCGCTAGGTAGCCCACTTGCTCTTGTTCAATTTTCTTTTTACAATGCAAAAAAAAGTGCCCCAGTCCTTGAAAATTGACTCAAAGGATACAAAAATCATAGAACAAGTATCCAGTTGAAGAGTAATGGTTCTTTGGGTGCCTCTAGATGGCTCAATCTACCAAAAAATGGCCAGAGTTTCCTCCTACCTGTTCATAAAATGCTGCAAAACAGCGAACGAATGTTAGTGAAATGTGCCCAAAAACACTCAGAAAGTGAATTTGGGTCACCACAAGAAATTACTAGAAAAATCTACTAAGTCAATCTATGATAAATCAACGAAAAATAACCAAGGAAAGCAAGTTTTCCTTGGGATCTTGGCTTGCTTTTAAGGCAACCAATAGATGCAATTTAAATTGCTAGATAAGCTTTAAATACAGAGCCAATCATTCTAGTTCAAGCTTTAAAAATGAATGATTTTTCTTTTGATAACTTAAAATAAAATGCTTTAGCAAAAAGATCTAATCTAAGAATGATAAGCTTTTTTGTAAAGGAAATCGATTAGATCTCTAAGAGTAACAGGCAAATCTACTTAAGAATATAAACTAGCATGTAAATCAACTATTACTCTTTCAACAGTAACCAAAAAATAAAAGGATTGAAGAGAGGGGAAGAAGGGAGAAAACTTGAGGTGAAACAAGGAGCTTCAAAGCTTTGCTTGTGGAATGCCGAGGGACTATATCTGCAAAACAAGTGTTAGAAAAGAGAAGAAACAAGCAAGATCTTCACTTATTCAACCGAGAGAACCTGCACATCACAAACTTTGTTAACAAACTGGGAAATCAATATTGCATGCTCATAAACAAATGAAAAATGCAAGTAGGATCTCTTCACAAACATATATAAAAAGTTAAAACAATTATGAAACTGAATTAACTTTTCTCATAAAATTGCTACCAATCCTTCAAATGAGTACACTTTGATACCAATGCAAAACAAAGCCTATGTACAAATTACCTCCATTAAACCAAGATAGTACATCCACTCATCAAAAGCAATGCACAAGAGTAACCTCCAAAGTCTCATTTATTTCTTCAAAAAATATACAAGAGTTACAATGAGCAAGCTTCCAAATCCCAACTCCAACTAGAGGAAAAGGAGACGGCAGCCTTGCTTAAATAAGAAGAATGAGAGAGAGGGTGCACTAGCTAAGTGAGAGGGAGGGTGAATTAGTGGAGAGAATCATGCTACTATTTGGGGCTTGATGGAGGGGGCTGCCCCCACCTATTGGGCTGCCAAAATTCAGCCAAAACGCATCCATGAATTGTGCTGCTCACTCCTTAATGAATGCGCCTCCTTCCTTGGGAAATACGCCCCCCATTAAAGGAGTGTGCCCCCCTCATTGTGGGGAAGAGATTCCTTCTCTTGAGCTTCCATAAATCATTCTAGAAATCAGTTCTTACATCCCTTACATAATTCTGACCTTTAGCTCTTAAAAATCCCCCCAAAATAAGAAATGGATTTTTCTCACTTTTTTCATTTTTTGGCATTTTTTCATACTTTTTTAACTTTTCTGGGAAAAGTGAAAAAATAAGAAAAATAAAGTGCTAGAATACCTAGAAAAGTGGGTCTTGGTGTAAAGTGGGTGCTTTGAACTTGAAAATGAGCACCCCCATGGTAGAAAAGACCCCTAAACCACACTTTCACAACACTTTTAATATTTTTAATTGAACCATTAAAAAATGGCTTAATTTTACGAGAAAAAATTATTTTTTCGACACAAAAAAAAACCTAGGGGGACCTAGCACATGTCCATACGACTCAAAATTAGTGTCTAACATGTTCATATACATTGACCCATGGACTTTAATAACCTCCTAAGGCCTAACCACCATGCCAGGTATTCTAGCTTTCGAGGAGCAGGAGAAAAACTCAAAAATTATGTTCTGCTAAAACGCAAGACATAATTAATAAGTGAAAAACTCCTTGGAATACCTGACTTGATTGACAAGTCCTAGGAAGCGAAGTCATTTAGATAAAAATACCCTGCTAACACACTTTATTACAAACCCCGCAGGGCATGGACATGTGAAGAAAAAATAAAAAATGGCCCTTAAAAAGGCCTGATGGACCTCAGATCACTGATAATGAACATGTAACATGTTCAACTTTGCCCGCTCACTTGAAAGTCCAAGTACAACTTAGCTGGTAACAGCTCCCATTCGAGGTTTATGTAATGATGTGAATATGTTTTATCAGTTCTAAGATTAAAAATTGCAGAAGTCTGAAATTACTTCAAGTTTTTTGTACCTACTCTAGAATTGCATAAATTTTAACTACTTTTCAGTACTTCATCTACGAATCCACTTCCACTAGATCAAATTCGATTCTATCAGTTCCTGAAGCTTGTTAAGACACTAATTAACATATTATATGCCTAAGTTTGCATATTTGTGCCCCTCTCATAGTGTTTGGAACTCCCAAAACTCAAGCTAGTTGTGCAGTCCCGATTACTAGTTTTGTTGGTTTGATCTTCAAGCTCTGCCAAACCTTCCCAAAACTATGATATCTTTTACACAGCAGTAGGTTAGGAGGTTACTGACTGATATCCACTCTCTGGTTACTATCAAGTGTAAGCGGATGGTCTAGTATGCATATGCTGGTGTTCTCAAGAAGCCTTGGAGTAGACCTCAACGACAGTTGTTGTCGAAACATTAGTGGCCCCAGTACATTGTGCATAGGACTATGAAGCTGCCCTTGACTCTGATATCCTTGCTGCTGCACATTTACCTTCAGATTTTGCAAATCCTAAAGGCCTCAAATCCTTAACCCTGGGGGGATCTACCTTGTCAAAGACTAGTTTTTCTATAACTAGTTTTTTGAATAAGTTAATTATTGTTTGATTATCTGAAGTTGGTATAATATCCTTGCTGGCAGTACATGGGATATTACAGTGGTATCAAAGCACTTTCCTCTACTCCTGTGGAAAGTAAGCTCTCAAGTTAAAGAAACTGCAGCCATGAGACTAGCACCAACTAGTGATAATTTTGAATGGGATGAGGAGGAAGTCTTATATGTTGATGGAGGCTTAACAAGAAATGAGGATGATGATTCTTTGTGTGACATTGTGTGCACAGAGAACAGAAGGCCTAATCCATCAGAGTTTAGTGTTGTAGATAGCAGTGTGCTATGGGGGAAAACTTCTAGGAGTTAATCCCTCGGAGTACATCATAGAATACCAAACATTGAGGAAGGAGATCAAGGAGGTATTGCATTTTCGAGACTTCTGCACTTTCAAAGTTGAAAGGTTGTTTTCAAATGAGGATCCTGGTGACAGCACATATCAAAGAAGAGTAAGTCATATTGTCAACAAGGTGTGCAAAGAAGTGAAGCATATGTTGCAGCAAAGTGAAGCATCACCATGCTCTACACCCAATGAGCCAGTGACTAAGGGAGCATCTAGAGATTCTCTTGATTCAAAAAGAGGGAGGCCCTCTGTCAAAAGGCAACCATCAAATGATCATGATAGACCTAGCATTGTGGAAGCTTCCAAAGAGAAAGAAGAACCATGTGCAGCACAAGACCAAGCAAAAGTGTTGAAGTTGTTAACAATGTGGAAAGAGATTCCACTTCGGGATCTTCAAGCTTCTTTGCTGGTGATTTCAAGATCACTGCAGAGGAGATTAGTTCTATTAATGGTGGTGAGACATCTTTTGGATCAGATCCAAAAGGACATAAATCCGATTCATGGTCACCACTTGAGCTTCATAATGAAGCAGAAGATAAGCACACATCAATTGGATGTGAACCAGGAGATTTGGTGGCAGGACAAGCCACCATAGCTCCACCATATGAAGAGACAGATATGATGCAAAGGTATGGTCACCATTCAGATTTTTGTATTCTCTTGTGTCATAATGAAGTTGCAGCCACATCAAAGGAGAGGCTTGGCATGGTTGAGTCTTTGGGTTTTGAGGCTCAGATCTCTGGTGTTAAGGGTGAATGCAGTGATAGGGTTGAATCATTGGAAGGGAGTTTCATGATGCCCACATGATGGAGGATCTCACATATGGCAGCACACACTGTGTTGTCAATGAGACATTGAGTGACTTGGAGAGCTTATTCCTAGTCACCAAAGAGAGAAACCATGAGCCACCTAGTTCTCTAAGTGGTGAACCAAAAGAAGACATAGATGAAATCCTTACTAATGAGGGTTGTTCAACAAAAGACCAGGGTGTTCATCCCCTGGATCCTACCTCCAGTACTACAGAGGAACAATCGAGAGAGATAAGTGACAGTCTGGACATGGTTGAAAGAGCACTTACAGATGGATGCTCAAGTCTCTATATGGGTGACATAGAGATAAGTTTTGAAGAAACAATTGCAAGCACAAATTCCCTTGAGCATGAAGATGAAGAGCTTGTAACAGCACAAGTTTTTCTAGGATCAACTTTTCAATCACCACTTGAACTACATGGTAAAGTTGATCTCATTGAAAAAGAGGAGGTTCATCCTCAAGAACCACACTTCCTTGCAAGATCATTGAGGATGAGAGAAAAGGAGATTAGGAAGGTCATGAGCACTTTGCATGGCACCAATGCATTGGTGTCACATTGTTGTTGGAGAATGGAGCAGAACTCTTCCATTAAAGAATTGGAAAAGATTCGAGAAGCAGTGACAGACATAAGAGGTGCACTTTTGCAACTACTTTTCGATAGAGATCATCTTCTTGAGATTGTGAAGATGCATCATAGTGCCTCATTAGAATATGAAGAGGAGATTGACAAGCTCACTTATTAGTTGGAATCTACATATGATTCTTTGAGGTGCACTCAAGGGGCCCTTCAAGAATCAAGAATGCAGAATGATCAACATCGAAAGGAGTTGAGCTCATCACACCCTCCATCCTGCATGGAAGATAGTCATTTGCACATGGAAGGTGACATAGTGGATTTAATGGAGGAGCCTCATGTGAGAGTTGAACATGAGGTAAATTTAGATTTGCAAGTGCTTAAGGAGAACAAAGATGTAGAATATTTTGGCCAAGCGCTTGTTGGTATGAAGAAGGGCACGGAAGAGGACTCAGCTATGGGAGTGATAGTTGAGGACATGTCACTCGGATCAGTAGGTATGTGTGCTTATTTATCCAAGGATTGTATAGATAAATACATAACAGAGATGAAGATCCAAGAGTACACTAATCTTGCTCACCTTGGTAGGAGATTCTTTCACTTCATTCACTGGGATATTTTGTGACTAAGAAGAGCAAACAAAAATGCATGTCCTTGAGAAGAGAGCGTCCATAGGGGAAGTTGTCTAAGAGTTAGATGTGCATCAAGAGGACCATGGACTGCCCCTATGGGAGGTAGATCCTACTCTAGAGGAGATGGTTGATCAAAGTCCATATGGATCAGCAAACAATATTTCTTATTGATCCATTGATTGGATGGATAGAGGCATCATTGAAATGAAGACTCTAGGAGGTAAAGGTTTCTTCTTTTTATGCAATGAAGTTTTTTTTATATAACTAAAATTTTCCTGACATGCGAGCAGCAGCAAAGGCATGTTTTTCAGCCATTTGATACCTTCAATACACATGCACACAAGGCTTGGGTGTGCAAGTACATAGTGAGAGTTTTCAAAAGCAATGGAAGTGAAGAGATTTCGAATTGGTTACGGGATCCTGACATCCTTCGAAATGTCACATTGTTTCAGATGATCAATATGTTTGGAAGAATGTTGCTTAATCCATGGGATCCTGGCATTCCTTGGATTGATAGTTTGTTCCTGGTGGCATTTGAGTTTAGGAGAAAGCAACATAGTTAGTGGGATCCAGGAGGGCGAGCCAGCCTACATTTCTTGAAGTCCATCTTTGTTGAGTAGTGATTTAGTTCCTTGCATGGGAAACCGTATGAAGGATCTAACTCTTGGGAAAGACATGAGCAGCAGCAGCATGATGGACTCTCTCAGAGTTAACTGGGGAGTTTAGAGATACATTGAATTGCCGGAGCATGCTTTGAGTAGAGCATATGTTTCATTTCCATTAAATTGATTAGACCCATGATTCTGATGATTTCAGTTGTGGTGCACAGAGTTGATGACTTCTATGGTCATCAATATGATGAGAGGCAGAAAATTCATAAGCATGCTTGGGATGGAGATGCATTGTTAGTCCTTGAACTAAATTGCTTGAGGACAAGCAATCTTAGGAGGGGAGGATCTGTCATGTTCCCAAATTTTGCTATGGTCCAAGACATAATTTTGGCTTAAGTCACCTAGGTTAAAATTATTAAATTGATGGTTAAGGGTGGAAATTTTCCTAAGTAAGATGTCCAAGGGTGTAATTGAAGATTAATTGGACTTGTTGTCACCTAATACACACCTGGGGGGACTCAGCTTGAAACCTTCAAGCCGCTTGGTGTGTCCTTGGGGGCAAGTGAGAGTCAAGTGTTGTCACCTGATTACTCGACTCCTCCGTCTAGGCTTACTCCTAGCGAAGCCAATGGGGGTGGTCCCTATGAAAAATAAACTAAGGCTTTTAATCTATAACAAAGAAAAGTTTGTTCTAGGAGTTACAAGATGATGAGATGATGAAATATAACAACTAAGCACTGCTTGCAAATTAAATCAATTGACTAACCCAACACAAGATAGATAAGCATTCACGACATTTATGATTGAAACTTAAGGCATGGAAAATTAAAGACCAATGCCGAGAATGTAAAAATGCTTGCAATTGCTGCTGTGTAGGGTTGCTTGTGTAGTCTCAGTGAAAGTATTGCAGTGTCTCAGTTGGTAAATTTTATGATTATTAAATGAGTGGATTAAGGAGTGGGTTAATCCTTGGTTTGGCCCAAAAGATACCTAACCTTCGAAATGAGTGCTCTAGCAACCTTACCAAGTGTCCAACCAGGCGCGAATGAACCGGCTTAAGAACCTACTGACTTTGTGGATTCAGTCCATGCAACCTCCCGAGTTCTTAAGATTCAATTCTAATGGATTGTCCTATTAAAACTAAGTACCTTGCACCCGTTTCTGATTGAGCCAACTATTCCGACTAAGCTGTAGTAGTCAAGAGCATACTTCGGGTTTGGGGCGTAGTTCATTTTATTAAAATGTGTGAGTGGATGATTAATCTACACTAAACCCCAAGAATATACAGCAAGGGGGGTTAATTTTAGGATTAAATTTTAAGAACAGAAGTAATGATTGAATAAAACACAAAAGCATATAACAAACTGATAAACGGGTCCTCGGAGGACGTTGTGTGCTTGAGTGAGTTGTTTAATTACTATTGCTCAAATGAAACTAATCTAAAACGAAAAAAGTTAGGAAAAGTGCGAAATCCCCCCTGGGGGAATGGGGTCAGGCGCTGGAATTGCATGTTATGCTCTTTTTATTCTTTGTGTTACAATATAAAACTTGAAATAGAACACTACTTGCCCTTTATGCTTAGGGAACAAGTCAGTTTACAATTTAAGAGACAAACGAAACAGTGCTTGAAACTAGGTCTCTGGATTATTCTGGAAGTTCCAAATGCAAATTTTTTATGTGTTTTCTTACTCCAGCCTACTCTGAAATCAAAACAGATCAGCGAACTATGTTGGTTAGAAAAATTAATCAAAACACTTAAAGAGTGTTCTGATAATGCCTAAAAATGCAAAAAATTGAAACTAGCTTAAGCTAGTATGCAAAAAACTTGTTTTTGGGCAATTTATTGAGTTTTTAAATGACCTTAAACTATTTTCTGATGTGCAGAACCAAAAAACCAGCGAGCTAAAAAAGGTGAAAAATAATCTAAAACATGATCTAAACTAGCTTTTATTCATGATGCATACTATGTAAAAAAAGTGGAAAAATAAACTAAGTAAGGCAAGCTAGAAAGCTTGCCTTCTTAGGGTCTTTACTTGCCTCTTTAAGAGATGGCAAATAAATTGTTTTGGCACTTTGACTTGCTTAAATAAAACTTTTAAAGCACTAAAAATCTCAAAATTTTCTTTTTTGATCTACACTTTTAAAAGCTTGAAAAGATGAGAAAATTTGCAATCTGGATCTTCAATCAAATGAAACTTTAACTTGTTTGGATTGCAAGAATTAGATCTATTTAAGATGCAACTTTGGATCTAGATCTAAAGAGTAGAGAGATAGTAACCAATTTAGACTTAGAAAATGTGGATCTTGAAGTTGAAACCTGGGGGGTTTGAGCGTTAACTTTGGGCGATGGAGTTGTTCTCTTGAAGGACCGGAGAGATGGAGCATTGTTCGAAGGTTCTAGAAGATGAGCAAGCTAACATGCTTGGTACTTCTTCCAGCGTAGGTTACCTGCAAAAGGATCTCACCACACTTGTACAAGAAGATCAAAAATATCTGTGTCTGCAAATAAAAAGAGTGATCAAAGATGTGAGTTCAAACAAGAAACTGTATATCTTTGTTAATTCTTCTACCATTCCACAACAACAAATAATCTATAAAGCATTACTTGATGTTCTTACTGAAATTAATTTCCTTCCAAAGACAGATCTATCTCAACAATATATAAGACATATGAAATCAATACAGGTTACCTCATAAGCAAAGCTTAACACATCATGCCTCCACAAAACACTTCAGGACTAGCCTCCAAAGCCTTATTTTATTACTCAAATATGTAGAAAATGATACAACAATACAAGAGCAGACGTTCCACCTTCAAATCCTTTACAATGGAGCCAAGCTCCTCAACATATAGCATAAGGAGAGTGAGCTAGGGCACAAAACCCTAAGGAGACAAAGCTCCTAGTTTGTAGAGAAAGAAACTTTAACCACCAATGAAGAAACCTTTCTCAAATGGCAAAAAACCAATCAAAATAGAAGATGTCGAGTTGATGAAGAGACTACCCACGCATGGAGATGAGGATGGCGAGTTGTTTCCTTGCTTTCAAAAGCTTTACGTTGAGAAGAAATGATTGGTCCTTCAAATAGAAACTTACCCATATGCGTGGTGCCACCTCAAGAGGTAGGCATCCAACCTTTTTCAAACTCATCTTTAATCACAACGACAACAAGGCCGTGGAAAGGCTGGCCCACGTGAAGAATCTGTACGGATTTGATTTGCTGCTCATAACCTTTTTAAAAATGAATTTAATACATATGCCTTGCCACTTCATTATAGTCACCCATCTTACTTGTGCTAATGCAATGTCATTTAGTGGGCCTTACAACTTGCAACTCGCCCAACACCTTTGTACGGCTGGCCCACGTGAAGGTTGAGCGAATATTACCCATGAGAAATTCACATTTTGACTTTTGAATAAATTTATAACATATGCTTTGTCCATAGCATAAAGTCGTTCATGTAATTTGACTTATGCCATGTCAATTTGGCATGTGCCAAATAGTCATTTCTTAATATTTTAATTATTTGCCATAGTGTACTTTGTTGCACTTTTAGCATTAAAGTGCCAAAATGTAGCTCTGATAGGAAAAACTGCTCCAAGGGGGTTTTCAGTAGCCCGAAATGTAGGAAAACCGGGGTACCGCAGTAAAGAGGATGCTCTGAGCTTGAAAACGAGCATCCTTGCGCCAAAATCCGACTCCGAATCAAACTTTTATCACCTTTTGAAATTTTTTAATTAAACCATTAAAAATGCGAAAAAAAAAAAAAAAAAAAAAAAAAATAAAATAAAATAAAATAAAATAAAATAAAATTAAATTAAATTGTCGGAATTGATTGAAACTTCAGAGGGACCTAGTATATGACCAAACGACAAAAACTTAGTGCCTAGCATGTTTATAAAGGTTATGAAATGGGCTCTGATAATCCCCTAAGGCCTAACCCCCACTTTGGGCATTCCAGCTTTGGAGGTGCAGGAGAAAAACTCATCAATTATACTCGGCGGAAGACAAAGCATAATCGACAAGGGAAAAAAACTCCTTGGAATACCTTCTTTGGTTGTTAAGTCCTAGGGAACTGAGTCACTCAAAAACCACCATGCAAGTACACTTATTACAAACCCCGTGGGGCATGGTCATGCATTACAAAACATTAAAAAAGGAGCCCTAAATAGGTCGAACTTGGAACTTCTGAACTCTAAAAAAGGCACAAGTAAATGTGCAATACCGACAGCTCACTGAAGTCCAACTGTAATGCAACTCAGTTGGTAACATCTGGCTCCAACTGCGGGACGTCTGATTAATCTTTCTTAGGAAAGGAGATCATTCGAGAACTCCAGATTCTCAGTTTCCTTTGATTATCTCTTCAGTCGGCTGGAGAGTTGAGGCTGCTACAGCTAGTTGGTCTACTTCCTTATTTTCTTCCCTAGGTACTGATGTGATGTTTAGGGCATCAAATAGTTCCATTGTATCCCAACAAGCATTCCTATACTTCCTGAGCCTTTCACTCTTGCATGCAAAGATGTTCTTGATTTGACAAATAACTAAGTCTGAATCTCCCTTTATACTTAGAATTGTTATACCCATGTCTTTAGCTATTTCAAGGCCTTGCAAGAGTGCTTCATATTCTGCAACATTGTTTGAAGCATCAAACTCAAGTCTGAAAGCAAACTTGAAAGTTTGCTGAGATGGAGAAGTAATAACAATTCCAACACCCTTTCCTGATCTAGAAAATGCACCATCAAAACTCATCCTCCACAACCCATTTACTCTATCATGTTTTATCTTTCCTTTAATAGGAGCTAATGTGTTTGCCAAAATGGAGTAGTTCCTAGAACGATCCGACTTGTGAACATATTCATTATCTAACACATTAGGGTCTTCGACATGGAATTTTCTTTCCTTTTCCCTATATAACCTAACATGAGCATCTTCGTTAGCTGGGATCATGGCATAGTCCAATCCATCTGTATGCAACCACCAAGGGAAGCAGTCCATTTTCTAGATAGCAACATGACCCAAGTGTTAGGGACATCGATCACCACTACATCCATAGTCAAATTCACATTAGGATATGCAGCTAACTTAATAGGTAAGTTCATGATAATGCCCATGGTATCAATCTCTCTAGAATCCATTGCACGCACATTCTGATAAGGTCTTGTGACTTTCAGGTTCAATTGTTCCATGACTTTTTTAGTTATGACATTGGATGCAGCACCTGAATCAAGCATGCAATTATGGAGCAACATGTTGTTGACAACTAAGGATACATAGAAAGGAGGATGCTCTTCCTTGCGAGGATCTAGACTATGTAATATAATAGGAAGATCTTCATTGATTTTCTTAGGAATATTAGGAATGATTTGTTGAGGTTTCTCAGGAATGACTTCTTTTGGTTTTTCCTGAACTTTATCCTTAGTCTTTTCTAGGACCTTCTCCTTAGGTTTTTCATACACAACTTCTGTGGGTGCTTCATCAATATTTCCACTAGCTTCTAAAGACTTTATCAATCTATCCTTTTGACCTGGCATTTTAATGACTTCAGTTACAAGAACCAACATTTTAGCACCAGCTAGCCAGCTAACAACATCAACATTCAGTTCTAGGGAAGGAAGATGAGTTGCCTTAGGAATATGCAGATCTGATTTGATGGGGATGGCAGTTTTCCTTCTCTGATAGGTGAAGCCTTTGAACTTCGCTAATTCTTTGATCTCTTCAAGTGTAGGTTTCTCTCCATAAATTTTTGTAACATTGTCCTTTTCTTGTGCCATTTCCTTAGCTTGTTTCCAAACATCCTTTGGCAAAGTGTGAGTTTTACCAACATGATTGATATACTCAGGTTGATTTGAATACCCTACAAAGTTGTTGACTTCAGGAGGACCTTGTTCATTTACGTAGTTAAACTTAGGACAAGTTGACTCATCATGAAATTCATTGCAAGCCCTACAGAAAGGGGGCACCTCTTCCATAACCATGTTGGCTGAATCAAGTTGACTAGGGATCCTTTAATTGTTGGATGGATACTTTTGCTTCCATTCATTGTTCTGTCTGGGAGGATACCTATTGGAAGGCATGTGAGATTTTTCTCTTTCCATAGCAATGACTCTGTTTTGCATGGAATTCATTTGTGCAGCATGATTGGATTCCATAGCTTTGATTACATCTGTCAATTCTCTCAAAGGATCTTTTGCTAGGTCCTTGCTATTTGTTGATGCTAACTTGTCTTTGTTGTCTGACTGTTTTGATGAAGTAACTCTGGTGAAACCTGGAAGATTGGACTTTCCGGATGACTGCATGTTCTTATCAATCTTTTCAACTATAACTTGGGCTTTCTTAAGATCAGCAAGTTCTTTATCCCTAAGTTGATATCTCATCTCTCCATTGAAAGATTCAATATAATGTATGAGGATTGAGCCATCAGGAGGCTTAATCTCGACATGCAAGCTAGAGATGAGATTGTTGAATCTTTTGTTGAACTCTTCCATAGGCTCATTCTCATTCTTCTTCATGTTGTTTAGGGACGCTAACAGGTACCTATCTTCTTTCTTGTCTCCCCACTTGGCTAGGAAACCCTTCTCAAACTCTTTGAATGTTTTGAAATTGTCGGCATCTAGGTCTGAGAACCAATCAAAGGCATCTTCTTCTAAGGATAGCGCAAACAACTTCATTTGCACATCTTCATATTTAGCGTTAAGACACCATTTACTGAAGTATTGTGAAAACAGTTTTAAATGTGCCTTAGCACTTATTGCATTGTTTCCCTGAAATGAAGGCAACTTTTCAATTGCCTTCTCAGTTACGACATGAGGGTACTCTACGATTGCAGTAAAGTCTAAAGGGATGAAAAAATCTCCCATGTCTTCTGTTGGATTAGACTCTTGAAAAAGATGGTGAATATCTAAAATTGACTCAAGTCTAAGATTTTCGAGTATTCTCCGAGAGTTTTGTTTATTCAATCTTCTTCTATATACCTTTTCAGGTTCAGGAATAAAATTGAATAATCCTTCCGAATTTCTTCTTGTTGAATACTTCGTTGAATTGTTTAAAAGTGGAGTTGCCAGATGGACCGAGTAAAAATTAAATACTCACAAGATACATCAAACAAAGTAAAAAAACAAACAAAAACAAACAAAGGTCGTGACCAAGCTCCTCAATATATAGCACAAGGAGAGTGAGCTTGGGCGCAAAACCCTAAGGAGACAAAGCTCCTAGTTTGTAGAGCAAGAAACCTTAACCACCAATGAAGAAACCTTTCTCAAATGGCAAAAAACCAATCAAAATAGAAGATGCCGAGTTGATGAAGAGACTGCCCACACATGGAGATGAGGATAGCGAGTTGTTTCCTTGCTCCCAAAAGCTTTACATTGAGAAGAAATGATTGGTCCTTCAAATAGAAACTTACCCATATGGGTGGTGCCACCTCAAGAGGTAGGCATCCAACCTTTTTCAAATTCATCTTTAATCACAACGACAACAAGGTCGTGGAAAGGCTGGCCCACGTAAAGAATCTGTACAGATTTGGTTTGCTGCTCATAACCTTTTTAAAAATGAATTTAATACATATGCCTTGCCACTTCATTATAGTCACCCATCTTACTTGTGCTAATGCCATGTCATTTAGTGGGCCTTACAACTTGCAACTCACCCAACACCTCCGTACAGCTGGCGCACGTGAAGGTTGAGCGAATACTACGCATGAGAAATTCACATTTTGACTTTTGAATAAATTTATAACATATGCTTTGTCCATAGCATAAAGTCGCTCATGTAATTTGACTTATGCCATGTCAATTTGGCATGTGCCAAATCAATGCTGTTGGGAGTGGGGAGCGAAGCGGGGAGCGGGAGCGGGAGCGGGAGCGAAAAGCAAAATTTTCAAAAGCTTCCGTTTCGGGAGCGTTTTCGGGAGCGTTTTTTATATAATATATATTTTAATATATTTTGATGCATATAAATTAAAAAAAACATGTATTATGCCAAATTAGCTATAGAAAACATCAAAACATAAAATCTAGATATTGATATAACCATTTAGTACACATTGATATAACATTAATGATTAATCATCTCGTCTTCTAGATTCTAGGAGCTATAACTTATAACATTTTCATTAAATGAGCATCATCAAATCATCAATCATCAACAACATCAACCTTCAAATTTCAACATATAATATTTGCCATCAAACTAGGCCATAATGTTTACAAAATAGGCCAAGCCGCCAACCACCAAAATAAACATGAAAATGAAATACAAAGTACAAACTACAAACTACAAAGTACTATGAATCTACTAAGCTTTCCGCTTGCCACGAGTAACTTCCAATTTATTTTCCCGTGTTCTAGGTGGAATAGGTGCTGGTGGAAGTGATCGTGGAACATGAGTAGAAGATGAATGGCCCCCGCGGGCTGAAATTGGATGTTGTGAAGCTAAAGGCAAAACTCCTACATCTGGAAAGTTGCTTCTGCTTGGGGGTGGCATCTCTGTAGGGGTAGTCTGAATTGGATCATCATGATCACCCAATAGTTCAGCCTCCAAGCGCTCTAATGCTATGGCTCCATCCTCCACATTAGCCTCCTCTGGATTGTTGTCCCAAGTCAAAAATGTTCTATCATTCTTGGCCGCCTCACAATAATGGGACAACAACCTCAAGTTGTAGTGCACATAAACCAAGCTTTCTGCGCGATCTACATTCAGACTGTTTCTCTTTACACTGTGGATGAAGTTGTAGGTGCTCCAACACCTCTCTGCAGAAGAGCTATTAACAACCTGTGATAGCACCCTCAGTGCCAATTTATGCAAATATGTGGCTCCAGAGCCATGCATGTTCCACCAATGGATAGGATCCAATCTGTCTCGATCTTTGGTTGCAAACAGCGAACCAAAGCGTCCATGCTCACTTATGTATATGCTCAACTCACTCCGTACTTGAGCACACTCTTCCTCATCAGGGACCAACTTTTCTAATGCAAGCATATACCCAGCAGCAACCTCTGGATCTGTGTGGGGTTTTTTCCTGACTCCACCCCCAGGTGCAGGTTGGGCCAACCAAATTGGAGAATAGTATTTTGGAGTGAGGACATATGCAAGGGCATGGAGTGGAACATTTAGATTATCCCACCTTTTGACCACAAGTTTATGAATATGGTCATACAAGACTGCATCTCTTTGCTCAACAATGTCTTTGATTTGACCAAGCATGCTATCCATCTGCTCATATACCTCCCCAATCACCGGCTGATCTGTATCTGCAAAACGAATCATGTTATAAACTGGCTTGGTGAACTGCAGAACATACCTAACCTGTGACCAAAAATGACCTTCAAGAACGGTGTCCTCCACCTCCTGAAAGTCACTTCTATCCGATGCACTTGCAACTCTGTCTTTCAATTCCTGCCATGGATCACTTGATACCATACTAGCCAATGCCTCTCTTACCTTCAAAAGCCTCCTGAAGGTGAGGTAGTAGCTAGCAAATCTAGTCTTTGCAATCTTCAATAAATCCAACTTAGAGTGATTGTGAAAAATGTGGTGGGCCATGCTATGATTGGTAATAAATTTGATCATTTTCTTACCTCTCTTGTACAAGGCACCAATCCATCGATAATTAGGGTCCTTCATCTTAACAATATCACGCATCAAAAGGTTCAATGTGTGAACCAAACACCCTGACCAAAATATGTTGGGATACTTATCCATAATGATTGCTCCTGCTGCCTTACAATTAGCAGCGTTATCAGTGATAACTTGAATGACATTGTATGGCCCAATCTCCTGAATGGTTTTAAGTAAAGGTTGTGCAATATTAATAGCGGTCTTGTAGCGATCTGAGTAGTCATGGGCTGAAAGGAAGACCGCACCGCTAGCAGAAACGCCAAGAATATTTATCAACGGCCTGCCTTTAACATTTGTCCACCCATCAGATACAATGGATACCCCATAGTTGGACCAATCATTTGTGAACTTTCCAAGAGCACTATTGATTTTGGCTTTTTCCTTGTCAAGTCCCACGGTTCTAGCTTTGTCATACCCAGGGCTTCTGTATCCTTGAGGGCCACCATTGATTGCTTGTACCATTTCATGCCAATTGGGTGAGCGAAGAACATTGAATGGCACACCACATGCATAGAGAAACCTATAAACTTTTGAATCCACATCATCTCTACAACCTTGGTCAAGGAAATCGGATAATGTTCTTCCTCGTATAGGCGAGACTCCATGGGGAGATGAGGCTCCCGATCGAGCCGATGATGATCCAGCAGCACCTCCACTACCAAACATTCTCTGTGGGGATTCAGAATCAACCCTCGATCTCTTGGACTTGTTTTGAGCGGCCTCTTCTTCCATCCTGTATTTGCTTCTCTCTTTAGCTCCCACTTTGTCACAAGTTTTGACTCCATGAGACTTACCTACATCGCATGGCATAACCCCACACAAATGCTTTCTCACCCGAGTATATGAACCTGTGTATGTTTTCCCACAATGGGGGCATCCAAACTTTGTGGTTCCACCCCCTCTCCCTCCCCCTTGCCTTGTCACATACTTCCACAAAGGTGTTGTGTCTTTTTGTTTTTGCCCCACATAACCCTCACCCTCATCCTCATCATCATCACCCTCTTCCCCTTCCTCCTCTTCTCCTTGGTATGCATCACTCTCTACCTCTTCCCCCTCATCACTACCACCACCACATCTACTTCCCAACACCATCATAATGAGAAGAAGTGGAATGAAAAACCAAAACCAAATACCCATCATGTTTCTTGATTCAAGATGAGAGTCACTTGTTCCCTGCAATAGAATGATGGAGAAGAAGATATTGGAAAGAGTAGGAGAAGAGAACATTGCAAGTTTTCCATTTTTTAACATAGTGAAAAAAAAATTGCAAAAACAAACAAAGAAGAATGTATAGAGCCTACCTTTTAGCTCTTCAATGGTGGTTGAATGTCTCTATGAAAGCTTCAATCTCCCTTGCAAGCTCTCTCCCCTTCAATCTCCCCTTCAATCTCCCATTCAATGCTCAAACTCAAAGCTCTCAAACTCCTCCCAATCAAACAAATGAGCAATGGAATGAGTCCAAATGGACTCATTCACCTTTTAATGGCCCAAAGTGACCTATCCCAACAAACAAAACCCTAAAAAAAAATTCCAAAACTCATAAAAAAATTTCAAAAATCCGCCCGTCCGCGGAATCGGCCTCGGAATCGATTTAGGAATCGATTTTTTTTTCGGGTTCGACTGGGAATCGATCCGGGATCGACCCGGGATCGACTTGGGAGCGACAATTCCCCAGCGAATTACCATTTGGCAGGGATCGTTTTTTTTGCCTTCAATTCGCGAACTGAAAAATCGATTCCTGACGGAATCGATCCCAATTCGCGCTTCCAACATCGATCCCTCATCGATTCCGTCTGGAGCGCGATTCTGGATCGATTCGAGGGGGGGGGGGGGGTCGATTCCAAGCTGCTTTGTGCCAAATAGTCATTTCTTAATATTTTAATTATTTGCCATAGTGTACTTTGTTGCACTTTTAGCATTAAAGTGCCAAAATGTAGCTCTGATAGACAAAACTGCTCCAAGGGAGTTTTCAGTCGCTCGAAATGTAGGAAAACCGGATATTGGGGTAAAGAGAATGCTCTAATAAGCTTGAAAACGAGCATCCTTGCGCAAAAATCCGACTCTGAATCAAACTTTTATCACCTTTTGAAATTTTTTAATTAAACCATTAAAAAATGGCTTAAAAATGCGAAAAAATATTTTTTGTCGGAATTGACTGAAACTTCAGGGGGACCTAGTACATGACCAAACGACAAAAACTTAGCGCCTAGCATGTTTATAAACGTTATGAAATGGGCTCTAATAATCCCCTAAGGCCTAACCCCCACTTTGGGAATTCCAGCTTTGGAGGTGCAGGAGAAAAACTCATCGATTATACTCGGCTGAAGGCAAAGCATAATCGACAAGGGAAAAAAACTCCTTCGAATACCTTCTTTGGTTGTTAACTCCTAGGGAACCGAGTCACTCAAAAACCACCATGCTAGTACACTTATTACAAACCCCGTGGGGCATTTACAAAACATTAAAAAAGGAGCCCTGAACAGGCTGAACTTGGAACTTCTAAACTCTGAAAAAGGAAAAAGTAAATGTGCAATACTGGCGGCTCAATGAAGTCCAACTGTAGCGCAACTCGGTAACAGGACTAAGGTGGGCCACCTAAGATATTATATTCCCAATTTGAGTTGCTTGGGAGAATTATTAATAATTTGGGAATAAATGGACCAATAATATTTTTGCATAAGTTAATATTATTAACATGGGCCTTATATTTGAGAATAATATTTATTTGGGATTAAAATTAGGAAGGAACATAATTTTGAGTTATTTAATACTTCTAATATTTTCAATGAGTTGGAATTTGGCTAAATGGCCCAAGGCGGCTCATAAGGAAGGTGGACCACACTCACTTGCCTTTTAAAAGAATAGAAACTGGAAGAAAGCATGCCAAAATCAAGGTGTCAACCAAAACAGAAAGAAACTGGTAAAAGCAGGAACGTGCATAAAGCAAGCTAGTGCATAAAGCAAGCAAGTGCAGAAAAGCAGGAAACATCAAGAAATCAAGAGAGGGCACAATTTCCTAAAGCAAGGAAAAGTCATAAAGCAAAGGAAGCATAAATCATGGAAAAGCATACTAAAGCAAGGAAAGATAACAAAGCAAGAAAGTACTTCAAAGCAGCAACTCCTAATTTAGCTAAGGAGGGTGCATGGGCTAATGTAGCTTGTCCAAGAAGCTAAGAAGATTATAAAAGAAAGAGGGCACACCACAATCACATCTTTTGCTAGTTTGTATATTGTCAAGAGAGCTTTGCCTCTTAGGTTGAGTGTTGTGCCTTAGCCAAGCTTGGGTGATGTGCCCCAAGGTTAACATTGATCCAGTCTTATGTTCTATTGTAGCCATCGAAGTATGATGTGCAGGTCCTGAAGTCCATTCAAGCTGATTCGATAGTTAGAAAAAGAAATATCAAGCATCCAATTCGATATTCTCTAGTATTCTCATTCTCTTCTACCCCCCTTCTATCCTATGAAGATGCTCAAAATTTGATGTATCCGAGAAGCCTCTTAGCTGCCATTCAAGATTTATGTAATGATGTGAATATATTTTATCAATTCTGAGATTAAAAATTGCAGAAGTCCAAAATTACTTCAAGTTTTCCGTACCTACTCTAGAATTGCATAAATTTTAACTAGTTTTCAATAATTAATCTGAGAATCCGCTTCCACTAAATCAAATTCGATTATATCGGTCCCTGAAGCTTGTTATGTCACTAATTAACATATTCCATGCCTAAGTTTGCATATTCGTGCGAATCTCATAGTGTTTGGAACTCCCAGAACTCAAACTAGTTGAGCAGTCCCGATTACTAGTTTTGCTTGTTTGATCTCCAAACTCTGCCAAACCTTCCCAAAACTATGATATCTTTTACGCGACAATAGTTTAGGAGGTTAATGACTGATATCCACTCCGTAGTTACTGTCAAGTGTAAGCGGATGGTCTAGTATGCATACATTGGTGTGCCCAGGAAGCCTTGGAGTAGACCTCAACGACAGTTGTTGTTGAAACATAAATGGCCCCAATACATTGTGCATAGGACTCTGAAGCTTCCCTTGACTCTGATATCCTTGATGCTGCACATTTAGCTTCAGATTTTGCAGATCCTAAAGGCCTCAAATACTTAACCATGGGGGGGGTCTACCTTGTCAAACAAGAGTTTTTCTGTAACTAGTTTGTTGACTAGTTTTTTGAATAAGTTAATTATTGTTTGATTATTTGAAGTTGGTATCAGAGCGCTTTCCTCTACTCCTGTAGAAAGTAAGCTCTCAAGTTAAAGAAACTGTAGCCATGAGACTAGCACCAGCCAGTGATAATTTTGAATGGGATGATGAGCAAGTATTCTATGTTGATAGAGGCTTAACAAGAAATGACGATGATGATTCTTTGTGTGACATTGTGTGCACAGAGAACAGAAGGCCTAACCCATCAGAGTTTACTGTTGTAGATGTTAGATTTTTATCATTTAATTCAATATGATCTAGGATCTTATCTGAGAGACTAACAAGCACAGCAAATCAATCACAAGAGACAATAGACACAAAGCATTTCACCGGGGAAGCCATAAAGGAGAAAACCCCGCAACTTCCTCAAAGATAGAATGAGCACTAATGCAAAACCCCAAAACAAAGAGATAGACTCCAACAGCTCCTCCTCCTCCACTTGTGTGAACTTGTCTCTCTCTCACTTATGCGAATGGATGAGTGAGTGAATGATTCAAATGAGAGAGTCACACTCTCTATTTATACTTTACTTCACTTGACTTTTTACCCTCACTGGGCCGACTTCTCCTAGGAGTGTCTAATAACCCATTATACCCTAACTCTAGGCCGACCCCACTAGGGGAGTCTAATAACCCACTCAAGTACAATGATAACCTTCCCGATCGGAGGAATGAAACCTCTTCGTCGGAAGTATAATGACAACATAAAATACAATATAAAATATACAAGTGAAATACATTCTGAAGTTACAAATACATTAACACTCCCTCTTAACTATGAAGGTATTCTCTTGACACAGTTCATCAGCACAAGTCATCGTCATCAAAACTGGATCATCGTCACTGTTGCTGCTATCTCAATCATCAATCTCCAATCTACTCGTCATAGGAAGTTCTACAAAGCCGGCCCTTTTTCATGTTGGATGTAGGCCTAGACTCCATGTAGGTCTTCATCATCTCTACGAGCAAGCCATCAAGTAGGTACATCTAAGGACTGATTACACTGCCTCTGCAAAACCTGTAAGATCTCCCAAGACTGATTATATGCCACTACAAAACCTGAAGAAGCATCTCAGGACTGATTATATGCCTCTACAAAACCTGTGTAGCCTACTGTCACCTCATCATCTTCAGATCATCTCATCATCAACAGAGCACAGCCCAGATGCACATAACACAGCACTTACACTCACCGGCATGGGAGGACTTCCTACCACCATCCGAGAAAGGCTCAACAATTACATCAACGACCATGGAAGGACTAACCTCTGACCATGTCGGAAAAGCTTCAGCAATTACATCAACGACCATGGAAGGACTAACCTCTGACCATGTCGGAAAAGCTCGGCAATTACATCAACGACCATGGAAGGACTAACCTCTGACCATGTCGGAAAAGCCCCGGCAATTACATCAACGATCATGGAAGAACTAACCTTTAACCATGTCGAAAAAGCCCAACCCTTACATCTACACCACGGGAGGACTTTCCTACCACCATGTGAGAATGGCTCAGCCCTTACATCTACACCATAGGAGGACTTTCCTACCACTATGTGAGAATGGCTCGTGTGCATTTGCGTCTTCCAGACTCATCACTTCCCCTTGGAAGGAACCTCGATCTGAAGTACACCAAGCTTCTCTCTGAAGTATTCAAACTTCACTCTGGCCAACGACTTGGTCAATACATTGGCTATCTGCTCGTCCGTCGCAACATACGGGAGCTTCATTGCTCCTCTCTACACCATATCCCTGATATAGTGATACTTGATCTCAATGTGCTTCGACTTGTCATGGAACATTGGGTTCTCACACAACTCTGGTTGTCGCAATATATACAAGTTGCATCCAACTGGAGATCAAACAAATCATACAGTAGCTTCCTTAGCCATACTGCCTCACAACTAGCCAAACAGGCTGCGACATGCTCTGCTTTGGCTGTACTCAGTGCCACGCAGGACTGCTTCCTGCTAAACCAAGAGATCACACCTAATCTCATACTGAAGCCGCACCCCGAAGTGCTCTTCCTATCAATGGCACTGCCTGCCCAATCCGAATCAACATAGCCCTCCAAATTAATTTTCTGATTCGCACCATACTTGAGCCCATAATCAATTGTACCCTTCAGGTACCTCAGAATATGCTTTGCAGCAATCAAGTGAACATGTCTCGGATCCGTCAGGAACTGGCTCAATGTGTTCACAGCAAAGCAAATATCTGGCCTTGTATTCGTCAGGTACATCAAGGACCCAATCATCTAACGATACATCGTGGCATCAACCGACTCTGATGAAGCATCACTCAATAGCTTCAGGTTCGATGCCATAGGTGTGGCCATGGCCTTGCAGTTCATCATCCTGAACCGCTTCAGGATCTCTACTGCATACTTCCCTTGTCCAAGGAAGATTCCATCCGCACTCTGCCACACCTCCATGCCTAGAAAATAGTGCATCATACCCAAGTCCTTCATCTCGAACTCAGCAGCAAGCTTCCTCCTTGTATCAGCAATCAACCCATCCTCCCCTGTCAGAAATAGGTCATCTACATTAAGTAGAAGTATCACTAGATTGCTTTCTTCAACCTTGTAGTAAAGGTTGGAATCTACTTTACTCTTGGTAAAGCCCAAACTAGTTAGGAAGCTATCAATCCTATCGTACCATGTCCTGGGTGCTTGTTTCAAACCATACAAAGCTTTCTTTAGTTTGCACACATGAGTCTCTCTGTCATGTGTCTCAAACCTGAGTGGCTGCTCCACATACACTTCCTCTTCCACTACACCATTCAAGAACGTTGTCTTGACATCCATCTGGTTTATCTTCCACTTCATTATTGCAGCCAAAGCAAGTACTGTTCTGATGGAAGTGTATCTGGCTACAGGTGCAAATGCCTCTTCATAATTGATCCCTTCTTTCTGGGAGAAGCCACGTGCCACAAACCTCTCTATGCTGCCATCTGCAGCATGCTTGATCTTGTAGATCCATTTGGAAGTCACAACAGACTTCCCTACTGGTCTCGGGACCACATCCCAGACATCATTCTTCACGATCGATTGGTACTCCTCGATCATGGCATCCTTCCATTCTTTCTTCTCAGCTGCTTCCTCATGGTTGGAAGGTTACTTGTCAATGATGTCACATAGCAGGGCTACATAACTGGTGTATGGCCTCGGTCTCTTGCTTTCTCTGTGCATTCCTTCTAAAGCACCATACCTTTCTGCATCTTGAATTACCTCTCGTAGCCATGATGGTTTCCTCTTGTGAGAATTCTTCTCACGGGGTGGATCTACAGGTTCCTATGGGTCTTCTATCTCACGGTCTTCTTCTGGATTTACTTCATTCATTGTTGTATCTCATATCCTGGGTGCTTATGGTTCTTCAATGTCTTCGAAAGGTAGATTTCTTGATCTTCGTTGCTTGTTCTTCGAAACAAATCTCTCTTGTGGGTGATGGTACATGGTCTTTCCTACAAGACAAGTTCAATTGCATGATTAGAAACATCTCATAGTTTTCAGAACAAATTCTTACACATAAAGACATATGTCATACAATCATGCAATTATCTTAGCCAATGCTTCAATACAACATTCATCCATATCCCGTAACTTTCTAGATGCCTTCCATCTCTACCAGAACATTGTTAAGAGTGTGCACTACTCCCAACATGTCAGCAAAAAGGTTTCATACTAGATAAGTAGCAATGGAATTTTGTACAGTGCCATAGGCTACTTACCCATCACATGCATATTAGTAGTATACTGTCCATTAATGCAAATATCCTAATATGCATAATACACTGCCTAAATCTAGGAACATAAGTATATACAATATTGAACAATATTATTTAAATAATCAAATATACAAGAAATGACAATCCAAATACTTATCTTTGTTTGTTTGTTGGGTGGACTCCCTCTCAATCATTGCTTCCTTGCAGGAACTATTGGAGTCTCTGATAGTGTGCTCCTTTCTTCTACACTTTAATCAATGCTGAAAATTGAAGAGAGGTTCTTCCGTAGATTCGTTTGCTTTTCTTTTGCTACCTGGAAATTCCTTCTTCATGTTCTTTTCCTTCGCACATCCTTTGCTTCTGGAAGTCCTTCAACAGCTTTGCATGCAAGAGGTAGTGCTCTATACTGCACATGTGCAAGCCTTCTATGCCATAGTTCACTTGGCTCCATGGATTCATGGATCAAGTCTTGTTCTGGTTGGCCCTTCAGTTTGTATAATCCTCCTTCTTGCTCTCCAATCACTACTGCATCATCTATAGTCTTTCATTTAGGCCACATAAGAACTTGGCCATCTACAAATGCAACCCTCGTACCTTTTACATCCAATGCAGATATGGAGAGAAGGTTCTTCTTTAGTCCTGGTACAAATAGAACATCTTTCATCTTCATAGACTTTCCAGAGTCTAGCTTATAAGAGACTTCACCACTTCCTTTTATAGGATACGGGTAGTCATCCCCAAGTTTCACTTTGTGGGGTGACTCATGTTCAGATAGATTCATAAAGGATTCCTTGAATCCAGTCATATGCTTGGAAGCCCCACTATCTATAAGCCAATCATTGCTTCCATGTGTAACAGTTCCTGTGAGAGCAAAAATCAAAATATACTCTTCATCGCTTGAAGAATCTTCACTTTCTTCTCTGGCTCTCTTCCTGGGAGGTTCATCATCCTCTGCAGTGTGAGCATGATGTCTTCTTTTGTTGTTCTTCTTGTGGGAGCATGGGAAGCTTTTTCTACCTTATTTTAACGATTTTATTGGGAAGTTTCATCAAAATTGTAGGGTGTTGAGTCATTGACAAATGTCCTTGGAGGATCAACTTTGAGATTCAAGTTAGAGGCAAGGGCTAGAACGTAGTGGAGGGAGGCATAGGATGCTTTGATGAATGCGATCCCAATATAGGCAATGATTCGCTGACATGCATGATTTATGATTTATGTTTCACATTCATTATTTTAAATGTCCTTGCTCATTTATTAATATATATATATCGTGTTTCCCCGTTTCCAAAATTTTGGGGGGTCACGTTTCCAACGCGTACCCGTTTCGGAAACTCGTTCTTGTTTCGTGCAAATTAGAATCTAACTGATATGCTAAATTGAAGACCTTCCTTGTTGATATAGGCCCTTGTAGTCCCTTCAAATGATGATTGTTGCTAATAGTAGTTTGATTCAAACCCTTACAACTTGTTATTTGTCTGATCCAAGCCTAAACAAGGGTGCCGTTGGCTAATAAAAGCCCTAATAGAGCTATTGTTGCTTGATCCAAGCCCTAACAAGGCTGTTGTTCACTGGTATATTCCATGTAATATTCCAACTGATATTTTGTTGTCTTTGTAATTCTCTGATGTGGTTTATGGCTTGTTTGAGGTCTTGTAACTCAATACAATGATGAAATATGAATGCAAGTATTGTTCTATGATCGCTTGATCATGCATGCAAGTACAAGGGTTTGCCAAAAAACCCTAAATAACCCAAATATTCAGATATGCTATAAAATAGGGATAGAAGAGATGCATGTATGTACCAATAGCTGGTGTGGTGGATGTAGATCAATATGAAACCATCATGCAAGATATGTGCTAAAGATCGGGCAAGATATGAAGTGATCTTCCTCCAACAATGTGCCCTTATAATATATGTGCCTCCTTTAGTCTTCTGAATGAGTGATGAGTGATCCAGATATGTGAGAATGGCCTTGCACTAGGGTGAGAAGTCCTCTCTGATCAATATGGTAGCAGCATGCAAGCCATGCAACAACCCTAAGGCATACTTGCATGGAGATCCTCAAGGAAAGTCACCCATGCAACAACCCTAAGGCATAAAGCATGGAGATCCTCAAGGAAAGTCGCCCATGCATGAGAAGGCACCCCTCAAAGACTATTTTTGATGATAACTTGCTCCAAAGTCCGAATAAGCAGCCTGTATTCAACAACTAGGCTAATAGTGAGGCTCTCGAAAGGATGGAAGTTGCATCCAGACAAAAGAGTGACTGTATACTGAGATATGAAGATGCCTTACTTTGCCCAAGTCGCCCATGTAGAGATGGCGAGTCCTTCTAATCAAGAATAGGGCTAGATCACTGAAGAATGTTGAAGAATACTGTATGATGATAGTAGTAATGTTGAATTTGGATGATCCAACCCTGGTACTTGTTATCACATCTATGTTAGCTGGAGCTACCATACTACAGACTGTGCGGCCGAGGAAAGCACAGTACTTTTTTTTCCAGATCAGAGATCCGATGCCTTCAAAGGAGGCACACAGTTTTGCTCAGATTGCCTCGAGCAGATGTATCAGAGGGGACAGACGGTTGTACAGTGGTCCAGACATGTTACTTAGCATTTACCGCAGGGTTACCCTTCCTTGCCAGGCTTTGATACGAGCCCATTGAGACAGTTGCCTAGTCTTTCTTTGATTGAGACTATCACAGAGTATTGTTGGTTTACTATTTGTGCCCGGATTCAGCAGAGATCTAGTTCAGAGACAGCCTCAACAGTAGGTATATGGTGCGACAGGTATTGCATTTGATGTTTATTGCTCACGATTGTTGGTTAGACTTCTTTATACATGATAGTACACTAACTTTGCATATGACGATTGATTTGGTGATCTAGCTATTGTTATGATATATGATTGGGCCCTTGGTGATGTCACTCCACCCCTTCCTAGTAGGCCCCTGTATATGCACATCGGGTCACACCCCTACTCTTGGTATAGACTTGGTCACTTAGTCCCCCTTGCCAGCTGACTTTGGATCCACCTTCACCTTCTCCATCCATCCGACTCATCCGTGATAATCTTTCCCGACTTGGATTCCGATTTGTGACCTTGAGGATCCCTTTCCCCGCTGACCTCTGAGTATGCCATGATTCCCTGTCTATTGTGCCTCGGCTCTTTAGTGTGTGAGATGCACTCTCAAACCTAGGATTTGCTCCTGTCGGTTGCCCCCAATGTTGCAATGCAGTTAGGATTGTGTAGCCTCACTGGGTGTTCCCCATTGGTCATCGAAGCATGTATTGCTCACCCCCATTACTTTGCAGTATGAGCACCATGATTATATCTATTGAGATATGTATGTAGCCCAAAAGGACCTTGATGTAAATTGAAGAAATGAAGAAATGTAAAGCAAGCCAAAAAGGCTAATGTAAATGTAAAATCTAGCCAAAAAGGCTAGGTATGAAATTCATTGTAAAATCCATGCAATGTGTTTGTAAACACACATGGACACAGGTCAGTCGTACATGTCAGCATTTGTAGTGGTTATTACCTCACCTAGTCCTGCGGGGCAAGGAGGTGATAGGGAGCAAGGGACAAGCTCAAGATTGTCCCCTAGAGTCTCAAGTTACGGTTTGCCGGACACCCAGTTTGGCGGCTCTAGAAAAGAACCTCACAGAGTCTTCGGGCACGGATGTGAGTTGTGAGATACTTGTTAGATGACCAGTGGGGGTTTCCCTGCACTATACCCATTTGTGAGGCACCGCCCTTCCCCGTATTTTGTCATGGTATACTTATCTCAATGGACCCCTAGGGGTTTCCCTGCACTATACCCATTTGTGAGGCACCGCCCTTCCCCGTGTTTTGTCATGGTATACTTATCTCAATGGACCCCGCTTTCCCGAGTTATCGAAAAGGTCACATGATCTTTATCCTTGTCATCCCTCATCCTTCACCATGTATTCCACATCACCCAAAGTCAGCTAGGTGGCCAAGTCTATAGGTTGTGCATAGCAGTTGAGTCTTTTGGATGTGGTGGGCCCACCTCACCTAGGGCCTTGTATTTTTCCGAGATTTAATGCAATTTTTTATCACCATATTATTGTCATATTGTTTAGTAACGTACTCACTTGTATAAGGAAGCCTTTCACTTCATGATTGCATACAGGTATTCAGCTAGCACCATTGTTGACCAGATTTGACATGGTCAAACTAGGTTGACCAAGCCAAGAATGGGCCCGAAAAAATGTTGCGATCGGAATTTCAATTTTGGTCAATTATTATCTACAAGGGTCCCATATGAGCCTTCAAGTGACAGAATGCAAAAAGATCGAGGCGTTTGTGAGATTTTTAATTATTATTGGTCATTAATGACCTGTTTTAATTAAAAATCATGGATTTTGGGCAAATAATGCCTAAGTGATGAATCGAGGTCGTTCGAGTGGTCATTCCTACTATTTTTGGGGTCCACGATCACATCGCAGGGGATGGTTCGACAATCCGGGCACTCTAGGTGGGTGAAAAGCCCAGATTTCATCTTCAGCAATAAAATACATGGAAAATCAAAAATTGACAAAGGCAACTATAGCAAAAGGCAAAAATCAATGGCTGGCAAATAAAAGGGTGATTCCTAAGGTAAATTGGTAATGTTTGACATGGTATTTCTACATTGTGGGTCCCTCCATTGGACCAGCTCACTAGATGGGTCGAATTTCCCTGTGGGGGCGTTTTTTCCTCCTTGGCAAATTCGTTTTTGATGATGTTGTGTATGTGGGACCTTGGTATAGTGAGTTGGGGGGGATAAAACACCCTATAGACACCCCCCAACCACATTGTATGTATTGTAGGGGCCCCACAAGGGGACCCCCTCTCTACATGTGCGCTCTACTTGGGCAATTCACACCCCCATGAGGAGGCATCTCCTCCATTCGATTTGATCATTGGGGTTTAAATCCCAGCTCTCCATTTTGGGGGGAAACTTGTTTTGAGAGTGGCCTTTCTCTATAAGAGGAGGCACTCACCCATTGCATGAGTCTCTCTTGGCATTTTTGGAGTTTAATAGAAGAGAAACGTTGCTGCTCTTACTTGGTTCTTGTGTGATACTCTCTTGGTATTGTTGATTGCCATACTATCTTAATGCACTAGTTGTAGTTTGTGGATGTTTCCAGCATTGTATTTCTCACCATTGTTTGCAGCAAGCTCAAAGTCTTGGAGGAGGGCGCACCATTTGGCTGCCACTGCTACTCCATTCTCCAGATTGGTAACACAAGGGAAGTGTTTTTGCTATTTCAGCCAAGCATTTTCTCTCATCTTTTATTTGTATTGCTGTAGACTTTCACTTGCTTATCATACTAATTTGATTTCTGTCCATTGGTGTTGACAGGCAAGGAGGACGAGTTGGTGGGGAAAGAGCAAGTCGATTTCAGCTGGGGACTTCTACAACCGCTTATATTTGATCTTCGGGACGTACAACCTCATCAAAATCAGAGATATCAGTTGGTTTCAAGTAGGTGTCTCATCCTCCTCTCTTGTATTTCCATTTCCATTTTGTTGAAGAGAGTAAATTTAAGTTAAAACCCTAAAAATCAAAATATTAAAAGTCAACCGTTAGAATTAGTTTTTCTTGCAAACCCACTAATGAAATGTGCTTAAAATCCCATATCTCAAATTTCATTTGATTCCGACTCCATCTACCCACTTAACCAAGCACTAGTCTTTCACTGAATTCACCCCACTTGGGCAAACTGACCAATCACGCTGTCTGGTAATTTTTTGGGTTCTGGGTACTTCAGATTTGGTTTCAGAATGTCATTTTACCTCAAGAAATCGAGTACCATTGGTTGGAAGTGATAAAAAACGCTAATTATCTAATGCCCTAGGTCCATTTGTCCACTACTTAACTCATTCCCTTGGGCAGTTTGACTTCACTTCTTGCTGGTTTGTTTTTCTTCAGTCTAAATCAGTTATTATTCAATGTATGATTGCTAAAAGATGTATTTCATTCACCTAATTTGCTGCTACCATGTTTGAGTAGTCATAAGTGAGCTTCATTCCCCATAGGCAGGATTTTCAGTCACTCTTCTAGTTAATTTATGTTTTCTGATTTAGTTTCCAACCTTCTAATCTTTAAAGAATTCATCATTTAACACTTATAATAAGATCTGAGATCGCTTCATTTAATATATCTTCCCCTCCAGAATCTCGATTTCACTAGGCTGGAAGAAATCTCACACTTAGGCATTCACCTTGTGTCTCGTTTTACTTATCTTTTGGGTTGGGTGTCTGACTGTTGAGTCTCAACTATCACTGGTTGAGCGGGGTCTCCCCCCTGACTGGGCTACGTGCTTTGTCTAAAGTGACAGTAGCCTTGTCCGGTGTGACTTCCGTTCCCTGAACGGAGGACCTGGCTATTGCAGGTTACACCATTCTAGCTGACCACCCTCTACCATCCATATTGGGACATTCATTGTCCATCAGCTAGAGTTTGTGTGATAACAATAGTGACTAGGGATAATAGATTTCACTGTCAAAATACACTTTGATGGTTGAGTGGTGTGCCCTCAACCCTAAACTGTCTCTCTGAGCTCTCCAAGTTGACTTCTCAAAACAATAATTAATAAGCAGGCCTTACTCATTCGCTTTACCTTTCTTTTATAACTTTGACACGGCCTGACCTAACTTTTGCATGACTAGGTCGCTTTTCTCTTCTAATTTCTAGTTGACTGGGATGCATTGCTTTATGTGTGTATGAAAGCTCAATAAAGGTGTTTCAATGCATGCAACATGAAATATGGCCTGCATGTAATGCATGTAGGTGGCCCCTAGTTCATGTGGCCCACATGTAATGCATGCAGGTGGCCCCTAATTCATGTGGCCCTCATTTACCTACTGATGATCTAATAACCATGATTAAGATCTTCTTATGGTATAAATGGCATCAATCCTGAGTCAATTCCCTGAATGCCAGTACCCACTCGAACCTATGGGAATTAGATAGGTTAGCGGGATGGTTGTCTGTGCTTAAGCAGAAGAGGACATTACAGTCTTCCCCGCTCGAAATTGCTTGTCCTGAAGTAATTGTAATGCTGGGTGTTGTAATACATGTTCTCCTTCCCAAGTGGCCTCTTCTGTAGGCAATTCTTTCCATTGAACCAAGTACTCTCGAATGATCTTGTTCCTTAGTTTTCTTTATCGAACTTCCAAGATTCATTCTGGAACCAAAATCAGTTGCCCCTCATCATCAAGGGGGGTAGTTTTGATGAAGTAACAATCTGTTGACCTACCACTTTCTTGAGGTTAGACACATGGAACACGTTATGAATCTTGCTTTCTTGTGGTAATTCGAGCTCATATGCTACCTCTCCCACTTTCCAGATTATCTGGTAAGGACCATAAAAGCGAGGCTTAAGTTTCTCTACTCCTTTCTTTTTAAGGGATGATTGTCTATAAGGTTGTAGACGTAAGTATACCAAATCCCCTACCTCAAAACTGCACACAATCATGTGTCTATCTGCATTTACATTTTGTTGATTTTGGGCAGCCTATATGTTTTCTTTGAGTATCTTGAGAATATCTTGACTTTCTTGAATCCACTCCTTGGCTTTAGGAGCCCTGTTGTCACCAAATATCAAATCTACAAAAGATAAGGCATCATAACCATACAATGCTTTAAAAGGAGTCATATTGATGGTCATATGGTGTGTAGTATTGTAGCAGTGTTCCCCTAGGTGTAACCATTTAATCCATGTCCTCTGCTGACCTGCTACATAGTTCCTCAAGTATCCCTCAATCCACTTGTTAACTATCTCTGTCTGTCTGTCGACCTGAGGATGATAACTCGTGCTCATAGACAATTCTGTCCCAACCAACCTAAAAATCTCTTGCCAGAATGCTCTGGTGAACTTGTTGTCTCTATCACTAACAATGGTCTTAGGAAACCCATGCAACCTAAATACCTCTCTGAAAAACAACACTTATACCTGTGCAACTGAATAGTCGCAAGGAATGGCAAAGAAGTGAGCGAACTTAGTCAACCTGTCCACCACTACGTACAAACAGTCTCTACCCTGTACCTTGGGAAACCCTACAATAAAGTCCATTGAAATGCTTTCCCATTTTTGCTCATGAATGGGTAATGGTTGTAGTAGACCCGATGGATGAGTATGCTCTATCTTACTCTGTTGGCACATACTGCATTCCCTCACATGCTGCATCACATCATTCTTGAGGACCTTCCATGAGAACCTCTCTCTAATCTACCTGTAAGTCTTAAGAAACCCTTGGTGTCCTGCTAAAGGTGAGTTATGAGAAGCTTGTAGAATCTTTTTCTTTAGTGCAGACTCAACGACTAAGTAGATCCTGCTCTTATAGTATATGATGTCCTCTATTACTCTCTACCTGTCATCTTGAATCTGTCCATCCCATATTTCGCAAGCAAACTTATCTTTGGAGTATTTGACCAAAAGATGAGAGATCTCCAATCCGAGGAAATGCTCATAAGACATAAAGTGGTTGGTTGTCTAGAAAGTGCATCTGCTACCACATTGTTCTTTCCCTTTATGTGTTCAATCTCGAAGTCATAAGCTTAAATATTACTCACCCATTTTTGTTGCCTCTCATTCAATTCTTTCTGTTCCAAGAAGTACTTTAAGCTATAGTGATTTGTCTTAATCTTGAATCTACCACCCACTAAGTATTGTATGAACTTGGTTAACGCATGGAGAATGGCTAACATTTCCTTGTCCTATATTGAATAGTAGCACTCATAGTCCTTGAGTTTTCTGCTCTCGAATGTAATAGGGTGATTATTCTACATCAATACTGCTCCTATACCCTCTCTTGAAGCATCACATTCTAATACGAATGGCTGTGTAAAATTTAGTAGTGCTAGTACAGGGCATGAAATCATTACCTTTTTCATTTTCTCAAATGTCCGTTGTGCTGCCTCTGACCAACTGAATGCCCCTTTCTTAGTAATATTTGTGAGTGGTGTTGTCATTTGTGAGAAACCGCTGGCATACCTCCTGTAGTAGGTACAAAGGCCCAAAAATCCTTTCAACTCTGTCACACTTTTAGGTGTAGGCCAATCCAATATGGCTCTAATCTTTTCCAAGTGTACATGTACCCCATTTGCTCTTATCACATGTCCCAAATATAATATCTCTTGCATAACAAACTCGAATTTGGACATCTTTAGATATAGTGATTGTTCTTTTAGGATTCCAAGTACTTCATCAAGGTGCTTTAAATGATCTTCGCAAGTCCTACTATAAATCAATATATCATCGAAGAATAGTAGAAGATACTTGCGTAACTAAGCCTTGAAGGTGTTGTTCATACATGATTGGAAAGTAGCTGGTGCATTAGTGATCCCAAATGGCATCACAAGAAACTCATAGTGTCCATAGTGACAACAGAAAGTGGTCTTTGGAACATCCTGTTCCCTAACCCATATCTGATGGTAACCTGACCGGAGGTCAATTTTGGAGAAGTATTTTTCCCCCTGTAGTTCATCCATCAATTCATCGATCCTTGGGATTGAATACCTATTTTTAATTGTTTTCTTGTTAAGTGACCTGTAATCAATGAACATGTGTAAGGTCCCATCCTTTTTTCCTAACATCACTGAGGATGCAAATGGACTGGAGCTAGGTTTTATGTAACCCAATTTGAGCAACTCTTTGATCGTATTTTCAATTTCATCTTTATATCTTTTGGGGTGTTGGTAAGGGGTAGTGATGACTACTTGATTCCCCTCCTCTAACTCAATAATGAGCTCAAATCCTCGATCTGGAGGCCTACCTAATGGAAGATCTCCGAATACTTTTTTATGCTTCTGCAATAGTGCCTGTATGTCTGCTGGATGTTTTGTGGCTCTATCTCGTGGCTTCCTGAAAGTAACCAAGCACTCTGTTGCCCACTCTATGTCTCCCTGTCAGAGTATGGCCTCCATCCTGTGTGATGATACTACTCTAGGAGTGTTGGTATTCATACCTCTCAAAACCACTCTCTGTCCTTTTGTTCCCTAAAATTCCATTTCCATGGTCTGGTAGTTCGTAGAATACTTTCCAATGGAATAAAGCCACTGAACTCCCAACACCACATTCATGTCTGGTACATCAACCACATAAAATGTCTCTGTCACAAACATTCATGTGCTTTATTTCAAAGCTTAACAAATAAACCTAAGGCCGTGTATTCCCGAAGTAAACTAAAAGGGTTTATCCCCGGTAGTGAAAAGAGATTCTCGGGCACATAATAAAACTTTATTTTTGCTTAATAAAATCTACCAGGGTTGAAATTTCGAGTATGTTCTTGACCACTGCAACTTAGTCTGATCAGTTGGTTAATCAAAAAGGGATTTGAAGTGACTAGTTTAATAGGGCAATCCAACGAAAACTTGATCTCTAGAACTCGGGAGATCGCATGAAACTAACTACAGAGTCAGTGGGCTACTTTAAGCAAGTTATGCCTCACCCAGTTGGACCCTTGGTTTAGTTGTCACTACACTCAGTTCGAAGGATTAAATTGTAATTGAGCCAAACCAAGAACTAACCCATTCCTTAATTCACACATCTAATAAAATCAATTAACACTGACCAACAAGACTTGTAACACTTTCACGACACAACAGCACTCCAACTTATGTGACTCTGTTTGGCACTGGTCTAATCTACAAACAATCATATTAAGTCAATCAATGTGTTAGATGGATGTATCGTTATTCATGCTGTGGTTTTAATTCATAATTGCATTTCTTTGGTTCAGTATTAATTCACCTTTCAAACTCCTAGATTAATTTCATTCTTTAACATAGCATAAATCCTTAGTTTTTCTTTCATAAGGACCACCCCCCTTGGCTTCTCTAGGAGTTGGCCTAGACAGAGGAGTTTAGTGTTGAGTGACAATATCTTGACTCTTTGCTTGCCCCCTAGGACGCAACCAGTGGCGTGAAGATTTCTGCCACGCTAACCCCCTTTTCCCCCAAGGTGCGTATCCAGCAACAACATGATATTTGCTAGGATATGAACTCTGTTCATTTCAAGAATGCTCATCAAAAGCTGCCACGGCCACTCTAGTTTGGATGGTATCACAGATAAGGCAAGTAACTCCCCTAGATCCCCGAACTCCACCCAACTGCTGAGTCTCATATCTTAAGTCTGACATCCTGTCATAACCAGTCAACCGAGGAAATCTCCTAGCCTCACTCTCACGAGTCTATGTGAGGAAAAACAGGTCTCTAGAAGCGAGCCTAAGTAGCCAGGGTACCCGTACCGAAGGGTCGGGCACGTGTGCCAGTACCGGGTACCCGTACCACTGTACCGGGTACGGGAATGGGTACCTCTGGGAGTACCATCGAAGTACCTGGTACTTCACTGAAGTACCCGGTACTTAGTTACTAGGCTGAGGGTACTGGTACTTCATAAATTCCCAAGTACCTCGTTTTGGGTACTCCGCGGGTACTTCCGGCCCTAAATTTTGACCCTGCGGACTTCAAACTCCATTTTTTATTGGATTTTATTGGATTGTATAAGTGATTAAGGGCTATGGGGATAGTGGGACCCTCTCCCACGTGGCTAAAAACTCGGGCATAAGGCTTATTAAGAGCTCACCACAACCATTTCATTTTGTTTCATCTCTGTTATTCATTCGCTGAATCGCTGTCAAGTTTGGAGGCCTCTATTCACTGTCAAGTTTGGAGGCTGCTGTTCATTTACTGTTTGGAGGCCGCCGCTGTTCAAACTTCAAATTTCATCCACTGTCACAGTTTCAAAGTTGGAGGCCATTGTCATTTGTGAGTCGAGGCCTCCCTTTTTTCACTGTTCAGTATTACTAAGTGCACTTATAATGAATAATAAAAAAGAGGCAAGTATTCTGTATTCATTTCTGTAACATATTTGATATTTCTAATCTTTGAAATTCAAATAATAAATATTACATATGATATTAATCAGAAGGTGAAGACTGTTTATTGCCCTGTAGTTTATTAAATATTTCAAATCTGCTTTTATAAAATTCTGTTATCAACTCAAGAACAGAGTTGATGCAGCAGGTATAAAGTTTGCTTGTCTCTTGAGCAAACTCCATGTTAAATTTAAATCTTATACCCATTTATCTCGAGGTTGTTGATCATGGAAGTATGATATGTCTAATTTGTTGTATTGGTCAGTTCATTCAACAATGCATGCCCAATTTTTAGTCTAGATCAGTTCATTTAAAATTGTGACAATTTCAATTTTCATGCTAATTTGTGATTGTTCAGTGTTACTTGTTGTCTGTTGAAAACTCAATATATTAAAATTTAATATAATATAAACTTGAAAATTATATATATATATATATGTCTACAGTACCCCGACGTACCCAAGTACCATATTTCAAAAAGTGGCGTACCCGTCCCAGTACCCTGGCTGCTTAGAAGCGAGCATATTCTGGAAAGCACACATGGAAAACTAAATGGAGCCATTGTAATTCCAACAAGCAATGGAGATGGATGAAGCCTGCCCCCTCCTTTCCTCCAATGGGCAAAGAACAAATGGAGAGAAAATTGAACAGAAAAACAAAGGATCAATTATGAAGAAATACAGGGGTTAATTTAGAATTTTAGAAAGAACATATGGATGGAACAATATCGAGTATGTAAGTGTCTAAAATGGTATTGAAAAATGCAACAGTTAGATTAAGGGGAAAAATAAATAGAAACAAAAAACATGTTGACAGAAAGGAATACATAGTAAAAGTATACACAGGAAACTACCACAGTGAAACAGAGATAAACAATGTAATGATTGATGGCGAAGGCACTGTGAAATTGTGAATACAACAGCAGATTAAGTCATGAAACACGAGCAAACGGAGTGACGGGGCAAATTGGAAATGGATGGTGAAAGAAAGAAAGTAATTAGGACGATGGTGACAGAAAGAAACTGATGACAGAATGCAAAAGGATGATATTTGTGCAAAACACAGAAAACACGAATTATTTCTTCACTTTTCCCATTATTCTTTATTTAGATAGTGAAATCATCCTTGAGTAGCAGATGAAAACTCAAATCAAATAGAATGGAGAAGACTAAGAATTTGGCAGAAACATTGATAACAAGCCTTGATGCCACTTGTAGTGAATTGAGCTGCTTCACTACTATCAAGAGGAAAAAGGCTGGAAGAAAGCTGGCCCATGATTGAGAGAGAGACATCATTGAAAAAAATTCTAATAAATGTATAATTAATCTTACCCAGGATGATCGTTACAATGCTGGATCCAGAAATATAGATTATTCCTTTTATGTTTCCGATAGAAGACCATAATCGTTGTAGCAATACTTACTCTAGTTAATACCCTTCAATCATAAATCTGGAATTTAAGAACTGACAAGAAACATCTTCGAATGGAATTATGTGAAGAGTAATGAGTACCATTATATATACCTTTGGAGAATAATCTTTATCTATCAGGCGTGCTCTAACACCCTGCACAGCCGTGTCCAACAAGTTTACCAAAAGTTCTTTCCACCACCTAATTGAAAACCACAACCTCTTCAGCTGATCCCAAACTTTCTTAAATTGATTCAGGGCATACCTCAAAGAAATCACCAGAAACTTTATTTGAAAGTGCATGACATGTTGTTCTATACTCGCGAACCAAGCATTCATCAAGATTCTGAAACCTGCCTTCACGAATCTGTTCCAGAAGTTCTCAGATGAAAATATTTCATGCACATGTCTTTACAAAACAAACAGAATCAGCTAAGATAGGAAGATGATCATACTGATTTCAAGCTGACTTTTAAACTTAATGGAGATGCTTCTTTCAGTTTCCCAATAGTCTTCATGTACCATTCATCATTTTGACCAGCTGCTTCCGTTTCCTGAAGAGATTGCACATCACTAGCCTTCAGATTTATGTTTTTTCCAGTGTGCTACGTAAATGATGAATATAACAAAACTGACAAAAATGATATGCTGAATCAAGTTCACACATCCTCTTCTGGATGATTAATTTGCAAAACATATTAGGTCCTTTGGAAATTGATGATATGTTCCAGCAGAACCCACAATCTTGGCATTCACAGAATCTCCAGAATGAAAAGTCATTGGCCAAAATCCTTCCGCAAAAAGCACAAATTTAAGTGGTTACAAATATGAACACAAACATGAAACTTACCAAAGCACATAAAATCTCCTCAACAGTCTCCTCTGAGAAACACCGATCAATAGCATCCATTCTGTAAAGTACACTCTCAGTCAAGAAGCTGAAAATATTAATCTCAGAAATATATCATCATTACTGAAAGAAAAATGTTGACCATTAAAACGTTAGAACTGTAATCCACTGTCCCCATAAGTAAGACCAAGAAGTGAAAGCCACTGCACATCTTAGGCTTGAGGCTTTGCCAAATTTTAAGTTCAAAGGCCTGTGGATCTTGCGTTCAAGGGCTCTTGATATGCAACAAGCATAGAGTAGGTATGCTGTGTGTTGTTTGAATAAGAAATTTAGCAGAGGATTTAACATTGGTGTAGTCTAAATATTCTACGTTTTCAAATTTTTCCAAGTATATTTTCCATCTTGTTTTGTTCGGAGTCCGGTTAGAAATCTGTAAAAATCTTAGATTCACATATATTAGATATGGAAATTGCATAATCTGAGTGCCATGGGGGTATCTGAGGGTGCTGAATCTATTCATGGATTCAAAAACACAATTTGAACACTTCCAAATTTGGATTTTACCAAAAATTATTAAACAGATTTGAACCAAAACCCACTAGAAAGTCCAAAATGTAGAATAAATAGACTGCTCCTTTAACATTGACAAAAAGGAAAAATAATATAAATAAAATCATTGGGGAACATAACACACTTTCAGAAAATTCTGAGTGTAGATGAACACCAGTGCCATGTACAATACAATCTAGAAACAACTGAAAAAAATAACTGAATATAGAGTATGCCTTAAACAATACATTATGAAAAACAACTAATATTGCAAAAAACCAACATATGAAACGAAATGTGACTAATTTTTCAACAGCTGGAATCCTTAATATATTTATTTTTAATACAGTCATAGTCAGACTTAGCAATGACTCAGCTAACTTAAAATGGCGAGTCAAGTCAGCGACTCAAGCACAAAACTAGGCAATAACTCAGCTTACTAAAAATATATAAAACTCAAACTTAATTCTTCCACTTTGTAGGCTCCAAATCATCACATATACTCTAGAATCCTCAAAAAAACCTCATTCAAATGGAATCTAAAAAGTTTAGCAGCAGAAAAACCCTCCTCTGCAAAAATAGGAACAAAATGACAGAAAATTGCCAAAACAAGTGTATCAATGCATATTTCGCTGGGCTGAGTCTTCCTCAACAGACTCGTGAGTATATGAAAACTCATCAAGGTTTGGTCAAACTGGCCGAGTTTTGACCAAAATATCAACTCAACCCACCAAGCTAGCAAGACAAGTTGACTTACCAAGTCTTGCTATATACTAATAAGTCCTGTTACAGAGTTGTAATCTAATGTTAATCATCAGTGTGGTGCAGTTGGAGGCATAATGGACCCAGTCAGCCAACCTTCTCACAAGACAGCAACAACGCAGTCAAAAAAAGAAATGCATTTACTCTATGTTGCATGGTGACCCGTACCCGCCAAAAACAGCCCCATACCCGCCATCCCCGCGTTTCGGGGACTTGGGAATCCCTAGGAAACGTCCCTAATCTTTTGGGGACTTCATTAGGGAATTGGGGACTTGTTGGTCATACCCAGAACGTCCCCAGCAAATTTCAGGGACTTCTGGGCAGATTTTGGAGACATTCCAAGTAGATTTTAGAGTTGTCCCAGGCAGATTTTGGAGATGTTTTGGTGATGTATCTTCAGTTTTGACAATGGGCATTGATGATTGGACACTATGATCATTTATCCCATCCTTATTTTTCATATTATCATAAATCTAAATCTATACAAGTTGTAGCTCAAAATATGGATTGTGTATGATGGATTTTGATTTGGGTTTCTGGACATTTAACTATTGTCTTTTTAGCAACATCTTTACACACAGCAAAGCCTCCATGTCAACAAACTAAGAAATGGAACAAATCAAAGGTCTGATCCTTTTGGGTATTGTTGCTGTTCTTCTTATTTTTAGGCTCATCTTAGCTTTTACATATGGTGCATAGGTGTCTAGGAGTTATTCAAGTCCAACTCTTCCTCCATCCCAACCTCAATCACCATGAAAACAATTGGATAGTAAAGACTTAGATTGGGTATTAAACATTTGAATAAATTCCTATTCAATATCCTTCTTAATCTAAAATATGAATCTAATCTCTTTACAGAATGCAAACATGTATATCCCAAAGTGTTTTGTAGTGGTTTTCAACATAGCTATAAAAATTTGTAGAACCTGTTGTAAAGGGAATGCTTTTTAACCCAATCATTATAAACAAAAAATTTAAAGAAGAAGAATCGTTATAGAGACAAGCATTCTTCTCATCGACCCTTCATGGACATTAATGCAGACTGAAAATAGTTAAACTTAAAGCTAAACTACATTTTGCTCACATTCAAGTGCCAATAATGGTCACTCGATCCTTTTCTTATTTGCTTGAGTTTTTTCAAAACTAGCAAGTGTAAGGGGTGTGCATAATACTATATAGTATACAATATTGTGCTTACAAGAAATGACACACACACACACATATATATATTGCCGTCCCCAACCTGTTGTCCCCTGAAAAATTGGGAGTGTGCTCTAACCGTCCCGGGGACTCGTCCCCCTGTCCCCACTGTTCCCCTGTTCCCAAATCCAGTGCAACATAGCATTTACTCTATCTCAGATGAGTATCCAGCATTCAAACAGCACAAGGCCCAGATTGCAACTGCAGAGGAATAGGTCTACTCATTCTCATTACTTAGTAAACAAAACACATGTATAGAATTCAGTATTCACTATGTTCATCAATGCTCTACTCTAGTCTCTACTGAAAGTTTTCAGTGGATTTCCCAACCCAGTTTTCCAAGTTTAAATAATGAAAGTTTAATGCCCACCCAATTTGCAATTCAGCTGTGTATGAGTTATCTCATAAACTTAATCATACTGGAGAACATGATAGAAATTTCACAAATTTAATAGGCAGAAAAATTTCAGACATTCACACCATGAAAAATTTAACTCAGAGATTTTTGGCAAAGATGCCCAGGAAAAACCCACAACGGGAAAACCTGTCTGAGAGAGAGTTTAATTGCTTTTAAATACAATTTACAGCAGTCTTCAAAACCAGCATTAACAGACTTATCTCGAAAATAGTGCCAACATTCAACCTCGAAATGTGTGCAACAGCAGCCCAGAAATCGAATCAGACAACTGTACAAGCAGTACGGCCCACCTAGAATTCTGTGCTGTACGAATTTTCAGTCTGCATAGAATTTCGTGCCACTTCTTGTCTTGAAATTCGACCCTCGATTCTGCTGAGTTCTGCCTGGGAAAACATGCAGCAGTACAGCCCACTTCAATGCTGGAATCTACCTCGAAAGTCATGCCATAAATCTGGGAATGTGTGTACCAGTCAGCTCCTTGAACTGTGTGCCAGAAATCATGGTATTCGTGCTGCTGTAATCATCTGAAGGTTGCCTCGATATGTGTGATCTCAGGTCTCTCTCTCTCTCCTGCGTTGTGTTCTTCTCTTCACAAGAAGCTCGATTTCCTCTCTAATGCTCACGGTGGTGAAGAATGAGGAAAAAAATGCCTTTAATGAAATTCCCTTGTCTTTTGGATTTCTCATTAGGGGTAGTTGAATGGGCATCTAATCCAAGGGCCTAAATTGAATTAGATCAATGGATGAGAAATTTCTCTCCATAATTTATTTTCACTCAACCAACACTTAAATATTTCCAAAAGTCACTTTATTCTCTAAAGTGAAATTTAAATGCTCATCTCAAGTCATTTAATACAAGGGTCATGATAAATTCCACTTTTCTAGTGACTTAGGCAAAATCACCTAGGGGAACAACTTTCAAGGTATTAAAAAATTCAACACTCCCTCTTACAGAGGAAGTTGTTCTTCACCACTCCCAACTTGTCCCTAAAGAAGACAAACTTGCCCCGCCCCAAGGATTTCGTCAAAATGTCAGCTATCTGCTCATCAATGGAAATGTACCGTAACTCAACAGCTCCTCTTTGAACAGAATCTCGGATGAAATGGTATTTGATCTCTATGTGCTTCGACCTATCATGGAAAACTGGATTCTCAGAGAGCTGGATGCAACTCTGATTATCGCAGTATATCACTGTGGGCTTCAGCTCCTGATCAAATAAATCCACCAATAACTTGCGAAGCCACAGTGCCTCACAACTAGCCTGACTCGCTTCCATGTACTCAACCTCAGCAGAACTCAAAGCAACAGACTTTTGCTACCGACCGAACCATGACACTGCAGCCGAGCCCAAACTGAAACAACAGTCGGAAGTGCTCTTCCGGTCCGTCACACTACATGCCCAATCTGAATCCGTAAAGCCAACCAAACTAACTCCAGCTTAACTCTTGTAGTCCAGACCATAATCCATTGTCCCTGCAAGGTATCTCAACACATGTTTTGTGGCTACCCAATGCACTCTCCTAGGCTCCACCATGAACTGACTAAGAGTGTTCACCGCAAAACACAAATATGGCCTAGTGTTGACTATTGAAAATTTACCTAGGAAGTGTTTGTTCATCCTTTGGTGCCTTGGAGTAGACAAGGACACTTTAAATGTGGTCCCTAGCACTTCATAAAGTGTGATTGACTTTATATTCATAAAGTCACTTTATAAAGTGAAGTTGAGCTATAACGTTTTTAAAAGTGACTTTAAAGAGAATTAAAAAGTGGGTGAGTATTAATTTCTCATTTATTATTTATAAAGTGAGTAAATGCCTCTTAATGAGAAAAGTGAGACTTAATCTAGGCCCTAGATCTCATCTAGTTATGTTTTAATATTGACCATTGGATTTGAGGATGGTGGTTGCTCAAACAAAAACGCTAGGGAAAGGCTCAACCTAATTTTCATTCATTGTTACCCAAGAGATTTGGAGCAGTGAAGCACAACTCGGCCAAGACTCGCGGGTACTCGCGAGTCTTACCGAGTCAAACCCGAAAACGAGTAACCGGCCCATACTCGTCGATAGACTCGCCAACTCGACAAACTCGGGAGACTCGCCCAGAATCGATACTTACTTGGTCGGACTCGCCCAAGACTTGGCATTTGTTCTAATGGTTGTCGTTTGCATTCTGGTGGGTGTGCAGCTTGTTATTGTCATCGGAAAGGGAAAATCCCACAGATGATGAAGGTCATCGCCAAGGGAAAAGCCCGCGGACCTTCATCAGTTGCTCAGTCGCTCAGTCGTGAAGCTCCTATCGTGGAGCACAAAATCTTCGTTTTTTTTGTTTTTATTTATTTATTTATGTATGTATATGTTATCAAATATAAATTATATATATAGCTTAGCTACACAGAGGTTGTTGTTCGACGACGGGCTGCTCTTCGACGGCAAACGGGCTGCTCTTCGACGGCAGGCGGGCTGCTGTTTATGTGATATGTTTTTTATTAAATCATTATATAGTTTTTTTTAACTTTCAACTTTCTTTTATATAGTTTTAAAATAAACTTTTTTTTATTTATATTTTATGTTATATAATTTTTATATTTTATATATAATATATATTAAAAATTTATATATGTAATTTTTTATTATATAGTTTTGTTTATTTATATTTTTTTATAAATTTTTTATTTTGATTTTATTTAATTTCTGTTATTTTTTATTTTAAATTTTTATTTATGTTATATGTTTTAAATTCATATTTATTAATTTTTTGTTATATATTTTTTATTTTTTATTTTGTTATATTTTGTTTTATATTTTGTTTTTTTTATATTTTATTTTATTTTTGTTATATATATATATATATATATATTTTAATTTTATTTATTAAAGTCGATTGTGTTATGTAGTATAGTCATAGTTTAAGAGACAATGTTATGAATTATTGTATAAATTGTAGTTTTTATAGCTTATATGGATTGGAAATGTTTTTAACCTTTTTTTTTAACCCAAAACCATAAAATGTACAATATTTTTTTTTTCCTATTTACCGAGTCTTGCCGAGTCTGTCCCGAGTCTTTCCCGAGTTTTTCCCGAGTCCACAAGTCATATGCCAGCCGAGTCCGAGTCGTGCAACATTGATTTGGAGAGCAAGAGGAGGAGAAGAAGAGCAAGAGAGGAGGTCGAACTCTTGAGAGAAGAGAGAAAACCCTTGGCACAAATCCCAAGACCGTACAGCTAGAGGAAGGACACGAACTTCTAGATTGAGATTGGCACAGATTTCGAGGAAAATTACAGTAGCATTTATTTGCACAGAAATCGAGGAAATCCAGATTCCATATAGCAGGAAACTGTACAATAGCACGAATTTCGAGGAAGATGGCAGCACAATTTTTGATGTCCGTGCAGCAATAAATGCAGCCCATACAGTCACATTTTTTTATGCAGCAAGTACAGATTTTATTGTTGGTCGTATAGGCACAGAAAATGAGGTAAACTTGCTGCACAGAAATCAAGAAAAACACGTTGTACAGCCACAAGTGCAAGTCCGTACAAGTCTGATTTTTGGCATTGTTTTCAAGGCAGTCATACAGCCCTGTAGATGAGATGCTGGCACGAAATTCGAGGTAGAACAGGGAGATAAGTACTATTGTTGTAAATTTTGGATTTGTCTCTGAAAAGAATAAAATCTCTCTCTTATCAGGTTTTCCCTTCAGGGTTTTTCCTGCGCCATTTTGGCTAAAAAATTTTGAGTTAATTTATATGGTTTGGCTGTCATAATTTTATGAGTTTGAAAATAAAGAAATATTTTCCATGTGTTTCAAGAAAAATCTATTTTCATGCATGTAATGTGATTTTACATTGATGGGGTTTGGGCATTAAACTTCACATGAAAAACCAAACTTGACACCGGGTTGGGAATGCAAAATTTTCATTGACCAGATACATCAATGAACCAATGAGCTGACGATATAAAGTGGGATCCACCAACTCTCCCTCAAAAGCATGAAGATTCTTCCAGTTGGTGATCATCAGTGTGGCCATCGGCCTGCAATCCTCCATCTGAAATCTCCTCAAAATATCTTCAGCACACTTTCCTTGTCTCATGAAAATATAACCAGGCTCCTGCCAAACCTCCATCCCCAAATAATAATGCAACACCCCAATATCTATCATCTCATACTCTAAAGCAAGATCTCTCTTGCAAGCTGCAATGAGGCGTTCCTTCCCTGCGATAAACAAATCATCACTGTACAACAGAAGAATGAGTGGATCACCGCCAACCACAATGTAGTAAAGGTTGGGATCAGCCTCACTCTTCTGAAATCCCATCGAAAGCAAGTAAGCATCAATCCTGGAATACCAAGCTCGAGGAGCTTGCTTCAGACCATACAAGGCCTTTTTCAGCCTACACACATGAGAATCCCTCCCATGGATCTCAAAGCCCTAAGGCTGCTCCAAAAAAACCTCCTCCTATAGAAGACCATTGAAAAATGCGGTCATCACATCCATCTCATGGATCTTCCAACCCATCTCTGCTGCTAAGAAAATCACTGCTCTAATTGAGGAATATCAAGCAACCGGTGCAAAGGTCTCATTATAATCAACTCCCTCTACCTATGAAAACTCCAGTGCCACAAAGCGAGCCTTGAACTTCTTCACACTACCATCTGCAGCATGCTTCACCTTTGAAATCCACTTGGAATTCACTACAAACTTCCCCTATGGTCTCGGTACAATCTCCCATACATCATTCTTCATGATGGAATGGTACTCCTCCATCATGGCATCTCTAGAAACCTGATGCTGAGAGGCCTCCTCAAACGTGGAAGGCTTCAAATCACAAAGACTAGCAACCAATGCCATACCCAATCGGCATGGCATCACAATAGTCCTCATTGGTTCCTTGAGCTTACCAAATAACTATACTTCCTTCAAGGTGTCACGAAGCCACTTGGGCTTCATCTTCCCTGAAGGTGGCTCCCAAATGTTAGAGTTTGCACTTTAATTCAATTATGTTAGATCTTAAATCTGAAAGATAGACAAGCACAGCAATACACAAGAACACAAGAAATTTCTTCGGGAAAACCATAAAGGAGAAAACCCCGCAACTTTTTCAGTAATAGATTCGTCACTTAGTACAATATCAAACCAAGATAGAAAAACCCAAAGATAAGATGACTTCTGCAGCTTCCTTCTTCTTCCTCGGCGAACTTGTCTTTTCTCTTCCTTGGAGTGAACTTGCTTGTTGGTGTGTGTCCAAATGAGGGAGAGCTCCTCCCTATTTATACTTTATGTGTGACTGACCTAAATCCCTAATGGGGCTGAATTCCTTAACTGACTGGGCCAAACTCTCCTAGGGAGACTCAAAAAATACAATTTACATTTATCCTTTTGGGGACTATTGCCCCGACTTACAATGGAGTTTTTACCTCGATATTCTTACATGACCAAATACAATAATGACATCCCCAAACGGAGGAAAAACATCTCCGACGGAGGTACAATAAAAGTACAATAATAATATAATAATAATACACGAGAGAATATCTTTCCAACTTACATTTACAACAACACCAAACTGGTCTCTCATCCTCTGAAGAACTACCAGAAGTAGATGGCCCAGAAACTTATGGACCAGTAGTTGGTGAACCAGTCACTGGTGAACTCTGTGATCCAGTAACTGCAACTGGTGAACTTGTGACCAGAGAGCCAGAACCAGTCCCTGAAATACCTGCTAGCTGAACCACTGAACCTGTAGAACCTGTGCCTGTAACCTGTGGCCCTGTCAGTCAGGAAACCTGTGATCGTATACTCTGAATTGTTGGTACCTATGTAACTACCTGAGGTGTAGATTCCTGTGACTCCTCCTACTCGGACTCTCTAGACTTCCTGAAGGCTCGCTCCTCCTCAAATCTCACTTCTCGCCTCACAACAACCTTCCTTTGGGTAGGAAGATAAATGCAGAAGGCCTTCGAAGTCTCATCCTAACCCACAAAGATGCTCGAAGTCTCATCATAGCCCACAAAGATGCCCTTCTCTACGATGGGATCCAAATTTGTCCTCTTCTTAGAAGGGACGTGAGAGTAAGTCAAGCAACCAAATATGCGAAAGTGACCAACCTTAGGCTTCTTGTCTGTGAACATCTCCTCAGGAATCTTTCTTCCTAAGGCACGGTGGGGACACCTGTTTTTAAGGTATACAGTTGTCTGTTGTACTACAAGCCTCGGCCCAAAGGAAGAAAGGAAGACTCTGATCATGAAGCATGGCTCTTGCTGCTCCCACAATAGCTTTGTTCTTCCTTTCAACCACTCCAATCTGTTCATGAGTGTATGGTACTGTCAACTTTCTCTGTATGCCCTCCTGTCTACAAAACTCATCTACTATAGATATCAGAGTTAGAATTGTGTTTGATCTCAGAACAAGAGTGAGACAAGAAATACAAACCCCAAGGTATAATATGTATGCTTTATATTCAGATTTTTCCAAGAGAAACTCAGTTTTGCCAACAATACTTCATCAAATTCAAAGTACCCAAAATGTCAAGAATGAAGCCACAAAGGGTTTGTAATTACAACCAATATTAGTGAACCATATGACACCTGCAAATATCAATCTCAGATTGTATACATCCAAATGACAGTAGTGGGTAAGACTTAAGAGTAACCCAAAGATTATTTATGAGTACATTTAAAATTCAAGTGTGTTAGCAATAGCAACCTGTTGAATCACGAATTTGGTAAGCAAATTTTGCCTTGAGATGTGGCTAATGAAGACTTGTTACAAAAATACGAAATGAATCAATGACTCAGACCAACCTTCAAACACAAGGTTCACATTCCAATTTGCAAGAGGAATTATGACAATGATAGGGCTTATGTTGAAAATGTTTTATGTCAGTTTGACTTCAAAACTATGATCCATCAAGATTTGAACCATTAAACAAATGAAAACCTGGTCACATATGGCATCTACCAAACAGATAGGAGGGTCGAGTACGGACCGACTGATTCAATACGGAACCGCACAAAACCGATCAATTTGGCAACTTTGGTTCGGTTCTGTATGGAACAGGTCGGTTCAGAGGCAATCTAAATCATTTTTTTGGGTTTTTCAGTTTAGCCACCTAACCGGACCAGTTGAGCCTATGAATTGGTCGGAATGACCAATTTAACCGGTTCTGATAACACTGGTAAGAGATCATATGGCGCAACCAGAGTAGATGAGATAAATAAGATAAGTTTATTAATGTCCAACAAATAAGATAAGGGCTTGTTTTACACAGGGATGCGCTCCCTTGGACGAAGAGTGCACCCCCCACGTTTCCCACATTTTCGGGGTGGGGAAACTCAATGGAGGTCATTTCCCCACATTACCTTTTTGGGAAAACGTAGGGGATGTTTCCCAAGAAATAGGGGACTTTTCCCTTTTTTGGGAAACTCCTAGGCATCCCCTCTCCAAAGAAGGAGGACTCCTAGGCAACCCCCCAAAACTTTTAGCCAATGTCCTTAAACAATGTCAATTTTTAAATCAAAAACATGATAAAACAAAAATCTTAAAGTGATCTGAATATTTATTTATGCTTTCATTGTTTATGTTTGTGAATTGTCATTGTTTGACATATATTTAAGTTCTTTAATATGTTGGGGACCCTAGCATTTCCCACAACATTTCTTAAAAATTGGGGGAGTCTCCACACATCCCCTAGATGCATTTCCTCAATCTCACACCCCCTTGTACTGGACCCTTTATGGAACATTGAGTAGGTCAATGGAACTGTTGAGTACATAAGTGGCAATACACAATGTGTGTGCAAGGATCACTCCTATACAAGCAAAAAGAAAGATAATCTATAACATCTAAGTTCAACTACCTCAATGCCAAAAGGAAATAATATGCTCTATATTAGAGTACAAGGAAAAGAGGTTGAAGGCACCAAGTGCCTGGTGTCAAACGACGTAGAGAGGGGGTTGTCCTCTCAGAGGTCGAATGTGCAACACTCCTACCATCCAAGGCCAAACAGTAGTGTAATAATAATAAAATATATAAATAAATATTAAATAAATAAAATAATATACTAATATAACCACTAAGGGTCATAACCCTTCATCATAACCTTTCACCTCATGACCCATCAATGTGTATATATACCATCACATAGGTCATTTCCTATAATTCAATCATCTATCTCATATTCATTTATTATACATTGTTTGTCCCTTCCAAATTTTACCTGTTTTCCTTCTCATGTTGGATATTTAGTAAACAAACTTTGTATATTTCATTGGTATCGAATCGACATTTTGATCCGGCTTTTGGGCACACTTTTATCAAAACCCAGCTGGTCCGACTTTTGGCCACTCACATTTTTTTAAAGTTTCTCTAACCCAAGTTTTTTTAACACGGATTAGAATTGGCCATTTTTAATTCAACATTTTTCATGAAGATCACACTGCTACCAAATTTAAGTGTAGAAAGAAGAAACGAAACCTTTTTTTAAGGGGGTGGGGGAGGGTGGGGGAGGGTGGGGAGAGGGGGGTGGGGGGGGGGAATCAATAATCTTTGTGATGGTACTATCAGTAATCTTTGTGATGGTATCATGGTACTATCTGTAATCTCTGTGAGACAATAAAGTTGAATAGCATCAAATGATTTTACGAATATAAAATATATTTAATAATAAATATAAATAATAAATAATATAAAATAACAAATAAATAAAAATTAACATTAATTATCAACATAAGACACTACTCTTATGAAGAGTTACTTAAAGGCCCTTTTAAATGATTATATATATATGGGCATTTCTATTTTGTAAAATCATCATTCATACTTTTATACATAGATTCGTTTTTAATCCAAATGGATTTTTATATTTTTTCCAAGTATTTTGGTAGTCTTGTGTGAGCGAACTTTTGTTCGGCTCATTTGGTATCAGATTGTTGATTCCGGCTTGTGGCCAAACATAATTGTCAAGGTATCTTTGAATTTAGGTCTTTGACCTCACTTTTAGATTTTCTCTAAAAAAAGGAAATTCTACAGTCATAAAATAAGAAAACAAAGAAAGTATAAAAGAAAAGAGAAAGAAGAAAGTAAAAAAAAAAAAAAAAAATTCCATAAAAAAAGGAAAGAAGAAGGAAGTACCGTTTTATAAAACCGCACATGGTTTTATCAAGCCTTAATACCTTACCCTTAATATTATTATTATTATTACTAAAATATTAAACTTTTTAATATAGTAATTATTATTATTATCATTTAATAATTGTTATTACAATTATTATTTTAAAAAAAGGGGGAAAAGGAATAAGATCAAAGGAAGACTAAAGTATTGAAGAACATAGTATAATATATAAGACAAAAGTCATAATCAAGACATCTTAGAAGGAAGATTGACGAAAATTCTGACGACAAAAGAAAATGGAGTCTCGGGGCGAAAAACAAGGAAGATTTACAAGCACTTCAAAAACTTATGCTTCAGTGTTATTTCAAATAAAAGGAACAATTAGAGAGAAAGATATTACTATTTCTATTGCCCCCGTTGAACGCAATAATTAAATTAGTGTTGAATTTGCTAATGAGTTAGTGATTCCCGAATCAAATATAGGTGAAAGGTTAGACATTTGGAATAAGAAAGAATATGAAATAAGCAATTTACAACTGAACATTGGAGATTATACCGTCGTCTCGCAATTCATAGTTAGATCCTTGTGGAGCAAAGATGGTGACCTAATTTTGGGATTACCTTGGATAGAAACATTGGGGACTTTTATCTTAAATGTTGAAAAGAAGTTTCTGATATTTCCTTACAAGTAGAAGGAAATCACATTGCAGGACATTAAAAATGAAGTCAAAATCCGATGTCGCCTCATCTGAAGACGTCAAAGATATATCAAAGGTGATTTCGCAAGAAAATAAGAAATCAATACAGACAATACAGAAAGAATTCGACAAAGTTGTCATGAACAAAGAAGAAGAGATCTCTCGTCCTAGAGATCATAATAAAAAATTACTTCATCAAATCAAGAAGGCGAAGGATAAAGCACAATACAATCAAAAGTTAGAAGAGGAGAATCGAAATCTTCAAAAAAAATTATCAAGAAAAGACGAAGAAAATTCATCTTTAGAGAAGGTTAATCGGGAATTGCTAGAGCAAATTAAAAAGAGAGCAAGAGAATTAAGATACTCAAAATGAAGTCGACAAGTCAAACTATAAGGAAGAACTATTACGCTTAAGGAATCTTAATCAAGACTTACTCATACAAATTAGAAAGCTAAGGCATGGTAAGGAATCTCTACAAGAAGGGTTAGATCACAAGGGATCATTAGCCAACAAAGAAACGATGACCTACCCACTAGAGAAGTCATCGGATGCTCAAATTCAAACATTAGGAAAGAGAACAAATACACATTCCATTGAATTATTATCAACCAGTAAATCCCCAGAAGCACAAAAAGTTGAGGTTTCTATGAACGCTCCACAAGTAGCTCAAATGCCTTATCGTCACCCAAATCATAAGAGTCGTTATGACCAATGACAAAGTCAACAGAAAAATAAACAATATTATTCTTACAGACAAACCAACTATAATATTGAAAAAGAGCAAAGACAGAATCAACAACTTTTATGGAAGCCTGGAATGAGAAGTTATATTTGAACAGTCGATCATCAAACAATTCCAATGAAAGTAGATTTGGGGTGGATCACTTCCTAGAAAATGCAACAAATCTGTTCAGGTATTCGAAGATTATATCACCTTGGTTCATCGAGTATCACACTTATGAGATTAGAAGATCACAAGACAAAGTCTTTCAAAAAACTATGCTCTGAGGACAAAGCATTTCCGGAGAGGAAGGAAATGTTACGAATATAAAATATATATAGTAATAAATATATATAATATAATATAAAGAATAAATAATATCAAATAACAAATAAATAAATAATAAATAGCAATTAACATTAATTATCAACATAAGACGTAACTCTTATGAAGAGTCACTTAAAGGCCCTTTTAAATGATTATATATATGGGCATTTCTATTTTGTAAAATCATCATTCATACTCTTATACATATATTCGTTTTATCCAAATGGATTTTTATATATTTTTCCAAGTATTTTGGTAATCTTGTGTGAGCGAACTTTTGTTCGGATCAAATGCACTCTTAGTAGTTCTTACATGTGTAAGGTGGTGAATAGCTTTTCACCAATTTTAAATTACAACTCGAGAAGAATCATGCAAAAGAAAAATAGTCCAAAATTCACAGAGAGTATTCAAGTCTAACAAAAGGATGCATTCTTATTTGAGGTTGCCACTTTGTTTTCTGATGGCACACAAAACCATGATTTCTATCAACAACATAAAAAAAATTGAAGTGTAGTTAGATTGGCAAGATTCTAACTTTTGATACCCCTAGTGACTAGAGTCGGAAACCGTGTGCAAGAATACTGCCATACTATGTTACAAATTAACTAACTCGCCAACTATTGAGTGTCACCTCTGTCGCCATTTGTTTAACTTCATTACGTCATCATATCGCCAATTGTTGGGTTGCATATCGAATAATCGAACAACCACCCAATCATCACGCCCTTTTCATTAGTGATGACATATTTTTTTCATTGATAGCATCTCAAAGAGATCACATCACTATCACTGAATATGGCTAAGTGTAGGGGTATACACTTATTAAGGTGAAGAATTTTCTTCCAAAGATGGCAAAACCTATCATAACTCAATTGTCAAACTATCAGTGAGGACAACCATCACTGGCTCCTATCTACAAATGTGAGTTGACTCATCACCATTATTCAAGGAAGGCCATACAACCTAAATTAACCCATTGGTTGTTCGTTAGGGGGAAAACTTCCACTCCTTTAAGGTGCCTTTGGGTCTTAGGCCATTAACCTGTTTCCTTACATCCAAGGAAGACAAGCTCTTCGCTAATCAGAAGTAGTTTTAGGTCTTACTCCAAGATCAAAACTGAAGAAGTTACAGCGTTTCATAATATATTTAAGAAGAGTTGAAGTATATTAAAATACTAGGTGAAATCGCAACTAACATCATAATAGTTAGTTGGGAAAATCAAGCTTAAAAAAAAGTTAGAAGAGGTTACCAAGTAAAGACAAATAGACCAACATTCAAAGAACAATGAAAATTAATAGTTACCACCTATAAAGTAAAAAGGAGAAAGCTACTAACCTTTTAAGAAGAGTTACAGGGGTTTTAAATCACACACACACACAAGGGTTTAAAGATATCGAGGAAGTTCCAAGTTGGATAAGGAAGTCTTTGAAGCATATCATCTTTTTAGTGGGATTTTCGCATTTATGTACCCACTAATTATCGAAGAAGTGAGCAATTAACTATGAATTCTATAGGGTTTAAAGCTATCGAGGAAGTTTCAAGTTGGAAAAGGAAGTTTTTGAAGCACACCATCTTTTTAGTGGGATTTTTGTATTCATGTACCCACTAATTATCGAAGAAGTGAGGAATGAACTATGAATTAAGTCAAAATTTTGGACTAAATGTCCTATTGTGAAATGGAGTTTGAATACATGAAGACCTTTTAAAATTACGATCGCTTTTGTCCAATGTGTGGGAAATCATTTATTATTAAAGAATATCAAGGTAATACACATGCATAAATTTGCATAACAAATTAAAAAATTAGAGAATGAACAAGAAGATTTCACAACAAAAATATAAATATCTTGAGAATATACTTGAGGAAGAATTTTTGGAAAAACATGATGAAATTTCTCACCTAAAATATCATAGTCAAAAATTACTTGCACAAATCAAGAAATCAAAGGATATGAAGCAATGTAATCAAAAGTTAGAACAAGAGAATCAAAATCTAAAGGAGAAACTCAACAAAACTCTATCAGAAAAAAAATAAAGAAAAATTTCACCTAAGGAACCTTGATCAGAGGTTTATTAAATAAATCCAAAGGTTAAAGGATGAGAAGCCAGAAAATTAACACCTTAAAAATAAAGTCAATAAAACAAAGAATTATGAAGAACGTTCATGCCTAAGGGATCATAATCAAGGTTTACTTACAGAAATTAAAAGCTAAAGAATGAAAAGAAGTCGCTACAGGGAAAGTTAGAGCAACTTACCAACAGGGAAGCATTGATCAGAAACAATGACCAATCATATTGAACTAGAGAGGTCTTTCGACATAAAAATCCAAGACATACAAAATTGAACGAATACAAATCCAATGAACATCACAACTAATAAATATGCAAATCTAGTTGAAGTAGGGATATCTCTAGTCATGAAGTACAAATGATGGAAAACCCAAGTGTCTCTACCAACAAACATTTAAGATCAACCAAGAAACACAAGTGTGCAAAGAAAACATACCACAAAAATTGAATTAAGAATACACTACAAGTATGAGAAAGAACCATCCTAATCACAAGAGTCGATATCTTAATCATTCAATATATCAACATTGCTCTGAACAAAAGCATTTGCATAGTCCAAAGAATAATAAGGCTGACACAATTGGGTCTCAGCATAAAAGTTCACATGGGAACACTATAAAAGCACAATGCCACAAAGGATCAAATTAGAGTGGTTAGACCCTTTCACAATAAGATACTTTTGCTCAACACTTCGTAATCCTTATTGTCTTTTATTGTCAACCATCACAGCTTCAAGTAGAAAGAATCATGAGAAGGCATTACAAGCTAGTTTTTCTATAAAAATGGTTTAAGGACAAAGCATCTTTGAAGGGGTGGGCAATTTTATAAACTTAAGTTATATAAATAAATAATAATAATATACTAATATAACCACTAAGGGCCATAACCCTTCTTCATAACCTTTCACCTCATGACCAATCAATGTATATATATATCATCACATAGGTCACTGTATATTAATATCATTCAATCAACTACCTCATATTCATTTATTATATATTATTTATCCTGTATGGATTTTAACATGTTTTCCTTTTTATGTTGGATATTTAGTAGATAAACTTTGTTCATTTTAGAAAGTATCTATGTATAGATGGTTGGTTGGAAGAGTTGGAACTTGTCTGAGGAATGTCTCTCTATCTCAATGTTATCAGAACCAGACCGGTGGTTAAACCAGCTAGCCCCAGGACCCAGAACCGGAACCGGACAAAAATCGGGAAAAAAAATCGGATCAAAAACCCGGCTGAGCAAAAATACGTAAAATATTCATATTTTCAAAAAATAAATATATATTCATGTGCATCCATGTGAATTCAAACAATTATATGCAAAGTTTCTCATGTATATAGCAAGTAAGAGTGTATAAAACCAAAATTCGGTTGTGCCATGGCCCACAATTGAGATTTGATTCCATACTCCTGAACGCCCTACTGCCCTAACTCGATAATTCATATGCTCAGCCTAGAAAAATCCAAAGATGATTGTGAATCGTGATTGTAATGGAGGGTCCCTACATCAATATATAGTGATTGTACGGTAAGTAGGTTAGCCGATGTGGCCGATGTGCCCAAATTATTATTTTTTTAATTTAAAAAAATGTCAAAACATGGGTTTTTTGCCCTAGAAAGACCCAATATGGAACCGGCCGGTTCCATACAAAACCCGACCGGTTTGAGAAAACTGGTCGGTTCCGTACGGAACCAGGCGGATCCTGGTCGAAACCGGACAGTTCCGTACATAACCGGTCAAAAACGGGTTGAATCAAACAGTCGGACTGGAAAACCCTTGCAACCGGTTGGACCGCCGGTTTTGCTGGTTCCGGGCCGGTTTTTATAACAGTGCTCTATCTAGAAGAGGTGACCCATTATCGTGAGCTAATGGAGGAGTATTACTTGCTAGCCCAGCATGAACTGTCTCAAGATCTCAATTGGAAAACCTGGATGGGTCTTACTACTGGGGGTTGGACCACATCTCAAGGTCTAATGGATCTAGGGGTTGGAATGGTGTTTCTCTTCGAGTTCCTCTTAGTGCCTTACACTGAGAAGAAAGACGTAAACCTCAAGTAATGTTTGATCTAGTGGGTGGAAGATGATGTGCAAGTAGTACCATACAAGTCCTTCACATAGGCCTGATCATTGGTTGTCAACTAAATCACTATGGAGATGATGCTAGAAGAAGCACTCAAAAGAGGAGGATCATCATTGGTCATAAAAAAGAGAGATCCTGGTAGACCATGGGAAAGAACCTCATCAAAGACAACATCACTTCATTCAATCACCTTCTTGATGGAAGGCGATATGCTTTGGATCTTTCATTATAACCCACCAAAGTGTAATGTTGACTTTAAGGTAGCAACGTGTTTCGCTTTTCTTTGGGAATATGGGCCAATGAATGTGATCCAAATAATTTAAAATGCACAATTGAAGGTTTGTAACCATACCATTTCTCAAAAGGAGTCATATGACAAACATATCGAGTAGTGTCTAATAGATAATATGAGCTGCACAAAAGGTTGCTTCCCCAAAAAATCTAAGCTCTGTCTGTTGAGAATGCAACATACAATGAGACATTTCCACAAAAGCTCTATTCATTTAATGAGCTACTTCATCTTGTTAAGCGGCTAGCTTCTAGGAAACAATGCCATGAGATGTGAGAAATGGATGAAAGTCATCACCAAAATGTCCATCTCCATGATCAGTATTGATCGATTTGATCCTATGATTGCTATGATTTTCCACCAAGTATTTAAATTTCTTGAATTTCTCAAAGGCTTCATCTTTGGATTGAATAGTATATATCCAAAGAAAGTGAGAGAAATCATCTATAAAGGTAACGAAATATCTGGTCCCACCAAGTGAAAGGGTGGTCATAGGTCCACAAATATCACTATGAACCATCTCAAGATAATGAAAGGCTCACCTCACAAAATCCTTAGGATGTTGAAAACAGAGTTGTCATTGATGTCAAAATGGTCTTTTACCCCACAAAGATAGTTCAAATGGAATGGCAAGCTATATAATCAGATAGCCTATTTCGAGACCTTTCCAGTGATAGGTGGCACGTTTTCTAACTCCACGTGGTTGAGGAGAAATGAATGTTTCTGTACGCCCAGTCAAAATGCCAAGTCGGCTGCCAAAATTGGAGTAAAATGTGTCTAGTGACTAGTCGGCCCCACTTCACCAAGACTAAACATATAAATAAGGCACACACCTCACTCATTCAAGTAACATTTGCTGGTTGATCATTCGTGGGTAATAAGGTTTGAAATAGACCAACAAAGAGCACATGGAGCAGAGCAAGGAAGTCAAGGAGAAGATTTCTGTTTTTGGGGTTTTCCTGTTTGAATTTGTATGCAAGTCTGAAGCAACTAAAAGAGGCTGTGGACTGTGGACTGGACGGTGAACTGAAAACAGAGCTGATTAGGGATAAAGTCAGGTCTTATTCCGTGCTATAACAGCAGCAGATTCAGGGCATATTCAGGACTTTAACAGCAGCAGATTCAAGGTTATAACAGAGTATAAGGAGCAGGTCTGACAGAAGAAAAGGTCCAGAATTGTTTAAGGACAGATCCAACAAGTGAGCAACGACAAGGAAGTTTTGGGGATTGGTGTCCCCTGTAGGATGGTGCCTACAAACATTATTTTACTGAATTGGTGCTCAGTTTTGGGAATTGGTGTTCCCTGTAGGTTCATGCCTACAGAATTGTAAGTTGGTGCTTACTTTGTAAATCGTAGGTTGGTGCCTACAATTTTTATTAAGAAAAGTTTTGGTGGTTTTCTCCCGTAAGGGTTTCCACGTCATTTTTGGTGTTGTCTGATGTGATATTTAAATGCATGTGTTGCTTTGAAAGTTGAATTGTTAAAAGTGATTAGTATATACTGATTCACCCCCCTCTCAATATAAACATTATTTCAACATACATCCTTCAGAAACACCACTGGGTGGTTTATTGATATTCTATCGAAGTCCATCCTTAAACAGCTCATATCATGCAATGTCCCAAATTGGTTTGACCCAACTTGAAGTTATACCTGACTTCCCTTGTTGTCTGAGAATTACTTTCCATACATCATTATCCATTTTCAATTGAATAACATCTTTCCAAACCTGAGGTTTGGATAACTCCACATTAGTGGATGAACTTGAATCAGTGATATGGCTCCTATTGGAGCAATCTTGGAACCTCTCAATAGGTTCCTTAGTGAGATCAAATGAAGGCATCTTGGCCTTCTCCCTCTGCTTCTCTCAACGACAAGTCTTATGAGCTTGTAAATTTGAGCCATTGAAGGACTACCTCTTGATCTCTGAAACTTGACAAGGGTGATTAAATAGAGATTTAACAACATATCCTGGGACTCTATAAAGGTCCCCCTCACAAATACCAATTCCAAAAGCTGAGCTTAAATTTTCACCTTTAGCCCATACTAAAACCTTTCCTTCGGAGAAGGCTACCGAGAACCCCTTGTCTTCTAACATTGCAACTGAAAGAACGTTCCTCTTTAAACCATGAACAAATAAAATTTCCTCAACATGAAGTAACGTACCTGAATCAAGCTTTAAGGTAGTTGAACCAACTCCTTTTATTTCAAAGGTACTTCTATTGCCCATCTCCACTTTTGCATTAAACTTCTTGGCCTTGTAACCTACAAGTGCCTGTTTGTATCCAGTCATATCCTTGGTGGCCCCACTGTCAATCCACCATGAGTCTGATGAGTGGGAGATGGAGCTTGAGAGTGCTGAAATCAAGTAGTACTCTCTTTGATCTTTTTCTTTGGTCTCTTTAAATTTCTTTTGTTGAGGCTCTTCTTCTTCTGTAGCAGTTGAAGCATGATGCTTCCCTTTATGCCAATTCTTGTTAGGAGGATTTCTACAAACATTTGCATAATGACCAATCTTGTTACATTTAAAACATCTTACTTTTGACTTGAAAGAGTGCTTACCTTGAGGTCTCCTACCTTTGTTCCGGTGTTGAGGGAGATTTTTTTCTTTCTTTGTCTTGGCAGTAAGAGCAAGGTTCTTTTCAGCTTCCAGATCTACTCTGGATTCTGCCTTCTTCTTCTAAGCAATCATGCCATAACCTATCAAAGTTTGGTTGTGATTCTCTTCCATTCACTGCTGAAAGAAATGTCTCCCAAGATGTAGGAAGACCATCTACTGCTATTTGCACAAGATCATCATCATCTACTTCAACTCCAATTGCCAGGAGTTGATCTTTAGCTGAGCAATCTTTGAGAAGAAAGAGGCGACTGTTTCTTTGTCCTCCGTCTTCAATGAACGAAGTTGCTTCTTCAAGACCCTCTTCTGAGTAGGTACCTTCTTCTCATAGAGATTAGCTAGGGCATCAAAGCATTCCTTAGTTGTCCTTAGAGAAGCTATTATAGGCATCAAATTATTTTTGACTGAGTCAAAGATCACCCTCTTTGCTTTAGCTTGCTTCTTCTTAAATGTTGCTCTTCCTTGAATTGTTGTGGGTTCTTCCACAACATTAGTGACTAATTCATCCAAGTCACTCTCCTCCAAAATATTTAAGACCCTAGCCTTCCATGCATTAAAGTTTGAGGCTCCTTCAAGCCTATCTTCTAGCTTTATTGAGTTAGAAGCCATCTCAAACCCTTACAATCAACTTGCCAAGTACACCTGTAAACTTGTAGTCAAGTTGAATAGGGAACAAACCTTTCCCTTAGGATCTATGTAGATTCTGTTAGCCTGCAAAACAGAGTTAGCTACAAGACCTAAGCTCTGATACCATGTTAATTTTTGGTAAAAATCAGGGTTTTATGCAGAAAATGAAATTCAATATACTTTAATGCAAAAAATACATTAATAAACAATTACAGAAACTGAATATGAAATAGTGCAGTAGTAATCTTTAACATTAAATAATTTTCATCTCTTTCAACTTAATACTACCAGTTAGGTCACTGTGTTAAAGTAATCTTCAACACTACCAGTTAGGTCACTGTATTGAGCTAATCTTCAGTAACATGTAATAAAATAATATAACCAATTAACAATGAAAGAGATAGGTGAGGAAACTTATCTGAGTGTGAAACCTTTCCTATAATATACTCAGGAAAATTACTTTTAGAAAGGATGTGCCTCTTAGAGGCCAGTCAACTCTAAGAACCAAAAGGACTCTATTAAAGAGTCAGTACAAACCTCAGAGAGAGATGATTGATGTTGAGGTACAAACAATTAGAGATTGTCAATGACAATACAAAACTCAGCACAAATAAAAGTCACAATAGTAGATGAAAACACCAGAGGTCTAAATCCTTGGTGATGATCTCAATCAATCCAACAAAAGGTCAACACAAATATCAGATCCAAAAAGGAAGTCTCAACAACATAAATGTGAGTAAGAATCAGTAGTAAAAACTCTGATCTCAATATAAACCAGTGACCCAAAACTATATTGTCCAATCAACCTATAGCTTTCACAAAAAATATCAATTAGGTAGATTACAGTCAAAAGAGTTGATGGCTTAGTCTCAGGGACAGCAGAAGGTTCCAGTCTCCTCAATTATGCAGTCAAATAATAGATCATGATTTCAAAACAAGCCAACAACAACAGACAAATCGGAAACCGAGTAAGCAACAAGTAGATCAATAAACCAAGTAAACAGAATAGACTCCAATCATATCATAACCAGCAGATCAAGTTACGTCCAAGGCAAATCGGGTCATATCTCAGGCACAAACCAAGCCCGAGAATAGACTAGCCGTGGAGAAACAAACTCGTGAACATGCTAACCGAGGAGAAGCAAGCCCGTGAACAGGTTGCCGATGAAAGAGCAGATCCGTGAACAAGCTGACCCGTGAAGGAGCAAAAACGATGAAAAGAACCCGAGGGCCGAGAAGAGTATGACCGTAAAAAAAAAAAAAAAAATGCAGATCCGTGAAATTACCATTTCTTGATAGCATATAAAAAGCACATCTTAAAATGAAGATAAGGCTTCATAATAAAAAGAAGCGAATGGTCCAAGATTAAGTTAAAGTTTCAAATAAAAAGAAGGTAATAAATTAATAAAATAAAAGAAATAAAGTGAATTAGGTATAAACCAATTTCTTAGAGTCAATAATAATAAAGTCACAAAATAAAAGGAATAAAGTAAAAGAAATAAAAATTAAAAGTTAAAAGTAAAAGTAAGGAATAAAAATAAAGTAAAAATAAGATATATAAAAAAATAAAAAATAATAGAACCTTATAAAGTGGACAAACATCCATAAGATTAAAATAACAAGGCTGGTATAAATAAAGGTGGGTCAATGACCCTATTTACTACAAATAAAAAAATACCACAAGACTAATAAACAATAAGGTGCAAGTACTAAAAGTTAATCAACCAAAGTGGAGAAGGTACAACCAATCATCTCTCTCTCAAATGTACAAATGTTCCATATAACCTAAAAGTTCATCATCACTATATAAGGAAGGGTTCACACAAATGATGTGATCATGTGGTCCTCTAAACTGCTCCTTAGGTCAAATGTTAGTGGCTTCCACAAGAGGTGGCCAGTCCCTTGAGAAGACCAACTAACTCATCCATCTCGAAGACCTAGGAGAAGAGGACATCACACATCATAATCTCGGTAACTGACCAAGTGCCTCCATTCTCAAGGAATGGCTTCTCCACCCAAGGCTGAACCTCAGTCCTAGACTGGGACATGTTGATCAACCATCTGGTCCATGACTAGGTTCTCCATTCTCCCAGAGAATAGTCCTCAGCCTCAAGCTGAGCATTCAGTCCTAAACTGAATGTTGATCAACCATATGCAGGACCTAGGATGTCTCTGTCTCAACCTGCAGGATTTGCTTGGTCCTCGTGACCAAGAAACTGTCTGGTTCTAGACCAGAATACCCTAGAGACAAATAGGGGCCCTAGCCACATGCTAGGGACTTTGCCATGGCATCAACCTGCTTGGTCCTCGACCAAGAACCCTAGGAGACAGCTGGGTCCCTAGGGTACCTTCTAGGGTCTTACTCACACTTTGCCTAGTTAACTTGACCAGGAACCCTAGTCAACTGACTAGGGTACCATTCTCTCTGAGAATGGGTCTCGTAGCTGCACTAAAAAACAACACTCCCTCTCAACAAGAGAGGCATTCTCAGCAACACTAAGCTTGTAAAAGACAGAGGCTTAGTCAACACAGCTGACAATTGCACCATGTCCTTGTCATGGTGAAACAACCTGTCATAGAGTACAGGATTTTCTGAAAGCTTCAAGGAGCTTTGAATGTCAGCAAATACTTTGATCTTATAGATCCAATTTGAAGTTATGCCTGACTTCCCTTGTTGTCTGAGAATTACTTTCCATACATCATTATCCATTTTCAATTGAATAACATCTTTCCAAACCTGAGGTTTGGATAACTCCACATTAGTGGATGAACTTGAATCAGTGACATGGCTCCTACTGGAGCAATCTTGGAACCTCTCAATAGATTCCTTAGTGAGATCAAATGAAGGCATCTTGGCCTTCTCCCTCTACTTCTCTGAACGACAAGTCTTATGAGCTTGTAAATTTGAGCCATTGAAGGACTACCTCTTGATCTCTAAAACTTGACAAGGGTGATTAAATAGAGATTTAACAACATATCCTAGGACTCTATAAAGGTCCCCCTCACAAATACCAATTCCAAAAGCTGAGCTTAAATTTTCACCTTTAGCCCATACTAAAACCTTTCCTTCGGAGAAGGCTACCGAGAACCCCTTGTCTTCTAACATTGCCACTGAAAGAACGTTCCTCTTTAAACCATGAACAAATAAAATTTCCTCAACATGAAGTAACGTACCTGAATCAAGCTTTAAGGTAGTTGAACCAACTCCTTTTATTTCAAAGGTACTTCTATTGCCCATCTCCACTTTTGCATTAAAATTCTTGGCCTTGTAACCTACAAGTGCCTGTTTGTATCCAGTCCTATGCTTGGTGGCCCCATTGTCAATCCACCATGAGTTTGATGAGTGGGAGATGGAGCTTGAGAGTGCTGAAATCAAGTAGTACTCTCTTTGATTTTTTTCTTTGGTCTCTTTAAATTTCTTTTGTTGAGGCTCTTCTTCTTCTGTAGCAGTTGAAGCATGATGCTTCCCTTTATGCCAATTCTTGTTAGGAGGAATTCTACAAACATTTGCATAATGACCAATCTTGTTACATTTAAAACATCTTACTTTTGACTTGAAAGAGTGCTTACCTTGAGGTCTCCTACCTTTGTTCTGGTGTTGAGGGAGATTTTTTTCTTTCTTTGTCTTGGCAGTAAGAGCAAGGTTCTTTTCAGCTGGGGGTCCAGATCTACTCTGGATTCTGCCTTCTTCTTCTAGGCAATCATGCCATAACCTATCAAAGTTTGGTTGTGATTCTCTTCCATTCACTGCTGAAAGAAATGTCTCCCAAGATGTAGGAAGACCATCTACTACTATTTGCACAAGATCATCATCATCTACTTCAACTCCAATTGCCCGGAGTTGATCTTTAGCTAAGCAATCTTTGAGAAGAAAGAGGCGAATGTTTCTTTGTCCTCCGTCTTCAATGAACGAAGTTGCTTCTTCAAGACCCTCTTCTGAGTAGGTGCCTTCTTCTCATAGAGATTAGCTAGGGCATCAAAGCATTCCTTAGCTGTCCTTAGAGGAGCTATTATAGGCATCAAATTATCTTTTATTAAGTCAAAGATCACCCTCTTTGCTTTAGCTTACTTCTTCTTAAATGTTGCTCTTCCTTGAGTTGTTGTGGGTTCTTCCACAACATTAGTGACTAATTCATCCAAGTCACTCTCCTCCAAAATATTTAAGACCCTAGCCTTCCATGCATTAAAGTTTGAGGCTCCTTCAAGCCTATCTTCTGCCTTTACTGAGTTAGAAGCCATCTCAAACCCTTACAGGCAACTTGCCAAGTACACCTGTAAACTTGTAGTCAAGTTGAACAGGGCACAAACCTTTACCTTAGGATCTATGTAGATTCTGTTAGCCTGCAAAACAGAGTTAGCTACAAGACCTAAGCTCTAATACCATGTTAATTTTTGGTAAAAATCAGGGTTTTATGCAAAAGATTAACAGTTATTCCCAGAGCCTTTACCATATTGCTGCACTTTTTTGTGGAAAGGCGATCATCGCTTCTGTTACTTGCTGGTTCTTGACCTAATTTCATCATGCTTAAATGTTTGCATTTGTTTTTTTCACTATAATTATAGTATCTATTTATAAGGAAGTTGCCTTAGGCACTCCCTTGGCATATATTGTACTTGGATTTTCTGGTCATATGTGGAAATATATATCATATATACAAGTATAGACCCATTTAATTCCGGTTCTACAAAGCGCCGAGAGGAATCAAATCTGCAAACCTTTGACGACTAAACTACAACACATATTCCTCTCACCACTATGTTACAGCACACAGATGCATGCATTCTTATTTTTTATTTTGTTATTTTTTAATTTTTATTTATACCCGGGCTCCACTATGTTACAGCGCACTGATGCATGCATTCTTTTTTTTTCTTTTTTTATGGGACAGACGGACAGTCCTCCCCCACCCAGGCTGTAGAAATGCGCCTTCTCGGCGCAATTAATGTATTGTAATTTAATGTTGCACTATTTTGGTATCTGAGTAAAATAGAAATCCTAAACAGCCACTGATCAAACAGGACAGGTACCTTTGCTATGTACATAAATAATAATAAGAAAGAAATAATTATAAAAAGAATAAATAACTAAATATCAATAAAAGTATGTAAAGTTCCAAGCCAAACTGAGCAAAAAAAAAATCCAAATGCCTATTAATGGGCAAATCATAAAACCTTTGTGGCTGCATTTAATATACTTTTGAGGACTGTGATTCTGACCCAAGCTAACTGTTTTTTGCTAAACTTTGGTTGAGAACTTTTAACAAACATTTGGCCTGTGCATCGTTGTAGCTGACTGTTAAGTAAACTGGCCTGGAGTTTTGTCAATCACTTTGGATCTATACTGCTGTAGGTTGAAGATTGGATTTGGTATTTGTCAAATACTTTACTTGTCGCTGATTTAGATGGCCTGGGGATATTTGAACCCTTGCATCTGATTTTTATTTTGATTTTGGCATATTTAAGGTTTAGGCTACCATGTTTGTTGCCCACACATATTTCTCATGTATAACAATTGCATTCCATTCAATAAGTACCACAAGCTAAATAAAACTCAGATATATATGTAAATGCACTCAAAGGTTCAGATCTGAATCATAATTTAATGACAGTACTGAAGGCGCCAAAAGTCAGATTACAAATGAACAAGCCAACATAAGAAATAAGCGATAGGGGTACCTTCACACCACAGTACTTTAGTTAACTAGGGAAGTAGTATATTTGCAGCAGCAACTGAATATATCCAGTAATGCAACTCCACCACGCCCAGCTTGACTGTATATTAACTTTGGAATAATGGCATTCACTGTAGAGTGACCTCCAGCTGATTACAATGATTGAATAATGCTGTAGCAGCTTGTAACGTGGAAGGGAAAGTATGCAGCAGTAAGAAATCAGTCCATACACTCAACAGCAAACCTTCAGACTCATAAAATCGCCCTTCTCTTTCTTTACAACAGCTGTAGTGTATACTCTGGAGTCTGGTCTTCTCTCCCACAATTTGCCCATACAAATGGAAGTCACCCTTTTGCTAACCCAAAATGACTGGAAAATGAAGTTAACACTCTCTTGAAATGGTGCGCCTCTCTATATTCAAGCTCAGTTGTCTAGCAAGTGCGCCCCTCTCTGTGACTAACAGGTACAGTATTGCACTTGCACCCTCTCCTTCACACGGATCCCAAGATGACAAATGCACCCTCCTTGGTGATCTCAGCTTCTATCAAAGCGCCCTTCATTCAGATGTCTCTTCTTCAACAATGGCATCCTCCCACACAAAAAAAACCTCTGCAATTTTCCATGGATTATCAGATCTGAAAGCAACATGTAATATCAAGTCACAGAAGTGAAGCACAATGGAGAAATCTGAGTGATCTCCCTCTCAAATCAACTAGGGTAGATAGTATCATAGTTTCACTACCAAAATCAAATCCCTTTCTCTTAGGGTTTCGTCCAAGACAAAGCCAAAGCTCAAGAGCTGTTTATTTTTGAAAAATGTGAATGACAAGAATGGAGAGAATGAGCTCTCATGTCCTTTTATAATTTCATTTTTCCCTTCTTTGTGACTTTTTGACTTCCCTTGACAGTTTCTCACTTTTTAATATTATAAAATGACTTTAGTAAGAACATGACCCATTTTTTCATCATTTAATTTCATCATGACTCCCTTTGGGCCCAACTTTACCTTTTCCGCTCACTTTATTATTTAGTGACTTTTACAAAGTCACTTTATTAAATTAATTATTAATGTCACTTTATAAAGTTCTTTTGGCCTAGGTGACATTAAATAATTAATTAATTCCCTACCTTATCGACTATAGCCTACGGGAACTGGATAGGCTAGTAAGTCGCCTCATGGTGGTCATCCGGAAAGGGACATGACAGTCCTCCCTTCCCAAGATTGTTTGTCGTTAAGCAATTGCAAATTTGGGTGTTTCATAATCTGTTCGCCTTCCCATGTGGCATCCTCCACTGGCATGTGCCTCCACCTGACCAAATATTCTCGAATCACCATATTCCTAAATCTCTTCTCACGAACATCTATAATCTCTTCTAGGTCCAAAATCAATTGTCCCTCCTCATCCAAAGGAGGTAGCCCTACTAACACTGTAATATACTATCCTAGTGCCTTTTGTAAGGCACGACACATGAAATACATTGTGAATATTGCTCCCCTCTGGAAGCTCCAACTCGTAGGCCACCTCCCCAACCCTCTTGGTAGCTCTGTAGGGTCCATAGAAACGAGGCTTTAGCTTTTCTACACCTCTTTTTTTTCAGTGAGGACTGGCATTATGGTTGTAGTCTCAGAAATAACTGATCCCCCACCTCTTAACTACACTTTGTTCGTTGCTTGTCTGCATATACCTTCTGTCGGTTCTGAGCTACCTATAGATATTCCTTGAGAGCTCTAAGGATGTCCTAGCTCTCCTGTATCCAATCCTTAGCCTTGGGTGCCCTGCTATCCCCAAAATCCACATCGACAAATGATGGGGCATCATAACCATACAATGCTCAAAACGGTGACATACCGATGGACATGTGATAGGTGGTATTATAGCAATGTTCTCCTATGTATAACCACTTGATCCAAGCCCTCTGTTGTCGCGACACATAATTCCACATGTGAAATTTAGTTCACACCAAGATCTGATCAAGAAATTACACTCACTCACAAAGATCTCACACAACTAGTCAAAGAACTCAGAAAATTACTCACAATAATACAAACTGTATTAACTCTCATGAATAAAATACATCAACCAACCATTGGAAAATAATAGGCTGTTGTTATATATCATTACAACAGAGATTTGAATGGCTAAAGATGCCATTTGGATCCTCATATCATTAGACTTACTAAAATTGTGCAAATCCCCCCTAGGTGGCAAGTGTGTTCTCCAAGTCACTCCAAAGGCTCACGAATTTATGAATTAGTGACCTGTAGCTGATGTGTGATGAAAAACAATGCCAAATCCCAAAAATGGAAAGAAGAAACATCATAGAGGATGTGTGGTCCCAAAAACAAGTTTCCCTAGTTGACTAGCTTTTCCCCCATGGGTAAAAAGCAATAAAAAGCAGTAAAACTCAGCAAGGCGCCTTTTCCACCAGAATCTTATCCAAAATCTTTTAGAAATGCCCCCAAGTGGTCTAGGAAGCTTGTGGTCCACACTTGGAAGTCTTGTGGTCCGCCCAATGTTGCCTTGTGGTCCACACAATGGCTCAAATGGCAATTATCTAGTCTAATACATATAAATTAATCATAAATGATTAATTAATGCTACCAATGTATTTAAATGACATAGATAGGAAGATTTTATATTCCAACACCCCCCCATAAATCTGACTTTATGTTCTAAATATCAGAAAATAGAAATACTAAGGACCCAGTAACAAGACTTGGTCACCCTATACAATACTGCCAGTCCACAAAACAAGGATAGAAGGAAAACCTCATGGCAAAAACCGTCCTTAAAAAATGGACATATCAAAATTGAAAGATTGTTGATCAATCCTTCACTCCACCACATGTTCAGCCATCCCAAGCAGTGATCTAAAGATAGTTGAAAGTCTTCTCAGTAAAGCTTTGGTGAAGATGTCTACAGTTTGCTCACCTGTTGGGCAATACTGCAAATCAATGATCTGGTCATGCACTAATCCTCTGATGTAGTGCATATGTATCTCAATATGATTGGTCCTCTGTCTCTGTACTGGATCACATGAGACTCTTATAGCACTCTGGTTGTCACAAAAGATGACAATAGGAGTACTAAAAGCAATCTCAAACTCTGATAGAATCCCCTGCAACCACACACACTGAGTAGCAGCATTCACTGCTTCTCTATACTCGGCCTCTGTTGAAGATAGTGCAATGGCACTTTGTTTCTTGCTAGACCAGCAAACTGGACCACCTCCAAGCATGAATACAAATCCAAATGTGGATTTCCTGTCAAGGCTATCACCAGCCCAATATGAATCAGTGAAGCCAAGAAGATCTAGGCTAGAATCTGCAACATAGTGAATCCCATTAGTCTTGGTGCCCTGCACATAGTGCAAAATTCTTTTTGCAGCCCTCCAATGGAGCTGATGTGGCTGCTCCATGTATCTTGAAGCCGCACTCACAGCATAAGCAAGATTAGGTCAAGTGCGAGTCAAGTATAGCAAGCTGCCAACAAGCTGCCTATACAAGGTGTTGTCAACCAAGGGTGTAGATTTTGCTTCTTCCATTCTAACTCCTAAAAGGAATGGAGTCTTAGAAGGCTTGCAATCAGCCATCTTGAACTTCTTTAACAGATCAGATGCATATTTGGACTAAGATACCTTTGTTCCATTTTCTGTTTGAGAAATATCAAGCCCCAAAAACTGCTTAATAATTCCCAAGTCACTCATGGAAAAAGCTTGATGCAAAGCGGTCTTCAATGAAGCTAGTTGATAAATAGAACTACCTGTGATTAGCAAATCATCAACATACAGCACTATAATCATTATTGAACCATCAATCAGCTTCATATAAACATTAGGATCAAATTTGGATCGAACATAAGATTGTGACAAGAGAAAGTTGTCCATTTTGGCATACCAAGCCCTGGGGGTTTGCTTAAGCCCATATAAGGACATCTTCAACCTGCACACATAGTTAGGATCTGATGTATACGCTTCTGGCTACTGCATATAAATCTCCTCCTCAAGATCCCCATGGAGGAATGCACTCTTGACATCCATATGGTGCACTTCCCAGCGCTTGGATGCAGAAATTGCCAAAACTAGTCTTATTGAATCCTTCTATGCAATTGGTGCAAAAGTCTCATTGTATTCAAGGCCTTGGACTTGTGAGAAGCCCTTTGCTACCAGCCTAGCCTTATATTTCACTTATGCACCATCAACTGCACATTTTGTTTTGTAGATCCACTTACACTTACCCCCATTACTCTACAATATGAGCACCTTGATTATATCTATTGAGATATGTATGTAGCCCAAAAGGGCCTTGATGTAAAAAGAAATGAAGAAATGTAAAGCAAGCCAAAAAGGCTAATGTAAACATAAAATCTAGCCAAAAAGGGCTAAGTATGAAATGTAATGTAAAATTCATGCAATGTGTTTGTAAACACACATGGACACAGGTCAACCGTACATATCAACTTTGTAGTGGTTATTTCCTCACCTAGTCTTGCGGGGCAAGGAGGTGAGAGGGAGCAAGGGACAAGCTCAAGATTATCCCCTAGAGTCTCAAGTTACGGTTTGCCAGACACCCAATTTGGCGGCTCTAGAAAAGATCCTCACGAAGTATTATTAAGACACGGATGTGAGTTGTGAGGTACTTGTTAGATGATCAGTGGCAGTTTCTTTGCACTATACCCATTTAAGAGGCACCGCCCTTCCTCGTGTTTTGTCATGGTATGCTTATCTCAGTGGACCCCGCTTTCCCGAGTTATCCAAAGGGTCACATGATCTTTGTCCTTGTCATCCCTTGTCCTTCACCTTGTTTTCCACCTCACCCAAAGTCAGCTAGGTGGTCACGTCTATAGGTTGTGCATAGCAGTTTGAGTCTTTTGGATGTGGTGGGCCCACCTCACCAGGGGCCTCGTATTTTTGAGATATTATGTATTGTTGATCACTATATTGGCATCATTTTGTTTAGTAATGTACTAACATGTATAAGGAAGCCTATCGCTTCATATGGAATACAGGTATTCAGCCAGCACCATGTTGACCAGATTTGATTTGGTCAAACTAGGTTGACCAGGCCAAAAATTGGCCCAAAAAAATGTTGTGACCGAGATTTCAATTTTGGTCAATTATTATCTTCAGGGGTCCCATAGGAACCTCCAAGCATCAGAATTTGAGAATGTTGAGGCAGCGATGAGATTTTTAATTATCATTGGTCATTAATGACTTGTTTTAATTAAAAATCATGGATTTTGGGCAAACAGTGCCTAAGTGATGGATCGTGGTCGTTCAAGTGACCATGTCTACTATTTTTGGGGTCCACGATCACATTACAACAGATGGTTCAACAATCCGGGCGCTCTAAGTGGGTCAAAAGCCCAATTTACATCTTCAGCAATAAAAACCAACAGTTAATTAAATGGAAAATCAAAAATTGGCAAAGGCAACTATGCCAAATGGAAAAAATCAAAAGTTGGCTCATACAAGGGTGATTTCTAGGGTAATGTTGGTAACATTTGGACATCTATTATGTGTTGTGGGGCCCTCTCTTGCCCAACTCACCATGGGGGGCGAATTTGCCCATAGGGGGCATTTTTCCACTTAGCAAAAATTAAATTTTTGATGTTTATTGTATTGAGATCATAATGTATTGGTTTGGGGGGCTAAAACAGCCCATAGGCACCCCCCAACAACATTTTATATGCTTTGTATGGGCCCCACGAGCAAGTCCCATCTCCACATGGGCGTTTTTTAGGATAATTCGCCCCCCCTCTTGAGAGTGATCTCCACCATTCGTTGAGGTTGGGAGAGAGTTAATCTCAGCCCTTAGTTTTGGGGGGAATTAGGTTTGAGAATGGTCTTTCTCTATAAGAGAAGACACTCACCTCATTTGCATCTCTCTTGGCCCATTACATTTGACATTTGAGTGATATTGAGACATTCTTCTTCCGGTTTCTTGAGAGAACTTGTGTGGATGTTGATGGCCTTGATTGTTAGCTGATTTCCATTGCTTGTAGAGTGATTTAGATGAGTTTGCTGCCCATTGTATGACTAACACAAATTGCAGGGATATTGGCCATTTGGAGGGAGGCACTACACTTGGAGTGGGAGCTCCATTCTAGTGTTTCTCTTCGAAATAATCACAAGGGAGTTGTCTTTGCCTCTTAGCTTGTCAATTTACTCATTTGTAGCCATTCATTTTCTGTTATTACTTGTTTATTTGTTGCGTATACTGATTTCTCTCATTTGTGGCAGGTATCCAAGCAAAAGTTGGTCACATAGCTACTCAAATGCTCACACAAACTTGTTGGTCGCTCTACTACTGAATTGGAGTTAGTCTTCAATCCATTTCAGCCACACTCTTTCATCCCAGGTACGCTTCTCTTGCTGGTCTCATAGCTTCAAATTCCATTTATGCGTGTTAAGCTGCAAAAACTACCTAAACAAACCCTAAAAATTAAAATACTAAAATTCCACTATTAGAATCAATTGTCCTTCAAAACCCACTAATGATATGTGCTCAAACCTCTATATTTCAAGTTTCATTTAATTCCGACCCTGTTTACCCATAGAACTAGGCACTGGTCATCCACTGAATTCGCCCTCCTTGGGCATTTTAGCCAATCACACTGTTGGGTAATTTTCTGGGTTGTGGGTACTCTTGATTCGAGCTTAAAATGTCATTTTACCTTAGAAAATCAAGTATCGTTTGCTAGAAGTGATAATAAACGCCATTTTTTCACTGCCCTAGATCCATTTGACTCATTGATTAACCACTGTTTTGGACAGTTTCACTTCACTTCCTGCTGATTGTCATTTCTCTTGTACTAAATCAGCTAGTAATCAAATTATAATTGCTAGAAGGTGTGTCTTAACCGCTTAATTTATTAATGCCATGCTTGAGCAGTCATAGCGAGCTTCATTCCCCATAGGCAGATTTGTTTGGTCACTTTTCTAGTCAATTTCCATTTTCTGATTTAGTTTCTAGCCTTCTAATCTTCAAAGTATTCATCATTTAACACTCATAATCAGATCTGAGATCATTTCATTTAGTCTATTTTCCTATCCAGAGTCTTGATTTTACTAGGCTGGAAGAAATCTCACACTTAGGCATTCACCTTGTGTTTTGCTCTGCTCATCTTTTGGCTTGGATGTCTGATTGTTGAGTCTCAACCATCACTAGTTGAGTGGGCCTCCCCCCTGACTTGGCTACGTGCCTCGTCTGAAGTGACAATAGCCTTGTCCGGTGTGACTTTCGTTCATTGAGCGGAGGACTTGGCCATTGCTGGTTACACCTTCCTAGCTGACCACCCTTTACCATCCATGTTGGGACACCTTACTTCAGCAGCTAGAGATAGTGTGATAACAGGCTCTTCCTCAAACTGAACACTCCTTTCTATGAAGGCTTTTTGAGTGCTCATGTTCAACAACTTATACCCTTTAGAGTCCTCTAAATATCCAACAAAAAGACATGGTTGGCTTTGGGGTTGCATAGCCCTCCTCTTCTCAAGTGGAATCCTAGCCCAAGCCTTTGAGCCAAAAATTCTGAAATGAGAGATATCAGGTTTGTGCCCTGTCCAAGCCTCAAAAGGAGTAATACCTTTGAGAGCTTTGTGTGGCACTCTGTTCTGAATATATGTGGCACAATTTATTGCCTCAGCCCATAGCTTGAGAGACAATGACTTTGCCTCAAGCATACATGTGACCATCTCCTTTAGAGACCTGTTTTTCCTCTCAGCAACCCCATTCTGTTGAGGTGTACATGGAACTGTGTTACATCTGAATAACTGAAGAGGCACACAATTGCTGAAACTCTGATTTCACATATTCACCACCATTATCAGATCTGATAATTTTTATATGCCTAACAGACTGGTTCTCAACTAAGGCTTTGAATAGCTTGAACAGACCAAAAACTTCAGATTTTAGCTTGATGAAGTAAATCCAACAGTACCTGCTAAAGTCCTCTATGAATGTGAGGATGTACTTGGCATGGTTCAAAGACTCGTGAGGGAATGGACCTGATATGTCAACGTGAATAAGCTCCAATGGTGCAGAGGTTCTCTCAGTAGTGGATCTCCCATACTTATGCTTAGGGTGTTTTCCTAGGATGCAAGATTGACAGACACCTTTGGAAAATCTGATATTGGGCAACCCTATAACCATTTCTTTCTCATGAAGTTGGGAAAGATATTTATAATTCAGATGGCCAAATCTTTCATGCCATAATTTACTTGACTCATTGGCGTTAAAAGAGCAGAAGGTGAGGAATATGGCACAAAGTGAGAAAACTTGTAAATTCTAGAGCTGTAATAAGCAGTGCCTAATGCAACATTTTTGCCTGTTGAAATTTCAGCTATCTCAACATCATTTGGGGTAAAGGTTACTCTCTTGGGCAGCCATGTATGGGTCATCTAATAGACTGACAATAGGTTTGCAGCAAGTCCAGGTACATACAAGACATTATTGAATGAACCAAACTCGAGATCTATGCTACCTTTGCCTTTGCTAAATGTTTCAGAATTGTCACCCAATACAATATTTGAACCACTGGAAGAGTCAAGTGAAGTGAAAAACTTACTTGTAGACACCATGTGTCTTGAAGCTTCAGAATCAATAATGAATGAGGTAGGCTTGGATGTGCTTGCCATCAGTGCATGTACTCTCTCCTTGTCATCAGAATTTTGTCCTCCATCCTTCCTCCTTGAGCTCTCTGGAAGAGGAATGTTGGCTTTCTCCAAGAGTTGAGCCATTTGATCAATGGTTTTCTTCATGCAAGGGCTTTCAGGATGAAAGCCCTTGCTACAATAATTGCACTTTGTCCTCTCATTCTTTTTATTTGGATTCCTCTTGAAATTCGAGGAGTCTTCATTAACTTTCTGCTAGTCTTTCCTCTCACCGGTGGGCTTCTTGAAATTGCCCTTCTTCTTTCCTTTCGAACCCTTTGAATCTCCAACATTCATATAGTGGTCTTTGGATGGACTTTTAATGGCTCCCATCAAAACCAATTTGTCTTGTTCTTGGGTCAAAGACTCCATGAATTTGAAAGTGTCGGGCTCTTCCAATTTTTAATTGTCTTCCGGGTGGAATGGAAGGTCGAAACAAAGACTGAGTAGTCTGAGCCAAGTTTGGAGAGAATGGCCAAGACTAATTGCTCATCTTTCTTTTCAATACCACATTGCTTTAGCTGCAACACAAGTCATTTGAATTTGGAAAAGAAATCTTGAAGGTTATCGAAATTTTGTGGACTCAATGAGACTAGCTCATTATCCAGTTGGTGGCCTCTTAATTCATCGGTCTTTCCGAACAATTCTTGAAGTTTCAGCCAAACTTCATTTGTAGAGGTAAGACCATCGAGATGGAATAGAAGATCCCTGGATGTAGTGAGACACAACAGCCCATAGGCTTCATCTCTTCGATTGTGCCATTTAGATTTCTCAATTGCTGAGGTTGGCTCAGCTTCAGTTGCCATTGTCACCCTGTAGAGCCCTTTGCTCCTCAGTATGATCTCCATCTGCACCTTCCAGTCAAAATAATTGAATGGAGTGAGGATCATCTGCTGTGACTGATCCATGGCAGCTCTGAAATTAATTTTGGAATGATTTGGGTGTGCCCAAGGCTTGCTTGATGTGCCTTCTTGATGAAAGAATGCACCATGTGGATGAATTACTGCGCCCTCCTTGAGACTAGTTGGATCCTGCAAGACAATAGAAGGAGAAAGGAATAGCTTGATAACTTTGATACCATGTGAAATTTAGTTCACACCAAGATCTGATCAAGAAATTACACTCACTCACAAATATTTCACACAACTAGTCAAAGAACTCAGAAAATTACTCACAATAATACAAACTGTATTAACTCTCATGAATAAAATACATCAGCCAACCTTTGGAAAATAATAGGTTGTTGTTATATATAATTACAACAGAGATTCGAATGGCTAAAGATGCCATTTGGATCCTCATATCATCAGACTTACTAAAATTGTGCAAATCCCCCCTAGGTGGCAAGTGTGTTCTCCAAGTCACTCCAAAGGCTCACGAATTTCTAAATTAGTGACCTATAGCTAAAGTGTGATGAAAAAAAATGCCAAATCCCAAAAATGGAAAGAAGAAACATCATAGAGGATGTGTGATCCCAAAAACAAGTTTCCCTAGTTGACTAGCTTTTCCCCCATGGGTAAAAAGCAGTAAAACTCAGCAAAGCGCCTTTTCCACCAGAATCTTTTAGAAATGCGCCCAATTGGTCTAGGATGCTTGTGGTCCACACTTGGAAGTCTTGTGGTCCCCCCAATGTTGCCTTGTGGTCCACACAATGGCTCAAATGGCAATTATCTAGTCTAATACATTGGAATTAATCATAAATGATTAATTAATGCCGCCAATGTAATAGATAGGAAGATTTAATATTCCAACACCGCAAGTACCCCTCAACCCATTTATTCACAATATCGATATGTCCATCGGTCTAAGGGTGGTAACTAGTGTTGGGAGTCAACTCAGTGCTAGCCAGTTTGAAAAGCTGCTGCCATAAAGCCCCGAGAAATATGCTATCTTTGTCACTGACAATGTTCCTCGGTAGCCGACGTAGACGAAATACCTCCCTAAAAAATACCTCTACCACCTATGCCATTACATAATCTGAAGATTGCAAAAAAGTGTGCAAATTTCCTCAGTCGATCCACCACCACATGGATGCAATCATGTCCTTGTACTTGTGGTAACCCAGTGATGAAGTCCATAGAGACTCTCCCACTTTTGCTCCAGAATAGGAAATGGTTGTAGAAGCCCCGCCGGATGGGTCTGTTCGTCCTTGTTCTACTGACAGACCATACATTGCCTCACGTGCCACAGTACATCATTCTTGAGTCCCTTCCACGAGAACCTCTCCCTAATCTAGCGGTACATTTTGAAGTACCCTCGGTGTCCCTCTATAGGTGTATCGTGTGTAGCCCTCAATATCTTCTCCTTCAATTTGGATTCTAGCACCAAGCAAATATTGTCTTTGTAGAAGATGACATCATTAACTACTCTATACTTGTCATCCTATATAAGGCCATCCATCACTTCGCAAGCGAATTTGTTTTTGGAATATTCCACCAGGAGGTGGGATTTCCAATCAACTGAAACCTCCATCAAAGAGCATGCAGCTGGTTTCCTGGAGAGTGCGTCGGCAACAACATTTTTCTTCCCCTTCACATATTCTATATCAAAGTCGTAGCCATGTATCTTGTTGACCCACTTCTACTGCTTCTCATTTATACCTTTCTGCTCCCAAAAGTATTTCAAGTTGTTGTGGTCTATCCTCTACCACGATTTTTGCCCATACAAATGGAAGTCACCCTTCTGCTAACCCGGAATGACTGGACAATGAAGTTAACACTCTCTTGAAGTGGTGCGCCCCTCTATATTCAAGCTCAGCTGTCTAGCAAGTGTGCCCCTCTCTGTGACTAACAGGTACACTGCCGCGCCTCTCCTTCACAAGGATGCCAAGATGACAAATGTGCCCCCCCTTGGTGGTGTCAGCTCCTATCAAAGTGCCCTTCATTCAGATGTCTCTTCTTCAACACAAAGAAAACCTCTGCAAACTTCCATAAAATGATTGGGAGAAATTGGCTAGAGTGCAATATGGTGGACCTGACAACACAAGACAATACTGGACTGAAATCCACATTGTGCCTTTGAATGAATCTCAAGAGAATATTCTTAGCCCAGGCTTTAGGTCAATCACTGCAATGGCCAAATGGGACGACGAGGCACTAATATTAGTGAGTTTCAAAGAGGGGTACTCCTCTCTGGTAGAATTGAACTTATAATCTCTGGTTGTGGAGGATTTGCTTGCTAGAGAATCACGCAAAAGGAAGCGAGAGGCTCAAATCCATGCTAGAAGAAGGAACAGAAGGGCAAGGAGGCAAAGTGAGAATATTGCCCCCATTGACCTACATTGTGTTGGTGCTCTCAGCCTAGAGGATGATCCAGTCTCAAAGAAATGAAACTATGCTTGCCAAGAATAAGGATACCTCACAACAACATTGGACAAATAGAGGTATCTTTCTTCAACTTACAGCCACCACTCTGGAGAATCATCAACAGAATCCTTGACCACCATTTGGAAATTGTGTGCCGTGTCTCTGCAAATTCGTAGCTACCATCACTGTAAAAAAATCAATCAAGCACAGTATTCCAGGAGCAATGTGACGGTTGGACTAAGTGAAGCTGGAAGAAATAATTGACAGTCTAAATCCAAATCAAATCAATGAATTATACTCATTCAATTGAAGAGTAATATTAAGGATGTATTCAAGGTTATTTAATATTCATTTGGAAAAAAGAATACCGAGGGTATAAGTCAAACCCCAAAAAGCTATATTAAGAATTTTTATGAAGAGAGTATCTAAAGTTGTATTTCATGGTTGGCCGAGTTTAAAAAGGTGGAATTAAGAAACATTAAAAGGTGGATGTGTTATTGTTGCTTCGAGGACGAAGCATCTTAAAGAAGGTGGCAATGTTAATTGACAGTCTAAATCCAAATCAAATCAATGAATTATACTCATTCAATTGAAGAGTAATATTAAGGATGTATTCAAGGTTATTTAATATTCATTTGGAAAAAAGAATACCGAGGGTATAAGTCAAACCCCAAAAAGCTATATTAAGAATTTTTATGAAGAGAGTATCTAAAGTTGTATTTCATGGTTGGCCGAGTTTAAAAAGGTGGAATTAAGAAACATTAAAAGGTGGATGTGTTATTGCTGCTTCGAGGACGAAGCATCTTAAAGAAGGTGGCAATGTTATGTACATAAATAATAATAAGAAAGAAATAATTATAAAAAAGAATAAATAACTAAATATCAATAAAAGTAATATAATAATAAATAATGAATAGACATATCCTTTTGTACAAAAGTATCAGGCAACCCTTAAAGTCTATTTATATGGGGCCCTCATTTGTAAACGATCATCATCTTATCAATTTATACATTACTTTTATATACATTTATATTTTTATTTGCACAGTTAGAAGTTGCATGTTACATTGCGTCCGCTACAACCTTAGATGAAGTTACAGTGCATTTAACTACATACCTTCGAAGAGCACTTTCTGTATCTGGATAAACAACATCAGAATACTCTTCCAATGCTGTTTCAACCACTGAGGGGTCATCTGTAATCATTGTTCCTAGCCGCTCTTCAATCCATCCAATCCTCTGTTAAGCTCAAATAACTTAGCATTGGGTGGGTTAATAAACAAAACTCATATCCATTACTGATTCAGTGACCCATAACTGGCCTCTCAAAAGTTTCGAACAACAAGATACAGACAAATATGGAAGATAGCGACAAAGAAACATACAGCACTAACTGAAAAGTGTGTCGCAAGGCCGGCAACGAGCATTTCTGCTCCATTCAATTGCGCCCCAGTTAAAGCCAAGTACTCCCCTACAAGCCAAAACTTTAACTAATCAGAGTTATGCCCCTAACCATTAAAATGTGTGCATAATATTATAGGAAGCAATTCCCAAAGTGATAAGAGAATTTTATATACATGGATCACAGTTTACATTTATAGCGTGAAAGTCAAGGCAAAGGTAAAATGTTTACAACCAAAGCACAGACACATGAACCAACTGAGACTGAATGCTTAAAAAGCAATTTCTACTGTCCACAGTAAACATAAAGCCCAAGTTATATATTCATAAAATAGGAAAAAATTTAAGATGAATCATATCAGGCAATGTTAAATATTAGAAGGGAAAGATCCGGCAGCTATAACATCGTCAGAAAAAAAAACAAATATAATGGTAAACAAAAAAAGGATGAAAGATGAAACCTAACGGATTAAGAAGACAGTTTCCATTGTCTATGATTTTATCCAAAAATTTACATCATTTCTTATGTTATACATCTTGATTATATAGAATCTCTGGCTTTAAATCTTACCTTGCATATTATATAAGGTAAAAAAAGTTTTAATTTGTTTCTTATCACTTTACAGTATTATTTTCCACTCTAACATTAAATCAATGAAAGCTGTAACAAATTGAAATGCAATTGGTCCAGGATATGGAAGACAGATGGATTAAAAGGTATCAGGCTATATGGAAAGCAAGAGTTCTTTTCAGTTCCAAGTTTCAGGCTGGATGGTAATTAATCAAAGCCTAGCAGTCAAGGCTAGGTTAGATAACTTGTGACTAAAAGTTGGGTTCTGTGTTATATGTCAGAAAGAGGAGAGAGTTAAGTATATCATTTGGGTAATGTAGATTAGCACTGCTGCTTTCGTGATGGATCTTATAAGAGGACTCGATCATTTTCATCAGGGCACTCACTTGGAAGGCACCAACATTGCATGAAACTCAGAAATGGGTATGGGTTTCGGAAATGGGAACACCTGGAAACGTGACCCCACCAAAACAGGTACCCCCAGGAAATGCAAAATATAAAAAAGACAAATATATATATATATATATATATATATATGTTTTCAAGTGACACATTATCTGGCAAGAAATAAGAATGATACACAGATGACATTTTAAAAGGAAACCCAAGTCCATATTAGCTCACATAGATGATTACAGGAGGCTATAATCCAAATTTCAAAATCAGCATCATCATGCTGTTTCTCACATCAAGCCCTCCCCTTATTACGAAAACTTAGAAACCCAAATCAAGCAAGAGATTTGTTGCCCCCCCGATACGCACTTCGGATAACGTGGAAGAAATCTTCAAGCCACTGGGTGCTTCCTTGGGGGCAAGTTACGAGTTGAGATATTGTCACTCAACACTCAACTCCTCCGTCTCGGCCAACTCCTAGCAAAGCCAAGGGGGGTGGTCCCTAAGAAAATAAACTATGGCTTTTACACTATAGCAGAACGGAAAGATCTAGGAGTTTTAATTACTAAAACAGGAAAGCAACAACACTTGAATTAAAGGTAGCAGCATGCAAGATGATTAATAATGACACATAATTGATTTAAGCAAAATGGTTTGTAAAGATAAACCAGTGCCAATGGAGTCAAATAGTTGCTACTGAAACGTAAATGTTTTGTTGTGCCTCTTAGTTAGTTTAATTATTATGGATGAGTGGATTAAGAATGGGTTAATTCTTGTTTCACCCACTCAAGAAGTTATCCTCTAGAATAAGTGCACTGCAACACTACCAGGTGTCCAACAGGGCGAGACATGAAGTCTGCTTAGAGTAGCCCCCTGACTCCGTAGTGTGCCCAGTACAACCGCCAGATTCTGAAAGTAACTTACTAATGGATTTTCCTATTAGACTAGCTGCTAATATCCCCTTTCTGATTGTTCCTGAGATCAAGCAAGCCTGCTGCGATGGACAAGAGCATACAGCCAAGGTTCGTTACTCTTATTTGCAAAATCAAATACTTGAAAGGAAACTAACTGTGTAGTGTGTGAAAATGATTTAATCTACTTGAAAACTTGAAATTAATCTAAGGTTAGCCAATCCAAAGCAAAACAATGCAAGAAAGGGAAAACTCACGCCACGAAAAAATGACGCTATCCCCAGGGGGGGTGGAGGTGTGGGCATTGTGTAGCCCACTTGCTTTTATCATCATTAGGAAAACCCATAATGCATGAAAAAACGATGGGATGGAATCTACTGGCGATATTGGCACCATGCCCTTTCCTTTCATCATCCATAGTAACATCAATCTGAAGTAATCATAGAAAAAATCTAGTTATGAAGAAGAGGAAAACCTCTTGGAGAAATGCATGTGGTTGATTGGGTCTTTGAACCCACATATGTGGTTTGATAATCTTTGGAGCCACTACATGCTTGATGATGCCCTGGTGGAGTTTGAAGCCCATTTGATGATGTCTTTGAAAGTTCCTTGCTTGATGGTCTTTAGCCCACAAGCTTGATGGAGATTTGATTAAGCTCTAGAAGTCTTGAAGCCCTTGTCTTTGAAGCATTGAAGAAGCCCTCACTTGGAATTTGAAACATGATTTGATAACCCACAGATTGTTGGGGTTATAAGCCCACAAGAATGTGAAGAAACCCTTAAAGCAATAATGTGTCATGATGAAAATATCAAAGCTACATGGATGTCGAAGATGTCTTGAAGTGCCACATTGAATAACCTTGATTAAGCAAAAGTTATGAGTCAGCTGAAAGCATTAAGAGAAGTAAGGTTGGATCTTCCAAAACAGAAAAGCATGTCTTCACAGATTTTGGTGTCTCCATTTAAACACTGGTCACAAGTCAAAGTCTGGTCAAAACTCCATTGGCTGATTGCAACGAACTTCGGTTCATATACAATCAGCTCGGTCCACATACAATCAGCTGAGAAGTCCTTGCCTGATGGTTGTGAAGCCCTAACTGACCCTAAACGTAAACTTTGATGTGGGCATGGGAAAATAAGGTTGCAATGTAATATTAAAAACAATTTGATGGAGGTCGCCCCAGCCAAAAAAGGGGGTAAAGAAAAATTGTTTAACTATTTTTAAATCTATTTTTTTTTTTTTTTCAAAAGCCCTCAAGCAGGTCGGCCAGCTCAAGGATTAAAACGACTTGATGTCCACATGATTATATATATATATATATCACACGTCAATGCATCTCTTAAACATGTTTTTGAAATATATTTATGATATATCATCTCTGAATTTCGGGTCTCTGAGGCAGCCGCAGTAAGAAATCAGGACCGAGGCAGCTGCAGTAGAATCTCCAGACATCCAAAGTCTGTAACAGTAAAAGAAAGGGACAGTCTTGATCTCTCATCCATGCTCTAATCTCTCTCTGAATTCTTGGCAGTGAAAGCTTTAAGGGAGTCGCAGCAGTTGTAAGAAAAATATCTAGGGTGTGTCTGATCTCATACACAAGTGTTAAAGCACTGGTTTCGGGCTTATACCTCTGTGGCAGCAACAGGACCTAAGGAAGCATTTGTTTTGGATGTATTGTTGTCTCCCACACTAATTTCGGGCTGCATAATGATACATCAAGCACGAAATCTGGGCATCAAACATGAATTCATTAAGCATGAAACTCGGGTAAGCCTTATCTTTGATTAGGCATCCAAAGTCATTTGTGTAAAACAACTCACTATACCATCCAAAGACAGAGACAGAATCCGATGTGCAAGCCAAGTGAAGTAGCCCTAAACACGAAGGGATTCGAAGGCATTGGAAGAAGCATTCATCAAGTCCTGAACCTGGTTGAAGAATCCCAATGCAGTAATTCTGGTTGTCAAGAAGCCATTAAGCATCAAAATAGGATATTTCGGGAGACTGCAAGATAGATCTAATATTCTTGTCAAAGAGGTACAGAACATATGAAAGGGAAAGACTTCTGCATCCAAACCCTCCATCCAAGATAGAATACGGCAGATCCTTGTACGTGGTTTGTCACCATTTAAAGGAGCAAAACGCCATCCTTCATAACCAGTTAAAGGCCTGAGTATACACAGGTTTGTTGAATAAATTTTGGTCTGTGCTTGAGGCAGTGTCTTGTAAGCAAGGAAGACCTAGTGAAGATTTTGTTGCAGTGCATGATTGTAGCGGGCTTTATAAGCAGCGAAAATTGACAATGGTTGATTGAGCTGTTGAGGGCACTTTCTTGGACAGATGTGATTGAGATACCTGTTATCACATTTATAGTATCTGGGGCTACCATATCTTCAGATCAGATTCCAGTATTTTTCTCAGCCAGTCCTTTACTTTGAGATGCATGAGATCGGCAGTTGATGATCATTCATTCCAGGATCACTCATACTTACAGCCCCAGAGTAGACAGTACAGCCTTATGCTATGACTGAGACTCATGACCTCAGATTTGATGACCGATGCAGCCATTTTCTCCATGCAGAGCAGTATGATAGTGTAAGAAATACAAAATAAAATATTAATTAAAATGTATTATTTACTAAGTGAAAGGGTGTAAACCCTTCACTTTACACGCTCAAGCCTATAAAGGCGAGCATCATTGTAAATCTTATCATCTCTTCAATAATAATTATCTATTCTTTGGTTGGGGCCACTCCTTCATTGCTTGGATCTTCCTTGGATCCACCTTGACTCCTTCCTTTGAAATTATATGACCGAGATACTCTACTTCTTGCTTCCCAAATGTGCATTTTGACTTTTCTGCATAGAATTGGTTTTCCTTCAGAAGAGATAGAACCTTTTTCCAGATGCGTCAAATGTTCCTTCCACGTCTTGCTATATATAAGGATGTCATCGAAGAATACTAACACAAATTTCCTTAGGTATGGCTGAAATAGTTCATTCATAGTTGCTTGGAATGTGGCAAGTGCATTAGTTAACCCAAAAGGCATTACCTTGAATTCATAATGCCCTTCATGAGTTTGGAAAGCAGTATTTGCGATATCTTCTAATCTGACCCTGATTTGATAGTACCCTGATCTTAAATCAAATTTTTAAAAATATTTTGCGTCATGAAGTTCATCTAGCATATCGTCGATGAAAGGGATTGGAAACTTGATCTTAATCGTTATTTTGTTTAATCCTCTATAATCTATACATAATCTAAACGATCCATCCTTCTTCCGTACTAACACGACTGGAGTTGCATAAGGGCTTCTGCTCTTGGTGATGACACCACACTTCAATAGGTCTTTAACTAGCCTTTCTATTTCCGTTTTGTGGTGGTGGGGATACCTATATGGTTTAACCATGACAGGATTTGATCCAGGTTTAATCTCAATTATGTGTTCTATACTCCTTTCTGGTGGTAGTTACATAGGTAAGTCTTGAAATATGTGTTCGTGTTTCTGGAGTAATTCTTGGATTTCCTTTTTGAACTCATTTTGTTCCTCCTCTTTTCCTTCAAATTGATAGCATTGGATTACATATGTTGATGCTCCTTTTCGAATGAGTTTTTCCATATGCTGAGATGAAACTACTTGTGTGTCTAGTGGTTGAAAACCATATAGCTTAAAATTTTCCCCTTTCCATTTAAATTTGATGAAATGTTTTTGGTGATTGGCGGAATATGTTCCCAATGTACGTAACCATTGGACTCCCAAAAAGATATCTACTCCTCCCAATGGTAAGGTGTAGAGTTCTGATCCCAATTTGAAGTCTTGTATTTGGAGTTTCACTCTATGGCACTTCCCAACTTTTTCGATTTCCTTGCCATCTGCGACCATCACCTTCATGTATGGAACTGGATGTACAAACAACTTGAGTTTTCTTGCGACTTTTATATCCAGGAAGTTGTGAGTGCTTCCGGTGTCTATTAGTACTGTAACATTCTCATTTTTTATATGTCCTTTTAACTTAAGTGTTTGTGGTTGGCTAATGCCCATCATGGCTGCCAGGGAGATTTTGGGTGTGTCGTTGATTTCGGATGCCATATTTGGGGTAGCCTCTTCTTCACTTTTTGACTCCTCTTCTTCTTTTGATTCACTATTCTCCTCTACCTCACAAGTGTATAATTTATTTGAGTTATCCTCTGAGCGACACCTGTGTTTAGGATTCCACTTGTCTCCACATCGTCGACATTTCCCTTCCTTCATTCCTTGAGTTTCCAGGCTCTTCCTCTCGTCTCTTCTAGGAGGTGGAATATACTTGTTTTTATCAGCATCTGTTGTCGAAGGTATGTTCCTTTGTAAGTATGACTTCCCATTATTTGATTGAAATTGTCAAATTTGGCTTCGGCTACCTTTGCTTTTCGTCTTGCTACCTCGACATTCAGTATGTCATGCATTTTTAACTCCTTTTGTATGTATAGTTTTAGGCCTCCCAACTAGGTTTCCAACCGTTGTTTGTCGGATAGCCCAAATACTCTAGTAGCGAGAGATTCCCATTGGTGCGTGAACTCTTCGACGCTTCCCCTTTGTTGTAACCTAGTAAGTTTTGAGAAGAATTCATCCTCTGTGATTCCTTGAAACCTCTTAAACAAGTTCCAAGTGTATACGAAGTTGTCTCTCTTCCACCACATATACCAGTTGTAGGCATATCCTTCAAGGTGCATTGAAGCATACTTGACCTTTTCTTCGTCCGTTGTAATGTTATATATGTCGAAATACTCTTTTGATTTATTCAACTAAGCGACGCATTGGTCTTCTCCTCCTTTATATTTCGTCATTTCTATTTTTGCTCTAGGCGGGTACATTATGAATGGTTGGTATTGATTACCTTTCGTCCTGTTGCGTTCTGGTGACTCAGAGTTTCGACATGGAGTGACTGACATATCTGAGCCATGTTGTTTATGTTTTTTTTTCCTTACTATCCTCCATTTTTTGTAATATCGCCTGGATACCTTTCTGGCTCTCAGTCACTTTTTGCTCTAATATTTTTTGTTCCTTGCTCATAATGTCGAACTTGTCTATTTTCTGCTCCATTACATGAATGACTTCATCCTTAATTTCTTTCTTAAGTGCTTCCTGGCTCTTGGTGATCATTTCCTTGAAGGTTTGGAAATCCTTCTCTATTTTCTCAATTTGGGCTTTTAACTCTACCATGGTTCTTAATCTGGTGTGGGGAGGTGAATATTTGGGCCCAATTTCGGTTTATGGGGTAGTGAAAAACAACTAATGTCTTTGGGATAATTAATTAATTAATAATGTAAACTTGTAAACACAATAATTACTATAACTAATGGGTAAAATAAATAAATATAATAATTATTATATTTAAATATTTTTATTTTTATTTTCTTTATAATTTGGGATTGTGACTTTTAATAAAATTAAATATTAATATAACAATATTTATTAATATTTAATTTTTATTAAAAATTAGGGTTACGTGATGGAAGTGCGCTAGGGATTGATGTGGAGGGAGCCTGAGAGGAGTCGAGGATGAGTTAGATGCAATGAAACAGAGTTGGGGGAGCAGCGAACTGAGGAGCGTTGGAGTGAAGGTGAAGGGGGTCAACCGATCACGCTGGAGGATGATCTAAAAATTATTCAAGATCTTTATAACCATTATTTTGCATGTGAAAGTTAAATGTCAACTACTCATAAACATGCTTTAAATGGCATAATTAAAGAGCATCCATGAAGCACATAAGCACATAAAATTGTAAGCAAACCATAAAAATGATAGACACAAGCTGATAACAGAGTTCACCAGACACCCTGGCTACCTCTCCGGGCCCCTTCCAATAAGAAGGTCGTTTGTTATTAGTCTTCAAAGCTTACAAATGTGTGTTCTGGAAACACCTCTGTTTTCTATCAGTCGGAAGCAGAAACAAACAACACCACTAAATTCCTTGCGAAATTCTGAGAAAAACGAGTATAAACTCGACCACCTTTGGCTAGAAACCTCTCTGGCACACAAAATGAGAAAACAATTCTGCACAAAAGACAAACTGTACTGACTCTATACGGATTCCACCTCAACTTCTTAAGGAATTCGCGTCGCTTACCACTCAATGGTGACTTTGTGGCCCAGTGGCAAAGGGCGGTACATAACAGGGAGAGATCCCGGGCTCAAACCTGCGGGCCTCTCCTCTTGGCTCGTTTGTTTTGGAATGTTGGCGCTATACTATTATACCCACGTTATTGTGTGGTTATAATAGTGTTATATTATAGTTATGCCATATGTTAATTCCGCCACCGTTTTAGACTTTGGATAAGGTGTTCCACCGCTTGGCTCTAACACATGGTTTATAACATATGTTACATGGCATATAGTTATAACATATATTAAAGTTTAACATATGTTTTAACCTTGGCATGAGTTCCATATATTACGTTGGATTGGTATATTACTCCACCATTTCTTTAACATAGGGTTGTAATATGATTTAACATATTTCCCATTTTTTTAATATTTAAACTTTAATAAAGTTTAAACCATGTTTTAATGGGGTCATGGTGGCCTTTTTGGGTTCGATTCCCATTGCCCCAAAATAACTTTTAAACCATGTTTTTAACCATTTTAACCAACATTGATGAAACTTCAACCACTGACAACTTCTTCATCCAAAGGCTGTTTCACGCGAAACGAACGTTGACAGAAAGCTGATGAAGAGATCTTTACCACTGTAACCTTTGTACTGTTGTTTGAAGACTTTAAACCTGATCGACTTTAGAAAGATCCACCTGGATCAAACCTCCCCACTGAGAAGCTTTTGGACCACCAAAAGCATAAATTGTAACCTGTAAATGCATGTACCATCTCGATAGCAAATCCCTCTTTGAAAAAAGCACATTCCCCTTCTCCTTCACTGTTGTCCTTCGGAATCAGAACATCAAGCTAATCATCAAATGGATACAATTTTTGCAAATACTTTACTTGCCAAGAGTTTATAACATTCTCTTTGGTCAAGTTTACAATAAGGCCAAATGTGAATTTAGGCAAAAACAATGCCATCACAATACTCAACATGGCTTTAGGCATAAACAAATGCCTCTCACACCATAGTGATGACAAAGCCATTACAATATTTCAATCATCAATTTTAAGGCACAACGCCATACAAGTGGTGAAACCTCACTACAAAAATGTGCATCGCAATAAAATGCCAAAACTTCTCTTCTTGAATGGAATGATATGAGCATCAAAAACCACACATAATATCGTCCAAGAAACCATGGACTACCATCTCCAACACTAGGAGACATTCTAACAGTGGCAATGTTGCATTACAATGCCAATAAGCTCGATCAATTGTTCCTTCCTGAAAAAAACTTGAATGACAAGTGAAATATACAATAGTAATATCGCACAAAATGGCGATTTTTCTTCATAATTTCCATTCAAATTTCAATGACATAGAAATGAAAACCACTTCTTACCCTACCATTCGAATGAATGTTCCTTGAAGGTTTGCTTACTTTCAACAGTAGCTTCTTTAAATGATGAGACTTCATCATGAATTGATGTTGGAATTATTGATGCTTTTTCTTGCTTTGGCTGATCACACACAATTGTTCTCCATGATCCTTGATGATGGAGGCCATCCTTCTTCTTTACACGAAGAGAAGGATCTTCTCTTTGTGGCATACTTCGAATTGCGCCAGCTCTTTTACCATAAGCTTTAGATTTCCAACATTTTGTAATGTAATGATTCTTCCTTCCACAGAAAGTACAAAAGATTACATTTTTCATGTTATTAAAACTGTCATCTGAGGCATACCTTAGATTCTTTTTAGTTGATCGGCTGCTTGATGAACTGCTTGATGTATCTGAGCCACCACTTGCATTCATCTTTCTTTTACCTTCCCGAATTTGAAACCATGTTGGTTTCATATCTAGATGTAAATCCCAACAGTGTGTCTCATCATGTCCTCTTTTTCGACAATAAGAGCAAGTCACCCAATGACTTTCACATGATGTTTCTTCATGATAACCCAATCCTTGAAGTCGAGGCCGTTCTTCCACCTCGATGGGTTTTGTGATTCCTTGACCATGTATGCCCAAGCCCTTTCCTTCATAACCATTTTCAACAATAATCTAGTTCCAATCCCTCGAGTATGTTTCTCGAAAGATCCTAAACCATTATGAAATGAAGAATTTGAACTTGAACAATGATTGCTTACCTCATCTTCTGATTGGGAAACAAATTAGTTCAAATATACCTCCTTTACTCTTGAGGTATCATCCTTTTGTTTGGTTGAAGCTGTAGAAGAGGAAATATCCATAAGATCCTTTTTTCTATTGAAGAGGGACTTTTTGAATAGTCAGCCTGATATTTGGCTAACAGCTCCTCCTTGACTTGCATCCCATGCTACATTTCGTTGAGTCTCTCTTGAAGCTCTTGCTTCTCTTTCATCAACTCTTCCAATTGTCTTCGTAACTTGAGACTTTCCTTTTCTTCATTATACAATTCACTCACCCTTTTCTCCATAAGTGAGAATTGTTCCAGGAAATTTGTGTCTCTACAAAGATTAGCAAATACCAAAGTAGAAGGATAGTTATTTTGTGGATGCTCCATATTTAATCCACAATTCAAGATGCTAAGTGCAAGCAATTTCGGGTTCAAATTACTCAACTTCTCCTTCACCTCTTTGAAGCCTTGCTCTTGTCAACATAAACAAACTCACAATGCAATGGTTAACCTGCTCTGATACCAACTTGATCTGAAAATTATTCAAGATCTTTATAACCATTATTTTGCATGTGAAAGTTAAATGTCAACTACTCATAAACAGGCTTTAAATGGCATAATTAAAGAGCATCCATGAAGCACATAAGCACATAAAATTGTAAGCAAACCATAAAATGATAGACACAAGCTGATAACGGAGTTCACCAGACACCCTGGCTACGTCTTCGGGCCCCTTCCAATAAGAAGGTTGTTCTTTATTAGTCTTCAAAGCTTACAAATGTGTGTTCTGGAAACACCTTTGTTTTCTGTCAGTCAGAAGCAGAAACAAACAGCACCACTGAATTCCTTGCGAAATTCTGAGAAAAACGAGTATAAACTCGACCACCTTTGGATGGAAACTTCTCTGCCACACAAAACGAGAAAACAATTATGCACAAAAGACAAACTGTACTGACTGTGTACGGATTCCGCCTCGGGATCCATGCCCATTAATGGCCTTTGTGCCTTGGGAACTGTGCCTGTACTTTGTCTCGTTTACTGTGCAAAAAGTCGCTCTATGTAGAATTCCGAACTTCTTAAGCAATTTGCGCCGCTTAACACTCAATGGTGGCTTTATGGCCCAATGGCAAAGGGCGGCGCATAATAGGGAGATATTCCAGGGTCAAACCCGCGGGCCTCTCCTCTTGGCTCGTTTGTTTTGGAATGTTGGCGCTATACTATTATACCCACGTTATTGTATGGTTATAATAGTGTTATATTATAGTTATGCCATATGTTAATTCCGCCACCGTTTTAGACTTTGGATAAGGTGTTCCACCGCTTGGCTCTAACACATGGTTTATAACATATGTTACATGGCATATAGTTATAACATATATTAAAGTTTAACATATGTTTTAACCTTGGCATGAGTTCCATATATTACGTTGGATTGGTATATTACTCCACCATTTCTTTAACATAGGGTTGTAATATGATTTAACATATTTCCCATTTTTTTAATATTTAAACTTTAATAAAGTTTAAACCATGTTTTAATAGGGTCATGGTGGCCTTTTTGGTTCAATTCCCATTGCCCCAAAATAACTTTTAAACCATGTTTTTAACCATTTTAACCAACATTGATGAAACTTCAACCACTGACAACTTGTTCATCCAAAGGCCGTTTCACGCGAAACGAACATTGACAGAAAGTTGATGAAGAGATTTTTACCACTGTAACCTTTGTAGTGTTGTTTGAAGATTTTAAACCTGATCGACTTTAGAAAGATCCACCTGGATCAGAGGAGCTGGTGGTGGAGACGCAGGTGTGAGGGTTGCAGAATGGCGGTGGTGGAGGTGGCTGCGGGAGATGTGTGGAAAGTGTGCAGAGAGTGCGCAAACAGAGAGTAGGGGGTAGAGCGGAGGAAGGGTATGCCGCGGAAGGAGATGGAGATGGGTCGTGAGGGAAAATGGGAGCAGCAGCAGGTGTTGGAGTGAAGGCGTTGGATGGGTGGAGGGATGGATGGGCAGAGGAAAGCCAAGAGGGAGTAAGGGGGAATAGGAGCAGCGTGGATGGGTAGACTGGAGAGAAGGGCGGATGGATGCAGCGGATGGCGGGGAATAGGAGCAGCGAGGTGGAAGCGTGAGATGAGAGTGGAGGACGATCCCAACTGGAGAGTGGAGTTGATGTCGAACGCGGCTCTGATACCAAATGGAGGAATAAACTCAGGACGAGAAATCTATATTTGAAAGAATAGATAATTATTATTGAAGAGATGATAAGATTTACAATGATGCTCGCCTTTATAGGCTTGAGCGTGTAAAGTGAAGGGTTTACACCCTTTCACTTAGTAAATAATACATTTTAATTAATATTTTATTTTGTATTTGTTACAGATAGTGCCTAGATGTGTACATCAGTAGTGTTCCAGTGACAGTGGATGGTTCAGATGGTATCTAGAGGTATATGACCCAGCAGGTATATGGATGTGCATTGGTTATGATTGCTTTGCGCTTTTGCTCATCTTAGTAGCTTGACTTGGTATCTAGTGGTCATGATCTGGCGGTATATATATATGTGTGTGTGTGTGTGTGTGTGTGTTATACATGGTATGTTTCAATGATTATCTAAATGGACTAATTACTCAGAATATGAAGTTCTTGTTTATACTCATTGGTTTCACCCTCTTTACTAGAATGGACGTGATCATTCCCACCATTTATGGCTTGCTAGTTTTGGCACCACCTTTCACTTTCCACATCCATCTGTTCTTTTCCATTCTTGGTTTTACCCTGACTTACACCTCAGCCTGTGATATGGAGGACCTCCCCACTTTTGCCTCTTTGTTGGATAGCATCCCTGTTAGTTTGTGTCTTGGCTTTGAGTTGGCAACAAAACTTACCGAAGCCTTGATCCTTCTAGGCCAGGAGAACCCGTTGGTGTTGGTTCCTGAGCTTAGGTGAGTTGGATCTGATACCTTGATCTCTCTAGTCGGTTGCCCCAATGTTTGGTCTTCATTGTTGATTATCCCCCTAGTTTCCTGAGTTGTGTCGGCTAAACCTAAAGCAAATTGTACTACGATCATTACATGCATGAATGAACTACTGTTATATCTTATATGCAAGCCCATGGAAATGAATTTAAACTGTGCTTCTCAGCACAATGAAAGAGGGCTATGAATGAAATGAAACACCCTGGATAAAGCTGCAATTAGTTGTGCTTATAAGCGCAAAAGAAATCCAAAGAGTCGTAAGGCCTAAAAAGCAGTGGCTAAATATATGCTAAATCTGAAAACTGTTGGCCATGATATTATGTAATTATTAAATTCCTCACGAAGTCTATGGGTTGGGATGTGAGATGGAATGAGGGACAGTTAATTCTAAGTGTCCCCTAGAACCTCAAGTTACGGTTAGTTGTGCACCTAGATACGGCGGTTCTAGTAAAGATCCTCACAAAGCTGTTTCAACTTGGATGTGAGCAGTAGACATTTGCCAAGGTTGAATAAGCATCTCTCAAAACAACTCATTCCATTTGTGAGACACTGCCATTCCCTATGTGTAATCCAACATATGCTTAAGTGTGTATTCCCTTTTCCCTTATCCAAAATATCAATGTTGAGTCAGTAAAGTCATCCCCTTATCCTAGCCTTGCATTTTTCACTTTCACCCAATTCTAGCAAAATGATCACCGCCATAAAGTGAGTATATTCTTGAGGTTCTATTTTGAGTAATTGATTATTTTAACTTATATTGGATGTTAGTATTGCTTAAACCGCTAGTGATATGCTACTTTATATTTTGAGTCTTGTTATTAGAATGATTAAAAGAGCATACTTTAACCATTTGCACTTGCAGTTTCAGACAGTTTAAGCCTGGGTCATATTTTGTTCAGCCTTGACCTGGTCAAACCTAGTTTGACCAAGTCAATCAGAGGATCTAAGATGAGTTCGACCAGTGATGTTCCAAATTGATTATTTATGGTGGTCATGTGGTGTATGGGTACTCATCTCTAGTACATTTGGACTTTCTGAGTCCATTGGGATACTCAGTTTTCAGTTACAGGCACTTTCGGACGAGATTTCACTCAAATTGTCACTTTAATACAGATTTGCCATAATAAAATGGCCTAGCAGCACAGTTTGATTTTTATTTGGTTCACCTAGGGCGCTACAAAGGAAGCATGGGGTCCAGCCACTTGTTATTACCATGCTCCCAGACATTTTGGTGCAGTCAGTTTTGGCCCCGGGGTACCAGGCAATGAGCTACAGGCATTTTATTATTTCACAGGTGATTTTTCTGAGGATAAAAAATGGTAAAAATGGTTACTAAGGAATTCGATTTGGGCTATTGAGGCAAAGAATTGGCATGAGGTTGGTTCAGATGATTTGTGCGATGCATCCCACTTCTTCCAGAGCAAGCTACAACATTCAGTGCATTCCACACACGCTCCGGGCTTTTATATTGTGTTTTTATTGTGTCATTGAGAGGGCACGATTTGCCCATGTGGTCACAGTATTGTATCATGATGAGTTATTATATGTTATTGTGCCATGGGGACATGCTAGAGAAGGATGAGTACACCTCCTAGCCCCACCATGAGCTTATGTCATGTTTTCTCGTCGCTTACATTTTTGGCAACGGCGCCAAAAATGTTACCGGCCAAACTAGCAGGCCTAGTGCTCAATAAGCAATTATAAGAAATGTGACCCAATGTCACCTCGATCATAGTTCCAACTTCTTCGGAGAGTCGTAACCTCCTAGGGGAAGGACCCTGAATTGTCCTGCAAGACACTAATGCAACAAAAGACTATATTCTCTATGCAATTGTTAGTTTTCACTAGTGCCTTATGGAGTCAATAAAAAGAAACGAACTACGTAACTGTTTTAGACAATCAACCATCCATGTAACAATTAACATAGTTCGCTCATATGTCACTTATACCAATAATCATTCAATAGCATGCAAGAACACCTATTCAATGGTCAAAGCTAAATCACTAATGCCATCAACAAATTAGCATGTGTCACCAATAAAAAAATAAACAAATCCAATAGACATTGAAATATAGTAGCAAATCACATATAAATCAACATGGGAACAAGAATGTGTGTATGTAAATGTTAGTGCAATTCAATAACAAAGATGACAACCCAGCTCTTACATCACTCACCAGTTATCCTTCAAAGTTCATCCACTAATTTATATGCAAAATATTAAGGTAACTTCAGAATTTCAAACACCTCCAGTAAGGTCATAAAATACTAATTCACTGTAAGTTTCCTCAGACTTATTTGCAGCATTAGAATATCAGATTTATGGCATCTCAGAAGGGTTTTAGGTCTTAGGCTTTTGAATTTTAATTTTATGGAGAATTATGTTTTAAAAGATAAATCAGACCTAATTAACAATAAACACAAATTTAACCCAAAAATAATATTTACACATATAAAATTAGGGTTTTTAGGGATTTTTTGATAATTTGGGGATTTTTAGGGCTCCTAAAATTTCGCCCTGAGGTTTTAACTTTTTAGGGACAAGAAAGGCAAGCCGAATTTATAGGAGGAAGGGCCGAAATTTTAGGTAGGCCAAAAATTGAAAATTTTAATTTTTCGATTTTTAGGGTTTTTTTAGGAATTTTTGATATTTTTAAATTTGTAGGGCTTCCTAAAATTTTGCCCTAGGGTTTATGCAATATAAAGGGCTTACCGTGAACTAAGAGATACTGGAGGAATTTTGCACAAGAGCATTGTCAATGGGCACCACATCTTGCACCACTGCATCTTTTAGCAAAGAAAAAGGATTGATCCATTCTTCATCGGGGGCTGAGCAAGCTTCTTCATCCATATATATGCTCGGGTGGCGATCTATTATAATGCTACAATGCCTTGAAGAATCGTACATTGGTGGGCCAATGAACTTCCAATAATCATCGTTTACCGCATACCTGTAACTTTCTTCCAAGAGAGCCAACATATCATAAGAAACTGTAACTTGAGGATATGGAGCAATTACCATTTCTGTACATTCTTCAGTTTCTTCAACTGAGGCCTCTTGTTCTTCATCTTTTGTAATTACTTCATTTTCCTGGTCCCGAACAATAGTTCCTTCAAGTAAAACTTCTGAGGTCGCGGTCCATATTGTTGCTTTTTCTAGGCCCACGAACCAAACAAGAGGCTTTCCTCCCAGGTGATGAACAAATGATCTCATGTAAAGGCTTTCTTCCTTTTTGACGTGGTTTTCTTCATCCATCGTCATGAAACATTCGACATGGTACCAGAGGTAAAGACGACTGCCATCAAATGGGTGCCAAAAAATCTCTCGCAGCTCATATGAATGCTCTGGAAACTTTGACAAATCGAGAGGAGCAAAAGCCATCTCCTTTTCTACATCTGTAGTATATTCAAGATCCTTAAATTCAAATGGAACATCTTCTTTGCAAGAAGAAGCCATGTCCCCTAGTTTCCTTGTCTTTGTAGAGTACTTATGTTATTTTTCTTCAGTCGGAGTCACCAGGAGAGACCTGCCAAGTTAGCTTAACAAATCTCACCAAAGTACCATAAAAACAAGGGCGTACTTGAGATGATCAGGACTGAGTTCTGAATCGACCAATGGAGTTGCTTTAAATGAGTGTAGTTGCCAGGTAATATCTGCAAGAATAGTCCTTAACAATATTTTCAAAATACCAACCAAAGATTTACCTCAATTTTCTTACCAAATGTCGGTTTTGCCAAGGATGTCAATGACTCCGGATAAACCACTTCGATTTACGAAACGTTCCCCAGCAACGGCGCCAAAAAATGTTACCAGGCAAATTAGCAGGGCTAATTCCCAGTAAGCATAAATAAGAAGAGTGACCCAATGTCACCTCGGTCACCATTCTAACTTCTTCGAGGGTCGAAACCTCCAAGGAGAAGTATCCTTATGGAGTACTGTAAAACACTAGAACAACCCACCACCTATATTCTATGCAATTTTATGGTTATCCCTAGTTGCCAAGCTTGCCAAGTACCATCTCAAGGAGGATAGCTCCTCTCATTGATGCCCCAGGGTTTGGTAGCTAGCTTTCTTTTCAAACCCTAGTTGTTCATCTCCTCTTTAAACCTAAATTTTGAGTTACCTTGTAAATATTATGTTAGTTACCCTAGTTTATTTGAATTTTTGAGATAGTTGGTTTAATTTTTATGCTATAAAAACCTAAAAATTATTGTTAAAACCCTAAAACTAAACCCAGACCTGAATTTGAAACCTTAGCAGCACTCCCTTAAGCCCTTGCGACCTACCCTAGGAGAGCTCCCTCTCCTTCCTTCTCCCTCCCAAGCAACTCGGCCCTCTTTCCTTATGCCAACCATACCCTCGGCCTCCTTTTTGCTTGCTCACTGCCCTAGACCAAGCCTCATCCAGCCTACTGCAACCCTCATTCTTCACCACCGAGCTCTCCCTTTTCTCCTAGCTCGGCCTCCTCTTGCAGCTCCCCATTCCATACCTCAGCTACTCCTCCTTCCTTACCCGCGGCCTCTTTTCCCTTCATCACTGGAGCCTCCTCCTTTCTCCACTTCCTTCCCCTCGGCCTAATGTCCACCTTCTCCTCTACCCATGGCCCTTCTCACTATCCTTTCCTCTACCTACCGCAGCCCTATCTCAGCCGTTCTTCATCCTTCATGGCCTTTCCATCTGTTGCCCTACCCTCCACTCCCTTACACAAGCCTGCCCTCTTGGGCAACCCTTGTGTGCCCATCCTTACCCTTCACTACACACAAAACACAAAAAGAAATCCAAAATTAAAAGTTAAAATCATACTATTATTTATAAATGTTGAGATAAACAAGACTGATATTTGTGGTTATTATAATTCTACTACTGCTAATTCATTTATGATGTTTACAAACATAGGAAAATCAATGCTCGAAGATGCTTTTAAGATAAGTTAGTGTGGCATATATTCAGCCTTTTATATAGCTGGTCGTGGAGAGGTCTGCTACAAGTTTAAATTGCTAACTGTGGTCACTTTCAGATCTGAAATAATTAATGTGATTATATATTGATTGATAATATTGATAATAATGCTCCAGCTGGTTTGACATTTGCCACAGACTTACGTTTGCTTGGGCATATCTAAGAATAGAGATTTCACTTGTTATATTATGTAGATGACACATGTTTGCACAAGAACATATCAATTGATGATCATATACTTTATTAGCTAGTTGCACGTTGTTTATGACACATTTATGCATATACCTAATTGATCTAAAAATTATTCAGGATCTTTATAACCAATATTTGCATGTGAAAGTTTGAATACATAAATCCATTAAAAGGCTTAAATGAACAATTTAAAGAGCATAACTGAAGCACATAAAAGAGAAATGCAAACCAGCAAAATGAAGACAAGTGTTGATAACAGAATTCACCCTTCTTGGGCTACGTCTCTGGGCCGCTTCCAATGGGAAGGCCGATCTTCAAAGGTTACAAATTGAGTGTTCTGGAAACACTTCTGAGTTCTGACTGTCAAACACAGAAACTGACTGCACCACTACGTCCATCTCGAAATTCTAAGAAAAATGAGTATAAAGTTGACCATATATGCCTGAGGCATCCTCTAGCACGCAAAACGAGATCAACTTCCTGCATAAGAGACAAAATAGCACTGACAGTACAAATTCCACCTCGATATCTGTGCCCATTAACATCCTCTATGCCTTGGGAAACGTCCCTATACTCTGTCTCGAAACCTGTGCAAACTACGCTTTGTTTGAAACCCGAACTTGGGCTTGTGTTTGGCATTTCGGAGCTCTTTTTATAATCTGGGAGTCATCCCTTTTTTAAAGATTTTGCGTTACTAACCACTCAACGGTGGGGCAGTGGCCCAATGGTAAGGCGCAGCGCTTATGGGGGAGAGGTCCTGGAGTCAAACCCACGGGCCTCTCCTCCTCCCGCGTTGTTTTGGCACTTGGCACATACCATATTTTAACATATAGTTTGTAGTTGGAGCGGCGGGTTTATGTGGTAACACGTTAACATTAATATAGGCATATAGTTTGAACGGTATTAATACGTGGTGGCATATAGTTTAAACATTATAACCTTTGCTCCACATTATAATATAACCTTTACTCCACATTATAATATAACCTTTGTCCCACGTTATAATATGTGATATGGCTTAATGTGATATGCTCCACGTTATAACATGCTTGGATAAGGTTTAAGCTTTATTATATGGTTGGAGCTTTAATATATGGTATGTGCATATTATATGGTTTATAATATGGTTAATGTGATATGGTTCAAAATAGATACCATGGGGGTGTTGCTTGGGGTCAAGGGCTATGCCCTTGGCCCCCCTCCATTTTACACTTTGCTAATGAAGCTAAAGGTGGCCTAACAAAGGTCTTGGGTTCGATTCCCAAAGCTTCAAAATACCATATTTTTCAACCTTTGAACCATTTTTCACCATTTTTAACCTTCCTTGTCGAAACTTCAAATGTTGACAACTTCTTCATCTGGAGGCTGTTTCACATGAAACAAGTGTCGACGGAAAGCTGTCGAAGAGCCTTTTACCACTGTAACCTTTGAACTGATGTTTGAAGACTTTAAACCTGATCGACGATGAGATGATCCTCCTGGATCACTAATTGATGAATGCAATCGATATCTCCTAGCTACATTGAACATTTGTCTCAGTATCGTTTAAATCATTTGCTTTGTTGCTATAATTGATTGTTGAATTTGATATGCTCTTAATATCTCCTTTAGTTGATTGGGTGTGAATTGTTGTGCTTACATCTCCTTAGTGAATGACATTGAAAAACTATCACTTAATGCACGTTAGGTTATTGGTGGAAGTTTATTGGCAATTCAGTCTTTTGGTTGTATATTGATCACTGAAATACACACTTACACATTTCATTTAATGATTGGTGTTGATCATAGCTTTTGCACTCACTAATGTTGATCATAATATTATTAACTCCATTTAGGCACTAGTCTAACCATAAAATTGCATAGAATATAGTTGGTGGGTTGTTCTAGTGTTTTATAGGACTCCATAAGGATACTTCTCCTTGGAGGTTTTGACTTCCGAAGAAGTTAGAACGGTGACCGAGGTGACAATGGGTCACTCTTCTTATTTATGCTAAATGGGAATTAGCCCTGCGAATTTGCCCGGTAACACATCCCACACCTTCCAGAGCAGGCTACAGCATTCAGTGGGGTCCACACACACTCTGAGATTTTATATTGTGTTTTTATTGTGTCATTGAGGGGGCACGATTTGGCCATGTGGTCACAGTATTGTATAATGATGAGTTATTATATGTTATTGTGCCGTGGGGACATGCTAGAGAAGGATGAGTGCACCTCCTAGCCCCACCATGAGCTTATGTCATGTTTTCTAGTCGCTTACATGTGGTGCGTTCCCGTAGGGCGACTTAGCTAGTGCGCCCCCTCTATTTTTGAGTTTATCCGTGTATGTATTATTTGAGCTCATTTGAGCCGTTGATTATCACTTATGTATCTTTTGATCTCAACCACTCATTAAAAAGGTGGTTAGGGTTTTGGTCTCTATCATTCCTATTTAAAGGAGAGACCCCCCGCATTGTAAAGTGACTTTTGGCTCTTGGCTACTGGAATATAAATATATTTTGCAAAACTCTTGTGATCTAGTTCTGGGTGTTGGATATGTCAATTGAAACTGCTTTTCCATTGCATTGAAGATATTGGCCATTATTTTGCACATCTTTCGATCCACGTTTTATCTGCAGGTGAAGAAAGCAACTTGTAGGAGGGACGCATTGGCTCAGGAGACTCACCTTGTCTCTCTCTCATCATTTGGTTTGGTTCAGGAGTGATACTATCTTTGTACTTCTTATTCTGTGATCATTTTCGTCATTTGCATTTACCTTCATTGTTGCTTGCTAATTGAGTTTATCTTCGTGGTCTTGCAGGAAGAGAGGGGTGCATCAGTGGATCTGGAAAAATTCGTAGAGGCAAGATAAAGCACCAAATTTTCACTTGATCTTTGCGGGAGCAATCCTTGGCATACTAGCATCAATTCCCATGATCCAGGTAGGCTTGCAAGGTATGTAATCTATTCTTTTAACTTACCCATTTGTCATTTACTTTCAAACCCTAACTCTAAATTATTCAAAAAATTCTCTGAGTTTTATTTCTTGGTTTATTGGCAAACCATTTCTGGGTTTTTATCTTACGGCCAAAGTTCCAAACCCCAGGTGGGTTCTCAAGGGTGTCATGCTATGAGAACTCCATCTGCCCCTTTTCCCTAGGCACTAGTCTTTAACCCTTGTGCCCTCCTTGGTTAGCATGTTTTCCGGGTTGTTTAACCCTTGTCTGTTGAGCTTGTGTACCTTGATACTGTCAAATCTCTCTTCAAGTTGTGCTAGAAAGCCTTAACTCATCAGATCTACTCTTTGGGACCATTCCCTGATTTAAGGAACACATTTCCCAAGGCAGTTATATTCGATCATTTGTCCTAGCACTTGAATCCTAGAATCATTCTTAATTTTCAAGCCATTGTGTCTAAACACTCAAAGTTTAAGCTTACCTTTCCTAAGCTTCCACAGTGATCTTCTTTCCTTAAATCTAGGGTTCTTCACCCCTCACCTTACGTACTCTATTTCCATAGCTTGATCTAGCGATCGGGTTAGATCTCTCCTGTTAGGAGTAGATCAAGGTCTCCCCCTTTTCTATCTGTGGCTTGGATAGTATAAAGTGAAGAGTGCCTCGATTGGCGTGACAACCAATCCATCTTGGGGATCGAGGCCCTCTTGTGTCACCTCTTTGGTTTCCCGTCCCTTCTGTCGTCCTATATAGGATCATCCATTGGGGAAACTACGAGTTGTGTGATAACAATACCTAGGTAAACTTTTGACTTGAACAGATCCTTGTATGAGCAAATCTTTGTAGAGCATGTTCACTATTGACTGGGCATGAGCAGTGCATGGGCAGTTCCTTAGTTTGAGCAAGTTGAGCAGAACATATGGGTTGTTGATGACAGTGACAGTATTCCGACAGATTGATTGTGCAGTGAGAGCACTTTGATTTAACAGTGACACAGATTGATTGAGTATCCAGTACATGACAGTGATAGTCTAATTTGACAACACATTAATGAGCAGCAGTTGATTGAGTGACAGAAGTGTTTCTTGATTGGCAAGTTGAGTCTTGCGATCTTGAGGATTGGATTCCTCAACCCTTTCTCAGTTGGAGCTGAGAAGACCAAGTTGGGTCTTGGATTGAGAGTTGGTGCTCTTCTTATCAGTTGGTGCTGATTGTAATCGTGAAGATTGTTGTCTTCTATGTAACCCAAAACACAATACAAAAAGTTTCATACAATTCTAGTGTTTCTCCTATGATGTGTTTCTTGCTATGATTTATTGATGTATGTTGTTGACATGCTTATGTAATAGTATGACATATGATATTTAGTTGATGGATGTTAATGTTGATTGGTAGAAGTAAAAAGAGTTAAAGTGCCTTGACAATGATTCACCCCCTTCTCAATGTGCCCATTGTGTCCAACATTTTACCCCTTCAATGGAGTAGCCATGTGAGAAGAAAAATATGCAATAAAAATCCTCACATTTTTTTTGCTTTACTTAGTAAATTTATAAATAAAAAAAGTTAGTGGAGTTGCCAAATGAAAATTTAAATATCTACTCTAAAGATACATAAAACAAAGCAAAAACGAAAAAGGAGGAAACAAAGTTGTACTCTGAGAATAAAAAGATTTATCCCCAACAATGGCGCCAAAAGATGTTGTCGCCTGATACGCACCTTGAGGTTAGCACGGTAGAAATCTTCAAGCCAATGGCTGCAAACATGGGGGCAAGCCTCGAGTTGAGATACTATCACTCAACACTCAACTCCTCCCTCTAAGCCAACTCCTAGCGAAGCCAGGGGTGGTCCCTAAGAAAATAATCTATGGCTTTTACACTATAGCAAAACAGAAAGATCCAGGAGTTTTAATTACTGAAACAAGAAAGCAACAACACATGAATTAAAGGTAGCAGCATGCAAGATGATTAATAATGACATAATTGATTTAAGCAAAATGGTTTGTAAAGATAAACCAATGCCAATGGAGTCAAATAGTTGCTGCTAAAACGTAAATGTTTTGTTGTGCCTCTTGGTCAATTTTAATTATTACGGATGAGTGGATTAAGAATGGGTTAATTCTTGTTTGGCCCATTCGAGAAGTTATCCTCTAGAATGAGTGCACTGCAACACTACCAGCCTACCAAGTGTCCAATGGGGCGAGACATGAAGTCTACTTAGAGTATCCCCCTGACTCCGTAGTGTGCCCAGTACAACCGCCCAATTCTGAGAGTAACTTTCAAATGGATTTTCCTATTAGACAAGCCGCTAATATCCCCTTTCTGATTGTTCCAAAGATCGGGCAGGCCTACAATGGACAAGAGCATACAGGGGATATAGCCAAGATTCGTTACTCTTATTTGCAAAATGACATACTTGAAAGGAAACTAACTAAGTGTATAGTGTGTGAAAATGATTTAATCTACCTGAAAACTTGAAATTAATCTAAGGTTAGCCAATTCAAAGCAAAACAATGCAAGAAAGGAAAAACACACCACGAAAAAATGACGCATATCCCCAGGGGGATGGAGGTGTGGGTGTTGTGTAGCCCACTAGCTTTAATTATTAATTTTTACAATTTAAATGTGGTTTCCTTTGGTCCTTATAGATCTAGATCCAAATGCTTACAAGGTTTACAAACGAGACAGGTTTGAGATATATTGCTCCGGGAGACCCTGGATGGCCTGAATCTCAGAATTTTCAGCGGCACCTCCTCTTACATGTTCGTTAAATGTGTAAAACCAGCCACCTATTATGCACCAAATGTGCCAAATACAACAATAAAAGCATAAAAATATTTAAGTACTAGAAAAGTATAATCTTAAGAAAGAACTAAGTACTTAAATGAAGACTACATCTATTACAAATGAAGCTTGAATAACTGGATCTAGCTAAAATCAAGCATACTTAGTAAACAAGCTTTAGAACTTCTAGAAAAATCCACTAATTATCTAGGCATGCCAGATTGTAACCAAAAGAAATTCCAATTTAAACGCGAAGGAGAGAGGGAAGAAGAAGAGAGCTCAAGTCGAATGTCAAGATCTATGGAATCCAACGGTGGGAAGCAGAGGGACTATGTCCTTCTGAAAATGTTTGAACGATAGAGGAGTTAAACAAGATCAACCGATCATTCAAACTAGGAAACTTGCACATCTAACAATACTTGCAAAATGGGGATTAAATCTGGTACTTTCTACACAAGAGGTTAGAATAGCATGCATATAAACAAATAGTACATGCAAATCCTAAATCTCTAAGCATAGAAAAATAACAAAACGAAATCAAACTATAATGATATACCCTATGAGTTTATAATAACATTCCCCAAGGCCAGATTAATCACCACAAGAGGCAAAGCAAAACAGCAACACAGTTAAATCATATACCACTGACAATGATCATCCACACACCATGGACCTCCAAAGCCTTTCTATTCATCAATAAAAATATTACAAATGAGCTCAAAGCTTCAACAAGGGTTCCACCCTTGACCATAAGAAATGAAAAGCCCAAACCATGCTCAAATAGCCACAAGGCAGTCTGGGGGGCACATTTCTCAAGGAGGAGTAATCTTGTAATATCCCAAACTGATATTTTTCTTTTTTTGTTGTACTGTAGATGGCTAGTAGGCTTATGTCTCAATAGAATATGAAAATAAACCCTGATCTCTGCATGCATGCATTTGCATGCAGATCTATAACCCAGATAATACTGAAATGCTAGAAACTAGGAGGAATTAATGCATGTACATACCAGTATATAGATTTGTTGATGTCGATGAAGATGATCCCAGCATGCAAAAATTGTGCCGAAGGAATAGGAAGATAAGCCAAGTCGTCCTCCAATAGCTAAGTGCGCCCTCCTCCAAGCTATAATTGCTCCTCAATAAATAATACTTGATTTTGAAGGATGCCCAGATAAGGTGTAGTAGGGTTATAATGCCCTTCTGGAGAAGATGGAAGCAACATGCATAAACTCTGATGGCTCAAAGGCCTAAAACGTGAAGATCTCCTCTTGAGGAATTCGCCCAAGGCATGCAAATGTCCTCCAAGAATGATAAGTGTTGATATATAGCTTGAAACTCAAGCTGAGAGACCCTTCTTCCAAGGGAAGGGTAATAGTGCTGCTCTGAGAAGGATGAGAGCTGCATGCAGAGAAATGGGCCCCTATAGACTGTAATACGAATGGGAGGCTATTTGGATAATGCGCCCATGCAAGGGAGAGCAAGCCCACAATATAATATATAAAGAGAACTCGCAAAATCTGAATGATGATAATGCCTGATGATCAACAATGTTGAATCTGGATGATCCAACCTAATGATGAACTAGGGAAGATAAATTTCGCTGCCGAAATACACCAGTTAGTTGAGCATGCACTCAACCCCAACTTAGCTCGCTGAGCTCTCCAGTTCGAATCCTCAAATCAATAATAATATAAGTGTGTTTCTACATTCGCTTTACCTCTCTTTTATAACACTCAACTGCAAATAACCTAACTTTTGACCTAATTAGGTCACTTTACCTTCTAATTCGCAGTTGACTTGGATGCAGGTGCCTGGAGACTCAATCAGGTGCATGCATCATGAAATAATGCTCAGATGTCATGCATGCAGGTGGCCTTGGGCTCTGGTGGCCCCTGTCTCCCTAAAGATGATATAATATCAATGCCCTAGATCTTCTTACATGGCATCAATCCTCAGTTGATTCCCTGACTGTCAGTGCTCGCTCGAACCTATGGGAATCATGTAGGTTAGCGGGATGGTCCTCAATGCTTAAGCAGAAGAGGACATTACAGTCCTCCCCACTTGAATTTGCTTGTCCTCAAGCAACTGTAAAGCTAGCTGCTGTAATACATGTTCTCCCTCCCAAGTGGCCTCCTCTATAGGCAAATCTCTCCACTAAACCAAGTAGTCTTTGATGATCATGTTCCTCAGTTTCCACTCTCACACCTCTATGATGCGCTCGGGAATCAGAATCAATTGCCCCTCATCATCAAGTGGGGGCAGCTCTGAAGATGTAACAATCTGCTAACCAACTGCCTTCTTGAGGTTGGAGACATAAAATACGTTGTGAATCTTGCTCTCTGGGGGTAGTTCTAGCTCATATGCTACCTCTCTGACCTTCCAAATTATTTTGTATGGACCATAGAAGAGAGGTTTGAGTTTTTCCGCTCCTTTCTTTTTTAGAGATGACTGTCGGTAAGGTTGGAGGCGTAAATAAACGAGGTCTCCTACCTCAAAACTGCGCTCAATCCTGTGCCTATCTGCATATATCTTCTGCTGATTCTGAGCAGATTGTATGTTCTTTCTGAGTATGCTAAGGATGTCTTGACTCTCTTGAATCCACTCTTTGGCCTTGGGGGCCCTGCTCTCACCAAATACCAAATCTGCAAAAGTTAGGGCGTCGTATCCGTATAGAGCTCGGAAAGGAGTCATCCCAATGGTCATATGGTGGGTGGTATTGTAGCAATGCTCACCTAAGTGTAGGCACCAGATCCATGTCCTCTGCTGGCCTGCTACATAATTCCTCAAATACCCCTCAATCCACTTGTTAACTATCTCGGTTTGTCCATCGCTCTGTGGATGATAACTCGTGCTCATAGCTAACTCGGTTCCCACCAATCTGAAGAGCTCTTGCCAAAAGGCTCCAATGAATTTGCTATCTCTATCACTGACAATGGTCTTGGGTAACCCGTGGAGTCTAAATACCTCTTTGAAGAATAGTTTCGCCACCTATGCTGCTGAATAATCTGAAGGAATGGCAAAGAAGTGAGCAAACTTGGTCAACCTGTCCACCACTACATACAAGCAGTCTCTACCCTGAACCTTGGGCAACCCTGTAATGAAGTCCATGGAGATGCTGTCCCATTTCTGCTCGGGAATAGGTAAGGGTTGTAATAAACTAGCCGAGTGGGTGTGCTCTATTTTATTCTGTTGGCACAAGCTGCAGTCTCTCACATGTTGTATCACATCATTCTTGAGGCCCTTCCATGAGAACCTCTCTCTAATCTGTCTATAGATCTTGAGAAACCCCTAATGCCCTACTAATGGTGAATCATGCGATGCCTGTAAAATCTTCTTCTTGAGGGAAGACACAGGAACTAAGGAGATTTTGCTCTTGTAGTATATGATGTCATCAATAACCCGATACCTGTCATCTTGAATCTATCCATCCAATAGCTCACAAGCAAACTTATCTTTGGAGTACTCAACCAAAAGAAGAGATCTCCAATATGATGAGATGCTCATAAGGGATAAAGTAGCTGGTCGTCTAGAAAGTGCATCGGCCACTACATTGTTAATTCCCTTAGCGTACTCATTCTCAAAGTCACAGGCTTGAATTTTGCTCACCCATTTCTGCTGCCTCTCGTTTAACTCTTTCTGTTCTAGGAAGTATTTCAAGCTGTTATGATCTGTCTTCACCTTGAATCTGCCACCCACTAAGTACTGCCTGAAGTTGGTTAGCGCATGGAGAATGGCTAACATCTCTTTGTCATATATCGAATAGTGGCGCTCGTAGTCTTTGAGCTTCCTGCTCTCAAATGCAATGGGGTGGTTGTTCTGCATCAATACTGCCCCAATTCCCTCTCCTGAAGCATCACATTCTAATACGAAGGGTTGAGAAAAGTCTAGTAGAGCTAATACTGGGCATGAACTCATTACCTTTTTCATTTTTTCGAATGTCTGCCGTGTAGTCTCTGACCAACTGAATGCCCCCTTCTTGGTAAGATCTGTGAGGGGTGCGGTCATCTGTGAGAATCCACTGACATACCTCCTGTAGTAGGTGCAAAGTCCCAAAAATCCCTTCAGTTCTGTCACATTTTAAGGTGTAGGCCAATCCAATATGGCCCGAATCTTCTCTAGGTGCACCTGGACCCCGTTGGCCCCTACAACATGCCCTAAATATAACATCTCCTGCATGTCGAACTCAAATTTGGACATTTTGGCATATAGTCACTGCTCCTGTAAGATGCCAAGTACCTCGTCTAGATGTCTCAAATGTTCTTCCCGAGTTCTATTGTATATCAATATGTCGTCGAAGAATACCAGAAGATGCTTACGTAACTAAGCCTTGAAGATGTTGTTCATGCATGACTGGAAAGTAGTTGGTGCATTAGTGAGCCCATATGGCATCACTAGAAACTCATAATGTCCGTAGTGGCAACGGAAGGCGGTCTTTGGAACATCCTGTTCCCTAACCCGAATCTGATGGTAACCTGAGCGGAGGTCAATCTTGGAAAAGTACTTTGCCCCATGTAGTTCATCCATCAACTCATCAATCCTGGGGATAGGATACCTGTTCTTTATGGTCTTCTTGTTGAGTGCCCTGTAATCGATGCACATGCGTAAGGTTCCATCCTTTTTCTTCACTAGCACCACTGAAGATGCAAATGGACTGGAACTAGGTTTAATGTACCCTAGTTTGAGCAGTTCTTTGATTGTGTTCTCTATCTCATCTTTGTACCTCTTGGGATGTCTGTAAGGAGTGGTGATAACTGCTTGAGTACCCTCCTCTAACTCAATAATATGCTCAAATCCCCTATCTAGAGGTCAACCTGCTGGAAGGTCTCCAAATACTGCTTTGTGCTTCTGCAGTAAAGCCTCTATATCTGCTGGATGATGTGTGGCTTTATCTGGTGGTTTCCTGAAGGTAACCATGCACTCTACAGCCCACTCAATATCTCCATGTCGGAGTAGTGCGTCCATCCTGTGTGATGTCACTATTGTGGGAGGGTAGGTATTCATCCCTCTCAGTATTACCTTTTGTCCCTCTGCCCTTGTGAACTCCATCTCCATGGTCTAGTAGTTCGTGGAATACTTCCCTATGGAATACAGCCATTGAACCCCTGATACCACATTCATGTCAGGTACATCTACCACATAGAATGTCTCAATCACTGTATAATTCCCAAGTGTTACTTTTAATTTAGGAATCCTCTAACTACACTCCATGGTGTGACCTACTGCAGCTACTGAAAAACCATCAAAACTCTCAGTCTGAATGCCTTTCCTTTTAACCCATGCAGCATCAATAAAGTTGTGGGATGCCCCACCATCTATCAGCACTCCCACTCTGTGACCCTGTACGATACCCCTGATCCGGAGAGTGGAATCTAGGGACACTTATCATGGTAGCAATGGTACCTCCTAAGGGTTGTCCCTCATCAACTGTCTCTGGTGTCTCTCCCTGCTCCTGCTCCTGATAATCCTCATCCTCCCCACTATTTGAATAGGCCTCTATGTAGTAGGCCTTTCCCTTTCCTGAACATCTGTGACCTGGTTCCCATGGTTCCTTACAGGTGAAACATAACTTTTTCCTCCTCAAGTCCTGGCGGACATCATTATCTATCCTTTCTTTCTTTGGCCACTCTTTCTGGAATGGTTTCTTTTCTTTATCTTTAATAGGAAAATTAGTTTTGGGGGAAACCTATTCTTGGGTACTGCATCCTACAAATCGCTAGTCCGATTGATGGCATCGGCTAGGGTGGTGGGTCTATAGGACTTGACCCATCCACGTAAGGGCTCAGTGAGAGCCTCTGTAAATAGCATAATCAATCTGCTCTCTGAAATATCTGTCACCATGACTGCCACCCTCTGGAACTCTGAAATAAATGTATTTGCACTACCTGTCTGCTTGAGCTATGCCAGCTCTCTAAAATGCACCTCAAGGTCCTTCCTGTCAAATCACTCAATGAGCCTCTGTGTAAAATCAGAGTATGAGGTGATGGCGTTGTGACCCAATGTCACCAACCCATGGTACCACCACTCATGGGCCTCTCCATCGAAATGCAAGGTATCCAATTTAATGGCATTTGTCTCAATCATGGGGTTGAGATGGAAGTATGTATCCAACTTTTGTACCCAATTCTGGGTTGGACCACCCCGGGTACCCTCAAAGGTAGGGATAGTCAGTTTCCCTACGGTGCATTGTAACTTATAGTTATGGGTGAAAGGCCTATTGTAAGCTTTAGGTCTGTTCTTGCTTTTAAAGTGGCAGAAGTCAGTGAAGGTCATGGCTGACTGGAAGTCATCTCCTAAAGCTCTATACTCTCTCAGATAGGCACTCATGGATTCTTCTGGTTCTACTTGTGCTAGAGGCACAGCAGCTGGGCTATCTAAGAAGTGAGGCATGGTAGGTCGGGAAGGCTTGTTGTATATATGGGGATGGCTCTGCATGTTGGTATGTAAGTGCTCCCCACTACTACTGGTGGATACCCTATCACTATTGGGAAACAAAGCGTTGTGTGGGGTGGCCCCATTTTTCTCTGTCATTTGTCTGAAGGTACTCATCATCTCTTTCTGCCCAGTAGTGAGATCTTTTATAGCTATGATGAGACTATTGAGGGCTATTTTATCATCCTCGGCCATTGTTTCTTTGCCCTTTCCAAACTGACACTCTCTATCCCCCAGTTCTATATCCTCTAATTCTTCTTCTCCTATATCACTATTTCTAAACCTCTGTCTCCAATAAGTAATGTTGTATGGGTTTTCTAAATTCATTTACAATTTTGCACACCCACAGCTGGCAAGGAACATGCTCTGCTACCACTGTAATATCCCAAACTGATATTTTTCTTTTTTTGTTGTATTGTAGATGGCTAGTAGGCTTATGTCTCAATAGAATATGAAAGTAAACCCTGATCTCTGCGTGCATGCATTTGCATGCAGATCTGTAACCCAGATAATACTGAAATGCTAGAAACTAGGAGGAATTAATGCATGTACATACCAGTATATAGATCTGCTGATGTCGATGAAGATGATCCCATCATGCAAGAATTGTGCCGGAGGAATAGGAAGATAAGCCAAGTCCTCCTCCAATAGCTAAGTGCGCCCTCCTCCAAGATATAATTGCTCCTCAATAAATAATACTTGATTGAAGGATGCCCAGATAAGGTGCAGTAGGGTTATAATTCCCTTCTGGAGAAGATGGAAGCAACATGCATAAACTATGATGGCTCAAAGGCCTAAAACGTGAAGATCTCCTCTTGAGGAATTCGCCCAAGGCATGCAAACGTCCTCCAAGAATGATAAGTGTTGATATATAGCTTGAAACTCAAGCTGAGAGACCCTTCTTCCAGGGGAAGGGTAATAGTGTTGCTCTGAGAAGGATGAGAGTTGCATGCAGAGAAATGGGCCCCTGTAGACTGTAATACGAATGGGAGGCTATTTGGACAATGTGCCCATCCAAGGGAGAGCAAGCCCACAGTATAATATATAAAGAGAACTCTGCAGAATCTTAATGATGATAATACCTGATGATGAACAATGCTGAATCTAGATGATCCAACCTAATGATGAAATAGGGCAGATAGATTTCGCTGCCGAAATACACTAGTTAGTTGAGCATGCACTCAACCCCTACTTAGCTCGCTGAGCTCTCCAATTCGAATCCTCAAATCAATAATAATATAAGTGTGTTTCTACATTCGCTTTACCTCTCTTTTATAACACTCAACTGCAAATAACCTAACTTTTGACCTAATTAGGTCACTTTACCTTCTAATTCGCAGTTGACTTGCATGCAGGTGCCTGGAGACTCAATCAAGTGCATGCATCATGAAATAATGCTCATATGTCATGCATGCAGGTGGCCTTGGGCTCTGGTGGCCCCTGTCTACCTAATGATGATATAATATCAATGCCCTAGATCTTATATGGCATCAATCCTCAGCTGATTTCCCTGACTGTCAATGCCTGCTCGAACCTATGGGAATCATATAGGTTAGCGGTATGGTCCCAATGCTTAAGCAGAAGAGGGCATTACAAGTCTGGAGCTTGAGAAGAGTTCTCTTGAGATAAATGAGGGATTTTATTTGACTTAACTCTAAGAGAGGGGTGCCACTTCTCATGAGGTAGGCACCCTCTCTATTGGGATTACCATCCACCCATTCACAAAATGCCAACCAAGCAAATGCACCCACCTTGGAGAGAATGCACCCTCCCTCATGTGGAGTTAACTCGCCTTACTTTGATTTGATGGCAATCTCTGACTCAGAGCTTTAGTTAACTTAGATATGATTGCCAGTTAACTTTGCCACCACTCCAGACATGTCTGGGACAAACTTCCTTAGATTTAGGAATGATGATTTTTGTCTTTTTTGGCCAATTATTTGGTCTTTTTGGCTATTTTCGAGAGAAAATCATTTTTGGTGATAAATAATCACAATTTATAGGTCAAAAGTGGGTTTAGGGGTTAATTGGGTGCTTGGTGCAAGGTATCTGCATCCCTATGTTCTGTCAGTGATTGGTGCAAGGTATTTTTTGTTGCTGGCTGATGAATTTTCTCCTAGGCTTATTTTGGGAGAAGGTTTCACCTCAGATGCATTATAGTTATCCCATGATATTTATGACATAATGTTTGTTAAAATCTCACCCCATGACAGGAAATCTGCAGTCATAAAATTTAAACCCTACCATCAAATCTGAAAACTTCTGAAACACCTATCAAAACTTCAAATCAGCATAAACCAAAAGCCTGTACATAAGATTCATGAGTGTAAACAAGGCATATCAAAAGGTTAGATCAATATAACAGCAAACAACTGATAATCTGAGTAAAGACAAGTCTGCATATTAGATCTGAAAACTAAATCAGTGCAACACCAGCCCTATAATATAAATTAGATTAGCATGCTAAATCAGCTCAGTTGTAAATAGAAATCAGATCTGAAAACGCAGATCAACATACTCAACATGCACCAGCAATCACATATATTTCTATTATGGTGGGAAAGAAGATTACATAAACCAAAATCAGCTTCTCCCATGCTTACAATGAAAAAACAACCAATGTCTCACAAGCTCATAAAGAAAAAAACCTTTAACTAGAACACCCTAGCTATCATGTCACACTACTCTTCACTCTAGCTCTCAAAAATTTAAATAATGTATCTGTCCTTTCCTTTTATTGAATAAAAGAGAGGAGGTTACAAGTAAGAACTCTAGACTAGGTCCACCTAATAGAATGCACTCACAAGTGGAGCACTCCACCCTGACAAGGGCAACTTTAACCCTAACCAACTGATGCACCACACATGTGCCAAGGGTAGGTGATTACATGACAAGTGCCAAGCACACTACTCTAAGTTACTAGTTGAAGTAGTGTGCCACACATGTGCCAAGGTAGATACATGCTTACATATGCCAAGCAACCACTCCACATATTTTTATGCAACATTAGTGTGCCTTCCTAATCCAAGTAACTGCTAGTGTCAAAAAAATAGATGAAAAGTGACTATGAAACAATTCACCCTCATGACACTCTCCCATAGATGCACCCCTCACAGCAATTGTTAAACACTCTCTAAGCAACACGTAAACTAACAATGTTATATGATACTCTAGTAATACAAGATGCATGCTCCTCGTAAAAAAATGGAATGTAATTCCAAGAGAAGGCAAAGCTAAAGCATGGTTGGAAAATTGTCCCACAAATTTACATCATATGAAACCCCTTGATCTTATGCTTCTAGCAATCAACCATGTTAATTGAAAAAGCCATGGGCAACAAATACAGATCAACCCAAAAGTCCAAGGAAAAGAAGGAAAACAGATTATTCATTTCTTTCTTTATCAAGAATGTGATTTACAATGTTACTATGCTAAAACCCAGTTAAGTATTAGTAAGTCTAATATGGATGTTCTTCAGTGTGTAACAGAGAATAAAAGCTACCTAGATGGCCAGGTAAGCGTGACAGATAATAAGAAGCCCCTGCATCAGGATGAAATCCTATTTGTGTTTCTGGTGTGGCAAATACCTGCAGAAAATCCACAAAAACATATGGCATTTTAAATCTAGATTAGCACATCATGGAAACCAAAAGGACCCATAGAGGCCCATTGCAAATTGCAAACATTCCCCCCCAAAAAGGTCATTGTTTCCCGATCCTCAAAAATCAAAATGGAAATATTCAAAATATAGTGTGTAAAATTTGCACAAATTCCAAACCTAAGCTTGAAATGGACAAAATCATACTAAACACAAGTAAGTCTAATATATTGGCAAAATGACGAAGTGGTTTAACACTACTTTCTATGCGCTTATTCCAAAATGGACAACCCGGATACACTTGACAGCTTCAGATCTATAGCGCTATGCAACTGCACTTATAAGATTGTCTCCAAGCTAATTGCTATGCATCTCAAGCCATTCTTATCAGACTATATCTCACCTGAACAGTGTGGATTCCTAGAGGAAAGACTCGTCCACGAAGCAATCGGCTCAGCACAAGAGGCATCACACTCAATTAAGCTCTCACAAAATGCTGCTTTTGTACTGAAACTTGACCTCTCAAAGGCCTACAATCGGGTATCCTGGCTCTTCCTGCGTCTTCTATTATCTCACTTGGGTTTCTCCTACAACATGGTGAAGTGGATAATGTCCTGTGTGACCTCTCCGAGCTACTCGACATTAATAAATGGCTCAGCTTCACCATTTTTCCAAGCAGCTCGTGGTTTAAGACAAGGCTGCCCCTTGTCTCCATATCTGTTCTTACTAATAGCTGAGGGTTTAAGAAGAGCTTTGGCTCAAGCCAAGAAGAGCAGTCAGATTCAAGGGGTTGTAGTCGCAGGTGGTGTTTCAATTACACATATTCTCTTCATGGATGATATATTGCTCTTTGGTTCGGGCTGAAGAAGAGAATGCAAACAAGTTAAGGACATTTTGGATGCATATACTTGCGCAACAGGTATGGTTGTAAGCTGTGAAAAATCTGGTCATTATACTTATAGCATGTCAGAGCAATGGTCAGGCAACATATCCAGACTCTTCAATATTCCATCAAAAGCCTTCGATACGGTTTTCAAATACCTGGGATTTATGCTTAAACCTAAGTTCTAACAACTATAGAACAGCAGACTGACCATGGCTAGTGGACAAAATCGAAAGAAGAATCACCCACTGGTGCGACCGCTGGATTTCCCGTGGTGGTAGACTTGTTTTGATTAAAGCTGTTATAGAAGCAATTCTGGTTGTTTGGCAATTCCTTGCAGATATACCAATTGGTATCTTAACCAAGATTAAAAAATTGTGTGCGAACTACCTGTGGAAAGGGAGCACAGAACACATGGGTACTCACTTGGCTCGATGGAGTTTGGTAGCATGACCCAAATGTTATGGTGGGTGGGGTATCAAAAACATGATCCTCTTAGGGAAGTCCCTCACAGTAAAATCCCTTTGGCAGGTAATGACAAAAGATAGTCTTTGGAAGGACATTGATGCAGGGATTTCCGTGGGCTGAAATTTAAAACAAAATTATAATAATAATGCAGGGATTTCCGAGGGTCGTAACTTTTGACTCTTTATCCGTTTGGGCTCAAATTTAACAGGAAGTTGTTTCTCAAAGAGTTCACTGCAGTGACCGATTAGATCCCTCTGAATGAACCTTTTTCGACTCTTTTCCAGGGCCAAATTCCTTCATATAGTGCCTCAAATTGGGGAATTAGTGTTTTTGCGGAATTTTTTTAAATTGTAATTCAGTTCTCTCTTAGTTTACGAACCTAATCAGAAAAGCGAGTTGACAACTAGTGTCGCTCTAGTTAGCTTTTAGTTATGGGTCAGTTTTAGAGTCATGCAAGAATTTTCTAAAATTAGCAATTTTTTTAAAATCTCATATAGTAATTATAAGGGGTTGAACTTTCATTGTAATAGTTAGGATGGAGAAGGGATAAAGAAAGTTATTTTTTCCACTCCCATGTGTTTGAATGGTTTTTAGATCTCGTGAATGAATCAAATTTTATTGGCTACATCATCTGGTATCAGAGCAGAAAGATGGTTGGGAAAGGAAGAGGAAGAGCAGGTCTTACTCAGATGAGTAGAGATATGCAAAACCTCCAAAGGCAAGTAGCAGATCTTACAAACATGCTGGCTAATCAGAGAATAATACGAAGAGAAGCATCTGATGAGGAGACGGACCAAAGAGATGCAGATCAGCATATAGAACACGAAGAAGAACAATTAGGGCGCATGCCTTTTGAAGAAAGGATGCTCAGGGCTCTAGAATGGAGAAATGATGGGATCAAAATGGAAGTTTCAGAATATGTAGGGAGTCTTAAACCAGAGGAGTTAATAGATTAGTTCAACACTATGGAAAAAAATTTTGAATGGAAGCCTATAACAAAGGAAAAGAAGGTGAAATTTGCATGCACCAAGTTGAAGGGTCATGCCATGATATGGTGGGATCATGTGCAGAAAGACAGAACAAAAAAAGGTAAAGACTAAATCAAGACTTGGAAAAAGATGGAGAAAAAATTGCGAGAAAAATTTTTGCCTTTGGATTATGCACAAACCATTTTTCATAGATTTCAGAACTTGAAGCAAAACCTATCCACCGTGGAGGAACTCACACACGAGTTTTATCAGTTGTCCATTCATGTGGATCACCAGGAAACTGATGAGCAACTAGCTGCAAGGTATGTGAATTGTTTGAAATTTTCTATTCAAGAAGAATTGAGCATGCATAGGGTTTGCAGCGTAGAAGAGGCATACCAATTAGCCTTAAAAGCAGACGAAAAACAAAACCGACAATTTACTCAAAGGAATAGAGGAGCAAGGAGGGGTACATCGTCTGCCTCACAGGGTGGTTTTAATTATGGCTGAGGCGAATCATCCCAAGGAGTTGAGAAAGCAGAAGATACTCGACAAGATAACCTAAATCAACTACAAAGGAGAATTTCAAAGGGGTAGAGGTTACGGTGTTAGCAGAGGCAGAGGAATACCTTATATGTGTTTTAGGTGTGGTGTAGAGGGTCACCGAGCATTTGAATGCCCAAGTTATAACATGTAAGAGCTGAAGCAAGGACAACGGCCTAGTTTAAACTTGGTCCAGGTTGGGAATGAAGAAGGAGATGAATCTAAAGTCCCGCCGGATATGGGGGAGAATCTCATGATACGGAGGTCAATGGTGATTCCCGAAAAAGAGCAAAGACGACGTAGCGACAATGAAGATTCGTGGCTACGGACAAATATTTTTTGAACCAGGTGCACTTTCGGGGGAAAGGTATGTCAAGTTATTGTTGATAATGGCAATTGTGAGAATATGGTTTCCAAAGAGATAGTAGATAAGTTGAAATTACGCTGTGAAACACATCCCCATCCTTACTGAATTGCATGGTTCAAAAAATGGAATGAAGTCACCATTAATAAAAGATGTTTGATCAAGTTTTCCATCGGTAAGACTTATAAAAATGAAATATGGTGTGATGTCATTCCGATGGATGCATGTCATATGTTATTGGGGAGGCCTTGGCAATATGACAGAAAAGCCATGCATGAAAGAGAAAAAAATACTTACACCTTTTGAAGGGATGGATCAAAAGTTGTCTTCTTGCCCCTATAGGATGAAGGGAAAGATGAGAATATGTTGTCAAAAAGATAGCTTGTTAAGGAAATATTAATAAAGGCAATTCGATTTTGCTATGCATTACTAGTGCAAAAAGGAGCCGAGGAAGACATACCAATACCTACTGAAGTGGCCAAGGTACTAAAAGAATATGTTGATGTTATCCCTAATGAACTACCTGATTGTCTTCCACCAAAAAGAGATATTCAACATCACATTGGTCTAATCCCAGGATCATCTTTACCTAATCAGACACTAAAGTGAATCTCCCAAGTGTAAGAGTTGAGAGCCAATAATGACGACTTCCCCCTGTAGACACGGTACCTGTCCAATGTTATAAAAATCAACAAGACTTACCTAGGTGATATAACATTGTAATATTTAACATCACCTCAGTAGAATGTGTATTTTATGATGTAGTACATGATATAATATTTCCCAAGTTTAAAGGGGGTATCAAACATCTTCTTGGTAATCAAGCCTTTTCCCAAGATTAGATCGAGTATCAATCATGTACTAGTCCTTTGGTGATGTGTCCTAGGTTCAAACCTGGGAGGAGCTTATAATTTGTCATTATGTTGTTATCATGGTGAGGTTTCACTAGGAAGAACAACTTATACACAGTATAACACTTGATGGAGCAACCCTCCCTTCATTGGCACACATGTTCATGATGATTTAATCAATTGGTGAATGATTGGAGGTTGGACAATGGTTTAACTAAAATATTAGCCTTTGTGCACATAAGTTAAGGTTGACTTAACCATTTTATGGTTAATTTAATCACTTTGAAAGCTAATTACTTGTGCGCTCGTCTTCATTGGCTTCCTTTCACATGTGGAAGAGGTTTGATAGAGGTTATGAATGCTTATTCTATGGAGCCCTCAACTATAGCACAGATTCCAAGGCACATGGAAGGTCACATATGAGGAGTCGACCACCACTGACACACTTGTCTAGGCACACCTATGGGTTTAGTTGAACAATGAATATCATATTATCGTTGAGTCCCTTCTTGCAAATTTGTTGAGGACGTGCCACTTGGAGCCTATTATTTTATTCATTGGTGGGGAGTTTTACAAGGCCAAAACCTTAATTTGTCCCCTTTTAAGGAGTTGGTAGAGGATGAAAGTTACACATTGGAGAATCTTCTATTTTTAGGAGGTTGTTGAAGACCTTTGACCAAGCATTTCTTGTAGAACACTCCATTTAATTGTCTTCATGCACATTTTTTCATGGAGGTTGTCGGAGCACCCCACCTTGGGATTCACGTATGTGGATTGGTCTCATTCATGCACCTTGTAGTATTTTGAGGAGGTCACTGAGGAGCGCTCTCCTAGGGAGAGTATTTTATTGTTTAACCACCTTATGCATCTTGGAGAGGACGCACTTAATTGAGTATTATTTCATTAATTGTTGGTTAGAGGGGGTTGAGATGGCACATCCTTCTAGGGCGCACCTCTTCTAGGTGCTCTTCTATCATTATTAGATGGTTATTTTAGCTACACTTAGCACTACTTCAACCATATTGAAGAGCACCCTTACCACTTTGACTTGACACTTATAAAATTTTATTTGAAGGTAGTTATTTGGGCTTGAGGAGAGCTCCACATGCCACTTGCACATGTATATACTTGATATTATCCCTTCTTCTTGGAGGGCACACATGTGGAGAAACATGTTTTATTATTTCATGGATATTTGGCATGGTCTAAAAGGTTTATTTTAGTGGTGCATCACCTCCTTTTTGGAGGATACCTCTCACATTACTTCATATTTTTGGATGAAGCTATCTCTCTTGGAGAGAAGAGAGTCCACCTCATTGATTTGACTTGTTAACCATGAGGGATAAAACCTAACTAATTCCATATTTTAATATTGTTGGACTTCTCATGGAGTTATTTACCAAAATAATATATTTTATTGTAAAAGAGACCTAACTCCCTCTATATAAAGGAGTTTTCTCTCCATTTTTAGCATGATGGTTGAAAGATTGGGGATTGGAGGAGTTCTCCCCTTGGGCTACATTTTATATCATTTTTGGAAGCTTAATGGAAGGCTAAGGTATAGATTTTACTTCGTGTGAGGCTTTTTTATGTTGCATTATTTTTCATATTGCTGAATTATTTTTGCCTTCCAATGGTGGATCAGCCCTAGGACAATATAATGTGAGAACAATTCCTTTTATATTATTGCTGTTATAATAACCTTGCATATAATAAATCAATTGTTGCTTCAATTAACATAACATCATCTTCATAATGCTATTTTAGAGTAGCACCTCCAGCTCTCCAATATAATTTTCTGCAGAAATTTCCAGCAAAGTTAAGGCAGATTTGTGGCATGTTAAACAACTCTAGTTTACCTTACACATTCATGCATTCGCGCTCTTAGATCCATTCCTTTTGATTCCATTTATCCCATGACTTGCTAGGCACCAATGTAAGGATTTCCATCACAATTTGTTTCTAAATCCATTCATTCAACTTTACTATACTACAGCTACACACATTCTGTTAGGGCTTACTCTTCCTATATCACCTAGAGCCCCCACTCCATAGCCTTGGCAATCTTATTTAGGGATACCCCCCTTGAGCTGTAGGAGAACCAACCAGAAGAGAGAGGAAGAGCCACTGAGGTGACAGTGGGTAACCTTCCCAAAGTTGCACAAGACTAGCTCCTTGATGTTTGGGACTTTAAATCATTGGGAGTGCTAGATTTTCCTGTGATACTATATATTTCATTGAACATATTTTGAGTTTCCCTGTATTAGAAAAAATTAAAAATTGAAAAACAAAGAATGGTTTGATGCCCCATAAATTCGTCAAGGCTACCCACTTAAAATTACAATAAAAGGCATATTTCTGATAAACATAATGATAATGTCTTGAATTTGAGTAAGCTATCAAACTCTCACTGTATTAGTATAAATAGCATTTAATAACTTATATTCAGATAGGTACATACAGTTTTGTCTGTTGCCACACGAAACGTCCCAAGAATGGAGATGCCTGCCCCTCCTCCCATTGTCAATCCATCCAATAATGCCACCTGCACACCAATCACCATGCATGACCAAGATATAATGTGTTAGTGACTCAGAGAAAAACCATCCAAGATCATGAACAAAATAGATGATCACATGCAGTACACGCCAATCCATTGATGTGAATATCCAAGGAAGAATCCAATCAACAAGAAGAGCAGAACATAAATGTAATTAACTAGAGATTTCTCATGGGCATCAAAACAAAGAACTAAAGGATCTTTTAAATATAAAACAATGGTCATCTATGATGAAGACAAGAAGACACGCATATCAGTTGAAGACACGAGATTTTTAGAATTTCAATCCCAATCCTTTCTTTTTAACACGTAGCGTTTACAGTTTTGTCCTTTTTGAAGATAATAATATAAACTACCAACCAGTTCGAAGTATTTTCATAATTCTATATGCATATGAAACTGTGGCTACAGGGTGTTAGGGAGACCAATCGGTAACAGTGAATTCAGGCAGGTGCAAAGTTTACCTCCCATCCACCCATTAGAAATGCCAAAAACATAACCACTTTGTTAGTTGAAGGAAGAGAAAATACCATCACCAACGAAGAAGTCCAACATAAAAGTCCCGAGGCATAATATTCTCCACACTGCGGGAAAAGGGAATGGATCTACAAGATTGGATAAAATTTATAGACATGTATTTCAATTTGTCAATACCCTCAAGATAGACTCAACTTGTAGTCCTACATTCTAAGGACATAGAAAGAAATGGGGAACAAAATGACAACAAGGATGAACTAAAAAAGGTCATAGTAGATAGGGAATTGATACAAAACATCAAAATTGAGAGCTTTTGCCAGCAAATAGAGATTAGATAAACGACTAAGAATGTTGCAATAGGATGAAAAAGATTAGTCCTGCTGCAAGCATACTTGGATATAATCCAAGTAATAGATGGCCTAAAAGCTCATATATGAAAGTCAATAACCACAACAAAACCAGACATCGTACAAGAAACAAATAGCTTGCACTTTAAATAGAAGGATCGAAAGAGTCACAATTACGTCGATGTCTTCTTTTCAGCCTCCCATCATTCCTACTTGTGTTGGCCTCCCATTGTTCCTGCCCATGTGGGCCTCCCATTGTTCTTGCTCACGTCGACTCTGCCCTAGCTCCGCCGGCCCTAATCCCTAGTTTCAACAGCCACATTTCTTCCCATCGGCCCCATATCGGCCAGCGGCCTTGATGCTCAGGTTGATCTGCTAGCTCTCCCACCTCAATTCCTATCGACCTCGCGGCTCGAATCAACTCTTTCCTGTTGACCTATCTATAGCTCGAGTCGACTCCACCCACAATTTCATAAGAAGTTGGAAAATGGTAATTTTATTGAAATATAAGAGGCAAGCAAGTCACAAGGCCAAGCTCTTGAAGGGAAGATGCCACCCAACACAACATGGCCATTACAGGAAGACGTCACTCGCGAGGAGAAAATACACTCACCAAGAAGAAATTTGAAAACTAGAACTCTAGAAGCCCTAAATGTGCATGAACCATAACCGTAAAGCATCCAAGAGCAACATCTCACAATCCAAAACACGCACGATTACAGATTTCTAAACATTGTAGGAGATATTCCTACTCTAGAAGAATCAAGTAATCGATGCAAAGTCGTTAGTAAGAGAAACATGCAGTCAAGGCAGCCTCGGAATTTGTGGGTCAAGACAAAACAAAGCCTATTCTCTTGGAGTGTTCTCTTGCTCGGGGTCACTCTCAATCTGTAGCCAACCAAGTCTTTCTCATGAAAAGGGGGTCTATGGAGGACTCTCCTCCCTTAAAGGCCAATAAATTCAACCATAGGGATTAGTTCAACTACATCAAAAATTGCAACAATAACCTGGGAACAATTTACAACCCAAATGATAGTGCATTGAAGTCGGATTTCTCATACTAGATACTCCAAATTAAAAACTTGTTGCGATGGATGGACTCTCTTGAAATCGAAAACAATAAGATCCGCTCAGAGGTGCAACAAGGCCAACAAGAAATGCTAGCTCTTTTGAATAAGATAACCAAGGTGGAAGTTGAAAATGCATCCCTCGGGAAAATGTTGAATGAAGAGAAAATGCAGGACGGTCTCCACCCCCCAATGATGCTTTGCACGCTAAAATTCTCGAGCTTAAAAATAAGCATGGGGATATCCAAAACCAGCAAGCCACTTTCAGACAAGAAATTGAGACACATCTTAACTCTTGGGTGCAAATTGTCAAGGGTGGGAAAACTCCCCCTCCTCTGGTTTCCGATCGAGGAAGTGGTTCAAACGAAGCTAGTAGAAGAGCAGACTTCAAGAGATCGAGAGCTAAACCGGAAAGTTAGGGGGCTTCCCTCAACCTCTCCTTCCCCGAATCCCATACATGTGGGAGGCATGTTCCTAAGAGAGTACCTTGAGCTCCCTGATATTCCCCTTGTGAGAGCATAGTTTGATCATGATTCTACCCTCTTCATTCAATTCAAGTCAGCAAGCGACCGACTTCAAGTCTCAGAGCCAAGCAAAAGTTGTTCTCTCTCCCTGCTAGGATTTTCCTAGAGACTGATCTCCCTAGATCCTATGCTGCAAAGTTGAAACGCTCCAAGGAGCTAGTCGCAGTCGCACGACAAGCAAGGAAATGGGTAGTCATCCAAGACCTCCAGGCCATTATTCAAGCTCCCTGCCTCCTAGGTACTCTTGGCTTGGGTTATCTAAATGACTAGCCTGATAGAGGAGACAACAGGGTGTGGGGCTTTCAGTGGAGTGTTGGAATGGTAATGAGTCATTCGGGTCTTCGCCAAGCATGTTATATGATGCTCTCGATTCATTTAATTTCCTTTTTATAACTAATACTCCTTTTTATTATTATTACTATTACTTCTGCACAATGCAGGTTATCATTGGTTTTCTTCCTGTCGACAGGAAACTAGATCTTTAGGTGGGTTCCAAGGCTCAAGTGGAGTGGCATGCTTAGCAAAAGAGTCTCTTCAAAGTAGAATTTATGTGGTAGCAGTGGATGATTTTTCCAAGTTCATGTCGGTCAACAGAATACCCCCTCTCCTCGGAGATCTCTACATAGTGCTTTGTTACTTTCCCTTAACCTCATCTCAGTTTGCTATTCAAGGCGATTCTGACGACAACCCCTACTTGGATCAATATTTTGGCATCATCCAACACTTAGCAGTGGGGAAGGTAATCCTATTGGGCGATTTTAATGCCCGCAACAGAGCCCTCCAGGTCCCTCTTCTTGACCGCACTGAGGATGTGTTTTGTGTTCAAGAGATCAATCTCGCATCAATAGGACTTCATCAATCATCTAATGATGTTTTGGGACCTTTTACAGTGTTACGCCTTTGCAATTTTCAGCGTTCCAGTAGAGGAGGGCTAAAAGGCCAAGTGTGGGGCTCTCTGCTTATGGTTGGCCATGACCGGGCCCCTTGGTCTTACTTGGAAGTACTATGGCTCAGTGGCATTGCTAACTGTTAAGATTCAATATACTAAGATAGATAACATCACTGTTCAATTCAATTTCACAACAATAGCATATACAAGATCACTAAAAGAATAACAAGCACAGCATAAACATAAGAGACACAAATTTATCCTAGGAAACCCTCTAGGGGAAGAAAACCCAACAAAACTTCCTCAATATAGATGATCAAAAGTACAAAGACAAAACCCCAAACAAGTGCTCCTTCTCCTTGCATATATCTCTCTCTCTCTCTCCATTGCGAATTACACAAGTGAGTGTGTGTGTCCAAATGAGGAGCACATCACTCCTATTTATACTTTATCTTCCACTTGACTTTTTCCCTAACTAGGTCGGCCCCAACAACTTAACCACTCAACTTAATGTTGACTGGGCTGACTCCTCTAGGGGAATTAAACACCCCATTACAATTGACTCAAAGGGGATCTATTGCCCCGACTTACAAGGGAGGATTTACCTCAATGAATTTACATAATCAAATACAATAATGACATCCCGACGGAGGAATAAAACATCTCCGAATAAATTACAACAATAAAATACAATAGAATATTCTTCAAAGTTACAATTATTCAACACTCCCCCTTTAACGAGAAGGGTATTCTACTGACAACAGCAACATCAACTGTAGGAGCAAGGAGAGAGAGCATCATCAACAACATCAAGGTGATACATCTATAAATCATTGGAAGTTTGCTTCAACAACATCAGCAACTAGAACAGTTACTGGAACATCTTCAATATCTTCAACATCTTTAGTACTAGAGCACCATCTTCAATAGCATTGAGTCTTCATCTTTGGTCTTCATCTTCTGCAGCACTCGATCACTTGATCGTCTACAGGAACACTTGATCTCTCGATCAGCAACATCATCTTGATCTTTCGATCAGCAACATCATCATCTTGATCTTTCGATCACATGATCCAATTATAGGATGATCAATCCCTTTCACTTTAGGACATAAGTCCAAGGATGATGCAATCCTGATCCAATTACGGGATGATCAGTCCCTCTCACTTTGGGACATAAGTCCAAGGATGATGCAATCCTGATCCAGTTACGGGATGATCAGTCCCTCTCACTTTAGGACATAAGTCCAGGGATGATACAATCCCACCACATTCTCGAGGGCAGAAGTCACCGGATGAGTTATGGACTGAAGTCCAAGGATGATACAATCCAACCACAGTCTCGGGGACAGAAGTCACCGGATCCGTTCTGGACTAAAGTCCAAGGATCATACAATCCAACCACAGTGTCAATCCTTTTTCATACTGGATGTGACCTAGATCAAATCTAGGAATTTCCACCACAGTGCCAGTCCTTTTTCATACTGGATGTGACCTAGATCAAATCTAGGATTTTCCACCACAGTGTCAGTCCCTTTTCATACTGGATGTAACCTAGATCAAATCTAGGATTTTCCACCACAGTGCCAGTCCTTTTTCATACTGGATGTGACCTAGATCAAATATAGAATTTTCCACCATAGTGCCAATTCTTTTTCATACTGGATGTGACCCAGATCAAATCTAGGATTTTCCATCACAACATCATGATCATCACATTCTCGGAGACAAGAGTCTACGGATCCCTTTAGGCCATGTGTCCAGGGATGATACAATCCCACTGCAACATCATCATCATCACATTCTCAGAGATAAGAGTCTACGGATCCCTTTAGGCCATGTGTCCAGGGATGATACAATCCCACTGCAACATCATCATCATCACATTCTCGGAGACAAGAGTCTACAGATCCCTTTAGGCCATGTGTCCAGGGATGATACAATCCAACTGCAACATCATCAACAACAGCATCAGCACTACTCCCCCTTTTGAAGAAGGTCCTTTCGAACCACACCAAGCTTGTCACGGAAGTACTCAAACTTCACTCGAGACAGAGGCTTAGTCAACACATCAGCAACTTGCTCATCAGTGCTCAGATACTGGAGCTTTATAGCTCTCTTCTGTACCATATCTCGTATATAAAAGTACCGGATTTCTATATGCTTTGACTTGTCATGGAACACTAGGTTCTCCGTCATCTTTATACAACTCTGGTTGTCACATAGAATCACTGTGGTATCCAACTCCAGGTCAAATAGTCCTAACATCAACTTCCGGAGCCATATGGCCTCACAACTAGCAAACAAGCTACTATATACTCTGCTTCAGCTGTGCTGAGAGCAACACTGGACTGCTTCCTGCTAAACCATGAGATCATGGCGGATCCCAGACAATAACATCCACCTGAGGTGGTCTTCTTGTCTGAAACACTTCCGGCCCAATCTGCATCTGTATAACCATACAATTTGTAGTCATGATCTCCAACATAGTATAGACCAAAGTCTATCATACCTTTCAGGTACCTCATCACATGCTTTGTAGCTACCAGGTGAACACGTCTAGGCTCAAACTGGTATTCGCCAAATACATCATCTGTCTGTAAACTGTAGAAACCACCGTCCATCATCCTAGATCTCTACTTCACATTTTCCTTGGCTAAGGAAAAATCTCAGCCACATATCTAATCGCAAGAATCATGCCAAGATTCTTTAACTCTGAGATCTACTCCCTTTGAAGTGGAGTCTTCTACATCTGAGTATTGTCCTCCCTCTGTGACTGAACATCATGCACACTCTGCATTGAGTGATTTTCTGCATATCTATCTGTGCCATCTCCCGTCAGATGGGTCTACTGATATGAGCCTCAAGATCACTCGAACTCTATGGTGAGTTCCTTCTTGCATCCATCTGAGAGAAGCATGTCATTTGTATATAGCAACCATCTTCAACCTTGTAGCAAAGGTTGAAATTTGCATCAACCGTGGTGATCATCAAGCTTATCAAATGACTATCGATCCTGGATACCTGTTGAACCCGTACAAAGCCTTCTTCAATCATGTGATTCTCTATCGAATCCTAGGAGTTTGCTCGATATGCACTTCTTCTTAGATTACACCATTCAGAGAACGGTCTTGTCATCCATGGGTGTAATCTATCTCTAGAAGTGTGTCTAGCCACTGGAGCAAACATCTCGTTATGATCCTCTCCCTCTTTCTAAGAGAATCCTCTAGCCACGAGCCTTCCTTTGTACTTTTATTGTATGTTTGATTTGTAAATCTTCTTGTTGAACAGTCATCACTTGTTCTTTGGTACAAGTGTTCATCATCCTTCTTTTGTAGATAATAGCACATGATCTTTCCTACAAATCAAATTCAATTACATGATTAGTAACACTTCATAATCATCAAATCATGTTGACATTTCAATGATAACCTATTATGCATACAGATATGATTCACATAGTTATGCAACTATCTTGACCAATAATTTGGCACAACACGTTTCCATATCCTGTATGCATACAGTGGCTATCTAGATGCCTTCCATCTCTACCAGAACATACTATCAAGAGCGTGCACAGCTCCCAGCATGTTAGCAAAGAGGTTTCATTCTAGACAAGCAACAATGGAATGTTTGTCCAACTTACCCATCATATGCATATTAGTAGTATACTGTTCAATGCTATATGAATGCTTACACTATGCATGATATATTTCCTGATTCTAGGAATACAAATATGCATACAATTATTACGAGCAATATCATTAACTATTCAGAGATTCAAGAAGTAATTCAAATAACAACTCAAATACTTATCTTTTATGTTTGTGTGGTTGCCTCCCTCTTGATCTCTATTTTCCCTTTATGATAGCATCATGATTATATGTCTTTGAACTTCTATCCATCCTCGTACGTAGAGCTTCTATGTGATCAAAGACTATGGATGAGTCTTTGTCTTCATGTCATCATGGTCATATATTCTTGATCTAGAACTTGATTTGTCTTTCTTCATGTACCTTTCATGTTAGCAGACAACATCATCCTCATACAACACCACAAGTGCATTAGTACAATCATAAGTGTCATAACCCTTAATCAATGAATGTCTTCTATCATTCACATGCATTCATACTTTTACTAAGGTGATCAGACAAATATAAATTAATCATGATTGTACTAACCTCAATAATATGAATACAAACATATCATGAACTTAATCATGAGATAAATAAAACATATTTCAAAACAAACCTACATCTCCTCAAATCATACCTGTCGAGATTGCTTGTAGTCTTCTCTATAAGGGTAAAACCCTAATCGTCCAAGGTAGATCACTTGTAAACATCTTATATATATTCATGGTGCTAGGATGATAGAATACCAATGCCATTTAAACCTCCTTCATTGTTGCCCTATGAGTCTCCCAACATTGCTAGGGTTTCTTCTTACTTGTAGAACCCGAAACAAAACTAATTTTCAATCTCCTTCCTCCCGCAACATTTGATGGAAGATTAATATATATGATGAAGGGATTCCAAATCCATTTTCAAAGTTTCCAATGTTGCATCAGGTGTCTCCAACATTGTATCAGATCCTTCCATACCTAAAAAACTGAAAACCCTAAGTGAGAGCTTCTTCCTCCTCTTCTTTGATTTCCTCAGTTGAGATATTTCAGATGTGCCTTATTGTTTCTGGTGTATCTCTGAAATTTAGGATCCTCAAGGTCTGAAACTTCGGCCTGCGATATCCTAACCTGTCATCATTCCAACCCCGCAGATTTGAGCTTCATTGGATTCTCCATGAGAGAGATATGCTAAGTTTCCCAACATGACCTGTTTATGGGATGAAACAGCATAGCGAACTTGTATGGCATGCCACGTGTCACTGTTTCAACTTAGGCCTCTGATACTCGGACCTGTGAAACTAACGTCTGTAACCTAACTATCACTTTTTACAGAATTCCATTTGGAGCTTCCTAGCCCGAGATATGACCTTTTTCCCTAGGTCACCTGTTTACGGCTGCATTCTAGAAGAGGCAGAAACCCTAACTTGTACGGATCACATCTCACAAAGTACAACAAATATGAGGCTGAAACTCGGACAAAAGGTACATGAACTTTTCATCTTCGGCCTATCCAAGTTTCAGATCCTGAACCTTCGCCAAAAGTGATTTATAGCGAAAATTCCAAGATGACTAGTTTATTCTATACAAAGCCCTAGCTTTCAAATTGTCGCAAGTGAAACAAGTGTCATAAATGCCATACATTGCCTTCTTTCAGGCTAGCTCTGATACCATGTTAAGATTCAATATGCTAAGATAGATAACATCACTGTTCAATTCAATTTCACAACAATAGCATATACAAGATCACTGAAAGAATAACAAGCACAGCATAACACAAGAGACACAAATTTATCCTGGGAAACCCTCTAGGGGAAGAAAACCCAGCAAAAATTCCTCAATATAGATGATCAAAAGTACAGATAAAAAACCCCAAACAAGTGCTCCTTCTCCTTGGAGATATCTCTCTCTCTCTCTCCATTGCGAATTACACAAGTGAGTGTGTGTGTCCAAATGAGGAGCACATCACTCCTATTTATACTTTATCTTCCACTTGACTTTTTCCCTAATTAGGTCGGCCCCAACAACTTAACCACTCAACTTAATGCTGACTGGGCCAACTCCTCTAGGGGACTTAAACACCCCATTACAGTTGACTCAAAGGGGATCTATTGCCCTGACTTACAAGGGAGGATTCACCTCAATGAATTTACTTAATCAAATACAATAATGACATCCCGACGGAGGAATAAAACATCTCCGAATAAATTACAACAATAAAATACAATAGAATATTCTTCGAAGTTACAATATTTCAACACTAACAGCCCTTTATGGGGATTTTAGCCCTGAGGTTGGTGTTCAGGGCTTCCAAGTGTGGGCCATTGGGTTACATGACCAACATCCTTATATCTCTTGAGGGGGACTATGCTTCATCTAGGGAGGTTATCCCTAAGTCCACCACCCCTCTCACACCCCACTTGGACCTTCTCTGCAACTGATTTTACCCCCTCTGACCAAATTGACCCCTTGATGTCTTCACAATTGATCAAGCCTCAAGCTAAGACAAGGGGGACGTTGAGGGACTTTATTCATCATTATGGGGTTAGTAGGGGTATAACGTCCTCCTTAGGCTCATGCCTACAGTCACAGTGAGGCCTTGGCTTGCTTATTTTAGTATTTTTTATTATTTTATGTTAGTTTTAGGGCTTAGTCCCCAATGTGTGGGTGACGTGCCCTAATTTTGTCTTATTTTGGAATATTTTAATATTATATTGTTTTAATTTGAAACTGACATGTAGGCTTAATAAAAAATTTAATCTTGTGCTAAGATGGATATAAATATCCATCCATTTGGCATTTGTAAAGCACAAGACTTGGGATAAAACATCATTATGTTACTTTTTTACCCTTCTTAGGGCTCTCTAAAGTGATGCACACCTCTTGGATGATCTTCTCTTTTGCTTGAAGTGGAAATTCGAGAATTTTCTAGGGTTTCTATGCACATGCAAGGTTGATGCTAAGAATTGTTGGACTAACACATGCACAAGGAGGATCTAGGGCTTCTTTCTTTGGCTTCTCTTTGGTAAAATTTGGTGAGTTTATGCTTCTTGGATGATTGAATGGTGGTGTAATGCTGCATTTTTTTCTAATTTAGGGCTTCTTACCAGCCTTTAGTCAACTTTTGCATGGTAGGAAACATCTCTTTGAGGGGGTTCTCTCTTGCTTGGGCCTTGGATCTCTGATTTTTGCCTAAATTAGGCTCCTCCAACGAACCCTAGAGGTTGTTGTTGGATGCTCTAGTTTGGAAGTGAAGGGAAATTATCCAAGAGGAAGGTTGGTCACCATCCCTCTTGCCCTAGGGTTTGAAGCAAGGGTTGCCAGAGCATGGGAGCAAAGCGGGGAGCGGGAAGTGGGAGAGCATTTTTCAAAAAATGGTTGGGAGCGAAGCTTCTCGGGAGCGTTTATATATATATATTCAAAAAAACATGTAGAATGCCAAACTAGATGCAAAATTTATGAAACATGTATGTTTGTGCTACTTGCAATATATGAAATGCCATCTAAATTCCATAATTCATGATTCCATTATCCATGATTACATCCATACTACGTAGTACGGTAGTACACTAATTATTAATCATTCAAATTTCAAGCATCAACCATCTAGTTGTTAACAATTACAAAGTTACGAATTGAAATACATTTTACAAATACAAATACAAACCATCTAGATTCTATCAATTACAAACATACAACCTTTAGAACCATATAATAGGGAAGTACATCATTAAGTACCAAATAGTTTTGTTTACAAAAATTGGCTACTGCATGTGCCATGAAGCATAACTTATAAGTACCAGAATGATAATTAAACTGAAATACGAAGACTAAAAGGTCTCAAAAGTTCAAACACTAAACCGAGCTATGATTTAAATCCTATCTAGTAAAATGCAAAAACAATCTATTTCTCCTAGTTACTCTTTCCACCACCACGATTGCCTCGTGAGGGTACGTGTGGTGGTAGTGAAGATGAAGCATGTGTAACTGAGTGTGACTGTGAAGGTCCTTCTAATGCAGGTACTGCTGGATTGCTAGTGAAGGGGCCCGGTCCATGGGACCTCGCACTGGATGGAGGTGGCATCTCAGCACGCTCATCCTCATCCAAAAGAGCATTCTCCAACTCCTCCAAAACCAATGCTCCATCCTCCAAGTTGTCCTCCTCTGGATTGTAGTCCCACATCTTATTTGATTTTTCTATAGTTGGATCCTCACAGTAATGCGACAACAATCACAGGTTGTAATGCACATAAACCAAGGTCTCTGCTCATTGTACATTCAACCTGTTTCTTTTGACATTGTGGATGAAACTGTATGTGCTCCAACACCTCTCTGTTGAAGAAGTGTTCACCACCAGTGAAAGCACCCGCATTGCCATAGTTTGTAGTTGTGGTGTACCAGTGCCATGCATGTCCCACCACTGAAGAGAAAGCAAATTCCCTCGATCTCTATTTGCATGGTTGCTCCCAAAGGCACCAGTGCAACTGATGTACTGGCTTAACTATTGCCGAATGCTATCACACTCCTCAACATCTGGGTACATTTTTTCCAATGCTTGCATATAACCAGCTTGAACCTCTGGATCTTGGTGTGGTTTTCTCTTTGCCTCACCACCTAGTGCTGGGGTTGAAAGCCATGATATATGATAGTATTTTGGTGTAAGCACATATGCTAAGGCATGTAGTGGAATATTCAGCTTCTCCCACCGTTTTTCTACCTCTATATGGATTAAATCATACAAATTCTCATCTCTAGCTAAACAATGTCCTTAATTTGTCCTAGCATAGTGTCCATTTGCTCATACACCTCCCCAATGACCAGTTGATTAGAATCTGCAAACCGAAGCATGTTATAAATTGGCTTGGTGAACTGTAAAACATAATTGACCTGTGTCCAAAAATAGCTAATAAGAACAGTGTCCTTTGCTGCATCCATGATGTTAGGAACCCGTGTCAACCCTTCTCTTTACTTTGTTAGTATATTATTGTTGGACGCATATGCTTTGTAAGTCGTCCCGTAGTATTTGTTGATCCATAGTTTGTATTAGCCCATGGTATTGACCCATAGTATTGGACGCATATGCTTTGTAAGTCGTCCTGTAGTATTATATGTCCCATGGTATTGACCCATAGTATTGGGCATAGACTTAGTATATAAGTGTGTGTTGAGGCCAGTGAAGGTACCGTGAAGTTATTTGTATTGAACTTGCTCAAAGGAGGTTACCCCCTTGAAGTGGCCTGCAATCAATAAAAGCGATTCTGAGTTCTGTTATTTTTGCTAGCTCATGTATTTTCATTAATTAATTGTTGCAGGCTTTTCACATCTAGTATCAGAGCACTTTCTTGGGCTCGTTGGGTGGAATTTCTGCCAAAAAAAAAAATTTCGCAGATGTTGCAAGTTCGGATCTGGGAATAATCCCTATCCGCTTAACTGTGGGAAGTACTTGGGCATAAGCCCTAAAACTCATTGTGAGGAGTACCACAGGAACCCCAAAGTAGTTGGCCCATTGAGAGGACCTGTCAGCGAAAAGGGCAACGACCCCTACCTAATTGACTAGTACCCACCCGTGAGATAAACCAAGAGGTGTCGTTTGTGGCAAAGCGGTTATCAATTTTACCTGAGCCGTGGAGTGAGGGGTACTGCCCCAATACGCAAGCTGTTAGACAGCATTAGTGGTCGAGTGAAACCCCTGAACTGTTAGGAAGCCGAACATACCTGGGGTCCATATCTATTTTCAGCTGAACTGTTGTCGATCACTTCCATTTCGTTTCAAATCCATTCCAAGCCATTTCAGATCCAACCGTTTCAGATCCATTCTGAAAGTCGTTCCAGATCCAGTTGTTTCAGATCTATTCTGAAAGTCGTTTCCAATGCAGCTGTTTTCGATCTATTTTGATCTCTTCTGCGCCGTAGCAGATCCATTTTGAACAAAAAAAACAAAAAAAAAAAGACAAAACAAAACAAAAAACCTCCAGGTTATGGTTGTCACCCGCGCAAGAGCAAATACCATGGAGGAAGCACTTGCAGCCATCCAAACCAAACTCCAGGATCTGGATGAAAAATTTCTCAACCTCCATCTTGAGCATTCAGCCATGAACAACAAACGACAGTCCAAGTCTTCATCAGACAATGGGTTCTCTTCTTCCGGCAATTTTCGTGGTCCGAAGCTTGATTTTCCCCGCTTCAATGGTACTGATCCGACTGGATGGATCTATCGTGCAGAATAGTATTTCAGTCTGCATAATACTTTTGATGTCAACAAAGTTCCACTTGCATCATTTCATTTGGAACAGGAAGCTCTTCAATGGTACCGTCTTCAATGTTACCGTTGGTACATCAAGGCTCATGAAGAGCCAAAATGGCCAGATTTTTGCCAGCTCCTTTTGCAACGATTTGGTCCTAGTGCTTTTGATGACTTCATAGGAGCCCTCACTAAACTTCACCAAATTGGCACTGTGAGAGAGTATCAGACAGAATTTGAGAAACTAGCCAATCAAACAGAAGGATTGCCTGATGAATTCTACAGGAGTTGTTTTATCAATGGTCTTAAGGATGAAATTCGCTCAAAGGTTAAAATGTTATGTCCCAACACAATGATGGAAGCCCTGGGGTTGGCTAAGTTGGCAGAAGAAAAGATTGCAGCCCAACAACGCTCCAAACCCACTTTTGTTCCCTTCCGAAATATGGGTTCCCAACGACCTCCCATCCCGACAGCTCCTCAACCAACTCCTATCAAACATTTGCCTGAAACAGAGATGCAGGCACGCAGAGAAAAAGGGCTTTGTTATAATTGTGATGAAAAATTCACTCAAGGACATAAATGTGTTCAGCAAAAGCTCTATCTCTTGGATATGGATTCTCCGCTTGCCTCTAAAATTGGTGAAGAAGCTCCAGATACAATGGATGATCAAGTCGACATTCAAGAGCCGCATATTGACCCCCCATCTCAGGACAACCAAGCAGAGATATCTCTCCATGCTTTATCTAGCGTCACCACCCCCCAAACAATGCGGGTCAGGGGTTACTTCAAGAAGCTTCATCTTACAATACTCATTGATTCTGGTAGCACTCATAACTTCATTGACCCTCGGATTGCCAAACAGGCTGATTGTTTTGTCCATCCTTGCTCCAACTTTGAAGTCATGGTTGCCAATGGGGGCACCTTACCTTGCAAGGGGAAGTGTCACAATATGCGTATCTCTCTGGAAGATTATAACCTGCACTCTGACATGTTTACCTTGTCTCTAGGCAGATGTAATGTGGTTTTGGGCATTTAATGGTTACGCACACTTGGCCCCATCTTATGGGATTTTGCTGAACTTTGGAAGCAATTTTCAGTCAATGGGAAACAACACAAATTTACAGGCTTACAACAAGGGTCTCTCCGCATCATCAGTTCACATCGCCTGGAAAAGATCCTTAAGAAGAATTCACATGGTGTTATCACTCAAATCCATTCCATTCAGATGCACCCATCAACGATCTCCACTACTTCCTTGGATAGATATGCAGGTGTCTTTGTTGAACCAGTGGGCTTGTCGCCTTCAAGAGACCTTTCTGGTAAGAATTTAACCGCAACTACATCTCAGTAGGAAATGCTGGCTATTTTGCATGCAGTACAGAAGTGGTAGCCATACCTATTAGGAAATTATTTTTGCATCAAGACTGATCTCCAGAGTCTGGAAAATTTCCTAGAACAAGTCTCCTCCCCAGAACACCTGAAATGGGTTATCCAACCCATGGGTTCTGCCTATGCGGTCACTTATAAGACGAGTAAGGACAATATGGTGGCAAATGCTCCTCGCACATTTGATGACCCAGTTTCTCTTACAGCTATTTCTTTGCTTGTTCCAAATTGGTTGCAATCTATTCAACAGGGCTATCTCTTCTATGAACTCCATGCTTCTTCATCGGCAGGGCGCTCTGGGTTCCTCAAAACGTATGACCGGGAACAATGTAACTTCTTTTGGCAGGGACTGAAAATGACAATTCAACAGATGGTGGTTGACTGTGATACTTGCCAGGTTAACAAGGGTGAAATGACACTCCTTTTGGGACTGCTCAAACCCTTGCCCATCCCTACACATATTTGGACAACTATTTCTATGGATTTCCTAGAAGCGCTCCAGTGGTACAATACCACATCTAAAAGGACACCATATGAAGCAGTCTATGGACAGGCACCGCCAGTTCTTATTCCATACACCCTCAGCAGCTCCCTAGTTCAAGCAATTGACTCGATTCTTCGAAACCGCGATCAGATTCTTCTCATTCTGCAGGACAATCTTCACATGGCAAGAATTTGACTGAAACAACAAGCCGATCAGCACCATTCTGAGCGCACTTTTCACGCAGCTGATATGGTTCTTCTTCGTCTACAGCCTTCCAAGCAATCCTCCTTGAAACTCAAAAGGCGTCAGTGGCCCGAAATGCAACCCGAGGATGCTATAGGGGAACCACTCCTTCAGATTCTGCATCAATTTCCACATCTAAAGCTTTGAAGACAAAGCTTTTTCTAAGGGAGAGGGGATGTTAGGAACCTGTGTCAACCGTTCTCTTTACTTTGTTAGTATATTGTTGTTGGATGCAAATGCTTTGTAAGTTGTCCCATAGTATTTGTTGATCCATAGTTTGTATTAGCCCATGGTATTGACCCATAGTATTGGACGCATATGCTTTGTAAGTCCTCCCGTAGTATTATATGTCTCATGGTATCGACCCATAGTATTGGGCATAGACTTAGTATATAAGTGTGTGTTGACGCCAATGAAGGTACCGTGAAGTTATTTGTATTGAGCTTGCTCAAAGGAGGTTGCCCCCTCGAAGTGGCCTGCGATCAATAAAAACGATTCTGAGTTCTGTTATTTCTGCTATCTCATGTATTTTCATTAATTAATTGTTGCAGGTTCTTCACACATGCCATCTCTATCAATGCTAATGTCATCCCACTCATCACTCATCACCATAGCACCCAAAGCCTGTCTTACCCTCAATAGGATCCTAAAGGTGAGGAAATAGCTACCAAATCTAGTATTTGCAAGCTTGAGTAATTGCAACTTAGAGTAAGTGCCATAAAAGGCATTGACCCTTGAATGCCCGGTGATAAATTTAATGAGTTTCTTCCCTCGCTTGTACAAATCATTTATCCATGTGCATTCTTTGTGCTTGATAATATCATGCATTAAAAGGTTAAATGTGTGCACCAAACAACAAGACCAAAAGATGTGAGTATATTCCTCTCAATGATTTTTCCTGCTCCTTTACAATTCGCTGCATTATCAGTGATTACTTGAATCACATTAGTAGGACCAACCTCATCAATAGTTTTTAGTAAGATGTCTGCTATGTTCTGAGAAGAGGCCATGAGTGATGAGGAGTCTTGCGCTCCAAGAAACACTGCACCACTAGACGAAACACCAAGGATATTTATCAAATATTGGTTTCTAACATTTGTCCAACCATCAGATACAATGGATACCCCAGTATCTGCCCACCCATCTGTAAATTGTGTAAGAGCTCTTTTGACTTTTGCTTTTTCCTTGTCAAGTAACACAGTTCTAGCTTTTTCATACCCAGGGCTCTTGTATCCAGCAGAGGCTTTGTTAATAGCTTTAACCATGGCATGCCAATAAGGGGAGCGGAGAAAATTGAATGGCACACCACATGCATAAAGAAACCTCACCACTTTTGCATCCACGTCCTCCCTACCAGTAATATCATGTAAATCTTCTATGGTTGTCTTACTTCCACTACCAGTTGAGGACCTTCCGCCAGGTGAAGAAGGAGATGAAAATGGGCTCCCAAAGCTAGAAGAAGCATCAAATTGAACCTTTTGTTTTTTAGCATTCATTCTTTGTGCAGCTTCCTCTATCTTGATGTAGTTTTCTCTCTCTAGCTGTGTTATCTTAGGGCAAATTGCAATACCAAGGAACCCTTTGTTATCATCACTGTCTAATACCCCACAAAGATGCCTCTTCACACGGGTGTATGAACCACTATAAGGTTTTCCTGGACGACAACCATGTGGGCATAAAAACTTAGTGGTTCCACCACTTCTACCTCCTCAAGTTTTGTGACATACCTCCACAAGGGGGTTAATGAAGCTTTGCCACTATCACCTTCATTATCATCCCCTTCACCACCCTCCTCTCCTTCATTCATTGGGTCACTATGAGAATGACCACTATCATCTTCTTTATTCACATGCCTATTCCCAATCAACACCATGAGAACCAAAAATGGAAGGAAACACCACAAGAAGAACATTTTCTTCAAGTTTTAGATGAACAACCTGCAATAGAATGAGGAGGGAGAGGGAATGGGAAAATGTAGGAGAAGAAAAAAATACAATAATAAACAAGACATTTTGTGAACAATATTCAACAAAAATACACATTGGGCATAACTATTTTGATCTCCAATGATTTGCAAGTAGATGGAACCCTTTGTTGTCTCCTCCAAGCTCTCACAAATCCTCTTCAAGCTCTCCAACTTTGCTCCAACACCAACACCAAGCCAACACCAAGAGCTCCTTCCCTCTCCACTTTAACTCAAAGATGAAACAATGAGGAAGAAGAGCTTGTGCTTTATCTCCCCTCTCTAACCCTAAAAATGCCCTAGGGTCCACCCAAAAAGTAAGAAAACATAAAACATAAAACATGTGACTTTTCCGTCAGTTTTCGGGGAGCGTCGGCCCGTGAGTGGGATCAATCGGGGAGCGCGATAGGAGTGATGACGGAGCGATGGGGGGAGTGATGCAGGAACAATGGCAGAGCGTGGAGCGGAGAGTTCGGAGCGCTCGGGAGCAAAAACGAACCCCACAGCGGCAGGGAGCGCAAAAATTCATGGAAAAGTACGGTTCCGGAATTCGGGAGCTCGTTCCCAGGGACGCTCTCGCTTGGAGCACGTTTTGCCCTGTCGGACCATGGGGGGGGCGCTTCAGCAACCCTGGTTTGAAGTAAATTTCATAAAAAAACCCAAATTGTCATTTTTATCAAATTTCAGTATTGCATGTGTAATTAATGCATTTTCATGGTTAATTTAGGTTGAATTTAGGTCTGCATTTTTAAATCAGAAACCCTAAAAGGGTCATAAAATTCAAAAATCCAAAAAAATAAAAAATAAAATTCCAAATTTTAGGCCCTGAAAACTTGGCACTAAAATTTCGGGCCTGAAATCTCAGCATGCTCATTTTCCTGACAGTGAGCCTCCTAAAACCCTTGCCCTCCTAAAAGGTCTGCTACTTAAGCCCTAGAGATGCAACTTGGGTGATTTGTGAGCCCTATAGGGCTGGCTTCACCTGCTGTACCTGTCACAAACTTGTCAACTGTTCTAATTTCAGACTGTCCTCTAAACTGCTATATTCATGGACAGCTAACCCTCGTGGACTTGACACTGTTGGACAGATATTCATGCTCAAGCGAGTTTTCCCTGGTAGCTGGTAACGCCCTTTTAGGACCGTCTTTCATGCTGCTGCCCCATGTCAACACAATTTCAGACCTGTTTCCCCTTAAAACGATGGGTGAATGGACTGATTGATGACTGAAATAATCTGAAGGTCTGATTTGATTATGCAGTAGATATTTTTTGAGTAAATTGGTAAAGTACTGAGAGTGGTATTTGTTCATGGTTTGCAAATGCTGTTAAAATTGATGAAGATAGGACAAGTTACATGTGAAATCTGCTCTATGTATTTCATGGTTCAATGCTAATTTCCAAATGACTGGTGCCTACTCTATTTTACTAAAGTTTGGTGTCCTAGAGTGCTAATTACATCACTTATTGTCAAATATTGGTGTCTTGGTTATACACAGGGATTTGCTTATAAGCTAAAACTGATCTTTCATGTTGTTACCGTTATATGTTTTATGATTAGAGTTGATGCACAACAGAGAACTGATATATTTTTATATATTAAATTCCTATGTTGATCAATTACAAACCTGCCACTGGTTATAACTACTCCTTCAATCAAACTCTTTCTGTCATAAGATATTGCCAAAACCACTACACAAGTACCACTTACTCTAACTCTCTTTACTTGACTACATTAAAGGCACTGATCTATGTTGTAAGGTGGTGGAAGGTAGTTGTCTGAGTGTGATTAATAGGTACATCAAAGGGCACTCCCCTTGGGACAACATTGCATCCCAAAGAAGTTAAGAGATTGGACAAAGGTGATAGTAGTCCAAGTCTCTTATGTCATTGCCATTGTCTAGCAAGCCTAGCTTGCTAGTTTGAACGGTACCATACACGGAACTACAGACACCTCCTGTGGCTTAGAGAATCCCATCAGCTACTGATCCTTAACAGCATCCCCTGTTTCCCGACATCTCGCTCCTTTACTTGTCAACCTCACGATGATAGTAAGAGTGTGGTGGACTACATCCTTTCCAGTCAAGACCTACTCCCCTTCATTAAAAACTTCTCAATCACCCCCATCACTTTGGCTCCTCTCCTTTTGCCTTTAGACTGACACCCCTCCAACACCAACCCCTACCCCTCTGGGCCCACCTCGGACCACTATCTTTTTCGCCATGGGAGACCCCAACACCTTCACTTACACCCTAGCAACAATGCACTAGTAACTCAACAAGGCTATGAAAGACTAGATATTAGTCAAGCAACACATATCCATCCATAAACTCTCAAGAAACTGTGGAAGAATGACTCTCTATATCATCAAAAACTCAAGTGTACAAATGTGCCAAGAGAGGTGTACAATGGGTGAGTGCCTTCTCATATAAAGGCCACTCTCAAAACCTATTCCCTCCAAAATGGAGGGCTGAGATCAACTCCCCAATCAGCCAAAACGAATGGTGGAGATCTCTCCTCATGGGGGTGCGAATTGCCCAAGTGAAGCGCACTAGTGGAGGGGGATCCCTTGTAGGGCCCATACAACATCACATAAGATGCTAGGGGGTGTCTATATGGTGTTTTAGCCCCCTAGCTAATACATCATGGCCCCACATGCCAATGCTACATCAAAATCGAATTGCCCAAGTGGAGAAAAACGCCCCCCCATGGGCAATTTGTCCAACCTAGTGAGTTGGGCAAGAGAGGGCCCCACAATGCACAAATACCATGTCAAACATTACCAATTTACCTTAGGAATCACCCTTTTATTTGCCATCCAATGATTTTTGCCCTTTGCTATAGTTGCCTTTGTCAATTTTTTATTTTCCATGTATTTTATTGCTGGTTTTTATTGCTGAAGATGTAATTTAGGCTTTTGACCCACCTAGAGTGCCCAGATTGCCGAACCGTCTGCTGCAATGTGATCATGGACCCCAAAAATATTAGGAATGACCACTTGAACGACCCCAATCCATCACTTAGGCATTATTTGCCCAAAATCCATGATTTTTAATTAAAACAGATCATTAATGACCAATAATAATTAAAAATCTCACAAACGCCTCGATCTTTTTACATTCTGTCACTTGGAGGCTCATATGGGTCCCCTGTAGATAATAATTGACCAAAATCGAAATTCCGGTCGCGACATTTTTTCGAGCCCATTTTTGGCCTGGTCAACCTAGTTTGACCAAGTCAAATCTGGTCAACAATGGTGCTAGCTGAATACCTATATGCAATCATGAGGTGAAAGGCTTCCTTATACAAGTTAGTACATTACTAAACAACATGACAATAATATGGTGATCAAAAACTGCATTCAATCTCGGAAAAATACAAGGCCGCACGTGAGGTGGGCTCACCACATCCAAAAGACTCAACTGCTATGCACAACCTATAGACTTGACCACCTAGCTGACTTTGGGTGATGTGGAATACAAGGTGAAGGATGAGGGATGACAAGGATAGAGATCATGTGACCTTTTGGATAACTCGGGAAAGCGGGGTCCACTGAGATAAGCATATCATGACAAAAACACGGAGAAGGGCGGTGCCTCACAAATGGGTATAGTGCAGGGAAACTGCCACTGGTCATCTAACAAGTACCTCACAAATCACATTCGTGCCCGAAGACTCCGTGAGGTTCTTTTCTAGAGCCGCCAAACTAGGTGTTCGGCAAACCGTAACTTGAGACTCTAAGGGACAATCTTGAGCTTGTCCCTTGCTCCCTCTCACCTCCTTGCCCCGCAGGACTAGGTGAGGAAATAACCACTACAAATGCTGACATGTACGACTGACCTGTGTCCATGTGTGTTTACAAACACATTGCATGGATTTTACAATGAATTTCATACTTAGCCTTTTTGGCTAGATTTTACATTTACATTAGCCTTTTTGGCTTGCTTTACATTTCTTCATTTCTGGATTTTACAATGAATTTCATACTTAGCCTTTTTGGCTAGATTTTACATTTACATTAGCCTTTTTGGCTTGCTTTACATTTCTTCATTTCTTCATTTTACATCATGGCCCTTTTGGGCTAAATACATATCTCAATAGATATAATCAAGGTGCTCATACTGCAAAGTAATGGGGGGTGAGCAATAAATGCTTCGATGACCGATGGGGAGCACCCGGTGAGGCTACACAGTCTTAACTGCATTGCAACATCGGGGGCAACTAACAGGAGCAAACCCCAGGTTTGAGAGTACATCTCACACACTAAAGAGCCGAGGCACAATAGACAGGGAGTCATGGCATACTCAGAGATCAATGGGAAAGGGGATCCTCAAGGTCACAAATCGGAATCCAAGTAGGGAAAGACTATCATGGATGAGTCGGATGGATGGAGAAGGTGAAGGTGGATCCAAAGTCAGCTACCTAGGGGGTCTAAGTGACCAAGTCTATACCAAGAGTAGGGGTGTGACCCGGTGTGCATATACAAAAGCCTACTAGGAAGGGGTGGACTGACATCACCAAAGGCCCAATCATATATCATAACAATAACTAGATCACCAAATTAATCATCATATGCAAAGTTAGTGTACTATCATGTATAAACAAGTCTAACCAACAATCATGAGCAATAAACATCAAATGCAATACCTGCCGCACCATATACCTGCTGCTGAGGCTGTCTCTGAACTGGATCTCTATTGAATCCCTGCACAAATAGCAAACCAGCAATACTCTGTGATAGTCTCAATCAAAGCAAGATTAGGCAACTGTCTCAATGGACTCATATCAAATCCTGGCAAGGAAGGGTGACCCTGCGGTAAATGCTAAGTAACATGTCTGGACCACTGTACAACCGTTTGTCCCCTCTGATATATCTGCTTGAGGCAATCTGAACAAAACTGTGTGCCTCCTCTGAAGGCATCAGATCTCTGATTTGGAAAAAAAAAGGGTACTGTGTGGTCCTCAACCACACAGCCTGCAGTATGGTAGCTCCAGCTAACATAGATGTGATAACATCAGGCTCCAGCTGGGACAAGTGCTCTAAGGGAGAGAGTGCTTGAGAACCGTAGAATCTCTGGTCCGTAGCACCTCTCTCATCATCATCAACATACATGCACATCCACGCTATATGCATCATCATCATCATCATCAATATGTACCTATCCCTGTAAAATGCAGACGCTATACCAATCTCTGCAGACCGCTCGTCAAGACATACATCATATATATAATATAATCCAGCAAAAATAAACAAAATGACAATGCTAGAAAAAAAAGATATATCAATAATGGAATTAATTCTACAGCATTTTAAAATTATTTGGCCGACACATGAGGTGTAAGAAAGGTGAAAAACAACTGAAAGGAAACTATGGTACAAAAACAAACTGAAAAGGGAGAATGGTGTCGCAAAGTGAGGAAAAGAAATGACAACAAAGTAAAAAGGGGGCAACCAGTCGACACGCAAGGTAGGTCGGTCATGGTAAAGGTAAACCGGTTGCTGCTCTCGAGAGCTTATTTGCCGCAAAAATAGGTAAAGGACAAGGTCCGCGGTCAGGGGATGTCTCCCCGAGTGGGCCCGGGAATGTATCCCTACAGGTAGTGGAGACTCACCGAGACGGAGAAGTAATGTCCATCCTCGGTGGACATGAAGCACACGTCTCGGTCGATGACCTCGACTCTGAAAGGGCCAACCAGGAGCCCACTATGGTTGCCGATCATATGATGAAAAATGTACTGGGTATGACTACCTGGTCACCCGTGGCAAAGCTCCTCCTGTTGATTGAGGTCGGGTCAACACCTATGTCCCGGAATACCGATAACTCGGCATTTCCACCATGGTCGGGGTGGTGATCCCTACGGCTAACGTGGGACACAAAACGATGGGATCCACCGTCAAGAGGGATCACTACCTCTCCTATCAAAACTTCCCGAGTTGCTTCCCTCTCGAGGGGAGGGGAGGCTCGGGGACCAAGGGTCTGGGGTGCGTCATGCGTATTTCAGTTTCGCTGATGGTCCAAAAATCTGGAGGTTGGACGGACAGGCTCCGGTTGGACGGATGAGTGGAGGGAAGGGTGGAAGGTGAAAAGGCAGCGTGAGTGCTAGACCCTTCTCCCGATGGGATAGGGATCTCCGAAGGCAGAAGGAAACTCGGAAACGAAAAGGGACGAGGGGAGGGAGGTGGGGTATCCATCGGAACCATGGGAAGGGGGAAAAAGTTCCAATCAGATGAATCACTCTCCTCCCCAGGCAGATCTTGGGAAGGAAGCTCCTCCTCTCGGTAGCTTGGGGGAGACCCTCTGGCTCGCCTCGCAAGGTCCTCACTCATAATGGCCAATATCTCAGGGATTGTCCTAAAACTTCTCTCCTCTCGGGGTGGGATTCCTCTCACTTCCCAGTCCTCCAGGGGAGGGGGAGTGTCTTTGCCACGATCCTCCATCTCATGATCCTCCTCATCATATGCAGGAAAATTATGCGTGATCGCTCTCAACTCATCGGGCAGAGAACTCCAACTCCTCAATCCTCGTGGTAGAATAATCATCTAGATACAGCTGAGCCAACTGCTCCCGGAGGCTCGCAGGACGAGAGTGACCCATGGGGGATCCCTCTCGTACCTCCATAGGCTCATGCCCCTCAGAAGGAGCTGTCAGCTCATTCTCAAGATCTTCGTGGCTAAGTTGTTGTATGCCTTCTTCCTCAGAATCCTCATCATGTGAGTGCAATGCGGGGGTGGAGAGCCACCTCTCAAAAGGATGCCCTAACACAGCCTCATCATCAATATCCTCCCTTTCATCCCCAAAGGCTATAAACATTCCTTCCTGGCCCGGCTCACATCCTCCGTACGTCCTTCGCATGGCATCCTTCATGCCCTCAATGTGCCCCTCGTAAAACGGCTCTCGGTATACTCTCACCAAGACCCCATTAGGGTCAAGGATGGAAGCGTAAGATAAATCCATTTGAAGATGCCCTCCTAGACCAGCAGCCCATTTTCTGGACAGAAGCATACCATAGACAAGTGGAAGATCAATCACCACCACGTCCATAAGCGTGGAGATGTCCAGGCATGAGAAAAGATCCGCCCTCAAGTTCTTGATCAGGCCGTGGGCCGGAACTTTTTTGGAATCTCTTCCACAAACATTCCTGTAAGGGCGGGTGACCTCCAGGCCCAGAGCCTTCATGATTTGCAACGGCATGACGTTCATAGAGGCCCTCAAGTCGAGCATGCAGTTGTGCAACAACATGCCTTGTATGCTGAGAGTCAGATAGAAAGTTTGGTGCCCCCCATTCTTTCTCTCGTAAATAGCGGTGTGAATAGACACCGGGGGATCCTCCGTGTCCCTCTCCTCGTCGTGTGTAATGTCTAGGGAACTAGGGATGTCTACAGAGGCATCTAACAGGTCCCTCTCTACAGGGATGCTATCCAGAAAATCAGTGATCTGGCTCCGTACTAAAGGGAGCTTGGCTAGTTCAGACATGGGGATGTTCTCGTGATCTTGGCTAATTCCTTCTCCAACTCTATGCTACGCCAAAAGGGCTCGTCAGAAAGATGAGGGCTAGTACCGAGGTCCGGCTGGGGAGCCTCGTGCCTCTCCGTGAAAGGTGCGTGCCTGGACTCATCCCTGCGTCTCCTATAGATCTTGATTCGTTGAGGATCATAAATCACAGGGTGAACCGGTAAACAAGAGGGGCCCACTTCTTCTTCGTCATCCTCTTCCTCATCCTCCTCAATGAGGATCCGGCCAAAATCCAAATCGAAAGGTGCATCATCAATGAAATTGATGTTCTCTGCAAGTTCTTCTGGTTTGATATAGCTGCATTCGGCCTCAGGGTGCTCATCTTCACATTTCTCACACCAGTGAATAGCTCTAGTGTCAGGGGTCTCAGGAGCTACAGGGGGTCTCTTGATCTCTTCAATATTAGGTCTCCTGTTTTGGTTCCAATACGGCTTGGGGCCGTAGGGAGCCTTGTATCTATCTGAGTCGCTGCTCTTGGCCAGGTCTCTCGTAAGGAGGGTGAGGGTATTAATCATTTCCTTCATGTCCTCAGTGCTCCCTAAATCTGTGTCTTCTCTTGCAGGCTCTTTGCCCTTGAGGGCACAAGAATCAGTGCGTGAGGAGGAAGGAGCATGATGGTCAAAGAAGTTTTGTTTTCCCATAGATGCAGCGTTTGCTTCGGCCTTACGTGCATTATCCTGGGCAATCTTAAGAGTAGCCAGCTTTTTGTCCTTAAGGTGGTACCCTAGCCATCCTTCGAAGGCATTTAAGTAGTGTATGAGGATAGCAGGGTCCTTGGGGAGAATGGTTTCAGGTATCTGGGCCACAACTTTGTCAAATCTGATGATGAATTCGTGAGTGGTTTCGTTTTCCTTTTTCTTAATTCCTGATAGCTGGCTAAGTAAATACTAGCCATCCAGTTTGACCGACCACTATTCGTTGAGTTTGGTCACGAAGTCATCGTAACCAGTGACTAATCCAGCAGGTAATCGATCAAACCACTTGCGGGCATCCCCCTCAAGTGACATAAAAAGACCTCTCATGAAAACATCTTCATCGATGGCCCCATAGGCCTCCATGTGTTGCCACATAGATTCGACATGATCTTCAATCGTGGTGGTTGTGCTCCCACTGAACTTTCGAATCTTTTCAAAATACTTCTCAGGCATGTCATGGGGAGCACCCTAAAATTGAGCAAAGCTGAAGGGTGAAGCTCTAGCCATATGGCCAAAGGCACGTGGACCAGGATTGGCGTTAGCCATCTGGTTGTTGTTTAGCGGTGGGTTGGGAGCTATGAAAGGGGGTGGCACTACCACACTAGGTGAGGCTGCAGAATTAACTGTCTGCCAAAACGAGTTGGGGGAGTGCTCACTAAGGTTTCGTCTAACGTAAGTGATAGGCGTGTTATGTGATGTGTCACAATGATCAAGGCTACGTAAGTTGTACGGATGGGTTCGGCCTCCAATGGAGCTGCGGGGTGGAGTCGCCAGGTGAACTAGATACCTTGTTCACCGAAGGTGGGATGTCGTGAAGGGGAAGTGGTGAATGAGACAAAAATGTGTTAGCTGCAATAATTATGCAAAAAGAAATCAGCCAACAGAGTTTTAAGTTCAGATGTGATGATAAAAGGAAAAACAAGCAAAAAGACTCAAAACTCAAACAAAACACGGGTAGGCCTCTACCTCCCCGGCAGTGGCGCCAAAAATGTTATCACACAAACTCTAGCTGGTGGATAATGAATGTCCCAACAGGGATGGTAGAGGGTGATCAGCTAGAATGGTGTAACGTGCAATAGCCAGGTCCTCCGTTCAGGGAACGGAAGTCACACCGGACAAGGCTACTGTCGCTCCAGACAAGGCACGTAGCCAAGTCAGGGGGAGACCCCGCTCAACCAATGGTGGTTGAGAAACAAACACACACCCAACCCCAAAGATAGAAAGAAGTATGAACAGGAAATGAGTGTGGATTAAGTCCTAAGTCTAGCTCCAACCAAGAGATGGACACAAGCAGTAAAAATGGGGACGATGTGGAAGTGACCAGCAATCAATTATAATGAAACAAGCTGATTAGATTAGTGATTGCAAGGCTGAAATAAACTAGGACGTACAGTAAGCTAGAAGTGGAAAAATAGAATGAATCTACCCAAGGAAGAGAGTTAAGCAGTGCAGCAATGGACCTAGGGCAGCAAATAAAACATGATTTAAAATACTTCTAGCTATTGGTAGTTTGATTCCTTGACATAAAATGATGATTTGAAACCAATTACAAACTACCCAGAACCCCAAAACCACCCAACCAAGCAGAAGGAGAAAAACGCCCCAGGGGGGCGGTTTTGCCAGGTAGACTAGTGCTGATTCTATGGGCAAATGGAGTCCAAAAGAAATGAAACTTTGGATTTAGGCTTTTAAGAGTATTTCATTACCGGGTTTTGAAGTAAAACAAATTCTAACGATGAGAAAATTAAGTTTTGTATTTTTATGGGTTTTTTATATGAATTTTCTGCTCAACACACACAGTGAAATTTAAAATGCAAGAGACCAGCAAGGATGACCTACTTGAGAATGAATAGATGGATGAGATTGCCGAAGACTAGCCCTCCAAACTCAGTTGTTGAACAGCAGCGTGTTCCCTTTGGCGTTTTGAGCTCCCAATGACCAAGTGCGCCCTAGCCACCTGCCACAAACAAGATCAAGTCAGTGTATGCAGCAAATAGTAAGTGAAACCAGCAAGTAAATGACTGAAAATGAAAGAAATTGAAAGGCACAAGGCAATAACAACTGCCTTTGTTGATACTCTGAAGAAAACAAGCAATTGTGGGGTTCTCACTCCAAAAACTGCGCCCTCCTCCAGCTATGCTCTTCACCTACAAATCGTTGGCCAAGGAAATGATGGAAACAATGCACTAGCAACTCAACAAGGCTATGAAAGACTAGATATCAGTCAAGCAACACATATCCATCCATAAACTCTCAAGAAACTGTGGAAGAATGGCTCTATATCATCAAAAACTCAAGTGTACAAATGTGCCAAGAGAGGTGTACAATGGGTGAGTGCCTTCTCTTATAGAGAAAGGCCACTCTCAAAACCTATTCCCTCCAAAATGTAGGGCTGAGATCAACTCCCCAATCAGCCAAAACGAATGGTGGAGATCTCTCCTCATGGGGGTGTGAATTGCCCAAGTGAAGCGCACTAGTGGAGGGGGATCCCTTGTAGGGCCCATACAACATCACATAAGATGCTAGGGGGTGTCTATATGGTGTTTTAGCCCCCTAGCTAATACATCATGGCCCCACATGCCAATGCTACATCAAAATTGAATTGCCCAAGTGGAGAAAAACACCCCCCATGGGTAGTTCGTCCAACCTAGTGAGCTGGGCAAGAGAGGGCCCCACAATGCACAAATACCATGTCAAGCATTACCAATTTACCTTAGGAATCACCCTTTTATTTGCCAGCCATTGATTTTTGCCCTTTGCTATAGTTGCCTTTGTCAATTTTTGATTTTCCATGTATTTTATTGCTGGTTTTTATTGCTGAAGATGTAATTTGGGCTTTTGACACACCTAGAGTGCCCGGATTGCCGAACCATCTGCTGCAATGTGATCGTGGACCCCAAAAATATTAGGAATGACCACTTGAACGACCCTAATCCATCACTTAGGCATTATTTGCCCAAAATCCATGATTTTTAATTAAAATAGGTCATTAATGACCAATAATAATTAAAAATCTCACAAACGCCTCGATCTTTTTACATTCTGTCACTTGGAGGCTCATATGGGTCCCCTTTAGATAATAAATGACCAAAATCAAAATTCTGGTCGCAATATTTTTTAGGGCCCATTTTTGCCCTGGTCAACCTAGTTTGACCAAGTCAAATATGGTCAACAATGGTGCTAGCTGAATACCTATATGCAATCATGAGGTGAAAGGCTTCCTTGTACAAGTTAGTACATTACTAAACAATATGACAATAATATGGTGATCAAAAACAACATTAAATCTCGGAAAAATACAATGCCCCAGGTGAGGTGGGCTCACCACATCCAAAAGACTCAACTGCTATGCACAACCTATAGACTTGACCACCTAGCTGACTTTGGGTGATGTGGAATACAAGGTGAAGGATGAGGGATGACAAGGATAGAGATCATGTGACCTTTTGGATAACTTGGGAAAGCGGGGTCCACTGAGATAAGCATATCATGACAAAAACACGGAGAAGGGCGATGCCTCACACATAGGTATAGTGCAGGGAAACCGCCACTGATCATCTAACAAGTACCTCACAAATCACATCCGTGCCCGAAGACTCCGTGAGGTTCTTTTCTAGAACCCCCAAACTAGGTGTCCGACAAACCGTAACTTGAGACTCTAAGGGACAATCTTGAGCTTGTCCCTTGCTCCCTCTCACCTCCTTGCCCCGCAAGACTAGGTGAGGAAATAACCACTACAAATGTTGACATGTACGGCTGACCTGTGTGCATGTGTGTTTACAAACACATTGCATGGATTTTACAATGAATTTCATACTTAGCCTTTTTGGCTAGATTTTACATTTACATTAGCCTTTTTGGCTTGCTTTACATTTCTTCATTTGTTCATTTTACATCATGGCCCTTTTGGGCTAAATACATATCTCAATAGATATAATCAAGGTGCTCATACTGCAAAGTAATGGGGGTGAGCAATAAATGCTTCGATGACCGATGGGGAGCACCTGGTGAGGCTACACAGTCCTAACTGCATTGCAACATCGGGGGCAACCGACAGGAGCAAATCCCAGGTTTGAGAGTGCATCTCACACACTAAAGAGCCAAGGCACAATAGACAGGGAGTCATGGCATACTCAGAGATAGTGGGAAAGGGGATCCTCAAGGTCACAAATCGGAATCCAAGTCGGGAAAGACTATTATGGATGAGTCGGATGGATGGAGAAGGTGAAGGTGGATCCAAAGTCAGCTGCCTAGGGGGACTAAGTGACCAAGTCTATACCAAGAGTAGGGATGTGACCCGGTGTGCATATACAGGAGCCTACTAGGAAGGGGTGGACTGACATCACCAAAGGCCCAATCATATATCATAACAATAACTAGATCACCAAATTAATCATCATATGCAAAGTTAGTGTACTATCATGTATAAACAAGTCTAACCAACAATCATGAGCAATAAACATCAAATGCAATACTTGCCGCACCATATACTTGCTGCTGAGGCTGTCTCTGAACTGGATCTCTGTTGAATCCGGGCACAAATAGCAAACCAGCAATACTCTGTGATAGTCTCAATCAAAGCAACACTAGGCAATTGTCTCAATGGGCTCATATCAAGGCCTGGCAAGGAAGGGTAACCCTGCGGTAAATGCTAAGTAACATGTTTGGACCACTGTACAACCGTATGTCCCCTCTGATATATCTGGTCGGGGCAATCTGAACAAAACTGTGTGCCTCCTCTGAAGGCATCGGATCTCTGAACTGGAAGAAAAAAAGGTACTGTGTGGTCCTCGACCACACAGTCTGCAGTATGGTAGCTCCAGCTAACATAGATGTGATAACAATATCCTAGGGCAACTCGTTATCAAGGTCACCTCTCCCCCCCCCTCATGTTACTTGTTTGTTCCCCATGATATCTGGGAGGCTATGTGGGCCATGAGCTGCAGCAAAACAGCCGATGAGGAGGGGTTCCAAGTTGAATTCTTCAAGCATGGCCTCCAAGCATTAGACTACCACCTAGCTCATCTATGTAACCACATGGTCTGCATAGGTTTTCCAATCCCTTGGTTGCATCATATTATTCACCCAATCCATAAATCGGGCTTTAGTATTGATCCCAACACCTACAAAACAATCATGGTTGGCCACACTTTCTCAAAACTATATGCTACAATACTCCATATTCAGCTTTCTAAGGAGCTTGAGCCGAAGCAACTCAAGGCTACGGGGCAGGATGGATCTAGATTGACGCACCAGACCATTGATCACCTTATTACGCTCTAGACCTGTTATCACATATATAGTAGTCGGGCTAGCATACATTATTTTTCTGATTCCAGTACACTTTTCAGCCAGTTCCCTTACATTGAGATCCCGAGATGAGCATCTATTATGGATCATGATTATTAAATGGACAGCGGTTTTGTTCCCCATGCCATGACTGAGATTCAAGACACTCAGAGAGATGACCGATGTAGCCATTTAGCCATTTATACAGAGCAGTCAGTATTGCCTAGAGTTATAGTAGCAGTTTCGGAGGACAGATGATGGTTCAGATATTATGCATTCAGGTATATGACTCAGCAGGTATATTGGTATATGACTCAGCAGGTATATTGTGGTGTTAGGGTTATTTTGCTTTTATATTCATTCTTGTAGCATGTCTTAGCATTTGGTATCATGATCTGGCGATCATATAGATATGTGGACCTGGTTGTACTTTTATATATATATATACATTGTCCCCACTCAGACTTAGAAGTTCACTACCTATACTCATTGGTTTTACCCTGCCTAGGGAGAATAGAGGTGATCATTCCCACCATACTTTGGCTTGCTAGTGTTGGTCTCATTTTTCACTATCTTCATCCATCCATTACCTACCAGTTTGTTTATCACCCTGACTTACTACTGGACTAGTGGCATGGAGGACCTTCCCCCACTGTAGCCTCTTTGTTGGATAAGCTTCCCTGTTTTTTGTGTCTCGGCTCTGAGTTGGTGACAGAACTTACGTTTGGTGAGTTGGATTGTAGTCTTAAATCATTCTGGTCGGTTGTCCCAATGTTTGACACTAGTACGAACTCCCCCTAGTCACTTAAGATGTGTTGTCTAAAACTGAAAGCTCATGTACTACTTATGGAAACTTATGTAAATTCGCCCATGGAAATGTAAACTCTAGAATGTGTTTATTAACACACATGAGTAAAGGGCAAGAGCAATGAAAAGCTAAAAATACTCCTTGAAGAGTATAATGAAAGGTCCAAAAAGAAATGGTTCTTAAACTCTATATCTAAACAATTGCTGACCTTATGTATTGTACAAACATGCCCTGGATGCAAGCTGCAATTAGTTGTGCTTATCAACACACCTGAGATCCGAAGGGTTATGTAGGCCAAAAAGGCCATGAAATGAAATCAATGGATCCTAATGAAACTGGATCATCTTTTATAAAAGTAGACATGGTGCCTAAGTTGGATAAGCACTCTTTAAACAACTTACCCATCTGTGAGACACTGCCATCCCCCGTGTTATTGCTTGTCCAGCATATGTTATAAGTGTGTATTCCTTTTCCATTTCCAAAGTGTCACAATGTCAAGTCAGTAGTCATTCCTTGGCCTAGCCATTTTATTTTTAGCCTTCACCCTTCACTAGCAAATTGATAACAACTATGAAGTGAGTATGGTCTTGAAAGTCTGGCCTGAGTAATAATAATAATGAATGACTTTATATATTTGGTTTTAGATCGCCAGTAATGATTACTTCTTGTTATAATTGTTGCTTAAATGAATTGTAGAGCATGCTTTAACCTTTGACACTTGCAGCAGCTTTGATGATAGCCTAAGTTATATTTTGGGTCATGTTGACTTGGTCAAACCTAGTTTGACCAAAAGTCAACCACAGGACATGAGGTGGCAGACCTCAGATGATGCAGAGATATGATACATGGTCTGGTACAGTTCATCAGATGGTTCTATGCAGTGGTTTCAGGCTTATGATGATGATTTGTGCTTTTCAGCACTTCTACAGATTATTATTATTTGGTCTGTCGAATATGATGGTATTTATTTTGGATCATGCAAAGATCTATATTGTGTATGAGTACACATCTTGAAAAAATTTGGGCTCTATGAGTCCAATGAGACAATCTGTTTTCAGTTCCGGGCAATTACAGTGATTTTTAGCCTCAGTTGGCTATCCTAGCGCAATTTTGGCCTATCAGAGGCCCTGTCAGAGCAATGATGAGATTTTATGGGTTCACCTAGGGCGTTGTTCATGGAGGGGGTGGTCCAGCCACTTGATATTACCATATTACCCCCCTCCCAGAGATCCTAGTGGCCTCACCTTGACAGCGCAGGCACTCCAGGAGGCAGTTTGGGCAGTTTCACACTTCCCAAGGCAGATCAGAAATGGTAAAATGGCTACTGAGGGATTCGATTTGGGCTACTAAGGCAAGGGGTTGGCATGGGATGATGTTTGATGATGAGAGTGATGTCTTCCACACCTTCTCCAGTAGTTTCAGCTTCCATTAGGACCCACACCTATCACTTCCGGCATTTTATATTGATTTCTGGAGCCTCCAAAGGCTCACGACTTTCCCAGAGAGGCACGGTTTGGTGCTTAGAGCATTATTTTATTGATATTGTGCCATGGGGATTGACCAAGGGTGTTAGAAATTACCCCACCATGAGCTAGATCTTATATTTTATCATTGAGATTTGGTGGGACCCCCTCTCCTAGGGCGATTTGGTCCATTGATGTATTGTATTGTTATATTGAATCTTGATCCATGTACTTTTATGTTGAGCTCATCTCAACCATTGATTAGATCACTTTGATCTTTTAATCTTAGCCATCCATTCAAAAGGTGGTTAGGGTTTTGGTCTCTCTCCATCCTATTTAAAGGAGAGAGCTTCTCATTGTAAAGCACTTTTGGCTCTGGATTATTGGAATAGAAAAATACTATTGCATCTACTTGTCTTGTGGTGGTGAATGCTTTTGGAGTTCGACTGTTTGTTCTTCCTTTGCACTGAGTTATTGGGTAAGATATTGAAAACCCACCTCTATAGTATCCACGACAATTCGGATCTATAGTTTGGTGTGGATTGGCTTCCATTTGACCCCTTTCCCAAGGCACCTTAACCTCTCCAAGTGAGGTCGCACTCCTTAGTTGGGTGAGTTCTGCTAGTTCTAAGACCTGGATAGGTGAGATCCCACTTGATTCACACTCCTCTCACTTGATAACCTACCCCTAGTGCTTCACTTTGTTGATTTTCACCTTGTGGGCCCCATTCCTCATTTTAAGGATTGTGCCCCACTTGGGTCACTTAGTGATGCATTTAGAATCTCAGATCTACTGAGATCTAGCCATTGGATGACCTCGATCTTCAAAACCCACCTTGCTTTACGCCTTGACATCCCTGATCTACAGTTTGGTGGACATCTAACTCCATTTAGCCCATTTACCAAGGCACTTATCCTCCTCCTAAAGCGCACTACTTTCCTGGGTTGTGAGATTTCCTTGGTGGTTGATCTCTGTCTGGTTGCTTGAACACTTGGACAGTATCATATCCCTTCATCAAGCACAACTAGAAAGCCCTAACTGTCAAATCTCTGATTTGGGACACTTTCCCTGTTTTAAGGGTCACGTTTCCCAAGGCAGTGGATTTTGACCATTTGAAACTAGCTTTGAATCCTAGAATCATTGTGTGTCATCTCTCCTTATCACATCACACCTTTCCTAAGCCTCCACAGTGATCCTACTTTCCTTAATTCTAGGGTTCCATACCTGTCACCCTACGTACTTCATTAGATTGATTTGATCTGGTGATTGGATTGATCTCTCCTATCAGGAGTTGATCTAGGTCTCCCCCTTGCTATCTTGGCTTTGATAGCTAAAGCGAAGAGTGCCTTGGTTGGCGTGACAACCATCCATTTGGGAACCAAGGCCCTCTTGCTTCACCACTTTAGTTGCCTATCCCCTCTACTATCCACCTTGAATCCATCTGTAGGGGCAACTACAAGATTGGTGATAACAGGACCATCATTGAGGAGGCACGCCATCACTCTTTGAAAGTTTATTGTTTCTTTGTAGTCTTTCGAAAGGCGTTCGACTCTATCCTCGAAATGGCATTATTCCAGAGGCTCAGAGACATTCGCATTTCTGGGACTCTTCTAAATGCCATTATGAGATTATGAGTCGATTCTTGGTCGTCTTCACACAGCTCACAAGGTCTCTGATTTTATCAGAAGTACCATTGGGGTCAAGCAGGGGTGTCCCCTATTCCCCACTTTATTTGGGATCTACATCGACAAGCTGGAGTCCTTCCTACAAGAACACATTCAAATCGGAGATGGGTGCCTCCTCCACCAAGTCTTGATCTCTATCCTACTCTTTGCTAACGATGTGGTCCTCTTGGCCTCATCTCTGGAGGGGTTGCAGAGACAGTTGCATGCCTTGTCCCTCTTCTGCAATTTTCATCAGTTGATGGTCAACTTGGGTAAAGCCAAGGTCATGATCTTCAATGGGTCGAAGAAGATCCTCATTGATTTTCATTTCTTTTTTAGAGGGGAGGAGGTCACTTGGATCAACCCTCAGGGCGAGTTATGCCCAAAGATGGAACCTCCACGGACACGGAGGACCACCTCAACTTCCGCTTGACACCAATGACGTAGCCAGTCTAGGACCCATCCCAACAGTTTGACGACTTCATCCTGATCACAGCAGTAGGCTCCCCACTCCATGCAGCAGCACATTACCCATTACAACTCTTCCAGTTCTTCCTTCAAACAGTACTATTTTGAGATTCCTTCATTTGGCTTCGGATGTTACGAGAGATGCTACCAGTGCTTCTAGTGCACCATGACATATTCAACATTTTTGTATCATATATTCCAGATCCACTCTCCTTGTACGTTTTTCTTTTGTATCAACTCTATTTGTACATTTATTTTCTAAATTGACTCTCCATATTTGGAGTTAGTGCTTTTTGGTTTTTAGGTTAGAGTCTCACCTCTTGCTTTTAATAAGAGCCACCTTAGCGCTCCCACTTTGCATTGACATCATGATACCACACACAGTCCCATTGACCTATTTTTGTGGTCATTTGTTGGACATTAATAAAATTATCTCATCTTATCTTATCTACAAACCCAAAAGACAAAAACAGATGATATACCCACCCTTCAACCCACACCCTCCACCCTTCAAGAATATTATCAATGGAAAATTAGAATATGAGCATTGCAATGACCTCACCTTAGCCAGAAATACTAATAGATTCAATCTGCAACTACAACTTCAGAACCTCACACAAAAAGCCAACACCCAAACCTCAAAGGCACCATATGCATACAAGGTAGAAATGGCATATGCTCAAATTCAATAATAAAAAATATTTGCACCAAATGACCATATATAAACACATGAAGAAAATCAATTAATAAAATGTATTATGTGACAATGTAAAATAAAGGTAGAATTCTGAGTACGACATACTAATTGAAAAACTACATTTCTGAATATCCAGAAGAAGGCAGGCTCTACAGAGACAAGAACAATTTAGATTCCTAATATCCATCCTACAAATAAGAGGTATGGTACAATGAGAATGATAAATAAGAAATCTAGGTCTTCTTACTCCCATCTACAGGGAGCTGAGCGTAGATGCAGATATCTTATCAAAGGAAGGGTTACAGATGCAGTCTGAAGATCTATCACTTTTAGAATTTCACGATGGGATCCTGAGGGTGTCCAGATTGGCACTAGAAAATTTCTTTCTTCAGTTTATGGTTCCAGGATAGTTGGTTTGCTGGTAGTACTTTTTTAAAATTGTTGCTGATGATGCATTGATGAGCTGATAATATTTTTTGAAAAATATGTAACAGTGAACAAGCACAAGACACTAACCTTTTGGGCATTACTTATAGAACAATATCATAGGAAATAATGGAGGTCATTAGAGAAAAATGAACCTCTTATTAGTAGGGCATTCTCCAAGCAAGTGAACCTCTCCATGTGGACATCATGAATGATGTCCCCCAAGCTGTCAAAAGAACTCCACTGCCCTAGGCAAGAATGTTAGGCAAGCACCCAACTAAGGTCAAGCAACCACCCAATGTGCAAATCAATCACGTACCATCTCCCATGTGTCAATCCATCTCGGACCATCCGGGGACTGGACATACACCATGTACCCTCAATCTCATGAAACTCCCCCAAACATGGTGTAACACTGCAAACACTTTTGGAGTAACCCAAATGCTAACATTGTGCTGATTTATCTCTTTGTGCAGATTTAGGGTTTGTTGGTTGGTTCTATTCAATCCTTTCTCTCTCTTATGGATCTCAACATGGTATCAGAGCAGGTGTGAACCTTCCTTACCCTATTCAGCGTTGACTTCCTGGGTTTTCTAGGGTAATTATAGCACATAAAATCCACATCTAAAGGACAACAGTTTCTAGAATATTTGTAGGGTTTAAACCCTCTTCCAACGTCTATGTATTCCTCTCTTTTTACAGCTATAGTATATTGCAGATTTTTCAGAAGAGGCTGTTTTATGGTAATTATTTTCAAAAAAGGCTGATTTAATGGTGGTGATTTTTCTGGAAGAGGTGGTTTTATGGTGATTTTTCCAGAAGCTGATTTTATGGTGTTTTTAAAGAGCACTGACCTGTTTTCATTGGCTGGAATAGGGCGCCTTATTTAAGGCTGTTATGAGCCTCTTTTATGCACTTCTGGATATCTTGTGCATCAGACTGAAGTTCCCTACATTAGGGTTTCACACTGATTTATTTCACGAATTTTTTAGCAACAAATCTAAGACTTTTGGCTGGCAGCATCATTGTTCTTTTGTGACTGCAGAACCAGGGTTTCAAAGTATCTTCTTTACTCATTTTTCAGCAGCTGATCCAAGACTCTTGGCTGGTGGCATCATCAAGTTTCTATGACTATGGAACTAGGGTTTTTTATCACCCCTTTTTACAGTTGATCAGAGGATTATTAGCTAGAGGCATTGCCCTAAGGGTTGCAGATCTAAGGTTTTTCAGATTCTCTCTTGTTTAGGTCTTCCTAAGAAGGGTCACTTCAAGCATTTGATCCAGCGAATTTCTTGGCGGCACAATTTTTTGGATGATGGATCATCCTTTTCTTTCCCAACATTTTTTGGGGGTTTATCAGTATATCTGAGACTATTGGTTGGTGGCATCACCGAGTTTTTGTGACTATGGAACCAGAGTTTTAGACCATCTATTTTCTAGGGTTTAAAAACCTTCTTCAGATCACATTTTCCATTGGGTCCTTTCAGCAAATATTTTGAAAACTTTACAAAGGCTTGCTCTACATTGTTCTTAGAACTGATGGACTCTCTTTAAGGTGCACATCTGATAATGCACCTTCCATATTGGGCCTTATTGGTTTCAGCATGTGATGATATCATCTTTGTCACCACCACATTTGGAGATGTTCTTTGTGTTCCAGGAGTTGGCGATTTTGAAGTGGACAGTTTTGTTCATTGCAATAGAAGGCATATTTCACAGCGACTGGAGTTGGTTCATGGTGACATTTACAAGCCTATGACCACTTGCTTTCGAGGGGAAGCTAAGTGCTTTCTCACCTTCATTGATGCAGTTTTTATTCATAGATCCATTGGATATATACCCACTATCTTTTATAGATAACTTTATGGTATTCTAAAAATGTTTCAATGGATCTCTTCCTTCCACATTATAATGTTGGTCCTTTTTCAATGGACTATTTTTGGCCGCATCATTTTCAGGGGCAGCTTGTGCCACCCGTTGTACCTTCAATGCACCGGCATGCTTAAGTGGATCCTTCTTCTATACCACTGCCAGTGGCCACCATCATTAGTTTATGGAACCATGTTGGTGTGGGAGATATGGCATCGAGGGGGGTTATATCTCACTTTATGGCCTATGGCATCGAGGGGGATTATATCTCACTTTATGGCCCACATTCGGCACTGAGAGGGGAAGTTATGATGCAATGCCTTCTCTCCAAGACCTCATCTTCAAATTAAAGGGTGATGCTCTGAATACGGCCAACCTCATTTTGAGCTGGGTATCCATAAACCCACTCACTTATGTATCCCAGCCACAGCTGACCCTATATTTGAGTTGGGTGTCCACAATGCACACACCCACTCTCAATTGTAGTAAGTCACTCTCACTCCTAGTTGTCTTTGTGTTGGGTATCCATAAACCTAGTTGCACTTGAGTTGGGTATCCATAAACCTACCCTCAAACTGTATTCAAGCTCTCTCAAGTGTATTCAAGTTGGGTACCCATAAACCCACTATCAGACTCTATTTGAGCTTTCTAAATTGTATTCAAGCTCTCTCTAGCGTATTCGAGTTGAATATCCATAAACCCACTCTCAAACTATATTCAAGCTCTCTTCGGTGTATTTGAGTTGGGTACAAATAAAACTAGTCTCATACTGTATTCAAGCTTTTTCAACTATATTCAAGCTCTCTCAAATGTATTTGAGTTGGGTGTACATAAACCCACTCTCTTTTGTATTTTAGTGGAGGACCCTATATTGAATTGGGTCTCTATAAACTCTCTCTCCCATTTGTATTTCATCATTCTCCATGGCCTCCTAATCAACTTAAGGGGGGGATGTTAAAATGATGATGTAATCTTCAAAGTTCACATACAACCATGGCTGACCTTAATTTGTATGATTGTATCTAAGTTGCACGAAACCTGGAAACAGGACTAGTTTCAAAGATGAGAACACCTAGCGCGAGTTCTACACCCATGAGCGTGAACAAAAATACACATAAAAATGAGAAAGAGTGGATTCATTCACGTGTCATCATATGATGTAGTATTTCATTGCATAGTAGAAAAAGAGGAGAATGTTACATAACTCCCAAATACCTGATCATTAACTACTACATTGCTTGCAACATTAGATAACTTCTTATTACATCACTTTATACAGTAAGAGTTTGTTATACATTAAAGTCCTAATTAATATATATCTAAGTTCTAAATACGACCATTATCTCTAACACCCGCCCATAATGGTTATATTACATGCTTGTTCGAATACAAAAAGACAAACTTTGGACAAGCAAGATGTTTGCAATCAACTCCAAAATAAGATCTTGAAAATAGAAATTGAAAGTAAACTGTATCTGACAAGGTTGATGAAATACAATTTACATCACCAACCTTTTGTTTAACCATTGACTCATCAACCAGATGAAAGCCAATGCTGGATGAAAAGTCAACCTTTCCACCTTTGACATAGAACTTTGCTTGTTTGCTTAACTCACCTCCTCCACATTTTGGCAATCCACCACATCAAAGCTTTGTGTTTGCTTCTCTAAGGAAGCACCATCTTGTTTTACCACTTCATCTTCACCCTCTCTGGGGGTCTTCTTCTTATGAATTAGAGCAGATAATGTATAATACACCTATTATTTGGCTTTTCTTCTTCACTATTTGGATTTGTTTCAGCAGCAACATCATCTAAGACTTTTGACACCTCTCTAACCTAGGCAGTAGGCACTATGGCTGAGTTTTCAATGAAATTACAAACACCTTTCTGCTGAACCAATCCTGCATTCTTATCTTCTATTAACTGGAATAAACCTTGTTCTTCCACACCCATAGCAACCATCTTTTGCTATTCTTGTCAACAATAAAACACCTAGTATCGCTGAAATGTATGTCCAAATGTGGACGATACTTCAATATAGTACTAATGGAAAGTAGATTTTTGTCGAAACAAGGAACATAAAACATAATAGACATGTTTAATCATTACTTTTCACCTGATCGCTGAAGTAGGACATTTACCCTTTCCTCTAACCCTATATTCTTCTCCGCCACTCAACACAACAGAATCATATCGAAATCTGTCCTCTACAAAATCAACATACCAATCAATAGTGTTAGTAAAATGTCTAGATGCCCTGAATCAGCATACCAATCATCCTTGCCACTCTCCGAATCCTTGTCTCTGGCCATGAACACATAGAACTCTTCCCCCTCCTTGTGTTCAGCCACATTAGCATGTTTCTTTCCGGATTGATCACTGAAAGAATGCTCTTGGTTGAGCTTCTCATCCTACAACCACTTCATGCAAATTCTGCTTATATGGCCTAACTTACCACAATAAAAGCATTTAATAGCTTTTCTATAGTTACCTGACTTAAAAGATTTATTGTCATTATTCTCATCTCTATGTTTGTTGCCCTTGCTCTTGAACTTCCCTGCAAGTGCCACCCCGCAAGACTCATTCCCATTGCTATGCCCAAACTGTTTTTTCCATCTATTTTGCTGCAAGAGCTTAGTACTCCACTGCTCAAATGTCAGATTTGTATCAGTACTAGTAATGTTCGAGGTCTAAATAAAATTTGCATAGGAAGTAGACCAACTTTTCAAAGTAATAACTACCATAGCTTCTTCTTCTGATTTCCTTTCAATTGATTTCAGTTAATCCCTAATATCCTTGGTTTTTAGCAAATGATCTTGCAAGGAGTCAAACTCCTCCATTTTAACTGAAAATAACACATTTTTAAGGAAGAAAGCTCTACCCTTGTCTGAGGTTTCATGCATGTCTTGTAAATCCCCCCACATGATAAATGCATCATTATCATATTGAACTTTAAGAAGCATCTTATTCATTACCAAGATATTGATCAGCATCACAACCCCTGTATTCTTCGCATCATATGCCGCTTGAGAATCCACATCCATTTGAGTCTGCACAGACTTCTCCAATGCAAGTCTGTCCAAACATCTATATTCAAATATGCAAGCATTTTTTTTTCCATGATTTAAAATTCTGGCCATTAAACTTTTCATTTTCGTCCAACATTATATTGGATAAACTGACCATTTATAAGGATTTTAAATACACCAAACAGATCCAGCAATCAATAGCCCTACTGTTTTCCCAAACAGCAATACACTTTAAAATCATTTTGTTCAAATTCTCTACAAAATTTTGTCTTCTTCAGAATTAAAAAACTCTTCTACCAATCATGAATGAACAGATAACTTACTTGGTTAACTACCAGCTCACTCTTGTCATGCATATTCCAAGCAATCTGTCACAGGTTCTTCTCAATCTGTTTTTCATTCCTGATAGGATATGGTTCTATTCGCTGATTGGACTCTTCTACAGCTATTAATTCATCGAGGCTTTTGTCCCCACAGCGGTCTACTCTATGGATGGCCCACAAATTTAGTCCCAGTGGTGGTTTGCTCTATGGGTTCTTCTCCATCTCCACTGGGACAGACAATCAACAATCCCCAGAGTTAGTGGCATCACTCTGTTTGACCTCCAATTCAGAATGTTGTAGGTGACTCTACCTTTAACTTACCTGATTCTTCTTCACAACAATGCTTTAATTTTTGTTTCATATCATCCCAATTCGATGGCTCACACAATTGCGACTTATTCCCATGACAAGAAATTGCTTAGAATTTTCAATTTTTGTCTGGCAACTCCTCATCTCCTCAGGACATCACATGGGCCTACTTTGGTAGCAACATAAGAAATCAGGACTCCTCTGAGCAGTGACCTTGAAGACATTAATTCTAATGGGGCAACTAATCCATTACATTTGAGAGAGGTTGCAACTTTTAGATCATAGAAGGCTATATGGAGTTCAACCAAGATTGCCATTTTCAATAAAGATGTAGATTCTTTTCAGATCTTGACCCAACACTGATATGCTAGCTCTCCTCACCTATGTAGGGAAGGATAACTTGTGTGATCATAATTTGGCTCCATGATGTATAATCCTTGATGTGCTTTTTATTTTTCAGTAATGAAATTATAAGATGTATTTTTCAATACACACACACACACACAGGGAGAGAGAGAGAGAGAATACATGATGAATAAGATTTACAAAGGCTCATATAATACCATCAAAACCCTTGGTTTATGTGTGTGTGTGTGTGTTCATGCGAGCAAAAAACTGTTGAAATAATATGCAGCTGCAGAAGAGATATTATTGTATTGCATAAACCCTAAAAGAATAATGCTAAAGACATACTCTTAAATCAAGTGAAGATAGACAAGTCGGCCCCACAGAAATCAATGGGTAAAACTGCCCCAGAGAAGTCGGCCCAATCACCCAGTGAAGTCGGCCCTATAGTGAAAAAGTCAGCCAGAAAAGAGTATAAATAAGGAGGTCACATTCCTCATTTGGACACACAACACAAGTTCGCTCAAGCTAGTGAGACAAGTGCACAAGAGAGAGAGAGTAGCAGCAGCTGGAGGAAGACAAATATTCTTGGGGTCATCTTATCTTTGCTTCTTGTGTATTTTTATGTGAGAGAGTTTTAGCTCTTCATTGTATTGACATTGTACTTTGTTAACGAATCTATACTGAGAAGTTCTGCTGAGTTTTTCCCGTGAAAGGGTTTTCCCAAGATAAATATTTGTGTCTATTGTTGAATGTATTTCTTTCAGTGATCCTCATACATGTAATATGATAAATTGAATGAAAGTCTAACATAATTGCTCTTAAGTAAAATTCTAACATGGGATCAGAGCAAGACCGAAAGAAAGCATTGCCACACTTGCGACAGTTTGAAACTAGGGATTCCAAATTCGGGCATTTCTCTCCACATATTGGATTGCAAAGTAGCACCTTGCAACTCGTCATATGAGGGCGCACTTTTCTATCAAAGCAGCTTTCAAATCCAAGAAATTTCATTTTTGACCTAGTCTCTACAAGATCAAAAAACTAGGGCATAAAAATTTTGCCTATTCTGTCCACAAATCTGAGTGAAAAGAAGGTTTGTTCAACTCACCTTGGGAGGGTGCATCTTTCCAGTGGATCAGATTCTCCATTAAAGAACTTTCAATTTTGACCCTCCTCCAGCTAGGGTTTCCAAGACCAAATTTGGCAAGATGACAAACAACACCAAGCTTAATGAAAAGCTTGAAGGGGCTGATAACTGTTATCACATCCATGTTAGCTGGAGCTACCATGCTGCAAATTGTGTGGTCAGGGACCATACTACATTTTTTTTTCCAGATCAGAGAACAGATGACATTAGAGGGGGCATCTATTGTATTGAGATTGCCCGGAGCAAAGATTGCAAAGGGGACAGTATGTGTTTTGATGGTCCAAAGTGTTAGGATATTTAGACACTTAGGAGTTAGTTAAGATCAACTTGTGTTTTTGAAGGAAAAAGGAAGACAGAAAACATAATAGTCAATAAAATCATATCTCTCACCTCAGAATCTCTGAGAGCTAAGGGGATAGCAATCCAACGACAAGAAGCCTTAAGTTGGCAAGAATTTCAGTGGTGTCAAAACTTTACAAAAGAGAGTTCTCTTCAGTCCAAAAGGTCACCAATCTTGCATGAATGGGAGATAAGAAAAGATAAGCAGACCTTCAACAAATGGTGGAAAAGCCAAAAAAGATATACAATCTTTTTTGATGGGGCTTCCAAAGGAAACCCAGGGGAGGCAGGTGCGGGGGGGATTATTTTTGATCCCGGAGGAAGAAAAGTTGCTGACTTCTCCTGGGGATTAGGCACAAGAACTAATAATGAAGCAGAATGGTTGGCGATGCATCATTCACTTGAGTTAGCCTCCTCCTTAAACATGGAAAAGCTACAGGTCCTGGGAGACTCCAAGCATGTAATTCAAGCTTTGAGGAATAGCCCCTCGAGAAGATCTAAGAGCCAAAACTTTCGAAAAAGAATCGAGCTTCTTCCTCTTCCCACCAACACTCTTTTTTACCATGTCCTCAGAAGTCTTAATTCCACAGCTGACAGGCTTGCTAACATTGGAGCTACATTGGAAAAAGGCCAATTATTGCAAAACCAAGTTTTGGAGTATAAGTTCATTCCTTAAGGAGTTGGATAATGAGTTTAAACCTATTCCCTATGGTCTATTGGGGACGATCTCCCCGTTGTGGGCACCCGGCCTCACCTGCCCGTGTCTCCCTTCAGATGACACGACACCGCCCATGTGCCTCCACCATGGGCATTAACACTCCCACGCACAAGCATTTAATGCAGCAGGGAGGTTTTAGGGCTTCGTTTCAAAGCATGGAGTGGCCAAACTCTCTCTCCCTCGGTCCTGAGCTCAAGCAGCTGAGCCTTTCGGTCTCTGCTTTCGACCCTCGACAAATTCTCGAAAACGAACCTCCCTACAGCAGCTCGCCTCTCAGCAACATGGACGGGATTCGGCAAGCTATTGCCACGCTCAGTCAGCTTACCTCGGAGATTAAGATCTATTTGAGCAAGACGTACTCGGCTGTATGCTCCATCGTGGACCAAAACAAAGAGCAGAATATGGAATTCAAATATATACACTCTCGCCTCTCTTGTGTAGAGTCTCGTCTGGATGATATTGACAGGAATATCATTGATCTTTTGGGGAAGGTTGACAACATCAAAGAAGACCTCTTTGTTTTCATCAGCAAAACCCAATTCAGTCATGTTCAGGAAGCGCCATCAGTCAACCAAGGAATGCTGGAGGTTGCCTCTTTTCTGCAGCAGAATTACAGGTAATTTCTCTTCTTAGAAATTTTGGAAAATGTTCTCTTCTCAGGTTTCCTTTGAATCCCTCTTTCTAAATGTTTTTTTGCCTATTATTATGTAAACAGTTTGCAAGGGTATACCCCAGTAAAATGAACAAAACCCTTAGGAAGACCAGAAGTAAAGACTTTAAGGGTCAAAATCCTCGCAAATTCTGCATTTTCCTTCTCTCTGAAGCAGAATGTTGGCTTAAATTTTGTAATGAATGGTTGTGCACAACCTTTTATATATATATATATATAAATTCCTCTGTTTCTGTTAAAAAAAAGATCAACTTGTGTAATATATCCGTTAGGGATAGTGTGTTTCTTTAGTATGCATTAGTAAATACTTAATCTGACGGTCACGATATGTTCCCGACATAGAGTGATCCGACGGCTCAACTTCTCTTAGATCAAAACTAACCTTGATCCGTGGCTTAACACCCGATTGGTCCATGATCTCTATTTAAAGAGCATGGAGGGTCATTGTTTAGTTGATCGATTATGAGAAGTTCATTTGTAACTTTCTTTCTTTGCATAATAAATTGTCCCGTAGAAGCTATTTGGTCGGGGCCGTGGAGTGTTTCCCTCAAGAGGATTTAAACCACGTCAAAACATCGGTGTGTTGATCTGTGATCTGTTTGTGTGAAGTGGTTGCTCTTGGTGTTCGGTCCTTTGGTAGTACCCTGTGTACCCGAACATGGTATCAGAGCTTTTATGAAGAGCCGCTTCCGGTTATGATCTAGATCTTGAACTGTTGTTGCCGAAACTCGAAAGGGTTTCTAGTTCTGGTATTTCTGTGCATTTCTGGGCTGTGGGAAGTGTTCCATTACGTCCGGAGCGTCGTTTCCATTGGGAAATAGTTTTCGTTTAATCAAAAACGGTTCCCGATTGCTCCAGAAACGCGTATTTCATCAGATCTGAAGGTATAATGTTACAGTGACGCATTTTTTTGTATTTTCTGTTTTTAAAAGAAAAAATCTCATATTTTATCATTTTTTTACTGTTAAATTTTTTTTGGATTCGGATTGTTGCTTTTTCGTCTGCGTATGCTCTTTGCTGTGCACCTTGAGCGATCTCGGCAAATCAGAAACAAAAAGGGAAAGGGTTTTTCTCGGCTGCGTATGCTCTTTGCCATGCACCTTGCGCGATTTCGGCAAATCAAAAACAGAGAGAAAATGTAGACTTTCTGGGCAAGCTAACGAGATCTAACTCCACAAGTATGAAAAAGTTTTTTTTGTTTCGATTTGTGGTGTGTTTTGCAGGAAAAAGGGCAAGCACGCAAACCGAGCAAAAAGAGTTTAAAAAAAAAAACTCCCTTCCTCATTCCCATATTTTACATACCTTTTAATCTAGCTCACTTGGTTCAAAGTTGCTTTATTCCTTAATAGGTCTTGAGTTCAAATCTTCGAAAGTTACTTTTAAAATAAAAAGTGCATGCAATTTCTATTTTCAAGTTACTTTATTGTAAAAGTGCATCTCACTTAAATAATAAAAAATAAAAATACAAGTGAGTCACTTAAGTTTTTTTTATTGTTGCACTATTTAAAAGTAATATCATTGTAAAAGTGAAATCACTTATTTTACAAAAGTGGTTCACTTAAAGCAACTTTCTTGTAAAATGATTGTCAAAAGGTTCATCTTGGGAAGAGGGGGGTTCTTTTTTTTCTGGACATTCTCTAGCTACCACGTCACTATTGGGGACATCTTCAACAGTTTCTTTGTTCAAGCATAACTTCATCATACAGAGTCAGTTTTCAGTGCCTTTTTTTTTAAATTGCCTATTTTTTCGAGCTCTTCACATCCAGACTATTGGTTTCTGCTTTTACAGCCATTAATTTACAAATATGGCCGCCCCTTGTGATTTTCTACTTAACAGTTCCAACTATTTCTCATGGAAATCTCGTATGGAGGATGTTCTACGAAGTAGGGGACTTTTCAAAATTACCTCAGGGAAAGAAACCGAACCCACTAATGATGATAAGAAAATAAAATGGGCAAATAGATGTGACGAACTTTTCAGAATTACCTCACGGAAAGAAACCGAACCCATTAATGATGATAAGAAAATAAAATGGGCAAATAGATGTGACGAAGCTCGTGGATTGATTAGGATGTCAATCTCTACTGATTTGTGATTCCACATATCTGGAATTGATGAACCTGATGCTGCTTGGGACAAGTTGGAATATGTGTTTGGTAAACACAATGAAATTCGAGGTCACCAACTCGAAAATGAGTTGATTTCTTTAAATCCAAGTGACTTTTCATGCATTCAAGATTATTTATCTAAGTACAAAACTCTTAAACTCTTATGTGCAGAATGTAAGATTAAGAGGGAAGACAAACAATGCATTTATCATATTCTTTCCAAACTTGGACCTGCATATTCTGTTTTTGTATCTACATTTTACTCCATGAAAGAATCCTTGAATGCAGCTAGCTATCAAGAGCCTAGTCTTGAATCTTTTTGTGATTCCTTGATTAGAGAGCAAGATAAACTCATTCATCTTGGAATAATCAACAATGCAGATACATCTGGGAAAGCCTTATTGTCCCAACAGAAAGAAAAGTCCAAGCCTCCCAAGAAAAAAAAAATTCGCAATAATAAGTCAAACAAGGGTCCAAAACCCTCTCAGTCAGCTTCTTCTTTAAAAAATGACAAAGGATCCAAGCCAAAAGGCAAGAAGACTAAGCGTCATTGCAACTATTGCGGGAAAGATAATCATGATGAATCTAAGTGTTTCAAGAAGATGGCAGCCTTGGAAGCAGCAATGAAGAAGCACCACATCAGCCTAGATTCGCCTTCAGAATCTGTCTCTCATGGACATGCACTTTGTGCTTCTGGTTATTCTTATAATGCATCTTCTTCTTCTACTTCAAATGAATGGCTCATTGATTCTGGAGCATCTTATCATATGGCTAAGGATCAAGCCATCTTTCTACTATGCATGAATGTAACACCAAACAAATATTTGTTGGTGAGGATAGATCTCTAAGTGTTGTAGGAGCTGGAACAGTTCCAGTAGATAATGGTCATTTTAGTGATGTACTATGTGTTCCAAGAATTTCCTGCAATTTATTATCAGTCTATCAGATCACTCATTCTGGTGAAGGTAAAACTGTGACCTTTACACCTCACCAAGTTGTAATCAAGGATTTTAAAGATCCTCAACAGGTTCTAGCTACCGGAATTGTTGATGATATTATCAGGTTGTACAAGTTTAACAACTTTGGGTCATCACCTTTCCCTTCAGTTTTTGTTGCTCATAGTGATAACTTCAGCAAACTTTGGCATGAGCGATTTGGTCACTTAAATTACCGCTCATTGCAACAACTATGTAAAGACAATATGGTGACAGGTCTTCCAATGGTATCTTGCAGGGATGGTGTTTGTTTCGGTTGTGTACTCGAAAAACATCATCGGGACAGTTTTGACAAACGTGCCTCTTGGCACGCCTCGGTTCCCTTGGAGCTTGTGCATAGTGACTTGTGTGGTCCTCTTCCATCTGCTTCATTTTCTAGTTCCAAATATTTCTTAACTTTCATTGATGATTACACCAGACGCACTTGGGTTTATTTCCTCAAACTTAAGAGCGAAGTATTTAACATGTTCTTGGCCTACAAGGCCCTTGTTGAAAAAAATCTGGTCATCAAATTATTAAGTTAAGATCTGACAATGGAGGAGAATATGTTAACAAAAAGTTCACTACTTTCTGCACTGAACAAGGCATCCAACAACAACACACTGTTCCATATACGCCACAACAAAATGGTGTAGCTGAGCGGAAGAACCGCACCTTAAAAAAAATGGCTAATTGTATGATCCAATCTAAGGGACTAAGTCTTCAATTTTGCGCTGAAGCCATAAATTGTGCAAATTACATAGTTAATCGCACCCCCACTAAAGCATTACAAGGTATAACACCGGAAGAAGCATAGAGTAAAACTAAACCTGATGTAAGTCACTTCCGTGTGTTTGGTAGTGAAGCATGGGCTCACATTCCAGATGAAAAACGAAAAGCATTGCAGCCTAAAAGTGAAAAGTGCATATTTGTTGGATATTCTGAAGAATCGAAGATGTAAAAGGTTATAGACTTCTTCAACCACATTCTCATGATATAATCATTAGAAGAGATGTTAAATTTGATGAAAATCTCTTGGCCTGCGAGCCTAACTCGGCGATTGTGCCATCTTTGGCCTGCGAGCCTGATTCGGCATTTGTGCCTTCTTCTTCTTCTTCCAACTTCATTGACAGGTTTCCAACTTCAGTTTCTGATGATGACAATGAGGATGAAAATCCACCTCTGCCTGCTCATGTTCCTCCAGTTGCACCACCACAAGTGCTTCCTCGATGGGTCCGTTCAACATGTGAAGCAGCTGGTGATCTTGCCGGTGATCCTAGAGATCAACGTCGAACACGTTTTCAGTTTCAGCGAGCCTCTTCTCTTTTGGCTCAAGTTTCCGAGAATCATGATCCAGAAACTTTTGCAGAAGCTTCAGGGAATACAGATTGGGATGCAGCCATGGATGAAGAATATCGTTCCTTAATGGCGAACGATACTTGGGATCTTGTACCTCTTCCAAAAGGAAGAAAACTTGTCAGATGTAAATGGGTCTACAGAACTAAGTATGCATCAAATGGAAGTGTTGAAAGACTTTAGGCAAGGTTAGTTGCCAAAGGTTTTTCCCAAGTTGAAGGGATTGACTACAATGAAACCTTTGCTCCCGTCGCAAAAATGAACTCCATCCGCCTTGTTATTTCCCTTGCAGCCTTACACAACTAGGAGTCCATCAAATGGATGTCAAGTCTGCCTTCTTACATGGTGATTTACAGGAGGAAATTTACATGGAACAACCTCCTGGCTATGTTCAGAATAACTCTAGCCTTGTCTGCCGCCTTAAGAAATCCTTATATGGCCTTAAGCAGCCTCCTAGAGCTTGGTATGCCAAAATGGATAACTTTCTCCTTGACACTGGTTTTTCTAGATACCATTCTGACCCCAATGTCTATACCAAAAAAGTAGGAAACCATCTCATCATACTTGTTCTATATGTTGATGACCTTATTCTTACTGGTAGTGACCCTAAGCTTATAACCCATGTGAAATCCAGTCTTAAACAAAATTTTGAAATGTCAGACTTAGGACATTTGCATTATTTTCTTGGTCTCCAAGTCCTGCAAACCCAAGAAGGAATCTTTCTTTCTCAGTCTAAGTATGCTTGTGACCTTCTTCGTCGCTTTCACATGGAAGATTGTACACCAGCCCCTTCTCCCTTCCAGTCTGGAGTCAAACTTTCTGCCACTTGTACTTCACCTGAAGTCGATGCCACCTTATATCGTCAGCTTGTTGGTAGTTTCTTATACTTGACTCATTCCCGTGCTGACCTTTCCTTAGCCGTTGGTCGTGTTGCCCGTTATATGCAGACACCTCATGAAAGTCACTGGAAAGCAGCTAAAAGAATACTTCGATATATTCAAGGTACAGTTCAGTTTGGGATTCATTACAGTACAGGGGGGAAACCTTTGTTGGTTGGTTTCACTAATTCAGATTGGGCCGGTGATCCTGATGATCGAAAGTCTACTGCAGGTTATGTTTTCAGTCTGGGATCTGGACCTATTACTTGGGCTTGTAAGAAACAACAAGCTCTTACTCTTTCTTCAGCAGAGGCAGAATATCGAGCAACAGTTAATGCCATTCAAGAAGCTTTATGGCTTCGACAGATCCTTTCAGAGTTTGGATTCCAGCAGCAGTAGCCTACTCCACTTTGGTGAGACAATCAAAGTGCCATCAAGCTTGCCAAAGATCCAGTTCTACATCAACGTAGCAAACACATTGAGCTACATATGCACTTCATCATAAATCTTGTTCATGATCATGTTCTTGAAGTGCTCTTTTGCCCTACAGATGATCAAGTTGCAAACATCTTCACCAAGTCTCTTACAGAAGCGAAGTTTTCTAAACTTCGATCTATGTTAGGAGTTCAGGAACTTGTCATTAAGGGGGGATAGGCTCTAATGCCTCCTTCCTTCTCCTAATAGTGTCACTTTTGTAAATCCTTCAATCCTATCCCAAGTTGTTCTTAAGGGGGGATGTTAGGATATTTAGACACTTAGGAGTTAGTTAAGATCAACTTGTGTAATATATCCATTAGGGATAGTGTGTTTCTTTAGTATGCATTTGTAAATACTTAACCCGGCGGTCACGATAGGTTCCCGACATAGAGTGATTCGACGGCTCAACTTCTCTTAGATCAAACCTAACCTTGATCCGTGGCTTGACACCCGATTGGTCCATGATCTCTATTTAAAGAGCATGGAGGGTCATTGTTTAGTTGATCGATTATGAGAAGCTCATTTGTAACTTTCTTTCTTTGCATAATAAATTGTCCCGTAGAAGCTATTTGGTCGGGGCCATGGAGTGTTTCCCTCAAGAGGGTTTAAACCACGTCAAAACATCAGTGTGTTGATCTGTGATCTGTTTGTGTGAAGTGGTTGCTCTTGGTGTTCGGTCCTTTGGTAGTACCTTGTGTACCCGAACACAGAGCTACTACAGAGCAGTGATTAAAGGGTCCCTCTTCCTTACCTAGCTTTGCATGACCACATTGAGAGGGGTAACTTAGCCATATTATGATGAGAGCAGTACAGATTACAACCGGTTTGCCACTTCTTGCCCGGATACAGCAAAGATTGAGTTCCAGATCCACCTTCAGCAGCAGGTATATGGTATGGCAGGTATATCATTCTATGGTTATTGCTCATGTTTTTGCTTTGAGGGTTGTTTATTTATGATAGTACATGGACTAGATGTATGATGGTTGACTTGGTGATCTCGTGTTTTACTATGATACTTATCGCCCATGGTGAGGTCAGTCCACCTTTTTCAGTAGACTCCTGTATATGCACACTGTTTCCTGTCCCCACTTTTGGTATAGACTTAGTCATTCACCTTCTAGGAAGCTAACATTGGTTCCACTTGTCACTTCCTTCCACCCATCCGACTCATCCATTTTTGGTTCTTTCTCGACTTAGACCTTGATATTTGGCCTTGAGGACCCCTTCCCCCAGTGACCCCTGAGTATGCCATGACTCCATGTTTCTTATGCCTCGGCTCTTTAGTGTGTGACATGCATTCTCAAACCTGGGATTTACTCCTGTCGGTTGCCCCCGATGTTGTAATGCAGTATAGGATTGTGTAGACTCACCGAGTGTTCCCCATTAGTCCTCGAAGCACGCACACTTGCCACCATTACTTTGCAGTATGAGCACCATTGTTATATCTTATGAGATATGTATGAAGCCGGAAGGGCTATGTATGAAAAGAAATGAAATGTAAATCGGGCCAAAAAGGCTAAGTATCAAAGTGAAATGTAAAGTCCAAGAATGTGTTTGTCAACACACATGGGCAAAGGCTAGCCATATGTATCAGAGCATTGTATTGGTTATTTCCTCACCTAGTCTTGCGGGGCAAGGAGGTGGGATGGAGTAAGGGACAGCTAATTCTAAGTGTCCCCTAGAGTCTCAAGTTACGGTTTGTCGGACACCCAGTCATGGCGGCTCTAGAAAAGGTCCTCACAGAGTCTATTGAAGGCACGGATGTGAGTTGCAAGGTGTGTGTTAGATGATTAATGGTGGTTTCCCTGCACTACACCCATTTGTGAGGCACCGCCCTTCCCTTGTGTTATCATGGTATGCTTATGTCGTTGGGTCCCGCTTTCCCCGCTTATCCAAAGGGTCACATGGTCATGGTCTTTGTCATCTCCCTATCCTTTCACCTTGTTTGTCCACATCACCCAAAGTTATCTAAGTGACCAAATCTATAAGTGTGCATAGCAGTTTTGAGTCTTTGTTGGAGGTGGTGGGCCTACCTCACCTGGGGCCTATTTTTCGTGAAATATTATTTATTATGATCATCATGTCGTCATCGTATGTTTTTAGTTATGTACTAACATAAATAAGGAAGCCTTGGCATCCCATGTTGCATGCAGGTTTCAGCCATTGCCATTTCAACTAGAGTTGACTTGGTCAAACTAGTTTGACCAGGCCAAAAATGGGTCTCGAAAAAAGTTGCAACCAAAACTTCAATTTTGGTTATTTATTATGTGTTGGGGTCCCATACATGCCTCCAAGTATCAGATTGCAAAAATGTTGAAGCATCGGTGAGATTTTTAATTATTACTGGCCAGCAGGGCCCTGTTTTAATTAAAAATCTTTGAATTTGGGCAAACAGTGCTCAATGGATGGATCGTGATCGTTCTAGTGACCATTTCTAGTATATTTAGGGTCTACCATCACGATGCAACAAACGGTTCGTCAATCCGGGCAATATAAGTGGGTCAAAAGTGCAAATTACATCTTCAGCAATAAAAACCAACAGTTAATTAATGGAAAAATATCAAATTTGGCTAAGTTAACTTTGGAAATGGTAAGTGCAATGGTTGGCAAAGGTAATAGGGTCTCCTAATATCATTTTGGCAAACATGTATTATCTAGTGTGGGGCCCTCATTTCTGCCCAGCTCTACTTGTGGGGCGAATTTGCCCATACTTGGGCCTTTTGGACCATTGAAAAAACAATGTTTTGTAAAAATTACATATGGAAAATTTGGGCAAGGGGTCTAAGGGGCATGCCACCCCTTAGACACCCTAATGCATGTTGTATGGACCCCACAAGTGGTCCCTCTCTCTCCTTGGGCGCATGAGGGCAATTCGCCCCCCCTCCTCCACTTCATCTCAGCCATTCATTTGGCTCTTTGGGGATTGAATCCCAGCCATTTGTTTTGGTGGGAATAGGTTTTGATTTGGAGCCATCTCTATAAGAGAGGAAGCTCTTTCATTTGTGAGCTCTCTTGGCACATTATACACTTGATCTTGACTGATATAGAGACATTTTCACACAATTTTCTTGAGATAATTGTGCATGGATGTTCATTGCTTTGACTAATAGCTGGTTTCATAGCATTGTTGAGTAGTTTAGTTGTGTTTTTGCCCATTACTTGCATATTAGTAGTATTTTGTTCATTAATGCAACTTTTCTAACATGCATAATACACATCCTAAATCTAGGAACATACGTATGTACATAACTGAACAATATCATTTAAGTAATTAGATATACAAGAAATGACAATTCAAATACTTATCTTTGTTTAGTTGTTGGGTGGACTCCCTATTGATCTTTTCTTCCTTGCAGGAACTACTGGAGTGTGCTCCCTCTTGATCTTTGCTTCCTTAACCAATGTTGAAAATGGATGAGAGGTTCTTCCATAGAGCATTGATCTTTATTTGTTTTCCGGAGTCCAATTTTGTAGGAGCTTCTCCTACTCCTTTCATGTAATACAGAAAGTCATCTCTAGCTTTATCTTATGAGGTGAAACTTTCTGAATGAACCCTTGTAGCTGGTTATCTTCATTACAATACATATTCTTCATCACTTGAAGAATCGTCACTTTCTTCACTGGTTCTCTTCCTTGCAGGTTCATCATCTTCCGCGGTGTGAGCATGGTGTCTTTTCTTGTTGGACTTCTTCTTGTTGGAGACACTTCTGTTTCTGGGACAATCTCTGGAGTAGTGTCCCTTCTCATCACATGTATAACATCTGATGTTGGATAGATCTCTTCTTGGTCTTTTTTGTCTAGCATAGTTCTCCCTCTAATTTTGATGGTGGTTCTCCCTCTTACTATGATGATGGTGCTCCCTCTTGTTGTGATTTCTTCTGGCGTGTGTTGTGAGAGCTTGATCATCATTGGATCCCATCTTCTCTTCTCATGCCACAAGTCGAACTTCTTCTTGTGTACATTCTTCCCATATTCTACTGAATGTGATCAACTTCTTATTGACAGATATCCCTTAAATGAATGAGTCCCATGATCTTGGGAGACCATTCAAGGTGGTCATCACGATCTCTCCTTCTACCTTTTCTTCAACTGCTTCAAGTTGCTCCTTGATTTGAGAGACCCTTGTGAAGTAAGACTGCATGGTCTCTGAATTTTGGATCTTTATGTTCTTGAGTTGGTTCCATAATGTCATCTTCTGATTGATGTTCTTCCCTTCGAATAGCCTTGTCAATGTATCAAACATCTCCTTGGGTGTCTTCATAGATGACACATGTGGGATGAGATGATCCTTGATAGAATCTACAATGATTCTCTTGGCCTTAACCAAGTTTTTCTTGTGGATGGCCTTAGCCTCATCTCCCTCTGGTGCTGGAACCTCTTCATTAACTTATTTGTCCAAATCATTTTCTTCAAGGACAAGTGCAATCCTATACTTCCATGCTCGAAAGTCATCAGCTCCCTCAAGCTGATCCTCAAGCTTGGTATGGTGAGTCATTTTGAAATGAGAACCTCAAATGGAAATAGCAAAGATTTAGATCTTACCAATTTGAGATGCCCAAGCTGGATCTGGAGCTAGTTGGTCGAGAGTTTGTCAAAGAAACCCTAATTTTCCAAACATGGAATTTGGAACTTCTAATTGGACAGGTAGATTGCCTCCTCCAGGCGAGTTGTCCAATGTACTCACTTCTCCTAATCTGTGAACAAAATCCTGAAATAGCCGATGCCCTAGTTTTCTCCCTGCAGTAGTGACGGGGCCAAAAAAGAAAAATCTCGGATTTGAATTCTATCTTCACAGGAAAATGCGCCCTCCTAAGGTGAGTTGGAATAACCTTCTTTTCAGGCTGATCTGTGGAGGAAAGTGCCCGGAATAGGAAGCCCTAGTTTTCCTCTCGGCAGCAGTGACAGGCCAAAAATTGAAACTTCTCGGAATTGAATTCTGTCTCGACAGAAAGATGCACCCTTCTAGGGCGAGTTAGCCTAGCCTCCTTTTCTGGGTGATCTGTGGAGAGAAGACCTCAAACTTAGAAGCCCTAGCTTCCCGCTGCTGCACAATGTTTTCTTTTCAGGTTAGCTTTGATACCATGTTAGTTTTTCAACTTTTAATCAATATTATCTAGGATCTTATCTGAAACAATGACAAGCACAGCATAACACAATAGACACAAAGATTTTCCTCGGGGAAACCATAAAGGAGAAAACCCCGCAACTTCCTCAAAGATAGAATCGTCACCAATACAATATCACAAAAAGTAAAACCCCAAAACAAGATGGTCTTCTGCAGCTCTCTCTCTTTCCTCCTATGCGAACTTGTCTTCTCTCACTCACTAATGTGAACTTGTGTGAGTGAGTGTGTGTCCAAATGAGAGAGCCTGGCTCTCTATTTATACATGACTTTCCACTTGACCTTTTCACTTACTAGGTCGGCCTCAACTAAATCTGACTGGGCCGACTTCTCTAGGAAGACTCAATAACCCTATTACATTTAACTCTAGGGGATCTATTGCCCCGACTTACAATGGAGGATTTACCTCAATGACTTTGCACGACCAAATGTAATAATGACATCTCCGACCGGAGGGAAAAACATCTCCGTCGGAGGTACAAATAAAATACAATAATAATAACAATATAAAATACAATGGAATATCTTCCTAAGTTACAATTACAACAACATCAAATTCATCTTCCGATTTATGTTTCTTCCTTCATACATTCTTGTTAGGGCATCAAACATCTCCTTTGGAGTTTTCTTGGAGGACACTTGAGGAATCAAGTGGTCTTTTATGGAGTCTGCTATGATCCTCATAGCCCTAATCATATCCTTCTTATCTTTCTCTTTTGCTTCAGCTTCTTCGGGTTCTGGTACAACCTCTTTAACAAACTTGGTAAGATCAATCTCTTCTAGAATGAGTCCAATCCTATACTTCCAAGCACGGAAGTTCTCTATGCCTTCCAACTTGTCATCAAGCTTAGTGCTTGGTGCCATCTTAACCCGGAGAGCAGAGAATAACCAAAAATTGATATTTCTCAAAATAAAAAACTGAACTCACCAAAAGATGCACTTGACTGAGGTGAGTATGCTAGTACACTTGGTTTCTGAAGATCCCAAAATTTCACCCTTGAAAATTGACATGCGAAATTCTGATCTGTAGTTTTCTGGTTCTCTGGTTTTCTACAATTTTTTGGTTCAAGGTCAAACTAGGGTTTGACTTTTCGAGAGTTTCACCCACTGAAAAACTTCGATCTTTGTGCCAATAGATGCGCCTAGGAGGGGCACATTTGCCTATGCCACTTGCACTCGAAAATTCCACTTATGTGGTAAACCCTAATTTTTCACTTCCAGAGAGAGAGAGAGAGAGAGAGAGAGAGAGAGAGAGAGTTTTACCTTGTGAAAGTTGCTCTTCTCAGGCTAGCTCGGATACCATGTTAAGATTATATGCTACCATAGACTAGATTCCAAAATCATTAGCATTCAATACATTATTCACAATAGCAGCATAATAAGGATCTCTGAAAGATACACAATCACAAAGCACAAAACAATATATCATGGGAAACCCTCAAGGAGAAGAAAACCCAGCAAGAACTTCCTCAATATAGATGATCAAAGTACAATGCCCCAAAAATATGTCTCACAAATAAGAGAGACAAAAGACTAGACTCTAGATCCAAGCCACTCCTCCTTCTCCTTCGCAAATATCTCTCTCTCTCCTCTAATGCAAATTGCACAAGTGAGTGAGTGAATAAATGAGGGAAGCTCTCCCTCTATTTATACTTTACTTTTCACTGGCCTTTATCCCTAACTGGGCCGACTTCTTTAGGAAGACTCAATAAAACATTATATTATATTCTTTTGGATGCTAACGACCCTACTTACAATGGAGGGTTAACCTTATGACCTTTACATGACCAAATGTAATAATGACATCCCCGAGAGGAGGTAAAACATCCCCGACGGAGTTACAATAATAAAGTACAAGTAGAATATTCTTTGAAGTTACATTAATTTAACACTAGTTTGTAATGCTTTGCGGTTTGTACAAGCTAGTTTCCATTTTATATTTCTACCTTCATTTTGCTCTCTAAATAATCTAGATCAATAAGTTGTCTTGACCACACGAGAGACTTTGACCAATAAGAAGTTGAACCATTGTGAGAAATATCAGTTACAAAATTTGCAATTACCTATAACTAATAAAAACCTTATTTGATTAATGTAATAATTACAAGAAATTAGGGGTTAGATTATTTTATTCTTCAAAATAGTTGTGTTGCATGGGTACCCGTACCCGGGGGTCGGGTACACGAACCAGTACCGAGTACTTGGGTACTTCGATGGTACATTCCCAGCCGTACCCAAATCCAATTTCACATACCGGGTACTTCATTTATGAAAACAGGGTACTCGCACTGATTTCAGTACTCCGTACCGCATGTTTGGGTACTTAGGCGGTACAATCATTGGGCAATTTACCTTAGATCGCCAGTCAGGGGGGTCGATTTGCAATGTTTGAAGTTTAAAATTAAAACACTTAAACACATTTTATGTGGGCCCTTGCCCCTTACCTAAACCCTGGCGGCACTCCATTTATCGCTATTAGTGCTCCGTGCTCACTACTCCAATGATGCCTATCTAGAGACCTTACTGATAGAGAACCTTAGTGATGTTGATGGCATTGATCTTGAGGATGTTGATGAAATGGCTTGAGGAAGCCAAATCAGCTATCTTGTTCATTGTTCAATGTTTATTGTTTTGAACTTTCTTTTTCATGTCTGGAAATGCCATTAGGCAAATTTTGATTGTAGTATGACAATGAAGTTTGAACTCATGGCGTCATGCACATATAATATTTTATGTTAATAATTATATTAATATAACTTCAGTCTTCCACTTGATATCTACTATGAGTCTATGTCACATGATTTATCAAATTTATTATTTTATGTTTCAAATTTTCAATGTGAATGTTCATATGAATCATTGAATTTAGAAATATCAAATATACATGTATGATGTGAATGACATATTTTATTTTTATAAATTTTATTATTATTATTATTATATCTACAGTACCCCCGACGTACCCAAGTACCTTGCTTCAAAAAGTGGCGTCCCCGTACCCACATTTCCTAGCAACTTAGCAAAATAGATATAGCCAAGAAGAGCTTAGAATTCAAATAGGTGAAACTTGAAATTGTAATGCCTTGCTTATAATCTAGATGTTCCTCTAAGAAGCTTGTAGCTAAGGGAACTCAAACTTTTTATTTGTAAATCTTACAGTATCAATATCATTTGCATTTTTTCACAATGTTTCTACATCTAACTCTATCAAACTCTACTGAATGATGTGGGTGTAGAATATGTTAAAGGCACATAGACATGCCTTAAACTAAGACACAATTCACTCAAAAAAGAGCAGATTGTTTAGTAATCACTGAATTTCCCATATTTATTTATATAAGGATTGGTGCCCTCCATTTACATAGATAATATCTTCATCTAGTTTAATTTTGTCAAAGGTTCATCCATGATGAGAAACACTAATAATTTTTTGTGATATTTCTGTCTCATAAATGACAATAAAATCAAGGGAATAACAAAGAGGTGACTTCAACATGATTGTCCAATATGTTGTCAAAGAATATCTCCAAGAAGTTGTAATAATTTACAGAAAGCCGAGACAAGAGATATTTATTGTAACTAATTGAACCCTATTCGGTTTTAGACTTTATGAAAAACCTTAGAACTCAACAGTAAAGTTGAAATCAAAGCCTTCTATTGAGATTACATATAACAACACAGTTTCATAATGGGTGTTTCTCATTAGGAGTAAAATTTTATTGGGAAATCAGATTTGAATCTTAAGGAAATCTATCGAAAATATTAGAACTCATGGATATCTATGGGAAAACATAGATAATCTTCAAGAGGTATTTCAGTAACTAAACATTATTAAGGACCAACAGAACTAGAATGCTTAGTATATTTTTCTTTCTTAATGTTTTTCAGGTGAGAGGGGAGAGGTGGGGGGGTTGGAACTTGGAACTATCTTATATTACAAAAAATGTTTCACGTACAATTAAGGTCTTTGCCTTTTGACCCACACTAATAGAGCCAACATGTCAGATTAAGCCCCATAATCAGATTCTCTGGTATACTTTCAAAGAACATGACCTTTAGCAGCTATTTGAATTGTTAGTTTATCTATGATCATAGGAAAAACCAACCCCTCATAAGTATACTGTTTTTAAATTGCTCATCTCATAAATATACTTACTACCTTCAAAGGTAGATTTACAATGATTTGACAAAAAACACAAAGAGTTGTCAATCTAAGCATACGACTAGAAGGGTCAAAAGACTACAAACCACAAGCTTAAATCACCAAGGAGGACTAGCCTCCACTGGAGGGGGTAGACAAACAAGGAAGAAAGATGCAAGAAGATGTCTTTCCATAAGGATCTAGAAAAGTAAAAAAATTTAAAACTATGCTTTATGTCTTCATTTCTTCCACAAAGCACATAGACCATTCGTAAGGAATGTCCTAGCTAGCTTGTGTTTCATGGGTAAAGTTCACTAATGAACAAGACATTGAAATGATCTATGTTTAAAGGCAATAGGTGATCTCCATGTAACATCAACTCTTTAAGCTTATTTACATTATCAACAACGAGAGTGATTAATCGATATATCATTCTTGGAGCTTTTGTGACATGTATTTATTATTTAAGATACTCTCTTGTTGATGTGTGGCATTTAATCTTGTTTGGATCTTTCAAGGTTGTGAGTATTGCTAGCTCTTTTACATTGAAATTTCTATGTTTAAGGTTGAAGGCCATAGAAGGGTATTAATACCACATTGGAAGGAAAAGGGTTTATGTTAATCTCTATACTCTTTTCCTTTATATCTATGCACATACAAGTATTGATTTTTGCAATCATTCTTAATTCGAAGGGTGTAATATTGACCTTTTGTGTGTATGGTGCACCCCCAAAGCTAAAAAGGAAGTGGATACTTTATTTCATCCATTCCCTCGTAAAACCTAGTATATTCTTGCACTTCACTAAGTAGGGTTTGATCAATCATGCAACATTTCCCCCTTACTGACATATGAAACAAGATCCACTTAGATTGTACTTTTCTTACTCCATTTGTCCTTGGTGGATTGACACTAGTCTCTTGATTGGTTTCTCTCTATCCTCCCATCATGTTTTCCTTCACTTTATATGCTACAACAATTTTGCTAGGGAAACCTCTTCATTTCCCCTTGCTCCTCATTGTCTTTGCTCTAGTAATCCTAACTTAGGGAAGCCTCCGTTGTGTTTGACAAGGGCCAACCGGAAGTGCGAAGGGGATTGGTGTGGTGACAAAGGCCTTATGCTTCTTGTTTGGGCCACTAAGAAAAGTGTTCCCAACTAATTGGAGAAAGATGTCTTAAGTTAATCTCTAATTCATCATTTCTTGCATATTTATTTATATGGGATTTACATGTTGTATCTTTACCTTCATTTGGATTGTGGAACCATAAATTCTTATTTATAACATGCATCCCAAGAGCTAAAAAGGAAGTGGATAATTTATTCGATCCCTTCCCTTGTAAACCCCAGTTCATCTTCAATTCCATCAAGTAGGGTTTGGGTTAGTGGCTGCAATTCTTCCCTCTTGATGACCTATTAGCTGCAATTCTTCCCTCTTGATGACCTATTAAGCAAGCCCTTTTAGTTGGTGATCCTTTGACTCCATTTTGCCCGTGATTGGATTGGCACTAGTCCTTGAAGTGATCCCCTTTATCCTCTCAAGCTGAAGGGGCCAGGCACCAAACTCTACAAGTATGGTGGGCTAAGGTACTGTCTGTTTGCATCTAATGATGAGATGAAGGAGGAGGATCTGCACTCTCTCCATTGAGGCCTAATCAGAGTCTAGAAGACAAGGCCCCCAAACCTCTAAGTCATAGAGGACTGTGGGTCAGATGAGAGTGGCTATGAGAGATATCTTGAACGAGATGTCCTACAAATGGTGTCTGAAGCACTATCTCTCGAGAAGGGCTAAGGATCTATATCTTTTGTTGCTCTATATCTCGTATTGTTGGCAAACAATAAGAAACATTAAAGTCAAATGGAAAAGACGGAATACATAACCAAGAATCAGATTAGTTTGAATATGTTCCACGAACTCTCTATCTGATGCAGGTGCTTGTAAGAAAAGTTCTGGAGAAATGAGCTAACATGGACACCATTTTCTCATTGGTGCTTAAAATGAGCTTTAAAATTTGAAAACGGGATCTTGGTTAATTAGTAGAACAGGGGTGTTTCATACCCCCACCAAGGTTCAAATCCCCTAAAGGCACATTTTGCCCCTCGTGGACCATTTCACTTGTGCAAGCGAACCATTTCATACAATTGAGAGGCCTGGTGCAAGTCTTAGGTGAATTTGGCAGAATAGATACCCTAATTTGCAGCTTCTCAGCAGAAGGGATTTTTCAATACTGTTGTAAGCTGGCTACAATCCATTGTAATATTCCCAGAATAGGTAAGGGCAGTTTGTCACAGAGTGATAATCAAAAGCATCATGTGAAACAAAAAATTGAATGAACAGATGGAATTTGCTCGTTTTGATCAATATTGTAAAGCAGCATAAGCATAAAACATTGAGATAAAAAATGCTCACATTCGGTTTCAAATATGTTCCGACAAGGTAAGTCAAGTGATAGACTTTGTTGAAGAAGTCTTTGCATTCCCCCAGTTTCCCTGCCAGAAATAATTTGCCGGTCAATCTCCAGAGTACGAAACAAGAAATGTTATTCCTTACTCCTTTGCAAAGGGAAAGGGTATGGATTTAATTACCTTGATTGGCCAGCCTATAAATCCTCGTAACGTCTCCCCCAGCACTGAATGATCTCCCCCCCGCGCCCTTCAACAAATGAAACAACGTCAAGCCAACGTCCTTCACTTGGAGCAGGAGATGAAATAATGAAAGAAAAAGGAACCCAAAATTGTATATGAGGGGTACATAGCATCTATTCATGTTACTTACTTTGGTGACAACGAGACCTATGTCGGGATGATCTTCCCATGCTTGATATAGCTTATGGAGCTTTTCTACCTGCAAGAAGGAAGCAGCAGCATTGAATCCACCATCCATCCAACCAACCAACTATTTGTAAGTAAATGAAAGTGGAAAAGAAAATAAATGCTGTACCATAGAAGTTGTCAAGGCATTGAGCACGGAAGGCCTGTTGAGAATGGCCATTCTGTTAAAACCGGTCCCTACAACCAAAACCTCGGGGATGTCGGCCTCGCCCTCAGCTTGAGCGAGCGTGGCGAGGGGTCGTCGGCCATTAAAAGCCATCCTAGACCCCATGAAAACGCCATTGCTAACGCTCTTACACAACCCGAGCCTTACCATACTCAACGCCTTCGTGACAAAATGACTGTCTTGCTCTGATGTTTACCCTTTGCCACGGCCACTCCTATTTCATTATACTGCTACCATGCCATTCTCCTGCCTGCTCTCGTTTCTTCCACCTTCATTTTAATTTTTTTAATTATGTAATTAAAATTAAAAATATATTGAGCAATACCTACCTACTTGGTTTAGTTTTATTATTACAATATGTTGAGCTTTCGTTTATCTTTAATCGAATTACCATGGACTCTTAGAGGGAAACGCAAAATGAAGGTTTTATTAGAAGGCCTTTTCAAATATTGGAGAGAATGGGAATTAGATAAAAATTCCATATTGTTTCAAAAGAATAGCCTCTATTGAAATGGGTTTATCCCCAATTTTTTTAATTGAGAGTTTTAAATATTTTTGATAAAAGTTATTAGTAGAAGGCTAGGTAATGTTGAGTTTTTTAAATGGGAAACATTATTTTTAAGTGTAAAGGAGATTAACTAGTCTAGGTCTTAGGAAATGTCATGTTTTTTTTTATATGATCATCTCTTAGAGAATTATGGGGATGCATAAGGTTTGTTTAATTATGAATGTTTTTTATATGAAGAATTAGGTTCTCTTGAACTCTATCATGAGAGTTTGAAACATTGTGCATGCACTTAGAGGTAATAATGGTTATATATTTGGTTGGAAGACATTATTACTTGTACTATCGCTTTCTTGAGAGGTTATGGGTGATAGATCAACCCAATCTAGTGAAAACAATAAAAAGGAGAAAGGAGAAGCTTCATTAAAGGCAATGTCGTCATGAAGTGGACCAAATGGTTAAGCATCAATGCTTTGTTCATTCAAGTTGACTTTGAAATGGCTTTTGATGGGGTTGATTGGCCTTTCATCATGACCATGCTTAAGGCCCTTGGTTTTGGTCCCTTTTTTCTCAAAGTTGTGGAAACCCTTTTCTCAAAGTCTTTAGCTTTCTTGTCTATTGGCATACGTGAATCAAAATAATTGGAGCTCTTTGATCTATCCAACAATAACATCTACTAATGTATACCCTTTACATAATAGCAATAGGGACCTTACGCTAACTAATCTATCATATGATGGATCAAGGTTCATCCCCATACATGAGCAAGGAGTTGGGAAACTATCAACGGACATCTTGTGGATTGTGCCTTCATTGTCATCCTCAAGAACAAGAATATGATGGACTACCTTTAGGCCTTTTCTCAACCTCATGTTCTGGAATTTGGTGACCCAAAACCTAATATTTTTTAGAAAGTCAATGAAATCTCTCTTGTTGGATGGTCTATCAAGGTTGGTCCTAGATTCAACAAGTTAGATTTGTAAATCCTTGGTATCCCTTTTGCTTTCCAAGTATCCTAGGGATCTTTGGGGCATGGTCATCCAACAAGCTAAAAAAATTGGAAAATGGTTGACCAAGTAGATGAATATGGTTGCTTGATACTAAGATAACGCATATTGCACATGGTTGTTAATCTTGATGTTGGGTTCCCTCACTAATGCAAGTCATTGTTTAGATAAATCTCTTTGTAGCTTCCTTTGGAAAAATTTGGAGAGTGACAAATGCTTACACCATGTCGACTATAATTTATTCTACACCCCTATAGACTTATTACAAAAATGCTTTGATACCATGTTATAAAAAGAAACATGTTTTCATACCATGTAAAAATTAAATAGAGTAAAGACCAATAATAAAACCAATAAGAAAATCAAGAGAAGAAAACAATAAATAAGAACAATAAGATTTATAATGGTAAATCCCCTACAATGTGCAAGGACAACGCCCATTGTTAATGATCACTTAATCAATTACCAAACCCATATTACAATGAAGCCTCCAAGACCCATCGAGCATGTAACTCTACAATGATCCACCATCCACTAGTATCTGCATCGAACCACCTTAAACAAGGCTCTACCTTGAACCGCCTTCATAAGACTCCTCATGGAACCACCTTTCACAAGACTCTCCATTAAACCACCTTGATGGATGATCCATGTTGATGAAGGAATAACGATCTAAAAGCTTCCTCACTACATAATTTTCAACATTGAGAAGACAACTTCACACAATGAATGTGTGATATAATAATAAAAAAATAGCCACCAAGTCACTTGGCCACCTATATTAAGTCACAGTGACCAACCATGCAAATGTTCTACTATAGTAACCCAATAGGTGTAATGATGCCCCATTACATATATATAAATGCCCCACAAACAATGGATTTAAATGCTATTACTCTCATCATAATGACATTAAGTGCATCAACATATCATGTTACCACTAGATAAAGGACAAGTCTAAAAATTCGATGATTTTGCCCATCCGACGAGTTTTTTATTATAATAAATCCAATTTTTTTGTTGTTCAAATCGTGCTTTTGAATGCATAAATGGATTCAACAGCCTCAAATACCCCAAGGCACCTAGATTATGGAGGTTTAAACATTGTTCTTTGAAATTTTAAAATTTTCTTCAAAAAATTATCGAATTCCATCGAAATAGTGCCAACAAATGTTGTTGAGAAAGGGTGAAATCATAAAGCATTTAGGCTACGTGCTAGATAAATAGATTCTACACTATATGACACCAATAAGTCTAATGTTGCCTCATTACAAGTATAAATTACGACAAATGATGGATTTACATGCTACAACCACCATCATTAACAAATGTGCTCAATAAGATAACATTACATTATATTCTAACATTCCCCCTTAATGTTGACCAAGGGAATAGATATGCATGCATAACAAGATGGCATTACATTACAACATTCTCTCTTAATGACTATTGTATTCATCCCTAATAAGTTGAAAACACATATGAACTTCACTTTTGTCAACAAAATGTTATTTAGTAGGACAATGAACAATAACATCAACAACCATATCTCAAGTTTGGTGGGTAACATTTGTATCCAAAACCTTTGACATGAGATCAAACTATGATAAAATGCTTCTCACCTCACCTAGATTACCAACATCGAAACTTGCATATTGAATATGTACTTGTAGGCCATTTTATATTGTATATCTAATGAAGCTTCTAGTTTATACCCATGACTAAAATACTAATTTTTGTTTCATATGTATGCTCTTAGATGTCACTATTAGAAAAACCACCATGAACTTTTTTCCCTAAGCACATCAACCATCTTGGGAATACTTACAAGCTTGAAGGTCATCATGAGAAAACCGAAGAATCAATCACATAAAATAGAGTTTATCAAATATGAATGTACCAATGGAAAATACACCAAAAGAGAACAAGAATTAAAAAACAATAATAATCACCTCAAATTGGCATTGCATGACAAAGTTAATTGCAAAAACCATAAATTTTCTGGAAACATGATTTGTTAAAAATATAAATTAATTTTCATAGATAGTATGGAAATTCAACATGTAAGTTGAAGGCTAAAATAATTGAATTTGGAAAAATGCAATATAGGGATCCTCTATTATTTTTTTTGCATAAAAAGCATTTTCAATCTTGGTTTCTCAATTTGGGCTATGGCTTATTCTGAAAATGGTTTTTCTTGGTTTAGTTTTAAGAGGCAATTGTAGCCACACCAAGAGCCCAAATTATGTGAAATTTTAAACACAAGTTCTCTAATCCTAGAAAGAACCAACGCTTTTTTTCCAGTGCAAGATGCAACCTCTAAAAAGTTTTAAAAAAAATAAAAATATATATATATATTGAGGCCTTATTAAATGAACCTTCCTTAAAAAAACGCATCTTGTGGTTACCTTCAAACCCTAAAAGAGTAGAAAAGACTATGGACCAAACTTGTAGCATGTTGAAAGAGTAAGCCAATGAGACTAGATCAATAACTTCAATACCAAGTTAGATGGAAGTTATAATATCAATGCATGTTTTTCTAGCATGGTGTCATAGCATGGTCCTTTTCTAACATGGCATTAAGAAAAAAAATTTCTAATATGACATTAGTACATATTTTTTCAGCTAACACTAGGGGGCACAAGGATTATCAAAACTTATACCCAAGCTCAAACCTTACATGCTAAATGGATTATAAGGGCATCAAAGCAAATAAAAAAATAATGGAAAGTGCAATGTCAAGTAGCTACCTTAGACAAAAAATTGGGGTTGGTCCCAAATTTGCATAACTCTTGTCATTATCATACTAATGGTCAAAGTGAAAGTGGCTTTTGTTACTTGTGTGAAATCTTGTGATCACTACAAGAGATCACAACTAGATCTATAAATATAATGAATAACAAATACTCTAAGTTATTTACAAAGAAAAAGAATGAGAGAGTAAAGAGAGAAAAAATCTTGGAGAAAAAAAATTGTAATCTTATTCAATAGTTCAAAAAATGAACAAGGTTTATACATATAGGCAATTCAAATTCCTAATGAAAGCAATTTGAATTGTTATCTAATGCACGAAGACCTAGTTGGGCTTAACTTGGAGCTTAGATGCCCTAGTAAGCCATGCAATCTCTCAAAGATGAGTTAACAACCTCTTAAATAACCCTGAAAGATAAGTAGAGGCTCAGTTACCCATAATTAGGGATCTAATACGTGCATATCCCTTGCATGAGTGCAATCTGCTCAAAACAGTAAAGGAGGGCGCGAGCTTTCATTTTTTGTGGTGTTAACTTCCTTAAATCACTCTAGGAAGTCAACCATGCAAGGTAGGACCCTAAAATTACAAAACAACTCCTAAATTCATGGAATGCACCATCATAGGCCTAAACTAGCATATTAATCCTGTGAATCTAGGGATGGAGCACTTCAATAGCTCACTTTGTTCAAATTGAGTCAAAATTGGACTAGTAGGATCATGAGACTAAGCTCTAAAGCACTTAAACGAGAGATTAATGATAGGGAGTGGGTAAAATCCTCTAACAACTTGAATAATTTATAAAGCATGGGAGGTTGTGAATCCTTCCCTAAACTAGAAAGGATAAGGTTTTAGATTTGGTTTATCTTTCAAACATCATTCTCCATGATGGTCTTGTGTCCTTATTTGTGAAGGAAAAACATCATTTGATATAACATCATTTTCAATCCTCAATATTTTGAAAGAGGCATCAATACGTTCAAAGACATAATTGATGCTTAAACTTGGGACTACATCCCTTGGTTTTAGCTAAGATAAAGGTTTGGGGTTGTCAATCTTGATGGACTCATCCTTTATTAGGCCAAGCTAATCCTAAATTCTCTCCTTGTGAAGTCCATCTTACAATGCCCAATCACCTAGTTGAAGGACTATAATTGGAGCAAGGCCAAGGACTTTCAAGAAGAATAAGTGATAACTACAAGTGGCTCTACCATAAACATCTATTCAACATTCTTAAAAAACCACACAGAGACTTGAATCTAAGCAAGCAACTTGGCTCATTCATCTTTATAATGATGGAAACCACTAATCGAATTCAATATGACCTTCTTTTCTTTGTCCCTTGTCTTAGGGGTCTTGGCTCCCAGCCATTGGTTGGTCCACCTTGACATCCTCTAGCACAAATGTCCCTTTTGTGGATCTTTGTAGAACACGAAGAACTTTTAACAAAAAGTGTTTGATATAGCTCATTCAAAACTAGACTAGTGGTCAAGATACATTGATGACACCTATGTCAATTGGGTCCATGGAAGGGACGAATTGGAAAAAATCATTCAACATTTGAACAACCATTGCAACTCGATAAAATTCACAATGGAGCTAGAAGAAAACCGATCCCTTCCATTTCTTGATGTCTTGGTAATAAAAAAACAAGATGGTGGTGTGGCACACAAGGTTTATAGAAATAAAATGCATATATACCAATACCTGCATTTGAATTATCGCCACCGCCCTAATCAAAAGTTAGGGGTCCTTAACACTTTGTCTACTAGGTCCATAAGAATCTTCAATATTTATCACATTGAATAAGAAAAAGAGCATATGTGCAAAGTCTTCTTAAGCAATGGATACACTATGTCTCAAACCAATAAAGGCTTCACCAAGGCCGAAGGACATTAGAGGAGAACTCGTGAATCTACCGAGGAAAGTAGTGTAGGAGACCATAAAGCTATCCTTCCTACATTAGAGGGGTTACTAATAAAATTGCCAAGCATATGAAGAAGAAAAACATCAATGCGATCTTGTGTCCACTGAACAAGATCAAGAAACTTCTTAGATCTGTGAAAGATCATATTGATCCAAGGTTATGAAAAGGGGTTTATCAAATTCCTCATGCTAAAAAAATTGCATCATGGAAACATGGAGATCTATCCAAACAAGAAATAAAGAGCACAATGCACACATTCGTTTGAATTGAATTTTATAAATCAAAATTGGCAGAACATTCACACAACACGAAGCATCCCATCAAAATTGAGGACATGACAATTTTAGCCAAGGTTGATAGTTGGTCCAAAAGAAGGGTGAGAGAGGCCATTGAAACTGTTAAAAACTCCAACTGTCTAAATCATGATGATAATCTAATCATCAATAGAACCTTGATGCCAACTTTCATGATACGATCTCAAAGATCTCATCTAATTTTTGTATTGGATAACCTATTTGTTATTCAGCTGTAATGAGTCGACCTCTTTCTCATGAAGGGTCGAACTCAAAACAAGTGTGTTATTTTATCTTTTTATTACTTGGAAAAGAGTTAAGACTTCTTGGCATTATTTATGTTCCAAGGATGAGCGTAAGAGAAGGCTTGAAACATTGACAAACAAATGAATTTTCTCCATTAGATGCCAATTCCCCTTCTTCTTTTTAATGTTAAATCTATTTGGATTTGGGTCACTAAATTTTGTAATTACTTACCTCTTGCCCCCATCTCGTGAAATGATCCTCTTTTAGGGGACCAACTACCCCATAATGTTGATGGTCTATAAACTTGACGATTCCTTGAGAAAAAAAAATTATATAGAAGAATGCAAATGCTTCTATATATAATCAAGCATGATGTGTTCAATTTTTCTCTTAGGTTAATAGTTAGTTGATCCATGCCAATATCTAATAATGGTTAGGGGGGCACTATTATGGACATTGAGCCAACTAGTGATGGATGGGTGCTCACTCTTAATAACAATGGTCCACCTATATATATTGGTTTTTTTCAAACCACATCTTAATTTAATTTGATGGATATGTTAGATCACTTATTTTTTATGTTATATGTGTTATTGTTTAAACTACTTTGGGAAAAAAATTATGACGATCACAGTATTCTACAATGGTCATGACCATCTAGATCACTTATAAGTATTTTAAAATTGTCATGACCAAATTATGTCTAAAGTACCAGCGTAGAGTTGAGTTTAGCAAAAGGTGAATCCATAAAGGATAAGAAGCCATGAAAGTGTGAACATGAGGAACCACATAGTTATAAGTATGTAGAGTCCAAGGAAATATCTTATAAATACTCTATGCCTAGTCTCTTTGACCCTCTACGCATTTGTCTAAATGTGTGGATCCTTTTGTATGAGTGGGATACAATTGGTCAATTCTTTGGTATAAGCAAGAAAATCGTGTAACCACTCCAATTGCCTATATATACATGAGGATTGTAATAATATGGGCAGGTTGTTTTGATTGAGTTGTTAGTTGTGAATAGAGAGATGTTTGAACTTATGCTATAAGAGAAATGAATGGTTTGTGATGTAATAATTATTTCGATAATACAATGGAGGAATGTTATGCTCATGTATATGTGTTTTTGATGTATATCAAGGATATGTATGTTGTTGTCTTTATTGTACATGCATCAGGTCCTATTAATTTGAGTGAATTTTATTAAAGGATAAGTAATGGGTTACACTCCCCTACTAAATCTTTAACACCATGCACATCAATCAATTAACAATTTTCATACATGCCTTGGGTGAGACCTCCTTCCTTTGGAAGATTGAATAATCAACATACTAGACTTCTACTAGCTTTTGTTGAACACCTTTTATATACCTAGAGTCTATCATAAAGCCAACAACATTGTCCTATTATTAGGGCCTTAACATGGGATTTTATGGGCACAATTCTCTATAAATTTGCATCAATGGGGGACCTTCACCCTCAATCTATTGAAACGCTCTCCACTCTTATACTAAATCCCTCTTCACCCTTGATCTTGTGAGTCGCTTATTTCCCCAGCGAAGATGGATCAGGGAGGGGAGGCTTCCTCTTCGACTGCAAAAGCAGTCGACTACCTTCCAAGTCTTCATATCATCTATAAGAAAGTTGACTACTAAATTCCTCTCTTTTATTTGTAAAAAAGATTGAATCAATTCCTAAGGTAAAACTTATTTCACCGACCCATCAATACAAAGCTCTTACTTTTGCTAAAAGGGGTCTCATTGGTCAATTTAAAGAACTATGCTCATCTCCAAAATCTACAGATGTATGGTTGCAAAAGAAATTGATGGCACCTTTGTTTATACTAGGGGAATCAACATCTAGGATGGGGCTTGTACTCGCATGACGCAGGGTTGATTATGTCTACTACCATTATACCCCTCGGTGCACCCACATAGCCCCCCATCATGGGGCACGGGCTAGTCGAGGTTTGAACCTATGACGTCACAAGGAGTGCCTTAACAGTACACTCTATCGCCACTTGGTCTATACACACATAGGGGGGAAATTTGGTGGCACAGGTCAATGGAAAACTCCCATATTATTTTTGTGGACAAGGGTTATTCCTTTCTCTTTGATCTAAAGGATGACAAAGACCTCGTCTTTAGTAATTTCCCTTACTTCATGGGCTCAAGGGGAATGTGCCTCAACAAATTATCACTACATTTTGACCTTGTACCCTTAACAATTATGGCATGGGTGAAATTACCACATCTCCTCTTCCATTACTAGAGCAATGAATTTTTACAAAAAATTGGTAATGCTATGGGTAAGTATATCAACAAAATGGAGCTAAAATTGGGTATGTTTGCAAGTTCATGTGTAGAAGTAAATATGGAGAAAGTCCTACTCAAAGCAATCAGGTTAATGTAGACAAGTGGAGACATATTAAAAATTTGGATTATGAACAATTTCTCTTTATTTGCAAGGTTTGCCATGAATAAAACCACTTCAAAAAAGATTGTAAGAAATCGTCCCCTACCCCAGCTCTAGTGATAAGGAAGAACAATGGGAAAAAATGAAACATAAGATGGGATCTAATCCAAGTGCCCCTTCAATGTCTCAGGGTCCAAAAGGAAAATATATTTCTTCTAGTAACATGTATGAAGTGCTTTCTCAACTTGAGGAATCCCCTCCTCAAACTTATCATACCCCACTCTATTTTGTTACCTTGCAACCCATTCCCTCCCCATCTTTTGCTCACATTTTAGTTTGTTCTCAACCTATAGAATATCTTGAAGCTTCCCTCGCCCCCCACTCTATTCAAATCATTTTAAATCCTTCATTTATTCCCTCTCTTCTTTTTTACTCCTAATTTGAAATTCTCATCTCACCATCCCCTAATCCACCATAGTGGTTTTAGGATGCTTCAAATAATTTAGGAATTTTGACACATGGTACAACCACAATGAAAAAAAAGAGATAGGGTTTCTCACTTCAGTCATATCTTCTGTAATGTACCCACCTGCTGACCCAATGCAAGGCAGGGAACATGGCACTAAAATCTGGGCATTTCATAACACTCAGCCCACTAATTAGAATCATAAGAATTTAAACATTGGTGTGCAGATACAAATTAGGCAATATGCACAGCGGAATTTAAAACTAATCCACACACACAATTCATGCCCATCCAGCATATCAAAACAATCATCAAATTGATGCATTGCAGAAGTAAATACATGGACAAAAAACACTTATCTGCATTGTGCAATTGTCCCAAGCAACTAGCTATGTCGCTGCAACGTTCCACCCAGCAATAGGCTCTTCGACAACTTATACTGAGTCCATTCGAAGGCCACCCCTGAGCTGGGCATGATTCTCACAAGGACAGGGGACATTCACTCTCTCACAACCAATTAATCATTCCATCTGAGCCAAGCCAGTCCATAGCTGGGTTTATCAGGCTACAATTGAGCCATGGATGGTTATTCCCAAGCTCAAGCCAAAACAATGAATACCCATACCCATACCCCAACATATTCTTCTCTCACACAATAAGCACAAACAGGGGTCAGGGATACACATTTTAAACAGTGGGATTTACAAATAAGATGGCCATGGGTTTTCCCAAAAACGTTCCCAACCAAAAACGGATTATGGGATGGGGCAAACAACCACAAGGAGGAAAAACGATTTCTTCCCCAAATATCTCAACCTTCCACAGCCCAAAACGGTCTCTATTGAACCCCCGTTCCATTTCCCTTTCTTCCCCACTAGTATACAACACAAAAATGCCCTTCTCTACTGGGAGAATGAAGAAAAACGCAGCAAACATGCCTGCAAAACGCCTAGGTAGCTCTAAACTCATGAGGGAGAAAGAATGATGGTTGCATAATGGCTTGGGGGAGAAATTCATGGCTCTTTTCTTGCCCAAAACAAAACGCGAATTCCCATGCAGGGTGGTTTGCCCATACCCGAATTTGGATAGCCATACCTCCCATTCCCCAAGGCATTAACTACCTCAACCAACTCTTGGGAGAAATCAATGATTGGGTACAAAAGTCAACATGGGTAGTTGAGGGTTTGATGGGTTCTCTCATTGACACTTGGCTTGACCTGATTGGCTCAAGGGTTTGAATGTTTTCCCTCCCAATTCCTTGTGAAATCATGCCCCCATCTCTTTGTTGCATTGCATAGCTAGTTGTGGGTATTTTTATTAAAATGCATATTACATGATATTTGAATTTCCAATGTGCATTGCTAGCACGCAAATCATATGCATCACTAAATCGATGGCGGGGCCTTGGCCTTGAGATCCTCACCATGATTTCATAACAATACTACATCATTTATAATGTAAATGCCATGGGGTCAAACTGGGGACATTACATATTCAATCCATTTGTGATCTAGTGCACTCCACACAATTGGATCCAGGCACAGCCGGATGGAGTCAGCGAGGGGGGCAGGAAGAATACCCTCCCTAGGGGGCGATGTTGTGGCAGCTGGAAAAGGGAAAGGAAGCAACTCAGTATCGAGGATGGAAGGAGGGGTATTGAGTCAGGAAACGACGGAGAGAAGGAACAACGAAGGAGGAAATGGTTTGGGGCAAGGTAGAGGCATTCCCAAATCCAAACAAATCCCTTCTCTGCTAATCAGATCGGATCAGCTCCAGGGAAAGATTGAATATATGAAAGAGCATGCCCTAATTGGTAAGTTCCTTGGAATTTGGCCAACTAAAAAGGACCTAGTTAAATGGATTCAGGCTATTTGGAAACCTAAAGGGCATTACAACCTACATATTGGATCGAAGGGGTCTTTCACTATTTTTTTTCAATATAGAAGATAGAGACCAGATCTTTGAAGGCGGGCCATATTTTTTCTACTCCGTTGGGTTATTCCTCAAACTGTGGAGGGAGAGGTTTAACCATAATAGGGAGGATATGAAGCGAGCCCCGATCTAGATCCATTTGTATTCATTACAAAGCTAATATTGGGAGCAAGGAATTATGGAGGATATAGGGAACTCTATGGGGGGAGTTCGTAAAGGTATATGAATAGACTAAAATGGCTAGGTATACATCATATGTGAGAATATCTGTGTACATGGATGCGTTGAAGGAGTTGTCGGAAGCCATAAACCTCACTTGGGATGACGAAGATTGGTATCAACCATTGGATTATGAGCACATCCCCTTCTGGTGTAAATTATGCCATGAGCATTGGCATATGTCCAAGGACTACCCGCAAAACTCTCCAACGCCTTGGGAAAATAAAAAAGAGGAAAATAACAGTGAGGCTTATACCAAAGTTTATGATAGGAGAAAGAATGGGCGGAGGGGGGTTGGGGGGAACCAACCAACAAAACCCCATACCTCTAATAACTTTGATGCCTTTAATTAACTTCCAAAAAAAACGATGGATATGCAGGAAACAAGGAATGGAGGATATCAGGGGGAACCATCCAGGGATCGTGAAGAACTAAAGAGCACCACAAAGATTAAGGGGAATTCTGTAAGGGAAGAGCATGGAGTTGTGGTGATAACTGAGGAAGAGGAGGAAGATTTGGAACCGGGGGATCTGAACCTAGATGAAATTGAATAGGTGTGTTCAAACAAGAAGGGGGGGTATGTATCCTTTCAGCAGGTCTAGTTGCTTTAGGAGGCCATCCTCAAGTCCGCCAAGTCCAAATCGTTGGTAGTGGTTGGAGGCAAGGTCAAAGAAAACAAGAGAAAATTTAAGGAGGGTCCAAAAAAAGGGGAAGGAGGAGCAATAAAAACAGAATAATAGAGGTGGGAGCCAAGATGGAAGACTCAGGCCAATACGCGATGATCAAGGCTTCTCTCTTAAACCTCCAGAAGTTATCCCAATGAATATTTTATCATGGAATATTAGGGGAGTGAATAACACCCAAAATATTACGATGTTAAGAAACAAGATCACAATGGAGAAATTGCTGGTGGTTTTTCTTCAAGAAACCTAGTGTTCTAGTGAAGCGATGAATATCATAGCATGGAAAATTTGGAAAGGGAGTGAGGTAGTGGCAGTGGATTCCATGGGGGAAGTGAGAGGAATAACTATCCTATGGGCCCCATAGACGATTAGTTTGTTCAATTTTGTAGTGACGCAAAGATTCATAACAATCTAGGCCTGGGATGTTGGGTTACCTATTAAGGGGGTTATTTCTAATGTGCATGGCCCTCATACCCGTTCTCGGAAGCAACAGTTCTTGCATTCATTGGAAAAACTGAAGGGGTGGGTAAATGAGAAACATTGGATCACTGGAGGGGATTTCAATATGATCACCTCCTTGGAGGAGAAAAAGGGGGGTGAAGGATCCTGAAACATTCTAGTTAGGAATTATGGGATATGATCGAGAATCTGAAGTTGGTAGATATGGAATCAGGGAACCACATGTTCACATGGAATAATAGGTAGGGTGGGGAGAGATACATAGCATCTCATCTGGATTCCTTCTTGATGTCAGATTCAACTCTAACTAATGGTGGGTAAACCACGACTTTAGTCCTGCCAGCTACTGGTTTGAACCACTAGCCAATCAGTTTGACCCGGTTTAGGGAGGAGGATTTTTGGAGATGACCCTTCCGATTTGAACAATTCTGCCTCTTGCATCTGAACTTCAAGAACAATGCTAAGCAATGGTTGGAGGAAGAAGAGGTTCGGCTTGGATCTTGCATGTACCAATTCCAACAAATAATCAAAGTTATTAAGGTTAAACTCAGGATTTGGAACAAGGATTTTTTTGGAGATATTTTTGAAGACAAGCGATGCCTAGAGAAGAGATTAGAGGAGATTCAAATAAAAGGAATGGAGGAATGGTATAATGAGGATCTTCTCATAGAGGAAAAACAAGTCATGGATAAGGTGGCTGCAAGAGAGGTCCAAGAATAAATTCTATGGAAACATAAGTCTAGGAACAAATGGATGAGGGAAGGGGAGAGGAACACTTCCTACTTTCACTGATTGATAGTCTAGCATAGACAGAGAAACTAGATATCCTAACTAAAAGTTGAAAGTGGGGAGAGATTGGAAAATAGAAAAGATATTAATGATGAATTAGTTCGACACTTCAAAGGAGTAATGGAGGAATTGGTTCTAGATCGATTAATGGACATTGCCTGGGTGACACATCATATCCCATCCCTGGTTTCTCCAGAGCATAATGACTTGTTAATGCAACCGATCTCACTAGGCAAGGACAAGGAGGCGGTGAATCAGATGGGATATGGCAAGGCTCCAGGTTCTGATGGCTTCATGGCCAATTTATTTCACCACTTTTGGGATGTAATCAAAGAAGAAGTGATCCAAATAGTAGACAAATCTGGAATGATAGGGGGTTTGTTGTTTGCCTTCAATGCCACATTCCTCACCTTAATTCCTAAAAGTGAAGGGGCAGATGTTCCAGGAAAGTTTAGGCCCATCTCACTAGGCAATGTAATTTACAAGAGCATTTCAAAAGTGATTTCCAATAGAATTAAACCCCTGCTCCCTAACTTGATCTATTTGGAGCAATCCAGGTTTGTCAATGTAAGGAAAATTTTGGATGGCATCATTTTGGTCCATGAAGTGTGGCATTTGCTGAAAATTACAAAAAAACCAGGATTGATATTAAAGCTTGATCTAGCCAAGCCATATGATAAGATAAGCTGACAGTTCTTCAAAGGTATGCTAACAACCTTCGGTTTCTGTAATGAATGGATAGGATGGATATATAACTTAATTTCCTTAGCTTTCTTCTCGATCCTGGTGAATGGAATTCCTTCTCAACCCTTTAGTCCGTCGCAGGGCATTAGCCAGGGTGACCCTCTTTCTCCGTTCCTATTCATTGTGATGGAAGAAGGCCTTGGGCACACCTTTAAATCCATGCTTAGGGATCATGAAATTAAGGGGTTATCTCTGCACCCAAATGCTCCAAAAAAAACACACCAATAGTTCATAGATGACATAATGTTAATGGGTCATGCTTCGGTTCAAGAGGCTAAAGCGATACAAAAGGGATTGAATCTACTCTTCAAAGCCTCGGGGCTATCTGTTATTGAGGAAATATCTCAATATTTTTCAACGCGCCCAGGATCACTTAGTGAAACATTGTGCTTGTCCTTAGATTCCACAAGCCTCGTGGCTTTCTATTAATGAGGAAAAATCTCAAATTTTCTTTTTCAACACACATGGGATCACTCAATGAAACATTTTGCATATCCTCCTATTCTAGAAGAGCTCCCTTCCATCTGAATACCTAGGTGCCCCTATCAGATTCGATAATTCGATAGGGTTCATGGTGGGAGTTGTTAGATAAGATTCATCTGAGGCGTGTGAGATGGGTCTTGAGGCCTCTCAACTTCCTGGAAAATTGACGTTGGTCAAATCTGTCCTTCAATCCATGCCCACATACTTGTTTTATGTTATGGCATCCCCAAAAGCAGTGCTTAGAGAAATTTGACAAATCCAGAGAAATTTCTTGTGGGGAGGAACATAATAAAAATAAAAAAGAGCCTTAGTAGGATGGGATACGTTATGTCTCCTGAAATCCTAGGCGGGTCTAGGTCTCGGGGATCTGGAGAAAAGTAGTGAAGTCCCGGCTGCAAAAATTTGATGGATATGGGTCACGTGTGACAAAGAACCATGGGATCAGTTATTACACTATAAGTATGCTAGAGAGTAGGACAAAAATGACCTTATCAGGATCAATGACTCATGGGTGGGATCCCACATATGGAACTCAAACCAGTTTGGTAAAGACTTGGTGTAGGCCCACGATTTCTGGGAAATAATAAATGGGGAAACAACAAACTTTTGGACAGACTAGTGGCATCAACTACCCCATCTGGTTAGGATCAGTGCCACCCCATATACTATGATATTGAGCGAAGCATCTTCAACAACACATGTTAAGGGATATTGGGACCCAGCCCATGGAGACATATATTTTAGGTAGTGACACCCTAAGGAGGAGTGGGTTGGGTTTGGTCATGAAGAGGATGTCCTAGGGTTGTGGGAGGAACTACATGGAAGAAGCAAAAGAATTAAAGGGGGTGTGGATAAGCTGCAATGGGGGTATCAGGAAAAAGGGACTTTCTCCATGAAGGAGGCTTGTGGCATAAAGGCGGGATGGGGTGAACTGCCCAAAAAACCAGAGTGGAAGCATATCTGGGTGTCTAATATATGGCTAAAGGTTGCTTTGTTTTTTTGGCTGGTCCTAAAGAGGCATATCTTATCAGGGGAAAATATCTAGAAGCGAGGAATACTAGGGCCAAATTGGTGTTTCCTATGCTATGTTGATGAAGAAACGATGAATTATCTACTTGACCAATGTCCCTTCACATTTGTGATTTGGGACAAAGGTGCCAAGACATTCAGACAAACGACAAGAGTCAAAGGAAGGCCGTATCTATCTGTAAAAGAGTGGGCAAAGAAGCCCTTTCAAAATTTAATTATGAATAGAATCTGGTAGCAATTTCTGGTTTTTTCCTATGGGAGCTCTAGAAAGAACGAAATCAACGCATCTTCAGATGGAAGAGCAAATCAATTGAGGGTGTATGAAATTTAGTGTTCATCCACATCCAGGAAAACTTAAAGTTGTCCTCATGGTATACCCAAGTTTTGTAAGCCGATGTTAGGGAATCACAAATTATCCATGCATGGGGAGTATCGTCCCTCCCGATTTTCATTGGAAAAGCTTCAATTTCCAAGATTGGGAAACACAGTCTAGAGAAATGGTCATCCCCCGGTTGGGATGTTTAAGTTTAACTTTGATGGGGCTACCAAAGGAAACCCTGTCCTTGTAGGCTTTGGGGGGGTGGATCGTGATCACTAAGGGAACATTGTTTGGGTCTATTGGGGTTTTGTGGGATCTGAAACTGATAACGTGGCAGAGTTAGAGGGTATTTTGCAGGGACTAGCAAGCATCAAGGAAAAAGGTTTTTTTCCCATCATGGTGGAAGGGGATTCTAATGTTATTATTAAAATGGGAGAGCATATCCAACGTGAACAGCATGTTTAGAAGGTCTAGGATCATTGGCGATTATAATTAAAGCTTGAATAGATTGCATCCAATCTCGCCCAATGCCAGGGCGTATCCTTCAGCCATGTAAATCGCTTAGGAAAATAGTGGCTAACCTTTTGGCCAATATAGGAGTCCAAAGGCATACTAGATTTTGGGAAGGAGATATGAGGAGTGTAGGTGATCAGGATCTCATTAATCAATTTCTCACCTTAGCTTCGAGGGACCGGGAAATCCCGGATGTGGGTATCAACATTGAGAGGTGTGATGGGGAGGGAGGGACACGTGATGAGCCTCGACTGACATGTGTAGAGTAATCGAGGTTTTATTATGCAAGGTGGTGTTAATACTTTTGGAAGGGGGCTCATAATGAGGGAATCTTACCTAAGTACAGATAGTCCGCGATGGAGGAAGGATTTAAATGCCAGAATGGTAGACTGAACAGCTTGTTGGTGGGATCTGCTGAGAATAATGGTGGAAACTGCGGTGTATCTGGCAATTGGTATGGAGCCGAGGAAGGAGATCAATATCATGATTAAGAGGAATTTACCTAGCCTACACCCTGACGTTGTGTGCTTCCTCATCGGTGGTTATCATCGTCTTTAAGGGTTGTGGGAGTGTGCTTCGCAAGGTGGCAAACTTGTGCCATTTCCTGAATCTTGTATTGTTGGTATTATGGCTAGTGTTTATACAAAGAGTATGGATTCGAGGGGAGAGGAAGTGAGGACTGCGAGGAAAGGAAAGAAAAGAGCCAATAGGGAGCAATTATGGTCGGCTGAAGCGACTTGGTTATGTCAACCTTGGGTGTCGAGATTGAGCCTTGTGTGTCAAGATAGTGCTTTATAGGAGCCTGAGTTGGACTTAGGAGACTTGGAGAAGAATCTTGATTTGGACTCAAGAATGGATAAGATTCATGTGTTGAGGCAAGTGATTTGTATGCCAAAGTGATGATGTTGTACACTCTTGCTAGTCAAGGCTAAGATCTTGTGTGTTGAGACAGATCCTCATGTGTTGAGGTGGTGCCTCATGTGTTGAGGTGATGCTTTGCATGTCGAAGCATGAATGGTGTGTGATGTACTACTAACCATGGTTGAGATATTAAGTCTCCTCTACAGACTGGACACCTCTAGAGTGAATTACTTTAACATATAACCACTTGGAACGATAGTAGAACAAAACGATCACGTCATTGGGAAAATATCCTTAATATATTTGATATGATAATTAATTAAGCTAGCACATGTGGACCATGCAGATAAGACAAGAGATAAAGATAATATGTGATCAGATATGAGATATTTCAAATTTCACATAAAGACTTAAATCAAATAAGAGAGAATTTGAATTGTTAAACTTCAATAATATTAACAAAGAAGACTTTAGTCAATCAAAGGAGAACTTGAATTGTTCACTACAGTGATGTTAACAAGAAAGAATTCAGTTAAGAGAGTTAACTAAGTGATAATAAAGAACATCTAGTTAACTTAGTTTTTTGCATGACGACACTTGTGTTAAACTAAAAGACGACACTTGAGTTGTGACACTTGCATGGCGACACTTAAGTTAGCCACCTAACTAAGTGGGAAAGCATTCAATTAAAGGGAAAGTTCGTCCTGAAGCTAGTACTACAAGTTAAATCCATTGCATGAGAAGTGGGGTGCACTTTTCCATGCAATATTGATGTCTTCAATGTTGGAGCAAATTCCTTTGAAGTAAATTTGTGCATGTGACCAATATTAGCGAATTGGTTGAGTGGAGAATTTTATTCTGAGTCTCTCTTCTTTATTTATCTCTCTTGCTCTATAAATTGCACCGAGGTTGCTTGATGTACAAGACATTCTCTGCTATCTATCAATATACTAAGGAAGTTTTTGTTGGGGTTTTCTCCCTCAAGTCATAGAGGGTTTTCCCAGGGTAAATTTATTGTCAAATGTGATTGCTTATGTTCATGATTGTTATTTGATTTCAAGTACTATTATATTTTCAAATTAAAGATAAAAAATTAACATGGTATTGGAGCTCATGGTGTGAAAGAGATAAGTTCAACAATCAATCTTGAGCCTACGTAGATCCTGAGCGAGCACAATACTTGAATAATTATGGCTTCAATTTCAGTAATACCGAAAGACTGTCTTGAAGGAACTTCGAACTTCAATACTTGGATGGCCAGGATCCTGAATATCTTGGAAGAGCATGATATGAATGGATATGTATACAGTTTTATTGAATAGCCTACTTCTAATGCAGGGCACATTACCTTCAAGAAGAATCAAGCCAAAGCAAAGAGAATCATTTATGATTCCTGAAAGACAATTTGATGCCCGTGATTACTCCATTGAAGACTGCAAAGGAATACTTCGACACTTTGACAAATATTTATGAGAAGAAGGTACCCAGTCAAAAGACCCCATTGAAGAAAAAGCTTCGAAATTTGAAGATGGAGAAGGACGAAGTTGTTGCTTCCTTCTTCACAAAGATATCTCAAGTAAGAGATCAACTCATGAGCATTGGTGTGATGATCGATGATGATGATCTCATACAGACTACTATTGATGGCCTTCCTTCTTCATAGGAGACATTCTTGGTTGCAGTAAATGATCAAGAAGTGAAACCAAACTTTGAGAGACTGTGGCATGTTTGCCTACAAGAAGAAGGGCGAATACAGAGGGAACATGTTTCCTCCAAAGAAGAGAACCTCACTCTTACAGCATGGATGAAGAGAGGAAAGCAATCCTTTTTTCATCAAAAGGAAAATTATTACAACAAGAACTTTGATACACCTAAAGTCAAATGCTTTAATTTCAATAAGAAGGGTCACTTTGAAAGAGAATGTCGTGCAAAGAAAAGAGGAAATTTCAAGGGTTGGTTTCATGTTTCTACCATTACATAAGATGAACCTACAAGAAAGAATTCTTTCAATGATCAAGAGACAAGGAAGGAGTACTATCTTGTCTCATCCCTATCTAGATTCATTACCTCTAGTGCTGAGATATGGCTGGTGGACAGTGGCACATCCAAGCACATTACTGGATATAGGAGCGCTATCACAGATCTAAAAGAAAAGAAGTTCTCCTGTCAAGTAGAGCTTAGTGATAATACCACCTATTCGATCCAAGGAGATGGATCCACTTCTTTTCAGTTGGATTTATGAGATGTATTGCGTGTTGATGAAATTATGTTTGTCCCCAGATTGAAGAAGAACCTCCTGTCTATCTTGGTTCTAGAAGATAAAGGATTCAGAGTAATCTTTATGGACAACAAAGCGCTCCTTTTCCTAAGCATGAATACTTGAACTCTGCATCTGTAATTGGAGTTAGAGAGGGAGGTCTCTAAAAAGTTCTTGGAAAGCTCATTCAAGCCTTGATCCATGACACAATCAGTACTTGTGAACTGTGGCATAAAAGGCTTGGTCATCTCAATTTCAAAGCACTACCTGGATTGCAGAAGATGGTAAAAGGTATGCATATGTTTAAATATGATTTTGATGGTGTTTGTAGAGGTTGTGATCTTGGCAAGAACATCAAGGAGATTTTTCCAAGCAGTACCAAAAGATCCAAAGGGATTCTTGACTTGATACATTCTGATCTATGTGGTCTTATGTCAGCACTATCCTTGAGTGGTTATTTGTATGATGTGCTTTTCATAGATGACTTCTCTTCCAAGTCTTGGATCTATTTTATGAAGGCAAAGAGTGAAACTTTCAACAAGTTTAAAGAGTTTGAAGCACTGGTTGAGAATCAAACTGGAAATCACATTCGTGCTTTGAGATTTGATAATGGAGGAGAGTTTGAGTCTCTGTTACACCAAAATCTTGTCATCATGAGATGTGTACCCTTGGTTTGTCCTAATTCCTGAAGCATTGATGCCAAATTTCCTGAAAAGAAGGATTTCCATGCCTTTTTCCTCATGTTGTGACACCAACGCACTTTATACATTCACAAGTAGTGCCAGATCTATGGTGATGCACTTTTCCCATTGGAAAAGTGTGTCACTAACCCTTCTTTCCTTCAGTCAACATGCGCCACCCCCTCCTTGACGTAGGTTTCTAGTTAGCAAGGTGCGTCACTATTAGTTAGAGAAGAAAAAGAGAAGCTTCGAGTGCCTTCTAAGAAAAATCCCTTCGTGGAGGCCTATCCCGACAAATTGGTGAAGGTGGAAGTCAATCCCCTAACTCCTTGGGATGACACCTTGGTCTTCTCCATCAAATCCACAACTCATCCTATCCTCTTTGGACTATATATACAAGCTTCCTCTTCATGGTTAGGGGAGAGGATGAATTAGAGCACCTAAATGCTAGAGAAATTCTGCTAGAGTTGAAATCCCTTCATCCATTAGAGACAAGGTTGGATCTTTGAGGAAAAGATTAATTAGAATAAATTGCAACGTCAAGGCAATGGTTGTAATCTCCTCTTCTCTATATTCATTAATACAACATTATATTCTCTTTCCATAAAGGTTTATTGTGAATTGTAGATCTTTAGAACTTGTTTCCTTGACCACTTGTTTAGGCTAATCAATATTATTTGTTCCTTTCACTTGTGTTTCCTCTATGTTGTTTTGTAGCTAGGCATTGAATATCACATAAAGCAAGGAGAGACTACTCCAATTACAAGGTGAGTGATGTTCCCTATTATGGTACTTTAATTAATCTAGGAAAGTGTTTATATTCTGTCGTGATTTGTTCTAGATCTAAACCATTTAGACTAGGGAGATCGGTTGGTGTCCGCACCAACGGATTTATCCGCAAACAGTCTCATGACTTTAATGAATTCTATCAAGATGCAGGAATAAGAGTACAACTGACTGTAACCTACAACCCCCAGCAGAATGGGGTTGCCTTAAGAAATAACATAACAATATGTGAGGCTGAAAAAGCCATGATGTGTGATAAGAATCTTCCCACTTCCTTATGGGTAGAAGCCTCCAACACTGCTATTTATATATAGAACAAAATTCCTCATGCTATCCTGGGAGAAAAGACTCTTGAAGAGGTTTTCATTGGTGAAAAACCGGATGTTGGACACTTGAAGATTTTTGGTTTTCTTGTCTACATTCATGTACCAAAATAGAAGAGGACAAAGATGGAGCCATCCAGAAAGAAATGAACATTTGTTGGATATCGTGAATCCTCCAAAGCTTATAGAATCTATGTTCCGAGACAAAGAAACGTTGAAGTCAACAGAGATGTAACATTTCATGAAGAGGTTGCCTTCAAGCTCTCCAAAGAACTTCAATGTGATTAAGATATGGAGGAGCATGAGACTCCCTTGATGGATGATCCAACTTTTGATTCTCCCCTTTTAGATGTTGATAGGGAGATCCAGAAGAGTCTGTAGATCAGCTTGATCCCGAAGATCCAGAAGATTTGGTAGAAAGATATCTTGATGAACCTCCTACTAAGAGGAGATCCGCATGATGTTGAGAGATTCTGCAAGAGGCAGAAAAGCATGGTGCACCACCAGGCTCATCAAGAGAGAGAAAGAGACCTGAAATATTTCAAGATATGTAGCACAGATGAGTCACACCAGTGATTTAGAACCCTCTACCTATGATGAAGCCTCTAAGCAGCAAGTATGGAAAGATTCCATGGTAGAAGAATACAAATCTATCGTGAAAAATTATGTGTGGGAAGTGGTTCCTAAACCTTACGGGAATTCAATAGTAACTTCCAAGTGGCTTTATAAACTCAAGCTTGTAGTTGATGGAAGTATTGAAAAGTATAAAGCAATATTTGTGGCCCATGGTTTCTCACAGAAAGAAGGGATAGACTATGATGAGACATTCACTCCTGTGTCCACGTACAATACTATTTGAACCATAATTTCCCTTACTTCAGTTTTGGGTTGGAAACTTCACCAGATGGATGTGAACATTGCCTTTCTCAATAATGAAGTTGAGGAATAGATTTACATACAAAAACCTGAGGGGTTTGTAGTCCATGGGAAGGAGTACCACGTATGCAAACTTAAGAAAGCCTTGTATGGGCTTAAACAGGCCCCGATGGCTTGGTATTCTAGGATTGATAGCTATATTCAGAGTTTAGGATTCTCCAAAAGCATAGTTGATCCCAACTTATACTTCAAGGTTGTGAAGAACCAACCATTGATCTTGGTTCTCTATGTTGATGACTTGTTCCTCATTGGATAGGAGAAGCAAATAGCTTGGTGCAAAAGGGAGCTCACTTCTGAGTTCGAAATGAAAGACTTAGGTCTTATGCACTATTTTTTTGGTCTAGAAGTTTGGGAAAGGAAAGATGAGATCTTTCTTTCACAAGGAAAGTGCACCGTTCGTGTACTGCGAAGATTTGGTATGATGGACTGTAAGTCCATGTCTACTCCAATGATGTCTAATCTAAATAACTACATGAGTTAGATTTTGAATCAGATCTAGTGGATCCTACTATGTATAGATAGCTCATTGGTTCCTTGATGTATTTGATACATTATAGACCAGACATATGTTATGCCGTGAGTATCTTGATTCAGTTCATTTCTGAGCCAAGACATAGAGATTGGGTTGCTTCCAAGAATGTGCTTAGATACCTTTGAGGTACTATTGCTTATGGACTCATATATGGTTCCAGTGGTGGAGTGATGCTACTTGGATATGCCGACTCTTATTGGGGTGGTAGTATTGTGGATCGAAAGAGTACATCCAGGTTTTGTTTTAGCTTGGGATCATTTATGATCTCTTGGTCCGGTAGAAAGCAGGGCTCCGTAGCCTAGAGTACTATAGAAGTAGAGTATATTGAAGCTAGTACCATATGCCAAGAATCTATGTGGCTTAGGAAGATACTTGTTGGGTTGTTCTGTGAGAAGCTTGATACTGTTGTCATTCGCTCTGACAATCAGAGCTTCTTTAAGCTCTTAGAAAACCTTGTGTTTCATGACAGATCAAAACAAATTGAGATGAAGTATCACTACATCAGAGACATGGTCTAGAGAGGTGCCATAAGACTTCAGTACATTTCTATTGGTGAGCAGATAACAAATATGTTGACTAAGCCTTTGTCAGTGGCGAAGTGTAGGTACTTCTGAGAGAAGCTTGGCATGGCAGAGAATGCCTCCCTCGCTGAGAGGGAGTGTTAAAGTTACAACATCATGAGTCATTCTCCAAGTCAATATTGTGTCAATATTGTGCCTCGTTTGTCGAGGTAGTTCCTTGTAGGAGACTGAGTTGGACTTAGGAAACTTGGATAAGAATCTTGAGTTGGAATCAAGAATTGATTAGCTTCATGTGTTGAGGCAACTGCTTTGTATTCCAAAGTGATAATGTTGTACACTCTTGCTAGTCAAGGCTAAGGTCTTGTGTGTCAAGATAGATCCTCATGTGTTGAGGTGGTGCTTTGCATGTCGAAGCATGAATGGTGTGTGATGTACTACTAACCATGGTTGAGCTATTAAGTCTCCTCTAGATACTGGCCACCTCTAGAGTGAATTACTTTAGGATATAACCACTTGGAACAATAATAGAACAATATGATCACATCATTGGGAAAATATCCTTAGTATATTTGATATGATAATTAATTAAGCTAGCACATGTGGACCATGCAGCTAATACAAGAGATAAAGATAAGATGTGATAAGATATGATAGATTTCAAATTGCACATAAAGACTTAAATTAAATAAGAGAGAATTCGAATTGTTAAACTTCAATGATATTAACAAAGAAGACTTCAGTCAATCAAAGGAGAACTCGAATTGTTCACTACAATGATGTTAAGAAGAAAGACTTCAGTTAAGATAGTTAACTAAGTGATAACAAAGAAGATCTAGTTAACTAAGTGTTTTGCATGACGACACTTGTGTTAAACTAAAAGATGACACTTGAGTTGCGACACTTGCATGACAACACTTAAGCTAGCCACCTAACTAAGTTGGCAAGCATTCAGTTAAAGGGAAAGTTCATATTGAAATCAGTACTATGAGTTAAAGCCATTGCATGAGAAGTGGGGCACACTTTTCCATGCAAGATTGATGTCTCCAATGTTGGAGCAAATTCCTTTGAAGTAAATTTGTGCATGTGACCAATATCAGCGAATTGGTTAAGTGGAGAATTATTATTATAAGTCTATCTTCTTTATCTATCTCTCATGCTATGTAAATTGCACCAGGAGTGCTTGATTTAAAAGACATTCTCTGCTATCTATCAATATACTAAGGAAGGTTTTGTTGGGGTTTTCTCCCTCAAATCATAGAGGGTTTCCTCTGGGTAAATTTATGTGTTGAATGTGATTGCTTATGTTCATGATTGTTATTTGATTTCAAGTACTATTGTATTTATGTATTAAAGATAAAAAATTAATAGGTTATACAAATTGTCTATCCCTTAGTCTGTTCGTTCGGAGATTGAAGTTGTGGAGTAAGACCTTTGGTAGGAATTGGATGAGGATAAGCCCTAGGATGAGTTATTCTTGCTTGAGCTATGGATCCAGGACCCTGGGATGTGTCATGCTAGGAATTCCTTGCTCGAGCGGATGGTCTCCCTCTATTGGATCATGAAAGGTCTCCTTGGTTATGTGCCATTGGAGTAGGAGGAGAAAGAGAAGGGAGATGATGTTCATGTCCAGTTCTGGAAGGAACTGTATGCGGACACTAGAGTGATGCATATGAAAATTGATGTCATTTCCAAAGAATTGGGAATCCCTTTCCTTCCATGAATGGGGGTTGATGGTGCTTAGGTCGAGGTGGCGCAGGCAAGACGAGGAGGCCAGTCGGGTGATATCCTGCTTGACGGAGATGGTGTTCCCTCTGTGGTTTTCCTAGTTCCATAATGGTTATGCATGTTGCTTAGGATTTTTGGTGTCATTATGTTTTTGTATGGGCTATACAGTGTTGAGGGACGATGACCTAGTTTGTAGGATCTTTCAATATATTGTCGGTTTAGTAGTAATGTGTCTGATAATGAATGTGTAGATGGGTTAAGGATTGAAAGGGTTTGTTTTGCTTAACTAGTCAAAAACTAGTATCGAGTCTGATAAACCTGTGGAAGTCTATTAATGCCTTGTTTTCTCCCACAAGAAAGGGGCAATTTTGGGTTTGTTAATTGATGGGGTGAACTTAGACAGGTCGAGTAAGCATTTTGTTTCGGTTGGGTAAGGATTTGGAGCTATCTGCAGGAAATTGTAAAACTCTTATTGAATTTTAATATGTAGTTGACTTATTTACAAAATAAAAACTCAATGAAAAATATCAATCCCTTGAAGAGGATGATCTAGAGGAGGAGTGATTATCTAAGAAAATGGGAAGAAAAACATACAAAGAGAAAAATATAAGAAGCAATTAACAAAGAGAAAATTATAGATTTTCAATCCTCCATTGAGAACATGCGCATTGGAAACAACAAGCATATTGATCAAAATCCTAGGAATGTAGTTTATGTTAGAACCAGGAGGTACACATACACCCCCTTAAGTTAAATAATGATAGTGACGTCTTGGAATAGTGAAGGGAAAGGGAGTAGGGAAAGATCAAATCTATGAGCGAATTTTGTGATCTAAAGGCCCTATTATCCTTCTAATCCAAGAAGAAAAACTCCAATATTTGGACATTTTGGAAGTAGGTGAGAAGAATTGGAATGATAGTGAAGGATTAGTGATAATCTCTAGAGGATCATGGAGAGGACTCTTCACAACATAGAAAAAATGATATTATAGAACTAGAGCAAGTCCAGAAAAAACAACATTGGATCTACTCATATTCGAAATGTTGACAATTTGGTAAGCAGTACAAGATCTTTAACATTTATGCACCAATGTATTATAGAGAAAAACAAGAGTGCTGCTTTAGATTAGAAGAGATGAAAGATAAGCTTGGCATAGCACACACGATACTTGTAGGAAATATCAATATGTTTCTAAGCTTAGTGGAGAACAAAGGAGGAAGCATAATCAGAGATCAATTTAGAGAACAAGTTGAATATATAAAAACAGATTGGGACCTTATTCACATCAAGCCCAAGAGAGGAAAGTTCACCTAGTCCAATTAAAGGTTGTGGGTAAGCCATATTGTTGCTCGACTTCAAAATAGGATGTAGTAATGGGATGCACAAGGGATCAAACTAACTAGTTGATTAATATTAATAAAATATGTCATTTCAGGTCTTCCAATATACTAATTCTCAACCATGTTAGCAACCACAAGAATCTCTTCACAAATTGAAATGGCAATCGAGAAGTTCTTATGGCAGGGAGGAAAAAGTAATTTTAAAGAATTTCATGTTATCAATTGGGCCATTGCATTGTCCCCTCTAAATCATGGTGGCTTAGAAATCAAGGAGCCAAAGCTAATGATCCAAACTATGGGGGCTAAAATATTATGGCACCTCATCTTCATTTGCTCATCCTGGTGGAAGGCTGTGATTGTTGAAAAATATATGGAAGATTGCATCAATATCTTGGACAAACCATTTCTTGATTAGGAGATCCATCACATGGAAATTGTGTAAGGCCTCAACCTCCTTAATTCAAGACAATATTTAACGAGTTCCCAACAATGGTAGTAAGATCAAAATCTAGGAGGACAATATTAATATAAAACAACCCCTCAACCAAATCCAAGAGTTGGGCGAATTAAAAGCATGGATGGATAGTAATAATATGCAACCACTTTATGACATCTCTAAATGGGATGAGAGTGACAATTGAAAGAAGTGGAAAATTCGGATACACCAAACAATATTGAATATCATTAGCATAATCTTACTCAACATCTTAGGGGCACAACACCTCAATGTAAAAATGTGGTTGAAAGCAAAGGTTGGGGCCTTGAGGATGGAGAATTCCCAGCTCCAAATGTGTACAATATGCAAATTGAAGCTAAACTTCAGTGACCGAGATATATAATATTGCTTACTATTTAGGAAGGTGATGCTCTTCCTAAATTAAAAATATTTTGTTAGACATTAACCCATGGGAAAATCATAATTGTTGAAAACTTAAGGAAGAAAAGAATACATGGTCCATCAAGGCACCCCTATTGTAAAGGTGATGAAGAAACATACCTTACTTATTCTTTGAATGTGAGTTCTATAAGAATGTTTGGAATTATGCAAATGCAAATATGGAGACACATGTAGTAATGCCATAGTACTCTAGAGAGGGAATTATCATATTTCTTTCCAAGATAAAGCCCTCCTCAAATGATGTGGAAAGCTTTATCGTTATTTCTAGTCTTGAAAACATGGGTGACCAAAAACAAGTTTGAATTCAAATAAGAGGAAATTGAACCCAGAAGGATCATCCCCTAAGCGATCGGGCTAATGGTTGAATCATTAAAGTAAAAAATAATGCTAGCACAAAGTGATTCACTTGTTGAGGTTGAAGATCAAAATTTGTTAAATAACTTTTCTTCTAGGAGGGCATACATAACTATACTTAAAAAGAGAAACTCCAAAAAAATGACAAGATGGAAAATATGAATTCATGACAACAATTTCATCAATGGATGCATAACAAACATAAATATGCTTTTTTATGGTGCTTCCAAAAGAAACCCAGGGGTGGTAGGTACGGGGGGTGGTTCTTTATGACCCAATGGAAATCATGTAGCTTCTTTTGCTTGGGGGTTTAAAAAAAAAAAATCTAAAATTTAAAATTAACTATTGATTTGATAATTTTAATAAATTTAATAAAAACTTTATAAAAACCTTAAAAAAAATAATTCTCTTGAATAACAATATTTTAAATCTTATAATTGCACTGAGTGAAACGAGGTGCTCTACAGCCCAGTATAGGGGAGATGTTCTAATGTGTATGTACCGTTACATCTAATAAAACGTAAAGAGTAATTTAAAGTAAAAATAATTTTTTTAATTAAAAAATAATTAAAAAAATTTATGTCAGCTAAAATATTATGAAAAGTAATTAAAAAATAGATATTCGTTTATAAAATAAAAACTTAAAACTTAAACCCGAATCTATAAATCAAGAAACATCATATTTCTTGAGTTTAAATTTAAAAAAATAAATACACCTCAAGAAATTGGATCCCTCTCGGTGCTTGATAGATACGGGTTTAAGATAAATCTATGCTGGTTAATAAATTTTGATTTAAATTTTTTTTAAACGAGTCTTAAAAAAATGTAGCTTTATGAATTTCTAATTTTTGGTTAGATAACCTCCTCAAAATTAATTATTAATTTAATTACTCTAAAAAGAGTTTTTAAGGGATTATTATTGATTAATTTAATAATCTAAATTAAACTTCGGGACTTTATAAACTTACAAGATTTATAGAACTTAGCTAATCATTAAATTAATATATTTTTAATAATAAAAATTTTAATCATTAAATATTAGATAATTATAATAAACTAAATTATAAACCTTTTTATGACGATTAAATAAAAATTAATTAAAAATGAATTTTATTTCAATAATTGAAAATTAGGAAATATTTTAATAAAAAATTTTATAACCCAAATAATAGTTATGTTAGGTTTAATATTAACTTTGAATAAGTAATTTTAATTAATAATTAAAATTAATTTAATTTATTAACTATAGGCTATTTACCTATGAAAAAACAAATTATTAACTTATTAATTTCTCTACAAATAATTACAAATTAATTAAAGACTAATTAATATTGAATTATTAAAAACTAATTAAAAATAAAAAAATCTAAGCAATTAGGTGTCGGCTAAACTAATAAAAAATTTAATTGAATATAATCTCATACTTATTAATGCTATCTTCTGTACCTAATTTAACCTTGAGACACTCTCTCCTGATGATGAGCCCTACTTTGTGGCTCGAAATGTTGAGAAGAATTTCCAACTAACGTTGTCTTCCTCTCCACCATCTCCTTAGCCCTTTGTTAAGGCCTTCTATAAACAAAAATATTGAGCATAAAAGATGTCATAGTGTTTGGGGATTCAATCACAATCATTTGACATATGGTTTCAACTCTCTCCCACATGACCTAGATCTCGACAGAACCATCTCAAGTGTTAAAGGATTCAAGCTCAACTTCAATTCATTGGATATCTTCCACAACCGTGGGATGTTGAACTCCATTGTTGATGAAATGGCCAATAGAGAATGTCGATTCCCTTATGGAAATGTGGGAAAAAGAGGATGCATGGGGTATTGTAATTTACCCTAAGGATTCACAACCATTAATCAAATCATGAACACAATTAATAACATAGATTAGTGGTGATCTCGTAATTATGTGCAAGACATAGTTAATGAGCTTTAGTCTAGTCATGCTCTTCATTTGACTTCTCACATGCTCGATGTTATAAAACCTTTAGTGATGGGATGGTTGGATACATGTGAGTTTAACCCCACCCATTGCAATTTCAATCCTAGTTCATACCTTTGTTTCCTTGGAAATTTAGCGGGGCTCCTTTGCTTTAGGGATGAGGAAGGTTCCTATGTAGGCCAATATTTTATTGCATTGTTCTTGTCTTCATTTTGGGGGTTCCTTTGGTTTGTGGTGATCTTCTCTTGCCCCTCAACTCCCATAAAATCACCCACACCTTAGATTTGTTGCATCCCCATCTACAACCTTAAGAATTGGATGGGTATTTTCTCTAGCAAGTTTTATAAGGTATCCTTATTATGGCATATAATTTGTGTTATCTTTGTTTCTATAGTTACAAGTACCCAAGCTTTTATATCATCGACCTTGACTCAAGGGACACTTTTGATGGGCATTGGTGTTACATGAAGATTTTAGTTTGACCAGTATGGGATTTGAGGGGGTGTCTCTATTGGAAGGAACATCTACAAGGATGGCTTATTCTCATAGCCAATCCAATAGATGCATTCACTATGAACATTCAAACATGACAAGGGAGATTCAAAGGTGTGAAAGGCACTATGATGATTATGAAGAGAATATAGCAATGGTCCTAAGAAGATGGGAAGCACAATAAAAGGAATAGGAGCTAAACAATGTAAGGGAACTCAAGGAAATGAGGAGATGACTAGTTATGATGAAAGAGAAACTAGAAAAGCATGAGGACAAATTAGTTTATTTGGATGTAGGAGAAGAATGTCAAAAGTAAAAGCTTGAAGAGGAATTAGCTGCAAAAGTAAAGGATCTACAAGACAAAGCCTCCATATGGAATTGGAACGAAGGATGAGGTTTGAGGAGCTCATAAACTCTATCTCTCATGAAGCTTCAATGGGTTCACCTCAAGTGGATGCTATGGAGGAGAAGAAATGGAATATAAATTATAGAATAATGGATTATAGGACCCTTCCTAGTTGACAACTACAGTAGGTTAGGGAATGCTTGGAAACCACGACCTTGTTTAAATTTCTTTGTTAAGTTATCATTTTTTTTAATTTGCTTTTCTATTAGGTCAATACGTAAGAATGTATACCAATCACAGTATGAATCATACAAATAGAGTAGCTAGAATATGAGAATATGGTGATAACATTTTGAACATGGCTCATTTTTTGGGTAATTTTTAAGTGTTTTATGTCAAAAATTGTGTATCATTAGGCTGTCCAGTGAGGCCGCGATCCCTTTTTATATTAATATCGCCAATAACCATTCTTGTTAAAAAATGTTGTGCAAATGGTTGGAAAGACTCATAAAGAAGCATTGGTGTTGGTTTCTTGGTCAATATTTGAGTGGACCACCGAGAATTTGTTGAAGATCCAGTGGTATGACTATAAGTTGACCTAAGTAGTTTATTTTAGGTACAAGGGTGGTGTGGAATGCTCTGCCTTAGAGTTCATGGTTGAGTGTCATCGTTCATTGACCAAGGCACTAGATTTCTTTAAGAATAAATTACACGAATTATTGGTTGAATAAATACCAATGTGGATAAAATCATTGATGATGGAATGGGGTATGCTACCAAGCCCTATTGTAGGAGGACATGGTGGTGAATTCGATGCCATAAATTGCTTAATGGATCAGTGATTGTAAATGTAATTGATTTTGAAAGAGAACACCAAAAATGACAACAAAGGCATGTATAGATAACAAATAACTAGTGGCAAGAAGAAATGGAAAAAGATCCACTTCAAGTAAGAGTTGTCAAGGAAAATATATGGTCCTAAGATGAATCTAGAGTGTGGGATGATGCAAAGGATGATAGAAGTGGGAGAAAGAGATTTGGCTAGCCTTGAAATAGGTGATCATGAAAGTGTGGTTATACTAAGAATTCGAGATTTCAAAGAAGTGGAAGGAATTTCTAATAAATTGAGATGGTAGATGCATACTAATGCATGGGATGTAGATACTTGGATAGCAGGTGTAGAGTTGTTGGTTGAGCTTGCTAACTAAGCATCATTGTGAAACTAATGGAAGAGCATAATTAAGAAGAGGTATTTGAAGATGCTTGCGAGTTTGCACCATTTTGGTATTTGGACCCTCCAGAAATCCATGCCACCAAGGATGCAAATCAAAATAGAAGTGAAGACAATCTCTCTTGCATCCTACCCCTTACACCTTTTGATTTTTACCAAAATTTTGTGGTTGCTGTTGTGAAAAACATAAGTGCGTGTTTAATTAGTAGTTCAAGCATTCTTTCTACAATGGTTTTGAACACCATAAGTGTGATTTTTAAAGGAAATCATATGTTGTCTTCAATATTGTCCAATTCTATGAATGTTGTTTCCAGAGCATCATCGATTCCGAGCTGCATCAATTCTACAACAACTAGGACCATAGGGATTTGTTTTAGTTGAAAGTCGACAAAGAATGATGATAATGCAACTAAATGAGTAATATTCATGGCCGCCTCTATTCCATTGTATATGTAGCAAAGAGGTAAAGAAACACTAGTTTATTTGTGATGCCATCTGGAATGCACAAAGAACCACATACATGACACATTTGTTGGAATTCCAAACAACATTACTAGTAATATAGATGCAATTATACATGAAGTGTAAGAAAAGTGTTCCCACCCCACATGACATGAATTTGGGTCAACTAAGATAAAACTTTGTGAAGGGGATTCAAAAGTTGAAGTTAGGACAACATAGCATTGTAGAGGTAAAGGAGATTAAGAAAAATGTTGTAAAAACCATTTGGCAGTATGACCAATAGTTTCGAGACTTGATGAGTCAGCTGAGTTACCCTATCCAAGAGGTGCGATACAGGGAATGGTTTATCAGTGGGCTGTTACTTCACTTACAGATTTGTTGTTGCAATAATGATTGTTGACATAGTGGGAACTTTGGAACTTGCAATGTGGTTAGAGTCTATCATTGGATTGGCTAAGCTTTGGTTCCATGTTTTGATTGAGGGTTAGCATAGTTCCAATACTAGGACCATAGGGATTTGTGTTAGGACAAAGAATGATGATAATGCAACTAAATGAGTAATATTTGTGGCAGCCTCTATTCCACTGTATATGTAGCAAATAGGTAAAGAAACACTAGTTTATTTGTGATGCCATCTAGAATGCACAAAGAACCACATACATGAGACATTTGTTGGAATTCCAAACAACATTACAAGTAATATAGATGCAATTATACATGAAGTGTAAGAAAAGTGTTCCCACCCCACATGACATGACTTTGGGTCAACTAAGATAAAACTTTGTGAAGGGGCTTCAAAAGTTGAATTTAGGACAAAAGAGCATTGTAGAGTTAAAGGAGATTAAGAATTTTTTTGGAAAAACCATTTGGTAGTATGACTAATAGTTTTGAGACTTGATGAGTCGATTGAGTTACACTATCTAGGAGGTACGATACAAGGAATGATTTATCAGTGGGTTGTTACTTCACTTACGGATTTGTTGTTACAATAACAATTGTTGACATAGTGGGAACTTTGGAACTTGTAATGTGGTTAGAGTCTATCATCGGATTGGCTAAGCTTTGGTTCCATGTTTGGATTGAGGGTTAGCATAGTTCCAATACTAGCTGACCACCTTGTTTGATCAGGTTCAAGAGTTAGCAAAGGAAAAGTAGAGTTAATGAGAAGTAGTGTGGTGCATGTTGTGCAAAACATAAAGTGATCCACATAATGATTACCCCATGTTCTAGAGATATACCATTGTGGTTCATAAATCCATTTGTAGGCAAGGTAGATGTGGGATCTATGAAATATGATGGAATCCAAGTCATGATCCCAACCATTACCTACTAATGTAGAAATATAATAACACTACAATAGAGGTACATTATGAGTTTTGTAGGGTAAACACTCACCATGCAAGATAATTATTGTGAATTGTCCACATTTACCAAGATATTTAAGAAGAATTTGCACACAATAGAGTTAGTCAGGGTTGAAAATAGAGGGTAGAATCAAAACCTAGATAATTGAGCATTGTGGAACAATGAAAATCATCCTCCACCATGGTGCTAAAATTGTAAAAAGAAAGGGAATATTGCATGCAACTAACTGTAGTTATATAAGCATCATTGTGGTGAATATCAAAAGACTAGGCATAACATTGAGGATTGTCTAGAGAGGATTAAGAAGTGGGAGGCGTGGGACATGAAGTATTGTATTGTGAACATGGGAAATTCAAAGTTTTAGATCCTTGGTGGTGATTTGGTGGGTACATTGAGGGTACGATGTAGATGAAGCAATCATTGTGTAGAATAATGTTGTTTGTATAGATAACAAGTGAGGTAGGGTTTGTAAAACTGAAACAATGGATGGTTTCCACTCTAATTCTAGTTTTTCCACATTGGAGTAATATTTTTTTATGTACATTTGGATGCATCTAACATTGCACTAGCCAATTTTTTACCGCAATTTAGGGAAGGCACACTAGGTCACCTGGTTTGCTTTGAAATCAAAAAATGTTATGGGCTAACTATAATTACATTGTCAAGGAACGAGAAGGATTGGCCATGGTGTATATGCTCAAGAATTAAAAAAATTATCTCCTAAGTTTCCCTTTTTAGTTTTTCATCGATAACTTTGCATTGAAGAATTTGGTCAACTAGCTAGTGTTGGAGGCTTGGTTTGGTCAATAGACACCATTATTCAAAGAGTTAAATTTCAAATCAATTGTGAAGCTAGGGAAGTAGAACATAGGGCATGATCATCTTTCCTAGATACAAAATGGGTAAAGCGTAGAGATAGTTGATGAAATGCCTGATGCAAAACTTTTTTTCACATAAAATTCATTCCTCAATTCTTCACAAATATCATTGAATTCTTTAGTTTAGGTTCGATGCTTTAGGATTATGATTAATGATAGCGATGATAGCCGGTGAGCTTTGGTAATGCTTGGTATTGAGAACCAAGATGTACTGGATTCTAAAATTTAATTATCAACCAAGGTACATGATCTTGTGAAGCAACCTGGACTATATATGCATTTCAGATCTTATCTTGATGGTGATGTATCATCTAGTCTCTACTCTACTAACTATGAAATCATGTAGCAATTACTTCTACGAGCTTATTCAACTAGATCAATCCAATATACATAACTTTTCAGATAAGTAGTGCAGAAAAATAATGGAAATCAAACTTCTAATTACTTTGAAATAAATCCTAATCCTATTCCTTCCAATCATCCAACTGTACTGCTACAATTCAAGGCATACAGACTAAAATCAATAGGTGACACGCTAATAATGATGAAAACCAAACTTCTAATTACTTAAATTAAATCCTAATCTTATTTCTTCCAATCATCCACCTGTACTGCTACAACTCAAGGCATACAAATTATAATCAATAGGTCACACACTAATAATAATAAAAATAAAATCATGAAGTGTAATCAACTTATCAATGGTTAGAAACTACAGAACCATGTAACAACTAATCTAATGCATGCACGCGAACTACATGAAATATATAGAGTATAATGAATGTGATAAATGGAGCTACGTGAAACATAAATAATAATGTTAATAAATGGAGATACAACAAATATGAGCAACATGATAATAAATAGAACGATTTCAAGACATACACTCACAACAAAATTTGACAACCATGAAGCAAATAACAGATAGGTGAGATCCTCCTATGTTGTAGAGCGGGCCCTCACCGTGCAACACTGGTCACCTTTTAATCAACACACAATTTCAGTATTCAAATATCAAATTAAACCGGATTCGATTCTTCCCAAAAATAATAATCAAATTCAAAGCTAGAGGTTCTCAATGTTTAGCCCTCTTTTATAAAAAAATCCTAAATCAAGGGACGGTTGCCTCCTTGCATGGAAACCGAAAATAAGATTATAAATCAGTTTTCTTTAATACTACGAGTTGATGTCCTTAAAAAGAGATACAACAATAATGCATGATCAAAATAGAAGGGAAACAATCCTGTAACATAAATGATCATGTTGGATTCAATTGAGTGTCTTGGCATTGTGTTGTTGGTTGTGTGTCACTGGTCTTCGCCAACTGTATCTGGAAAAATGGATTAAGCCCTTCTATTGCCAAAAAAATGGTAAGCGAGTGACACATAGAAGTTTGTCCTCAACTGTTGCAGATGATTTCGTCAACAATTGTGGTAAAAGGGTTCAGCAGTAGGAATTCATCCTAGCCTGCATATGTAAAACAAATTATTCCATAGTCACATATATCTGTGGTTGTTGGCTAAGTTTTGGAGTACAAGCTATTTATTTTAGCATAAAATAAGAATGCACTTTATAACATCTCCATAAGGAAAGGATATGAAAGGAATGCTTGGAAATGGTGGGAAAGGACAAGGAATGCGACAGAATAACCATTGAGGATAGTGCAGGGAATTGATATTTTACCACTCTCATAAATAGCTAGTGGTACACACTGTGACTATCGATTGATAGTAATATAGTTGTGTAAATTGGAAACATATGGGGTTCTAGTAAGATGCTTGTTGGATCATGATCAACTAGTCATAATGTGGTAATCCCATGATGGCCAAGTTGATTGACACTATGGGGGTAAGGATATTGCATGAAAGGTGTCGTGCACAAGACTTTGGTGGCCAATTTTATGTATAGATACCACAAAATATGCAAAGCAATGTGATGTACTGTAGTGCATGGGATGGTCATCGACCCAAGATAAAACATTGATGTAGCCCATTGTGGTCAGACATCCACATCAAGTAGTGGACATTATTGGTATTATTCATATACTAACACACTATCCAGGGGCGAGGTATAATATCAATGCAATTGACTATTTGACAAGATGGATAGAGGTTGTCCTAACTCGAGATTGCTTCGTGAAGATTGCATCAATATTCGTTTTTGAGAATATTGTCATCTATTTTGGATGGCCACATAACCTCACTAGTTATCAAGGTCAACATTTTAATGGTGGTGTAGTGAATACATTGTTAAAGGAATTCACGATCCATCACCACTAGACTACACCATATGATCCATAGGATAATGACACAGTGGAGGCATTCAACAATATTTTGGAACTCAGATAGACCAATCAATGCTTGGCCAATAGGGATGTTTGGGATGAAATAATTAGTGTTTCTATTGGGCCTAAATTACTACATGAAAAACCTTGACTAAGTAGATATTGTCCAACTTGGTGTATGGAATGGAGGTGGTGATGCTACTAGAATATTTGATATTGAGCATGTAGGTATCCATTGCTATGCATGTGTCGAAAACACAATAGTTACATGATATACTACATATGCTAGTCGAGTCAATAGTGCATAGGTTTATGGAAAGTTACCATCAAATGGTATGGACAAGATGTTAGAATGAATGGCACAATAGGGATACCATGAATAAGCACTAAACAAAGGGGTCTTGTGCTAATGTATGATGCCAAATTTTAGAAAACTTGCATAAATTAAGGATGCATTGGCATGGATGCAATAAAATTATGCAGATAAGTAGTGAAGGCATAGTCCAACTCACACAATTAGATGGCTAGGTGATAAAGCATCACGTGAATGGTGCATGCTTAAATTTTTGTACAACCTTAACCTAATTAGAACCAACCTAATTTATGGGGTAGAGTCAGTGTAGCATAGTAGAACAAAATCATTCATTTTGAACAATTTAATTTCAACAAGTAAATTTCAGCAATTTTGATTCTGGTGCTTCTGATTCACCTTTAAATTTGTGTTGTTTATTGCTTTGTAGTAAATAGCATAGCAAATCCATAGTTACACATGGATAACAATACTCCCGTGGAGCAAAGCTCTAGCAAATCTCTATGGTGAGGGTGTTAGAACTTGGGATCTATAAATGGGATGGAATAGATGTCGTAGGAACAAGGGGAACTTTGGCGCTAATGGATCGTAAAAATGGAGATGTGTATGGATAGAGTAAGGTGTCTGTGAGAAATAAGTCTTTGCATCGGAAATCTAGACATAGGGTTTTATGGAAATAGTCGAGTCTTGTCACCATTGATGCAATTGTGGGTGGGTGGTGCTAAAACATGATTTTAGTGGTTTTAATGTTGCATATGCCACACTTGAGCTAGTTACATCACGTTTATGGTCCAAAAATCCACTACAAGAGGAATCTCTTGTCCTACATTGATTATTAGATCTAGAGAGGATTTGTAATTGATTTAGATCAAATGGGCGATACAGGGCAGATATCAATGATAAGGATGGCACATTTGGTCAATAATGTTTTTCTTGATAAAATAGTTAAAGCATAGCTTTTGAGGTTGAAATTTTAGCAACGATTCTTATCATTTGGATGCATATGATGGAAGAGTTGTAAGAGTTTAAGAGTTCTAAATGCACAACATTGAAACTAGAAATTTCACAATGGGATTTTCTTGTAGTTGATCACCTTCTCATAGTGGGAATTGATAGACATGGAACTTCCATAATGGGATCCTGAGGCCAAGTTTGTTATTGCATTGTATTTGTGCCACTCTTTTTGAATCAAACTCAAAGAGTCATTTTGGAGATGAAAAATTAGGATGTAGGGATATATTTGTGTCAAACTTCTTTGGATCAAAAACATGTTTTTGCATCAATTTAGAGTTGTTATGATTTATTTTAGTGTTGTTGTGAGTCCACTTAGCAACATGTTGACATTATAGTTTATTTTACTAGCATTGTAAATTAGCATCAAACTACATATTTTTTACATCAATTTTGCGTCTTCTGAGCATCATATTACTTCGTTTATGCACTGTTTTAGTGTCATTTTGTTGATGTAATTATATATTTAGAGTTGTTATTATGTTGTATTGAAATCACTTTAGTTACTACAGATTTACTATTTCATATTAATGTCATAATGATGTTTGTTTTAACATCACAATTATGTGTTTTTTTTTGTAAAGCTGCATTAGTATATTAAATCCGAGAATTAAAATTTACATGTCTATTTGCAAGCTGGGGTGGCCTGAGGTAGTGAAGCCACCATCCTAGATGCTCAAAAATGCTGAAAAAACTATTAACATGACAAAAAAACCCATATAGGGAAACCCGACATAATTGTAGTTCTGGTTATGATTCAGTTCATACATAACATTCGTAATTATATGACTAAAAAACAAACAGTAAAGTAAATTGAAACAGAGAAGCTGAGTGTCACAAAAGTAACCCGGTGCGACCGTGTTCATCCTAGGAACTTGCTTCTGCATAAGGAAAGTCAGGCGTTTCCTCCACGATGGGGCAACCACCATAAAAATCGTCGTCTAGGCTTTGAGTGGGGAGTTTTGGAGACTATGGATTTGCGCTGCAGCCTGGAGAAGCATTTCCCTCCTCCTGCTCCCGAGTTCCTTTGTACTGCAATGGGCCCATGGTGGAAGGCACCGAGAGGGGGGGAGGATGTAAGGAGGCTCCCAAGGAGGCTTCGGCTCCAAGGTGACCACCATCAGTGGCTGCGGGAGCACCACTAATAGACGAACCACCAACGTGCCCGACATTCCCGCCAATATGAGCTTCCTGCTGCAGACCATCAAGTTCATTGCTGTGACCCAGGGAGTAGTTTTCCCAAGCAAATCTAGAGTCCAGACTTTCGAGTCGTTCCCCCCGTTTGACTAGATTGGTCCTAATTTCCATAAGCATGGCCCTGTTAGCATTCCGATTGGTCGTCATTTCCTCCACAAGGGTGCTTATCATGTTTTTTATCAACCAGTAGTAGTTAATTCTTTCTCCTTGCTGCTAAGAGGCATGAATTGCCGAAACTCTACACGCTTCCCAGCTATCAATTAGGTCGCAAGTCGATCCCAAGACACCTTTATCATAACCATCCATGGCTACCCAGTCATATTTATTTTTGGTGCTCCTACCAGCACCGCGCCTATTGCCACCCCTTCTCGGTGTTCCTCGTGGTCTCGTCATGGAGAAATTCCAACGGAGGACTACGCTAACCAGAGCAAGAGCAGGAGCTTTAGAGCTCGGCCGTGAAGCAGTAGGCTCGTCTGTGCATAAACAAAAACCTTTTCGGGCCATCATTCCCGCCTAATCTCTGCAGTTGAAGTGAATGCGCATGGATAGCACATGGGGGATGATGACGCATTAATGGGGTGGGTACCTCTCAACCCAAACTCCATTGTCGACGCGACTGCTTCAGTGCGGGGAGTAAATGCACCAGCTTGCATCCTTTTGGGTTGTATTAAACCTTCGCCACCACCTTGATCTATGTGTTGGCATGGGGCTCCTTAGCGACGTGTGCTCGAATCCACGTGCTCATTTTTGGTGGGGTGTCGACACGTGCTAGTTTCCGTGTCACCCGGATCTGGGGTAACATCACAATTATGTTGTTTTAGCATCAAAGTTGCATTATTAATGATTTTATTATTTTGATTAATTTAATTATTTAATATTATTAATTAAAGTATTATTAATTATTTGACTTTTTAAATTAATTTGATTATTATTGGTTATTAAAAAATTGTAATTATTATTTTTATAATATTTAAGTATTGATTAGATTGATGGCTAGTATAAGTCTATTTCACAACATACTAATCATGAAAAGGGTTGAAATTTGACAGGTCAATAGCCGTCATTTGCCATTTTACATGTCAAAATTCTGCCACTTCATAAAATTAAACGACATTAATGAAGTGTGGATTTTAATTTCACTTGTCATTTTGAAGTGCATTTTTATTTTTACACGCCATTAATATCTATGTCCCAAGCCTATATATATATATATATAAAACACACTCTTATTTTTTCTCTTTATATTTTTATTTTAATATGGAAATTTTGATTTTTGTCATGGTTTCATTGTCTCCCCTTGTTAGGTAAACCTAACTCGGTCATGGTTTTATGGGCCCATGGTAATTGCCCATTGTATTATTTGTGAAGTGTATTTAAAGGTTTATAGGATAAACCTTCTTTGTAATTATGTGTGTGCTTAGTTTAATCATTTTTTTTATGTTTTATTTGTTTATTATATTTTTGTAAACTTTTTATTTTTGTATTATATGAAGCAATATATGAGAATTAAATGTTTCATATAGTTATTATAAATATTATTAAAAAAAAATTCAACTATTATTATGATGGGTAAAATTAAGATTTAATGTCAAATGAAAGGCAATGTTAAAATTACCCACGACGGGTTCCATCTAGAAGACACCACGCGGAGGGGTAATGTAGTGGGGTGTTAATTAACATGTGTGGGGAAGGGAAGGTGGACACTCCCACCACCGTAACATTCATAACATTAAAATCCTTGTGATTTCCCTCAACATTGTTTGGTACCTCGCACAACTTGTCAATTGGTTCAGCGTACGACCTCTTGAGGATTTCATCATGGCGACTTTCATGGCCACCCATGCCAACAAGTTTTATGATGGGAAGGATGAAAACAAAAGGGGAAAATTTTCAAGGAAGGAAATCCATCGAAGGCCTTTCCTCGGTGGCTATCTGAATTGGTGGTGTCTCTGCATTATAGCCTCTGCTTTGTCTTCTACAACTTTGTTCTTCCTCCTTCGTCGCAGTGCTAGAACTCCTTCTTGTAGAGGGGATTCATGCATAGACATTGCAATGGTGCACACAAATATCACTTAGCGCATAACCAACAATAGCCCAAGGTGAACCCACATGATGAGGGCCACTAGGGAAATGGAGAGAGTCATACGCTTCTATGAGCAGAGGGTTATCCAGCAAGCTAAAGAGCGCTCTGTGCGCATGGAAATGAGGCGCAGGGACAGGCATCCCAGACCTTCGAACCAGAGATTAATTTAGGATTGGGGAGAATTAGTGAAGGACAAGGATCCTCCAAAACCAAGTCCCTGCATTTGTTCTAGACTATGAAGTCCCTCTTCTGCATGGCTTTCGATGAATGCATCTCTGGGATCATGCACGGAGAACAATTGGGATCCTCTGTCGAAGCTCGGTTGGTGACTGTGGAACATGGTATTTGACACTTGGGGAAAAAAATCAGGTTGTGGCAGACGAGAACATCAACCGTAAGTTCGACGCTCTGGTTAAGGAAATCCATGGGAAGGAAAGTTGTGACACCAAGTCTGCGACCTGCTCCTCGTTGCAAAACAATGAACCCATAACTGGTCTGGCGGCTGCTCCTAGCGAGGTAAAACGCGAAGCCCCTATCTCTAGCATGCTGTTGGTAATTCTCTCGGGTGATGAAACAAATTAGTTTGCTTTGGTTTTTTGGAAAAAGGCGTCTTCAACATGTTATCTGAACTCTTGGTTTGCCTCATTTTTAACTATGAAGGGCATAACCCTCGGCCTGTGCTCGACCACTATGACAATTTAGGACCTCAGACTGCCATGATAATGCTTTTAGCTATCTCTAGTTATCTTTGTTTACTGCATCCCTACCCATGCTTGAATTGCAAAACTTACAGGCCATAGGTTGTTTTGCTTCTGACATGTATAGTTTCAGTTTTTTCTTATAATGTAATATAATATTGAACTTTACAAAAAAAAGGAAATGTTAAAATAAAAAAAAACATCATATAAAAAATTCTTGACATGCAAAGTAGGATGTCAAATTTCAACCCCGATGACAACAAATACCATGTATATATTAGCACACTTCCCCACTAACATTCAATACTCTTACACCATGACTAGATCTAAAAATCATGTATCCATAAATGCAATTACGAGATTTTACCACACTAACTTTCAATCAATTTCACATCATGAAAGTAAAAAACCTTGGATATATAAACACAATGTTGAGATTTTAAATTAAATTGTAAAATACCCATGAATTTTTTGTGCATGTAAACATGTTGTACACTTTCACACTAGGAAATTTCAACTTTGTATACAACATTGCATGAAATAATAATAATAATAATAATCTATTTTCAAGGTCACCGCCAAGCGAGACACCAATTTGGTGTATGAGACCCCCTTGTTTGTGGGACAAGGGACCCGCCTCTGCACAATGACTTAACTGCTAAAGTCTATAGAGGTGTACATACCATACCCCCCTTTGGATTTGAACCTGTGATCTCCTAGGAGGAAACACATGCTCTTAACCGTTATGCCCACTTAGGCCTACTCAGGCTCTTAACATGCATATAAACAAAATAAATGAATTTGACATCGGAAGTTGATTGAAAGTTTATCAATGCCCTCAACATCTTTTAAATCCTCATCATCCTCACTCTGTAAAACCATAATAAAAGATCACGAATTCAATAAAATAAGAAATATGATATAGCAATTAAAAACATATAAGTTGAATTGTTATTAATACCCTTCCAATTCTTTGAGTCACCATTTTCATTATTAATATGGAAGAATATAATATATTTTAATTAATGAATGAACAACTACAACTATATATAAGCTAAAAAATAAACACATATTTAACAATTCATTACAATGGTTTGAGATACATATCTTCCACCATTCTTTTGTAACCCTTCCTTAGGGCGTACTTTAGTTCTTCATGAGTGGGCTCATGATTATAGTTGTTTAACTGTATTCAACAAGAGAAAACCATATTTAGTAATCACATATATTAAGCTAGTATATTAGCATAATAATGATATTATATTGATAAACTTACAAAGTTCCTTTAATCATAGATGTCCCAACTTGACCCTTAAAATGTGTAACAATTATCCATTCATGCATGTATGTAACAAAAGATAAGATCAATTAAGTTTACTAATGTTCAACAAATGACCACAGAAGTATGCCAATGGCGCTACAAGATTACATAAGAGAAACATAACAAGTTAAAAACATATCAAAATAAATAGTTGCAAGCATATCATAATCATAACTACAATATAATATTATTTATTACCTTTTTTTTTTTTTTGTGGTGTCTTAGGGTCCACTCTTTGTGCTTTGTACTCTTTGAAATCATTCAAGTTTTTTTTTTATGCATTTTAGTTAATATTATATGCTCTTTTTTTATAGTCTTTGCCTTGCTCAGTAAGCATTTTGATGTTCCTACTAAACTTGTTCAAAACCACAAAAAATGAAGCCACCTATAAAATTCAGGTGATACATAATGAATTAGAAACGGTGAAAGTCTAGAAACACAAGTGAGTACATAGAAGACTATTTCAAACATATCTCACTTGATATGATCTTTCCTCCTCCTAATAGTTTCAGAGAATTTGTGTAGGGCCCATTTATCACTAAATTGCAAAATTGGGAAATAGATGTTTTAATGTTTTTTGCTAACCAACACTACTTATTTCTATCCACTTTTTGTGGGTTTTTTTCGACCACTCCCTCCAAAATTTCATCATGGACAATTGTACCACTGCCAAAATGTTAAACCTTCCATTTAGTAGTAACTTGTATGTTGTCATAATTGAATGTCTTTTCTCTATCTTCCGTTGATGAAATGTATCTTCATCTCTACGGTATGTGTTCAAACATTAATATGCATGCTATAGAATGAATATGTGCCATGAAAAATGTAGTATATTGGATTTGATTACATTCTAAATTTCATGGCTAGCATGCTCAGATCTATTGCAACTAAGACCCCTGAAACTTTCACCCTATTGCGATGAATACAAGTAATCCATATCTAGGTGTCATCTCACTTTTTTAATTATATTATTAGAAATGGTGTATGCACTTTATCAAGATTTTATGTAACATAAAATAGACTACAATAAGTAATGATTAGAATTATAAACGCAACTCTTCATTAACTAAACATATACATTTCAATATTATATAATAATCATAAAGTATGTAAATGGTCTTCTTATTTTTGTTGTTGTTTGCAATTTTTATACCTTTCTTATGTCATGTTCCTCTCTTTCTCTACATCTAGCATCATTTGATAAACATTATATATATTATATCAAGATGCTTCTAAGTCACTTCTAAGTTAAGTACATAAACTCCATGTAATAAAAGATTTGCATACTTTGACATGAACATTGAAAATATACACCCATAAGATCAACATATGCATTGATACAAAAACTAACCCTCTAAATCAAAGACATGCATAAACTAACCCCATAACTACCTAAGCCACTCACCAACAAACATCATATCAGTCTTTTTGTTAGCCTAGTTTGTGTGAATTGTATTTTGATACGAGGAATTCATAGCGTGGAGGGTTTAAATTAGGGTACTAGTTATGATTGAAATTCTTTGCGAGATTGGATAATAACAATGTGGAAATGGTGTACATTCCAATATATTTAAGGTTGTGTTAGTATGCCATCTCAGATACATCTAATGAACACATCTCAAAATGAATTGTAATTATCTATCCCTTACCTTAGTTGACTAGGTGAATTAGACTATGCATCCATGGAAGGACGGGGAGAGGACGATTTAGACCAATTATTGGAAAAGTGAATTAAAATGTCATATCCTTGGTAAGGAGAGGGTTTTCTAATTCTCTTCAACTGAAGTTTGAATATGAGGTCAAGAAACCTCAAGGGTCATTTCATTGTTCCTACTTGAACCAATTCATTAGAGTTAGTTATTGTTTAATTTGACATACAAATACAAGCAAAAGTATTGGTATCCAAGTATGGAAACTAGTAAAAGATTTGCTATACAATAAGTGTTTTAATACATGGATTCTAACTCATCTTATAAAGGGATGATGTCACACCCCTGGCTAGAGAAGGCCCCGAGAACCTCTATCTCACCCATGGTGGAGACCATGGTTAGTGGCATGACCGGAGAAAAAGTGAGAGTTAGGTGTATTACCGGTTGGTGAGACCATCATTTGGTTGGGGAGCATGACAATAGATAGGTGGGCACCCTTGCTTGGACATGGCAAGGCGTTCCCACACCCATGGGAGAACACCTAGCACGAGAGGGGATCAAGTATATCGGGCAGGAGGAACATCACATCGGAAATGTCAAGGCCATGATTTGGGACATGGAAACATCGCTATAACAAATTAGACAAGAATCCCACGAGGATGGACCATGACCCATGCTTGGGTAGAGGCAATATGAATGGAAGATCAAGTGAAGCCCATGAGGATGGACCATGACCCACACTTGGGTAGAGATAAGAAGAAAGGAAGATTGGATGAATCCCACGAGGATGAGGTTGGATCAGAGATGGGTTGGTATGGGATCTCGCAAGGGGAGGCCAACCACCCACTAACACATCTTGGGAGATTGCAAGAGTGTAAAATAACCCACACTTGGGCTATAAACCAAAGAAGAAAAGTCGAACCAGAGGTGAAGAGACGTTTGGAAGGGAACAATATACCTCTTTCCTATCAACACACACACATATATAAGGGTGTTGCAAGGCAAAGGAACAGACAACAACTCAACACACTTCGCTCTCTCACGCAAGGAGGTGCACACTTCTCTTAGGAATGCCTAACTTGGGAAGAAAGCGAATGGAAGGATAAGGGCACAACTTAGATCGCGACATAGTGAAATAATACTAGCTATCTAGTGTGGTGACTTGTGATAGGTGCTACAGGAGCCGGAGCTGCGGCTGCGATAGGTACTACAGGAGGTGAACTTGTGGTTGTGACGGGGAGGCTGTTTGAATTGTTCTTTGAGATTGATTCCATTGAGGGCATGCTCTAAGAGAGTTGTGGGTTGTGGCATCCTCCTCATGTTGTAACCAAGTTTCTCTATACAATAAATGTTTAGGTGCACCCCATTGAGGTGTTTATACTTGTGTTGATCTTCATGTGTATTGTTATCTTGGTGTTTCATGTGCATGTCTCTAACTATAATGATTGTGACTAATTTAGCTAACACACACATATAATATTAAGTTGAGAGGAGTAGTCTATCAACTTTCCTCTAGGTTGGCCACGCCCCTAACAATAAAGTTTGGGCAGTGCCGCATGACCTAAGAGAGGAAACGAGGCTTCAGTCTTGGTTTGGACTTCTAGGATCGTGACAGTTGGTAGTAAAGCAGTTGGTGGGAACTTGCAACATTCGTAGGTAGAAGAATCTAGGAAAAAGTACATAAGTGTGCTTCGATAGAGGTGCATTTGGGACATAGCATGCATCGAAAGAGGTGCTCCCGAAAGAGCACCCAAAAGGCATAAATCTCTTTGGAGTGTGGGTGCAGCAGGATGGTGAGATTGTTGGGGTTTCCAGTGGCTTGTTGAAGTGAACAAGTCCTTGATGTGTGAAGAGGGTTGAACACACCTTGTGTTGCGACATGAAGAGTCATGGGAAGCCAAGAAGGAAGCTGTGACCAAGAGCTTGGAATAGTGGGGTTGTGAGATCCAACAATTGTTTAAAGCACATGCAACAAACTAGCTTGTAGAGGGAAGATTGGGTTCAAAAGTTGCAATCGATGGTAGACCAAGTGAAGGCTTGGGAGATTCCTAGATTGGGATTTCTCAATGTAATGAATGACACTCGAAAGAAGACAACACCGTAGCTGAAACCATCCGTGAAAGGAGGTAATAAGGCTAGTCATCTTCTTTGTGATGGGAACCACTTCACAATTGCTTGCGCATTGAAGGAAAAGTTGGAAGCACACTTGGAAGCATGCCAAGGGAGACCAACCATAGTGAATCCAACAACAATGGGAGAAGCCTTGGTGCAATGAACTTCGGAGGAACCATTGAAGCAGTTGAAGCCTTAACAACAGGTTTGGGAAAGTTAACAAAATGTCAAAACCATGGTTCACAAGATGAAGAACAAGATGGGATTTTTTTGTGTGAACACGACGATTAGTGGGTTGAAGGTAGCAACGTCGATCAAAACCGACACCACCCACAATTTTGCGAGTAAAAGAACCACAACATCACTTCATAGTAAGTGTGAGGGTAGTAAGTCTATGTTTAAGGTGGTGAACTCAACAATGAAGTTAGCAGTAGGTGTGGTTTGCACAATGCAATTTAAGGTTGGAAATTGGTATGGGAGACTAGACTTGACAGTGGCTTTCTTAGATGACCATGCATTTATCTTGGGGAAAGAATTCCTTATGCTATCTAAGGCTATACTGGTTCCTTACCAGAATAGTTAGGTGTTATTGGATGAAATCAAGAGTTAGAGCTTGCTGCTGATGATGAGAAGGATGATGGAGTAGAAGCCTATGATTTCATCCATGAAGTTAGTGGAGACAATCGAGACACCACAGATAGACCTTACACTGTCACATAATAGCAAAAAATGGTGGATTTAGGAAAGAAAACCTTGGGTGCAGCAGAGAGAGTAATTCACATGGAGAATAGGTTGGCAATGTTAAAGCTTTGGGTATAGTCGATTTTGAAGAGGACCAAATAGTTGTTCACTTCTGTTGATGAAAAACAACATGTTGGAGATAAGGAAAATATTGAACCAACATAAGCAACAAAGGTTGGGAATGAAGGCACTCCTAGAGGATCAACCTGTGAAACCCGTGAAAACATCAAATTGGAAGGAGTCCAGGAAATAGCTTGCTTGAACTAGAAGGAAATCAAAGCCTTGAGGTAGAGCAGGGTGATGAGGAACTCCCCTAGCGGTGCGACAATGATCCAGATTTATGAGAGAACGAAATAAAATAAAAGATATGGAACTACATACACAGATATATTGCAAGGAAAACAATGATAAAATAAACACAAATTCTATTAAATGGTGGAAATAGAACATACTATAAATTAAAGCAGCTAGAATGGTGGTAGCTTATCTCTGAGAAGAGATGCGGTGACTACGCTCATTTATGACAAGATGAATACAAAAGGAGGCCGAAAAGGCGTATTTATCATAAGCATCAGGGAAAGAAGCCTAAACATCCAAAAACCTATCCCTAAGAGATGAATCGTCATAAAGTTTGTGTCCCGAAGGTGGTTAGTTGAGCAGTCAACATCCTGGGGCCATAACTTTTGCATACGATCTTCGTTTGGGGTGTTCGGTAGACCGTTGGAAAGATCTATCCAAGGAGTACAATAGTGGATCGAGCCTATGCAAGATCTTAATACTAACTTTTGGGCCACTGTGGGCCCAAAAAAAATTGTCTATGGCCTCAAAAGGGCCCTAGAAGTTCAACACCCAAAAAATCCTAGAAAAACTACTAGAAATTTGCCAAATGGAAAACTATTTTGAGCTAGATGAATAGGTGGGTGGCCACCGATATCCATTTGGATCAGACCACTTGGAAGAGGTATTTTTTATGACTACAAGGGTAACCGAGTTGACGGATGTGCCTTCAGTGACTATAGTGGTGGTTCAAGATGAGACAAGATGTGAAGGCTTCCCGAAATATGATGCCGTAGACATTGTAGAATTTTGTACGTTGGTCATCAAAATCCAGGAATCCCAACATATGCCCAACTGACTAAGGAAAGTGGGTTGCAAATCGGTAGATATGGAGGCAATCCTAAATTACTTAGGAACTAAGTCACTAGTTCAATTAATTCATGTAGTTATGTTTGCATTGGCATAATATGTCCCAAAACCTTCTTAAAGCAAGATACATGAAATAACGTATGAATGTGGGAGGAATGAAAATATAACTCATAGGCCACTTCTCTGATCTTGCGAATAATCTTGTAGGGCTTGTAAACTTTTGGAGCTAATTTTTTATTCTTCTTTTGTTAGAGAGTAGATTGTTTAGAAGGTTGTAGTCTCAAATATACCCAAACACCCTCCTCAAATTGTCTTTCACGTATGTGTTGATTTGCAAAGTTTATTTAGTCTTTTCCATATGTGTATCCACTGCAGGTACTTTGGAATGATCTTGCAAAAATGATGTGATACTAGGAGGCGAATAACCATAAAGTAATTCAAATGGAGTCATCTTTGTAGATGTGTGATAGGTGGTATTATACCACCATTCTACTAAAGGAAGCCATTTGATCCATTTAGATTGGTTGTTTGAAGAAAATCAATGGAGATAACCTTCTAAACATTTGTTAACAATTTATGTTTGTCCATATGTTTGGGGGTCATATGCTGAAATCATATCCAACGTTGTTCCCATTATCTTCCATAACCCTTTCCAAAAATTTCTTGTGAATTTTAGATCTCTACCACTGATGATTAATTTGAGGAATCTATGAAGTCTATGAATTTCCTTCAGGAACATTCGACCACTTGAATTGCACAATAAGTACTTTGAATTCCACAAAAATGTACATATTTCGTAAGCCTATCCACAACCACAAAAAGAACATCCTTATCTCGTGCTTTTGGTAAACCTGTAGTGAAGTCTATTGATATCTATTCCCATGTTTGATTCAGTATGTGTAAAGTTTTAAGTAACCCTAGAGGGTTGACTGTCTCAACTTTAATTTTTTTGACACACCTGGCATTATCTTACAAATTTTTGAATATCTTTATGCATTCCTTCCCAACAATATTCTTTTTTGAGCCTTTGATAAGTTTTAAGTAAACCTGAATGTACCACCATTGAAAAGTTATGAACTCCATTAATATTTGTTCTTTCAACTTTTATTGAGGGCATATAAATATTCTACCCTTGTACCAATGAATCTCTCTCTTCCATTCCCAATGTCCCATAGATATATTCCCCTTTTTTCAGACACTGTATTTTTTGTCTAGTACTATTATCCTCTTTGCATTCATGACTAGCTTCTTCCAACCACACAAGAATGGAAGATGCGATAGAATTTTAGTTGGAGGAATCTTCTTTTTTATGGCATCTACTACCACATTTTCCTTCCCCTTTTTTGTAGATCATTTCAAAATAAAACTCTTGAATTTTCGATACCCATCTTTGTTGCTCTTCTGATGAAACTCTTTGTTCCAAAAAATACTTGAGGTTGTCATGGTCCACCTTGACTTTAAAGTGTCTCCCAATGAGATATTGTCAGCGTTTTTTACCTCATGCAAAATTGCTGCCATTTCTTTTTCATATGTAGATTTCACCATGTCATTTACTTTGATTTGTTTACTTTCAAAAGCTAATGATTTCCCTTCTTGCATGAACAACGTTCCAATTCCTTGTCCTAATGCATCACATTTGACTGTGAATGTTTTACTAAAGTCAGGTGTTGCTAATACTGGCGTAGAAGACATAACATCCTTTAAAAGTGAGAATGGCAAGGTTGCTTCTTCATTCCATACAAATGAATTTTTATTTAAGAGAGATGTGAGTGGACCTGCAATGTGTGCATAATTCTTAGCTCTTGTAATATCCCGTATGGCCCAAAAATCCTATAAGACTCTTGATGTTATTAGGAATAGGCCATTTTGTGATGGCTTAAATTTTTTGAGGATCCACCTTGACTCTTTCTCTTGAAACAATATGACCCAAGTACTCTATTTCTTGTTTCCCAAAAGAACACTTGGATCTTTTCACATACAATTGATTGTTCTCAAGAATTTGTAGGACTTGATCCACATGTTTAATGCTTTCTTCCCATGATTTGCTATAGATAAGTCTATCATTAAAGAAAACCAACACAAATTTTCGAAGATAAGGTCAAATTTTTATGTTCATAAGGCTTTGAAAAGTACAAGGAGCATTATTTAATCCAAAAGGCATCACCAAACTCATAGCACCCATCACGTGTTCTAAAAGTTGTTTTGGGAATGTTTTCTTCTCTTAACCTATTTTGATGTTATCCGAATTGTAGATCTAATTTTGTGAAGTAAGCCACTCTATGAAGCTCATCTAATAGCCCATCAATATTTATAATGGGGAATTTATCCTTGATGGTGATTTTGGTTAGATATTTTTAATATGTAGGGCACATTCTCCAAGCATTATCTTTTCTCCTGACCATCACTACTGGTGCTGAAAAGGAACTCTCACTTGGTTGAATAACACCTACATCCAACACGACTTGTACCATTTTTTCAATCTCTCCTTTTTGTTGATGTGGATATCTATAAGGCCTTTTATTAGGAGGAGTACTTCTAGGAATGAGTTCAATTTGATGTCCATGATCTCTATATGGAGGTAGTCCTTTAGGAATCTTTTGGAAGACTCTATGGTGCTTTTCCAAGGAACATTTTAAGTCATTTGGAATATTTTCATGTTCATGCTTCATGCCCATCGATTAAATTCTAGCAATAATTGCGCAACAACCCTTTTTTTAGGAGCTTTTCCATTCTATGAGAGATGATAATCTAAGAGGGTAGAGATTTAACCCATTGAGTTCATATTGAATTCCTTCTAATTTAAATTTCATGAATAATTCATTGTAGTTTTTAGAAACTGTACCCAAGGTTCTCAACCATTGAATCCATAGAACAACATCTACTCCTTGAATGGGAATAACTTTCATGGAGCTTGATATATTATAATCTCCCATACCAAGTTTAATGTTATGACATTTCCCTCCATAATCAATGCTTCCTCCATTCACAACCAATACTTGAAAAATTGCCACTTGATACATAAAACAATTGAGGTGCTCTACTAGTTTTTTTATCAATGAAATTATGTGTACTATTATCCTTTACTTCTTAATAATAATAATAATAATCTATTTTTAAGGTCACAACCAAGCAAAACACCATTTTGGTGTATGAGACCCCCTTGTTTGTGGGACAAGGGACTCCCCTCTGCGTAACGAAGTAATTGCTAAAGTATACAGAGGTTACATACCCTAGCCCCCTTCGAATAATGAGCCTATGACCTCCTAGGAAGAAACACATGTTCTTAATGTAACCTGTAGTCTTGAGAGTTTGAGGTGCTGACAAACCTACAAGGCATGAACTGATATTTTGCATTGATTTGGATTTATGTTGTGCATAATTTCTATATCTTTTTTTTTCTTTTTTCGTTGGTCTAGAAGTTCTTCCTCACACCTTTGTGTTGATGCATTTGTTTCCTCTTCCTCAAGATTATCTAAAAGAAACAATTTTATTACACCAAGAGGCGCTCTACAACCCAGTATGGGGGAGATCTTGTTAGTCGAGTGTTTTTTTTCAGAGGAAAAAAAAAAAACGTACTATTGCTATTCTTCGAATCAAATACTACAAAGATATATCAAGTCTCATATTATCAAGACTTTTCATCATAACCAAAGCACGCAGGCTTGTACAAAATAACAAAAGATCCATAAATAGATCCGTGATTTAGCTTTCATCCATCAAATAAGACTATTCATTCTCAATCCCCAAAAAAGTAATGGGCCCCATTTTCCAAAACATTATGCTCATACCATTCTTCCCAAATAAGATGTCCTTCGATTCCATCAAAGGCTTGCTTAGATAAATTATCTGCCAAATCATTGTGTTCTCTGTAAATATGTTCAAAGGTGATCTTCTCACATTTGTCGATCTCAACCCTAGTGTGCAAGCACCAATGTCGAAGAGCCAGAGCATGTATGCTGTAGTCCCCGGTAGCCCGCTTAATTGTAACCCGGGAGTCACCATAAACCTTTAAGTCCACCAGTCCAAAGCAATTTGCAGTCTTCAGTACACACCACAAAGCCAGCAATTCCACCTTCATGTTTGTCCCAGATCCATAGTTAAGGCGAAGTGTAAAATAGTGATCTTTGTTTAAAAAAATCACACCACCTACTGCGCACAAACCATGCTGAGCTGCCCCATCAAAATAAAGAACCGGCTGATTAACAGTGAATGAGAACAAACTGATCCGATTAGTACCAAGCTTTATCTTATCATTTTTATAGATTTGAGCCATCTTCACAATAGTTACCCCACAAGTCGTAACCTCAAGAAATTTACCTTGGAAAGTAGCCAATTTCTAGCATACCATATTACCCATGACACAAAGATTGGTAATAGAAAAAATGAATTTGCAATCCTGTACCAATTAAGTAAGCATGAGCCAAAATCACCAACATCCCAAACATCATTTATATGTAAATCTGCACAAACAATTTCCCATATATCCTTCCCAAAACGACAATCAACAAAAAGATGACTGACTGATTCCAAATTTTGTTTGCAGAGGATGCACCAGTTGGGGCCAACCTTGCCACGTCTTAACAGGATGTCCCAAGTTTTTAGTGTTCCCTGTAGTTCCTGCCAAAGGAAACACTTGATTTTCAAAGGTAAATCCCAATTCCAAATTTTTTTATACCACCAATTCTGTGGGAAAATAAATTTGTTTTGAAGAATTCTAATATAAGCTTCTTTAACAGTCACCGTGCCAGATTTCTCATCACCCGTCCAGACAATTTTGTCATCTGCAACATTAAGATGAACACCCGCAACACATAAGTTATGAACATAACTATCCCATTCAAAAGCATCGAAGCCATGAAGCCCTAGATCTTTAGAGTTGAGCCAGTATTTACCTTCACCAGTAAAACAAACTCCATTTCTTACCCTGTTCAAAGTAATTAAACCATAAAATTTTAAGTAACCCAGCAGTCGCTTAGAAAATTTATAAGAGTCCTCCAAACCCAGGATAGGGTCCTTCCCCACATTAATCTGTTCACCAGTCCCCACCTGCCATTTTATGTCATCAGCAATCCAGCCAAATACCTTAAGCATACCTCTCCACATAGGTGAAATACACCCACCCAGATTCTTTGGTTTCCATAACCATGAAAACACCTCCGTCTTTATATACTTATTTTGAATAACTTGTGACCATAGAGTGCATCCGAATAATCCACACCACAAGCTCTTAAGCCTCAGAGATGTATTGAAAACTTTGAGATCTTTGATACCCCAACCGCTGAACCTTTCAGGTTTAGAGAGAACCTCCCAACCTGTCGTGGTCAACTTTGCTCGTTCAGCACTTCCAGTCCACAGGAAATTGAATAACAATTTCCTAAAAGCATTCAATATAGTCACCGGGACTTCCAGGAGAGACATCCAATAAACAAGTATGCCTGTTAATACTGCTTTTACAAGTATAAGTTTTCCCCCTATTGAGAGGAACCTGTAAGTCCAATGGGATACACGAGCCTCCACCTTTCGTATAAGCCATTTCTAGTCATTTAATTGATACTTGTTCGGCTTCAAATAAAAACCAAGATACTTAAATCCCTCCTCTAAATCATAGCACTTGTAAGGAAAAATTCTCCCAATTTCTAACCTTCTTGTAGGACACACGTTCTATTGTAAAAAGTTTGATTTAGTAGTACTAACCTTCATGCTTGTAACATTACAGAATGCTTTGATAATATTTCTGAAAACCACCCATTCTTCAACAGATGCAATGCCTGCCAATAAAACGTCATCAACAAAAATCAAATGTGTGAGAACACATCCATGGCCCACTTCAATACCTCTGATAAAACCCTCCTCTTTTGCAATATGCGGAAGCCTGCTGAAAGCATCAATCACTAAAATGAACAAAAGAGGAGATAATCGGCAGCCCTGACGCAGCCCCCTAGTACAATGAAAAAAATCAGAAGGTGTACCATTTATCAACACAACTATATTCGCCGTGGTGACACAACCCATTATCCAATTTATAACCAGAGGAGGGATCCCAATCTGTATCAACACAAGTCTTAAAAAAACCCAGTTAACCCAATCATATGCCTTCTACAGATCCATTTTTAACAACATTGCTTCTTGCTTCCTAGTCTTAATAGAGTGCATGAGTTCTTGAGAAACACCAATGGCATCATGTATCTGACGGTTTTGCAAAAAACCAAATTTTTCAGCAGTAATATGCTCAGACAAAGCAGCCTTGATCCTCTGTGCAATAATCTTAGTAATAAGCTTGTATGCTAAATTACAAAGTGCAATTGGTCGGAATTCACCAAACGATGATGGCTTATCAAATTTGGGGATCAGAGTTACAAATGTAGAATTCAGGGCACCAGAAGAAAATCCAAACACTCGAGTGTGTTCCACCATATTAAGTAAATCCTTACCCAATAAGTCAAAAAAATGGATATAAACTTCAACAGGCCAGCCATCGGGCCTCGGGCTTTTTTCCTTTTTAAAAGTTTTTAGAGTATGTTCAATTTCATCCAAAGCAACCATTTTCCCCTACTCAGCTGCTTCATGGTCATAAAAAAATCTGGGGAAGAGTCTAGCTACTCTAATCTGGTCCAAAAGCACTCCATTTCTTTCATCCTTATAAATATTGCTAAAAATCTTAACAGCTTCAGACTTTAAAGAATCCCCACTAGAGATAATGTTGCCCAAATCATCCTAGTGTTTGTCGAGTAACAAAATAATACAAAGTAAACAAAAAAAGAATAATACAAAGTAAAAAGTAATAAATATTATGTCGGCCATAAACAAAAAAGAATAATACAAAGTAAAAAGTAAATATGAGACTTAAACTAGAGACTTTAGAGCTTAGGATTAGGTGGTAAATATTATGTCGGCCATAAACAAAAAAGAATAATACAAAGTAAAAAGTAAATATGAGACTTAAACTCGAGACTTTACTTTTTACTTTTAATACAAAGTAAAAAGTAAATATGAGACTTTAGATTGTTTGTCCAATAACAAAATAATACAAAGTAAACAAAAAATAATAATACAAAGTAAAAAGTAATAAATATTATGTCGCCCATAAACAAAAAAGAATAATACAAAGTAAAAAGTAAATATGAGACTTAAACTAGAGACTTTAGAGATTATGATGCACTCAAGGAGTTATTCAAGGAGAGGTTTGCACCTCGAGAGATTTGATCCCTCTCGGCGCTTGATAGAGCCTATGATTTGGATCTAGGCTGATTTCTTAACATTTATGCCCTTTAGACCATCTACTATTGCAAAACACATTATACAACTTGATGAGAACTTTATACTCAAAACGAGAACTCTAGCCATAAAAATCATATTTTTATGCAAAAAATACCAAAAACAACCATCGAATCGAAAATAAGTGCTATTGGTAGCACTATTTTTTTTTTGAGACTAAAATTACAATTTTTTTGAAACCTCGACCAACTATGGCCAATTCCATTGCAATCAAAACCATAAGTTGAGCCCCAAATAAAAAACTGGTCCTTCTAGAATCACCCTCATTTTTGTTTGGGGTTAAAATTTCATTTTGTCTGGGGTTAAAATTTCATTTTGTTTGAAACCCTAGCTTTAATAACTAATGTCGTTCCTAAAATTATGCTCTCAAAGTTACTTAGAATCACCATGGCACCCCCATTTTCCTTTTTAGGGCTAAAATTACAACTTTTTTGAAACTGCAGCCATAACAACCAACGTCGTTGCAATGAAAATGTTAAAATCAACCCCTAAATCGAAAAGAGTTGTTCACAATAGCACCACTTTATTCGATCAAGTTAAAATTACAAGTATTTGGAAACCATATCGTAAAATAAATTATTTAAAAAAAAAATTCACTATAAAAACGATAAAAAGGAGAAAATTAACCAAAAAACTTTTAATTTTTTTAAAATAGAACAATTTTGAAAATAAAATTAAAAACATTAACATTTTGAAAATAAAACAATTTTCTCAAAAAAACATATAAGACATTAAAAACATTAGAATAAAAACATTTAACTTTAGCTCATGGGGGGTAGAGCAATTGGTAATGAGTAATTGAGATGAGAAGTTGTAAATATAAGGTTACAAGTTCAAATCCCCGTAAATACTTATTTCAAAAAAACATTTAACTTTAAAATACATTTAAAAAATATTAAAAATAAAATAAAATATTAAAATTAATATAAAAAGAGTGAATTATATCAAAATTAGGGGAGGGAACTCATGTTGGGTGGGGAGGAAGGGGTGTGAGGGAGGGGAACCTCTATTTTGAAATCAAGCTCCTCTCACCACTCCACATGAGCCGCCATTTGACTCTACGTGAGCCCCCTCCCCCTTTCCTATGAATGTAATTTTTGTAATTTAATATCATTTCAATACAATAAATATAAAATCGGATTAATTTATGTAATTTAATATGATTTCAATATAAATATAAAATTTGATTAATTTGTGTAATTTAATATGATTTCAATATAATAATGTAGAATTAAAGTTTTTTTTTCTCGCGAAAAAAAACATACCATTGATATTCAAACTTGAATCAAATAGTACATGATCTCAGTATTTCTACTATCCAAATTCCACCTCCCACATCTGAGAGTATTTTTAGTGAAAACAAAATATATAGAGAAAGCCAAAATCAGACATATAATGTCCTTGGCAGAATAGAAAACTCAAAAATAGTTGCAAAAACTGTCCAAAAAAATCTAACACAAAACCATCAGGATCAACCAAGTATCAACCAAGAAAGTAACAACTGCCAGAGTCAATCAGCCGACTCTCAAATATTTCTTCCCAAAATAAATATGCATCATCACTCTCCAATGCCTGTTTAGAAAGTTGATAAGCCTGCACATTATGTTCTCTAAAAATATGTTCCAAAGTGACGACCCCCAGCTTATGAAGTTCCATCTTTGTTCTTTCACACCAAGAAGCCAAATTTAATACATTGAGATCAAACTCCTCCTTAGCTCACTTTATAGTCACACGAGAATCGCCAAATATCTTAACATTCATCAGCCCAAAACTATTAGCCACTTTTGCAACACTCCATAAAACCAAAAGTTCAGCTTTCATGTTGGTACCACGTCCACATTTCATCTTAAGTGTGAAGTAGTGCTCCTGATATGAAAATAATGTAGAGTTATAATGAAAAACAAATTAATGAAATTCAAATAAAAGTAAATCATATGAAACAGGGTGGGGGTTCATGTGGAGTGGGGAGGGGTGAGATTTTTTTTTTTTAATTAAAACAATAAAAGAAAAACATAAACCCTAAAATACATTCAAAACATTTATAATAATCATATTAAAATAAAAAATAAAAATAAAAATAAAGTAAAATATTATAAAAGTATTAAAAACATTATAAAAAATTAAAAATAAAGTAAAACATTAATTAAAAAATTACAAAAAGAAGAAGAAATAGGAAATACTAAAAGGGGAGGAGGTCACATGGGGTGGAAAGGTGGCATCAGTGGCTCATGTGGGGTGGAGAGGGGCGTGGGAAGAAAGGGTTGATCGATTTAGGAATTGATCTTGATTGCAAATCGAGCTCCCCACCTCAGGTGACCGCCTCCCCCTTTTAATATTTTTCATTTCATTCGTTTTTAATGTTTTACTTTAGTTTTTTAATCCTTGTCAAGGGAGAAAATATAGCAATCAGTTGGTCATACATAAACTTTGACTTTATAAAAACTTAAAACAAATTTATAATGTTTCTCAATGTTTTGTAATATTTATGTATTAAATTTAATATTTTGAAAATATAAATTATTTTGTTGAATATTTAAAATTTGTTATCTATATTTTATGATTAAAGGCCTTGAAGTAACAAATTACCCTCGTTGGATATGAAATTTCTTAAAGAAAATAATAATTTAAATTTTAAAAATTCAATAAAAAATTGCCTTGACATGTGGTCTTTGTACTAACGGTTTCATTAATGCTAATGAATACTATCATTTTTGTAGACTTGTGAAATTGTTTAAACAAAATAATAATTTAAAATTTAAAAATTCAAAATTGTTTTCTAATTTGACATGTGGTATTTGTACTAAAGACTTCATCAATGCTATTGAATACTATCATTTTTGTACTTTGTCATTAATGATAAATACACAATTAATGATATCATTCTTTGCAATCTACCATATTCACATTAAATTAATTTCTAATTCTAAAAACTCAATCAATTATATATATAACATTTTTTATGAACTAACATTAACCATTTTTTCATTTTAACCTAACATTAATATACACAAGCTTTTATAATACATGGACGATATATAAACATATGTTTGCCTTTTTATTAGCATATATATTTTTAAATAATAAGAGTATATAAATGTAACTTTCTTTAATTATTTAAGATAGCCAGAAGTAAAGACATTAGAAAGATTCAATTTATGGGGATTCTTTGCTTGTAGTGAATTGTATGAAAAAGAGAAAGAAGCCTGTAAATATATTCCTTGAAGTCATTTGCACATAATGTTTTCACCTTGGTGAATTCTTTGAAGAAATTTCTTTCAACCACATTTATAGAGAAAGAAATGGGGCAGCAGACTACCTTTCCAAGGTGGGGCTAAATGAAAGGGCAGGTTCTTGGAGGTGATGGGAGAAAGAGAAGGATTTCCTCCAAGAAATTGATCTAGGACCGATATGGGATTGATTATCATCCTCCCCTTACAGGGAGGAAGAAATATAGAAAACAAGGATTGAATAACAGGTTTATGAATTGTTAAATTTTTAGGATCTTTTTGATGCACGGTCTTAGGCTTAATTGCAAAACAATATTCATGTAATAGATGTTATATAAAAAGACTCTTTTTGTGCTCAGATGAAATGGTCTCTGATTTAAAAGAGAAGATAAGGCAGCTCAAAGCTTATGTCAAAAGGATTATATTTCAATTAATATAATGTGAACTTTTTTCGGGGAAAAAAAGTTTCTTTAATATACAATTTTTTTTCTTTTGACTTAGCACTAATATATATAAAATTTTGTGGTTACACAAACAATATATTTATGTATATGTTGTCTTTTTATTTTTATTGACATGTGTTTTTTATTAATACAATATATTTGACTTACTTTTTATCAACATATAAAATATAATTGCACACTATTATTTATACTTATTTTTAATTTTACAATATATATATTTTTAAATATTATACAACTTGAAATTTATAATAATATGCATTTAGTTTAATGGTTCTACAAAATATATATTTTTTGACATAACATATACTTTAAAATGGTAAATGTAGACACACTCATATATCATACTTTAGTTTAGTTGTATATATATCATATTTAGAATATTTAGAATTTTAATACCACTTCAATTGCAACGAAAGTGGCTAACTCTTTTAAGAATATAGATATGAATTAGCTTTTGTTAATAATAATTTTAATAATAAATAAGTAACACAAATAATATCATATATACTAAAAAAATTATAAACATATAAATCATATCTTGACTATAAACATAATCTTATATGCAGATAGTCACATGATCCTGTTGCGAATGAGCCAATTGAGACCTGCTACCCCCAACTGCGGTTAGGGCTCAGCCCTCGAGCTCCACGCCCCTCAATTCTGGACTACGTGATCCTGCTTCGAGCGAGTCATTCAAATTCTGCTGCCCCCCACTGCGGCTAGGGCTCAGCCCTTGAGCTCCATGCCCCTCAATGGCCTCGGGAGGAAACTCACCCCCCCCCTTCTGATCTGTCCGAATTTTTGAAGGTCATCATAGCTCAAGGGAAAAAGACTTTGTCTATTTCTCAACAGAAGTTTGTGAAAAAAATTTCCGAGATACCCACCGTTGCACTGTCGGTAGAGCAACCTTGCAAGACAACTCTTAATTTGTTGGAACGAGGACTGATTGGACAGTTTACAGGTTTATGGCCTTCTCCGAAAACCACCGAAATATGGGTGCAAAAAAATTGGAGACCTCTAATCTCGGAAGAAGTAAAATCTTACTTCCTCGGAAAGGGATTTTTTGCATTCGTCTTTGAAAGCAAACAAGATCGTGAGTTAATCTTCAGGAATGGGCCATACTTCATGGGGCCGCAAGGGATTTATATGAACAAATGGAATCCAGATTTTGACCCATCCCAAGATGTCCCATATGCAGTTCCGGTTTGGGTGAGACTTCCGCACCTACCCCTCCATTGATGGAACCCAGAATCAATAGAAGCCATAGAAAATACCCTTGGAAAATACATAAATAAAGCAGATCGAAAAGATCAATTCTCATGTGCAAGAATGTGTGTTGAAGTAGATCTGGAACATGGACTCCCAGAAGCGATAAAACTCATAGTGGCAGACTGGTCTCACATCCAAGAATTAGATTACGAGAAAATTCCATTTAAATGCAGGTATTGCCATGAATATGGGCATTTCGCTCGATCATGCAATAAGAAGCCCACAGATCCAGAGGTAGAAGGGAAAAAAGAACAATGGACAACTATTAAAAAAACACCAAATTGGGACCAAAAACCCTATCAAAAGGTCAAATATTAAGGAAAGCAGACCTCCAGCATCAAAATAGATTCAAAGCTCTTGAAATACCAAAAACCCAGGAAATCCCCGAAGTCCCAGAAGAAGGAGAAATCCCTTAACAACAAGAATCTGAGGAAGCACCCTAAATCCAAGAAGATCCCAAATACCTCCAGCCCCATAACACCCCAAGTCCCAAAATACCTTATTCCATGCTTTCACCTTCCTATGTAGAAATTACAAAATCCAAACCAATAGTCTCCCCTGCATCTTCGAAAGAACTTACAAACAGATAATCCAAAAAGATAGGACGAAAAACGAGCAAAGACATAAGGGAAGAAGAAGTTGAACGTGAGAAAATCCAAGGATCTCAAGCAACAATATACATGGCCTTTAGCAGGAAAACCAAAGCCAGAATAACAGGGAAGAAAATGGGAGACTCAGCAGGGGGAGGGCCCTCCTCTAGTCACAATAGTAGATAACGAAGCTGGTCTCTTGGAACTGCAGAGGATTGGGCAGTCCCAACAAACTATAAGCAGTTAAAGACCTCCAAAAAATTCACATGCCAGACATCCTCATGCTCCAAGAGACCAAACTCGATGAAAATTTCGTCCTAGCCATTGGAAAGGAAAAATGGAAACAATACGCATGTATAGTTGTCAGCGCTAGAGAGGCCTCCGACGACCTAGCAACCCTATGGTCTTCATACAAATTCCAACTGCATAGCTCCTTTGCCACTCAACACTAGATCTACACAGAGCTCACTCATGCCCAAAGCAACAATCAAATCACACTCTTCAATCTGTATGTTTCTAACATATACTCTGAAAAAAAAGATTGTTGGAAACTCTTAGAAGATTTTCTAGATGCATACACTCCGCAAAATATTATTCTAGCTGGCTATATCAACATAACCCTCTCCACAACTGAAAAAAAGGGAGGTCTCATCGGAAAGGATATATTCATATCTTAGGTAGAAGCCCTTATTCAGAGATGGGATCTGCTTGACATCAAACCCAAGAAAGAAAAATTTACTTAGTCCAACAAGCGACTAGGCAAAGGAAATATAATGGCCCGGCTAGACAGATTCCTCATCCAGAGAAGCCTTTTGGACCGAAGGATAAACAATCATCTCAAAAGTTATGGCAAATTTGGCCTTGGATCACAAGCCGATCCTACTCCAAATTCAATAAGATGAAGATATCGGTCCAATCCCCTTCAGATTCATTCCCCAATGGCTAGATCACACAAGTTTTTGGGACATTCTGGACAAAACCTGGAAAACCCCCATTTCAGGCTCCCCAACATTTTTTTGGGAGCAGAAGCTCATTATTACCAAAAAGGCCTTACAGGAATGGGCCAAAACTAATTTCCCCCCACCTTCTAACTTCAGAAAGAAGGCTGTAGATGAATTGGAATCCATTCAAAATTTGCTGGACGAACATCCAATCGATAACACCACGCTCATATCACACCTTTCAGGAGGTTTATGGGTGTAGAATTTACTATACTTCTTCTCTATTTATTGTTTATCACACCTTTTGAATCACCCAACACATATATTCCAATCAAAAGTTAATCGAGTTTTAAGTTAACATACCTATAAAAACCCTAGTTTGGAGACTGTCTTGCTAATCGACCTTCCAACTGAGGTAACTCTGCATTTTCATCCCCTATGAGTCTAAAATTTATTTTTTTAGTAGTATGATATGTCTCATTTGCAATTCCATAAGTCTGACCTAATTTTGACGTGTTAACAAAAAGTTATGGTAACTTTGCCAAAACTTTTTATTTTTGTCCTTTTCAGGCGAGCGAAAGTGTATGTCCTATCACGTGTTCAATTTTTCAGATCTGATTCTGAAACTTGTACCACAATCACTATAATTCATATACTATGAGATTCAACAAGTCTCACTCAATTTGGATCTTACAAGTTTCAGATATAACAATTTTTCCCAGAACACATGTTTAGGTCTAGTAAAAAAACCCTTGCTTCCATAGGGCATAACTATGCACCTATAATGAATTGGGATATAAAAATAATAGCATAAGTAGTTCATTATATACTTTATGACCCCTCCAATATTTTTTGTTTGAAACATCCTAGGAAAAATGTTATAGTGGAAATTCCAAAATGACTTGTTTTGTAAGCGTCCAAGCTTTGATACCAAATTTTATGCATCAAATTCCCAAAAGAGAAAAAAAATAACCAAGAGAGAGTAGTCCACACCTTAATAATGAAGAAAATAGCTGAATAAGAATCCTATTCAAGGGAGAAACCTCCTTATACAATGTACCAAATACACAAGACGAGATGAGATTATTATGCAAATGAGACGAGATGAGATTATTATGCAAATGAATCTCCTTTATTATAAATAGGAGCTGGAGTAATAATTATGTAACATAATATTGGGACGGCCTAACCATAACTAATATAATAATGATAAATGATTATTAGGGCCTTAACATCCTGCCTTTGATTGGACTTCTAGGACCATGACATGTAACTTGTTGGACCTTTAACCTTTGTATCATCTAAAACTAGACTCCAACATCTCTTCATTCATGATTGGGTTGATTTTAGTGAGGCTTTATTATTATTATAGAAAATTATGAGTATGCATTCAATTTATATAAAAGTAATGTACACTACAAGAAAAACACCTTATAACAGAGTTTTTTGTGGAACCTCTAAAAAAAATGTCTCCTTTGTCCATTTATAACGGAGGTTGCTAATGGAGGTGGGCGGCCATAGGTTTTAGTGGACATTTCTATTAATGGTGCATTTAAATGAGAAATAACACACTGATGTGCCATATTGTATTGTGCACTGGTGCATCATAATTTATCAAGCATAGAAGACAAAATGCCTTTATATTGGGTTAAATGTTTTATATGTTTTGTAATGCCTATTTTTTCGATGTGTTTAATATGACTAAATGCAATGGGGTATAATGTCGTGAAATACACTGAGTCTATTATGTACCAAATTCCCTAAAGATAGCATAAGAGACAATAAGTACACACCATGTACAACAATGTGAGCATGGAGCACAAATCCAATATAGATAATAAATATAAGTTACACAATAACTCCTTAAATAAGAGATCTTTCTCCAACCACCCCAAGACATTCACATAATCCATATATGACCCAAGGGGGGTCATATGGAGTTAAAATAACATGATTGTGCCGAGAGGCACTCTACAGCCCAGTATGAGGGAGATCTTGTGAGTCGAGCCATAAGCAAAAAAGAATAATACAAAGTAAAAAGTAAATATGAGACTTAAACTAGAGACTTTAGATCTTAGGATTAGGTGATAAATATTATGTCGGTCATAAACAAAAAAGAATAATACAAAATAAAAAGCAAATATGAGACTTAAACTAGAGACTTAACTTTTTACTTTTAATACAAAGTAAAAAGTAAATATGAGATTTTAGAGTGTTTGTCGAGTTTGCCGAGTAACAAAATAATACAAAGTAAACAAAAAAGAATAATAGAAAGTAAAAAGTAATAAATATTCTGTCGGCCATAAGCAAAAAAAAATAATAGAAAGTAAAAAGTAAATATGAGACTTAAACTAGAGACTTTAGAGCTTAGAATTAGGTGGCTCAGGTATTGCACTCAAGTAGCTATTCAAGGAGAGGTTTGCACCTCTAGAGATTTGATCCCTCACGACGCTTGATAGAGCCTAGGATTTGGATCTATGCTGGTATGACCCCAATGGGAGCATATATGGGGCTAAATGTATATGTAATAGTGGTAATCCTAATGGGGGGACTTAATGAAGGGACCACATGTGCAATGAGTGAATAGATATATATAGAGGTAATGTAGTCATTGTTGAGAACATGTGAAAGGATTATGTGAATGTCTTGGGATAATTGGAGAGGGATATCCTCTTATCTAAAGAGTTATTGTGAAACTTATCTATCTTATCTGTATGGGAGTTGTGCTCCATGCTCACATTTTTGTGCATGGTGTGTACTTCTTGTCTCTTATGTTATATCTGGGAATTTGGAACATAACATTTGGTATCAGAGCTTGGATGCTTCTAAAACAAGTCATCATGGAATTTTTGCTATAATTTTTTTCTAGTATGTTTTAGATAGTGAAACTCAGAGGATGAGTATAATAAATACCTAACTATCTGTGTTATGAGTTTCGAAACTTGAATCATTACAGGTTTAGAGTTATACCTTGTGGAAGTTAGGGTTTTTGACTAGTCCAACAACTAGTCTCAAACATGTGTTCCGAGGAAATCTGTTATATATGGAGAACACGAGCTCCAAATTGAGTGAGAAATATTTCATATAAAAGAAGACAAAATGTATTAGTTTTGGTAGAAATTGTAGAGTCAGATAAAAAAATTGGACATGTGACATGCCATATACTTTCGCTCTCTTGAAAGGGAAAAAAATCACGTGTGTTAGGAAACTTTCCATAAATTTTTATTTGCAAATCAGAATTAGGTCAGACCTGTGCCATTGCAGATAATAAATATTAGGATACTGTAGGAAAAAAATTTAGACTCAAAGGGGTAAAAATTATAGAGATACATTAGTTGGAATTTTGGCCATCAAAACAATCTCCAAATCAGGGTTTTAAAAGGTATGTTATTTTGAAATTAGCATAACTTTTGACTGGAAGGTCCGATTTAGGCGATTCAAAAGCCATTAGAAAGAGGAAACATAGGATAATAGGTTGGAATAATCATATTATTCTTTTTTGATACCAATGTCAATACATTGAGCTTGGAAGTTGAGGGTTTTGGTTAGACCTCAATTAAGAATCTATGGCAATACCTATAATTATTGGAGATGAAGGTCAAGATAAGATCAATATTTTAGAATTGTTTGAGCTATTAAAAAAATAATTCTTATAATAATATATTATTGAAGAAGGTCGATACTTTAAGAAAATAAAATGATGGGTCTATATCTATTGTATGTAATTTGCATAAACAATAAGCATTTACACAATTGAATAGTAAGGAAAAATATCTTATAAATAAAGTTGATAACACAATTGAATAGTAAAGGAAAATATCTTATAAATAAAGTTATAACAAAATTGAATAGTAAAGGAAAATATCTTATAAATAAAGTTGATAAAAAAATTGAATAATAGAGGAAAATATCTTATAAATAAAGTTGATAACAAACATTTGGAGCATTGTGTTACAAATAAATTCTAAATTCTAAGCATGTAAATTATTACTTCGGAGATGACTCGTTATCGAATAATGAAATATTACACAACAATAAACATTAAAGAAATCTAAGCATGTAAATTATTACTTCGGACCTGAATATTTATAGAATAATGAAGGCTTACAAAATAATAAACATTGAAGGAAAAAAAATAAGCAGTGAAGGAAAAACAATTAAACTTGTGTGTTCAGAAATTGAGTTTCAATATAGAATTCTCTTTATGTGTGCATAGAAACATAGAAATGTTTTTATTTTGTGAATTTAAGTTTATTACGGCAAAAAATAATGAACGTGTCATTACACAATGACATTTCGGACTAATGGATAGAATGGCTTGACCAGGTTTATAATACTTTTCGATATGCCCTTTTAATTTTCATATCTTTCTCATAAAAAACATTAAAATAATGGTTTCGGATATTAAACAAAAGGTACAAGTGCCACTTACAAAGGCACTGACCAATTTCTGCAGAAAACAACTTCATTCCTTGATTCATTACTTGAAAATAATTATCACCTGGGTTTTGGCAGCATCAACAATAGCACAATAGTGCCAACATCCTTGTCTTGACTTTATTGGCAGCAAATCTTCTCAACAACTTCTCAACTCCGTTGTTGTATGCAGCAAATCTTCTCAACAACTTCTCAACTCCGTTGTTGTATGCAGTTGAATCATTCTGCTGGAGCTATCACCGAGCAAGCATAGATGAAAGGTATGATGCTGGAGCTATCATCGAGCAAGCAAGACTAAAAGGTATAATGGGTCAATTCATGTGCTATATTTATGCAGTTGCTTAGCCTTTGTGTCAGAGATAAGATTGTTGTTCTCATAATCTGGAAAAGTATCTGCAATGGATCACTACAAAAGCTATATAGATTATAAGGGCTACAACTAGGAAAGGATAATATGTAGTATATAGATTATAAGGGCTACAACTAGCAAAGGATAATATGGGTACATGTATTCAAGTAAAGGTCAAGAGCATGATGAAGGACGAACCAAGAAACAAGATGAACTATGGAGAAAAATTGGTATTTCTTATGCAGCTGCTGTCCACCTCGGTTCTTGTGAGCATGTTCTCGACTTTTATAAAAAATATCTCTGACCAAGATCAAATTGTGGTTCAACATTTTCTCAAAACCCAGGTTCAACATTCACGGATCTTGGTAATTAAAAAAGGTGAAAGCCATAAGGGGGATAGTGATTTGGAATTTACTTATTTCAAAAATAAGGTAAGGGGATAGTGATTTGGAATTTACTTATTTCAAAAATAAGGTAAGGGGATAGTGATTTGGAATTTAATTATTTCAAAAATAAGGTATGTAAACTACTTTCTAGATCAAATTAACTAGCCATCCTCTCAAGTTTGTACTCCGATGCTCTCCTATCCATGTACCTAAATGTGCAGTTGTGCAATGGATAGTAAATATGAAACATTAAACTGTGGAAGAAAATCCAATAGCAACAGAATTCTATTATTAGCTAATCACATCATCAAAACGTGAAAATGATATTTCTAAGGTTATTCGAATAGAATCATTTTTATAATAAGAGGAATCAAATGCAACAAAACAAAAAAAAGCATTAATCGAGATTCATTACAGTAATCCAAGTAGAACATTGAGTTGTTTTTTTCCAAATAAAGTAAGTCTCATACATTGATATCGGTGTTCGACAGAGTTAAGAGTATTGCAAAAAGTAACCAGGTTCAACATCAAATGCCTTAAAAAGATGTTAATGAATTTATAGATATATTATACATCTTGGGTGATTACCCAATTCTCAGTAGAGATTAAACACACAAAATTTATAATTAAGAAGCCTGTAAGGATATATTTCCCCAAGGCAAGATGTAGGGGTTAACTCCAGATCGCTGAAAGGAGATGAGGCTGAGAGCCATTGTCGAATGCACATACCTGGAAGGCCAAGAATTCCACCATAATTGCATGGTGAATAATCAAGAAGGTACCATCATTGTGCGGGCCAATCGTGACTATAGACATATTTCTTCATTCTTCGTGTGGATGGGCATCAGAAAAGGTAGCTTCAAGGTCAGGGTGAAGAGCTGCTGAACATGTGTTAAAGCCTCGGGATAACTTGCACATAAAAGGTACGAAATACCCGTTTCAATTTTTTTTGAATATTCAATATTGTAATCATCTTAGATTTGCAAAACATGAATAATCTGTAAGCTCTCTTAACTAATATTGACAACTCTTCAACTAATTAAGGAAATAACTGATTTCTCGTTGAGAGCTTCGGGAATGGTCCATAACTCCTTCAGCGGTTCTCTATCTTGATCTGTGAAACAATTGACACATAGCCAATAGAAGCTTGATGGAAGCTGGGCTATAAATACTTCTGTTTGGTCCCCAAACGCGCTAACTCAATCCCCTTCAGTTTTACACCATCAAGTAAGAGAAAGCAGAGCTTGGAAGTGCCGTACAGGAATCAAAAGTGGAACAGGGAAATCTTCTACAGCAAGTCAATGGCTGGAGGTATGATCTAGTTGGTATTCTTGTTTCGATTCTGTTTCAGAATTTTATTCCGCATTTTTCAGAATCAGAAATTTTTGCTTACAGTTGGTATCAGAGCAAATTTTTATCTCTGCCTTGACGTTTGGATTGCTCATGCATTATATTGTTTAAACCCGGAGTGGCTGTATATTTCCTATTTGATCCGTATAGCGTTATATTGGTTTATCTTGACTGTGAGTGCTGCGAGGGTTCCACTGTTTTTAGAAAGAATGCCACTTCTATTGTGAAGTCTATTAGGGCTGCCGCTGCTTGACTGAACCTTGTTTAGAGGTGCCGCCACTGATTGAGAGGGTGCTGCTGCTGTCTCATTGGAGACAAGGCTGTGAACCTTACTAAGCCGTGAAGATTCTGATTGGAATCCGATTCACTTGTTGAGATTTGGTTGAAGTTAGATATGCTTGTTGGAGGATCTGATCTGCCCCTTCTGATATAGCCGTGAATCCTGGAAACTTTAATCTATCTCAGCCGAGGGTTTATTATGCCCAGATCTATTGTTATGAAATATTTTAGCTTGTTGGAGATTTATTTCTACTAGGTTTGAAATACTTAGCGTAATGGAAGTATTTTTGACGTGGGTTTGGATTATTTATAACCTTGGAGATAAATACGTAAAAGTTGCCTGCGATTCAGTTCATGTTCTGGGAAAAACAAGTTTCCAGATCAGAAAAAGCATTGGTTGGATTGACAGAATTTTGCTGAGAAACATATATCATTTTTTTTTACACAGAAACTGCAGATCTTCACTGGCTGTTTTGAAATTAAAACCATCAAGTTATATTGAGATTGGTATGATTTATGAATTTGAAAAGGACAACGCGTGTTTGGGCACAACTTTCACTATCCAGGCATTTTGTTTTTATAATCTGTGAAATTATGCTAATCTCTGCATGAAGCTAAGGTGCTAGATAAAATTTTTATTTTATTTTTATAGATAATTTTTTTTATTTTATAGGGTGTTAATTAGGATTTTTTCCTAATCAACTTGAATATATATATCAGTTGATTATATATATCATTTGCTCGATATAATGTTAACCTTTTGTTATATAAATTTTGTTTCATAAATTTATGAAATATAATGAGGTGATTAAAAAGGTATTGTTTACAATTAGTTTATATAACTATATTGGTTACCAATGCTGCATATAAATGGGTTTTGTGGCGTACTGATTCCTTAAATTTCAGTATTTCTTTTCCCGTAACCAAAGCAACTGCTATGGGGAAACTATTGAGATGGCTTCATATATCGATAGATTTAATCACATCTCTTACATTTCCTGTTAGTATCAATTTAATTTTATGCATAAAAGTAATAATGTCTAGTGATCTATATAATTTTAATTGATTAGAGAATAGCCACAACATCTCTAATTAAATAATATTATATATTATGTTTGATTAAGATCACATAAATAATATTTAAACATTAATTGTAATTAATTATACTGAATATAATAAATTTTATCCCACATAAATTTTTATTATATTTATGTAATTAATTAGGATAAAATATTGAATTATTCATAACTTACCCACATGAATTATGAATTAATAGTTTTATCATAAAGAATATTTGAATCTGCTTGAATTAAAAATTTAGCCCACAGGCAATTTTTATGTCATTAGATTCAATCTTAAAGCATGAATTTACATTGGTAAAACATGAAAATTTTATTTGGTCTCAAATTTTAACGTAAGCATGTGATTTTTATTTTTATGCAGTTGTACAACCTGCAAATTTCTCTGAAATTCGTTTTGATATCCCTGAACTTAAGGGAGATAACTATAAAGTCTGGAAGGAGAGAATTCTCCTTCATTTGGGATGGATGGACATAGATTATTCTATTAGGAAAAATGAACCACCAGCACTCACTGATACTAGCACTGCAGCGGACATCACGCTTTATGAACGATGGGAACGATCTAATCGCCTTAGCATGATGTTCATTAAGACTAAAATTTCAGCTGGTATTCGTGGTTCCGTTGATCAACATGAAAAGGTCCGAGACTTGCTGAAGGCCATTGATGATCAATTCGTCACTTCAGACAAGGCACTAGCAAGCACCCTAATCATGAAGTTCTCATCCCTAAGACTCACCAGTGTGAAAGGTGTGCGCGAGCACATCATGCAGATGAGGGACACTGTGGCTCAATTGAAGAAACTCGAGGTTGAAATATCGGAGTCTTTCCTGGTGCACTACATCCTGAACACCCTTCCGCACCAATATGGACCTTTCAAAATCTCATACAACACACATAAGGATAAATGGTCAATTAATGAACTTATGACCATGTGTGTTCAAGAGGAAGAAAGAATGGTAATGGAACTGGGAGAAAGTGCAATGCTGGCAACGCATAGGAAGGGCAAATCTCAAGCCAATTGCAAATCTCAAGCCAATAAGAAAGGGAAAGGTAAAGTACCTCCCCAAGCTAATATTAAGAAGGATTCCAAGTGTTTCTTCTGTAAAAAGAAGGGACACATGAAGAAGGAATGCGAAAAATTTCAGAAATGGCCTGCGGACAAAGGTAATGCAATCTCGTTTTATTTGTTATGAATCTAATATGGTAAATGTCAATATTAAAACTTGGTGGATTGATTCTTGATCAACAATTCACATTTCGAATTCCTTGCAGGGTTTGCAAAGCCTAAGAAAGCCAGTGGGAAGTGAGCAAAGCATCTTATTAGGAAACAAGATGGGATCACATGTGGAAGCTATAGGAACATGCTGTTTAACTTTAAGTAGTGGTTTTGTTTTAGAATTAGAAAAGACCTTTTATGTTCCAAGTTTTTCTAGAAACTTGATTTCAGTTTCAAGGCTTGTACCTTTTGGATATTCCTTCAATTTTTCAGAAATATCTTTCAGTTTATTTTATAAATCTGATTGTGTTGGGAATGGTATTTTGTCTGATGGTATTTACTGCATTAATTTACAAAACAATGTCACTTATGATTCAATGCATGTTAACACTGGCACTAAAAGATGTGTTATTAATGATGATTCCTCTAAATTATGGCACCGGAGACTAGGTCATATCTCCATAGAAAGAATTAAAAGATTGGTAAATGAAGGGATACTTAATACTCTGGATTTTACTGATTTTGAGACTTGTGTGGATTGCATAAAAGGAAAGCAAACCAACAAGTCGAAGAAAGGTGCCAATAGGAGTTCAGACATATTAGAGATCATACATACTGATATATGTAGTCCAGACATGGACTCACATGGTCAGAGATACTTCATCTCTTTTATAGATGATTACTCACGATATATGTATCTCTACATGCTTCATAATAAGAACGAAGCATTAGATGTCTTTAAGATCTTTAAGGCTGAAGTAGAGAAACAATGCGACAAGCAAATTAAGATCGTGAGATCAGATAGAGGTGCAGAATATTATGGTAGATACACAGAAGATGGACAAGCACCTGGGCCATTCGCAAAATTTCTTCAAGAGCATGGGATTGTTTCCCAATACACCATGCCTAATTCACCCAACCATAATGGTGTAGCAGAAAGAAGAAACCGAACTTTATTGGACATGGTGCGGAGTATGCTTAGCAGCTCCAATCTTCCTAAATCCTTGTGGACTGAAGCACTTAAGACGACAGTGTATATATTAAACCGAGTTCCAACCAAGGCCGTTCCTAAAACGCCATTTGAATTATTGAAAGGTTGGAAACCGAGTTTGCGACATATGCGCGTTTGGGGATGCCCGTCTGAAGTGAGAATATATAATCCACAAGAAAAGAAGCTGGACCCAAGGACCATTAGTGGGTATTTCATTGGATATGCTGAAAGGTCTAAAGGTTACAAATTTTATTGTCCATCTCATGGCACTAGGATTGTGGAATCAAGAAATGCAAAATTTATTGAAAATGACTTGATCAGTGGGAGCGATCTAACCAGGAACATAGTTTCCGAGAAGGATCATTTAGAATCTCAACCTTCCACCTCAAGTGATAGATTGGTTATTGTTCACAGCACCCCTCAAGTACAAACTGGTGTTGAACAACCAATTGTTGAAGTTCCACAAGCTGCTGACGGCATTCTAGTATATCAGGTAGTTCAAGAGTTTCCAAGAACTTTTGAACAACGAGTTGAACCAAATACTTCTCAAGAAGATAGTGATACAACATTAAGAAGATCTACTAGACCAAGGAGATCAACAATTCCTGATGATTATGTTGTGTATCTGCAAGAATCTGACTATAACGTTGGAGCCGAAAATGATCCGAGTCCTTTTCACAAGCCATGAATTGCAAAGAATCAAAATTATGGTACGATGCCATGAAGGAAGAGATGAATTCTATGAAGAGTAACGAAGTTTGGGATCTTGTTGAGTTTCCTAATGGTGCAAAAGACATTGGATGTAAATGGGTCTTTAAGACAAAGAAAGACTCATTGGGCAACATTGAGAGATACAAGGATAGACTTGTTGCTAAAGGATTCACTCAGAAAGAAGGAATCGACTACACAAAGACTTTCTCTCCTGTATCTAAGAAAGATTCCTTGCGCGTTATTATGGCATTGGTAGCCCATTTCGATTTGGAGTTGCATCAAATGGATGTGAAAACGGCTTTTCTAAATGGAGATCTAGAGGAGGAGGTTTACATGAAACAACCTAAAGGATTCCCCTCTAGTGATGGTGAGCAATTGGTTTGCAAGCTCAATAAATCCTTATACGGTTTAAAACAAGCATGCCACCAATGGTATTTGAAATTCCATAATGTAATTTCTTCTTTTGGTTTTGTAGAAAACATTATGGATCAATGTATATACCTGATAGTTAGTGGGAGTAAAATTTGTTTTCTTGTTTTATATGTGGATGACATTTTGCTGGCAACCAATGATAAGGGTTTGTTGCATGAGGTGAAACAATTTCTCTCTAAAAATTTCGATATGAAGGATATGGGTGAGGCATCTTATGTCATTGGCATTAAGATCCATAGAGATAGATTTTGAGGCATCTTGGGTCTATCTCAGGAAACCTATATTAATAAAATTTTAGAGAGATTTCGGATGAAGGATTGTTCACCAAGTATAGCTCCCATTGTGAAGGGTGATAGGTTCAATTTGAATCAATGCCCGAAGAACGACCTTGAAAGGGAACAAATGAAGAACATTCCATATGCTTATGCTGTCGGAAGCCTAATGTATGCTCAGGTCTGCACAAGACCTGACATTGCATTTGTTGTGGGAATGTTGGGACGATATCAAAGTAATCCAGGTATAGACCACTGGAGAGCTGCAAAGAAAGTAATGAGGTATCTTCAAGGAACTAAAGACTACATGCTTATGTATAGACGGACGGACAATTTGGAAGTAATTGGCTACTCAGATTCTGACTTTGCTGGATGTGTTGATTCACACAAATCAACATCAGGATACATTTTTATGATGGCCGGTGGAGCTGTATCATGGAGGAGTGCCAAGCAGACCTTGATTGTCACTTCCACTATGGAAGCCGAGTTCATCTCCTGTTTTGAGGCTACTTTACATGGTGTATGGCTTAAGAGTTTCATTTCTGGGCTTAGAATTACGGATTCTATCTCTAAGCCATTGAGAATGTATTGCGACAATTCAGCTGCTGTTTTTATGGCTAAAAACAATAAAAGTGGGAGTCGAAATAAACACATCGACATTAAGTATTTAGCCATAAGGGAACGTGTTAAAGAAAAGAAAGTGGTCATTGAGCACGTCAACACTGAGTTTATGATCGCTGATCCTTTGACTAAGGGCATGCCACCGTTTAAATTCAAGGATCATGTAATGAATATGGGACTTGGTTCCATTATGTAGTTTCTCATTGTATGGACAATGTTATTTTTAATGAAATTCTTAATTACTGTGCTGTTTTTTCTCATACATATGTGCACCTTAATTTAATTTGAGAAAATTCATCTATAAGGACCAAGAATAAACATAAGGTTTATTCATTAAGAAATTGTTGCCACATAAATTAAAATAGCAATAAATACATAGTAATACATGGAAGGTAATACTTGTCATAAGAGGACTTATCGCCATGATTCTTGTATCTATTACTTAATACAGATTGTCAATAGGTTTTAAGAAGAGACATTAAGTTTGGAAGTATGGACCAAGTGGGAGAATGTAAGCTCTCTTAACTAATATTGACAACTCTTCAACTAATTAACGAAATAATTGATTTCTCGTTGAGAGCTTCAGGAATGGTCCATAACTCCTTCAACGGTTCTCTATCTTGATCTGTGAAACAATTGACACATAGCCAATAGAAGCTTGATGGAAGCTGGGCTATAAATACTTCTGTTTGGTCCCCAAACTCGCTAACTCAATCCCCTTCATTTTTACACCATCAAGTAAGAGAAAGCAGAGCTTGGAAGTGCCGTACAGGAATCAAAAGTGGAACAAGGAAATCTTCTACAGCAAGTCAATGGTTGGAGGTATGATCTATTTGGTATTCTTATTTCGATTCTGTTTCAGAATTTTATTCCGCATTTTTCAGAATCAGAAATTTTTGCTTACATAATCATTTTATAAAGCAAGCTAAGAAGATGAAGAAGATATTGTACAGATATGAGATCTCCCATGAAAACACGAGTATATATAACAATTCATTATCCCTGTAATATTTACCATGCTAGTCTTGAGAAATATGTAATATTTAAGATGCTAGTCTTTTTTCCTGAAGGTAAGGCGGCAATAATTCATGTCTAACTTGCTCAGGAGAGGAATGAATGAGATGAGATGCGACCTGTAAGGTCTGTTGATAGAGCCAATGTTTCTGAAGTTCTGTCTTTAGTTCCTCAATCCGGCAGTTCCAAGCAAGGATCTAAGCTAATTAAGTTCCTAGGATCTCGGCTAAAGGTTATTTCTGACTGTATATAAAATCAATCCGGTAGTTCCAACCAGCCGTGTCTTGACTCTGATCTCCCTGAAGCCTGAAAAACAGAAAGGTGCTCCATTCTTGTGTCATCAAAATTACTCTCAGATTGTTAGGGCGCCAAAATCCAGTGGATAAAACCATAGACGAAGACCTCTGGAATGGGCTGCCTTGATGTGGAAGAGGCTCACTTTCTTAGATTTTGACAATTAGTCAATGGTGAGACATGTTTATAGCATGCAACCGGGTGTGCATACCAAGTAACAGGTGGATGCATGGATGCATGCTGTATGACACATTTTCTATCACCCGTTCTCATGAATAACATATATTATTAAAAAAATTGCTGCCTCTGGTTGAGGCCAAATAAGGCTCCACATGCATTGATTGGTCCAAGCATATTTATATCTTAAAAACTTTGGTTAAAATGCCTGGTAATCCGTGCCAGATTAATATAAATAGGGCAAAATCGATTTATAGAGTCCCTGCACTACCTGCGGGTAGGGACTAATAATAAGCATTGTGAACTATTCTTATTATAAGTACAAATGTACTAGAAAAAAAAACGTGGACCAGTCAGTGTGCTTTGTGATAAATTGAAGCACCGCTAACGTGCTTCTCCATGTTAAAAACACAGTGGAAAAGTTAAAAGTTGTGCTGGTATGTTTGCAGTGTGCTCTTTAGTAATGAAAATCATTGATGACAATGTGTTTTTAATATAGAGAAGCATTGTTAATGATGCTGATTTATATTACAAATGCACTGTTTAAACATATGAAGTTGCAAACACTTGTAACAGTGCTTATTTATATTATGTACGCACCGTATTATATTTAGGCAAAATGCACTATGATATCGTTGTGTTCTTTGTAATACTTAGAGGCACTAGAAACAATGCATACGAATATTGAAACCCCACCGGATAAAAGTAGAATCTCCAACCTAACATTTAGGTATGCAATGTGTCTTATCATACTCGAGAGCCGATGGCTATTCATTATTATTATGTTATAAATTCACCATTCATCATTTTCAACTAGTGAATATATGAGCAGGTTGATGCTCTTTGAATTTTGTGGAAGTACCTTTCTGGTGCATCTGCTTATTTTAAGCACATCCTGACATTGCCCTATATTTATATTTGCACTGCGATGTTACCGATGCACCTTAAAACAAGAGCACTGATGAACATTTCCAACTTCCACACCATATTAAGGGTGCAAAATAGTTATTTATATCACATAATTAGTAGTGTGCTTCAAATATCGATGCACCACAAATGGTGTGTTTTGCATTTCAAGGCACACTAGCTATGTTAGACATTTTTTTTTAGAAAAAATAATTTCAATTATTAATAAACAAAAATGGTTGTTTAATAATTTTTTTTATGTATGTCTATGTGTACGTGCCTAAAGAATGTTGTATGTAAATCAAAGACAACAATTATGTAGCGACAATAACAATGGGTCGACTCATACAACTTTGTACATGAGACATGGGAGGCCTAAGAGAGGGAGAGGGATTTGTACCCTTGACTTATTATGGAATAGACTTGTGCTATCTTGAGGAATATTGGCCTCCTCAAGTTTTATGCAGAGGGTACATCCCTTAGGAAGGAACTCACACTCATTGGTGTAATTTATAGGTCGTTGGGATCATGAAAGGTAGTAATTTAGAGTCGGTCATGATCTGTGGTACTAGCCCACATAGATGGACATATATTGTATTACTAGTTTGTCGAGGAGAGGGGAGTATTTTCCCCATTTCCTCGATCTCCCACCTGACATTGTTGGAGAGATTTAGCTTGCATATGTTCAATGATATGTTAGTGATCCAGGTGGATATCGGTGGCGTCCCACCTCTTCCAACTGGCTCAAAATAGTCTTCTGGCAATTTTGGTAATTTACTATTTTTAGCAGTTTTTTGGGTCCTGAACTTCCGGAACCGTTTTGAGGCCCTAAACGACATTTTTTGGGGTATCTTTCTAGTTGTAGTCCTCGGATAGATATTTCCAACGAGCTATCGTGTGCCCCAAACAGAGATTGTGTGCAAAAGTTATGACCTCGGGAAGTTGATGTACTAACTTACCCAAACGGGGCCCACATGACTTTTGGCGCTTCGTCTCCTAGGGTTAGGTTTTTGGATGTAGGGTTTTTGACATTCCTGTTTATTGTAAAAGGCCTTGAGAGCCTCATTGTAACCATCTTGTTTCAAATGAGCGCAGCCGTCACATCTCTTCTTAGAGATAAGCTGCCACCATTCCAACAAGCTTGTTTTCTGCTGCATTTTACAGTAAAACTGGATTTCTATTCAATAAGGAAATAAGCTAAAACTATAAAATGCAGCGAAAAACAAGCTTGCTGGAATGGTGGCAGCTTATCTCTGAGAAGAGATGTGACGACTGCGCTCATTCGGAACAAGATGGTTACAATGAGGCTCTCAAGGCCTTTTACAATAAATAGGAATGTCAAAAACCCTAGACATCCAAAAACCTAACCTTAGGAGACGAAGCGCCAAAAGTCATGTGGGCCCCGTTTGGGTAAGTTAGTACATCAAATTCCTGGGGTCGTAACTTTTGCATACAATCTCCGTTTGGGGTGCATGATAGCTCATTGGAAATATATATCCGAGGACTACAACTGCAAAGACGATAGCTCGTTTAGGGCCTCAAAACGGCTCCGAAAGTTCAGGACCCGAAAAACTGCTAAAAATAGTAAATTACCAAAATTACCAGAAGACTATTTTGAGCCAGTTGGAAGAGGTGGGACGCCACCGATATCCACCTGGATCAGTTAGCCAGGACATCATTGCCCCTAGTGACTTCCAAGTTGTTGGTGGTTAGTTGCGTGTTGCTGCATTTGATGTAGAGGAGGTTAGGTGGGTAGTGCATTAGTTTCCCTCTATTATACTATGTAGATTTATTGGTGCATCCATCCATATTAATTAGGTGGTCTACCATTTTTTTATGACACTTCTGGTTAGCTATGAAACAATGTCGTTCTATGTTTGATTGGAGGATGGGATTCCCTTTTGGATCAGATTTATTTTGTTTGTTTTTTGATAGGTTTTTGATGACTAGACCATCAATCTGCTGCCACCATCCTAGGTTGAGGACTAAGGCACATATGCATATGTGGGAGTAGATGATTCCCAACAGGGGCCAAGTAGAGTTCTATGCTAGGATCAATTCATAAGTGTTGGAGATGCTTTCCAATGAGTATGATCAAACCATAGATTTTGTGCAATACTCATATGTAGGGATGGATGATAGAGGTAATATTAGTGTTATGTTTTGATTAATTATCTAGTTTCCTTTTTTGTCTTATTTAGTGCACATGTAATCTATTGCAACATTTGATTTAAATTGTCTAATTATTGTTAAAGTTGATAAGTTATTGGATGTTAAGGATTTGGTGTTAGAGGTCGGAGGTTATAAGGGTTAGTTGATAATGGGTTATATAGGTTAGGTGATGAATGGGTCATATCGTTTTATAATTTAGATAGATTGTAGGTTATACTAATCAAGGTTAGGTGTTATAGGGGTTGGGGGTTTAAGATAATACTAGTCAGGGCTTATGAAAATGATGAGTTAAGGTGATAAGGGCTATAATGTTTAGAGGTTATAAGGATTATATTAGTTACGAATTATGGGTTATATAAATAAAAGTTTGTAATATAATGGTTCTGATAAGTGGTTCTAAGGATTATGATTTATAGTAGTTATAATTTATATGTGTTAAAGTGGTTAAGGTTTATGATGGTAAGAAGTTGTAGGGGTTATGAGTTAGAAGGATCCATGTTTATATAAGCTAGGCTTTATGCATTATAGGGGATAGGTATTGGGTGTTAATGGTTATAGATATTACATGTTATATGGGTTATGGTTTATAAGGAATAAGAGGCTATAGGGGATAAGGGTCAAGAGTTCTATAGTTTTAAAGCATCATAGATGGTAGATGTTATAATGGTTAGATGATATAGGGGTGAGTAGTTATAATGTTTAGCATTTATAAGGGGGTATGGGTTAAAGGCGTTAGTGATTACAATGGTTAATGTTTAGGATTTGAGGGTTATGAGTGTTAGGTGTTATATGGATTAAGATTTAGTTGTAAAAATGGATATAGGGGTAAGTGGCATATTGGTTATAAAGATAGTACCTTAAAAATTAGGGGTTACTGAATGCACCATATTTCTCTTTGATTTGGTCATCCACCCAACTGTTGGGATAGATATCGTTGGCATATTTTCTTTTAAATGATTAAGATAAGGGATGCTTTTATTATTCAATTGTCAAAATTATTTCCCGTCACTGTCCCATTCTCTCCATACAATGCGACCCACGGTTGCATTGCCTCTGCATTGTAAATAATGAATTTATTGATGTCATCAATTTTTGAATTTGTTCATTTTTTGATGGAATCAAAACAAATAGTATGAGATCAGATATATATTTTCATGTTTAGTATAAACAATTATTTTGTAGAAATTTGACAAAAGATAAGCAACTAACTCTTTATCATGCACCTTTTTTGTTCGTTTGGAGTATCTCCCCTTCTATTTTGTCCTCATATCATCGGTCGTCCCAAACCACTGTGCCTAGTGTGTCATTGATTTTCTTACTGTATTCATTGGCATAATAGAATGACTCATATACTATGTACCGCTTTGCAATAAACCCCTTGGGTTTTCCCCTTTGTCTAACAAATCCCTTCAATATTTTCATGTACCTATCTAAGAATAACATCCAATGACATTAGACCACCTTGACTAGTTCAATCTCATCAAGTGAGTGAATTAGAATATGAACTTGCAAGTCCATGAAACTAGTGGTTAGCTCCTTCTCAAACATACAAATAATCTCAGCTATCTCACGATGCCACCGTGGAATGCAAGCCATATGAATCTCATTCGATGTGATCCAATGTACAAATACAAATAATTTAGATATTCCACATTGTAGGTCCTAGGGGAAGTCATGGTTCACATAGCCACACATGTGCAAAGGATAATGTCAATACAAAATAAACACATACAAAGTTAATTGCTATAAAAATGTGAGTGCATAGTATATTATAAGCTACTCTACAAAAATAAATCACGTATTCGACATATATATCCTTATAAGGTTCAAATGGTCATGTGATTTCAACCTTGTCAAATGTTCTTCTATAATGAAGCGATGTCGTAGAGTAGACCCATATAAAGAAGGCACCATCACACCCAATATAACTTGCTTCACTAGAGAAAAAAAAACTTTCTTCAAAATCCATGGGACATGACCATCTTTAAAAGACCAAGTGGGACCAACCTCTAGTTCTCTGCTTTCTTTTCATGGCCAATGTTTCTTTTTAGTATTTGAAGAAATAATATCTCTTATGACACCCAATTTGTCCCTTCTTTTTTATGATATGTGTCTCCATAAAGAAAATAAAATATTTTTAAATATATGGATATGATCTAGTAAGTGGGAAATATTAAGATTCTCCCAATATGGAAGCTCATAAAATACAAATTTGCTTTTCATCCCAATGGGCATATTCTGAACATAAGTGTTGAAAAATTTAGGATCATTGAATGTAGGTTTCCCATTTGGATCAAACAACTGCAATTTCTTTCCCCTTCTCTATGCCATATTCCCAAAGGCAATTAGTTGGTGTCATTATTTTAGGTCTCTGGGTTCTCTTCGGTTTATCATTGAAATCATATGCAAATATTCTATAAGGGTGGACTTTTGGGAGGAATATCCTCAAGCAATCATACACCATCTTCAATAATTAATTGGAACACATAACCTTTATATAAGTTCCACAACATTTACATCCATCGTATACCCTCTTGTTACAAGACTTGCGATGTTATTGTGTACAAAGCACATTGGCGTTGAAAAAAATAGTTGCACCAAATTAACTATGCCGAATAATGGTATGAATTTAAACAAAAAAACCAACATGGTTACCAGAGCAAACTCCTAATCCCAAATAATCATGTGAGATGCACACACACATTCCATAAAATTTAAAAGAAATCTTCATTGGTATGGGTCTTGAAACATCATAAACATGTATCCCTTCCCATAATTGCTTCAATCCATCAATCAATGGTTGTAGGTAAAAAATCATATTCTTCACTTGTCTTCTACCAAGGACTATAAGATCCAACTTAAGATGTTCATTCTTCATATTCAACCATGGGGAGATATTGCTATTGATCACTGCTACTACCCAAATATAATAGTTGGAGTTTTGGAGGGAATACAAGTTATCTCTCTCCATGGATATGCTTAATCAAAGGCTTCATACTTCATCCTTGAATTTATCAGGCCATGTATCGTCTATATGCTTCATGGCTATTGAGTCTACTAGGATTCACAAAAATATTGGCTCTCTTCTATGCAAGGCATGACACCCTTGCGACATGACTAATTCTTTTCTACGAAAGAGACTTTGAATCCTTGGGATTATAGGCATGTGCCTCAATATCTTTTTTTTTCCAATAAAAAAAACTTATAGTTGATGTTTTAGAATATAAATTATAATATAGATAGAAGAGCCTGTATGCTTTGTTCGAAACCATAAACAAGATTGAAGGATCCTAGTAGCAGTAAATAATTATTATAGTCTACTGATTCTTTGACATGACATACAAACAAAAATCCCCCAAAGGAAACATGTCAAAGCAGAAACAACAATAAGCTAGTTCATACAAAATAACACTAATACCAATTACATCAACATATGAGAGACCTTAAGCTGCACCTCATCACCCTTGGATTCTTGAATGTGTAGGGTCCTTCTCTTAAGGGTAAACCTTCCTTTGAAAGTGAGTTCACTTTGACATTAAATTCTCTATAAATATGCTCAAAATGGATAGATTGAAACTTGTATTTTTCTTTCAATATTCTACTAGGAAATGGACTTAGACCGAGGTTTGAAATTATATAGAAGTAATTGCACCAATCAGTTAACGGTTTCAAGCCTCCTAACAATTGAAGATCAAGTACCCCTTTATCTGCTAAGAATTTTAAAAGAATCCATAGGGAAAACACTTTGGTTCAGTTATTTGTGTTAATATCATCTCCGTACTTCAACAAGAAGTAGTGAGAATTATTTAAGTATAGTATATCCCTAGCTACACATGTTCATGGTGTTCCTTGGTGTCGCTACTACAACCATATCCCCAAAATTTTCTCGAAATTGTAGGGCCCCTTCTTCTAGTTTTGATTTTACATAGAGTTTATCTCATCCTAGGAAAGTTCACCTTTGTCACTTAGAAATTTTCCTGGAATCAAGTGAAGAAAGCAAGTTTTTGGGATAAATACAACTTGAGTTTTCTCGCCGAAACGTTCAAAGAAACTCACCGAGTTACGTCGAAACGGTTAGAGCGAATTTGGTTTCTTTCGTAAAGTCCCGTTTCGGGACAACTCGACATTTGACTCCGAAACAGTCGGAACGTTTGAAAGAGTCTCATCGAAACACTTAGATAATTTTTTGAAGTTGCGTCGATTGGAGCAAATCACCGAGTCATGCCGATACACTTCGGCATGAAAGAAAAATTCATGCCAAAACACATCGGCGTGAAACAGAGAGAGACGCCGAAAATGCCCTGGTAAGAGAAGAATCGGTGCAAAGTTTGGAAAATAGCCCGAAAGGTTTTGCTGCATGAAGGTGAGTTACATCGAAACTTGTCACCGACAAAACAAGAAATCCTCCGACGAAGAAGTCAGACCGAGTGCCGATAATGGGACAGCGTGATGAATAGAAAATGATCGGTGGAGTTTGAGAAGTGGCATCGACGCCTTTCGGCGTGAAGACACGAAAATACGACGAAATTCCGTGTCAAAGAACGGGGAGAGCTCCGATGCACTTCAGTGCGCAAAATCCAAAAGACGCCGACAAATGTTTCGAAGAGGGAATCAACACAGAATGACAAGTACCACTGACGCCTTTCACTTTGAAATCACAAGAGATGCCGAAACGACCTCGATGCATTAATGGGCCGACCAAATTTTACCCTTGCGCATTAATTACTAGGGTTTCCCAAGGTTATATAAGGGGTGAAAGACATTTTTAAACCATTTCTTGCAACGTTGTTCATGCGAAGCCACTTCCACCGGACATCAGACACTTAACACCGTTGAAGCTTTGTCTTGCGACCACTCTGCAACTGCTAGGTAGGCCACTTTATTCCCTTGTGTTCCATTTTGAAACGAAATCCTTTCATTTGGCACTTTGCCTCTTGTATGAAGCGCCTTTTACCATTGGTTTGTCTGCGTTGTTGTGTTATATTTTGGCAAACCGATTGGTTTTTCTGTCCAGTTGGGTATAGGGTTGTTACTAGCATTCGGTAGTTCTATAAGGAGTTTTTTTGACCAAAAGTGGCTAGGGTTATTCCTTTCCAAACAAGTACCCTGGGCCATACCTATCATCCGGTGGCGCCCTCTCGATGACCCTTTTGGCCTTTTCCAATTGAAATAACCGCGTGAGGTTATTATGCCGCAGATAATAGAGCGTGCCTACGCATTCCGACCTACCGCAATGGATTCCCAGCCAGGCACAATTTTATAGTTTATTTTGATTCACCAATGGGGAATTCTTGTTTTGGACAACGATGTGCCATTGCAGCTAACACAGTATCTTCCCCCTTAGTAAAAGCCCTCTTGCCATTAGAATTGGTACTCCAATTTCATATTCCCATTTGGGTGCCATACCTTCCAAATCCATTTTTTTTTTATTTCTGTAGTACAAGTGCCTATCCATATGATGATGCTGGGGCTAACTCACGAAACCCTACTAAGTGAGGTGACCTGCAAATGGACATTTTTCTATGCCTCACAAGACTGAGAACTTCTGGGCAATAGGAGTGTGTTGTGTGTACAAGTTTTTTTGGGTTGTTCATTGATTTCACACTTATTACCACAAGGGGATTCTGGCCTTAGTCATTATCTGGTTGTGCACCACCAGGGCCAATACAAATTCCAACCCCACACATTATCTCCCGCGTGGACGCTCCATTGGTGGTAGTTTCGCTTGGTTGTTATCCGTCACGAACTTGATATTTATTTTGCTACTCCCACAGAGTAACAATATTTTAGTTAGGGAAGATTTCTTATCTGATTGATCCATACGCTCTCCTAGCAAGATTAAACCTTTTGAAGTGACTCCAAAATCCAACATACCAAATGAAAAACTCTCCACCATTCAGTTGAGGAACATAGACAATGTGGCTGGCTAAATTGATGAAGATCATTGGTGAACATATTTTGAAATGATTTCACATGAAGTTTCAGTTTCATATTGACTATTACACACCAGTATACTGTTTTGAAGCATAGCAAACATAAACAACAACATGGAAGTAATTAATTTCTTAACTCTGTCTTCTTGTTAATAATATGAATGAGAAATGTTTTACATATTTCCTGGTGGAATTTGCTTACACATTGATTCAATGGCTCATCAGGATTCATAAATGCAAAGAAGGGCTGCCAAGAGGAAGTCCAAGACAATTGAATCATATTCAGACAGAGAAGTAGTAGTTGATGCTCCAACAAAAACCATGTTTGAAGACACCAAATCAACAACATGAATCACCCCAGAATACAAATGGGGTGAATTGTATCAGCTGATCCGAGATTAGAATGTACTTGAGGCATCTCTCGAAGAGATGATATTATACCAAAACATCAAGAAATCGGGCCTCCACAAAGCAGCGACACGCCCAGAGCTGTTTCCTTGCTCATAAGTCATCAGATGGATCCCACCTTACGTGGATGTTGGCAGAAGGATCATCTCAAACACAAAAGGGGAAGGGTTTGCCTCTTTCAAACTGGGTCACATAGTGGCAGCGTATAAACTACCATCACCCAAGGTCATGATGACCGAAGACTGGATTAGGGGTGTAAACATAGACCACTTTGAGTATGCCAAGAAAATGATAATCCCAGGGAATAAGGATGAAAACAAGTGGGGAATATGATAGTCAAAGATTAAGAACCCCATTTAGAATCATAGCTTTGATGCTAAGCAGAATTTTCGGTAGGGCGAATGGAAAAATTTACAAGCTCAATTGGGTGCCCCTGATATATCATATAGCCTTCCACGACACTGTGTTTAACTGGGTAGATATAATCTCTGAGATCCTGGCATCGACAATAGTAGCAACACAAGTAGTATTGACCTAGGATAAAGTAGAGTTCTACATGTCCTCGTATCTCATAGACTGCATAATGGTCAGGCACCCATTCCCTAAATTAGGATGTATCTAGAATCAGGATGAGTCTCCCATCTATGTGGCCTATCAGATCACATGGGCCCATAAATATGCGAGCTACTACAAGCTCATATGTGAAGAGTTGATCATTCCTCTGTATTGGTTGATTTTCAATGAGGAACCAAACTGCCTATCTGACAACGCTATGGCAGTCATAAATGAGTATGGGGATTATTAATTTTTGTCTAAAGGAACCTATATTAGAATGTATGGGGGTACCAAATCCCCATCTCTAATACCCAAATATGTAATCGCCTTTGTAGTCCACGAAGAGGCCGTGAGGAAGGTTTTTATTAATGGAGTTGGTAGTTTTCTGAATGAGCATAAGAAGGCCTCCTACCCACTGTTACCATTTACTATTGGGCCTACAAATTTCCCAAGGTAAAAGGCACCGAAGCCTTCATAAAATATTTAGAAGGTTTCCATTTTGGAGAGAATATTTTTGTAAGAAATGATAGCCGGCAAAAGGTTTCTCAACATTGAGCGACATGCATGATCACCTTTGAGTACACAAATCACTTCCTTAAATATGAGGAGGTGTATCGAAGAGCGAGTAACATGATTGAGCTAAACAAATGGTTTGTTCGAAAAACTGGCTCCGGCCCCAGTCATACTACCAGCACTGCAAAAGAGGCAGAATTAAAGAAGCAATGAGAAGAATACGTAAGGCTACAAGTAGCGGAAGCGGAACGAAAACTGAAGGAAGAAACTAAGAGGTTTCAAAAGGAAGAAGCGGATAAATAAATAAAAGAAGAGGAAGATAAAAGACAAGTGGAAGAAGAAAGAAGAGAAAGAGAAGGAAGGGAAGTAGCTGAGCAACAAAGGAGAAAAGAGGAAGAAGACAAGTCCAAGGAAGCTGTGGAAATAGAAGGAACCCAAGGAGGAGGCCCAAGTATACAAGACATGGATATAGACTCACCAGGGGTTTCAGGAGTCACACTTATAGGAGGATACCTCCCATTCGTATAGCTCGGGCTCACACTTTTTACCCCATCCAAACAACACACAGTGGCCAAATTGGACACAATAATTTTTGATTCGAGTAGGAAAACCATCACAAAGAGGTCAGAGAAGAGATTGAAGATGGGTGCCTAGCCTAATATAGTCATTGTCAAAGAAAGCACTATCATGGAGGGTGTTAACACCCATATATTTTTTTACAATATGCAGTTGAATGGAAGGGATGGAGGGTCAAAATGTACCTGGCAGAGAACCCAAGATATCCTCCATGCTCCAGAGCTAAGTGCTAATGGGAAAGGCTAAGGGGTCTAAGAAGAACCAAATGTGCAAATGATGGGAAAATGTTGAAGTGTGGGTATTAATAGGCGAGAATCACACTTTATAACCTATAGTCCGCCGGTCCAATAATGAGAGACTAAACATCACACCGATATATGCCGTCGATTAAGTGCAGGGATAGGATCCACGACCCTATATGGAATACCGCACAGCCAAGTTGCGAGGAGGATAGGAAAAAGGGCGGATGCGATGAGCCTTTCCCTCCAGCCAGGTGTCAGCCGCAGATGATATCGCAAGAAGAATGGATAGAAGGCCATGTATAAGATCGGGCGCATGTGATGGTATGAACAGGTGGAAATATCCATAGCTCGGATGGAAAAATGGGTCACATCAACGGCTCTCATAGCTGATCGCATGAAGAAGTAGCGTGTTGGATAGCAAAATAGCGGATGTGATGAACCTTTCCCGCCTTCCAGATGTCAGCATTAGAGCCCATCCCACAGAGGAAGAAATTGCAGTAGGGACCACTTGGGTACATGCGATGCCGCATTATGGAGAAGTGTGGATAAGACGAACAACGTAGATGAACAGTTAAAATCAGATCCGACGGTAAAGAAGAGTAGGCTGTCAAATCAAAGGATAAAGAAGCAGCCGATCTGACGGTAGGGAATAGGCATGTGAGAAACCGATGGTGGAGATTAAAGGACAAATGTAAAGAAGGGCGGGAGTTATGTTAGCACGGTTATATATATAAGAAACAACTGTGAGGGTTGACATTTGTTCTCAAAGTTTGTCGAAGTTAGGAGGTTCCTCGACGTGTGGCAGACAGCGAAGGCGACAGAACCTCCAGTAGCCTATTCAGAGCTTCTAAACTGACAGGTAGGGCATTGTAACTATCCTTTCTCTTAAAAGTTAAATCTTCAGTCATAAGATGGGAGATGAACAGGATTCTACCAACTATAAAGTTAGGGTGGTCCTGGAAGATAGGGACGCAGATGTGTTTGACCCATGCATTTGGCTCTCTATCCATGAAATTAAAACAAAGTTAGATGCTCTACATGAACATGGTCTGGACATACATGGGGTTTTTAGGTCGTCTTTTATGTTCTTTTGCCTAGACCAAGTACCCTCTTTCCCCGAGTTTGTAACATGGTGCTCCGTGAATTACTCCGAGTCCACAAGGGTAATCATGGATGCCCCCAAGTCTAAAGTTGTCTATGTTTTAGATGCGTCGGTTGCAAAGAATTCATTTTTTGTCCTCGAGTCACAGTACCAGGAGTTGGAAAGCTTTTCAAAAGAGTATGTGGTTTCCCTGTTCCGTCAAATCGCCCCCGATTGTCGTCAGACTTTCCTAGCCACATGTCTGAAACCTCACTTCGAAGTTACAGAAAAGCCATACCCCTTGGACGTCAACCTTTTTGATGACGATTCCCAATTGGTCTTCTCACTGCTGGCTCAATTCTTAGGTTTAGATACTGACCAATGGGTAACGGAGGTCCAGGTGAGTCTACTTTTCAGGATTAGTATTTGTTTAGCAAGGTCTGACACTGGACTCATCCCACCTCTTAGGTTTGATGAATTTTTAGCAGAAAGAATGCATGTACAGTTGGGAAAATTCCCGAATACTAGATTTTTCAGATACCAGACACAACTTATGAAGATGATCTTGTACAGTAATGCGGAAAGCCCACATTTTCGCCCATTACTTGAGACAAATGCTTTGCTAGACAATGTGTTTGATTATTCCAACTGTGTTTTACCCCCTATGTATAAAGTCATTTTTGAGGAGGGACTGCCTAGACTACTACTTGAGATGAAGTTAATGATGCATATAAAGGATGAAGTGGCCGTCGGAGACTGTTTCCTTTTGAAAGATGCTACAGTCATTAGGCTATATGGTTTTGTGAAGGAACCCTATGTTTTGCCTTCCTTTCTGACATTAAGAATCTTTGCCCTGGAATTTATCACGCAGAAATTGAGCTTGGAAGAGGGACTGTTCCAGCAGTTTAAAAAGGGCACTGATATAAAATACCCTTGGAAGGTAGGTCCTTTCATTGTGAAGAGAAAGGAGGCTTTACCGGAGATAGAGGAATTGATGAGACTTCTAGGGTTCAAAACGAACGTAGCTGTTGAATACGACCCCTTGCATGTCATTTCTAGAAGAAGGAAGGAGTGTAACCTAAGGTATTTCGGACACAAGGATCCAGAAAGGGCACTCAGGGGATAGAACCTGCTACAATGGGAACTCGAGGCAGAAGAAGTTCCAGGTTTGCAGGAAAGAGACCCTGTGATGTCTGATGCTGTAATGAATATCAAACAGGTGCCGGACACTGGGGAAGTGGGATGGAAGAGAGATCTGGAGGAAATTCAGGATATGGATACTGAAATGGGGGGTGAAGACAAACGACCTAGGATGGTAACACAAGTTGAGGTGTTTGGTGAAAATACTCAGGTCGAGTCATTTGTTTCCTTCACTGAAGAAGAATTGGTTGGTGGGACACCAAAGGAAGATTTGACTGTCTGGATGGATAATGAAAAAGAGGATAATGAGGGGTCTCCAACCCCTAAAGTTCAAATAAGAGAATACAAGTTTCAGGATGTTAAAGAAGATAAGAACAACAGTAGATTCCGGTCTAAAGCTGATCTGTGCGACCAATATAAACAGAATAGACAGGTCTCGGCCCATAAGCTTTTTGACCTGATGCCGAGAGCCAGTAATTTGTCCAAAACTAAGACTTCCTTATTAACCAGTAGAGATGAGAAGGATAACACTTTAAATTTAGCAGTATTGAGAGAAGCCGAAGTAACATAGATGAAGCTCAGATGGGATACGATCCCAATACCTGACAAGATCCATTTTCACAAACAGATTGGTGATCTTATCCATGTTGATTTTGTGAAAGTGACATTGAGAGGTGATAACTTGGAAGTTACTGTAGGGAAGTTAGAGAATCATCTAAAGTAGGAAAAGCTTGAAAACCGAGCCCTTCAGCAACATGTAAAAGAGTTACAAATTGACCCAGTTGGAGTTGACGGGGGAGGAAAAGCCACGAAGCAGCTACTAGCTGATAAAGAAAAGCTAATTTCAAACCTTCAGAAAAAGGCAAAAGTCTCTAACACCCAATTGATCCAGGCCCCCGAGGAAACACAATTTGAAATACAAAGGGAGGCTTTATCTAAGGAATTGGATGATTGTAAAGCAGAAATAATGAAGCTTGCTGGAGAGAAAGATAATTGGAAAAAGGAGAAAATAAGCCTAGAAAAGCAACTTGAAGATCTAAGAAGTAACTTGTCCAGTCTAGACATGCGGCCTACAAATGTGAGTCAAGGTGGTGATGAAGACAGTACCAATAATCTGGCATAGGCTATGTCACATGTCAGCCTGAGAGACAGTGAGATCAAGGAGCTAAGGGAAAGAGTGCGAAAACTAGAAGAAGAGAATAAGAAGCAGGAGGAGGAGACAAATGCCCTTCGGAAGAAGCAGAGGGAATTGATTGAGCAAAATAAAAAACTCACTCACCAAGTTGCAGGGCAGGCTGCTATGCAGGGGTGTAGACATTTGGTGCGGGATAGGGTATTTAAAGAGGCTGAAGGTTTTTGGCCATACTTGGAGTTCATAAGAGTCAAGGAGAAGACAATTAGTGATGCTTTGTCAGGATGTGTAGTCGCGAGAGAAACTTTAGCCCGAAAACCCAAAGAAACAACGTTAAGTGTCGTTGCCTTTTTAAATGATTTGTCAGAAGAAGAAAGGATCAGGTTAAACATTGGGAACCAGATCATGACAATCGCTGCGGCTCGGAGAGTTGTGGGAAAGTATGCTCAGGTGGAAAGCATGGAGGCCAAAGCAGAAGATATGAAAAAGCAGGTAGCAGACTTCAAAAGATCATTTGATAGGCTAAATGAAATGGGACTACCGTCCTTTTGGGATGATAATCTAGAGCTAATATCTAAAAGCGCTTACAAAAAGAAGATCTGGGCTATAAGAATGGATCATACGAAGTTCAAACATATGGAACAACTACTCATAGGCAAAACTTTAATGGAAAAGATCGAAGACGACTTTGAAGTCTTGAATAGATTGATTTCCATTGGCGAAAGGCTTTCGCCAGCCTCCTATTCTGACCATATTGAAATCCGAGTGATGGTGAAAGAGATGACAGATTACGACCTCCCTTCAGTTGAGCATTGGGCTGCTGTAAATGGATATGAAAATATGAGATATACTCTCCGCCAGCTACAGTACCTGTCTAATTTTTATCAGTTGTTAAATATTGTTTGAAAGGTCCGAAGACACATAAGACATTTTCAAATTTTGATATAATTTGTAATATTTTTTGAAGCGGCTAAATGGATAGCCAGCTGGAACTTTTATTTTTACTATGTTTGTTTTTACTGTAAGGTTAATCTCATTCAGTGATAATACCAGCAAATGTAAGAAATAGTTAGGCCAACTCTACCTGTTTTTGTTTCAAAGCAGTTATGGCAAACAAATTTTGATGAGGTGTCATTCTGTTGTAAAACATTTTTGGTTTAGATGAGTCGAGCAAAGGGCTCCCGACATCTATATATGCGATGTAATAGAATGATGAAAGGGTTGAAGATCTTATTTGAAAGCTTTTGGTATTTTGAGGATTAGTCTGTAAGACATTTTTGAGCTGTTTTAATAAAGTTTGCAGAGTCGAAGCCTGCGTTTTGACAAGGATTCCTATGGAATTGGTCTGGTATTTTGTATTTTCCTTTTTCCCATGTGAAATTGTGTTTCTCTCTTTGTTATTCCATTCCGTGTTATTTCTTTCATGCTTGGATCAGGGTAACGGTTAAGTGGAATTCATAGAAGTTATGCTTCGCTTAGCTTTTTCCAAGTATTTCACCAACATATTCTACTCAAGTTGATGTAGGATTCATCTTGGTATGCCTTACATTGATGGACTGTTTCTTTCCTCTTCTATTCCACAAATTAAATCTCTTTGACTACTAGCTGCTTGCTACCTTGCCCTTGTAAATGCGTTTGCAGAACCTTTTGTGAATGATGTTTCAGAGTTTGTTAAATATGACTCCATTGCCCAAACAAAATTCATATGTTTTCAACCAAACAGTGCTTGAATCATTTTTGTTCCAAATAGAAATCTGTTCTTCTGTATAATTGTTGTAATTGAATATCTTGACCGTGAATGCTGGTGTTTCTTTTTCATTATTGACAATCTTGATTATTCCAGTCTTTTTATGAGATTTTAGAGAGCCCTCTCTGTCTGTGTTGGGTCAGTAGCACAGGCCAAAGATTGGTTAGTGGTTACCCATAATTACCCTCTTTCAACCTTGGGGGTCAATTTCGGTGTTAACAGAGGGCACTCACAAAGACCCTAAGTTCACAGCATTTGTGAGCATAACAGCTGCACAAGCAAGTGCACATAATGCCGATAAGCTGTTGAATGACATCGAGCGCAACAAGGAGAGAATGTTGAAGTTAAAAGATAATTTAGTAAAAGCACGAGGGGAAGGGATAGAATTGAAAAGGAAACACGATGCTATAGTGGCTGAAAAGGACAGATTATTAACTGATTATCAGAATCTAGACACTGAGAAGGAGGCGTTGATTGTACAGTTGATGATCATGGAGGGTGAAAGACATGATTTTGACGCCCTCATCAGTGAATTAGAAACAAAAGAGTCAACAACAAATCAACAGGTTGAAGGCTTAAAAGTTCAGATAGATGAGGTGGTTAAGGAGGAGGAGTCTCTGTCAGAACATATGGAGCTGGAAAATAATAAGAAACAAGACATGAATCCTTTCCATGAACATGCATGTAAAATTTAGGAGAAGATATATCACTCGCAAGAATTGATGACTGAAGAAATCTACAAAATGAAACAAATGATAGCAAGGATGAAAGTGATTGTTGCAGAATCAATGATGATCAGACAAAGATTGTTTAACACTGCAAATAAGATTAAGAGGCAGATGGCTTGGAGACTAGGAAAAATAGAGTTCCCTGATCACTTGCCCCAGAAGATGACTGCAGACCTTAATTTGGACATGGCACTCCTTGAGTTTTGTAGAAAAGCTGTCAAGAGAATAAATGTTGAAGTCCCTAAATATATTGAGAAATGTGTAGGATTCTACAAGAGGATTCATCAGATCCATGAAAAATGTCATCTTGTCATGGCCCCAGATATGGAAGAGATGCCTACGAAAGATCAACGCCTATTAGAGCTGCAGAATGGATTGAGGGAGGACATGGACTATATTAGAAATCTGGACATGTTGACAGAAGAAGATCTCCATCACTATATTGGACAAGCATCCATAAATGCTTATTTCCCGGAGGACAGCTACAAGGACGCAACAGAAGGAGTGACAAGTGTAGAAAAGGAGCTATCATGTCATGAAATATATTTGAAAGTTCTAGAACCTGTACAATGTAATATTATTTTTTAAGAGGCTGACATGTGGGATAATTATCTCTCTAGTCTAGAGGGCCCAACTGGAAATTAATTTTTTTTTAATTTGTAATTAATGGTATTTCTTGTGCAAACATTAGAGGGCAAAGTTGGGGTATCCCAAAGGTTAGAGGAGTTGAAACGAATAGTCATGTAATGAAAAAAAATTTGTAATATAAATATAGGAGATGTATACTGGCTGAGGGAGTTTTTCTAGCATAATAGAAGCCATAATTTTGTATGAGAACTATTTTTCTGCTAATAAGAAAGGAACTGTTTGCTGGGAAAAGCGTGCATTGAACTCTTTTGCGTGGAATGTCAAATGTGGAACTACTTCTTCTGTCATTCTTAGCTCATACTGTGATATTGTTCTAACTTTATTGAATTATTTCAAATGGTGATGAATGATTTCAATTTCTATGGAAATGTGTATGTGTAAATAGAGTAATAAATTGTTTTAATTATATCATAGCTATCTTTGATATCTTTCTGCTGTAAATGTGAATATTTATCTTAACGACTATCTGTTAGGTTTATCTGAACATTTCAGCTTATTACTCTTATTTCAAATTTGCTCCCTGCAGGGATAGGCTAGTTAGCTTAGGATAGGTTTTAGCGAATTCATAAGGTAGAAGTGATAAGACGGGAGGTAAGAACCTACGCATCACTTGCTGAGGCTTCTGCTTGTTAGTTCTAGGTTAAATGCATTAGTTAGGGCATGTTCATTTCATATCTTAAAACCAAAATTTAATAAATGGTAGGTCGGGTCGCAACCGGTAGAGAAACCAAACAAACACACTTAGGTAGCCGGACCGTAAACCATACAGATTCCCCACACCAAATGGTGAGTGATCTAATTGGGATAATTTACTGGGGATAATCCCTACTGTCGATGCTGAGAATTTATGGGCATCAACACTTGGTAGGAACCATCAGAGTATCCACAAGCTTTATCAAGATTAATAATAATTTTTTTGATAAACTTATTCATTTTTTTAACCTTTTCCTTGCATCCTTCCTTGAAGAAGATTCAAATTTTATGAGCCACTAAGGATGGAACCAACACTTTTCATTGAATATAATTTTGTTCCGCGCCAACTAGATTCCCCAAACTACATAGCTTGGTAGAGCCTTATAAAGCTTCATAGCAGGGTCAGAATCCCAAACCTCATAACATTGCATAAAAGTTTCCTTCGACCATTGTCCTAGGAAGCTAACCATCTCAAGGACATCTTCCCAAACCATCTTGGTAAAAGAACAAGCAACAAACAAATGATCCACGATTTCTACCTCATGTTTACACATAATACATCTATTAAGGCCATGGAATTTTTTTTTTTCCATTATCCTAGGCTAACATTTTATTGGACAAGGCCAACCACACACATATTTTTATTTTAAGAGGGCATCCTTGATTCCAAATTTCCTTCCACCACCAAAGTTGATCCCTGTGTTGAACTTCTGTAGACAATGCTTCATATCAAATATTTGTAGTTAGAGTACCTGTAGATTATTTCCATGACCACATTAGATTTTTGTCATGATCTTGTAGAAATATTGCACCGAGAGATCAAATACCAAAGTATTAACACCATTCCTTCGCCAAAGGCCCCTATAGTTGTATCTGATCCACCAACTTCCATGATTGAAACCAATTCTCCTTCGATCCTTTCTTCACAATGTCACAAAGTTTAGTATCACCTTGTGTGTGAAGGGATTACTTTAGACCTTTAGACATCCTGAAATCACCTTCCCACCCACAAAAACTTAAAAAAATTTGCTCACCTTGTATAGGCATCCTTTCGAGATATGAGATATTGACAACCAATAAACAAGGAATATTTCTAACACTAATTTTACAGGAACAAGCCTTCCACTATGTGACAACCATTGATTGCACCAACAAGAGACCCAAGCTTCAATTTTGTAGTAAATCTATTAGTGTGCATACCTATAATCATTTGGCTTAAGATGAAAGCCTAGATGCTTCATTCCATTATCAAAAGTTCCTATGGGGATAGGGAACAAAATGGATATTTGGGATTTAACTTCTAGATTGATAGAATGAAAGAGCATTTGAGATTTATAATAGCCGATCTCCATTCCAGTTGTTGAGAAGTATATATCCATAATACCTTTGATAACTCTCCATTCTCTTAAAGTACATTCTCCAAAAATAAGAGTGTCATATAGAAATGGCAGATGTGAAAGCTTGATGTTAATCGATACTTTGATTCCTTTGAGTAAATTATCGTTTTTGGTTGTGGAAATTAGATTGCTTAAATTTTCTACAATTAACAAGAACAATAAGGGAGACATAGGGCACCCTTGTCACAGTCCTCTAGATAACTTAAAAAAGTGTGAATGCAAACCATTTATTAGCACAACAAAGGAAGAGGAAGAGATACAACCCATGATCCAATTTACAACTGTTAGGCTCGTACCAGTTTCTAATAATACCATTCTAAGAAACAACATATTTACCTTTTCATAGGCCTTGGATAGGTCAATATTCAACACTGTCGCTAAGATCTTGTTTTGCTTGATAGAATGCAAGCCTTCTTATGCTGAGTCCATCACATCATGAATCTACCTATCATTAATGAAACCAAATTGTTCTTCTGAGATTACCTTATCCAGAATATCCTTGATCCTATTAGTAATGATCTTTGAGAATATTTTGCATAGGAGATTACATAGAGAGATGGTCCTATAATTTTCAAAAGATTCAGGCTCATTTGTTTTAGGGATCGATGCAAGAAAGGTTGAATTGATGGCCCGCGACACTATACCATATGTGTGTAATTGATCAATTGCCAATAATAAGTCATTCTCTGGCAAATCATAGAAACCAAGGTAATATTTCACAATCCAATTGTTGGGTCTAGGGCTCTTAGCCTTTTTGAAAGAATCAGGAACCCCTTTTAATTCCTCTTTTGTCATTGCTGATTTCACACTGACATTCATGTCCTGATCAATAATTCCAGGGAATAGTCTAATCACCTTCAATTGATCAACAAGATGGGAACCTTCTAGTTCAGTAAACAAAGAGAGGAAATGAGCCTAAGTTACCGCTTCTACACCCTCAAAGGTATTGACCTTAATTCCATATGGTACTCCAATCTCCTAGATTGTATTAACATTTTTTTTTGAAGTTTGCAAATTTATGAGAAAAAATAGTATTTCTATCACCCCTTGCCGGCCAAGTAGTTCGAATTTTGAGCCTCCATTTGTTTTCCTCTAATTCTAAAAATTTCATTTTTTTCTCCTCTAGTTCCTTTAATCTAAAAAATAACGATCATTAAAAACTCCCTCTTGGTTATGATCAAAGAGTGTACCCAAATCTAATTCAAACACAACTAAATAAACCTACCTTCTCCTTGATCCTCTTAATATTAGTCACTAGTTGATACATAGCAGACTCACCTCTTGACAGGTCAAAATGCATCCAGTTGGAAACAACTAGCATTGTGAACTCCTCCTCCTCTAGCCAAGAGTAATTAAATGTAAACATAGCAGGACATGTTTTTCCCCTTTTCAAGTTGAAGGATTGGATGACGATTAGATGCTCCTCCCATTTCAACCCGTGACCGAAGCCCTTTATTTTCATCAACCAATGTTTCATCCAAGGGAAAAGGGTCCAATCATTTCGAAATGTTGGCCCTACCTTTTGTTGAGTTCTGTCAAGTGGGAACAAGCTGAATATGTTCAATATCAATAAGTTTGGATTAAGAAAAGGTGATTAAAATAATCGAAGAGTGGATCCAACCTAGCTACCTCACCCGAAACCTACCGTGGGGACATGCAAATTTAATTCCCCATCCAGGATCAAATTATTCCCAATCAAAATGCCTTTGTGTCTCAATTTATCCCATAATACCTTCCTTTATGAATAAGGCCCATGTAGATTGAAAATTTTGAAGACCATCATGAGATATTTTTCTTCTCCTTCTAGGAGGATACTTGTATTAGTAACAAAGGAGGAAACCATAATAAAATTAGGGTTTCAACTTGTCAGAAATCCACCTGAAAGACCAATATAATCGATAAACATAAATTCCAATTCTTCCATGTAGAAGATAAAGACTCAATATCTTTGGAACCCAAACACATAGTTTCTTGTTGAAGAATACCATTCTATGGTAAACATAAAACAAACTTCTAACAACTAGTTGTTTTTGGGCACCTCCCACTCTTCTAACATTTGAGGAGAGAATAATCATGGAATCACCTTCCTTGAGGGATTTCCTACTATAAGGACCCCATTAACGATGAGTTGTTTACCTTCCCACACTTCCTTAGAAGCTTTGGACCTGGCTTTGGAGATATATATCTTTCTTTGAGGAAGGCGAGTTTTTTCAACTAAAGGCTCGAATCCTCCTTCAACCTCCCCTTTTTTAGAAACATCCACAATAGTTTTAGACCCAAGCTAGTAGCTTGGAGATATAAAAACCTTAGGTTTTTTTGTATGATGAGGGGAAATTTTTAAATTAGTCTCCTTAATAACTTGCATAAAAAACGGGGTTCAAGCAAGTCCAAAGAGAATGGAACTGGATCCCGAAAGAGATGCAATTGACTTTAGGGTTATCAGAATCAGGAGTCATATTCGGGGTGATCTAACCTTGAGATGAGATTCCTGGGATTCAACAATATGTGGGGATGATAACATACCTTTTTTCTCACAACTTTAATGCTATTTGGGGATAGTTCAAATGAGGTAAGGGAGTTGATGGTTTTGCAGGAACAAGAGAATTACTTTCTTCATCCTATAACATAGAAACTTTCAAAGAATAGTCACCCCCTTCACAACTTGGTCGAGCTTAGGAAAAGTCTTCTTGACCCACACTTTTCAAAAATCCCTAGCCTTTGTGTTGGTACAACATTTTTGGAGATGGCCAACTTCATGAAAAATTGGACATCTAAAAGGTAGTTTCCAATAATCCAGTGGCCGCTTAAAAACACCCAAGTGACATTCTAATTCAACTTACTCCGAAAGGCCTTTGTATAACTCCAAATCCACTAAGAAACTAGCAACCCTTTTATTTGAATGATGCCCAAAATTTTCATCAAGTGTAATGAACTTACCCAACAAATTAGTATTGTCCTTCATAACTCCTTCAGACCATAGCTAAATTGGTAGTATAGGAAGGAGAACCCATATGTGTTGAATGATAAAGGGTTCTAGATGCAGGTCGAATGTAGGTGTCCATCATTTGAGGACCAAATTGGATAGGCCTAAATCCAGGCTTGATCTAAGACCTTCTTGACATAATTGCATGATGAGTGAAACTCGAAACAATGCCACCCATTCAATAGAATGTGAAACCGTGGAGCATATTCAATGTCTTCCTTCCATCGTGCTTCCATCCAATCAAACATAAAATCCATTTTTCACCTGATTTCCCATGAATCGTTCGACTAGGGATCACAAAGATAAATATTCTACTTTATTCATGATGATATCATGCCCTAGAACTAATTCAACCTTATCTACTTTTCCTTTCAAACACTTGAGTTTACATTTAAGCTTGTTAGGTAGAAGAGTAATCGAAGTTGAGATTAGGTTTAGGGGCATCACGTCACCAATATTCATAGGAGGGATGAACGTTTAGAATGGAGATTTGGTGATGGGAGGGCACATGAATGAACATTTAATTCCGAATTGATCAGACATGTAATAGGGGAGGTAGTGTCAAGCACAAAAGGAGAATTTGATGAAAATCATATAATTACTACCACAAAAGGAGAATTTGGTCCCAAGCTCTGGAGCGGGCAAAGAATACGACCAAATTCCATACAAATCACGATTGTAATAGCTTTGGTATTTACTTTGCATATGGACAGGAAGAGAGAATTCATCGCTAGCCTCCAATAGTTGAACCGACTCTGGTGCGTGCATGGACATTTTTTCTCTTAGCTCTTACAAATTTTTGGATCTCCTAGTAGAGATGTTTTTTGTGGTATTGATATAATACCTTGAGTCATTAGAACTCTTGGTTGACTCAACAGAAGGAGATGAGATATATTTATTTTTATTTTTATTTATTTATCTATTTATTTATATATTTTTATTTTATTTTATTTTATTTATTTATTTATTTTATTTTATTTTATTTTTATTTTTATTTTTATTTTTATTTTTATTTTTTTATTTTTTTTTATTTTTTTATTTTTTATTTTTTTTTATTTTTTTTTATTTTTTTTTATTTTTTTATTTTTATTTTATTTTATTTTATTTTTTATTTTATTTTATTTTTTTATTTTATTTTTATTTTATTTTATTTTTTATTTTTATTTTATTTTTTATTTTTATTTTTATTTTTTCTGAATGAAAAAGGAGCATATGTAAGTGTTTCATGTGTCTTTTCTATACCACCTATTGTATTTTTGACCATAGTGGGAGCTATTAGACCATCGACAATGGGTAGTTTATTATTAATATAATGGGATAGTGTGACACATCAAGGTTTCTCCTTCAATCCTTGATATTTTGAACAACTAAATACTATTGGGGTGTCATAAAGGAGATCCAATTCATGGTGAAGTACCATTGACGTAGGATGGTGTAGAAGACAACATGTTACAACTGGTGGGGTAAAGTGGTTCTCCATTTTTTTTAGCAACTACTTGTGGTAACCTACTCCTAGTAAGAGATTGCAAATTTTTTTCGATTGCGGAATAACTTGTGCATTCGAAATTGATCCCGAATAAGGATCAACACATAATTATTCACGGGAACATGCATAAATAACATAAATTTGATGAGATAATCAAAATATAATATAATTTGAAGTTAATGGAAATGGTAGGGGAGAACTTGGTGAACTTTGAACAAGTTGGAATGAGCTAGGCATTGAATTATTAGCCATTTGATATTATAATTTTATATCTCTCTATTTCAATCAAATCAACAATAAAAACATGTCTACATCCTTAAAAGAAAGTTTGGGAAGCATATAACAATGTATTAACTTCAAATAGTCGTAACCATTTTTTAAGTATATGGTGGAAGTTTAAGTGGCATATGGACCTTATGGAATATTGTAATTTATGTGCCTGCATTCTCATTTTTTTTGGGATGCATGTAACATTTAATTTAAAAAACTACAGTCAAAGTAATTTTAAATGTAATAATAGCGCTTTAAAAATTCAAATGCAACAGTGCATTTACATAAAACAAATGCATCGATGCTTATATGTATGGTATGCACCGAAAGAAAACTTTTGCAAAAATACATGCAAACAAAAATATTCACAAAGTTTTAATAACATAGGTTTCTATTTGCAGTTTAATATTTTTTATTCAAGCAATCTGTTTTTCATATTTTTTTTTTGTCAGCTGTAAATTTCTATTAAATAATAAAAGTAAAAATACATGACACAGAGCTGGTAATGGTGGTCTGAGAGTGTCGAACCACCAACCCAACAGAACAAAAGGATCAAAATGGGTATAACTGAGGTTTCCAACCTTTTGGTTAGTACAAAAAAAGTTATTATATTCAGGTGAAAACCTACGGTTGTGAAAGCCCATATGGAAATTACTGGAATATATAACAAAAGTGATCAAACTAAGACAAAAAAGCTGAAAAACAAAGATATCCTGCGGAACCTTATTTGCTTGCTGCTACGCCATTGGGGGGGATTTCTTCCAGAATTGGGCATCTGAAATTGTCCTCCTCTATAGTTTCCTAGTCCGAATATTTAACAGGATGGGGAACCACTTTGCGCCAAGGAAGAGCAGTCTTCTACGTGTCATCCCGAACTCTCTTGCAAGCTAGCTGGACGATGGTGGAAGGGATGGGAAAAGTGTGAGTGGCAATCTCCTTGCCATGCGGCTTAGAGCGCGTCATAATCTGATCGTCTCCCTCGACTGCCATCGAATTGTCCATAGCGACCACCGGGCCAGTGCTGCTTCCACCACCTGCATGGCTGCCCCCTGCAAGGCTACCACTGGCCTGACTACCTCCAGCGTGACTATCACCGACTCGACTCCTCCCAACATGACTGCTTCCTACTTGACCCCCACCACCATGGCTTCCGCCTGCGAGGTTCCCTCTTGCATGGCTACCCCCGACGAAATTCTGGCCTCCGAAGATGGATTCCAGAGAGCAGGCCATGCCATCCAACGAGGTCATGTGAGATTTCTGAGACTGAGTAATTTCTTTGGCTCTGTCCCAGTTGGCCTTCGTATCTTCCATGAGGGCTCCCAACATGTTTTTGACGAGTCAATAGTGATTAATGCACCCATCATTCTTCCCCGAAGAGAGGTGGTCGACCAGGAGACAAGCTTCCCAATTGTCGATCATCAGGCGAACCGGAATGGATATGCCTTCCCCATAGACCTATGAGGTGGAAAAGTCCCGTTGACCTCCAGTGCGGCCAATTCTCCCTTTGTGAGACCTACCTCTCTGTCTACACATGGTGTCCAGTAGCTAGGGGCCACGGCCAGGAGCTGAATACAAAACCAAAGACGAGTTGCAGAGACCTGCAACTATTCGAGCAGGAGTGACCTGAGAAAACACATAGAGGATGCATAAAACCGCCTTTCGACACTGCTCTAACATGAGCCCATGGGACGCCATGACAGTCACACGAATGAAATTAAAGTCACTGGTACGAGGAGATCCGAAACAAGCTGGCTAATGCGACATGGAGAGAAAGTTTGGAGTGAGCTGGGGTGAATATCCCATGGCTCATAAATTACTATCACCTCCTTCGCCACCAAAGAGTCTAGTATCCTGGAAGGAGGTGGGGTTTCTGCATGTCGTTGGCCCTGATACACCTGCATTCGGGTATGTGTTTTTCATATATTGATATCCAATGCGTTGGTATTTGTAAACATCATTGGTTCGTGCTATATTTTTAGGGCACACTGATGTTCAAATTATTAAAAAAAGGAATAAAAAAGAAACCCACAAACATTTTTCATCAATTCATTGAATTATCAAGGAGAATAATGAGCTGGAATCTCATTTTTAAAAATTGAGTTTAAGCAAGAAAACCTAATCACTTTTTTATTCTTTTGTCAAAAATTAGAGGGGAGACTTGTGGAAGAGAAATTTTCTAGGGAATACTTTGAAGAGGCTCAATTTTTCTAAAGAAACAAATTTGTAAGGGATTGTGGATCACATACAACTCTACAGAGGAGGAGTTCAAGGTAGGTAAGTTCTTACTATTCATCTCAATTTTTCCTTTAATTGTTTCAAAAAATTCAATATTTCTTTATGTTTCTATTCATATTTAGAGCTCATTCTGAAGAAAAAAAAGGATTTTTGTAGTTACTGTCAAAGATGAAAACCTTAGCTCTCTTGTTGCTTCCCTTCTCTTTTATGTGGTTCAAAGTTTAGCTTTAGGGTTTTACTGTCTCAACTATTTCACAATGAGAATTTTTTTTTCTAGTCACAAGGAATTTAATACCTTTATGCATCTATATATGAGGAGTTGCAATGGGACCACTTATTGCATTGGATCCCAAAACTTATCCCTCTTAGTGTTTTTGAAAAAATATGCTTTATCGTTTTTCGATGTGTTCTCTCCAAGGTTGTACCCATCACAAAAGCCTCACTCTAAATATCCAACTTGGGAGGGATAGGATGGGAGGAAGCACAAGTCCAAGGCATTCTATGCAGGATGCACCGTCCTGTTCCACTTTAAGCCATCGAGCTAGTCCTTGGACCAAGGGAGGGAACCCTTGATATCTCTAAGCTAGATATCTTGGTCTATCACCCCATGATGACCTTTTTATTTATAAAGCATCGTTGATTCGATTTACAATAGAGGTCCATGGTGCATGGAATTAGAATATGCTACTTGAAGATAGTTTTAAACGTTAATTCAAAGGTGGAAGGACATAATGTAGTGAAGCTAGCAAGAATTACAACCAATATGATACTTTTAGGTTGCCTTATTCACAATTCCATCACTAGAAGATAGGTGTAATATTACAAACACATCATGCAGACGAGAGAAAATCATACATTCTATCTTGAACATGTTTACAATAGACATTAAATCAAAAGAACAAGATAAACATAGATCCACTTATTCATTCAATGAAATGGAACACATAGATCCACCAAAAGAAACCATTATAACACACATGATGTAATACCCCAATTTTGACCTTTATGTTATATTGGCTTTTAATGTAAATATTGTATACATGCGATGTATGTTTTCCTAGCGTGGAGCTCAAGGCTAAGGCCCCGCTAGTATATGTTCATATTTTATTTTAAATGGACAAGCATTTGACATTTTGTTGCCCATGTGCTATTAAGCCATGGAATATTGTAAATTGATGTAAATATTTAATATTGCAATAAAATACCAAAAACTGACTATGGGAGCAACGAATGAGAAGGGGCCATGTGTATCCACTAGGGAGTGGTGAGGGGGCTGTGGGGATGAACCATATGCTGCCAAATGTCATTGTGAGAACCCATTTGACTTTCTTTGATGACATTTATTTCTGTTGTAAGGAAGTAGTTGAATATTTCAGTCCATGGCTTCAATGGAGCATGGGCAGCCTAGAAATTCGCATGGCAGAGTATGGGCTCTATTTTCTTGTACCACAAGTCACTCTACCTCATGGTGGTTGCTTCATTCTCATTCCCAGGGCAGAGTGGAAGAACCCACCATCATTTTCCATCCAAAAACGAATTCCCAGTAGTGAGGAAAACCAGAAATCGTAACTTTGTAAGAACCCACGTTTTGAAGAGCCAAAAACGCCAAGATTTGGTATTTGATAGTAAAATCCAATGGGGGATCCATAGATATGAACCTTGGGGTGAAATTGAGAGTATTAGATACCCCGAATTCCATTGGAAAATCCAGTTTTTATAGCCCAGAAAACCAGTGACGGGATTGAGTTATTTGATGAACAAAATTGTGAGAAATCCTTTTGTGAATTACTGAGCAGATGTTGGATTTGCTTGATAAACCCAGTGAAGGCTAGAATCTCAAGGAATTAGCAGTTGGAACTTTCTATGCCCATCCTAAAGATCACTGGAGGGAAGGGACGCCTAAGGGACTGTGCAGCAGAGAAGGGGATCTTCCTTGTGTTGGATGGATATGTAATGTGGGTGCCTTGACTGTTGAATTAAATTGAGATGCCTGTAGCTCTGTGGATGAGCTCACTGGTTTATAATCCTCCTAATTTGTCATTTGTATGCTTCATAAACCCAACTGTGTGTTGGTTTAGCATAGTTGTTGAGTGAAACCATGGTTGTGAGTGAGCCCAGCTAGTTCCTCCTTAGTGGATACACAACCTAGCTTGGGGGTGATCTCTCAACTGAAAGAATATAAGCTGGACAGAGATCTATGGTTGGGTGGAACGTTGCTCTCACATAGCCAGCTGTTTGGACAACTTCATCCTCAAGATAAGTGTTCTCTATGATTTACACTATATGCATTATGTGTTTTGCAGTGTGTTAATTCTGAATGTTAATTGCCCATGTTAATGAAACGAAATGAATGTCTTAATGAAAATGACATGAAGTCTGTGCATAGCATGAATACGAGATTGAATTCTCTACACGACGAACCACCATATGCATGTGTTAGATATGATGATGTATTACTGTTTGTGTGCTTACAAATATGTTTATTTCCGCTGTGTTTATATTGAGTATGAGTCTGCACACAGAAGATTTTATTTATTTATGAATTTATTAGTAAGGTATGGGACTGAGCTTATCCAATAAGCCTGATAAGTTTGGTTCACGTTTCCTTCCTTGCACTGGATTGAGGGAAGGGGACGTTACCGAGTGGTATTAGAGCCCAGCTTGCAGCACTAGGATTGCTTGGGCCAAACTCTGAGTTACACGCAAGTGACAGAATGTTTTAACACAGTATTGGTGAAGTTGGTGCGGCATTTTTGATTGGAAAAATGGTAGGGTCATATTTCTCAAGTGTGGAAGAGGATCACGTAGGTGCATAGATCTCTCCAAGAAATTTCCAACAGTACCAGACTCGTCCCATTTGGCTAAGGGACGAAGGAGTTATGGACCCCAGAAGTCGCAGGGCCGGAAGCGTTTCAGGGTTGCGGATGTCGGGTTTCAGGTTTCGGGAATGCGAATTTTCAAAATTTGCATTTGGATTTCCGAAATCTCAAACCCGCAATTTTCAGCTTTCGGTATGTCGGGTTTCGAGTTTCGGGAACGCGAATTTTCAAAATTTGCGTTTGGATTTCCGAATTCCCTAACCCGCAATTTTCGGCTTTCGAGATGTCGGGTTTCAGGTTTCGGGAACGCGAATTTTCAAAATTTGCGTTTGGATTTCCGAAATCCCGAACCCGCAATTTTCGGCTTTCGGGATGTCGGGTTTCAGGTTGCGGGAACACAAAGTTTTGAAATTGCATGTTCCGGTTTCCGTAATCCTGAACCCACAATTTCGGGTTTTGGGCTGCGGGTTGCGGGATGGTTACATTCCGTGACCACAACTTGAATTCCCGAACCCGCAATTTCGGGTTTTGGGTTGCGGGATGGTTACATTCCGTGACAACAACTTGACTTCCCAAACCTGCAATTTCGGGTTTCGGGTTACGGGTTGCGGCCTGTGTGGCGAAAAAAAAAAGAAAAAGTATAGAGCCCGAAAATTGATTTTTGGATTACAGGAGCATGCAAGGTCGGAATTTGATGAGTTCAGGGGCATTCTGAGGCAATGGACAGAGGCCATGAATGAACTAGTGAAGATCCCGAGCCCATTATGCTCCGATTTGGCACAAAATTGGAATTAATGGCTTTTACAAATCGGTGTCCCGACGCATGACAGAAGGTCGGATTGAGCCGAAACTGATATGCAGCTGTCATGGAGCAGACACGGTGTTAAGTTTGGATTTTTGGAGCCAAGCTTCAAAGGATGTGGAGTCGGGGTGTGCAAGAAGGCCAAAAAAATATTCCGGGCCACGTTTTTGGGATTTTGAAAAGCTAGCAATGGTTGAAAGTGACCCTATAATTCAGAATCAAGAAATTTACTGAACTCAACATTTCATATTCTCATTAAACCAGACATATTCCATTCGACGAAGATTTCCCAGAAATGCACCGTTTGGGAAATAGCCATTTTTGGCCCAAAATTTAAAATTTTGGAAAAATGTGAAAAGTGGAAAGTAGTCAAACCCATAATTTTATAGAAGATGAATGGAGCATCGGAACAGAGATCCGCGAGTTTCTGAGTGTTCCTTGATATATGGACTAACTTCACCCGGTAGAAAATGTTTCATCATTATTCATATATTTTCTCCCACGGGTGGCTGAAGTTGGCAGTTCATGATATTTTACAACTGTGTAAAAATGTGCAGAATTGTGGTGAAAGTTGACATTTTTGAAATAATGTAGTTTCCACACCCGAGGTCGGAATGGAGCACGAGGATAGGCATTGGAAATCTTGTTCAGCAGGGAATAATGGTGTATGATCAGAATTTGAATAGGGTTATCACACACCATGGATAATTAGAGCAGAAAAGTGCCAGTGACTGTTTTGTCAAATTGTTGATAATATGGGCAATTTCCAGAATTGCATGAATGGGCAAAAGAAATGAATGCATAACAACTATGTGAATTATTCAATGAGTTGATTATGTTAAATATTGATTGTTGTATATTTATATATGCATACTTATGATGTCAAACAAATATTTTCATAATGCATAGTGCTTGCAGCTCATAAAATTTAATAATTGTAGCAGAAGTAGCATACAGGAAAAATGGTGACCATAAATGATGCTCAAGATCCTTATGAGCATGAAGAAGACATTCTAGGAGAAAATGTGCATGAAGAGAATGCTGAGACTGAGTCCAATGGGAGAAGGGAGTAGGTGACTCCTCAAAATTTGGTTGAAACCATGGTGAGCTTCAATGAAAGATTGATGAACGCTCAAGAAGAACAACACCAACTCAATGCTGCTATCTTGCAAAGTCTCACTGATATGCAGCAGAGGATAAACCTTGGGTCCAACCCAAGCAATGTGGGTGAAGAAGGAAGAGATGCAGAGAGTCGCTCTAGAGGTCGTTCAAAGAAGAGGACTCTAAGCCCAAGGAAGAGTTATGTGAGAAAGAAGCATAGAACACCTTCCTCTAAATCTTCTTCTAGCAGATCATGTGACTCCAGAGGTTCTCAAAGAAGTCAAAGGCATGTGCCCAGGAGATTTGAGGGAAGAAAGAAGTCCAAGGGAATCCCACAGGGAGAATTCAGGAAGGCAAGGCCTCCCACATTTGATGGAGAAGACAAGACTGGCCAAGAGGCTGAGGCATGGCTTCTTGGAATGAAGAAATATTTCAAAATTCAAGACTACTCCGGAAATGAAAAAGCTAGAATTTCCATTTACAATCTAAATGGTAGAGCTTCAATTTGGTGGGACAACCTCTTGCAAGTGAAAGGAAGATCAGCTGGGAGAGATTTAAGAAGTATTTCAAGGAGAAATACCTTTTTGCTAGGCATTATGACAGTAAGAGAAAATAGTTCAATGAACTCAGATTGGGACAAAAATCTATGGAAGAGCATGTCCACAAATTTTTGGAATTATTGAGGTATGTTGACTATATCAAAGATGAGAGAGTAAAAATCCAATGTTTCCTTGGGAGTCTACCTCAAAGTTTTAGAGATAGGATTAAGTTTGTTAATCCACCAAGTCTTGATGAAGCCATTAGAATGGCAATGCATTGCAAGTGAAAGGAAGATCAGCTGGGAGAGATTTAAGAAGTATTTCAAGGAGAAATACCTTTCTGCTAGGCATTATGATAGTAAGAGAAAAGAGTTCAATGAACTCAGATTGGGACAAAAATCTATGGAAGAGCATGTCCACAAATTTTTTGAATTATTGAGGTATGTTGACTATATCAAAGATGAGAGAGTAAAAATCCAATGTTTCCTTGGGAGTCTACCTCAAAGTTTTAGAGATAGGATTAAGTTTGTTAATCCACCAAGTCTTGATGAAGCCATTAGAATGGCAATGCATTGCTATGAGCAGAATAAAGGAAAATCAGAGGTTAACCCAGCATGGAAAGGGAAGCTAAGAGGGAGGTTTGACCAAAAGAAGAGTGGTTTCAAGCCACCATGCAAAGGTCAGCCTAGAACCTTTCCACAGGGTCAGCAAGAAAGGAGTGGATTCAAACCAGCAGTAGCAGCAGACAAAGCATCAAAATGACCACTTTAGTTTTGGGGATGTGGAGAAAATCACATGCTTAAGGATTGTCCACACCAGAAGGATAATCCCCGAAGGTTGCACAACTTAAAGGGAGCAGCTACAATGGAGGACATGGCAAGGGCAACGCCTCGAATTTATGCAGTGTTGGATAATCATCAAGCAGACCATCAATCATTAGTGGTGGAAGTTGAAGGTAAGATTGCTAAGCAATCTATTTATGTTTTGATTGATCCAGGATCTACTCATAGTTATGTTTCTCCAAAAGTGGTTGAAGGTTGTTCTATTAGAAAAGTGAAGCACAATAAGTCTTGGTTAGTTCAATTAGCCACAGGGACCAAGAGAAAAGTTAGTGAAGTGGTGGTGGAGTGCCCCATAGAATTGAATGGATTCCACACACATGCATATTTAAATGTACTACCATTGGGATCGTATGATGCCTTAATTGGGATGGATTGGTTGGAAAAGCATAGAGCCAAGTTGGACTGTTATGAGAAAGCACTTGAATGCATTGATGAAGAGGGAAGACCAAGGTTGGTGAGAGGAATTCTCAAGTAAGTTTCAGTAACACAGATTTAAGCCTTACAGTTGAAAAAGTTTTATAAGAAAGGTTGTCAATTGTATGTAGCCCATATGTCAGATTCATCAGAGGACAAAGGACCAAGGATAGAAGACTTTCCATTGTTGCGAGAGTTCCAAGATGCATTTCTGGATGAAGTGCCGGGACTACCACCAAAGAGAGATATTGATTTCACCATCGATCTTGTACTAGGGGCAGCACCGAATTCCAAAGCTCCTTATAGAATGAGCACACTAGAATTGGTAGAATTGAAGATGCAACTACAAGAATTAATGGACAAGAGGTATATCAGGCCAAGTGTGTCTACTTGGGGAGCACCGGTGTTATTTGTTAAGAAGAAGGATGGGACTCTAATATTATGTATTAATTACATGCAGCTCAATAAAGTGACAATCAAGAACAAGTATCCATTGCCAAGAATTGATGACTTGTTTGATCAAATGAAGGAAGCTAAAGTGTTTTCCAAGATTATCTTGAGGTCCGGATACCATCAAGTGAGAATTAAAGAAGAAGACATTCATAAGACATCCTTCAGAACTAGATATGGTCATTATGAGTTCACTGTGGTGCCATTTGGTCTTACCAATTCACCTGCTACATTCATGTGTCTCATGAATAGTGTCTTCAGCAAATATTTGGATAAGTTTGTGATTGTGTTCTTGGATGACAATCTTGTCTATTCAAGGAATGAAGAAGAACATGAGGAATATCTAAGAATGGTGTTACAAGTTCTTAGAGAACATTAGTTGTATGCCAAGTTAAGCAAGTGCGAATTTTACCAAAAGAAGGTGCAATATTTGGGTCATATCATTTCTGAAGAAGGTATTGTAGTGGATCCAGAAAAGATTAATGCCATCATGGATTGGTCTACTCCAAAGAATGTTTTAGATGTTAGATCTTTTATGGGTCTTGCTGGTTACTACAGAAGGTTCATTGAAGGATTCTCCAAGATAGCTCACCCAATCACTTCATTACAGAAGAAGAATATAGTGTTTACATGGTCTGAAAAGTGTGAAAAAAGCTTTCAACAGTTAAAAGAGTTACTTACCAGCGCTCCTATTTTGAAGATAGCAGATCCAAAGAAGGATTTCGTGGTGTGAACGGATGCTTGCATTGAAGGGTTAGGTGGAGTGCTCATGCAAGAAGGATTTGTAATTTGCTATGAGTCAAGGAAATTAAAAGAGCATGAAAAGAATTATGCCACACATGATTTAGAATTAGCAGCCATAGTACATGCTCTCAAGATGTGGAGACATTATTTGATGGGAAGAAGATTCGAGCTTAGAACATACCACATGAGTTTGAAGTATTTGTTTGATCAACCAAACTTGAATGATAGGCAAGCTAGGTGGATGGAATTCCTTTGTGAGTTTGATTTTGAAATTAAGCATGTAAAAGGGAAAGAGAATAAGGTTGCAGATGCCCTTAGCAGAAAATTTCATGTTGCAGCATTAAGTATGTGCAAATCAGATTTGAAGACAAGAGTTCGTGAAGCCCAAAACGGTGATGGAACTTGCCTTCAAATTAAAGAGAAGTTGCAGCAAGGTAATGTGGAGGAAAAGTATGCAGGATATCAGCTTGGTGAAGACAATATCCTCATCTACAAGGATAGATTGTACATTCCAGATAGTACAAATTTGAAGAAGCTAGTGATGGATGAAATTCATCAAATGCCATACTCTGGACATCCAGGATATCAAAAGACTATAACAACAGCAAGAAAGCAATACTTTTGGCATGGTATGAAGAAGGACATAGCTGAGTACATTGCTAGGTGTCAGAAGTGTCGACAGGTTAAGGCAGAGCACCAACACCCAACATGATTGTTGCAGCCCTTACCCATTCCGGAATGGAAGTGGGAAGTAATCTTTATGGATTTTATAACAGGTCTACCCATGACAGTGAAGAAGCATGACTCAATTATGGTTGTGGTGGACAAACTATCAAAGGTAGCTCACTTTATTCCAGTCAAGTCCACTCACAAGGCTAGTGACATTGCAAATATCTTCATGAGAGAGATATTCAAGTTGTATGGATTGCCTAAGGAAATAATTTCTGATCGTGATACAAAGTTCACTTCCAATTTCTGGAAGGGATTATTTCAGGAATTGGGAACTAAATTGAATTTCAGTACAACATATCATCCTCAAACAGATGGCCAAACTAAGAGGGTGAATTAGGTTCTTAAAGACATGATGAGAATGTATGTGATGGACAAACCATCCAAGTGGGAAGATTTCCTACACTTGGTAGAATTTGAATACAATAATGGACATCATGCATCTTTGAGAATGAGTCCATTTGAAGCATTGTATGGCAAGGGATGCAGGACTCCAGTAAATTGGGACAGCCCGGTGAACAGGGTAGTACTTGGGCTAGAGATGATCAAGGAAATGGAGTAGGAAGTTGTTAAAATCAGACAGAATTTAAAGGCAGCTCAGGACATGCATAAGAGTTATGCAGATTTGAAAAGAGTGCATAAGGAATTTCAGATTGGGGATCATGTTTATTTGAGAGTGAAACCAAGGAAAAGTTCTCTCAAGTTGGGGAGTTGTGCCAAGTTGTCACCAAGATATTGTGGGCCATTTGAAATCCTAGATAGGATAGGGCCAGTTGCATATAGGGTTGCATTGCCTGCTAACATAAGAGCTCATAATGTTTTCCATGTACTTTGCTTAAGAAGTATGTACATGATCCTAATCATATGATTGATTGGAATGTGATACAGTTGGAGCCCGAGGGAGAGTTCCAAGTAGAGCCTATGCGCATCCTCGACAAGAAGGTCACTTTGCTCCGGAACAGAGCCATCGGGCAGGTAAAGGTCCAATGGGAGCACCTTAGTCTCGAGGAGGCCACATGGGAGCTGGAGGATGCCATGAAAGAGGCATTCCCATTTTTGTTTAGTTTTGAGAACATCGAGAACGGTGTTGTTCTAAGGGGGAGGGGAATGTAATACCCCAATTTTGACCCTTATGTTATATTGGCTTTTAATGTAAATATTGTATACATGCGATGTATGTTTCTCTAGCGTGGAGCTCAAGGCTAGGGCCCCGTTAGTATATGTTCATATTTTATTTTAAATGGACAAGCATTTGACATTTTGTTTCCCATGTGCTATTAAGCCATGGAATATTGTAAATTGATGTAAATATTTAATATTGCAATAAAATACCAAAAACTGGCCATGGGAGCAACGAATGAGAATGGGCCATGTGTATCCACTAGGGAGTGGTGAGGGGGTTGTGGGGATGAACCATATGCTGCCAAATGTCATTGTGAGAACCCATTTGACTTTCCTTGATGACATTTATTTCTGTTGTAAGGAAGTAGTTGAATATTTTAGTCCATGGCTTCAATGGAGCATGGGAAGCCCAGAAATTCACATGGTAGAGTATGGGATCTGTTTTCTTGTACCACAAGTCACTCTACCTCATGGTGGTTGCTTCATTCTCATTCCCAGGGCAGAATGGAAGAACCCAACATCATTTTCCATCCAAAAACGAATTCCCAGCAGTGAGAAAAACCAGAAATCGTAACTTTGCAAGAACCCACGTTTTGAAGAGCCAAAAACGCCCAGATTTAGTATTTGACAATAAAATCCAATGGGGGATCCATAGATATGAACTTTGGGGCGAAATTGAGAGTATTAGATACCCCGAAATCCATTGGAAAACCCAGTTTTTATAGCCCAGAAAACCAGTGACGAGATTGAGTTATTTGATGAACAAAATTGTCAGAAATCCTTTTGTGAATGAATGAGCAGAGGTTGGGTTTGCTTGATAAACCCAGTGAAGGCTAGAATATCAAGGAATTAGCAGCTGGACCTTTCTATGCCCATCCTGAAGAGCATTGGAGGGAAGGGACACCTGAGGGACTGTGCAACAGAGAAGGCGACCTTCCTTGTGTTGGATGGGTAGGTAATGTGGGTGCCTTGACTGTTGAATTAGCTTGAGATGCCTGTAGCTTTGTGGATGAGCTCACTGGATTAACATCCTCCTAATTTGTCATTTGTATGCTTGGTAAACCCAACTGTGTGTTGGTTTAGCATAGTTGTTGAGTGAAACCATGGCTGTGAGTGAGCCCAGCTAGTTCCTCCTTAATTAATACACAACCCAGCTCGGGGGTGATCTCTCAGCTAAAAGAATACAAGCTGGACAAAGATCTATGGTTGGGTGGAACGTTGCTCTCACATAACTAGCTATTTGGACAGCTTCATCCTCAAGATAAGTGTTCTCTGTGATTTACACTATATGCATTATGTGTTTTGCAGTGTGTTAATTCTGAATGTTAATTGCCCATGTTAATGAAACGAAATGATTGTCTTAATGAAATTGACATGAAGTCTGTGCATAGCATGAATACGAGATTGAATTCTCTACATGACGAACCACCATATGGATGTGTTAGATATGATGATGCATTACTGTTTGTGTGCTTGCAAATATGTTTATTTCCACTGTGTTTATATTGAGTATGAGTCTGCACACAAAAGATTTTATTTATTTATGAATTTATTAGTAAGGTATGGGACTGAGCTTATCCAATAAGCCTGATAAGTTTGGTTCACGTTTCCTTCTTTGCACCGGATTGAGGGAAGGGGACATTACACATGATATTTTACTGCTTCAACCATGTGGAAAATCTCTTTAATACAATAGAAGGACATCAGGAGGGACCCTTTGATTTCTTTCATGAGTCTATTTGTCTTCTTTCTTGCAAAAGGACTTCTTAAAATATTTACATGGAGAAAAAGAATGAGAATGAGAAGAAGTGATCGATGTTGCAGATCCCATTACATTATTTAGGAAAAAATTAGTAGCCTTTTAGTATGAAATTTCCCTCCCTTATTATGTTGTTGATGCCCCCCCTTTATCAACTTTTCCCCTCTATGTGTGGTGGTTATCCCTTGTTTGAGTTGGCATGAGTGTAGCAACAACTGGCATATTTGATTCTCTACCCCCTTAGTTCACCCATGATTTTTTTTGATCCCATTAAGATGAATCATTGTGTTTTAAACTTCTTAGTGGCTTCTTTCTTAGTGTGATGTGACGTTCTTCTTGTTCCTGGGGTTTTTGAGCCAATGGGACCACGCCCTCTAGAACTCTCCTTTGCTCTTTATTGACCACATAGTCATGCAATACATTGATGCATGTCAAGTCATGATGATTGATTTCCCTTCCTCCTTTCAAGATTATAAAAGACTTGTCCAACTCAGAATAAGGAGTACAATCATTCTCTTTGATGTTCTAAATTAATATTTTCAATAGAGCCCATTTGGCAATAGATGGCCTCATTTGATTATATATTTCCATGGGGGTGGGAATGGTTTTCTTATTCGGTATGACCACCAACCAAAGAAAATATCTTTGAAACATTCTGTTACATGCATCCTTGGGGTGTAATCTCAAATTATCATTCCATGGGAACGAAAGACCATGGTTGATCTTGGTACTCATATCTTTAAGGAAATTTTGAATATTTATTTATTTATTATGAGGTCATCTCTTTAGTGATATGATATTTTTTGAACTCGTTTATATAGATATAAATATCCATGTATAATGAGGTCTTGTCCCTAATTCCTAAAAGTTCCATATTCTTTGTGGAGAGTGAGTTGATACCCTTGCCACTTTTTCAATACTATAGCTCTAATGTATATATTTTTCATTAATACTGAGGTATATAACGAATTCTTTATATAAAATATTAAATTCTAAAAAAAAATGAAGTTGATTTATAATAGAGGGGAGAACATCAACAACATATCACCACACATAATTTGAAATTCCTCTAGGGTCTTTGTCATTATTTCCTCATTCAATGCCCCCTTTTGCCTAATTTTCCAAGTATCTATCTCATCTTTCAGGCTTGTAATTTCCTTCTTGTGCTCATGCATCTTCTTTTCCTTGTCATATAATTATTCTCCCTGCCTTTTTTACCTTTTCCTTTCATTTCACATCTATACCTTCAACAAATATTGTTTTCATTGCACTGTTTCCTTCCATATATTTCCTCTTATAATGTTCTCGAGTGAGCTTTTCAATTCTCCGCTCTAGCTATGATATTGATTCAATAGAGGTAAGGGTTGGATACTTGAAGATGCTAGAGTTCTTTCCTTTCGAGCCTTCGTGATTTGATGTTTTAGGGAGTTGATTAGGGCACTGACTTCTTCAAGTTGTAGTCTTACATCTTCCATTGCCTCTTTCTTAGCCTCTAAATCAACAATTCTATCTTCCAGCACTTGGTTCTATGTTGAAAGAGAAGAATTTCCCCTCATAAAGTTTACTTCATCAACCAACTTTTGCTACTCATCTAGCATCTGTTGTGTAACAAGGAAAGCTTGAGATATCATTGATCTCTCTAGAGATTTTATTCTTTCATCCTTCTCTTTGAGCAAAGAAATGAAATCCAATGATTCTTGTTTCCCTTTATGTCTTGATAATAGGATTGCTTGTAATCTATCCTTCTCTGCTTCTAGTGCTTTAAACCTATAACTCAAAGAATTGACTTTTGATGTGCATGGCATCTAGATGATTCTTATAATTGTCACTAGAGGAGGTTTCCTTCAGGTATTTGTTTTAGAGTATTCTACTAGAACCATGTGCAATAGAAATACCATCCTCACTTGGGATGCTTGCTATGCCAAAAGTCACTTGAAGGGATCTCCAGTCCTAAGGTTGCATTTCTTTGATTGTCTTCTTTACAAAAGGTTCCAGAGTGGTGACAAAAAATTGCCCAGTGGTTGGATCGTATCTGGGAAATAATAGTGCTCGGGCTTGGGCCTCCATTATTTCAATTGCAAGGATGTTATTATAGGTATCTAACCTCCTCCTATGATCCTCCTCGAGTATTTCTAAAGGCTCATAGGTCTTAATGGGACAAATTACATTATCCCATGAGAGGTAGGCCCTGGTTTCTTGAGAGGAGTTGACAATGGGTGTGTTGGTAGGCCCTTCAAAATTTGTAGGAGAAACGATGTGAGTTAATTTGAAAGGAGAGGGAGAGGGTATTGTATGAGGAATATAATGCTCTTCTTGCTGAGCACTGCTAGGATCAGGGACTTTTTGCTTTTCATCATTTGACCCTGGTGGGGTTTCCTGCCTCTTTGTTCAACTAAACCTTGGCCAGGGGACCATGTTCTAGAATTTTTCTACTCAGGTTCCTCCTTAACCTTCATCTTCTCGACCCTTATCAACTCCATCATGATTTTTTCTAGGTTCATGGTCACTCTAGAAGTACCTAACATATCAAGTTATTCTAGTTGACTAGAGGAAACCCCCTCCTCCTATTCATAAGTGAATTTTACCAAGTTCTATTCACTTTCTAAATTTTTTTTCTCAACTATGGATTTTTTAGCTCTAGTTGTAGGAATAAGGATTTATTGTTCAAAACCAAAGGAATATCTTCTTGTGTTGTTGTAGTCTGCAAAGAGGAGGGGGTATCTTCAACTATAGGCACCCATTGTTGAGAGACATGAGCATGGGGAGTAAATGTGGAAATTAGGTCTATTTTTTAGTTGGGGGAACACTTTGGTCTGCTCCCAAATGTAACCCTTTAGGCCTTTTTCAACACTGATAGGATCTGTGATTCCTTGGCCTTCCTTCTTTAATATTTTCTCTTCTGAAAATCCGATAGCATGCATTATGGGAAGGGCCTTAGTATAAGGAAATATTTCCTTTGGTTGTGAGACAATTTGTTATTGCGGGGGTCTATTGGTCCATGGTTCAACTTTCTCTATGAATTCTTTGAGGGGTGTGGTCTCCTTTGTTGCTTCCCTCATGATGCCTACTTCATCATCTTTGTCATCATCATGTAGGCCATCATAAATTTTATTCAATTATTCATCTTCAGAGATGCTTTGATAAATATCATATTATTTTCTTAAATACGTCCTCATTCTCCACCATGCTTCTCTCTTATATTTGTTGAATCCTTCCCGATTCACTTTAGTGTATTTGTGATCTCTAAGAGCTTGAATAACCATGTCTTCTTTGGTTACCAATGTCCCTTTAGGTCTTTAAAATGTGTAGCAAGTTGGGATGTCTTGTAATTTAGGTTGGGGATCTAGGAAGGCTTAGACCACCACTCTAATGTTCTTAGATTCACCTTTCAAGGTGGCCTCCACTTCTTCGTATGTTTCCTTACTGGACAATTTCTCGACATCAGGTATAGCTTCATGATCTTGTGGGTTTGGTACATTCCTCCATTGCTCTATGACAATTACCAAGTTGGGATCCTATCTCCATGGTTGATCTAACATGATATCAATTTTTTTAGGGCCTTGATGGCTTGTTTAATACATATTTTGTCATTACTGGCGTATCCTCCCATAGCACTAGGAAAATATAGCCTACCTTTCTTCTTTTCTTTGAGGAAGTGGACCTCATCTACCTCTTCCATCTATCTAACATATTCCAGTGTAAAAATCCCCATGGTTAGTAGCTAAGGCATCCTTGTGGGGATGACTGTATCCCATAGAATTTGATCACTGTTTAATCTGCCCCTAGGAACCAATTGCCTCTCTAAGTGACTTCTCTTAATTAAATATAAGATCTAATCTTAGCTAAAATCCTTTTTGGTTCTCTCCCCAAGATGATAGAGTAAGCTATATACATAAAACCTGACACATATATGATAAAGGAAGCTCTAGGTTCCCATCTATTTGCTAAAGGTATCCAATCAAAACCCCTAGTGGCATACCTCCTACGGTATTTTTTTTTTAGAGATTATAGGTGGTTCCCTTGCTAATGTATGAACATATATACCATATATGAGGGTACTTGGAAGCCCCGATGGTTGAGAAGTTGGACAATTGTGAGCTCATGCCTATGGATATGGCTTAAATGTATATGAATTTAGGGATTTTGCATGAATTGTATGCACTAACATTTTCTACCATCCCTTCATCTATTTCTTCATTAGTATCTCTCCCCAAAATTAAAGTGAAAATAGAGAAACAATCTCGATCCAAGGGGGAAAAGCTCTTAATTCTCTAGCGGGTGGGAATATCCTATTTTTGACCTTGCTTATGCCTTAATCTCTAAAAGGTTTTGGAATTCTAATCCCGATTTAGCTTTTTGCACCTCTTTGTCTAGCCCTCATAGGAAAGGGAGACAATAACCAACATTTCTGTGTTGGACATGGCATTTAAATCTATTAACATAGTTTGGTTGTCTGCATCTGTAATGGTGGAAGAAGTGGGTTGATAGTTTTGAGCACACAAATCTATGAATAATAGAAAAGGGAAGGTATCAGGGACAAGCTAGGCTAGGTTCCCAAAGGATTCTAGGTGATTGACGCGAGACAAATATCCCGTAGGCAGCACCTATCAACTGTTTTCGGGAAGAACAGGTCTGATGTGAGGTGTAGCGATGAGAGTGGATTCATCAAGAAAATGGGGGCTTTGGGTAGAGGATACTTCATTGCTATCCAGGAGGGTGCTAGTGGAGCGGAAGGAGGAGCTACTAGAGGTGGATTTGGAGGCTTTAGGAATGATTTCAGGGACTTTATCAGAAGCGGGAGATAGGTTTTAACATGAAGGGGTTGAAAAATAGGGTGAATTCATATCTTTCTAACAGAATTTAGCTAGGCTAATATTTTTAAATGACTTCCCCAATTGCTAGGAAAACACGAGCAGTGATGGGATTGTTGACGTAGGGTAGGTACGATCCTTGGATTGGTTATGAATGCTTAGATGATTTTGCTTGTAATTCTGGTAGGAGACGTGCTCTATAAATTCATTGGGAGGCTCGAATTCAAATAGAATGGGATAATGAATGTTCATGCACATTGAAATTAGAGGAAATATTCATTGATGGTTGAGCATCCTATCATTTAGTGAAATTCAAGGATGTAGTAGGGTTGTGCCGGTGTATTTTGTTCGAGTTAGAGGGACATGTGGTGATTTATTATTGACTATCAAGGGCTGACATGGTTGGGCCAACCCCTAGTCTTATTTTTTTGGTGGGCAAGTATTTCCCGAGATTCAGTCCTAGGTGGTGGGGAGTCCTCGAAGGAATCTTCCTTATCTCCTTGAATCTTAGTAGTGATAATGGGCCATCAATATTGAAACATATTTAGATTTATACTAATGGCACAAGGACCACACTTGCGAAAGGATGATGATATTCCCTTTACATGAATGGCTATCATTTGGTGACCCACTTTCCTCGAGTTAATCTTGGTTGTTGGTAGGGATATCATGTCTACCTAATTTCAATTGATTTTATTTGCGCGAATGGATGATATCACCTAATGAGAATTGTATGATGGGTCTTATACAGTTTGGGGGATACCCTTCTATTAGTTCCCTATCATGTACCTTTTCATGAATGACCAAGATCACCTAATGAGAGTTTCTCATGGGATCTCACATCGTTTTTTGGGGACCACCCCTTGTTACATCGTGATCATGTACCATTGCACGAATGATTGAGATCGCGTGGTGAGAGTTGCATGCTGGATATCACACCATTCATGAGGGACCAACCCTTATTACCTCATGATGATGTACCTTTGTGCAAATGGTAGAGATCACCCAATGGGAGTTGGATAGTTCATCTCACACCATTCACATGAGACCACCCCTTGTTATCTTTTGATCAAGTACCTTTTCTTGAATGATGGATATCACATGATGGAAGTTGCATGGTTGATATCACAACATTGGCAAGAGACCACCCCTTGTTACCTCCCGATAAAGTACTTTAGCGTGAACAACTAAGATCACTTGGTGGTACTTGCATGACGTATCTCATATCATTTGTAGGGGACCTCAATTCAATTATCTTTCAATCTCATTCTTGTGCGTGGATGGATGAGATCTAATGACCTGATCTTCTAGAGGTGATATGGACCATTCATGGGGGAATTTCACATGTTACCCTTCAACCAAGAAACCTTGTGTCGAAGCCTACAATGTTCTTCCCCTTTTTATGCAAGAATGTCAACCCTTGATGTGACCTTGAATAACAACTACTCCCTTTTAATCTTTTTGAGTTGGGGTTTCATATCATTAGGGGAGGGGAATATGGATAGTTTGGGTGAATGGCGATCATCTTGTTTCAGAGAACAACATGATGCACACTTTACATTTTAATGCACCGGCATGGTTTTAAGAAAAAAATCCTTTTATTTTATATGTAAAAATAATTAGGGGTTAGGGGTTATCCGATGTGAAATATAAAGATAATACACATTGTTGCTCTTATTACTGTATAACACACTGTTGAAATTAAATATGCATTTTTAACATTTTGGCACAATTTTATAGGTGCACATTATTGTGTATGGTGCACTAGTGTGTATTCCTAAATAATGCATACTGCTAAACCAAAACACAATTTTAGCTTAATATTTTTACTTTATTTGTAAAATATATTTATAGCTTCTCTATTTCATGATGTAAGGAAATTATTGATAAAATATTTCTAATAAAATTTTAAGGAAAAATGTTTTTTGTGATGAGCACAATGGTAACAAATCCCGAAAAGAGAGAAAGGAAAGTTTTTTGCATTTTAGTATAAAATTAATATGTTTGAATTATATGTATCTTTACATGATGTGTATTGGTAAATGTGTGTCATGTAGAGAAAACACTTGAAGAAACTAGATAAAATATTTGGAATATAAGTTTAAAAGAGCGTAAAACCTTGATGGAAATGTTGCAAAGAGATGAATTAAACGAATCAAAAGGTAATGAACATGAAAATTTCCTTTGAATTCTTAGTAATGATGTACTTGACAATAGGTAGCAGATGACTGCGTTAGGTTTAGATTTATCTCTACAGTTTCAATCCTACTCTAGGATCATCCTCAAGAGAATTTAAAAAACCTCCTTCTCATGAGGACAATCCTAGAGCATGATCAAAACTATAGAGCAAAACTATAGAGATAAATATAAACCTAACGTAGTCATTTGCAACTGTGTATCACCATGTTTAATAATGTACTTCTTAAGAATAGATGCTAACATGTTTCAAACAATTTATTTCATATTTGTTGAATGTTGTACAAGGACAAACAATGAGGGAAGGAAGTGCCATCCTAACAAGATAAAAATTATGAAGGATGTAAATGATGATGAATTAGTCCTTAGTTTGTCTAGATTGGTGCTGGAACTTAATGAAAGGGGGGATTTTTTTATAAAACTATGAGGGATATAGTGGAACGGACGTATAGACGTACTTTCCACTTACAATACAAAAATCAATCCAATGAGTAAGAATTAGTTTATATATAAATTACAGCAAGCATTTTCATAGCAATGGTCAATGAGACCTTTTATACTTGCAATTAAAAAAGCATATAATAACAATAAATACTCATTTACAAACTATTGCTCATAAACGTATTTTCTTATAATATGTATATACTACTACAAAAAATTATGAAATTAATATTTTGGCTATATTTAAGTTCATATCAATATAATTTTTTTCTTTACCTTTCATTTTTAAGGAAGAACATGAAAATTCCGAATTACAAATGAGGTGATACCTGAAACATGCTAGCAAGGATATCCAAAAAATTGTACAAGCAGATGGTCAAAGAAATGAACCTAATTGCATCATAGGAGGAGCCATCACAACAACGATCTGTATCAAACGTATGTAATCATTGATTTTTTCTTAAATGTACATAGAATTTACTCGTTGCTTGAAATATTGATTTTCAATTGTTTTGTTTTATAAAAGAAAACAAAATGGAACTCATTCACACATATTATAGGATGCCAAGGAAGAAAAGGGTTGATCGCAAAGTTTGTGAGTACTTGTGTTTTCCTTACATAATATTTCATATTTGTCATGATCTTTATATTTTAATTAATTTACACTCATCCTCGGATCCATTATATTAGGTGCTAACATATGAACCATTAGAAGAATTGATTGACATTGGGTTAAATATGGGTTGTGAGTATATGTTGGAGTATCAAAAGTTAATTGTGCAATTTGCAAGTAGCTATGTTGTTTTACTTCCTTCTTTTTGTAATTAATGGGACACCAAGAAAATTTTATATTAGATCTATGATTTGTCATGGCATATAAAACTTGCAGGAAAGAAAGTATGGAGAGGAGACAACACAGGAGTTGTTGAGAGATGGCATGAGGAATGGTTTTGAAAGAATGTTTATTATTTATGAATCACTTCTTGCTATGGTAAGTTTTTCGATTTACATAATCATTTATATTCTATTATTAATTTAGATATACTCATTACACTTTATTTCTATGTTTGTAGATGGAACATGAAGAGAACTATGAACAAAATCAAGCCAATCCACAAAACATTCAGCCATAACCCAAGTACACTATCAAATACAAGTGATGAAGAAATGAGGCATGCATGCAACTCAAGCATTGACAAGAATTCAAGTGAAGAATGACAATCAATATAATTAAATTTTAATGCAAGTTGTATGCTTTGAAATGAATTTTTATGAAAATTAGACATCTTATTTAATGTACTGGACATATTGTCCTAATTGGATGACCACACATTACCAATACGTGTAACAATTACATATTGACATTTTGGTTATTGTGGACATTTATGTTGTCCCATTTTGTATGATGTAGGGTCTCTTATTATATAATAAAAATGATTTCTTATTCTATTGCATTGTCTAAGTTTGTAAAATGTTATATTGTTGATTAAACATATGGATGATTATATCTTACAATGAACAAATGTCTAATATGATGGTATAGCACATTTATATGATCATTATATCAAAACACAATAATTAAAATTAAAATATCAATATTACTATAAAAATTATTTGATTCTCTGATGATTTTTCCTTCTTTTTACAGTGTGAATCAGCACACACCCATGTCTTTTAAGGTATTAATCATACCGATGCTTGTAGTTATTATAAACGCACCGGATAACGGCACTCAAACAATAATATGCATCAATCCTATATATATATATTAGAACTAGTGTCATTATCTATTATAAGCGCACTGACATTTAGAAATATCGTTAAATTTATGTGATACTATAATGCACATAAAAACATAGTCACTAGTGCATATTTATGAACCATTGACACTGGTGTGCATTTATTCTCCATTGACACTGGTGCATTACCTATAATAATAACCCTCAACGATTTTAACCATATTACATGCACCAAGAAGTTAAATAAATGAAAGGCATTGGTAAATCATATTTTAATTGTATGCATCGGTGATATGATGCATATATAACACATTGATGTTATGATACATACAAAACACACTGAGAATTAATATAAATGGAAGGCATCAATGCAATACATTTAAATTGTACACATTAGTGCTATAATACAATTAAATTCATCGGTGTGCACATTTGCACCATTGTTTTTGATGAATTAACAAGAAAGAAAGCACTAATGCTATGAATCATATTCATCCACCATGAGTTATATAAATGAAATGTATTGGTATATCACATATACATGGTATGCACCAATGCATGTGTCTTTGAAACACAATGGTGCGTCATTTTAATAATAACACATTGCTAAAAAACTCCGCTATAACCTCCGTACACCTAGATTTGTTTAGTTGTAATGAACATCCATTAAAAAATTCGCCAAAATCTCTGTTACCAATGACCAAGACTTAACGTAGGATTTTTTTCATAATTTTTCCCAATCTTGTAACACTAAAAGCCTCCACAAAAACATTTGTTAGAAGGTGTTTTTCTTGTAGTGGTAGTTAACCAATTATCTTTTACTTTTTTGTGAAATAAATTTCCTAGGGAAACCCACTAGGCACTTTCCCTCATTCCAAGGGTGGTACCTAAGGTAAACCATTTTTCGCAAAATCTCAAGGCTTTGTCAACATGTCACTAACAAGAATAAAACCTATGTGGGAGGATAACAATCTTCCTCCCAACCACTATAGTTAGACTTAGTGGGCGCCAAATATCATGTACTATAGTAAAACTCTCTCATATCTTTACTATGAATTTGGTAGTTTTGGAGTTTAACATATCTAAGGCATGGAAAATTTCAATTTTATTTATCTCCTTTTGGTATGGAGTATATGCTTGGATATATTTAGGTATTTGAAACTTTAGATTAAAAAGTTAGAAACTGACTCTTTTCATGTTTTATGGTGATTTTATTGAATTCAACATCTCTAACTAGGAAGTAATTCCTAATGATATTTGTAGTTGGAGAGTAGGCAATGTAAGAGGGAAATAATGGATAAATTAGGCATTCTAGGCAATTTGATTCTATGATGTGAGATTGGACTTAGGGTCCTAGGGAGACAGAGGATTATTGGGATGGACACTTTAGATACTATATCATTTAAGTTTAGATGCTACCTCTTTTTATCACTTCCTTTCAATCTAAAGGAGGATAACGATACAAGATGACAAGGAACCAAGGACAAACTCCCTTGTAAAACTCTCTCTCAGGATTAGATACCCTTTATTTTTATCACATATCCCAAAAGTATATATAAAAAGGTCAATGTGCTTCTTCCATCATTTGAAATGGCTAATACGAGTTTGAATGGTCATTAGGAATACTCATAAATATAAAAGCACAAACATTGTTGTCAAATAACATATGTTAACATGCATTGTATTTATCACACAATATTGCCTCCTCTCATTGCTATACTTAAATCATAAACCCCAAATTTTTGAGATGCTTTAGATGATTCTTCTTGCTTGCCTTGTGCACAATTTGGATTGCTAGCATGTGATCAAATTAAAGTCCCCCCCCTTTAATCTCTAAGAATATTTTCCTTACACTCTAATGTGAAAATTAAATGAGGGCACCCTTCCTTTTCCAACGTATACTTGAAATGGATAGGGAGAGCAATGAAAGATTGTTATTGCGTCGATTTTTTTGGGATGATTGGGTCATTTCTATGTATACTATTACAATATTGAAATAAAGCATGCATTGTCATCATGTTGCTAATGTGTCACCATTGTGTTGTGCCACATTGTCTTCATGTCATCCTAGCATTGTTCCATGTCATATAATACAACACTAAATAAAAAATATGTGTTGGCTCCACATCATGGATTTTTGTATTAATATAAAAAACTAAAATTACATAGTTTTAAGTGGCTTGTCCGCCACTATTAAAACCAGACCAACCACATAAAATTAGTTTATCAACAAATTTCCATATACCTATAACTATGAAAGTCTATAACATACAATGCACTGAGTTCCATGTTTATCAAAACTATAATATTTAGTAATTCCCATAATAAAACTAACTAGAAACACAGTAAAGAAACTAGTCATCTATAGGAATAGACATATGGGGCATATTTCGTTCCATATAAGCAACAATGTGCTACCCAAGAGAAGATAATTCTCTGAAAATCATGCTATTAATTGCTTTTGCCAGCACATTCAACTTTTCTCCTAGCCCCATTATAGCCTTGGCAATGAGATGGAGTTTGGCATCCACTTGATGAATCCGTTCCTAGGTCTCATCTATCAACCTTATTATCATCTATGAATCTGTTGAATGGGATTGTGCTTATTATCAACCTTACCATTTGATTGAAAAGAAACATACACACCAACATGCAAATGCACAAGCCCATGTTTGAATGTGGGTGTGCATGCACACACACACACATTGGTAAAGGAAAAACTTGTGGAGAAACTCAAGAGATGCTTCCCTATATTCATTGATGGAATCCCTTGTAAACACATAAAAATGAATTCTAGCCAAGACAATGAGAACAACCTTCACAAGATGCTTCATATCTCATACTCTTTTTGCAATTTTGTTTTTTAAAAATGGACGTTGATAATTTTTTTTTTATATACAACTAATTGTATTCCAAGTTCCATAACCTAGAACCATAGACGAGTTGATATCAATCATGTGTTAACTAAGATAACATTGTATCTTTTCATTATCTTAGATATTATATTATTTATTTCCAAATAAAGTTCAGTTCTGATTTATTTCTCTATACCATGACTGGTAGTAGGAAAGTATGATTGTTTTGATTCCCACATATTTTATTCTCAAATTTGAACCAATGGTTTGATGAAAGTTTTTTGTTGACCATTGACAATATATAGTTTAGCATGGGAATGCTGAAAGATAGTGGCAGAGGGAAGCAATGAGCCCAACTTGACAAATCCTTCATCATCCATAGTTTTTGCATTTATTAGAGTTTACAATAGTTTTTGCATTTATTAGAGTTTACAATAGTTTTTATTTAGAAGTATTGGGCATTTCACAATTACTTTATCACACATTGAGTGAAGAATATTAAGGCCACTTTGGATACTTTTCATCTAGGGATCTACAAAATATCAATATAATAGTATTCATGTTTTTTGCTCCATGTGTACATTTTCCAAAGCTGCATTGATTATTCTAGGTTGCATGTCAAAAATAATTGTTAAAATGTAAAAAATATGCACTCTTATTAAAGAGTCATAAATAGTCCTTTAAATCTAATTTTCAACACAACCTAAATAATTCCAAATGGAGGTTTGGGCACCAAACAATGTGCATTTGAGTGAGAGTTGTTCAATACAAGAACAAGCAACATATTGAATATTTCAAGTTGAATGTTAGAATTAAATGTCCAAAATGTCAAAACTATAGATGTTTAATGAAAAGACATGGAAATTCATTTCAATTTAGCTTGCAATGCCAATTTAATGACATCAAAAGAATTTTTTACACAAAATGGAGTGTTTTTTGGTGCGAGTTGTTTGATACGATAATAAGTGAAAAATCCAAATATTGCATATTTCTTGTTACATATCAAAATCATTTATGCCCCATGAATATGCATAGATATTCCTTTAAATACTGTTTACCAAACAACTTGAATCATTCCAAAAAGAGGTATGAACATAAAATGGTGTACATTTTAGGTGAGTGTTGTCTGATATGATAACAATCGAGAAGTCTACATATTGCATGTCAAAATTAGTTGTTCAAATGTCAAAATTATGCACTCTAATTAAGGAGTCATAGATAAGCTTTTCAATTCACTTTGCAACTTGAATCATGCCAAATCGAGGTGTGTTTATATAAGGGTGTACATTTCAGTGAGGATTGCTCAAATTGAGAACAAACTAAAAATTTGCATATTACATATTTCAGATTGCATGTTAAAATTAGGTGTACACATGCCAATATTATGCATGACCATTAAATAGTAATAGATATTACTAACAATCTAATTTGCAACACAACATGAATCATGCTAAACAAAGGTCTATGCAAATCAACGTGAATTTAAGAGAGGGTTGCTTGAATTGATAACAAAAGGAAAATATGTATCTTTCATATGTCTCGTTTCATGTCAACATTAGGTTTTCAAAAGTCAAAATTATATAATTCCCAATGAACAATAACAAATATCCCTTTCAATATGTTTTTTCAACACTACTTGAATCACGTGAAGCAAAGGTTTGAACATATAATGGCATGCATTTTAGTGAGGCTTGTTCGATATGAGAACAAATAGAAATCCACATTGCATATTTGAAGTTGCATATAAAATTAGGTGTCCAAATATCTAAATTATGGGCTTCAATTAAATATTCCTAGATATCCCTTTCAATGTAGTTGGTATCCCAAATTTAGTCACAAGAAATGGATGTTTGGTTATAAATGGTGTGCATTTTAGTGAGGCTTTTTCAATATGAGAGGCAATGAAAAATTAGCGAATTACACCTGATACATATGTTCGAAAAAATCTATTATCCTTATTTCTCTTTAATTTGTGGAAGAAAAGTTTCATATAAGGTGGATTATACAAATAATATCGAAAAATGTTACCCACTCCAAGGTAGTTCTCAATTATGTTTATATACAATGTTATCTTAATATGTTGGAACAATCTATTATCCTTATTTCTCTTTAATTTGTGGAAGAAAATTTTCAAGTAAGGTGGATTATACAAATAATACCACTCCAAGGTAGTTCTCAATTATGTTTATACACAATGTTATCTTAATATGTTGGAACAATCTATTATCCTTATTTCTCTTTAATTTGTGGAAGAAAATTTTCAAGTAAGGTGGATTATACAAATAATATGTAAGATGGATTATACAAATAATATCGAAAAATGTTACCCACTTCAAGGTAGTTCTCAATTATGTTTATATACAATGTTATCTTAATTTGGAATTAAGTTGGAAGTCATTGTATTACAAGCACTTCTACCTTCGTTAAAATATACAATTACTCTTCTATTGTGAGTTTTTAGGTCTAATCATAAAATGTTCCATCATTTTGTAGTATTCCATAATGGACCATCCAATGCAACGTCGATTCATGATTTGCCAATACAAAAAAGTTGATGAAGAAACATTGATAGGGTGGAAATTTTTAATTTGGAACTATATAATATAGTCCTTGAATTCATTCCAATTGGAGGAAAAATAGGTGCTATCTATGCTTCTCAACATGCCAATAATCACTCTTGTTCAAATAGGAATGTTGTTGAGCATATTACTGAGACTCATAAAAATGTTGAAAGCAATGGTGTTGTAGTTCAACCCCCTATAGAACATGATTCGATGGTATCTACACATTAAAATAGCATTTCAAATAATTGATCAAGAAAAAACTTAATAGATAGTAAGAAAAGAATAGGAGGGCATGCCAAGAGAGTATTTAAGGAAAATTAAATAGGGATTGAACTTGGAAAATGCTATTATGTTAAACCAATTGAGGAGGTGTGATCCAGGTGGATATTGGTGGCCACCCACCTTTCCAACTGGCTCAAAACAGTTTTATGGCAACTTTGGTATTGTACTATTTTTAGCAGTTTTTCGGGTCCTGAACTTCCGGGGCCATTTTGAGGCCCTAAACGACCTTTTTTGGCAATTCGGGGGACCAAATGTATGCCGGAGGCAACCATTTGGCCCCAGTCGAAAGTTGTAAATCTCGGATAGACCTTTCCAACGGGCTACCGAGCGCCCCAAACGGAGATCGTATGCAAAAGTTACGACCCCGGGAAGTTGATGTACTAACTTACCCAAACGGGCCCCACATGACTTTTGGCGCTTCATCTCCTAGGGTTAGGTTTTTGGATGTCTAGGGTTTTTGACATTCCTGTTTATTGTAAAAGGCCTTGAGAGCCTCATTGTAACCATCTTCTTGCGAAATGAGCGCAGCCGTCACATCTCTTCTCAGAGATAAGCCGCCACCATTCCAGCAAGCTTGTTTTCCGCTGCATTTTACAGTTCTAGTTTATTTCCTTATTGAATAGAAAACCAGTTTTACTGTATCTCTGTTATTTTGTGTTAAGCATCTGATAATAATCTGTATTCATTTCGTTCTGCTCATAAAATCCGGATCAGTGGTATCAGAGCGGTCTGCTCCTTGTCGTCTTAATGCATGTCCCCAACGAGGTCAGGGTACAAAGAATTGGGTCTCGAGCTTGTTTCTCTTGAGGACAAAAGCTCTCGCACACCCAAGCGACCTCTCATGGCAGGAGAAAAGAAAGATGACGGGACAGGAGATCCTATCAAAATGTTGCTTGAGGAAGCCCTCACGCAGCAGAGGAACGAGATGATGGATAATTTCGCGCAAATCCTTCGGCGACTACCAACAAGCGACGCATCTTCCTCGAGCGGAGGCGCCGCCCCCTTCAGGGTACAAATCAACTTCGATATCCCTATATTTGAAGGACAGATAGACGCAGATGCTGTAGATAAGTGGTTGAATCTACTAGAAGGGTATTTTTCTGTCCATAACTTTTCGAATAAAGAAAAGATTACTTTTGCGCTCCTCAAAGCCGTTCCCCATGTCAAAGATTGGTGGGAAACATTCTGCGAGCAAAAGGACACAGAAGAAGCCTCATTATTTTCAGTCACGGCCACCTGGGAATCCTTCAGGGATGCTATTAAGGAACAATACTACCCTGTTGGGAGTTATGACGACTTGTATACCAAATGGACCACACTGCGACAAGAAAGAGACCAAGCAGTGCCAGAGTTCACAAATATCTTCCATACCTTGCGCACCAAGCTGGGTATCAAAGATTCAGAGCGACATCTGGTGCTCAAGTATCGCGGTGGTTTGCATAGATACATCCAGACCGAAATGGAATTTCTGGACATCTCTTCCTTGGGCGCGGCCTACCGATATGCTGTCAAAATCGAGCAGAAGCTCAAACAAAAGACGTGGCAATTTGGGCCTGGGAACCCTTCACAGCAAAAGACAGGAAAGGGCGGCCCCAACCCACAGAATAAAGGACAGAGCAAAGATGGACAGCATCAGGACAACCAGTCCAAGCCGCAAGCAAAGAAGGACACCGGAAAAACAAAGAAAGATACCGGGAAGTGGTGCGACTTCCATAAGAGCCCTTGGCATAACACTGCTGATTGCCGCTCAAAGCAGTCGCTGGTGGCCGAAGTGAAAGCATCTGAATCAGATGCGGGTTCTGACTCCGAGTCCGAAACAGAAAGGGGAAGATGGATCATTGACGCGGAACCCAGTGCCACCATCGCTACCACCAAGCTCCAGCCTGATGAACCAGACGAGCCAGAAGAAGGAGAACGCCTCTTCCATTCACAGATGTGGGTAAAGGGCACCCCGCTGCACTTCATCGTTGATAGCGGTAGCCAGAAGAATCTCATCTCAGCGGAGGTCGTCAAGCGCTTGGCCCTGTCGACAACGCCGCACCCACAACCCTACACCATTGGATGGCTCCGCAAAGGAAGCGATCTCCGCGTCAGCCAACAGTGCCGACTGCCATACGGCATCAAGCCCTTCAAGGATGAGGTATTGTGTGATGTTGCTCCTCTCGAAGTTTCAGATGTTCTTTTGGGACAACCTTATTTATGGAAACGTCATGCTGTATATGAGTCTAGGCCTCGTAGTGTTATTATCTCTTTGAACAGGAAATTGTACAGGATACCCGAGGCAGTCCCTCCTAGTGCTATTTCCTTGATCTCTGCCAAGCAATGCAGGAAGGTCATCTCTCAGACCGGGAAATTTGTCTTCTTCGTGATTCGCTCTCAGAGTGAAAGAAAGATCGCAGCCACATCCCAGGCCTCCACGACCGACCTATCCACACAATAGAAGCAAGTGGACAAGGTGGTGGAAGGATACTCAGATACCTTCTCCTCTCCGACCGGGGTACCTCTGCACTGCCAGGTCAAGCATCCCATCGATCTGACCCCAGGCGCACCGCTACCCAATGGGCCAGTCTATCGCCGCTCTCTGTTGGAAAATGAGGAGATCAAGAGGCAGATCCAAGAATTGCTCCGCAAGGGGCACATCCATCCCAGTTCATCACCTTGTGGGAGCCCAATCGTGCTGGTGCAGAAGAAAGATGGGACCTGGTGACTCTGCATTGATTACCGGGCCCTGAATAAAATCACAGTCCGTAACCGGTACCCGATTCCCCGAATCGACGACCTCCTTGATCAGCTCATGGGGGCCAAATACTTCAGTAAGATTGACCTGAAGTCTGGATACCACCAGGTCCCAATAGAACAGACAGATGTATGGAAGACTGCCTTCAAGTCAAAAGAAGGTCTTTTTGAATGGCTGGTCATGCCTTTTGGTTTGACAAATGCTCCAGCAACTTTTATGAGGATGATGGACGATATCCTACGACCTTTCACCAACAATTTTGTAGTGGTGTATCTGGATGACATCCTCATCTACAGCAAGACTTGGGAGGAACACTTGCGGCATATTCAGCAGGTTCTGCACACCCTGCGGAAGCACAAACTATATGCAAGCTTGGAAAAATGCTCCTTCGGCATGGACAGGGTCCATTACTTAGGCTACATCGTTGATCGACATGGTGTGCATGTGGATCCAGCCAAGATCCAGGTCATTCGTGACTGGCCAGCCCCAACCACACTCACTAAACTTCGGAGCTTCTTGGGCCTCGCCAATTTCTATCGACGGTTCGTGCTGGGATTCTCTCATATCGCATGGGCCCTCAGCCAAGTGACCAGGGGTGGTGGCAAGGCAAAATTTGTGTGGGGCCTGTCCCAACAACAAGACTTCGATGACTTGAAGAAGAGTTTGTGCTCATCGCCGGTACTCTCATTACCGAACCTGCAACATCCCTTTGAGATCGAGACAGATGCTTCAGATTATGCTGTGGGTGCCGTTCTCACTCAACACGGCCACCCCGTGGCATATCATAGTGAGACACTATCAGATGCTGTCCGCAAGTACCCTACCTACGACAAAGAAATGTACTCCATTGTACAAGCCTGCCGCCAGTGGAGACATTACATTCTTGGGAAGGAGACAGTCATCCACACTGATCACAAGCCACTACAGTTCATGCAGACCCAAGGAAAGTTGCAGAATGACCGCCATCAGAAGTGGTCAACATATTTACAGCAGTTCCACCTCAACATCAAATACAAAACAGGGAGTACCAACCGAGTTGCTGACTGCCTCAGTCGACCACCAGTCGCGGCACTTACCACGGTGCTAGACTCTTGTGGCCACGAGACCTCCGGATGGCCCCACCTCTACGAGACAGACCCTGACTTCTCCGCCACCTATCAAATGTTGGGCACCAACGCAGTGGTTGCTAATTTCCATCTTCAGGACGGGTTGTTGTGTCGTCTGGGCCATCTCTGCGTTCCATCAAGCAAGCGCGCGAAGCTGATTTGGGAAGCTCACTATAGTCGGGTGGCAGGACACTTTGGCGTCGAAAAGACAGTGGCAGTGTTGCAGAAACATTTCTACTGTCCGAAACTTCGACAGGATGTCGGCAAGTATATCAGGTCCTGCACCGCTTGTGCTATTGCCAAACCGACCACTACGAAACAGGGCCTATACACCCCTCTGCCTACTCCTGACAGGCCGTGGGAATCCATCTCAATGGACTTCATGTCGGGCCTCCCGTCCACCAAGAGGGGAAACGACTGTGTTTTCGTGGTTGTTGATCGCTTTTCCAAGATGGCGATTCTAGCCGCTTGCAAGAAGAACATCACAGCAGAAGCCACTGCCAAGCTCTTCTTTGAACGAGTATGGGTACATTTTGGGATCCCACAGACCATTATCTCAGACCGTGACAGTCGGTTCCTCAGCTCATTCTGGTCAAGCCTCTGGTCACTGCTGGATACCAAGCTCACCAAATCCACTTCCTTCCACCCCCAGACCGATGGACAAACGGAGGTCGTCAACCGGATGGTCGTACATATCCTGCGCATGTACAATTCAACACACCCCCGCACATGGGATGAGAGTCTCCCCTATGTCCAACATAGCTACAACCGAGCCCTGCATAGCTCAACTGGCCACAGCCCCTTTCAGGTGGGGTTGGGATTCCAACCATTGGGCCCCATGGATGTTGCACTTCCCCTTGCGACCATCTCGGCCGACTCGTCCCCAGAAGCTGACAAAGCCGCCCGGTTCATTGAACGGATCCAGCATATCCGCCAACAGGTTCAGGATATTCTACAGAAGTCTAATGCCAAGTACAAGCAGCGCCATGATCAACATCGGGTGCCACATAAGTTTCAGGTGGGCGACAAAGTTTGGTTGCATTTGCAGAAAGAACGCCTTACAGGGCCCCATCGAAAGCTTCGCCCACTCCGTTATGGGCCATACACCATCACCAAGGCGGTGGGTGACAACGCTTTTGAGCTCAACATTCCCGCCTTCCTTGGTCTGCATCCAGTCTTCAACGTGGCTCTCCTTCGGCCATATTTCCCACCACTATTAGACACCTCAGAGATAGCAGAGAAGTTGACACCAACAGAGCTCAACCCTGACTGCCTACAACAAGCATCCAATGATCATATTGCAGACACACAGATCAAGGGCACTCGACATCAAAGGATCCAGCTTTATCGAGTTGTCAAAGCAGGGCAGCTCCTGCACCAAGGCAAGTGGCTCACCTGAGGCCAACTTCAGCAGAAATTTCCTCATCTGATGGGGGAACTCAACGCAATGGAGACCATTGCTTCCTAAGGAAGGAGGATTGATCCAGGTGGATATTGGTGGCCACCCACCTTTCCAACTGGCTCAAAACAGTTTTATGGCAACTTTGGTATTGTACTATTTTTAGCAGTTTTTCGGGTCCTGAACTTCCGGGGCCATTTTGAGGCCCTAAACGACCTTTTTTGGCAATTCGGGGGCCAAATGGTTGCCTCCGGCATGCATTTGGACCCAGTCAAAAGTTGTAAATCTCGGATAGACCTTTCCAACGGGCTACCGAGCGCCCCAAACAGAGATCGTATGCAAAAGTTACGACCCCGGGAAGTTGATGTACTAACTTACCCAAACGGGGCCCACATGACTTTTGGCGCTTCATCTCCTAGGGTTAGGTTTTTGGATGTCTAGGGTTTTTGACATTCCTGTTTATTGTAAAAGGCCTTGAGAGCCTCATTGTAACCATCTTCTTGCGAAATGAGCGCAGCCGTCACATCTCTTCTCAGAGATAAGCCGTCACCATTCCAGCAAGCTTGTTTTTCGCTGCATTTTACAGTTCTAGTTTATTTCCTTATTGAATAGAAAACCAGTTTTACTGTATCTCTGTTATTTTGTGTTAAGCATCTGATAATAATCTGTATTCATTTCGTTCTGCTCATAAAATCCGGATCAAGGTGTGAAGTTGACATCATAGTTTCAATTAGGAACTCCCCAAGTACCAAATATGCTCACAATACCAAAATTTATGATGATTTTGCTCATTTAGTTGGAGTCCTTGAAAAATATATATTCAATTATTATGGAAGATATCCAATAGAAATTTATAACAAGGAACAAAGCTTAGATGTTTGTTGAATCAAGTATAATTTTTATGGTTTTGAAATGTCTAAAGCACCTTGATAGGTATGGTGTTCTTAAATACGTTAACATGTCCTCGACTTGTAATGAAATGAAATATTGGAATGAAGAAGATGAGAAATTGAATATGGGTTGGAAAAGTTCAAGTGAGTTTATCTTTGGAGTCAAAGTTAAAAAAGTTGAGGCATATGCTCCTTTTGTGGTTGAATCATATACGAAGAGGTAAAAAAATAGTATAGGAAGGTGATTTAGAATTAGTATTGATTATCATCTTGATTATGATAATGGCGGGTAGGTACATGATATATTATTTGAGCTTCTATAAGATAAGGGTTTAATGTCCTATATAATCTTTGGAAAATGAGATGGAAAGGATGAATACAAATAGGTTTATAGCACATGTTGTTGATCCATGCGTGTATAACGTAATGAAAGAACTAGAAATACTTCTCTAAGATTGCATTGCAACAAATGATGGTAGGGTAGTGAGTGTAAAGGTGTATTAGTGTCATGATATATTGGCCACATTATGCTATATTTTTAATGATATAACAGTATAATTTTCACATAATCAAGCACAAGAACACAAGAGACACAATAGTTTACCCTGGGAAAACCCAAACTCGGGAAAAACCCAACAAACCTTTCTTACTCAAAGAATTAGTACAAGTACATCAAAGATAAGATTGATCTTGAATAATGAAGATCACACAAAGAGAAGATATGCCAAAAGAAGGAGCTCCAAAATGTCTTCTACAACCCAAAATCAAAATTTCCTTTGCTTGGGCAAACTTGCTTGAGGTGGTAGAAAATGAGGAGGGAAACCCCTCTATTTATACATGACTTTGTATTGATTTTTCTAACTAGGCCGACTTCTCTTTTGTAAATATAAAAATAAACTTTTTAAAATTTATATATTTCTTTTGTAGGTCGGATTAGCTAGTGAGGATACCTCACGTAGCTACAAGAACAACACTCCCTCTTATCTAGAGAGGTATCATCACACTAGAACACATCTGAGCATCATCTGATCGTCACATCGTGTCTCGTACATCTATTCATCATAAGAAAGGTCTATTTACGTCCATGTGGCTACGACCAACATGGAATCCTATACACAGCTTAGTCCATCGAGAAGTGCCATAAAGAAAAAACAGCTCCCTCTCAAGGAGAGTCACACCATTCTCTCTGTCTCAGGGACAACACTCCCTCTCAATGAGGGAGGTATTCTTCTTGCTCATTTTTCCTGAACACATCTTGTCATGACTTGTCTTCAACGAATCATCTCAAAGAAAGGTTGATCATGAGCTTGCTTCAGGTTGATGGTTTCAAGGTCTCTTAGCCAAGTCTCATGGCTAAATCCATGCACTTGCTTGAGTACATGAGTGAGCATCAAGGGACTAATATCCCCACCCCATCACAGGATGTACGAGAGAAGGCATTGCCCCACTCCAAGCATTTTAGGGACTAATCTCTCCACCCCACTTGGTGTCTGGGAGAAAGCACTGCCCCATTCTGAGTTGTCTTAGGGACTAATATCTCCACCCTACTTGGTGTCCAAGAGAAGGCACTTCCCCACTTGACCCACACCTATCCAAGTCCCATGGATAATACTGGGGAAATGATCGATGCTCAACCACTAGGAGGATAGTGTGTGCAACTAAGGACTAATATTCCCACCCCATCACAAGATGTATGGAAGAAGGCACTGCCCTATTCTAATATTTTCACCTCTAGTCAAGTCACATGGATAATATTGAGGGAATGCTCGATGCATCAAAACTACTCATCATGCAAAGGCCAATCTCCCCACCCCGTTACAAGGTGTCCGAGAGAATATATTTCCCTGCCACCAGACCATTCACCCCTAGACAAGTCACATGGCTAATACTGGGGGGATGTCCGCCCGATGCTGCAAACATCCATCTCCAAGATCATCACATCTCCCTTTGTGGTAGAGCACCCTTCTTCCTCTACATCTGAGCATCCTGCTCCCTTTGCATCTGAGGTCCCTCTACATTTGAGCATCTTGCTTGCTCTGCACACGAGCATCTTGATCCTTGTGCATCTAAGCATCTTGTTCCATTTTCATATGGGCATCCTTCTTTCTCTGCATTCGAGCATCTTTATTCCTCTGGGACCTGAATCTAGATCCCTTGACAATCATCAATCCTAGAGTACTAAAATCCTTCTGTCAATCATCAATCTTGGAGTATGTATAAGATCTGTAAATATGGGATGTATTCCCATTTATCACAAGGCCCTAAGATTGCTCCCCCTTGTTATGGAAACAATTCTCCCTACCTTTTATGTTTTTCGAATCCTACTGAGCTTTGACGCTTTTTAATGAATCAAAAGAAACTAAAAACAAATATTTTGGGCTCCTGTACCAGGGAAAATGGTCCAATTACAATAATGATCTAATGAATAGAAAAAATGGTTGGACTCCTATATAAGGGAAAATGGTCCAATTACAATGATGACTAACTAATGAATAAGAAATTCTGTTGGATTCCCGTACCAGAGAAAATGGTCCAACTTACAATAAAAGGAAATGAAAAGAAATATTCTGTTGGCATCTTGTCAGGTTTTTCCTTTTTCGGTGAAGGCTCCTCATCAACATGGGTTGTTGATGCATAGTGACCAAACTTGTCACACCTATAACACTATATGTGTGAAATTTCCTTCTTCTTTCTTGGTCCTTGATCTAAATTCTTCTTCTGAAAGTTCCTTTTCTCTTTGACTTTTCTTGCATGAGCTGCAAGAGCCAGAGTATTTCCATCTTGAGGTTCTTCTACGTTATTTCTTGACAACATTTTGGTTTCTTCTTGAACACAGTCAGACCAAAGATGATCAAATTTGGGTAGTGTCTCTCGACCACATATGCTTTGAATAAATGATTCCCATGAGGAGGGAAATCCATTAAGAGATACCATGACAAGTTATTCATCATCAATGAGGTCCCCAATAGCATGTAATTGTTCTTTTAGTTGAGATATTTTCATAAGATAATCAACTACAGAATTTGATTTGGTCATTTTGGTGCTGAGGAGTTGATTCTTTAGGGCCAATTTCCTGCTGGTGTCCTTGCTCTCAAATAGTCGAACTAGTGCATCAAACATGGCCTTAGTAGTCTTTAACTCTAAGATGCGGGGTATCAAGTGATATTTCATAGAATCTGTCAAGATTCTCTTGGCCATAGCTCCATTTTTTCTTATATTTAGATTTCTTTGCATCAACTGCTAGTTCAAAGATGTCTTCCTTCACATAATTATTGATCTCATTTTCATCTAGGACAAGAATGTTAGGATATTTAGACACTTAGGATTTAGTTAAGATCAACTTGTGTAATATATCCGTTAGGGATAGTGTGTTTCTTTAGTATGCATTAGTATGCATTTGTAAATACTTAATCCGACGGTCACGATATGTTTCCGACATAGAGTGATCCGACGGCTCAACTTCTCTTAGATCAAACCTAACCTTGATCCGTGGCTTAACACCCGATTGGTCCATGATCTCTATTTAAAGAGCATGGAGGGTCACTGTTTAGTTGATCGATTATGAGAAGCTCATTTGTAACTTTCTTTCTTTGCATAATAAATTGTCCCGTAGAAGCTATTTGGCCGGGGCCGTGGAGTGTTTCCCTCAAGGGGGTTTAAACCACGTCAAAACATCGGTGTGTTGATCTGTGATCTGTTTGTGTGAAGTGGTTGCTCTTGGTGTTCGGTCCTTTGGTAGTACCCTGTGTACCCGAACATGGTATCAGAGCTTTTATGAAGTGCCGCTTCCGGTTATGATCTAGATCTTGAACTGTTGTTGCCGAAACTCGAAAGGGTTTCTAGTTCTGATATTTCTGTGCATTTCTGGGCTGTGGGAGGTGTTCCATTGCGTCCGGAGCGTCGTTTCCATTGGGAAATAGTTTTCGTTTGATCGAAAACGGTTCCCGGTTGCTCCAGAAACACGTTTTTCATCAGATCTGAAGGTATAATGTTACAGTGACGCATTTTTTTTATTTCGTTTTTTGAAAAGAAAAATCTCATATTTCATCTTTTTTTCTGTTAGATTTATTTTGGTTCGGTTTGTTGCTTTTCCGTCTGCGTATGCTCTTTGCCGTGCACCTTGAGCGATCTCGGCAAATCAGAAACAGAAAGGAAAAGGGTTTTTCTCGGCTGCGTATGCTCTTTGCCGTGCACCTTGCGCGATCTCGGCAAATCAGAAACAGAGAGAAAACGTAAACTTTCCGGGCAAGCTAACAAGATCTAACTCCACAAGTGTGGAAAAGTTTTTTTTGTTTCGATTTGTGGTTTGTTTTGCAGGAAAAAGGGCAAGCACGCAAACCGAGCAAGAAGAGTAAAAAAAAAAAAAAAAAAAAAAAAAAAGCCCCCTTCCTCATTTCCATATTTTACATACCTTTTAAACTAGCTCACTTGGTTCAAAGTTGCTTTATTCCTTAATAGGTCTTGAGTTCAAGTCTTAGGAAGTTACCTTTAAAAAGAAAAGTGCATACAATTTCTATTTTCAAGTTACTTTATTGTAAAAGTGCATCTCACTTAAATAATAAAAAATAAAAATACAAGTGAGTCACTTAAGTTTTTTTTATTGTTGCACTATTTAAAAGTAAATCATTGTAAAAGTGAAATCACTTATTTTACAAAAGTGATTCACTTAAAGCAACTTTTTTGTAAAGTGATTGACAAAAGGTTCATCTTGGGAAGAGGGGGGTTCTTTTTTTTTAGCTGGACGTTCTCTAGCTGCCACGTCACTATTGGGGACATCTTCAACAGTTTCTTTGTTCAAGCATAACTTCATCATACAGAGTCAGTTTTCAGTGCCGTTTTTTTTGAAACCGCCTATTTTTTCGAGCTCTTCACATCCAGACTATTGGTTTCTGCTTTTATAGCCATTAATTTACAAATATGGCCGCCCATTGTGATATTCTACTTAACAGTTCCAACTATTTCTCATGGAAATCTCGTATGGAGGATGTTCTACGAAGTAGGGGACTTTTCAGAATTACCACAGGGAAAGAAAAAGAACCCACTGATGATGATAAGAAAATAAAATGGGCAAATAGATGTGATGAAGCTCGTGGATTGATTGGGATGTCAATCTCTACTGATTTGCGATTCCACATATCTGAAATTGATGAACCTAATACTGCTTGGGACAAGTTGGAAACTGTGTTTGGTAAACACAATGAAATTCGAGGTCACCAACTCGAAAATGAGTTGATTTCTTTAAATCCAAGTGACTTTTCATGCATTCAAGATTATTTATCTAAGTACAAAACTCTCAAGCTTTTATGTGCAGAATGTAAGATTGAGAGGGAAGACAAACAGTGCATTTATCATATTCTTTCCAAACTTGGACCTGCATATTCTGTTTTTGTATCTACATTTTACTCCATGAAAGCATCATTGAATGCAGCTAGCTATCAAGAGCCTAGTCTTGAATCCTTTTGTGATTCTTTGATTAGGGAACAAGATAAACTCATTCATCTTGGAATAATCAACAATGCAGATACATCTGGGAAAGCATTATTGTCCCAACAGAAAGAAAAGTCCAAGCCTCCCAAGAAACAAAATTTTCGCAATAATAAGTCAAACAAGGGTCCAAAACCCTCTCAGTCAGCTCCTTCTTTAAAAAATGACAAAGGATCCAAGCAAAAAGGCAAGAAGACTGAGCGTCATTGCAACTATTGCGGGAAAGATAATCATGATGAATCTAAGTGTTTCAAGAAGATGGCAGCCTTGGAAGCAGCAATGAAGAAGCACCACATCAGCCTAGATTCGCCATCAGAATCTACCTCTCATGGACATGCACTTTGTGCTTCTGGTTATTCTTATAATGCATCTTCTTCTTCTACTTCAAATGAATGGCTCATTGATTCTGGAGCATCTTATCATATGGCTAAGGATCAAGCCATCTTTTCTACTATGCATGAATGTAACACCAAACAAATATTTGTTGGTGATGATAGATCTCTAAGTGTTGTAGGAGCTGGAACAGTTCCAGTAGATAATGGTCATTTTAGTGATGTACTATGTGTTCCAAGAATTTCCTGCAATTTGTTATCAGTCTATCAGATCACTCATTCTGGTGAAGGTAAAACTGTGACCTTTACACCTCACCAAGTTGTAATCAAGGATTTTAAAGATCCTCAACAGGTTCTAGCTACCGGAATTGTTGATGATATTACCAGGTTGTACAAGTTTAACAACTTTGGGTCATCACCTTTCCCTTCAGTTTTTGTTGCTCATAGTGATAACTTGAGCAAACTTTGGCATGAGCGATTTGGTCACTTAAATTATCGCTCATTGCAACAACTATGTAAAGAAAATATGGTGACAGGTCTTCCGATGGTATCTTGCAGAGATGGTGTTTGTTCCGGTTGTGTACTTGGAAAACATCATCGGGACAGTTTTGACAAACGTGCCTCTTGGCACGCCTCGGTTCCCTTGGAGCTTGTGCATAGTGACTTGTGTGGTCCTCTTCCATCTGCTTCCTTTTCTGGTTTCAAATATTTCTTAACTTTCATTGATGATTACACCAGACGCACTTGGGTTTATTTCCTAAAACTTAAGAGCGAAGTATTTAACATGTTCTTGGCCTACAAGGCCCTTGTTGAAAAACAATCTGGTCATCAAATTATTAAGTTAAGATCTGACAATGGAGGAGAATATGTTAACAAACAATTCACTACTTTCTGCACTGAACAAGGCATCCAACAACAGCACACTGTTCCATATACACCACAACAAAATGGTGTAGCTGAGCGGAAGAACCGCACTTTAAAAGAAATGGCTAATTGTATGATCCAATCTAAGGGACTAAGTCTTCAATTTTGGGCTGAAGCCATTAATTGTGCAAATTACATAGTTAATCGCACCCCCACAAAAGCATTACAAGGTATAACACCGGAAGAAGCATGGAGTAAAATTAAACCTGATGTAAGTCACTTTCGTGTATTTGGTAGTGAAGCATGGGCTCACATTCCGGATGAAAAACGGAAAGCATTGCAGCCTAAAAGTGAAAAGTGCATATTTGTTGGATATTCTGAAGATGTAAAAGGTTATAGACTTCTTCAACCACATTCTCATGCTATAATCATTAGAAGAGATGTTAAATTTGATGAAAATATCTTGGCCTGCGAGCCTAACTCGGCGAGTGTGCCATCTTTGGCCTGCGAGCCTGATTCGGCATTTGTGCCTTCTTCTTCTTCTTCCAACTTCCTTGACAGGTTTCCAACTCCAGTTTCTGATGATGACAGTGAGGATGAAAATCCACCTCCGCCTGCTCATGTTCCTCCAGTTGCACCAGCACAAGTGCTTCCTCGATGGGTCCGTTCAACATGTGAAGCAGCTGGTGATCTTGCCGGTGATCCTAGAGATCAACGTCGAACACGTTCTCAGTTTCAGAGAGCCTCTTCTCTTTTGGCTCAAGTTTCCGAGAATCATGATCCAGAAACTTTTGCAGAAGCTTCAGGGAATCCAGATTGGGATGCAGCCATGGATGAAGAATATCGTTCCTTAATGGCGAACGATACTTGGGATCTTGTACCTCTTCCAAAAGGAAGAAAACTTGTCAGATGTAAATGGGTCTACAGAACTAAGTATGCATCAGATGGAAGTGTTGAAAGACTTAAGGCAAGGTTAGTTGCCAAAGGTTTTTCCCAAGTTGAAGGGATTGACTACAATGAAACCTTTGCTCCCGTCGCCAAAATGAACTCCATCCGCCTTGTTCTTTCCCTTGCAGCCTTACACAACTGGGAAGTCCATCAAATGGATGTCAAGTCTGCCTTCTTACATGGTGATTTACAGGAGGAAATTTACATGGAACAACCTCCTGGCTATGTTCAGAATAACTCTAGCCTTGTCTGCCGCCTTAAGAAATCCTTATATGGCCTTAAGCAAGCTCCTAGAGCTTGGTATGCCAAAATGGATAACTTTCTCCTTGACACTGGTTTTTCTAGATGCCATTCTGACCCCAATGTCTATACCAAGAAAGTAGGAAACCATCTCATCATACTTGTTCTATATGTTGATGACCTTATTCTTACTGGTAGTGACCCTAAGCTTATAACCCATGTGAAATCCAGTCTTAAACAAACCTTTGAAATGTCAGACTTAGGACATTTGCATTATTTTCTTGGTCTCCAAGTTCTGCAAACCAAAGAAGGAATCTTTCTTTCTCAGTCTAAGTATGCTTGTGACCTTCTTCGTCGCTTTCATATGGAAGATTGTACACCAGCCCCTTCTCCCTTCCAGTCTGGAGTCAAACTTTCTGCCACTTGTACTTCACCTGAAGTAGATGCCACCTTGTATCGTCAGCTTGTTGGTTGTCTTTTATACTTGACTCATTCCCGTCCTGACCTTTCCTTTGCCGTTGGTCGAGTTGCCCGTTATATGCAGACACCTCATGAAAGTCACTGGAAAGCAGCTAAAAGAATACTTCGATATATTCGAGGTACAGTTCAGTTTGGGATTCATTACAGTACAGGGGGGAAACCTTTGTTGGTTGGTTTCACTGATTCAGATTGGGCCGGCGATCCTGATGATCGAAAGTCTACTGCAGGTTATGTTTTCAGTCTGGGATCTGGACCTATTACTTGGGCTTGTAAGAAACAACAAGCTCTTGCTCTTTCTTCAGCAGAGGCAGAATATCGAGCAGCAGTTAATGCCAGTCAGGAAGCTTTATGGCTTCGACAGATCCTTTCAGAGTTTGGATTCGAGCAGCAGCAGCCTACTCCACTTTGGTGCGACAATCAAAGTGCCATCAAGCTTGCCAAAGATCCAGTTCTACATCAACGCAGCAAACACATTGAGCTACACATGCACTTCATCAGAAATCTTGTTCATGATCGTGTTCTTGAAGTGCTCTTTTGCCCTACAGATGATCAAGTTGCAGACATCTTCACCAAGTCTCTTACAGAAGCGAAGTTTTCTAAACTTCGATCTATGTTAGGCGTTCAGGAACTTGTCATTAAGGGGGGATAGGCTCTAATGCCTCCTTCCTTCTCCTAATAGTGTCACTTTTGTAAATCCTTCAATCCTATCCCAAGTTGTTCTTAAGGGGGGATGTTAGGATATTTAGACACTTAGGATTTAGTTAAGATCAACTTGTGTAATATATCCGTTAGGGATAGTGTGTTTCTTTAGTATGCATTAGTATGCATTTGTAAATACTTAATCCGACGGTCACGATATGTTTCCGACATAGAGTGATCCGACGGCTCAACTTCTCTTAGATCAAACCTAACCTTGATCCGTGGCTTAACACCCGATTGGTCCATGATCTCTATTTAAAGAGCATGGAGGGTCACTGTTTAGTTGATCGATTATGAGAAGCTCATTTGTAACTTTCTTTCTTTGCATAATAAATTGTCCCGTAGAAGCTATTTGGCCGGGGCCGTGGAGTGTTTCCCTCAAGGGGGTTTAAACCACGTCAAAACATCGGTGTGTTGATCTGTGATCTGTTTGTGTGAAGTGGTTGCTCTTGGTGTTCGGTCCTTTGGTAGTACCCTGTGTACCCGAACAAAGAAGTAACCTATTCTTCCATGATATGAAGTTAGAGGCTCCATCTAATCTATCCTCTACTCTAACACTGGTCACAATCTTGATTGCAGGTAGGAACCCGATCATAAACCCTGGCATAAGCTAGGTCAAAATTGAACTTTGGATTTTGAGAAAATTGATTCCACGGATGAATGAGCCCTTCCAAGGCGAGTTTAGTGAACCTCCTTTTCTTCTTGATCTGTGGTCAGAACAATCTAAGACTACAAACCCTAATTCTTGACCCCTGCAGTAATTAGGTCAAAAATTGAAAATTCTCATAATGAAAATCTACTTCCACAAGAAGCCGCGCAGTCCTAGGGTGAGCCTAATCTGTGGATGGAAGATGAGAAAAAAAGAAATCCTATTTTTTGTAGTTTCTGCAGATTCTGTAGAAAATTCAAACTTCACCAAAATTGAAATTTTAGATATTCAATTTCCTGACCCTAGATTTCCGACCCCTGATTTTCGGACCCTAGATTTTTGCCCCCTGATTTTCGGACCCTAGATTTTCGACCCTTGATTTTCGGCCCCCTGATTTTCAGAGTAAATATTTGTGCTTTACACGAAGCAGGATAGCGTGCGTGGCCCCATAACCTGTTAGATTTTTATGATATATCAATATAAATTTCACATAAACAAGCACAAGAAGACAAGAGACACAATAGTTTACCCTGGGAAAACCCAAACTCAGTAAAAACCCAACAAACCTTTCTTTCTCAGAGAATCAATACAAGTATATCAAAGATAAGAGTGATATTGAATAATAAAGATCACACAAAGAGAAGAAATGCCAAAAGAAGGAGCTCCAAAATGTCTTCTACAGCCCAAAATTGAACTTTCCTTTGCTTGAGTGAACTTGCTTGAGGTGGTAGCAAATGGGGAGGGTGACCTCTCTATTTATACATAACTTTGGAGTGATTTTTCCAACTGGGCCGACTTGTCTGTTTTACTGGGATGACTTCTCTTTTGTAAATATAAAAATACACATTTTTTGATTTATCTATTTCTTTTGTAGGTTGGCTTTAGCTAGTGAGGATACCTCACGTAGCTACAACAACAACACATTCAAATTATAATCTCATGGACATGTGTCGCCTATGGAAAATAAAGTATTCCCATAGTGAAATGTTCAAAAAAAGAGATACATATGTTACAAAGATGCACTATCTACAATAATGAGAAATTATCTATATTGTAATAGAGATGCACTCAATGTCTCAAAGTTAATTATGGTAGGGTGCATTTTTGGGGTAAAAAATAGAAGTATAGAATCCTCACTTATAACAATCATTAAAGGTCGTTTTACTAGATGATAACAATAATCAATATCATCCTCAATATCCCCAACTACTATACTTGGAAAATTAGAACACAATCTACCCTAGGAAATTTTGTGATTGCTCAATTTCCAATGAATTTCAGTAGCATGTAGAAATTTGGTTCCCAATTTGGGGAAGAGGAAGTATTAACCATTGTTTCAACCCTTTTTATAAATAATATAATTAGTGTATTTGTTAAATACAATTTTCTTTTTAATTATAAGAACTAAACTAGCTTACGTGCAACTATATAACAAAATTGGGAAAAACAATTTCATTTATATAACAACCTGAAAGAATCTTGTTCTCCCGAGGATGAACCTGCTTAAAAGGTTCAAAACTTGTCGAATTTAAAATTCTCACTGCAGATTTCCTCTCACTATAAAAAAAACCTCAAAGAAGTTGAGAATTTATTTATAGGTATTATCGCGTAAAGATTTCAAAAAACAAGAGACGAAGCCACAAACTTCTACAATATATGTAGCTAAAGAAAATCCTTAAAACTTCCCGCCTACTTGGATTCCATTGGTCAATTTTAATTACATCATAAAAACCAAAAAGACCACTATTAGATATATGTATTCATAATATCAAGGTCCATTCCTATGTTTGATTCATCCTTTTGATCAATAATGGAAATGATATCTTTGTTTGAGACAATTTTTTTTTATTGTTATGACTGAATTAGTTTATGTGGAATAATGAGATTAAAATTAACAATAAAGATAATTTTATCTATCAAAAGATGTTTTTTTGTGCGGGGAATTGAAATTTTTAACTCCATCGATATTTTTTTAACCTTACAAGAAAGAGCTTAACTCATACAACTTAAATTCCTTAGTTCACCATAAGTTTTTAAAATAATCCAATGTCATATCTTGTATGTGTTGTGAAAAGTTGGATTATTTAGTGAAATAAACCACATGCATTTAGGGCGCCTTAAAAGCATGTATTATAGTGCATGCATTGTCATGGGATAACATGGAGAAAATAATTTGGCACCTAATTTAGTTCACTCCTATTCTCCCATGGGAAAATAGTTTGATTGATAGGCTTTGCATTTTTAATTTTAATTTTTGGAGGGATTTATTGGGTTCAGATTTAGCTTATACTCCTTACCTGACATGCCTCGTTTCAAACTTACAATCATGTAAATAAATAACTCTAGTTAATAAGACCATGGTAATGAACGATTTATGGAACCCAAGCCATATCCATAAGTTAATTTTTTAAATGGATGGTTTATAATGCATTGGACAAGTTTCAATTATTGTATGATCTATACTTGTTCATTGGTATTTCATACAAGTTCCATTTACTGCATGGCTAATCTTATTCCCAAACATGATCTAAATGAATTTTCTTTCAACTAGCATTTTGCACCAATCATAACATTATAGCCACAAAAAATGTAATTTTTGAAGAGGGGGAAGAAGTTTATTTTATCATATTGTGGTTTGTCATCATATTTGAAGTGAAAACACAATGGAATCTAAATGATGGCCATCATGCATGTAATCAAATAGATGATGTGTTTATCTCTATTAAATCCACTCCATTATTAGTTGATTAAATTGAAAAACATAAACCAAGTATTATTATGGTATTGAAAGATTATTTCCAACCTTACTGTTTGAATGATAACACACACGCACATCTACAAACACATTCATGCATACACAAAGACACATACACATATTTCTAAGGGAAAACATGTAGGGAAGCCCAAGGGATGCTTCCCTACATTCATGGATGTCATCCCTACTAAACCCATAATTGTAGACAAGTACAACTCAACTAGGGAAAAATCCATAGGCACTTCCCCGTATTTTGCGTAAGGTAAGAGTATCAACCTATTGACATTATTTACGAAACCTAACTTGATACTAACATTGAGTGAGGTAGGAAATATAGGTAATCAACCCAACAGATAAGGTCTTGAGGGTAGGGTATGGAAGTGGTGAGTTTGGGAGGTGTCTAGGTATAAGGTAGAGTGGATGTGTCGTGAAGAAGAGGGGAGCCTTTCAATGCATAGTTTTTGGCTGAGGTAAGATGTGGCAGGTTTGTCCCATCATTATCCAGTTCACACGCTTCGTTTTAATGCTCCTTGACATCATGGAGGAGATGGTAGATTTCGTGGAGGAGGTCTAGCATGTGTGCGAGTTTTTGTACTAATGAAGAGGTATGTGCTTGGTGGAGATAGGTTCAAATCAAGCATCTAGATGAGTGCATTAATGGTGTAAATATAGGGGTTTCTCAAGGGGAGCATCTCTAGGTCTCTCCAAATATTTTGACATCATATGGGTCGAAGCACATGCAATATGTCTTGGAAAAATTACCTGTCGCATCTAGTTTTGAAGGTGAAGGGGGAAGGCTAAATGAATGTTTGCAAAGGGTTGATGCTGCCTCGAATGTTGGTAAAAAATATTGTATGAGATTTAAAAAGAAGGTTAGGATGGTTCTTGGAATGGATATCAAAATGGTTGAGGTTTCTCTCCTCAAAGATGTGGCCTTGGTGGGTAAATTTTTTCGGAAAGTTCGTACCACTGTTGTCTTTGCGACAGGGTATTTTTTAAGGATTCTAATATTATACTTAAGTATTGTATTATAGGCTATTATTTTGGATTGAAAAAATAGATATGTAGATAGCTAGGCGAATATTAAATATGAAACCTATAATTTACTACTAAAACGTGTAAATTTTGGCAAATATTATGATAAAAAAACATATTTTATGTAAATATAGGTGATATTAGAGACTAAAAATGACCAAATTGCGAATTTATTTTTTGAAAAAAAGCCCCAAAATAGCCATTTGGTGAAATTTCGCCCCTAAAAATTACTCTACTTTGCGATATGATTAAAGAATTTTTGGTTTTTGGTGTTGAATTATGTTCCAACTTTTCATATCTTGGTTCATGGTTGGATCTATTTTACCTTTAAATTCAAAGAGGATGCAAGTGTGATTCTCCGTAATACTAAAGGTGGGGGCCGTCTAGTTTAATCTTAAAAGCTTGGGATGTTGGTTTTGATCCTAGGCGAGAACCAATGTATTTCTAAAAAATCAGGGTAATTCTTCCAAGGTTATTGACTTTCCTTTGGAGGAAGGAGATTTAAGATAAATTAGGGAATTATATTGGCTGGTTTGTATGCATAGCAGATGGATGGGAATCAAAGGAGGATCGTCATTGCACATGGATTCTTGTGGAAGTAGATCTCATGGAAGGGTTACTAGCAAAGATTGAAGTTTTCATTGGTGAAGAGTCATTTGACCAACCTGTAGATTATTAGTGAATACCGTTTCTGTGTTTTGGTTTCCACGCCGTTGATCACTTAGTGTCTTAATGTCCCTCTTCCAAAGGTCCTCTAGACGCTAGAAGGAAAACATGGGTTAAGAAGAAAAAAATTATTGAGGTGGAAGTGTTGGAGAAGTCACGAGCTAAGTCACCCGTTCTAGAAGGAATTACAGAGAAGGTGGCAAAGATAATGATAGGAGTTCATCTTCTAAGGTATTGTGCCTCAAGATCTAAAGGAAAAAGGTACGTCATCTCATTCTCTTCTCCTTTAATTTGGTAAAGAAGAGGGGCCTATGGGTCCTATTTCTATAAAAAATATCGAAAAGTATGGTTCCTCAACAAAGGTTTCATTGGTAGTCAGTGAATTTGAGAGGCCAAGTTGTTCCCCTAAAACTTATGCTCCCCCTAGTTTTTGCGTTGAGCCTCCTCTTCCTAATAAAGACAATGGAAATTTGGATTTTAGAAACAAATGGTGAGCCTAAGACCAAGCCTAGGTATGTCAAAGCACTTCAAGCCTAGGTATGATATTAGACCCAGGGCTAAACTAAAAACCATAGCTAACGTAGAAGGAGGCTTAACATTTGACAAACTCTTAGGGGTAGGAGTTGGTAGTCCTTCTTTCCTAGATTTTGCCAGATAAAAACCTCAAAAAGAAGTTCGAGATGGAAAGTAAGTCACCATAGTTAAGGCCCTTAGAGCAAGGAAGGATCGAAGAAAGATGACCCAATGATTATCCTCTCTTTTAATGCTATAGGGGTCGAGGGTGCCCATAACCAATTACCCCTCAAGAGAATCTTTCAATTTGTTAATGTGCATATAATATTAATTCAAGAGATGATGTGTGCGGGAAAGAAAGCAAAGTATTTTTTTTCCTTGTGTTTAAAGGGATGGCCCTTTTTTGATGGCAGATGCGATCGGTTATCAGGTGGTCTTATTATAGGATGAAAATCAAAGTTTGTTGTGACTCGTTTGAAGTCATCCTCAACCTGTATCTGTGTTGATATGAAAATCAATGAAATTGAGAGGTCCTTAAGGCTTCTCAATGTTTAGTGGCCTTATGTTGGAAGACGATATTTTTGGGAGAATCTATCTACTTCTAGATTTCTTAGTGGTTCAAATACTGTCTTGGGTGGAGATTTAAATATTAATGTCTCATCGAGAGAAATTTGAGGTTAGGCTGCTAAATCTGATCCTATGGGTGATTTTTTTAACCATTTCTTTGAGGAAAATCATCTTGTGGATTTAGAACCCATAAAACTTGTTCCTACCTGGAGGAACACGAGAAAAGGAAAAGAGGCAACCTCAAAACATCTAGATAGATTCTTACTTTTAGAAACCTTGGTTGCTGATGTTTTTAGCTTAAAGACTTGGATTTGCTTGGTGGGATGGTCATATCACTTGTTGATTGTTCTTCAATTCAATAAAGAGGAAAAGAAAAAGGCCAACCCTTTTAAATTTAATCATGGTTGGATCTTAGGAGGGAGTTTTATCAATTTAGTTAAAGCTAATTGGTGCCATATCTTTGATTTGGGTGGGGCTATGACCATGCACCAATTTGTAGTGAACTTAAAAAAGGTTAAGCAATATATGAAGGCATGGGTAAAATATTACAATGAAAATTGGTCGTGGGTTTAAAAGTGGTGGAAGATAAAATCAAGGTTCTATATCTCTCTAAGAAAGTGTTGTAGTCTAGGGGATTGCATTGGTTACTAGTAGTACATTATACTAATATAGAGAAAGAGTCACAAGCATACACACATCATAGAAACATGTATGGGAGTAAATGGGATAGCAACACCAAGATTTATATTAATGGGACCAAAGAAGAGTACAATATCAGTGCAGGGATATATTCTGATGTCGGCTCTACAACCTATTTATACAAGTTACATACAGTTATTCAGTTACAACTACCAATCGGTCGGCTAACCAACCAACGGCTTCGGTCCGACCATGGTCGGTGGAGGACCTAGTCGATTCATCGACTAGGATCCTCCAACATCTCCCCCACCGACAAAGTGATTCTTCATCCCAAAGAGATCAAAATCATAACTGAAAGCTGAGTCAAAATTGATGGTCTCTACTACTTATGGTTGTGGGCTGGTGGATGTAATTGCTGGTGTTGAACTGACACAAGATTCTACAATGGCTGGAGCTGAGGAAGAAAGGCATCATTTGAAGTCCTCCCATGTGTGAGAAGCCGTATGCATGTCTACACTTAGTGCAGAAAGGTCGGAAAGCCGGATGATCTTGTCGGGGATAGTCAAATGTTTAATGTTGCAAATATTTGGTGCCAAAAGTAGGTGCTTGTAAGTAGTGTCAAATTTTGGTAGCAGACAATCTGTTAGCTGATTCAATCATTTGTCATTTTGTAAACCCCACTTACGCATTTCCTTCCAGTAACGGATCCATTGATGTTCTTCAGTGCATGCTTTGCAGATTCTAAGGAGGCGGGCTTTCAGTGGTGAAATTGAGCTGTCCTCAACGTCAGGTAAATCCTTCTTAGCGAGCTTCATGGATCTTGTTGTAGTAGTGGCTCTTTTTGGACCCATTGTATGTGTGGCTTCACATGGAGGAGTCATATTTCTAAGGGTGTCCGGAGTTGGTGCTAAGTACACTTGCTCGATTTCTTTGCAAAAGTGTTCCCAATCTTGTTCAAGGTCCGTATTTATAGTGGGACAGTCCATGGTGTATTCAATTCGGTTAGGTGAATGCATTAATTGAAGTTTTTGTGGGAGACAACTTCTTGGTACGTGTGATGAGCCTTCTTGATTCTGCTTTGGTAGAATTTCTTCATGTGACCTCTGTCGAGGTCAATAATACAAATGTCTATGATGAGTTGGACGAATCATTCTTGAGTGTTCTATTGATCGATAATGTGTGCCTTCTAATCGATAGTCGGTAGTGGGTGTATGTTTATATTTGACTCATCGTCGATGACTTATCTCATGCTCCTTATCCCAATCTACCGTCATTATAATATGTTTGATACATGCTGATCCTTCATGCTTGAATGCCTTTTTATAGAAGTTTTTCTTGGGATGCAAGTTAGTTTTACAATAACTACCTTTATCTTGACAAATGTAATTAAGCTTGGAAAAAAGAGTAACTAATTTGCAAACCTAGGACACGACGGTCGACTGAATGGAGAAACAACCATTCAGTCAGCACCGTACCCGTATTACGCTTCTATAAAGTTTTAATTTGGCAGGGACTTTCTCGTGTGGCATTCCCAGTTGAATTGGTCCATTCTGATGTATTTCGTCAACTATAATGGTAGGTATGGCGTGACTCAGACTAAGATATCATTATGTAAGTCATTATGAATATTATTAGACTTTTCCCTTGTTGTTAACCTCTCCATATGGTCGGTTGATGATTCTTTATTTAGCCTTCTGAAATCAACACAAATTCTTGACTTTGCTGTGTCATATTTCTTGATGCGATAGACTAAAGCTTGACCTTGCGATATTCTAACTTGTGTAGTCGGCTTCGTGTTTGAAAATTGTTTTATAGAAGTAGTTGTCCCAGTCCGGTGACAACTTTGATGCATATTCCTCGTTCTTGCTATGTGACTTATACTTATGTCCACTAGTGTTGGTAAGCGACCTTGATTATCGACATTTTTTTATACTTGCTCAATATATTCAGTCGGAGATTCGTGTTCTTTATGCGGTGGGGTTGGGATGCTTGTTGTTTCCCTTTTGTTAAAATTAATAGTCGAATGTGCTCTAATTTTCTTCTTGACGATTTTTGGAATGACTGATACAATGAAGCAGTGCTGCACCCTTTTTCTAGGAATGAATTTAACATACCAACAATCATGAGCTTGTGTTTCATAGTTTTTGAGTTTCCAATCATATAATTATGAGTTAGCGTTATATCCGATAGACAAGACGGTCCTGAATCATAGTTCTCCATGATTGTTAGGTTCGACAGAATCTTCATTGTTGTGAACTATTTGATACAAACGTCGAATGTATTCATCATGATCATCAGGTTCCGCCCAGGATTTTCCTTGAGATGGATTGATTGGTACAATTATTTATTTCCCATCTCCTTTAAGCTTAATCCGCTCTTTCTCCAGTGAAATGGAAGCTTTCATTTTGCGTCCCCGCAGTTGTCCAAATAGTGCTGGAAAATATTTGGCTCCATCTCTTCGATCAATGATTTCGAAGTCGATGTGGGTGCTGATAGCCATGAATTTTTGACATTTATCCATATGCCAATGGGTTCAATCAGTCCTTGGTTGGCTAATTTGAGATATATCCCTGATTCTTGGAGTCGTGGTCAACTAATGCTCTCCCATGTCGATTTGGTCATAATGTTTGCTTCTGATCCAAAATCAAGGATGAATTGTGAGATTCGAAACCCGTCAACTTCCAGGTCAACAAGAGGATCGATGTCAGCTTTTTCTTTGTGATTCAGACTGCATAGTGTTTTGGTAATTTTCTCATTTTGGCCATTATTTTTTATAAGATGCATTACGTTGATTAACTTTTCCACAAATTCTTCTTTTGTTAATAAATGAAGTAAGTCATGAAGCATTTTACTTTTATTTTCTTCTTTACTTTCATCAAATGATATTTGTGAAAATATTTCTAAGGCATTTTTGAATATATATTTTTGCTTCGTTGTGTTAGGATAATCTTCCTGTGTAATTTGTAGTCGAGTGACATGAGGGTTATCTCGCGCAATCTTTGTGCCTTATTGTGTAATTACATGCATATTTTTAGTGCTACATGCTTCATTTTTAGAGACACATGATAAAATATTAACATTTTTTCTTTTGTTAAGGGTGTCTAATATAATGGGGCACTCTTCAAGATTGTGATCCTCGACTCCGCACTTTGTACAAAATTTTAAGTCGGTCCTATCCTTCCAAGGATAGTTGGGACTTAAATGTTCTTTACTGAATCATACATAACATCGTGGTCATGTCCGTCCTGGTGGTCGGTATGCCTGATTATTGTAGTTTCTGCCTTGACCATTGTATCCTCCTCGTCGGTTATTTCCATAATTGTGATGGTCGGTATTGTGATTATTCCATCCTTGTCGATCGAATATCCACGTCTGATAAACGGCGTGGTGATTTACTTTATCTTTTAGATTCTTTATGCACTCGACATTTGAATGTTGTGTCATCCGAAAAATTCCACACCACTTTGGCTTGACATTATCACCATTGTATGGGCAGTATGTCGTCGTGTGGGGCTCAAATATTTCACATATATCACAAAAATATGTCGTCTGCATCGTTTGGACATTTTCTGGATTCCTTTCTTCAGGAAAGATATTCTATCATTCTTCTAGAATTCTCATTTCTCTTTGCGGAATGTTATAATTATTCCAATAGGTTCTTCTAGCATCATAGGGACAAGTATCCTTAGTATGCCCTCCATTAGAGCATTTACTGCACCATAGGTCATTATATCAGAGAGTTAAATGCTGCATCGAATTCTCCATCCACTCAATTCTGTCTTTCAATTCTCGGTCGATGGTGTGACTAGAATGATTTGAGTTTGATTCAATTCACAATGATTTCTTTAGGGCGTCTTCATAGGTTGTGTAGTCGCGCATCAGCAACAGAGTTTTGATTCATTCAACTAGACCATCCACAAAGAAGTGAATAACTACAGAAGGGTCAATTTTAGCGGGCATTTGGCTTAGGAGATATTTGAATCTTCTATCATATTCTCAAATAGATTCTCCCACTCTTTGCTTGATCTGCTTCATATGATGGCATGCCAAGTGATTTGAATCGTTGACCTTTAAGTGGTCTAAAAAAGTGTCTTTGATTTGGTTTTTCATTTTTGGACCTTCCTCCAAAAAATTCATGTACCACGTGAGTGCACAGTTTCCGATTCCTCCTGCAATCTATGCAATTTGCTGATTTTCATCATCAATTAGGTTAGATTTCCATAAGGCCTCACACACAAACGAATGATTTTTAGGATCTCCATTTCCTTAAAAAATAGGAGTATTGACTGGATGATGTATAGCCATATTTCTACTTCTATGATATTTTGAACTGACCGACTGATTATTCAAAGAAATTACTATTAATTGACTACTAATTATTTCTGATGAATGCAACTGCTACTAAGACACACGTATCTCCTCTACAAAATCTTCTTTATCCGGATGGGACTCCAACGAGTTAGCAGGTTCAATCAACAATGTTGCTGGCAGGGGGGTACCTCGATGTGTTCTAAATAAAATAAATTGAAAGAATGTCTCCCAAACTTGGGAGTGAAGGTAATCCAATTACCTTGCTCTAGTCGCCATATCATCAATCTATCTACAATTCTGCCACATTGGTCGAGTCAGTTCCAAATTCTAGTGTCGCCTAGCGTAATCCCATGTCGCACTCGAGGATCTCTCTAATAGTCTGTCCAATCGTCATGATCATAGGTACAAAACTAACTGGATTTACGACATCTGGAATTGTTATGCACATTTTCTGGGGGGTCAAAACCATTGTGTTTGACTAATCTTCAGATGTCAACGCCTCACATTCTTCTTCTTCAACTGGTCGAATTTCCCTTGACTTAGGTAGGAATTTTGGCCGCTCGACCATCTCTTCTGACTTCTTCAAGCCTCTCTTATGATGTAACGGGCTGGCAATATCCCTCAATTTCTCTCGTTGTCTGTATCTTTTCTCTCTCTCTAGTTTCTGGAGATCTACTGCTTTCTTATGGATGACAGGACATTTGTTTTGTTGCAATGGACTCGACTTCTTACAGGCCATCATTATTCCGTCGAATAGCCTCCAACTTCTTTATTCAGAGCATACCTTCAATGACCCCCCCATTGCCGACCTGACTATTATTGACCAACGGATACCAGGTCAGCGACTCAGCAATGGTCATCATTTGTTCAAAAAGTATTCCCACTATTGTTTGATCATGAACCGTTCCCAATATTTTTGCTTGTTTTCCCAATTCGTCGTCACGTGATCCTCCAAGGGTGTCCGGGTTTTGACGATGTGTCCAGTGCCGTTCTCAATCAAAAATTTATATAGCAGGATGGGGACAGAGCAATTTTTTTCTTCATGAAGGTTAGTGTAAGAATTGCGTCGGATTTTATCAGTGGACACTCTGTCCTCAATGGCTTGTTCCTCACAATATTCTTCACATATTTTTTCAAACCATTCCAACAAATTTGGTCTTCCACCATTAAAGATCTTTTGCATCAACAAATTTTCACTCTGGGCATTGAATCGGGTCTTGAAAAGCTATAAGGAATTTCTTTATTTCGCTAGGAACAAACTCTGAAAATTTCTAATGGGCCTCGATGAATAAATTCTTCCTTGCTTGTGCTAACATCATCTTGTTTCTTCGTGCATAATTATGGATATAGTTCGCTACTTTCTTGTCCCACCACTCTCGGATTTCTCTCTGTTAGCATCTGTGCATCTTTCTCATTTCTTAAGGATGTGTACTACCCAACGGAACCAATGTTGTAGTCTAGGGGATTGCATCGTACATTATACTAATATAGAGAAAGTGTCACATGCATACACACATCATAAAACCATATATGAGAGTAAATGGGAAAACAACAATAGGATTTATATTAATGGGACCAAAGCATAGTACAATACCAATGTAGAGATAGATTCTGATGTCAGCTCTACAGTCTATTTATACAAGTTACATACAATTATTTAGTTACAACTACCAGTCGGTCGACTAATCGATCGACAACTTCAGGAAGACCATGGTTGGTGGAGGATCTAGTCGACTCGTCGACTAGGATCCTCCAATAGGAAGTTTGCTTGGAAGTAGATTTATTGTCGTTGAAATCCCTAGAAGATAGAAATGTTGGATTTTGTACAACTTCGGAAGATATTATTTATTATATTTTATTTTACCATCATTGTACTTGGTTATACCTCCTAAGGGAGAAGAACATTATGTAAACACATGAAAGAATCAATGTAAGTCTTGGGGTGCAAAAGTAATTAATACAATATTAAAAATAAAATATTTATTGCCCCTAAAGACAAGTCGGCCCCATAAGGAAATTTTCCAGTTTCGCACATGTATAAATATGAGGCTTGTGCACCTCATTATCTCATTCTCACACTTGTGAAGTGTGCATCACTTGGAGGAGCAGGTTTTCACATCACTAGAAGAAGGAGGTTTATTTGGGTTGGTTACTTGTGAAAGATACTTTCACTTTCTCTCTCTTTCTTCATTTGTACTCTGATCTCAAAATTATCATCTCTCTGCGAAGGTTGTTGGGTTTTCTCCCTATTGGGTTTCCCAGGGTAAAACTCGGTGTTGTTGTTTTGTGCTTTGTCTTACTTCTAGTGATCTTGGTAATGCATTTATGTTTTATTCTATGAATGTATGAAATTTAACATGGTATCAGAGCCATTCTAGAAGAAGCCATTGTCGAAGCATTGTCAGAACCCTGCCGGAATTAGGGTTTCATCTTGTGAAGTCTTCACCGATTATTTTGAAGAAAAAGAGCGATGGGAATTTTTCTTTTGGCTAGACTAATCCATTGGTGAAGACGGAATTCAATTCCGAGAACTTTATTTTTGACCTAGCTCCTGCTAGGGTTTCTGATCCAGATCCGCAAATCAAGATGATTGGGATGAAGGTTGAAGATCGGTTGGAAGGAGCCTCCAACTTTATCTCTTGGAAATCTAGGGTTCTCTTACTCCTAGAAGAAAATGATCTTCTACTATATGTAAATGAGAAGGTCCCCGAACCAGAAGCCGAAGAAGATAAATCTCGATGGAGGAAGAATGATGCTAAAGCAAGAAGGATTCTTGTGGATTCTGTGAGAGATCATTTGGTTCCTCAGATCTCAGGTAAGAAGAATGCTAGGAAGATGTTCAAGACCATTATGAAGTTGTTTGAACACGCTAGCCTAAATGTCTCCATGACTTTGAGAAACCAACTCTCAAATATGAAGATAGCGAAGTCGGAATCCATTGCCTCATACTTTATGAGGATCGCAGAAATCAAAGATAAGCTCAACACCAGTGGAGATCCTATTGGCGATAAGGAGCTTGTCCTTCACACCTTAAATGGTCTTCCACCATCATGGGAGTCCTTTATCCAAAGCATAAGTGGTAGATCTAAACTACCAAAGTTTGACAAGCTTTGGGTAGATTGCTCTCAGGAGGAGACAAGGATCGTAGCACGTCAAAGAATCCATGGCAATCAAATTGAAGAGACTCAAGCATTTGTTTCTCATACCAAGAATGGTAAGGTAAAAGGAAAGAAGTTCCATAAACACAAGCACCAAGAAATGAGATCAAGTCCTCGTCAAGATCAAAAGAAGAAGAAGGATGTATCTCAAGTTCAATGCTATAGGTGCAGGAAGTATGGACATTACGCCAGTAGTTGCCGAAGTCAAATCAAAAGGAAGCACGAAGCATCCACGGCTGATGTAGAAGAAGATCATCATCACAAGAAGCAAAAGAATGAAGATCACACAGAATTCCTATTCATATAAGCACTATCATGTACTATTCCTACCACTAGTGACACTTGGCTCATAGATAGTGGTGCATCTAGACACATGACTGGGTATAGAGAGAATCTTTTAGAATTAATTGAGAAAGATTCACATCTCCGTGTTGTACTTGGAGATGATGCAAATTACACTGTGAAGGGATCTAGAGCCACCACCCTTCAATCGGAATCAAATGATACATTACGCTTAAGTGATGTACTCTATGTACCTGGTATGAAAAGAAATCTTGTCTCCATCTCAGCATTGGAGGACAAGGGTTATAAAGTAGCTTTATCAGAAGGGAAAGTCCTTGCTTGGCACAATAACTCAAGCATGAGGACAACCAAGGTTATTAGCATAAGAGAAGAGAGCTTGTATAGGTTAAATGCTTCTCCAGTCCAAGCCCTAATACATGATGCTGCAAGTATGGGCGAGTTATGGCATAGAAGGTTAACCCATCTGAACTATCGAGCTCTCCCAGTTTTGAAGAACATTGTAACACGTTTTCTAGGGCTCCAGGTAAACCATGATGGAACTTGTAGAGGATGTGCACTTGGCAAGAATGCCAATAAGTCTTTTCCAGATAGCGGGAGTAGATCCAAAGGTATTTTGGATCTAGTGCACTCTGACTTGTGCGGGCCCATGAAAGTTGTGTCATTAGGTGGTTAGCACTACTATATCACCTTTATTGATGATTACTCATGAAAGACTTGTATATACTTTCTCAAGTCAAAAGAATCTGAGGAAGTACTCAGCAAGTTCAAAGACTTTAAAGCACAAGTTGAAAATCTGTCAGGAAAGAGGATCAAGATCTTGAGATCCGATAATGGTGGAGAATATACCTCTACAGAATTCAATGATTTTTGCAAGGAAGCAGGAATTAAGAGGGAGCTCACAGTTTCCTACAACCCTCAACAAAATGGGGTTGCAGAAAGAAAGAATTGTACAATTGTGGAGGCAGCCAAAGCTATGATACATGACTAGAGTCTTCAAATGTTCTTGTGGGCAGAAGCATCCAGAACCACTGTATATGTACAAAATAGATGTCCACATAAGATCTTGAAGAACATGACTCCGGAAGAAGCGTTCACAGGTGTGAAACCAGAAGTGGGCCATCTCTAGATTTTTGGCTGTCCAGTCTACATTCATGTGCCCAAAGAGAAAAGATCAAAGTTAGAACCTTCAGGCAAGAAGGGTACCTTTGTGGGATACAATGAGTCTTCAAAGGCTTACAGAATTTACATTCTAGGATCTAGACAGATTGAAGTCAGTAGGGATGTAACCTTTGAAGAAGAAATGGCTGTCAGGAAAGGTAGAGGATCAAATATGGAGATTGATGATGCAGAAATGCTAGAACCAAAGGAGATGAGATAATCTCCCCCTCCAGTTCAGAGGGAGTCAGTAGAAAAGGATGAACCTATCGATCCCATAGATCCAGTTGATATCCCCAGAGATGTGACAGGTCGGAAAAGACCTAGATGGGAACAACAGACACTGCAGGATGCAGAGGGGCATGATGCTCCACATGGCACTTTCAGAGAAAGCAAGAGACCTCAGAGATTCTCCAACTATGTAGCTCTAATGAGCAACATTATTGATTCAGAAACCACAACTTACAAAGAAGCATCCAAACATCAAGTTGGAAGGATGCCATGATGGAAGAATATCAATCCAACCTAAGGAGAAGCCAGTCGTAAATTATAAGTGGTTATATAAGATCAAGCATGGAGTAGATGGCAGTGTTGAGAAATACAAGGCCAGATTTGTAGCTAGAGGATTCTCTCAGAAAGAGGGAGTTGATTATGATGAGACTTTTGCTCCTCTGGCCCGATATACTTCCATCAGATCCATTATCGCGATTGCTTCAGCTATGGGATGGAAGTTGCATCAGATGGATGTGAAGACAACTTTTCTCAATGGTGTTATTGAGGAAGAAGTTTACATCGAACAACCAGATGGGTTTATCCTCCAAGGAAAGGAGTCTCATGTATGCAGATTGAAGAAGGAATTGTATGGCCTCAAGCAAGCACCTCGTGCTTGGTATGGACGAATAGATGGATTCCTGGTGAGCTTGGGATTTTCCAAGAGTGATGTAGACCCCAACCTTTACTACAAGGCTATAGATGATGAGCCACTGATCTTGGTATTGTATGTTGATGACTTGTTTCTCACTGGAAATGAGAAACTCATTGTATGGTGTCAGAAGAATCTCGCCTCTGAGTTTGAAATGAAAGACCTTGGTTTGATGCATTGCTTCTTGGGATTAGAAGTATGGCAGAGGCAAAAAGAGATTTTCCTAGGACAAGGAAAATACACCATCGATATATTGAAGAGATTCAGAATGTTGGATCGCAAGTCCATGGCTACTATGATGGATGCAAATTGGAAGAAGTTGAGAGATTCTACTTCAGATTCAGATTTGTTTGATCCCACCATCTATCTCCAGTTGATTGCGTCATTGATGTATTTGACCAACACCAGACTAGATATATGTTTTGCTGTGAATGCCCTCATTCAGTTCATGTGCGAACCGAGGCAGATTCACTGGATTGCTGCAAAACATGTGCTCAGATACTTATGTGGCATTGTGGGATATGGATTGAAATATGCTTCAGATGGTGACCTGATATTGCAGGGGTTTATAGACTCAGATTGGGCTGGATGTGTTGCAGATCGGAAGAGTACTTCTGGATGTTGCTTCAGTTTGGGTTCTGCAGTTATTTCCTGGTGCAGCAAGAAGCAGAACTCGGTAGCACTCAGTACTGCAGAGGCCGAGAACATGGCTGCTAGCACAGCAGCTCGAGAAGCAGTTTGGCTTCGTAAAATCCTAGAAGGATTGTTCGGCCAGATTCCAGAGCCGATCGTGATTCACTGTGATAACCAGAGCTGTGTGTAGATGTCAGTGAATCCTGTATTTCATGACAGGTCGAAGCATATCGAGATTCGATATCACTTCATTTGTGATATGGTGCAGAAAGGTGCGGTCGAGTTACAATACATGCCGAAAAACGACTGGACTAAAGTTCTTCTCACCAAGGCACTTCCTAGAGTGAAGTTCGAATACTTTCGTGGAAGACTTGGAGTCGAAGAGAATGTTTCCCTCCTTGATAGGGAAAGATGAGATGCTTGCCCTGCTTTGCCCAGGTTCCTCTACAGTCCAGTTACTCAGCCATATATGGGAGAAATCTCATAGGCAAATGAGTAGGACAGTCAGCAGTTGGTCGGGCTCACCCAGGTACCTTCTCCAGTCCAGTTACTCATCCAGATATGGGAGAAATCCCATAGGTAGATTAGTAGGACAATCAGCAGTTGGTCGGGTTCACACTGGTGCCTCTACAGTCCAGTTACTCATCCAGATATGAGAGAAATATCATAGGCAGATGAGTAGGACAGTCAGCAGTTGGCCGTGTGGTTGCACAGGTGCCTCTACAGTCTAGATACTTATCCAGATATGGGAGAAATCTCATAGGTAGAAGAGTAGGACAGTTAGTAGATGGTTGTGCCCTTTTGCTCGTCTGAGATCTCATCCAGATATGGGAGGACCCCATTGGCAGATGAGACAAACATGTAGCAAATTGTATAGTAGATATGGTATAGCTGTATATCTCATATATCCAGGATTGAGTGATTCTCCTGGATCCAGGATTAAGTGATTCTCCTGGACTCACCGAAGGACCGGTGATGATGATGCACAGAGATTGTGTGGACAACTTTCAGTATGCAGAAAGATGATAGAAACAGAGTTGAGTACAAGATGAAACCCATATGATCATGATGCAGATGAAGACCGAAGAATACCTTCCTCGTTGAGAGGGAGTGTTGGATTTTGTACAACTTCGGAAGATATTATTTATTATATTTTATTGTACCATCATTATACTTGGTTATACCTCCTAAGGGAGAAGAACATTATGTAAACACATGAAAGAATCAATGTAAGTCTTGGGGTGCAAAAGTAATTAATAAAATATTAAAAATAAAATATTTATTGCCCCCAAAGCCAAGTCAGCCCCATAAGGAAATTTTCCAGTTTCGCACATGTATAAATATGAGGCTTGTGCACCTCATTATCTCATTCTCACACTTGTGAAGTGCGCATCACTTGGAGGAGCAGATTTTCACATCACTAGAAGAAGGAGGTTTATTTGGGTTGTTTACTTGTGAAAGATACTTTCACTTTCTCTCTCTTTCTTCATTTGTACTCTGATCTCATAATTATCATCTCTCTGCGAAGGTTGCTGGGCTTTCTCCCTATTGGGTTTCCCAGGGTAAAAATCTGTGTTGTTGTTTTGTGCTTTGTCTTACTTCTAGTGATCTTGGTAATGCATTTATGTTTTATACTATGAATGTATGAAATTTAACAAGTTACATACAATTATTCAGTTACAACTACCAGTCGGTCGACTAACCGATCGACAACTTCAGGCAGACCATGGTTGGCGGAGGCTCTAGTCGACTCGTCGACTAGGATCCTCCAATAGCAAGTTTTCTTGGAAGCAGATTTATCGTCCTTGAAATCCCTAGAAGATAGAAAGAGATCTCTGCTGGAAAAAGAGGAACTAGCATGGAAACTTAAAAGAAGAGCTATTTGGATAAAATAGGGTGATAATAACACCCATTGTTTTCATAGATATGCTAATCATAGCAGAAGAATCAATACTATATTGGAAATTTGGTGTCCTAATGGTATATATGCCAAATATTTTGAGGACAAAGATTTGGTGGGAAAATGTTATTTCATATCTCTATTTAAGGAACCAGAAGGAAGTAATATAGGTGAAATTATGGAAGTTCTCAGACTGGTTCTTGTTTTGATTAATAAGGAAATAAATAAGTCCTTATTGGAATATGTCACGCATGATGCAATTTTTCAAGATTCTAAGAAGGTTGGGAATATATTAGGAGATATAAACTCCAATTTCATCACTCATTCCTAAGAAATATGATACTATGTCCTTTGAGGACTTTAGGCCGATTTCTATTTGTAATGTGATTTGCAAATTGATTTCTAAGAGATTAAAATCTATCCACTCAGGTATCATTTCTAAAGAGCAATATGTCTTTCTCCCGAATCGCCAAATTCATGATGCAATTGTGATCATGTAGGAAGGAATTCACTCCATTGTCTCTCCGAATCTACCAACGACAATCATTAAAGAATATCTTGTGAAGGCATATGATAAATTTAATTGGATGTTTCTATGTTTGGTTATGCTTCAAATGGGCATGGATTTATCTTTTGACAATTGGGTAATGAGGTGCATGGAATTTGCTTCATTTACTATTTTAATCAATGGAGTGCCTTCCAATTTTTTCAGAGCTTCTAGAGGCTTAATATAGGGCTTCCTTATGTCTCCATTTTTGTTCATTTTGGTGGTGGAGGTCTTAAGCTCCATTGCTAAAGAGGCAATAAGAATTGGAGGTTTAAAAGGTGTTAAGATCACAAGGGCAATAATTCTTTCCCATCTTTCATTCATTGACGATGTGTTGCTTTTTGGTAACTGGGGCATGCAAGAGTTTCACAAATTTAAGGATATCCTGGTTATCTATGGGAAGGCTATGAGAATGGAATTAAACATGACTAAATAGTGTAAGGGATGAGTTACATTTTCCTGTGCGTGATCTAATGGAAGGTTTAAAATACCTTGGATTTCTTTTAGAGTTGAACCATTACCTTATTTCTGATTGGATGTGGTCATGTAAAAAAGTTGAAGCGTAGGTTGGTGTGTAGGAGAATAAATTTCTAGTGAAGGGAGGTAGGATAATCTTAATTAATGGTCATGTTGGAAAGTATTCCTGTTTACTGGCTATATAATTCCAAAATTCCAAAAGCAATATTGACGTACATTCAAAATAAATGAAGGAAGGAATACTGTTAGTCAAGTGTTCTAGGCTTACTTGGCTCAAAAAGATGGGTAGGTGGGGTTTGAAGGATTTCTCTCTCCTTGGGAAAGTTATGGCTAGTAATAAATTATGGATATTTCTCTACAATGATTGTATGTGGGCCATGTTCTTAAAATATAAATACCTAAAGGACCTTTCTGTTGTTGTATGGTCTCGGTTAAATAGCAAATTGGTTTCTTCATGCTCTATTGTTTGGAAGGCATTTGTAGAATCCTTTCCGTTAGTTGGGAAATGGATAATATGGAAAATCAGAGATGTAATAAGTATGCGAATAGGGGAGTATCCCTGGTTGGGAGCGGTGTGTGGGTATATTCTCCCCGTCGAACTTGCAAATTGTCTCCACGATCATGGTATTTTTTTTATCTTTGAGATGCTTGCTATGAAGTCGATGGAATTCTTAATTGTATTAGTGGGTTGGAGGATAATTTGAAGGACCTTTGGTAGTAATACTTGCAATGCTTTAAATTATAGTTCATATCACTATCTAGATCTACCAATGTGTTGGTATGGTCTTAAAATATTAGTTCGGGTATGCTTACCTCTAAGCTTAGGTATGAGGTTGCTGTGGAGGAAGAATGGAAAGAGGACAAGAAATGGTGGTGGTCAATGCAGTGGAAGGAAAATAGTCCTCTTAAAATGAATATTGTTCTTTGAATAGCATTAAATAATAAATTTTTAACTTGGGACAATGGTATCAAGCATAGTTGGACAGGTCCAAGTCCCTATGTGCTATGTAAAAATGATGAAGAGTCCATTCTTCACTTGACTATTAGTCGTGAGTACATGAAAGTAGTGTGGGTACTAATAACTAAGAATCTCCATCTGAAAGCATGTTGGGACTATCTTTCTCTATAGAATTGTGTAAAATTATAGTGGATGGATGCACAAGTATATATATTTAAAGCCTTCTCGTACTTTCTAGTTAATGGAATTTGGTGGGTGGGGAATGCAACCATTTTTTAGGATCGTTTGATTCCTCAGGAGGTTTCGGCCCACATAATTCTCAAGCAATCTCTGGAGTTTAAGGTCACTCTAAATATGAAGAAGACCCGAGAGTTAAAACATATAGAAATTGATTTGGATATCCACTGGGGTTTCCTTGATAGGGCTAGTTAAGGCCACCCAACTATGGGTGGAGTTAGTGTAATCTTATTCCAAAATTCTAATTATTTTCAAATTTAAAATATGTTGTTGGAAGGGATTCAAATAATAAGTTGGAATTTATAGCTCTATGGATGCTATTACACACAACTAAAATTAAAGGTTTCTCTTGGATTCAATTTATGGGAGATTCTAAACTAGTAATTGATTGGTCACAAAAGAAATTTGCATCAAACAATATTGGCTTCTCCAATTTGCAGTCTTTAATCTGGGACCTTATTGAGGAATTTGAGTGGATCTATTTTTCTGATGTTTACAGGGAACTCAACTCGAAGGATGATATTCTATCTAAGTAAGCCCTTTCATTAAGGCTAGAATTAATGGTTGAAGAATTTTACTATGACGGTAACCGCCTGAATGTGACGGAGGTCATCTATCCTTGTGCTTAAATTTTACGGTTAAAAGAGGTTATGTGGTTGTTTATTGGATAATTTGTTTGTTCCTTTCAGATGGTGTCTAGGAGGACAATTCATTTTTTCCTGTTGTAAAGCCTTTAAGGTAGAAGTCATGTTTTTTTCTTTCTTTGGGTGTTTTTAGTTGTAACAAACAATTCTTTTTGGTTGAAATTTTGGTCCATTTTGAGTATGATATGAGGCTTTTGATTTACACTATACTCCTAGGTGCACCCACAAATCACCCCAACATGGGGCATGGGCTAGGTGAGGTTTGAACCCATGATGTCACAAGGAGTGCCTTGATAGTACACTCTATCACCACTTGGTCTACACCATTGGGGGTATATATATATATATATATCTCCCCAATATCTCTTGCATTAATCTCAATCAACTACTCAAGCTAACCCGTATAAATTCCATAGATTGGCTTCTTTTCGTGGATCTCTCTCTCTCTCTACACATACATACATACATACATACATACATATATATAGCCCGATGGGTTAGCTCAAGTGGTTAAGAGCTATGAGTTGTAAGCATAAGGTTTCGGGGTCAAATCCCCGGGTGGCTACACATAGATATATAAGGGCCCCACTTGATGTCCCCACCGGGTTATGCTTCATAATCAAAGCTAGTGGGGTGAGACCCCCCTGTGAATTATTCCTGTGGACATAACAACTCCCCTCCGGGGTTGTGAACCACATTGAATATATATATATATATATATATATATGGATTTCTGATAACCTTGATTACATTTTTTGTAGGCACTTAGTTATACTACTTGTAAATATTTGCCTCTTGTGATGGGACTATGTGAGTCTTTGAGATTAAAAAAAAATATTTTTGGTTATTTGGATTTTTTGTTTTTGTGTATGAATTTATGACCACATTAATTGCACCGAGAGGCACATTTATATAGCCCAGGTGGGGGGATCTGTCCTCCTGTCCCAAATATTATAGCCGGCATAAAATAAAGAAGTTAAAAAAAAGAAGTAAAAAAAAATATTATAGCCGATATGAAAAATAGAAACATAATATTATACCCGACATAAAATAAAGAAGTAATAAAAAAGATGTAAACAAATATATTATAGCCGACATAAAAACTAGAAACATAAGAAGTAAACAAATAAAGAAGTAAAAGAAAAATATTATAGCCGACATAAAAAGTAGAAACATAAGAAGTAAAATAAATAAGTAAAAGCAATATTATAGCGAACATACGAAGTAGAAACAAAAGAAGTAAAAAAAATATTATAACCGACATAAGAAGTAGAAAAAATAGAAATAAAAATTAAGAATGTTATGGCTGCCATATTAAAATGGAGCCTTAATTGTTATTTCAACAACAAAAATCCAGCCATAATTTGTTAAAATGCATCCATAAGAATAGTTAGATTTGACAACTAACTATAAATCCTAGCAAAAAGGGATTTGAACCTTGGTCTCTTGGTTAACATAAGCCCAATCACCTCTCTACTTACCAATAGACCACACACAAATGTTGTTAAAAAACATAAGATGCATATTGATTTGATTTGATTCGTTGCATTGATTTCAACAGTCCATTATTTTTTGTTTTTTACATGTATGCATTGAATTTATCAATTTAGTAAAAAACAATTCTTGCATTGATTTCAACAAGGCATTGGTTTTTGTAATTTACATCTATACTTTGAATTTATCAATTTAATTAAAAAACTACTTTGCAATGATTTCAACAAATGAAAGTTTTTTGTTCTTTGTTTCAGGGTATATCATGGATCCTCATGATAATAGTGTGAATAATGAATATATTGACGATTAAAGAAGCAAAGTACGCCAAAGGGATAGAAGAAAAGGAGAAAAATAATCATTAGAATGTACAGAAGAACATAGAAAACAAGATTGTGAATGAAATAGATCGTCAAGAAGAGTTATTTGTGTAAAGGGATTCTCAAAAGCATGAATGCGAGATAATTTCGGGGTTATATAGGAATCCGTATATAACTACCAATGAATATGACATGCCTGGATACAGGGAACATGATAACATGAAAAATTAGAACTCTAATTTTGTTGATATGGACACTTCCAATCGTGCACTGCATTTCACATCTAAAAACCAACAGTTGAATGCCAATGTTCATAATAATCGTACTCAAAATAATTCAATTGAAAGCTTAGCAGAGAAGCAAAGAAAAGCATTCGACATTATTCTTGAGCATTACAGAGGTGGGAACAATGAACCACTACGAATGATTATCCAAGGAACTGCAGGTATATGAAAATCTTACTTGATTGGAGCTATTAGACAAACACTAGAAATTGATTCTTTTCCAGATAAGTCACCATTACTTCTTTTGGCCCCAACCAATGTCGCAATGTTTAATATATATGCATCAACAATGCACTCTACCCTTCGTATACCAGTAAAGGAAAAACCCGATTTATATGGGTCATGTTTGATTAAGTTTCAAGAAGATATGCGACATGTCAAATATATCCTTATTGATGAGATGAGTTTTATAGGGAGAAATATATTATCATGTATTGATTCTAGTCTTCGTCAAGCATTTCCTGAAAATTCATTGTTTCCATTTGGAGGAAGATCAATTATATTGGTTAGGAATTTGAGACAACTTCCCCTAGTGATGGATAAACCGATATATGCATGTGAACGTCAAGTGAAAGAATTATGGAACTCATTCACGACTGTCGTAATTCTTGATGCAGTTTTCAGAAAAAATGGACAAAACCAAGAACAAAAACATTTATAGCATCTTCTAATGAATGTTTGAGATGCAATTCCAACAATAGATGACTAGAAATTACTAATGAGTCGTACATATTCTTCATTGGATAGTTCCACAAAAGAATAATTTAACAGGGCAATACATTTATTTGCAACTAATGAAGATGTAGATAATCATAATAGACGTTCTTCGGAATCTATAAATTTCCCGATTGCACGAAGTGTTACTGTAGCACTATCAAGGAAATCTTACTGTTATGAAGATAAAGAAAATATGGAAATGGAATTACTTCTATCTATTGGGGCCAGGGTTATGCTCACATCAAATTTGTGGACTGATGTAGGATTGGTCAATGGAGCTCTTGGGTTTGTTGAAAAATTGTGTATAATCCTGGATGTTCACTCCTAGAGCATCCTACATATGTTTTAGTTAGATTTGATAACTATATAGGGATGCCATGGGATGACATATCACGCCAAACTGTTCCTATTATACCTATTGAAAGAGGTACAACAAAACAACTTCCACTGAAACTTGCTTTGGGTTTGACAATCCATAAGTCATAAGGATTAACATTGGAGAAGGAAACTATAAATGTTGGAAACAAAGAACGCCAGGGACTCACATTTACAACAATATCACGAGTAAAATGTTTGGATGGTCTTCGAATTCAACCTCCTTTCACATATGATCGATACGAGAAGATGACAAAGGGAGCAAGAGTGGAATCAAGAAAAGAAGAAGAAGAAAGATTAAAGTTGATCACATTGTAATATATTTGTATTTAAACATTATATAGGATTATATTCTTTGATAAAATCAACCAACAGGTTGACATATATCATATTTAAACATTATCTTCTTTGATTTGTATTCATCTATATTGTTAAATTTTTGATGAAATAATTTAACTATGATTACCAGGAATATGTTAAAACACCAAATCGTTTTGACACGCACACCAGGATCAAATCCATTGAGATTCAAACCTTTTCTTTACTTCACTAAAAAAGGGGTTTGCACCTCAAGGGATTTGATCCCTCTCAGCGCTTCATAGAACTAGATTTATGTGAGATTTATATGGGTCTATACTGGTCTACATTTATTGCAGTCAATAAGTTATGCATACTTTGACAATGACATTGATATACATTTCTTGTAGTAAACAAGTTATGCATATGTTGAAAATTAACTCTTGTGATGTGGCTCTTTGAGTCTATTTAGCATTATGTTTTTTACATTTGTTGTTTATACATTTTACAAGTATACAATTTTGTACACAATGGAATTACAATGGTTGTACATAGGTGGGCCATTCAAATTAATAGATCTTCCACATCAAGAGAGAAGACCTCGTTATAGAGGTTGGATAGTAACATTGATATAAAGGTTGCATAATAACATCAATATTGATCCAAATCTTAGGGGGCTTATAGTCTAAGTTCAGATGTAAAAGGCATAAATACATATTTATATTAAATGTAAAAGGGAACATTATGGACATGTAATTGATGAAGTTAACCCTAATCAAAGTTAAATTCATCAACAAGACACCTTATAAAAAGGAAATAGGAAGAGAGTTTAGATCGAGAAGGAGAGGTCCAAAAATTGGCCTCATTGCATGCAATAGTTCATCTTAATGGAATCCTTCTTCTCCAACTCTCTCTCTCTCTCTTTCTCATATTTTTGTGGTGTATTTAATTCATGTATTTTCATCCATGTTCTTGTGATTCATTTCATGGAAAATTTGTATGTTTTCTCTCCTCCTCTCTTGACATTTAAGTCTTTTGTATATCAACCCTCAAGATCCATATCTTTGGTATCAGAGTCGGTAAACATTCCATGGGAACAAGGGTTTGAAGAATATTGCAGGTTTAAATATTTGCAGCAATCACCAACCTCCTTTTAGTACTATCATAATCCATTTGCTAGGCCATACACTGCAAGCATCGTAGCTGGTCCACAAGAAATACATGGTTTTTCTTCCCTCGGATATTTGTTCACCATTGTAGGAGCATCCATACATGGATTCACTACATCCACTGGTCTGCAACCTTTACATGGTTTCTATGTTGTCCCCAGAGGTTCTATGACCTCTACAACAACCCATACTACTCTACAAACCCTTGGTATCCTTTGTGGCCCTTTGCACTCATAACTATCACATTCAACACTATTGTAGCTTCATACGGCCATGTCATAGCTTAAAAAAAACTTGCATGCAACGTCTAGAAGCTTGGGAGGCCTCATTCCATCTCTTTCTCAACTTTCCCACTATTGTATAGCCACCAAAGAAGCATAATCATGGATGGAATGGAGGATGAAGCTCTTCTGCAAACTTTATAGAGATGATCCGACCTCTACGAAATGTTTCAGAGGCTCCACCATAACACAATTCATAACCCAATTGACAAACTTGAGATTGAATCCCAAATGAATAAGCATCAACCTCAAGTAAAACTAACTAACCTAGTCATAAGCTTTTGAAAAATCAACTTTGACTACCACAACGTGCATCCTTTTGATTTTGACAGAGTGAAAGATTTTCTGTGCCATCCTCACCACCTCATGAATTTGTGTTCTAGCCAGAAACTTGAACTACTCCTAAGAGATGGTCTTAGATAGTTTGCCTTCACCCTCTAGCAATAATATTTGACATTAATTTATATACAATTACATAGAGAAATAACTTTGTACTTCTCAAAACTAGAAGGACTGGATATCCGACTTAAGAGTCAATGCAGTGAAAGTAGTACTAAAGGAAGTAAGGATCCTACCAGATGCTTTAGATTATTCATTAAATCTCAAAAGTTCCTCCCTAGAATTTAATAAAACCATACAAAGAACTCAATAGTCCAACCTTCTAGGTTTGGAATCTTGTCCTTTTGTAAATAATGCAATACCTTTTGAAGCTCCTCTTTAGAAACCTTTTCCATCTAGCTGACATTCTCTTCTTTAGAGACAAAGTAGACAAAGAAGGTGGCCATTTAAAATACCTTAGCAATAGTAGCTCTATTTTATTTCTTAAAAAGACAGCTGAAATAATTCACACATTCTCTAGCTAAATCCTTTAAACTAGAGATCATAGATCCATTAGAGCGTGGCATATTTCATATGGTATTTACATTTTTCCTATGGCTTGTAAAAATGTGAAAATATTTTAAATCATAATCATCTTTTTCCAACAACAAGGGTTTGCTTTTGAGTCTCAAGGTTGCTTCCTTTCCTTCCAATAAATAAATTTTCCTTTTTTCCATATTAGTTACCCAAGCCTTGTGGTCCTCATTAGAGAAACAATCTAGGTCTTGGAAGTATATGTCATCCAACTGAATCTTAACCTATTTTAAATCCCTCTCAATATTTTTTTTTTATCATAGGCCCACTTTAAAACAACTTGTTTAATCTTCTTTAAATTAGATTGCTACAGATTCCCTCATTCCCCTATAAAAAAACCTATTAATTCTTTGCTAAGTTTACAAAGTCCTTGAGAGGATTTAGTAATACTTGGGATTGATTCCCCAAATTCCAGATCTTACTCTAATTTTCAATCCAGGGTCGTAAACTTTTCAAAATCGTCGACACTATATACGCAATCCTGGAATTGTTAATCTTGCTAAGATTTTATTCCTTATTTGTTTTTATTTTTTTTGGAGGGGTTCTTTTCAAAGACTTGTTACTCTAATTGATGAAATTCTAAGCAACGATTGCAAGGAAATTTTATTTTACAAGTAATTCAAACCCAATTGAGTTAATTCAATTGAATGTATTGCCACAGTTATTGGCATACATAATCAACATAATTGGACACACACTTTAGAAAGAAAGGAAATAAATTAAAATTCTACCACTTGAGTTAATTCAATCGAATGTATCACTACATTTATTGACATACATAATTAACACAACTTGACACACACTTCAAAAAGAAAGGAAATGAATTGAAATTATACCACCTAATTTAATCCAAGCGAATGTATAATTTTCTATATTTATTGGCATACAGAATCAACACAACTATACACACACTTTAAAAACAAAGGAAATGAAATTAAATTATAATCCTACAAGTCATCACCTAGCCTAACACATCACTACGAGATCTGGCATACATGGATTATCTTAGTAGGTCACACTTAATTATCATGGACATAATTCAGAAATGAATGTAGAAACATGTTGTGGAAATAAACTGCTAAATATCGGTCACTAAAACAACTAATTAACACACTCCATTATGGCATATAACCGAACTATTCAAACCATTAATAGAAAAGAACACTAATGTAATAAAAACGCTGCTGATAACAAATAACTCTATAGTGTGCTAGACGATCCCCCGATTAACAACACACATATAACACCGATAATGCAGTAACACTAGATTGTTTTCAAAAGTAAAGTTGTCGTAGGCCTTTTCAAGTCCTTAGTCCATTTATTTATACAAATAAATGCATCAGAGCGATTGCCCCATTTAGAGATAAAAATAAATGTTTTCAAAATATGAGACACATGTCTCTTCAAAACAACAACATATGTTTTAGTTGTGATAGTAAATGTTGTGATGCATTTTCCATAAATGACACCTCTCACACTGTCGTGCGCGTCCCAGTTCATGCTTCTTTGCTGCTCCTACGACGTTATTGAATTTTCTTGTGGTCTTAGCAAAATTTAACAACAACGAAATAGCTTTCTCTCATGCCATTGAATGCCGGTGTTGACAATAAATCCATTAGCACTTCATTCAAATAATTCAAGTAAATAATTTCTTCTCCAAGATCTAGTATAAGTCAAGCCATAGACCCAAAACACATAATCATGCATTCTCATTCCCTTTTTAAAGAAAAATAATTTACGTAACATAAAATTTCAATAATGAGCATTTAATGTCATGGGAGAGATTAACATAAAAAAAATTGGATAAAGATAGGTGAGGAAATATCTCGATGAGATAACAAAAGTATTAAAGTGATGGAGAAATAGATGGGAAAAAAGGGAATAATCAGTGTGGTCATCACACCCCCCAACTTAGCCTTTTGCATGTCCCCGCGTAATTAATTAGAGTAAGAATTGACAGATACATGTGACGGACTAGGTACAACATGTACTTCTCTAAATTCGAATAGGACCAATTGAGTGTATGATTATGTGGCATGAAATCCTTCCAATAGTTCTATCAACTGCCATCACTATCTTTCTCTATGCTTGTCTAAGGAATCCTCCTTCCTCCAATCTGGAACAGGTGAAGTATGAGTGGGTATTTGAACTTGAGACTTATCCATTGAAGACCCAACCTCTCAAGGAGTTGACATACAACCTGCTATGAAAAAGTGAAGCTTGAAGGTTCAATAGAGATTGTGGCTCCCTCAATTTTAACCTGCCATCTAACTCATTCCACCCGGTCTTGCAACTCTCAATGGCTTACCTTTCAAAGGTGTTATTGAAATCCATTTCAAAGGTGTTGTAGAAATCCAAGAATAGTGAAACTGCCTCGTTTTGTACTTTGCTCATAACTACCTTGATTTGAGGATATCCCATCCTTTAAAATGTTGCTTGTGGGTATCAACCACTGAGTCGGTTTCTACCCTTACCCACAATAGGGTAGTTAACTCCTCTTGAATATATGCCTCTTTCTCATGAGCTCTCTTGATTTCATTTTGTAATGAGGACTGGAAGGCCCTCAAATTAATATCCCCGTAAAATGATTGGGGTTCCATGTTGAAATTTTTGGCATTAAGTAATTTTGCAAATACAATTCACGTAATAGATTTTGTCTTTCATGGATGCTAGAACAATAAATCCCACATAATGCTTTTCCATTTTCCTTTCAATCGAAAGGCAGGGTAGATACAATCCTTTATAGTTGGAATGAGATCCACTGTTCTTTTAAGTACAAAGTGTAGACTCATGAAGGTGGTGTACATGCTATTAAGTCAGATGCAAACTCCCTTGCCCTTGATACATTTTGCCTGATACGTTGGATTTCTTCATTTTTCTCTAGCAATCCTCTTCATGATCTTTCTGTTCTTCTGCCAAATTTTTCTGCAACATCTCGCTTTCCATGGTTAATTCCCAAATAGTTTCCCATTGTTCACTGTAGTATTGAAAGAGGAAGGAAGAAATCATTCCTTTTTCCTTTTTTAATGTCATCTGATGTTGAGCTAAAGACATATATTTATCTTCATGAAAATAAACTATCATTTTTCATTTGTCCCTCTCAATGGACAATTCCTTTATCTTCTCTGCAAGTTTAAATGAAATCAACTTAGAGGGAAGTGGCAATTCAATTGATACCTGGCATGATGCATCCTGGGTGGTGATTGGAGTTATTTATTATTGGGAATAATAAAGTATTTGTGCAACTTCGAGTAACTTTGTATCACATTCTTCTGTCATACAAGACTTCGTCTACTCTCTTTTCTTAAATATTCTTGAGAGGTTGAAATTCCACCCAATTGGTTGAGTAACCCTTGCAAACAATAAGGTATTTGAATTGATTAGAGGTGGATTAATAGGAACAACAAAATCAATTCCCCATTTTTCAAATGGATCCAGAAAAATATGGGCTGAAGTGGCATTTATCTTGACTTGGTGGATTGACCCATTCATTGACAAGCATCATATCTACTCATATATTCCTTGGAATATTTATGAAGTGTTGGCCATAAGTAACCAGTGGAGAGGATTTTCTTGGCAGTGCTTTTTGTAGGAACATTCCCTCCACATGGCTCACCATGGGATGCTTTTAAAATTTCATATACTTCATATTCTTGAATACAACAATGGAGAATTAGATCAAGTCTGATCTTGAACATGTAACCTTTTATCCATATGAAAGGACCACTTTTTCTGATCAATGTTGATTTTTCCCAGGAGGTGAAATGTCGGGGCAACTTGTTTGCAACCAAATAGTTTGTTATATCTACGAACCATGGTTTATGAATAGATACATCAAAGATATGTTCATTTGGAAATGAATCATCAATTGGTTAGTATTTATTAGGTCTATCAAGTCAGGACAATAAATATACAACAACATTCTCTTGACCATGCTTATCAAGTATAGTAATATCAAACTCATGTAAAAGCAATAACCACTTAAAAATTATACCATTTATAACAGGTTTGTTCATAATATATTTTCTAGCTACATGACCAATATACATGAATAAAGGATACCTGGTTACATAATGGCATAATTTATTAATGGAAAAAAACCAGTGCCCAAAAATATTTTTTTGTCACAGTGTAATTTAGTTCTGCATGGACAAGATTCTTACTTGCATAATAAATGGCATGCGTAGCTGTTTCTTCCTTTTGTCCTAATACTGCACCTAAATATGTATTAGATGCATCATTATAAACATGAAATGGTAAATCCCAATTAGGTCCTCTAAGAACATGGGCATATGCTACCTTGGTTTTAATGTCTCAAAGGCTTGCTGGTAGGCTAATGTCCAATAAAGTCCACATATTTCCAGAGGAGAACAAACAAAGGAGATGGTATTTTGCTGAAGTTTTGGATAAATATTCTATAGTAGCCAACATGGCCTATGAAGCTCTGAACATATTTTTGTTTTGAAGGGGTAGGAAGGTCTTGTATGATACTTATTTTGGTAGGGTCTACTTGAATTCCTTTTTGTGAGATATGATGTCCTACTATGATTCCTTCTGCTATCATCAAGTAGAATTTTTTGTTACTTAAGGACATGTGGAATTGTTTACATTTTTGAAGTACTTTTTCTAGCTTTAAAAGGGATCCATCAAAGTCAAATCCAAAAGTTGTAAAATCATCTATGAATACCTCTACACAGTCAAGGACGAGGTCTAAAAATACACTTAAAGCAACTCTTTGGAAGTTGGTTGTCACATTATAGAGTCCAAAGGGAAGGAATATATATGCAAATGTTCCCCAGGGGAAAGTAAATGTAGTTTTTTATTGGTCTTTAGAAGCGATTTGAATTTGGTTATAGCCACTGAATGCATCAAGGAATGAGGAATATTGTTTTCCAGAGAGAGAATCTAAAACTTGATCTATACATAGTAAAGGAAATGATCCTTTTAGGTGGCCTTGTTCAACTCTCAATAATACACACATATACACCACTTACCCCCTTTATTTGGGAAAATCATAAGAGGGGAAACCCACTCACTGTTTGAGATAGGGTAGATAAATCCAACAGTTAGAAGTTTCTGAATTTCTTCTTTAACAATTTCCTTAAGTGTTGGATTCATCTATATTTGTGGATGTTGAATAGGACATAATCCATCTTGGACATAGATATGGTGGGTGCAAATGGACGTAGAAATCCCTTCCATATCCTTATAGTCCCAACCAAAAGATGATAAATATTTATGCAACATGTATAACAATTTTTGATATTGGGATAGCTATAATTGACTATTGATAGATATAATTAACTATCATTGTCACTGTCACTGTCACTATGTCAACCTGTACATGCCTCAAATCTATCCTCCAAATCTACAATAAAACCTTCAATAAAATTCCCTTCAAGTATGTAATCAAACCCTAGAAAAATTCATTCATAGACTTCATTTATTTGCTTCCTCAACCCCTTAACATCATTATCATCATCAAACCCTAGGTCATTCAAAGAGAGGAACACTAGATCATGCCAATATCACCATAATCCATGCCAATATCATCATCATAATCTATGCAATCTCTTCACCAAGATTCACTAAGAGAGAAACTCTAAAACATATGCAAGATCCATACCTTTGCTAAGATCACAAGATGAACCCTAGTTCAAGAGAAACATGCACTTTCACAAGAGAAACCCTAATACGTATGCAAGATCCATACCTTTTCTAAGATCACAAGATGAACCCTAGTCCATGACAAACATGATCCTTTCACAAGAGAAACCCTAGTTCATACTTTTGCCAAGATAAAGAGATAAGGGAGGAAACCCTAGATCATCCTTCAACCTCTTCACAAGTTCCTCCTCTTGTACCATTGCTATTCTCCTCTTCTACTTGCATATAATTGATCTTGAACTTGGATGTGTAAAAGGAAATGTTTAAACTCTTATTTATACAAGTCCAAGGTCACTTTTAGTTCATTTTAGGGCTGAACTATAACTTGTCATTAAATTTGTCTTCCAAATTTTAGGGGCTTCTTCAATGGGTCAATGAACTTTGACTTGTCTTATTGACCATTTCATGGCTTCATTAGGGCATTCCAAGTGGTCATATCTCCATTGCTTTAACGACTTCTTCTATTTGCTTTAGGTATTTACTTTAGGGATTCATGTCTTCACCAAGGGGTTTTGGGACATCTTTAAGTTTCACCTAAGCATGGTAATGTAGACACATCATCATCATTTTAGGGTCACATTCAATGGATTTAGGGGCTTGCTCCATTTTTGTACCACTCAAAGTGGGCATGTGGAAACAAACACATGTTATCTCATCTCGTGAGGTCCATGCTTAACATCTACTCCATAAGGGGAGCACTTTGGATTTTTATACACTTATGCTTGGATTTTGACATCAATGACAACATTTTTCAACAATCTCCCCCTTTTTCATTGATGGAAACCATTATTCTCCGCCTGGGACCATGATTGCCTTTGTCTTCATGCTTATGATATTTCTCCCCCCCCTTTGAAATAAATGGAAAATGGTAACTCCTCTTGATAATATTTCTCCCCATTACAACTTCCTTTCTTGCCGAAGACTATGGAAACCAATTTGGAGCAGAAACCACTCCCAGTTTCTATCGAAGATACTCAAATGTCTCCCTAGGAAGAGGCTTCATGAAAATATTTTCAATATATTCCTTTGTTCCAATGTACTCCAAATTGATGTTGTTTTTTGTGACCTGTTCCCATAGAAAGTGAAACTTGATAGGAATATGTTTTGTCTTGGAATGCATCACTGAATTCTTGAAGATGTTTATAGCACTAGTTTTGTCATAGAGTATCGAAATAGGCTCATTATATTTCACCTGTATGTATTGAAGAGTTTGCTTCATACAGAGACCCTAAGTACAATATGCTGGTGTTGCAATATATTTTGCTTTTGCTGTGGATACAGATACTAAACATTGCTTATTGCTCAACCGGGCCATTAAGTAGTCACCTAAGTAGAAAGCTGCTCCACTAGTATTTCTTCTATCATCAATACTTCCTACCCAATATGCATCAATGTAGGAACTGTAGTCAACTTATTTAATTTCAGATACCATAAACCAAAATTTGTTGTTCCTTTAAGATATTTGAAGATCCTTTTTACTGCTAGAACATGTGTTTCCTTTGGAGCTGCTTGAAATCTTGCAACTTGTCAAACTTCTTACATTGCATTTGGTATTGAGGCTATCACATAGAGAAGGATTCCAATAATCGATCTGTAGAGTCTCTGATCCACTTCTTTGGATTCATCATCTTTGCTTAACTTGTAACCAATGAACATAGGAGTTCTTACAGGTTTGTAGTCTTCTATTTTGAAATTCTTCAACATTTTCTTGATGTGCTTGGTTTGGGAAATGAAAATGACATCGTCTAGATAAGATATCTGTAGTCCCAAAAAGAAATTTAAATCCCCATGTAAGGACATTTCAAATTCACTTTGCATATCCTTGGAAAACTTCTAACTCAACCTACCATCATCACTTTCAAAGATGATGTCATTAATGTACACTTCAATAATAATCATATTGTCTTGATCCACTGTTATGTAGAGATTACTATCTGCATTTCCCCTTCTGAAACCCTATTCATGTAAGTACTTGTCCAATCTTGAGTACCATGCTCTAGGAGCTTAGTTAAGTCCATACATAGATTTATTTAATTTGCAAACATAGTCTCCATATTCTTAAAGTAGGAACCCCTCTGGTTGCTCGATGTAGGCTTATTCCTCTAATTATCCATTTAAAATGTAGATTTTATAGCCATCTAACTCACTCCGATTCTTTTGGAGCATGCAGCATAATCCAAGATCATTATGATTGCTTCCATTCTGGCCACAGGAGCAAAATGTTCCTCAAAGTCTATTCCTTCAACCTAAGCATATCTTTTGCATACAATTCTTGCTTTGTTTCTGGTTACCTGTCCATATTCATTGAGCTTGTTTATGAAAACCCATTTTGCACAATCACATTTTTATCCTTCGATCTTGGAACTAGTTCCCATGCCTCATTATTCTCTATATAATTTAATTATTCTTCCATAGCCTTGATACAATGTTCATCATTTCTAGCTTCTTCAAAGCTTCTTGGTTCAACTGTGGATAGTAAAGAAAAGTGTCCTTGTTCCAGTGTCTGTACTTTCCTTCTTCTTCTGGTTTCTATTCCGACACTTCTATCTCCAATGATTTGTTCTGGTGATGATTCTTTTGAACCCGACAGTTAGGTGTCCTAGAAGGTGTCTAAAAATTTTGTTGGTTGTTTTCTTCTTGTTTTGCATTTGGATTCTTCTCTTCTTTTTCTTTTTCTTTGTCTTCTTGTTTCAATTCTTCCACTTCCCGTTCTTCAAAGATGTCTGAATTCATGCTTTCCTTCCTGGTCTTCAACAAGCTAGTTTTATCAATTTTTACATTGATGCTTTCCACTATCTTGTTGAGTCTTAGATTATAGCACCTGTATGATTTACTTTTCCATGAGTACTGAACAAATATGCTTTCACCCACCTGTGAGTCAAATTTTCCAATCTTATTGTCTTCCCCTTTTATGTAGCATTTGCTTCCAAACAATCTGAAGTGTTTGACATTTGGTGGTATTCCTTCCATATCCCATATGGAGTCTGGTCACTGTTACTTCTAAGCAGTCCTCTGTTTAATATATGAACGAATGTATGTTCTTCTTGTACCCAAAATATGTCACTTACCTTTGAGTCATTCAATATGGTTCTAGCCATTCCTTGTATAGATATGTTTTTTCTTTCAACAACTCCATTTTGATGAGGTGTTCTAGATACTAAGCATTCCCTTTTTATTCCATGTTCTTCACAAAAATCCCAGAACTCATTTGAAGTGAAATCACCTCCATTGTCTTATCTTAAGCTTTTGACTTTCAAATCTATTTAATTTTCAACCATTTCCTAGAATATCCTGAACAAACTATGCAAACAAAATCAATTCCCCATTTTTCAAATGGATCTAGAAAAATATGGGTTGAAGTGACATTTCTCTTGACTTGGTGGATTGACCCATTCGTTGACAAGCATCATATCTACTCATATATTCCTTGGAATATTTATGAAGTGTTGGCCATAAGTAACCAGTGGAGAGGATTTTCTTGGAAGTGCTTTTTGTAGGAAAGTTCCCTCCACATGGCTCACCATGGGATGCTTTTAAAATTTCATATACTACATATTCTTGAATACAACAATGGAGAATTAGATCAAGTCTGATCTTGAACATCTAACCTTTTATCCATATGAAAGGACCACTTTTTTTTATCAATGTTGATTTTTCCCGGGAGGTGAAATGTTGGGGCAACTTGTTTGCAACCAAATAGTTTGTTATATATAGGAACCATGGTTTATGAATATATATATCAAAGATATGTTCATTTGGAAATGAATCATCAATTGGTTCGTATTTATTAGGTCTATCAAGTCAGGACAAGAAATCTACAACAACATTATCTTGACCAGGCTTATCAAGTATAGTAATATCAAACTCATGTAAAAGCAATAACCACTTAAAAATTATACCATTTATAACAGGTTTGTTCATAATATATTTGCTAGCTACATGACCAATATGCATGAATAAAGGATACTTGGTTACATAATGGCATAATTTATTAATGGAAAAAAATCAGTGCCAAAAACTCTTTTTTTTGTCATAGTGTAATTTAGTTATGCATGGACAAGATTCTTACTTGCATAATAAATGGCATGCGTAGCTGTTTCTTCCTTTTGTCCTAATACTGCACCTAAATATGTATTAGATGCATCATTATAAACATGAAATGGTAAATCCCAATTAGGTCCTCTAAGAACATGGGCATATGCTACCTTGGTTTTAATGTCTCAAAGGCTTGTTGGTAGGCTAATGTCCAATAAAGTCCACATATTTCCAGAGGAGAACAAACAAAGGAGATGGTATTTTGCTGAAGTTTTGGATAAATATTCTATAGTAGCCAACATGGCCTATGAAGCTCTGAACATATTTTTGTTTTGAAGGGGTAGGAAGGTCTTGTATGATACTTATTTTGGCATGGTCTACTTGAATTCCTTTTTGTGAGATATGATGTCCTACTATGATTCCTTCTGCTATCATCAAGTAGCATTTTTCGTTACTTAAGGACATGTGGAATTGTTTACATTTTTGAAGTACTTTTTCTAGCTTTAAAAGGGATCCATCAAAGTCAAATTCAAAAGTTGTAAAATCATCTATGAATACCTCTACACAGTCAAGGACGAGGTCTAAAAATACACTTAAAGCAACTCTTTGGAAGTTGGTTGTCACATTATAGAGTCCAAAGGGAAGGAATATATATGCAAATGTTCCCCAGGGGAAAGTAAATGTAGTTTTTTATTGGTCTTTAGAGGTGATTTGAATCTAGTTATAGCCATTGAATGCATCAAGGAATGAAGAATATTGTTTTCCAGAGAGAGAATCTAAAACTTGATCTATACATAGTAAAGGAAATGATCCTTTTAGGTGGCCTTGTTCAAATCTCAATAATCCACACATATACACCACTTACCCCCTTTATTTGGGAAAATCACAAGAGGGGAAACCCACTCACTGTTTGAGATAGGGTAGATAAATCCAACATTTAGAAGTTTATGAATTTCTTCTTTAACAATTTCCTTAAGTGTTGGATTCATCTATATTTGTGGATGTTGAATAGGACATAATCCATCTTGGACATAGATATGGTGGGTGCAAATGGATGTAGAAATCCCTTCCATATCCTTATAGTCCCAACCAAAAGTTGATAAATATTTATGCAACATGTATAACAATTTTTGATATTGGGATAGCTATAATTGACTATTGATAGATATAATTAACTATCACTGTCACTGTCACTGTCACTATGTCAACCTGTACATGCCTCAAATCTCTCCTCCAAATCTACAATAAAACCTTCAATAAAATTCCCTTCAAGTATGTAATCAAACCCTAGAAAAAATCATTCACAGACTTCATTTATTTGCTTCCTCAACCCCTTAACATCATTATCATCATCAAACCCTAGGTCATTCAAAGAGAGGAACACTAGATCATGCCAATATCACCATAATCCATGCCAATAACATCATCATAATCTATGCAATCTCTTCACCAAGATTCACTAAGAGAGAAACTCTAAAACATATGCAAGATCCATACCTTTGCTAAGATCACAAGATGAACCCTAGTTCAAGAGAAACATTCACTTTCACAAGAGAAACCCTAATACGTATGCAAGATCCATACCTTTTCCAAGACCACAAGATGAACCCTAGTCCATGACAAACATGATCCTTTCACAAGAGAAACCGTAGTTCATACTTTTGCCAAGATAAAGAGATAAGGGAGAAAACCCTAGATCATCCTTCAACCTCTTCACAAGTTCCTCCTCTTGTACCATTGCTATTCTCCTCTTGTACTTGCATATAATTGATCTTGAATTTGGATGTGTAAAAGGAAATGTTTAAACTCTTATTTATACAAGTCCAAGGTCACTTTTAGTTCATTTTAGGGATGACCTATAACTTGTCATTAAATTTGTCTTCCAAATTTTAGGGGCTTCTTCAATGGGTCAATGAACTTTGACTTGTCTTATTGACCATTTCATGGCTTCATTAGGGCATTCCAAGTGGTCATATCTCCATTGCTTTAACGACTTCTTCATTGCTTTAGGGGGCTTCTTCTATTTGCTTTAGGTCTTTACTTTAGGGACTCATGTCTTCACCAAGGGGTTTTGGGACATCTTTAAGTTTCACTTAAGCATGGTAATGTAGACACATCATCATCATTTTAGGGTCATATTCAATGGATTTAGGGGCTTGCTCCATTTTTGTACCACTCAAAGTGGGCATGTGGAAACAACCACATGTTATCTCATCTCGTGAGGGCCATGCTTAACATCTACTCCATAAGGGGAGCACTTTGGATTTTTATACACTTATGCTTGGATTTTGACATCAATGACAACATTTTTCAACAATCTCCCCCTTTTTCATTGATGGAAACCATTATTCTCCGCCTGGGACCATGATTCCCTCTGTCTTCATGCTTATGATATTTCTCCCCCCCTTTGAAATAAATGGAAGAGGGTAACTCCTCTTGATAATATTTCTCCCCATTACAAATTCCTTTCTTGCCGAAGACTATGGAAACCAATTTGGAGCAGAAACCACTCCCAGTTTCTATCGAAGATACTCAAATGTCTCCCTAGGAAGAGGCTTCATGAAAATATTTTCAATATATTCCTTTGTTCCAATGTACTCCAACTTGATGTTATTTTTTGTGACCTGTTCCCATAGAAAGTGAAACTTGATAGGAATATGTTTTGTCTTGGAATGCATCACTGAATTCTTGAAGATGTTTATAGCACTGGTTTTGTCATAGAGTATCGAAATAGGTTCATTATATTTCACCTGTATGTCTTGAAGAGTTTGCTTCATACAAAGAACCTAAGTACAACATGTTGGTGCTGCAATATATTTTGCTTTTGCTATGGATACAGATACTAAACATTGCTTATTGCTCAACCGGGCCACTAAGTAGTCACCTAAGTAGAAAGCTGCTCCACTAGTACTTCTTCTATCATCAATACTTCCTACTCAATATGCATCAATGTAGGAACCGTAGTCAACTTATTTAATTTCGGATACCATAAACCAAAATTTGTTGTTCCTTTAAGATATTTGAAGATCCTTTTTACTGCTAGAACATGTGTTTCCTTTGGAGTTGCTTGCAATCTTGCAACTTGTCAAACTTCTTGCATTGCATTTGGTATTGAGGCTATCACATAGAGTAGGCTTTGTTAGGATATTTAGACACTTAGGAGTTAGTTAAGATCAACTTGTGTAATATATCCGTTAGGGATAGTGTGTTTCTTTAGTATGCATTAGTATGCATTTGTATATAATTAATCCGACGGTCACGATATGTTTCCGACATAGAGTGATCCAACGGCTCAACTTCTCTTAGATCAAACCTAACCTTGATCCGTGGCTTAACACCCGATTGGTCCATGATCTCTATTTAAAGAGCATGGAGGGTCATTGTTTAGTTGATCGATTATGAGAAGCTCATTTGTAACTTTCTTTCTTTGCATAATAAATTGTCCCATAGAAGCTATTTGGCCGGGGCCGTGGAGTGTTTCCCTCAAGAGGGTTTAAACCACGTCAAAACATCGGTGTGTTGATCTGTGATCTGTTTATGTGAAGTGGTTGCTCTTGGTGTTCGGTCCTTTGGTAGTACCCTGTGTACTCGAACAGGCTTCCAATAATCGATCTGTAGAGTCTCTGATCCACTTCTTTGGATTCATCATCTTTGCTTAACTTGTAACTAATGAACATAGGAGTACTTATAGGTTTGCAGTCTTCTATTTTGAAATTCTTCAACATTTTCTTGATGTACTTGGTTTGGGAAATGAAAATGACATTGTCTAGATAAGATATCTGGAGTCCCAAAAAGAAATTTAACTCCCCATGTAAGGACATTTCAAATTCACTTTGCATATCCTTGGAAAAATTCTAACTCAACCTACCATCATCACTTTCAAAGATGATTTCATTAATGTACACTTCAATAATAATCATATTGTCTTGATCCACTGTTATGTAGAGATTACTATCTGCATTTCCCCTTCTTAAACCCTATTCATGTAAGTACTTGTCCAATCTTGAGTACCATGCTCTAGGAGCTTAGTTAAGTCCATACATAGATTTCTTTAATTTGCAAACATAGTCTCCATATTCTGAAAGTAGGAACCCCTCTGGTTGCTCGATGTAGGCTTATTCCTCTAAGTCTCCATTTAAAATGTCGATTTTATAGCCATCTAACTCACTCCGATTCTTTTGGAGCATGCAACATAATCCAAGATCATTATGATTGCTTCCATTCTGGCCACTGGAGAAAAATTTTCCTCAAAGTTTATTCCTTCAACCTAAGCATATCTTTTGCATACAATTCTTGCTTTGTTTCTGGATACCTGTCCATATTCATTGAGCTTGTTTACGAAAACCCATTTTGCACAATCACATTTTTATCCTTCGATCTTGGAACCAGTTCCCATGCCTCATTATTCTCTATCTAATTTAATTATTCTTCATAGCCTTGATACAATGTTCATCATTTCTAGCTTCTTGAAAGCTTCTTGGTTCAACTGTGGATAGTAAAGAAAAGTGTCCTTGTTCCAGTGTCTGTACTTTCCTTCTTCTTCTGGTTTCTATTCCGACACTTCTATCTCCAATGATTTGTTCTGGTGATGATTCTTTTGAACTCGACAGTTAGGTGTCCTAGAAGGTGTCTAAAAATTTTGTTGGTTGTTTTCTTCTTGTTCTGCATTTGGATTCTTCTCTTCTTTTTCTTGTTCTTTGTCTTCTTGTTTCAATTCTTCCACGTCTCGTTCTTCAAACATGTCTGAATTCATGCTTTCCTTCCTGGTCTTCAACAAGCTAGTTTTATCAATTTTTACATTGATGCTTTCCACTATCTTGTTGAGTCTTAGATTATAGCATCTATATGATTTACTTTTCCATGAGTACTGAACAAATATGCTTTCACCCACCTGTGAGTCAAATTTTCCAATCTTATTGTCTTCCCTTTTTATGTAGCATTTGCTTCCAAACACTCTGAAGTGTTTGACATTTGGTGGTATTCCTTCCCATAGCCCATATGGAGTCTGGTCACTGTTACTTCTGAGAAATCCTCTGTTTAATATATGAACGAATGTATGTTCTTCTTGTACCCAAAATATGTCACTTACCTTTGAGTCATTCAATATGGTTCTAGCCATTCCTTGTATAGATATGTTTTTTCTTTCAACAACTCCATTTTGATGAGGTGTTCTAGCTACTAAGCATTCCCTTTTTATTCCATGTTCTTCACAAAAATCCCAGAACTCATTTGAAGTGAAATCACCTCCATTGTCTTATCTTAAACTTTTGATTTTCAAATCTATTTAATTTTCAACCATTTCCTAGAATATCCTGAAACATTTGAAAGCTTCTGAATTTTTCTTGATGAAGCAAACCCATGTCATTCTTGTGTAGTCACCAATGAGTAGCATAAAGTATTGCTCACCATCTAGTCCTTTTGTCCTAATTTTCCCACACAGATCACTGTGTAGAATTTCCATTGGTTTTGTTGTAGAGTATTCCTTTGTCTTGAATTAAACCTTTGTTTGTTTTCCATGTGGACAAAGCTTGCACAATGTATTGGTTGGTTTTGTAATTCTTGGCATTTCTCTTATAGCCTGCTTCTTGTTGATCTTGACAAGATAGTCAAAGTGTATATGACCCATTCTTTTGTTCCAAATCCAACTTTCATCTTCCTTTCCCAAACAACAACTTTCCTTCCCAATTTCATTCAAGATGTATATGTTGTTTGGAGTTCTTGTTGTTGTTGCCACTAGTCTTCCTAATCCTTCTTTTCTTATTTCACATTCTTTTGAATTGAATATACGTGTGTCCCTGGTCACACATCTGGTTAACACTTAGCATATTATTCTTCATATTTTCAACAAGTAGGACATTTTCTGCCACAATATCTTTGTTTCTAAGATTGACAGTGCCTTTTCCCAAAATTTTGGTTGAGTTTTCATTTCCAAACGTGACATACCCGTCTTTTTATTTCTTTAATGACACAATTATGTTATTGTCTCCAATCATATGCTTTGAGCATACACTATCAATATACCAATGAATTCCTCTGTTTTGGGCTTGTAAAGCAAACCCACATTCCGTAATTTGCAAGTCTTCTTGCTTCTTTTTCCAAATTCTTTGTTGTTCTAGGACCTGTCTAGTTTCCCTTGAAGAAGTTGTTAAAATGCTTCTGTAATTTTTGGTTGTGTGTCCAAAATTGTTATATTTGTAACATTCAATTTCATAATCCAGAGCCCCAAATCTTTTATGATTTCTACCAAAATCCTCATAAGGATTTCTGAGATAATTTCCTTCATAATGATTTATGGAGTTTTCATAGCCATTTCCATTCCATGTGTTTCTACCTCATGCATAGGACCTAAAATTTATAGCCTTATGCCGAAAATTATTACAAGAATAACGCAACCCAAGAAATATATTTTTGTACCTGGATGTGGGTGGTCTTCTAGTTAGTGTCTTCTTAAATCAAGGTCTTCATTTTGAGTCTTCTTCATTGCTGGTGGATGCTTCGATGTTCCTATGAATGCACGATATTCTTTTGGATTCTTCTTTATTGCCAAATTCTGTATATCGTCCTTGAGAGGCTTGGAACCCTGGATAGCATCTACATAAATTCTTTGTTCTACTTCACTTCTGGTCACATAGAACTTGAACCCTTATCAACATCATTTTGTTTGTATCCAATACCAGACTTATCATAGAATGATATTTGGATTCTATTTATTTTATTTATTGTTTTGGTGATGTTGTCAAAGTTCTGCTGAACGTCCTTCTTTTGTAATTATTTTCTAAGTGAGACTATTTCAACTTCCAGCTCTTCCTGTATCTTCTCCTTTTCTTTCAGTTTTCTTCTGAGTGTTTCTTTAATCACCTCGGCTTCTTCTAACTAAAATTTTAGATCCATAAATATCTTCTTTGTTTCTTCAGGATTTCTATCGGAGCTTTGAGAGATTTCCTTTAGTTCGTTCATCTCTCCCTTGAGTAACTTTTTTTGTTCCTTTCTTTTCTTAGAACACTTAAGGCACCGATCAATTTTTCCTCAAGATTCACTTCTCCTTCTTTTTCATAGTATTCCTCATTATTATTAGTATTTTCCTCTAGTTCCATGAAGAGCACTCTTCCCGAGTCATTGTCACTATCATCATCTTCAACGGAGGAGGAGTTGTCCTCCTTTGAATAGAGACTTTTCTTTTTAAAAAATCTTCTTTTAATTATTTCCTTGTCTCTTTTTTGATATTTATTTTCTTTCTTGGGATCTTCTTCTTCATCACTATATGAACCTTTTGCATAAGGAGATTTGGAATCAAAATAACCAACTTTACCACAAGTAAAACATTTGAAAGGAATCTTACCTTTGTACTTGTCGGTTCCTCTTTTCAAATTTCTCACAAAGTTGGTCTCTTCTTCATTGTATGAATCATCACTGCAGCTGGAACATGATCATGGTTTTGAATTTTTCTTGTTCTTCCTTGTCTTCTTAGAGGCCTTGAAATACGATTCCCTTTGGATGGATATTCCTGTTATGTTCTCATTTCGTATGCTATGAGAATTCCATGTAATTCATCCATGCTTAATTTGTCTAGATCTTATCTTTCATCTAGGGATGAGATTTTAGAATCAAACCTCATCGAGAGAGATTTGAGTATCTTTTGAGCAATTACTAGAGTTTCAATATTTTCTCCCAATCCTCTCATGGTATTCACAATTTCACCAATTCATAGAAAATAAGATGCAATATCTTCATGCTCGAATGTGGGTGTCACTCCAAACCCGGATGCGGGTGGACGTGTAGAGGGAACACTTGGAAAATCCATACAACACAGACTCCCAAGCCATCGCGCTGGTGAGAGAACTCATTGTGAAGTAAATGAGGTTGAAGTTGGTGAGGTGGGAAGTGATGCAGAAGTTATTACACCAGGGTGGGCGAGCTTAGAGCTGGATGGTAATGTCTCTTCGCATTAATCCTGCAGACATGACTGTGAGGATCCCTCGTGCGACATCCCATGGATCCATCCCTAAGCGGAGTGTTATGGTAGAAATGATTGATATCGTCCTCATTTGAAATTGCAATTGGGTGAGTGCAACCGGTTTCACTGCTCAACAGATTCCATTTCTAGTGGGAGAAGCATTCATAATGCCGCGACCGCGTGGTATCTCCAGGAGAGGTGATGGCCATGGTGCTGGGAGTGGAGATGACAAAATATACAAGGAAAAAGTGTCCATTAGCGGGTATGCAGACAATGTCTCTAGTCCAGTCCGTTGCCTGATTGATGACTGGAAATCCAGCAGAGTTGCTGAGATACTAGCCTCTGGCAGCAATGGAAACCATATAAACTACTACTGGCTGGTGAAAAACATGATGGGGAATTTGGTGGAAGAAATGATTTCCAATTGGAACATGGCTAAAACCTCAATCCTGGACATCAGAGCCAACTTGGTGCATTTGGATGAAAATATTGTGAGCTTGGACTCCAACTTCGCAGGGTTAAAATACTCCATGGAGCACTGCACCGTCATGCGTGCTGGCATTGAGCATGATAGTCCTGCAAAGAACGAGGAGGCCTCTGGAGCCGGAGGGGCTATAAGAACTGTTGTTGTCTCGATCGTCGCTGGTGTTGAACCAATTTCCAAGGACTCTGTGGCCGTTGAAGGGGAACCGTCGCAGGCCACAACCAATCCGAAAGGCCCTTCCTTTCCGACTTCCTTCCTTGTGTCATCTAGCATCAGGCCCCTGCAGTACAAGTTAGTCTGGAAATATGATGACGATGACATCTCCCCCCGTTGCAAAGTTGAGCCTCTGTCTCCTAAGCTCCCTCCTCAAGGTTAGGACGATGACTTCTTTGGAAACATCCCAATTCTGGAAGAGAAGCCAAATCCTCCTCATGCAGAAGCAATCTCGTAGGTTGGCTATGATGGTTTTGAGCTCATGTTGTGATTTTCAGTTTTTTTGTTTAAATTGGCTCTATAGTCTATTTTTTTGTTCTGATTTGCTCCACAGTCTATTATGTCGGGCCTCTCACGATACCTGGTCTCCTTGCATAGGCTCTTTTGGTAAAGATAATAGTTTCTCTAGCATTTCTGAGTGCCTGGGGTGGTGGTTTCACCACCTTAGACCGCCTAAGCTTGTAAACAGATATGTAATCTTCGGTTCTCCTTTTTAATAGATAACTGCAACATTACAAAAAGAAAAAGATGCAATATCTTCGTATTCCTTCATTTTCAAGTGTTCAAATTGTCTTTTGTAAGTTTGAAGCTAGGCCCCTTTGAATTTAACATCTCCTTCGTACACATTCTTGAGCTTGTACCAAATTTATTTTGTTGAATGCATAAATTTCACAAATTCTGATCCTAATAGACCACCCATAATAGCATACATGGCATTTGAATTACATTCAAAGAGTCTTCTTACAGTTGTACCTGGTGTTGGATTAATATTTGGTATAGTTTATCCATTCACTACGACTTGCCAAACATCAAGTCTTTGTGACTGCAAAAACAATTTCATCCGTATGCAACATAAATCATAATTGATCCTGTCAAACAATGGTAATCCATGCTTGGTATATTCATCGTTCTTATCCATTATTCTTATTGGAATCTACCTTCTAGTGGTTAAACCGTTCCTAAAGGAAAATTGATACCAATTGCTGGAATATTCACCAATACTGAGAGGGGGGGAGTGAATCAGTGTTGAACACTTTTTATCATTTCAAACTTCAAATAGAACATGTAAACATTAATCATTAACAATTACATTCATCATCACATAAACCATACACAGTACACAAGATATTTTACGCGTAAACCTAAATGGGAGAAAATCATGTAAATTTTTTATTATATAGTAAAAAGATTACATTCAATTGATTTTCTAGCACCCATTGGAAGGAATCATCCACTCCTTAAGGTCTCTAGCACCCACTAGAAGGATGCTACAACACCCTATATTTACCAGCTGCAGTTGGAAGGAAGCACCCACTCCCTAAAGCACATGCTCCAACCTGTAGAGAGGACACCAATCCTCAATGAGATCTAACTCACCCTAGCACCACCCTTCCACCTTGATATGAGTAAAAGTATGAATCTTTCACTGTCTCTATCAATGTCACTATCATTTTCATTGTCACTATCACTGAAACTGTCAATGTCACTATCACTATCACTGTGTCACTGTCACTGTCACTATCACTATCACTGTCACTGTCACTGTCACTGTCACTATCACTATGTCAACCTGTACATGCCTCAAATCTGTCCTCCAAATCTACAATAAAACCTTCAAGAAAATGCCATTCAAGTATGTAATCAAACGCTAGAAATAATCATTCATAGACTTCATTTATTTGCTTCTTCAACCCCTTAACATCATTATCATCATCAAACCCTAGGTCATTCCAAGAGAGAAACCCTAGATCATGCTGATATCACTATAATCCATGCCAATAACATCATCATAATCTATGCACTATCCATACCTTTGCTAAGATCACAAGATGAACCCTAGTTTATGAGAAACATGCACCTTCACAAGAGAAATCCTAATACATATGCAATATCCATACCTTTTCCAATATCACAAGATGAACCCTAGTCCATGAGAAACATGTGCCTTTCACAAGAGAAACCCTAGTTCATACTTTTGCCAAGATAAAGATATCAGAGAGAAAACCCTAGATCATCCTTCAACCTCTTCACAAGATCCTCCTCTTGTACCTTCTCTATTATTCTCTTGTACTTGCACATAAGAGACCTTGAACTTGGATGTGTAAAATGAAATGTTTCAAATCTTATTTATATAAGTCCAAGGTCACTTTTAGTTCATTTTAGGGCTGACCTATAACTTATCATTAATTTTGTATTCCACATTTTAGGGGCTTCTTCAATGGGTCAATGAGCTTTGACTTGTCTTCTTGATCATTTCAATGCTTCATCAGGGCATTCCAAGTGGTCATATCTCCATTGCCTCAGGGGATTCTTCTATTTTCTTTAGGTCGTTACTTTAGGTCTTCATGTATTCATCAAGGGGTTTTAGGACTTCTTCAAGTTTCACTTCATCATGGTCATGTAGACACATCATCATCACTTTAGGGGAATCTTCAATGGATTTATGGGCTTGCCCCATTTGTGTACCATCCAAAGTGGACATGTGGAAACAACCACATGTTATCTCATCCTGTGAGGGCCATGCTTAATAGAAACACCAAAAGGGGACCACATTGGAGTTATATACACTTACGCTTGTATTTTGACATCAATGACAACCTTATTCAACAATGGCCAATTCAATTGCGTTCTAAAATTTGGTTGTTGATTAGGCGATTGGGTACCATGATCCATGAATGGATGCTTCACATGAGGATTAGGGTATGGATATGGTGTGGAAACAAGTGGTTTCCAAGTTTCTTGAGTATTGGAAAATGGAGGTGGATACTAATTTGAAGTAGAATATTGACCATTCCAAGGAGAAGGACTATAATTCATACTTGGAAATTTCGATTGTGGTTTCCCAAAATTACATTAATTAATGAAGCATAGTTTTTCAACATTTTGGTTTGTGCCTTGCTATACTGATTTCAATCCCAACAATTGTGGGAAATTGCTTGTGTCATGATTGTTGGTGTATATGCTGCATAATTTTATAGCAGCAAGCTGGCATTCATTTCAAGCATGCTTATTGGTACATTTTCGGAAAAGATTGCTAGAGATTTGGTTGGTTCTTCTTGTTTCTTCATTGACTGAAGGGTATCCAATTGCATAGAAAATGAATTCAATATGTCTATGTTCATAGATTCATCTATGAGGTTCCCAATCTCTATAATAATAACCCCTCATGTATTCTTTAGTGTTGTTGGAGGAGTTGTTTTATTTCCCCTGGACTTCCCTCTTGAAAATCTCAAGTAGTTCTTAGAAAGGTATCTGATTTCTTGGTAGGAATACTGATAAATATCCCTTGATGCAATCAAGTTTAATGGATCTAACCATTCTTCCCTTATGCCTCTCAAAAGTACTAGTTTCAAGGATTCAAGGATCATATCATAGTTAGGAGAATGTTTAAAAGTAAACTGGAAGCGTTCACCATAGTCTTCTAGGGATTCATTAGCCCTCTGAGTCATACCAAAGATTTTGTCTCTTGTACCTTGAGCCTTACAATAGTCTCAATAATTTTTTACAAATGCATCTTTCATTTGATCCGATGTGTGGATGCTTCTTCCTTGTAGGCCCACGAGCCACCTTAATGCTACATCTATCAAGGTTGAAGGAAACAGTCACAACTTTTGACCATCTGACCTGTACTCATAGGTTTGGTATAATACTTCAAATTAAAACATAAATGTATCTGTATATTCTGTGAGAGTCCATACAAGTGGGGAAGAACTGATGGATTTATATTTTTCATGGTTACTTCCTCATCAGTTTCCCTAATGGGAAATTCATAGGTTGGATCTTTCCTTTCTCTCTCATTTTCTTGTCCCTCATGTCCATCATCGTGATCCATGGTGATTCTAAAACCTTCAAAATTACTAGCAGTTTCTTGTTCAAGGTGACCTTCGGGTTCATGTCTTATTTTAGCTGCTCCTACTTAGTCAGATGTGTGAGTTTTTTTAGGAAGATACCTTCCATAGTGATCTCTTCTTCTCCAGTGTTTTTAAGAATATCCTTGAAAAGGGAGGACAAAGTTGGATATCATATTCCAATCATGCACTCTATAATGTTTTTTACATTCCCATGCAAGAAAACATATTAAAAAATTGGCGATTTCCTCGACAATGGTGCCAAAAAGTGACAGGCTCTAGCAATACTTGGGATTGATTCTCGAGATTCTAGATCTTACTTTAATTTTCAATCCATGGTTGTAAAATTTTCAAAATCACTGGCACTATATATTCAATCTTGGAATTCTTAATCTTGCTATGCTATTATTGCTTATTTGTTTTTATTTCTCTTGGGGGTTTCTTTTAAAAGTCTTCTTACTCTAGTTGATGAAATTCTATGCAACAATTGTAAGGAAAGTTTACTTTACTATCAATTCAAACCCAACAGAGTTAATTCAACCAAATGTATCACTACAGTTCTTGGCATACAAAATCAACACAATTGGACACACACTTAAGAAAGAAAGGAAATGAATTGAAATTCTACCACCTAAGTTAATTCAATTAAATGTATCACTACATTTCTTGGCATAGATAATCAACACAAATAGACACACACTTTAGAAAGAAAGGAAATGAATTGAAATTCTACAACCTAAGTTAACCCAACCAAATGTATCTCTACATTTCTTGGCATACATAATCAACACAACTTGACACACACTTCAGAAAGAAAGGAAATGAAATCAAATTTAAATCCTACCAGTCATCACCCAGCCTAACGCATCATTGTGAGATCTGGAAAACATGGATTATATTAGCAGGTCACACTTAATTATCATGGAAACAATTCAGAAGTGAATGCGTAAATACGTTGCAGAAATAAATTGCTAAGGATCGATTGCTAAAACAATTAAATAAGACACTCCATTATGGTATATAACCTAACTATTCAAACCATAAACAGAAAATAATACTATTGTAATAAAAACGTTGCTGATAAAAAATAACTCTACAATGATTAGGATCAATCTAGTAGAACTGTAGAGTGGGCCCTTACTCTATAGTGGGTTGGACGATCCCCCAATTAACAACACATAGATAGCACCAGTAATGCAATAACACTAGATTGTATTTAATAGTAAAATTGTTGTAGGCATTTTCAGATTCTTAGTCTATTTATTTATACAAAGAAACGCATCAGGGCGATTGCCCTATTTAATTAGGAGAAAAATAACTTTTTTCAAAATATGAGACACATTTATCTTCAAAACAATAGCCATATGTTTTAGTTGTGATAGTAAACACCGTGATGCATTTTCCACAACAGACATCTCTCACACTACTGCACGCTACCTAGTTCGTGCTTCTCCACTACTCGCATGGTGTTCTTGAATCTATATGCGGTCTTACCAAAATTTAATGGCAACGAAATAACTTTCGCTAAGGCCATTGAATGCCAATGCTAACAAGAAATCCGTCATCACTTCATTCAAATACTTAACGTAAAGAACTTATTCTCTGCGATCATGTATAAGACAAGCTATAGTCCCAATACACATAATCATGCATTCTCATTCCATTTTTAAGCAAAAATCATTTACATAACATAAAATTTCAATCATGAGCATACAATGTCTTGGGAGAGATTAACAAGGAAAAATAGGATAAAGATTGGAGAGGGAATGTCTAGATGAGATAACAAAAGGATTAAAGTGATGGCGAAATAGATGGGAAAAAGGGAACAATTATTGTGCTCATCAGTACTCTTCCTCCAATCACTGGAAATTGAATTTGAAAGGGCTAGGAGGCTTTGCTTCCCTAATAGATAGCCCAAAAGAATGGGAAAATGATTAGAGTCCCCACCTATACTTACCCATTGCATGACCCTCATATTATCATTCATAAACCCTCCAATCAATAAGAATTCATCCAACCTTTTGGAAACCCTTTCTTCACCCACCTTTGTTTTTTTCCGTGCAAACCTTAGTTTCATTGGAATTACATAAAGAAAGACCACACTCATCCAAACTTCTAATAAAAAAAATTGACAACAAATCTACTAAAGAAACTTCACCCCACATTTTTAATTCCCCGAGGAGAAGTTCAAATATTTACCACCCACAATAGTGTGTGCATGACCCAACAAAATTGAATTAAAAACCCTTTCCCCAATAGTGAACCTATCTGAATAGGTTCATACACATTCAATATTGAGATCCCCATCCCTAGCTCTTGAGAGAACAAATCCATGTCTAGATTTAATTTAAAATCTCAAGAGTTAGCACGTGAAAGAGCTCCAAACTTCTAGCTATATATTACTTACTAGATCTACCTCTAAAATCATAAAAAAAAATTCCCACCCACTTAATATCATTACTAAATCTACAAAGTTTTTTCCCCCTTCATCCGTTGTTTCTTGTAGCCAAATGAATGTCGGGATTTTAGGCGTCCACAAGCCTTTTTAGGGTTTATTTTCTTGAGGGGTGGCTCACCTGCTATAGTTTAAAGACACAACAATCATAAGGAATAGGGACCAAGGTCTTGGTTTTGTCTAAGAACCCCTTCTATGGATAGTTTCTTACTCGATTAAACCTCCAAATGAACCTTCTATTGGGCAAGGGTTATATGAGATTTCCTACCCCTATAACAACCATTTTTTTCCCTGCCTTCATTTGTAGCTAAACACCCTACCCCCAAAATACATAATTTTGCAAAATGTTAAAAACTTTGATGTAAACATTATTTATAGGACTTATTTCAATTTACTTTGTAAAAACTATGGTGCATCACCTCTTTTTAAACCTATTACAAGGTAACTTCAACATTTTTCTTCAATCCATAAGTATGATACAACTTTACAAAATATGATGCATATTTTTTTTCCTAAATTCAAAGCTTTTTTCCTTTTTAACACAATTATAATTGTGTTTTTTGCTTTTAGCACAATTATTTTTGATTTATTTCATAATTGCAAATAACATACATATACATATATATATTGTGCCATATTTTATAATATAAAATACATCCAAGGTAAACTTCCAATGCACCTTATATACATTACTTTAAATAATAACCAATTCCATTTAACCTTTATTATATACATTACTTTAGGTAATAACCAATCCCATTTAACCTTTATTAGACAACATAATACTCAAATAAACCATATTCTCTTTGTCTTTTCAACATAAAATAAATATTAAAACCTCTTACATGTTAATTCAACTATTTCAAGACAAGATTATATACTCTTTGCTAAATGCAATATATGCATGTTCTTTTACTTCATCTAATCTTGAATTGTATCCTTGTAAGAAGGTAATAACTTAAATCTAGCTGTACCCAAAACAGTTCACTCTATAGCATATATATATATATACACACAAAATCCACAAATGGTATTCATATAACATATTGTCCTAACTTATGACTAATCATTCTAACTAAAACATTTCGATGTAAGCTATATGATAAATAGCTATATCAAGACCGCTCTTAAGAGAATGTCCGAAAAGAGAGACTATGGTTTCTCATAGTCGAATTATAAGTTTAGACCATATATGAAAGTAATGAAACTTCATGTTTAACATTTTGATTCATTAATATGACATTAGGTTAATTTACTGAAAATAGGTATGATTTGAGTTAATATATTAGTATAGATTTATTTTAAAGGGATTTATTAAGTGTTGAGAGGGATCAAAACTCTCAAATGTGTAAACTTCTTTTTATCTCATTTATGTAGTTTTATATATATGTAGTTCTAAATATTTTAAATTTGATATTAGTCGACATGTTATTTTTTATAATATTTTATTATTTTTTACCAAAAACACGTGTCAGCAATAGGATGAGCACGAAAGGAATTACACATCTCCCCCCAACTGGACTGTAAAATGTGTTTTTTCTACACAAAAACATAAAAAACTTCAACAAAGTTTCAACGCATTAAAAACTTCTCGATCAAAAAGGTCATGTGGATTCTGGAGATGTTCCGAATTAATTGCCTCAGTAATGCCGTGCATTGAACGAGATCTCATTCATATAGATATCGATCATCAGACTTATACTATAGTTATTTCTGCATGTCGATTTTGTTGTAAAGAACTGTACTACGTAAGATCTTAAGAATCGACGATATGTTAAGGTTGTTACGCCTGTAAACATTGGTTAATTAGAGTCCCTTAGTTCATTAGGTTCCGGATTTATATATACTACCATAATATGCATAGATTCAATCCACTCCGTTTGCTTGTAAGACATACCGAATTTAAACATAACAAATTACAAAGAGATCTTATCCATCAATTTTAATGCAACATAGTTTCAACGATAGAAAGGAAAACCATTCCAATTCAATGTATTTCTACCGCTTTGATATTATCGTTCCCTTTACGATATAACAATCAGAATAAAATATATACTGTTATGACTTCTACATAAATAAATAAATAAGAAGAGAAAAACAACGGAAAGCCCATTCTTTTGCGATTCAACATAAGATAGAGTTATCCAAAATAAATAATACTTAGCAAGCTGCGCCATTCTACCTTAAAGGAAAACACAACAATATTTTACGGCGAGTACTAAGCAGCTTGCTACTCAGCATTGAATGTTGTGTCCGTTCGATCTCAAGCAACATCAGATCTAATGGCGAGCACAACAGTTATTGCAGTATTCAATGTCGCGTAGCAGGCTGCTTAGTGCTCGCCATATTTTACATCCATGTATAATTAACAATCCATACAACAACACTATGCTTACTTGAATAAAATGGGACACACACACTTGGAGAATCACTTCCTCCCAACCATGGGAGAGGACATCAGCGCGCTAGCCAACTCCACCCCCGAGCTGGATCACCACCATGCACAATCAAAAGAGAAATACTCAACAATATGCACTCATAGCAACAATTTTTCCATGCACAACACAATGTCCTATGCTATCTCAGTGCACCGATTTATAGTTTTTTCCCAGGTCTTGTGCCATCTCAATCAATCCTTCAATCTGTATGATTTAGGATCTTGAATGGTAGTTGAATTTTTAGATTAGATTTGATTGGTAAAATATCTCTTGTTTGCTTTACACTTGTTCTTTGTCTCATGATGGTGTCTCCTCATTCAACTGAATTCTCCAAGTGTCTTTTTCTTTTTATTAGTAAAAAAATAATAATTGTTGTGCAAAGTATCACTCACATTTCATGTGAGTATTTTTGAGTTCTTAAATAATTCTTACAAAAATAATTGTTTTGAAATATTTTCAAAAATATTAAATAAAAATAAATAAGAATGTCTTGGGGGTATCACATTTGCATTGTAATATCCATAGTTGGATATTCTCAATAAGTTAGGGTTGAACCCATAATTTCTGAAATAACCCACAAATCCGTAGATGTAAAATGATATATAAATTGATAAGATAAGATGATGATTTACAATTGAGGCCCCGTTATTTATACTTTGGCGGAATACCCTTTCACTAATAGTCATGTCTTTTCGGAAAGACATTATTAATTATTATTATTATTAATTATTATTACAATATATATATATATATATGTTGATGTTTATTATTATTATTATTTTATTCATAACATTGCCTCTCTCTTAGAAAGGCTTTGTCCTCAAAGCCTTATAACGTTGTCGCACCGTTCCTTGTGACGTCGTAGCTGACAAAACATGTCGGTACGAACTTCTAAGTGTAGAACATAACTTCCAATATGTTGACAGATCAATCCAGCCAAAATTGATTTGTTGCCGACTGTTGGGATTCTCTATTGATCTGTTGTCAGGAGCTTTGATAACATTAGTACCATTATCTTTTGACAATTCCCACTTTTTAGGATACTGGTTTATATGGTTGGGGTGTCGATAGGGAGTTATTGTTGTTTGTTTTTTACAAGATTGTCTTCTTTCTGAATTGTGACGAGGACTGAATTTGTTTCCTCTACTTGACTTTGTTTTCTAGAGGGTTTGGATGCTTCCTACTGGATTTGCGCTAATTTGTTCTCTAGTAGATTGTTATTACTTTGAATTTTCTCGAATCTTTCGTCTTACGACTTTTTGTCCTTTTTTAACTTGTTGACTTGTTCCTCTAGTTCTTGATTAAACTTTCTGAGGTTTTGGTTTTCTTCTTGCTTTTCTAGTATTCTTCCTTTAAGGTCTTTATTTGAATGTTTCGTCTTCTGACTATGTTTCAGCTTCTTGATTTTCGTAAGTAATGTCTTGTTATGAATCCTTAGTCGAAATAGTTCTTTGGTATTGCTTGCTAATTCGTCCTTGATTTTCTTAATTTCCAGCTTGTGCATCTTTTTAGTAGCGTCGTATGTCTGCTTAAGTTCTTTATTCTTTTGCCGTTGTTGACCTATGTCTGATTCTTGACTTTGTAGCTTCCTCTGAACTTGAGTCAATTCATCATCTTTGTCCTTGACAAGCTGGTTTAAATGCTTTATTTATTCTTCTAAATCATTATCGCTTCCATCGGGTGACTTGTCGTCATTTTTTTACTTTCTAATTTGGTCTTCTAGGTTTTGATTGTGGATTTTTAAACATGATATTTCTTGATCATGATCAGATAACATTTTCTTGTTATCTCTTATGGTTCGTTCTAGTTGTCGATTTTCATTCCATAAGCGATGACACTCATCGTTTCTCCGCTTCTTTAAGAAATTCTGTGTCTCGATCTCTGCTTGTAGATGTTTACTGCTCGCTTTATATTGCTCTAATTCATCCAGTGCTGCTTGTAGCTTTGAATTCATTACTGAATATGTGTTTTCCATTGTTCCTGACTTTTTCGATGATAGCTGGTTTCCTTCTACTTGATTTCTTTAATGATAACTGATCTTCAAATTTTATTTTATTTTTTTAACAATAATTGCTTTGCCCTTATAATTATTATTATTATTTAAATTTAATAATAATATTATATATTTCCCAAACAATTGTAATATTTTACAATTATGGACTAATATTAATTAATCTCCACGTTGGTTAACCTTTTGTTTTAGATTAATTTCTTTGTGGATTGTGTGTAGATTAGGTGGTTGGGAGGAATGATTGTTACCTTCCCCACCCAAGTTCAAATCTCACTTTTGGTTTGTTCTTAGGGAATAAAACCAAACCCACTTCTCACAAAACCACGTGCACCTTAAAACCATGTGGGGTTTCACTTCTTACTTTTACTTTTTACTTCTACTCACTTCTAAACTTTACTTTTACTTTTTTTTTTCCTTTTCACTTCTTCTCACTTCTTTTTTATTTATTTCTATATTCTATTTTCTTCTTTTTTACTTGTCTTTCTTTTCTTCTTTTTCTTTTCTTTTCTTTTTTCTTTTTCTTTCTTTCTCTTTTTTTCTTTTTTACTTCTTTGGGCCACGCGCCTGGTTTTGGACAAGGTCCTAGATTGGTGGCTACAAGCCTGGCTCTGATACCACTATAATATCCATAGTTGGATATTCTCAATAAGTTAGGGCTGAACCCATAATTTCTGAAATAACCCACAAATCTGTAGATGTAAGATGATGATTTACAATTGAGGGCCCGTTATTTATACTTTGGCGGAATACCGTTTCACTAATAGTCATGTCTTTTCGGAAAGACATTATTAATTATCTTTATTATTATTATTATTATTTATTATATATATATATGTTGATGTTTATTATTATTATTATTTTATTCATAACATGCATTGTCCCTCAACCACAACTTTAGAAGACATGTCATAGGACTTAAATTTGAATATAGGATAGGGAGAAGAACCCTATATAGTTCCATTGCCTAAAATAGAGTCTACCTGAATAAATACAAATTGAAAATCATCTACCCTTCTATCCCTTATAGCCCCTAAAATAGATTTCCTAACACACATCGTATCACATCCATTAACCACCCACTTAGAGTCCACCCCAAAACGTTTAATTACAAGAGACAAATTACTTAAGGAATCCAAGTCACTACCTTCTATTGGCATTGAAGCTTTCATTAATTTCCCTGAATTGTCTTTTAAAGGATTTATATTTGGACCAGTTTTTGCCAACACAGGAGGCTCAACCTTTCAAGTCTTGGAGATAGTACATGAGTCCTCTTTGTGCATATCCACTTCACACATAGGATGCGTGTTGATAATAATCTTGACCATCGGGTCCCGAGTAGCAATTACAACAATTTCACCTCCTTTTACGTTCTTCTTCCCCATGATTTCACCCATAAGACTACTCTTCTTTTCCCAAGCCTTTAAATAGAAGACGATGGAGAAGTCTCGAGCAACATGGCCATAGATATGACTCTGCAAACACTTGAATGGAACACCAAAATAATCTAGAACCTGTGAAAAAGAGTGATTACCTTTTTGGAAAAATAGCTTTGGGAAAGGATTTCTCTTAGGTATATAGCAACCAAAATCCCAGTTATGACCATCACACTATTCTCAACAAAGATCATATCTATCCCGTAAAAAACCCCAAGAGAATTGTTGATTTCTTGAACATGTTATAGGACCAAAACTCAAAACACAACCTTGAAAGTTTGACCTAGGCAAGGTTGATGTCTGATCTCTTAGAATGAGCAAAAAAAGAAGGTACACACCTTTTTAGAATCAACATGGCCGAACCTTGTTTCCAACATGAATCCATAATCAATTTTGATCCTCATCTGAGAACATAATATAACACGTCTATCCTTGATCCTATAAAAATAATTTGGGCATATATCCTAAAACTAGCTCCCACGAGTCCCTTAGCTAGGTCTTCAACACATACTCCCCCATCCTATTTCCCAAGAATTGACCAATTAGAGCTTTAGAGGCCAAATCCATGACTTCATTCATCTTAATATAACCCCCTACAACAAGATTAGTTTGATTAGATTTGAACATTATACATTTTTTATTTTTATTTTTGGTCGATTCTTCTCCTCCTAGAGATGAGATTCCTCCACAACCCCCTCCAGGGTACCCTTATGATCTTAGAATTGAAATGATACCTTCTTGAATAGAACCCTGAGAAAGACTACCACAATCTATTGAGGAAACACATCCACCAACACTTGCTAGGGTACCTTCGATGGGAGAAACCTTTGTAGAACCTTTGTAACCATAATCACCGAATACACAAACTAAACATCACTAGAAAGTCAAGAAGCTCTAATCAAATGATGTTTCACACCCCTTGCAAATCTTCCTTCAAAATAATCAAAATAAATCATATGCGGTAATGTAAGAGACTTACAACACACACCCTTTAAAATTCCAACCGAAAACCATAATCCCCGTGAGTCCAAGGCCACTCTAGACCTAAACCAAAATGACAATGGAACATTGGTATCATTCATTCATTTAGACAAACATGGGCTTGCAGATCCATTAGCACTACTAAATGTTTCCTTGATGCCATTATGCCATTCCACCTGTGTAATGTACCTAGGAAGGTACCCAAGCTCATAATGTGTGTAATGGGGCTATAATTATGAAAAAGACCCACTTGGTAGATGGTGGGTAATAAATAGGCCCATTAGGTAGTTAGAGAAAATAATATAATAATAAGGGGTAGTTGGCATATAGCCCTTCAAAATACTCATGAGAAAGTATAAATATACACGAGTATCATTGTATGGAGATATGTTGGAAGGATTATTTTCTAGCAAGCATGACTTTTGGAGTGACTCCTTCCATAATGAGTAATTTATGGTGTTATTATACCTTAAGGGTTATTCTCTACTTTCTTGTGCTCTTTATGATGTGAATATATGTTATTATTTCTCAAGTTCAAAGGTTCTATATCATTATTGTGATTCAATTTTTTGATTAAGGTTCACAATAACTTGCTAGGCTAGTCAAAACTACCACCAATAAGATACATGCACAAATTGCCACATCTGCATACAACTTGATAAAAAAGGTGTCCCATCCACTAGAAAGTGGTATGGTCAATTCCTTAAGCACTTATGTGTCCAAACCCATTAATAATACATCCACAGGACAAGACCCTGATAGACTATAACCTCCATCACTTCAAGATGGTGATAAAGACTCACTCCTTATAAATAGAGAAGTTCACATATATTTTGGCCCTTGTAAAAATCTCGAGAGAAATCCACCTAATTTAAATCCATACTTCAAGCTTAATTATGCATCGTAACAAAACACTGACCATCCTCAATTGTCAACTTAATTTAATAATTATAAAAATAATATTTTTATAAAGAAATTCCAATCCTAATCATAATCCAAACAAATCAATTTAATAATTATAAAGATAATGATTTTATAAAGAATTTCCAATCCTTATCTTATTCCAACCAAGAATCTTATAAAATATGTCATAAAAATAATAAAATAATCATATTATTTTAATTCTTCTTCAACTTACACTCCAACAACCATGATCCCCACACCTCAACCATGTAACCTTAAACCTAAGAAAGCCCTCGTGCTTAAAGGTCACCTCATATATACAACAATTATAATACATATAATATATTATAATTGTAGAGTTATAACGATTATATATCCATTCTAAATATATCATAGTCGTTATAACGCACAACGAATATTTATAAAATAATTCTAAATTATGTGATAATCATATTCCAACTTATGGCAAGCACTTATATAATTATAATTATAATACTTGTATAATGCACTATGTATTATCTATTATATAATCTACGATATACTCTGCTTTATTAATTCTAGAGAGTGCGTAACACACCACGCACATATAGATGCCGGAGAGGTGATATTTTCTTTTGGTAACGATGACAACATTATTACTATTATAAAATTATGGTATATTATAATATAATTTCATCATTATATATGCTAATTATATATTTTATATTTTGTACCTATATATTATATAATAATAATAATAATAATATAATATATTAATGATTAATAATTATTATATATCTTAGAATTTGGGGTGGAATATCATCTATGTTCTTCTTAGATTAAAGGAGGATGAAACAAGTGTATTGTCTAGATTGATTTTATGAGTGTCGTTCAAAATCCGAAATAAACAAATATAGAAAATAATAATATAAAAAATAACTGGTAGTTGATGCATGGATAACTCATAGCTCATGCATGGATAACACGTAGCAACAGACAACCCATTTAACTAAAGGAAGTAACAGGTAGTTGAGGCATAGACAATGGGTGATTACAACTAAGTATGGAGAAAAAGTAACAAATAGTTTGTTCATGGCACTTAACTTGTGACCTATTGGTGTTCACCGACCACAAGTTAAGTGGTTGTGCTAGTTATATACCGGCATACATACATCGTAAACTTGGATCTATCAAGCACCGAGAGGGATCCAATTTATTGTTATGTAATTTTTAATTTTATTTTTTAATCTTTTATACATCCAATTTTTTTTTTACACCTCTAGAAATTGGGACCCTCTTTGTGCTTGATTCGGATTTAAGATTGATCTATGTTGGTTATATTTTTGTTTTGTTTTATGAGCCTACATGGATTTTTTAATTGCTTTTCAATTGGTTTAATTTTTTATTTATTTTATGAGCCGACATGATTTTACGTTTAATTACTTTTTACTTTTGACATAACACTAGTTACATGACAACAACTCCCCCATATTGGGCTGTAGAGCACCTCGCTCCTTTTGGTGCAATGAACATTTTTTATAGATAAATATATAATATTATCATACTACTAACATGTATATCTATATTCTATAATATACTTTAGGTTTATGAGGGTGGAGAGAGAAATATGAGAAAAATTTATTGAGGGGCTAGGATGAGGTGTATTAAATTTTCTCTTAAATCTCTTTTCATCTTCAAGTTTTTTCTTATTTCTCTCCACGCCCCCACCCAAAGTTGAAATTTGATGATTAAATAAACATCGTCTATGTTTTGGATGTCAAAATATAAGCACTTCATTTGTAGGAAATACACACACATACACACCCAGAGAGGGTGTGGGAGACTAGAACCATTGAAACTTTAGACCATAGTAATCAAATGTTAATCAATAGGGGATAATATGTGTTCATACAAATAAATCACTAAGACTTCTATATACAATTCAATCTTAGTTGTAGCATCCAAGTATGAAGGAAAAATCACTCTTAGTTGTAGCATCCAAGTATGGAAAACAAAAAATTGTGAAGAACATTGACTAATTACATAAGTTTGTGTTACTCTTTAAAATATATATGTTATGATGACATGTGTGTGCATCTTCATTCAAGGTTATTTTCCCATCCATTGCCCAATGCTATAATTTAGTGTGAAATTTTAGTTTTCAAAAGATTTGTAAGAGCTATAGTTACATTTGAGTTTTCAATGCTTGTAGCACAATTCAACATTAGAATTGTGATCTTTGAAACAACATAAATGTTTCATTATACAGTGTGTGTTCTTTATTACCTATTCAATTCTAATCTAGATATCAATTGAAAAATTGAAAACAATGAACATTATTTAATGCAACTGCAAGCCACATAAAGAATGTTAATGGTGCCTAAGTTATGTTTGAGCTTGGAGCTTTACTAGCTCAACTTTACAAAAAAATCTGTGGTTTTATTTATTTATTTACATTTTTTTGTTGTTAGTCACCTCCTTTGTCTTTGCGGGACTTTGGATAACTTTGTGCTCAACAGTATGCTTCTAATTGTAGACTTGTATACCTACTATAATCAGGCGATGTATGGGGAATAGTAAGATAGTGCACTTTACACTCATAGTTGATTCTCTTTGTCATTGTATTTAATGTCTACCACATCAATGATTAAGTGTACATGCCACATTATTTAATTAGATAGTGCATTGTACACTTGATATAAGCTGATTGACTTCTTTAGTGTATTACATGCCCTCCACAAAATGCGATGGATGATATATTGTACATACCTCATTTAAAACCTCGACCATACAAATCGAATTTTGTTACGAATCCTTCCATCCTAGTTAGAATTATAAACTTTCTTCCAAAGATGTTTGTGATTATTTTCAATCATTATATCTTCAGGCCGTGTAGAGAAACCTTCCTTGGGTTTTGGGTAAGGGGATCGATAATCAAGCATAGTCACCAGTAATTTAAATCCTGGGAATTTAATATCCTGCTCTTTGGTGTAAATTGAATCATTGAGCCGGTTAGTCGCCTTGTCAGTCATTGAGTAGTGGATAAGACTAAGCAGGGCAGTGGATAAGATCAGGTGGAATGGAACTAGCGGTAAAAATTGGTTAGCCCCCGTCACTTGTTAAATCACTCGTTCCTCGGTGTTCTCTGTCAGGTGCAGAAATGAACCATCTTGGCACCGGATTTTATATTCATGTAGGATTTTTTTACATTGGTAGAGAGGGTGGGTGGAGTTTTGAAGGATAAGTTGGTTTGGTCATCTGATGTTGAACTATTGAATCATACAAAAGAAGTAATGAAACCTAGATTTTATGTATTCAAGAATAACTTGTTTGAACTCTTCGAATGCATCTTTTTTTTGGAGCTGAGGACACAATTGGACTTTGAAAGAATAAATTTTGTTGTTTAGTATTGATGTTTTTTCTTCGATATGAAACCCTAAGTTCTAAGATTTAGTATTCCAAAGTAGTAATGATTTGTTGCAAGTTTAATCAAGTTTGCAAACTAGTTTTGATCAATATAAAAACGAATTCCATAAAGGGAGATCAAAAAGGGTTCGATCATATAGAATTTAGTTTTCTTTTTTTATTTGTTTATAAATTAGCTACTATATTTCTAATGAAATTTATAGTCATTAACAATCTCAACAAAAATTTACTTTTTTGAAGTTGTTACTATAGTTTTCACCATGAGGGAACTTGATAGATTTTTTATGGGGCATGCAAGGTTCATATTTGATGGGAAATGTTTCACTAGAATGCATTGTATATACAATGGAGTCAGATTACTAATTTTATTTATACTTTAAAAAATTATAGAAAGTTAAACATATAACAAAAGAGACTATCGTAAACAACCTATTTGTATTTCTCTTATGGTTCTAGAAATAATTAAATAATTAGTCACCACAAGTAGCAAAGTAATGTGATATTAATGATTAGTCTCTCTCAATTTTTGTATTCCTCTATATTAATGAGGCCATTTGACATCCACACAAAAAATTGACACACGAAATAAGAATTTGAACATAAAATGGAAGACAATATTTATTTGTGAATGTCATAGACATTTCTTGACATGCAAAGTAGGATGCCAAATTTCAACCCTACCTCCTACCTCATGAGGGTGGGGGTCATGGGGATAAATAGGAAAAAACTTTATAAGAAGGTTAAATGTTCTACGATTTTGACCTTTTTTAGTTTGTCATTCTTTGAATCTGACCATAAAAATCTTTGCTGAAATTGTAATTTTAAATTTTGAAATCATTGTTTTTAATACAAATATGAATTCACAACCATCAAATACCCTATTGCAATATGATTTGCAATGTCAACAATTAATGTTTGCAATTACATCAATCTAATATGATTCTTACATATAAACACTAATATATATTAATATAATTACATATTGAATAACACATACATAATCGCGTAACAAATCTCACACACATACACACACAAATATCATACTCACAATACAATCAAATATATCAACACAAAATAACAATAATATACATACAATATTATTTATGTATAATGATCCTAACATTAGTACAAAATATGCACACATACACATGATACTATACATATACTATACTTGGAATGTGTATAATTTGATTTTAGGGTTTTAAAAAGAAAACATAGTCTTTTCTTCTCATTTCCATATTTTATGCACACTTACAATGCATGTTGTGGGTGTTTTGGTTATTAAAGGGTTGGTATAGCAGTCTTTCGGCTATTCCATGGTATTTTCGTTCAAGTACTATGGTTTCCACAAATCATTTGCAAGTATTTTACTATTCCTCTTTATCCGAAAAAATGACAATTTAAGGGTTTTGGAAAGAACATGTAGAGATTTTGGTTTCTAATTAATCAATTACCATGCCATTGCACTTAATACATGAAAATAGCTCATGTTTGGTACAATCAATCAATAAATAGTGCCTTCATACATAAAAAAACGTCTAACTAAGCTCAATGAACATAGAGGAAGAAAAAGGAATATATGTAAACATACCAAGGTAACATAAATGCAATTACATAACTAATTAACCAATATAAAATAATGTAAAATATTCTAAAGTTAACTAAACTGATCAAAGTAGTATATATAATATTTGACAAGAATCCCTCCCTCGAGTGTAATCGAATTAGTCTCAAAGGGTTCTTGCTTCTAGGTTACAATCTCTAAGTTTCCAATAACAATTTCCTCCCATAGACACCCAGTTGTGAAAACTCGAGGTTTTGTACCACTTTGTAACAATCCTCCTTCTCTAGGTGGGTGTTACATACATGCAAAGCAATTTTTTTTTCTAATTATAAATTCACAACTACATAATCACAAACCAATTTAGGCACATAACTAAATTCATTAATGCATCCATCTAACCCGTATAAGGAAACACAAGTTGTAATCCATAATTTGCAACAACATAAAATCATAATTCAAAATACATGTAGTTCCTTTCCTTTGATGAAGTGAAAATAACTAATCAAAACCAATGATGTTCAATAAAAAAAATAACAAGGCAGGAAATTGTATGCAAGGGTCGATTTTCCACCTAACCAATAGCTAGGCACTGTGAAATTCTAAGTCACAACAGATCTAAGAACTGAGTATACCTCACAGAGAAAGAATGAGCATAAAAGTTGAATACGAGTGAAAACTACAGTGAAAAAGAGCAGAGAATAATTATGCAACATAACTCAGATAGGAGCAAAATAATGTCACATGATCCAATAATCAGTATAGTCAACAATGATGATACAATGGAGAGAATTCGAATCACATAGGATAATTCAAACCTTAGTTGGTCTAGCATAGGGATTATCACCATTGGAGTGCTCTAGAAGATTCAAAATCAACTGAACTGAACCTAAACTTAGCTAACTGAAGTCACAATCAGTTAATTGACTAAGGAGGGTGCAATACTGAGTTTTGTCATGCATGTCAATCAGAAATGGGCACATGAGGCCACAATCAGTGGCATCCGGAGCTCCAACCCCTCACAAGAGTCAACTAACTTAGGTGGATTGCACTCGAACACTCAGTTGGTTCCTATAAGATAGGGAATTGATTGAAGTGGTCCTAAAATGATGCATGCAGGGCTCAGAAGGTGGTAGATGGATCCCTAGATTATATCTGCACACCACTAAGGGGAAATGACATCATCAACAACTAGGAAAAATAAATAATGCTAGGTAGGACAAGGATGGAGTATTAAAATATACTAACACCCCCCCCTTAATCCATACTTTTTCATCCTGGGCCCTGGTTACTAAGACCAAAGGTCACCCATACAATCAAATAAATGATAAAAAATAAAGAACTCTCCATGAACCAAGGAAATGGGGAAAACCTCAAGGGAAACCCCCCCCCATCAAAAATAGGACAACATGAAGCTCAGACAAACTTTCACACCAAGTAGAGATCTGAGAAAGACAAATATCTTCTGAGTGTAAATTTTAGTGAATATGTTTGCAATCATCTCCTCTATAGGACAATAATGCAATGAGATGGTCTGATTGTGCACTTAGCGTACTTTGTAGTGCATGTGAACCTCAATATGTCTGGTCCTTTGCTTCTGTACTGAATCACTGGATATCCAGATGGTACTTTGATTCTCACATAATAGGTCAATTGAAGGAGAAGTGTGAATGCCAAACTCAATCAAGATTCCATGCAACCAAACTGCCTGGATGGTTGCATTCACAACCCCTTTGTACTCTGCCTTTGCTGAAGATAGTGCAAGTGTTGCTTGCTTTTTGCTTGACCAACAGATTGGTCCTGACCCAATCATGAATACATACCCTGAAGTGGAATTTCTATCAAGTACTGTCTCCAGTCCAGTACGAGTCAGTAAAACCAACCAGATCTAGTGGAACACTAGCAGAATAGTGGATCCCAAACTCTCGTACCTTGCACATAGTGCAAGATCCTCTTAGTTTCTTTCCAGTGCAGCTCATGTGGCTCCTGCATGTACCTGGCCACAACACCAACATCATATGATAGATCTGGTCTCGAATGTGTCAGATATAAGAAGATTTCCAATCAACTGTCTGTAAAGTGTGCTATCAACCAAGGGTGTGGAACCACCTTCTTCCAATCTAATTCCAGATAGGAAGGGAAATGATGTGGCTTTGCAATCAACCATATGAAACTTTGTCAGTAAATCATATGCATACCTTGACTGTGAAACCATGATCCCTGAAGTGTTTTGAGTCACTTCAAGACCAATGAATTGTCTCAAAAATCCTAGATCGGTCATAGCGAATGCTTTGTTCAAGGAGGACTTGATGTGCTTCAACCAGTAGCAGATCCACTAGTGATGAGAAAGTCATACCAAATACAAAACAATCAACAACAAACATTCTCCCTTCTTTTGCATGTAAAAATTGCAGTAAGATCTACATCTCTCAAACTTTAGTGATAGTAAGAAGGAATCCATTTGGCATACCATGCCCTTGGGGATTGCTTCAAACCCATACAATGATCTCCTCAGTCTGCATACTAAGGAGGGATCATCAGTGTACCCCTTAGGCTGTCTCATGTAGATCTATTCTTCCAAGTCAACATGCAAGAAGGCACTCTTTACATCCAAGTGATGTAACCTCCCATGCATACAAATATCCAAAGGCCAAAACAACTCTCAAGGAATCCATACTTGCAACATGAGAGCATGTATCATTGTAGTCCTGAACCCTTGGACTTGTGAGTACCCCCTTTGCAATCAATCGAGCCTTGTACTTTGTTGTAGATCCATCAGATCCAAGCTTAGTTTTGTAGATCCATTTTCACTGAACAAGTTTTACTCCCAGGTGGAAGAGGGACAAGATCCCATGCTCATTGTTTTGTAGTGACTCATGTTCTTCATCCATGGCTGCTTGCCATCTCAGATCATGGAAAGCCTCTATGTAAGACTGTGGATCAGATCCTACCATCATGAAGCACCTATGAGGGAGAAGTGGATCTGTATGGACAAGTGAAATGTTTGCATCTTGGTATTGAGATCTTGTTCTTCTATAGTCAGATGGGTCTCCAGCAGTAACCCCAACTGCCTCAATAAGCTTTTCAGCCCACTTAGGCCTTGGATTAGGAGTAGATGCTGGATCTAGATCTGTATTTACTAGATATTCTTGCTCAATATCTATATCTGAATCATATTGGTATTCTTGTTCTTCTTCTGAATATGGATCACTTGTAGAACATCATTAGGAACGAATGGAGGAGGTAGATCAGTTATACCTTGTTTGTCAGTTGGTTGTAGATCATGCAATGGGTCCTCATTGAACTGCACACTTCTTTCAATGAAGCATATCTTTGTTTAAATATCCATAAGCTTATAAGCCTTTGCATCTTTTGCATATCCAAGAAGGATGCATTCACTACTTTGAGGTTGAAGTGATTTCTCATTGTCAAGTGGGGATTCTGGCCCATGCTTGGGTTGAAAAACCCTCAGATGAGAGACATCAGGTTTGTGTCCCTTCAATGCTTCGAAATGGAGTGACCCCATCAACAGATTTGTGGGGTACCCTATTCTGAATGTATGTGGCACAGTTTATTGCTTATGCCCAAAGATTTGATGGGATATATCTTGCTTCAAGCAAGCAGGTAGCCATCTCCTTTCAATGACCTATTCTTCCTCTCTGCTACACCAGTTTGTTGTGGTGTGTATGGAAAATAATATTGAATCTGAATGCCTTCAGAAGCAAATAACTGTAGCAAATACCCTTTTGATGTACTCCCCTCCATTATCAGATCTAAGTGCTTTGATATTCCTTCCAACAGTCTTCTCAACTAGGGCTTTGAAAACTTTGAAGCTATTCAAACATCTCAGATTTTTGCTTGAGAAAGTAGATCCAACATAACCTAGAGTAGTCATCAATGAAGGTCAGCAGATATCTGGATCCATTCATTGAAGCAGTGGGAATTGATCCTGAAACATCACTGCAAATCATATCTAAGATGGAGAAAGCTCTCTTTGCCTTCCCAACTTCATACTTTTGCTTTGGGTGCTTCCCTACCAAGCAACCTTTGCAGATCCCTTGTGATAATTTTATGCTCGGTAGACCTTCAAACATCTCTTCCTTGTGCAACTACTGGAGATATTTGAAGTTTAGGTAACCGAATATTTCATGCCAGAGCCTACTTGTCTTATTTGCATGAGTTAAGAGATCACTTTGATGGGAGTATAGAAAGAAGGAGTAGAAATCGTAAGTCTTGGAGGCATGCTTTTCAACTCTTTTGGCTATCATATTCGCAGATGATATCTCAATAAACTCAACTGAATTAGGTCCAAATACTACTTTCTTTGGAGGACCTGTGTGTGTCATCTGGTAAACATACAACAAATTAGCTGCTAGAGAGGGTGGATACAATACATTGTTGAACCTTCCATGCTCAAGCTGTATGGTACCTTTCCCTTCAACAAATATTTGAGAATCATCTACCATGTGTATGCTTGGTCCATCGGTGAGATCTAATGAATAAAATGGCTCTCTTGAGGCAACCATGTGGTTGGAGGCTCCATAATCAATAAGAAAAGCTTGGGATTGTTAGAACCTAGCCTTCAATGCATGGCATCTCTCATGATCTTCTGACTTGCCTCTTGGATCAGTATTCCTTGCACCTTCAGGAAGGGAAATGTTATGTTGCTCAAGGAGTTTTTCCATTAGATCTATGGTATTATTCATATAAGAAATATCAGGATGATTACCCTTCTTGCAGTATGTACACTTGGATTTCACAAACTTCTTTTGTTTTTCCTTCTTTGAGTTGGAGGATCCTTCTGATGGAATTGGTTTGACATTCTGCTTGGGTTCAGATGGCCTCTTATCCTTGCCTTTGTGCTTCCCCTTGCCATTCTCACTTTTTGGTTCTCCAGCCAAATGAGCTTGATTTTTGGAGGCCTTCAAGGCGCCCATTTGTATCAACTTATCTTGTTCTTGGATGAGAGATTCAGTGAAAACATCTAAGGAAGGCATATTCCAGCCAGAGATTGAAATTCGCCCAAAATGGATAACACCAGCTACTCATCCTTCTTCTCAATGCCACACTGCTTTCATTGCATAACCAGATATTTGAATTTTGAAAAGAACTCCTAAATGGTCTCGAAACTGCTTGGTTGAAGAGAAATCAACTCATTTTCCAGAATATGGCCTCTTAGCTCATCTTGTTTTCCGAAGAGGGTCTCTAACTTCAACCATAATTCTCTTGGAGTCTTCAATCCATCGAGGTGGAAGAGTAGATATCTGGAAATATGAATACACATGAAACCAAATGCTTCATCCAATCTATTCAGATACTTGGATTTCTCCACAATTGCTTGTGGTTTCGGATCCTTCCTCATTGTTACCCTGTATAGTGACTTGTTGCACAATACCATCTGCATATCAGCCGTCCAATCAAGGTAATTGAAGGGTGTCAGTATCCTGGGAGAGAGAGGAGAGTTTGAATTGTCCATTAGAACTGTTGGAGCGAATACAAGGTGAAAACTGCTGCTGCACTCAAAAAATTTGAATAACCTGCAAAAAACTCTCAATTTTGGATATAAAATACTACTGAGCACTGCTTTAGGAAAATAGGCAAATTTTTCTGGATCCTTCACACTTGGATAGGCCTCATTGGATTTCTCCATGAATTCAATGCAATGGCACCAAGATTTGCTGTGGAAATCCATTGGCTTCTGGTGCACTACCGAAAGAATTTTCTCAACCTATTCGCTCAATGGCTCTGATACCATGTGAAATTCTAAGTCAAAGCATATCTAAGAGATGAGTATACCTCACAGAGAAAGAATGAGTAGAAAAGTTGAATAAGAGTGAAAACTGCTGTAAAAAAGAGCAGACAAATAATTATGCAACAAAACTCAGATAAGAACAGAATAATGTCACATGATCCAATAATCAGTATAGTCAACAATGATGATACAATGGAGGGAATTCGAATCAAACAGGAGAATTCGAACCTCAGTTGGTCTAGCATAGGGATTATCACCACTAGAGTTCTCTTGAATACTCAAACTCAACTAAATTGAACCTAAACCCAGCTAACTGAAGTCACAATAAGTTAAATGACTAAGGAGGGCACAACAGTGAGTTTGTCATGCATGTCAATCATATATGAGCGCATGAGGCCACAATCAGTAGCATTTGGAGCTCCAATCCCCCACAATATTCAACTAACTCATGTGGACTGCATTGGAACACTTAGTTGGTTCCTATAAAATAGGGAACTGACTAAAGTGGTCCTAAAATGATACATGCAGGGCTCAGAAGGTGGTAGACTGATCCTGGATGACATCTGCACACCACTAGGGAAAAAATGACATCATCAACAACTAGGAAAAATAAATAATGCTAGGTAGGACAAGGATGGATTATTAAAATATCCTAACAGGCACCACCCCCCAAGAACATCTCAATATCAATGAAGGATAGGGACATGAAATTCAATTGATGGTTCACATAATTCCCAATTTAACATCCATATTAGGAATCCAAGATTACCGAAGTGTGGTGGAGAGGAATCCTAGTCTTACAACACCCCCTGAAACCCCTTAGGGATTGGTGTGCAGGGATCTTACTACCACCCTATCCCAGGATGAATCCCAATGCTTAGGCCAACACCATACTTAACAACGGTGCCCCTTTGCAAGGATGTTTATACCAATCTCTCCCCTAATGAATACCACTAGTTAGGCCAGTATCATACTCAGTAGTGGCATTTAGAGGGCCCAAAGAACAACAATTTCTAGGCATAACCAATTTCATAGAACCACTCAAACGAGGACATAGAAACAATTAGCTTGATCCCAAATATCACAATATGGTTTCTTTATTCATATATAACATTCTTAACATCTATTCCTTGTAAAAACCCTCTACCCAAAGTAGATACCACTCTTAACACTTTCCCAAGTGTAGAGACATTTTTCCAAGATTGGATCTTGGTTTTCCTCTTCCCCCTACTAACTCATGAAAGGGAGAGATTAGGCTTAATGGTGAAATTATAAGCATCACAAGTTGGGTAAAAGTGACCTAGAAATCATTTCCCTTGCCCCTTTTTACCCCAATTAAATTTAGTAGATTATTTTTAGGCCATTTCCCCTTCCCAAGACTTCCTAAACACTAGCATAAGGTGGTTATTCTCATTGAACATGACCCCCTTTCCCTTTGATGTGATCTCCATAATTTATCAATGCATTAGCTTGTAGAAAATGCTATCCTTTTCTAAGAACACACAAACCCATATCAAAACATGAGCCATGATAACATCATGAACCATAGTGCATCATAAGAAAAAATATAGCACGAAGGATACATATACACCATCATTAAGGTAATAATCAATGCTCATCAGTGATCACTATCTCCATAGAGATACTCAACATGTGCCATCAAAGAAATGCTCATGATAATTGTTAAGTAAACATCTATATTTTAATTCTCAATATAAGACACCATCAATAGAAACAATTGTCAAGGGGATAATGAGTCGAAAACATCATCTTCTAAAAAGCATCACAATGTGAATTGCAACTACTTCCAATATCAATAGAGTAATTGTCATGTACTAGGATTTTTGCAACTAGTTAGAAAAAAGAAGGGAGAAATCCATATGGATTAGATTTTTGAAACCTAAATAGATAATGATAACTAACCTCTCTTACATATGGAAAAGTTATTTCAATCAATTAACTTGTCAACAATGTTTTCATTACTAGATGGTTCCTTTGGACAAAACTAAGTTCTTGTAGTTGAAAGGATGAAGATAAGACATCATTCACCATCCATTGGGGAACACATGCATATTTAAGCATGCCATTTGGCTTTATTAATATGAGATCTACTTTTTAGAGGGCCATGGACCATGCATCAATAATTTGGTTGGGATTATGATTGTGTTGTATCAAATATGACTTGGAAATTATCTTCAAGGGATGACATTATCACCATGTTATTCTCATAATACAACCAAGTTCTTATAGTTTAAAGGATAGAGAGAAGACATCATTCACCATGCACTGGGGAACATATGTATATATAAGCATTCCATTTGGATTGATTAATACATGAGCTACGTTTTAGAGGGCCATGGACCATGAATCAATGATCACCACGATCACCATGTTATTCTTTACCTAAGAGTGCAGAGGTACCCCTATAGGTGAGGCAAAGATACATTTGTATTCTTCCACCATCTTGTCCACCCACTTCTACTATGTAGATAAACCCTTGTAGAGGCCTTGGTAGTTGTAGTGAGATTCTATTCACCTTTCAATCTAACTATGAAGAGAAAACATAATCGTCTATAAGAGATTATATTCCTTCACTGCTTACCCATGGTTATAAATATTGCAGTAGTGAGGGATACTTATGGTATCCTCTAGAGATGACCTACCAAAGTAACAATGAAACTTCTAGACCTAGAATGATAAACACCATGACACTTCCACATACATGCTTTTTCTAAGAGAACATTTTTTATGCAAGGAAACATCATACAATACCTAATATTTGAAGGGCTTAGTGAAATAGTGTAAGTGACATTGATGACATACACACATGTCTTGTCCTTAGCTCAACCAACATATAGAGTATGGCTAGGAGTGTGACATCGTTGATAACATCAACTTCTTGATGACCTTCACTAATATCAGGTTATTTTGGTTGCCATTGTCAATAATTAAATATAACAAATTACCCTTCACCCACATATGTGAGTGTAAGAGGCTCTCACCTTCCTTAGACTCCCTTAGTTCCTCTATCTAGAACTTTGCGATAATGATGATCATGATTAATTTCATGTCAATGATCTATTTTCTATCGTACGACCCAAAATTAGAGTCCAAACCACAATAAAATTTTGAGGATTTAAACATAACCACCAATGATTGCTTGGAACAACCTCCATCAATGTTGTGCTAAGGGATTTTATGGATCCCCCAATATTTTCTAGCATTCTTCTTTGAATTTCCTTTACTTTTCTTTGCATGCAACTTGTATTGGTTGTTTAGGTTGCTATTCCTTACTTTGAAATCTGTTCTACTTGTTAGAGACACCTTTACCATTATTTTGTTGTGCCTGATTTGTAGAACATAATTCTCTCTTACCTTTATAGTAAAATAGTTGGTTGATCTTAACAACATATTGGTAAGCGAGTATGAATGAAGAGATGTCCATAATATACAATTATGTTTGGATGCAATTGTGTAGGCCATTGTAGTATTTTATAACCAAGTGCCACTTGGATTTCTTGATTATACCTAGCTTTGAAAGCAATGTATGGAAGGTATTTGTGTACTCCAGTAGCACTTGGTATTTTTCCAGGCACAAAGTGGTCCATGTCATGTATTGGTAATCATAGTTTCCAATAGGGTAGAATTCCTCCTCAAGGGCATTGAAAAAATCCACCCAATTGGTTCCATCTCAAATGCTTCAAATTCATCTTCGACATGTTGCACATAGTAAGTGTCCTACCAATATTTGACATGGGGAAGGTGTTGAAGGAGAGTGAAGGTGATCTTGTCATTGTTTGAATTTTTTTGAAGAGAGTAATAATCTTGTAGTATACTTAACCATTTCTTCAAAGCATCTGCATCTATCTTGATTTCAAAAAAAGGAATGTCAAAGTTAACTTGTACCTGAATGGCATTGTACCTCTAAAGTGATTCCTTACTGAATGTATCTCCATCACTATTGGTAGTCATAAAAATATTTGAGTGAGTCATAAAAGTATTTGAGTGAAACTATATATTATCTTATTCCTTTGTCGCATGAGGGTTTTCTCAATCAACATCTTGATAGGATCTCTTGATTTTGGTAAGATAGTTATTTTAGATCCATCACAATTGTTTTTAGACCAAACCAATGTGGTCTATCATTTCCTGAAGATGGACCGCATTGGTTTGGTCGAAAACATCAATCTAAAGCAAATGTGATAGATCCATAATAACTCTGTTACCAAAACTTTGATCTTAGAAGTTCAACATCTTTTAATTTTCCATGGGAAGCTACTTGGGTTGATAAGGGAAGTTTTCACCAATATTGTTTAGTTTGAGGTTCAACTCCCCATACCATTACCTCATTGGGGATATGCATAGATAAAAAACCAAGAGTAGATTACGCATGTATCATTCATAGTTCTTGATACCCAACTTTGAACACAAGGTATGGAATATCTTAGTGTCCTTGAATACTACCTAGTCTTTCTCTTGGCACAAACTTGCCCATCTTTTTTATCGGTCATCATAGTTTCCAACATGGTAAAATTGTTCCTTAAGGACATCAACAAAAATCTAGCAAAGTGGGTTCTGTCCCAAAAAGGTTAGATTCATTTTTGGTATGTTGCACATATTGAGTGTCCCACCAATATTTGACACGGGGAAGGGACTTAAGGAGGGAAAATGTGATCTTCTCATTGTTGGAAAAAATGAATAGTGTAATAACTCTCTATCACATTTAACCATTTCTTTAAAGCATCTATGTATCTCTTTCCTTCAAACAAATGAATCCAAAACTTAACTTGTAATTTGAAGTGCATTATACCTCTAAAATGATTGCTTGTTGAAGGTGCCTCCATTGCTATTTAGAGTCATAAAAGGATTTGGGTGAAATATCCATCATCTTGTTTGTTTTCCACATGAGGTCTTTCTTGAGAAACATCCTGATAGGATATGCTACTCCATTGCCTTTTGTTTCATCCACTATGGAGGAGGATTGGGTATGTGAGGGAAGTCTTCACCATGCTTGTCTAGTTCAAGGTCCAATTCTTTGTACCCTAACCTCATTGAGGACATGCACACAAAATAATAAAGGTCATATTGATATAAAATAATTGATCTGGATTATGTTGACAATAAAATGAAGATAACAATAATATGCATAATAACACAAAGACATAGCAACGATCACGATACTAAAGTGAGGCCCAAACTTTATTAATGAATGAAGTATTGAAAGCGCTACAATATGCAAAGAAATACAAACTGACTAGAATGGTGGTAGCCTATCTCTATGAAGAGATGTGGCAACTATGCTCATTCAAAAAAAGTCCATCACAAGACACTAAAACTCATTTTTTAACATCAACTCTAAAACCCTAAGAGGTGAAAACCTCAACGCTAGAAGATGAGTTGGAAAAAGGAATGTGAGCCTCAAGGAACCTAGTAACACATCAAATTTTGGGGGTGTAACTTTCAAATATGAACTCTGTTTGGGGCTTTTTCTTGGGCTCTCATAAAGATTATTCTGAACTGTACATGTTTGGTTGATTTAGCCATCAAGGATTCTTAGGTCATTTTGATTGGCAAAAATACATGAAAAGTGTTTAAAAAACGCTGCACAAAAATTGTGAACTTGCAAAATTGTTGTAAAACTAACAAGATGTAGGACCATTTCTATATCAGTGGTAAAATTCAATGATGACCTATGTCCACTTAGATCATTTGAAAATTTTGATTTTAACATTATCAAAACTTAATAAGTTATACATAAGAAATAAGGCAAAAACATGTAGATACGTAAAATTTAAAACTCATAATCAACGGGTAAGAACCACCAAGAATATAAGAAGAAAGAATTCAAAGAGAAAATATTACCCCAAAGTAAAAAATTACTATGCTTTGGGAAACCAAACTTCTTCCCTTAAAATAATAAAAGGGAACCCACAGTTCTCATGAGGAAAGAATTCAAAGAGAAAATATTACCCCAAAGTAAAAAATCACTATGCTTTGGGAAACCAAACTTCTTCCCTTAAAATAATCAAAGGGAACCCACAATTCTCATGGTAATACTTAGTTATGTAATGGAATATATGAGATTCGGTAAAAGGCGTAATTGCCTAGTCCCTATGACACAATGAAAAGATGAAACAATGCAATGCATTATGGACCTCATTATCATAGTTAATGCCAATATGAAAAAAAAAAAATTGGTATTTATTGGTCATAATCATGCTAATAAAAGGGATATATATATTAATATTCTTAGTTCTAGCACCAAAAAGTTCCAATAAATCTCATTCATAGAATCCCTTATGATTTTTCGGAACTATCATTTCTTTTATAAATTATTAAGCTTTTGATGTTTGTATGTTATAATTAAACTTGTTGATATGTTGTTTATGAATAATGATTTGATTGTATTGGAATTTGTTTCCTTCGATAAGGGATTCATTTCAAATTATTTTCGATACTTTTTTCCCATGTATGCAAATTTATTTTGGACATATTGTATGTGCATATTGTATGTGTATACCACGTTGAAATAATTTTATAAGAAATTTATTTCATATATATATACATAAGAGCATCTGTTTTATTTATGCATTCATTTAAAAACATATATTTTTGTACTAAAAACTTGAGTACATCTGGGAGAAAAATGCAAAAATATGTTTCATAAATGAATATATAAATAAAACACAAGTTTGATAAATTAGAATTTATCCTTATATATATAAATAAACATTTTCTAAGATTAATTTTAATTTATTAGAGTTTAATTTTTATTATATATATATATATATATATATATATATAATATTTTCAAGGATTAATTTTAATCTATTAGAGTTTGTTTTTTTTGTTTGTATTCATTTATGAAATATATATTTTTTACTACTAACCTTAATACATCATAGAGGGAACTATCACATAGATAAATGTTTTGAAAAGAGGTTAGATGGTTAACATACTCGTGACCTTATCATAATTTAAGGATTGGACATTTGTTTAATTTCTCAATCCTAAATAACATGCAAGATTAGATTATTAGTATAGTTGTTGACCTTGATGAAAGTAAGGGGAAAACATTTTATAAATCTGATCATTTATGGCATTTTAAGAGCTTAGATTATTAGTATAGTTGTTGACCTTGATGAAAGCAAGGGGGAAACATTTTATAAATCTTATCATTTATGGCATTTTAAGAGCTGATTAAAATTATTAGTATAGTTCTTAACCTTGATGAAAGCAAAGGGGAAACATTCTATAAATCTTATCATTTATGGCATTCTAAGAGCTGATTGTGACTTTCTAAGAGTTGATTAGGGATTTGTGCCTATAAAAGGACCTAGTGCTAGATTATTATTATGGAGGCTAACCATAAGATACTCATAAACATTCTTTTGAGTAATATCTCAATGCTTTCACATGACTGCACTACCCTTATTTTAACCATTTTGATGTATTAGATTTGATTATATATAAATTATAAATAAATCTCAATGCTTTCACATGATTGCACTATCCTTATTTTAACCATTTTGATGTATTAGATTGGATTATATATAAATTATAAATAAATGTTTATATAATGATGAGAATCAAGCCATATGACTTTAAATAAATGACTTTATGAGTATAAAATGATGTAAATTTGTTTTATGGATGCCTAGTGTAGAGCTCAAGGCTAATGCAATAAGTGAATGGATGAAATGCAATTGTCGTAAATATGATTTCCATGCAGTACCATGTGGTAGACCTTTTGTGGTGCTAAAGATATGTAACTTTATTTTGTTGAAAATTAATATAAAGTTCCAAGATGGTTCTAGAGTTCACCAGAGGGGCTATGAATCCACTAGAGGGGAAGAGGAAAGGGGGGCCAAGGGGGTAGTGATCCAAAATGGATCATTCCATAACTTGACATCTATTTTGGTACTTTATGGGTGGAAAAATTGCAACTATTGGCTTAAAGGTCCCATTTTAGGGGTAGGTCTTACTTTTGTGATTTAGGGCGTAGAACCTTCTAGAGCTTGTTTGAGGCCTTAAATGACCATTTTTGGTGTCAAAATTTTATGAACAAATTTTGTAGCCTCTTGACTCTGTTTTACATAATAAGATCTTCCAACAACATAAAGATCAACTCAATTGGAGTTAATATGAGGAATTTATGTCTCCCATAATTTGATCCATCCAATTGACCACCATGGTAGCAAGTGGATGCCATGTCAACTCCCACTACTTGTACATGTGGAGCTAGCCATTTGTGGAATTTCAAGAATATTATAGAGGGTCCAAAACCCTAACGCTAACTAGAGATTAAGGCATGCAAAAATCCTAACCCTAACCTTAGATGACTATCAAACCATGTTAAATATTGATTCGCTAGGAAAGGAAGGGGTTCCATTCTTATTGTATTGTTTGTTGTTCCATATTTGAGTAGAGAATCTAGGAGTGGGATATTTGAGAAAAATAGAGGAAGTAGAAGATCTTGAAGCAACCATAATAGCCACAATGTCAGTGGAAACTGCATAGTGAGTGCCCCTTTATTTGTATATGCATTACATAATTGAGATGAAAATAGCAGAGCATGGGGTGCTTCATCTTCTAGCTAGTTTTTCTTGTATTGTGTTTTCCCAAGGTACATATTGTGTTCATTGTGTGAATGGTGTGTTATTTGCTTAGCTTATTTCATTTCAATTTTAGTTTACTTTAGTATTTCATGTGTTGAGCTAGTAGCATCAAATTTGAATCTTAAGTAAAACACTGCATAATAATATATGGAAAAAACTTGTAATATCTATTGGGACGAACTATTCAGACATAATATCCATTGTAGTTTACAGATCAAGCAGAATATAATCCCTTATTATGTAAGAATTCATACCTTTTAGTCATGTGCTTTATTTAAATCTTATCCACCATATTTGCTTAGAAGCCAATCTTTGAATGCCAGTGGTAGTAAGTTGGTCAGGAAGTCTACCTTACATAACTATGGAGGCATAGGGGATGGGTACAATCATCACGGGGAAGTGTAAAGGCCACCCATCTTCATGGAAATTCATTTCACCTCCATTCTCATGCATATTATTTCCATTCTCTTTTCGTCCACTTACTCACCTTTTAATATTCTCATGTTCAAGCACCATGGAAGTTCTAAAAGTTGCAACTCACATGTTTTAGAATGTTATACAAACCTAAAAATGACCAAACTAGCTATGAGAGAGTAGTTCATTGACTTGGAAGAGAGATGAATGGTTATAGAGAAGTATAAATTACTTAATGATATTCCCACATAATGGAAAAATTATAAAGAAGTATAAATTACTTGATGATATTCCCACATAATGGAAAAATCCCAGTTCGATAATAATGCCATTCATTTATAAATGTTGTCATACCAAATTACTCAATGGTATTTCCCACAAAACAGAAAAATCCCAATTTTAAAAAGAAATTAAGGATGTTTAAACCCTCTTTTCCCTTCCTCATATCCCAATATGACCAAATGACTATATGATTTTCCTCATAGGAGGTCATAGGTTCAAATCTAGAGGGGTAGGGTATGTACACCTTTGTAGACTTTAGTAATTAAATCGTTGTGCAGAGGGAGGTCCATTGTCCCACAAACAAGGGTGTCCCATACACCAAATTGGTGTCTAGTTTTTTTTTTTTAATGGTGGTCCATCGTTTGTTAGAGGGCTGGTCAATCAGAGAAATGCCAACGCCTGCTATTCCAGGTAGAGAATCAAGGTATGGCAAGAAATACAATCATTACAATAGGGGCTCAACAAGAGTAGCATACCACTTACACGAATTAAACTTGGATGGGGAGGGAAACAATCATTCCTCCCAACCACCCAAACTACAACCAATAGAGAAATTGGTGTCTATAAAACAAAGAAAACTATCAAATTGATGTTGAAATCAAATTAGTGTCTCCTCCCAATATGTAATGACATCAAAACTAAAACAAATTACTACTATTTTATTTTCAAACAAAGAAAATAAAATTTTGAACATAAAAAGTGCACTTAATTTAATCACAATGAGAAAGAGAAAACCTTTGCGTTTTTACACTTCCTTATAAGGCTTTCCCAAAGAATCATCTTACTAGAAGTTTGGAAAGTGCCGAGAATAACTCACCCAAAACAGTAATCAAGTGTAGGATAAGTGAAGGAGAACGATTAAGTTCTCATAATGAGTTTTAAATAAGGTTTTGTTGAGTTTGCAAAAACACTATGGATGTGCCTAGTGGCAAAAAGACTCAGGTAAGTCAATTAACAATACAAAGTAATTCTAAATCAATAATTTTTAAATATTTGTAACTGTTCCAAAATTATGTAGTGAAATTTCTTTAATATATTTGGGTATTTTTGAATGAAGTGATTAAAAAAATGGATAAATTTAATTTTTTTTTGGTAAGTTTATATTTTGAATGAGATAAAATTTATTTTAATTTATTGTTTTTTAAAATTGTAAAATTTTGATAATTTGAATTAAAAATTCATAAAGTTTTATAATAAAAATTAATAAAATATAATTATAATATTTTATTTAATATTATTATTATTTTCATAGAAAAATACATATTATTGATATTCTTGAAGAACTAAATAGTATATTGATAAACTTAATCTTTTATAAAAGACTATTATAAAAAAAAACAGGAACTATTGCTTTCTTCTAAGCATTCACAAAATTTTATAAAAAAACTATAAGTTCTGGAAATAGTCATTACAACATTTCATAAAATTCTTATTAAATAAAAAAAATAAATTTATCCATATTTAATTTAATCATATTAAAATGATGTAATAAAAAATTAAAAATTTATATAAAAATGAATAAATATAAAATGCACATATAAGTCCTAATATTTTCAAAATTAGGTAAGCACACAAATCCCTTCAAAAGGGCCTTCTAATATGCTGTGCTTCCTAAGTTTGGAAGTACTACTTAACCGTGCTTATTATTTCTCACACTAAAAAGGCAAAACATGTAAAAAAAAAAATATTCCATATACACACATGAAAAAAGAAAATATTCCACATACACACATACATGAAATACACACATACATGAAAGGAAATGATCATGTTCTTACCTAATATATTATATCTTTAATAAATATGTTTTTTTAATTTTTTTTAAAATTTAATCATCATTCACCTTTTATTTAAATATTATAGAAGAAATATTTCACCCAAAATTCCTTAAATTAAAAGAATCGTAATGAAAACTTATCTCCTCCTACATTTAAAAAAAATTAAAATTCATAATAATAATGGCCAAATTAAAAATATATATTTATATATGAAGAAAGATTTTTCATAATCCATTCTAATGTTTACTTTCAAACCAAATGCCATTCTATTTGACTTTCAAACCAAATGCCATTTTATTTGATGAAACATACAATGTTAATGAATCTCAGTACATAATCAATGTTGAATTAGGAATTCAAAATTTTATTAGATATAATAAAATTACTACATAGTCAATTGAGTTTAGTTTAAGTGGTTGTGGAATGGAGTGTTATCCTCCTTATTTAAGAATGATATGATGAGCTCCTAATAAACATATTATTGTATTGATTTTCATACCATCATTGAAATGAGAAAAAATATTAAAACATTTTTAATCAAGTTAAAAAATTGGAAAAAATCACCTCATAATAAATCATAATCATAATATATTCAAAACTTAAATACAAAATCTAAAAAAGTACACATAAAATACAAATAAATAACCAAACTTTAAATGAAAAGCATGTTGTAAATATGGATAAAAAATATGATTATTTATAATATAGTTAATAATAACCATATTAAGTATAATCATTTATATAATTTATGTAATTTCTTATTAGGATAACAATCAAATAACCAAACTTTAAATGAAAATCATGTTGTAAATATGAATAAAAAATATGATAATCTATAATATAGTTAATAATAACCATATTAAGTATAACCATTTATGTAATTTCTTATTGGAATTTTTTATTTATAAATTTTGATTTATTAATTAAATGTATTATTTGTTGTAATTTTTTCATTCTTTTTAAATCGAATTATATATTTTTATAAATATATGTTTGAAATTTATATTGGTAATTAAAATGTTATAATTTTTTCCGTCTTATTAATATTGATATGTTTATTCATGTGAATATATATTTTTATTACATTAAGTTTCAATTTTTTATTGATAATTGAAGGATATTATTTGTCCGAACTTTTTCAATGCCCCATAATATGTATCAAATTTATATTGGTAATTGAAGGATAATGTTTGTCATAAATTTTTAATTGCAATATTATTGTGTATGCTTTGGGATAAATTTCATCAGTGCCTTTGGTGGTACCATCATTGTTGTTAGGTATAGCTTTTGCATGCCAATAGCAAATTAGTCAAAGGATCTATCAAGTGAGGGATGCCATTATGTCCCCCTTGCAACAATTTTTCCAAATTTTATGCCCAATTAGGGTAGGGCCAACAAGGCTAATTCAATGTTAAAATGACATGACTAATTGTGACAAACACAAAAAAGCGAATGCCTAAAATTCAAGTGAAACTATTCATCACCCTAACTAGATCCAAACTCCATAGTATAATCATCTCTCTCTTTCTCTCTCTCTCACACACATTTTTTTTTTCTTTAAAAGAGTTATACATTTCATTGAGTTGAAATAAAAAAAACATAATATTAATATGTAGATACATAAAACATTGAGAGAGAGACTATGTTTTTCTCAACTCAAGAGGAAAACAAAAAGCACAAAATATAACCAATCCAATAAATACATAGTATTTTCCATTACATTTATTCTGCAGAGTAAGAAATTACTAGGTTACAGAGAAAATAAGAAACTCTAGTAATGTATTCTCTAGTTATGGATAATGATGATTCCCTTTGTTCCATAATATAAAATCTACAATATCATTATATAATTCTTGTATTAATTGTGTTCCTTTCTACATGGTCACAATTGGACATCAAAACTATTAAATTTGTCAAACATGATTGGCACATAAACTTTAATTCATAGAGAAGTCATCAGATGAAGGTGGTAAAATGGTGTTCCTATAGGATATCACCATCCTTAATTTCCCTCCAGTGCAATACATATACATACACACATACATGCATCCACATGTATATGTGTTTTTGTGTGTTTGTACATGCATACATATACCTATATATACATATTTTTGTATGCAAATGCGTATATACATATGCATTTATTTATGTTTTCATGCATGTCTATATGGACACACACACACACACACACATGTATGTATCCATGCATGTTGATACATTGATCTAGATTTATGTGAGAAATGAAATGAAAGAGAATATATAGAACCGCATACACAAATATACTGTAGGGATTACAGTGATACAGTAAAGTCAAATTCTATTAATTGAATGAAACATAACATACTGTAAACTAAAAGCATTTATAATGGTGGGAGATTTATCTCTGAGAAGAGATATGGTGGCTATGCTCATTCATGAGAAGCTGATTACAAAAGGAGGCCGAAGGGAATTTTTATCATAAGCATGAAAGGAAAACCCTAAACATCCAAAAACCTAACCCTAGGAGATGAACTGTAAAAAACTTTGTGGGCCTCAAGGTGGTTAGTTGATGTGTCGACTTCCCGAGGGTATAACTTTTGCGTATGATATCTGTTTATGGTGCTCGGTAGCCCATTGTAAAGTTCTAGTTGATAAGTAAACATTTTTCCCATCTAGACTTGCTTTTTCCCACAACTTGAATCTAGCGTCGCCAAAAAACGTCGTTTAGGGCCCCAAAAAAACCTGGAAGTTTTGGGCCCAAAAAACCATTAAAAAACTACCAAACTAGAAACGTTGTTTTGAGCTAATGGAATAGGTGGGTGGCCACCGATATCCATTTGGATTATTCCTCCACCATTAGTAAGCAATTATATCCATTGCATTAATTTCTCACATCAGATGGGGAAAATTCTGCCGAATTTGACTCCTGGCGAGCCACTTTCCTTGGTGGAGAAACTGCCCTACTTTAACAACCTGATAGAGTTGAACATGCCATTGGAGGGTACCCTTTTCTTTTGTATCCATGATATGATCAACTGTATCATGCTCCAAATAGTCAGGGTTGAGTTTTGACGGTGTCAACTACTCTTCCACCTATGAGGTGTCCAACAACAATGAGAAATATGGGTGAAGTAGCTCCACATTAAATACTGGGTGTAGGACAAGAAAGGGAGGAATGCTTAATTCGAAGGAATTCTCACCAACTACCTTGGTGATGGTGTATGGTCCATATCGAAGTGGATGAAGCTTGCAATGAGGTCCCATGAGCTTCTCTTTTTGCAAATGCAACCAAACCTTATCACCCACCTAAAATTTGTGTGGAACTTGATGTTGGTCATGTCACTACTTGTACTTGGAATTGGATTTCTCCATAATGTATTGGACATGCTGATAGATGTGTTGAATTCATTCAATAAATCGAGTGGCCTTATCCACCTTAGTGTGAGTGAGCATGGGTAGATTCCTCTTGTGTTGAGGAAATGGGTAGAGATACATCAATTGGGGATAATGGTTGGAATCCCAAGCACACCCGGAAAGGGTTGTGTCTAGTAGAGTTGTGAAGGGATCTGTTGTATCTATGTTGAATATATGGAAGACTCTCATCCCGAGGGATGTTTAGAATTATACATCCTCAAAATATGCACAATCATCCTATTGACCACCTCTATCTGTCCATCAATTTGGGGGTGGAAGGAAGTTGATTTGGTGAGTTTGGTGTCCATTAGTGACCATAGGATAGACCAGAATGTGCTCAAGAATATACTATCCCGATCTGAAATGATAGTTTGTGGTAGCTAGAAATGAACCTAAACATGTTCGAAGAAGAGCTTAGCAGTGGCTTCGGCGGTGATGCTCTTCTTGCATGCTATTGGAATGGCCATCTTAGAGAAATGATCCACGACCAAAAACACATAGCCATTACGATGCTTTGTTGAGGGTAGTACTAACATGTATTCCATGGAGATGGAATCCCAAGGCCCATTGGGAGTAGGAAAAGGGGTGTACAACCCTTTCTTCTTAATGGCATGTTTTGTGATGGCACAAACAGTGCATGATTTGATATACCCACCGACGTCTTTTCAAATCTTCGACCAATAAAAATACTTTTGCAATAATGCTACAGTATTTTCTATGCCAAAGTGGCCTACCACCTCACTGTAATCCTCTTCCCAAATCAACTTTGCATGCTCGCTTGAAAGAACACATTGATGGCCCAGATGGTATAACAGTCATTCCTGGAGATGAATGTATACCACTAGTGTGCCCGCACATAATTCTTGATAGGTGGAAGCAAAATTGGGATAATTGTCATATAGTTGAGACCACCTAAAGGTCTCATGGCCACAATAATTGAGCACCATAGTCATAACTTCCCAGGGCATAACGTTTGCATACGATCTCTATTTAGGGAGCTTGGTAGCCTGTTGGAAAGTTCTAGTGAGGAAGTACACATTTCTACCATATATATTTCCTTCGGCTATGTATAGGTCATGGTGTCACCAAAAAACATTGTTTAGGGCCTCAAAACAACCCTAGAAGTTTTGGGCTTGAAAATCTGTAAAAAAACTGCCAAACTAGAAATAATGTTTTGAGATAGTGGAATAGGGGGGTGGTCACCGCTATCCATCTGGATAATACATACATACATATATACATATCTATACATGGTGGATAAAAATAAGTGGTTGGATTAGAGGATAAAGGTTAGAGTAGATTTGGTGGACCATAATGAGGGCCTTTTTGAAGGTGAGCAAATATTTGTGTCCTTGTTTGTGGGAGGTAATTGTTTTAGGGTAATGAAAAAATGATTGAGCTTTGTACCTTCCAAGTTAGATCTAGATGGAGCTTTGGTTGAAGAACTAGGGTAGTTGGGGCTGTCATCGACTTACAAATTTGATAGGTTTCATTTGCTGGTGGTAGTTGATGCGAATGTTTGTTGGAAGCATAACTGAGATATGTCTTGGAGGAGGTTTCGAAGGATCATTATAGTATCCAAGACCATGAATCAAATTGGTGGGGTATTGGTTTTTGGGGGAGAGAACTAAACCTTAAAACCCTAAGTGATGTAAGGGGGTCCCATGGGAGATGACAAGGGTAGTTCTATAGCTTAGAAAGTGAAGAAAGCATAGAAGGTGGTGAAATGAAGAACATTTAGGGTAAGGATGGTTTTGGGTGAAGATATTGGGGTAGAGTATCCATTGGATATTTTAGGAAAGGATTTGATTGTAAATTTCATGGCCATTAGATTGGGGATTAGAATTTTAATCACTGGATTCATAAATGTTGGGTTTTATTGATATGGTGTGGGAATGTCTTTCACATTCTTACCAAAGGATTGCGGGTTTCATTTTTTGCTTGGAGGAAGACTTCAAGATGTTTTTGACAGGAAGATGGTTTTGGGGGATGATGTACCTATCACTTAATACATGGTTGATGTGTTTTGATCCAAATATGGAGGTGAAAAAATGCATCTAGTTGGGTCAAACTCCCAATTTTTCCTTTGGAGTTATGGTGCAAAAAATGTTTGAAGGTGATTGAGGATGTATTACGGAGAACCTTGGATATATAAATATTTTTTAATAAGAAAAAAGGTAGAGCCTTACTATTAAACTTTTGTCAAATAAAATATTACATGAGAAGCATGATTCTTCTTAGTCTGTTCATAATAACAAATAGAAACTAGGACCCTTTCTGGGCCAGGACTGAAGGAAGACCAAAAAAGGACCTTGTGACTGACCAAAATGCAAGAGATCCAAAGTTTTTGGTAAAATTTAGAAATTACAGAGCTTGAAATTAAACATACTAGAAAGATAACCAGAGTTAGAGCAGTAAAGACAACTAAGACATGTCAGACAGATCGAAAAAACCTGTTCAGTATGTTGACATAGGAGTATCATCGGTGATGATAATAGGCAGGTTTGGGGTGCTACCATGAGGGTCCCTGGAGACTGTTGCTTGAGCATCCAAAACCTGAGTATCCTTGAAGCCTGTAGCCTGTGTAACCAAAGAAGAATTGCATGCCTTTGCTTTCAGGTGATCCTCCATAGTGCTAATTTTGATTTCCATAATACGGTGAATACGCTTAATCTCTGTTCCCAAAGCGCAGCCTTCATCAAGAGTGGAGACAAAGTCATGGTTATCCTTGAGAAAGGTCACCATAAGGCCACACATTATGGAATGCAGAGCTATAGAAATCTCATAGTGCTCCACCAAGTTTTTAATATTACCTAGATTTTGTATCCATGGATCCAGAGGGTTGAAGGGCACCTCATATTGCCTGTCATCCAGGTGGACACCATCCGAAGGGTGATAGGGAGTTGGCTCAGAAAGATTCCTCTTTCCCTTCCTGGAGATTGTGTGGTCTTGCAGACTATCAGAAGGTCCTTGACCCAACAAGGAATTGCCTGTCTCAGAGCGTTGAATGAACTGGATTCCTAGCCTGCCTGCTAATTTGGAAAGGTTACTATCTAAGATGTGGACATTATTATGTAGATCTTGGAGCACCCCTTTAACGCGGATAAGCGAAAAATGGTCCGCATCCTTGGCCATTAGAGTTTTCCCTAGCATAATTTTATTGGTATAGAAATCCACCAGAGTGTGTTCGAAAAGAGCTATTCTGCCTCTTGTAGAACCCGGGTCTGGCTCCCAGAAATTAAGCTTGAACGAGGAGGGCTTAGTTACAGGGTTAGTAGACTTACTCCATAGTATTTCCTCAGAGCTTTCAGTGATACGTCTGATATCTAGCGGAATGATAAAAGCATAAGCTCTGGCGGCGTCTGCAGCTTTCAGCTGGTTCATTGTGGGTGTTTGATTCAACGGACTAGTAGCCATGCAATGCCTGTGACACACCATTTCCAAATCACAAGGAATACTTTGGATGTCCAGAAAGGAAGCAGAATTGTTTCGCACTTCGCAATCAGGAGAAAAGTAGAAGACATGCTTCACTGAATAAATGAAGTAATCTGCCATGATTTCTCTGAGATAAGCATATGTCATACTACAGGACTTGTTGATGAAGGAATATTTTATGCTGATCAGGTGAAGTCGATAAAATCTACCCACATGCAATTCCATAACAAAGATAAGAAAACTATCGATCAATCATAGCTCATCCTGGTTCCATAGCTCACTTGTTAGGATTTGCATGAGTCTGGTACACTGAAGAAAGGCCAAGAACCGTGTAAAGACCCTAAATGGTTTTTGAAGGGACTAAATCCGTGAAAGATCTTTGATGGGCCTCATGATCTCCCACTGCGGACGCCATCTATAGACCAGCTTGGTGTGTGTCAAAATGAAGTTGATCGTCCACCACTATTCGATAAGACGTATTGAAACAGATGTCATTCTTGTGATTAGTGCCATGCACTGTAATGATCTCTTTTTTGATCTGGGTACCCAAGTTGGCGAGATTGTCAGCAGCTTTGTTGGCATTCCTACGCACATGGAGGGGTATCAATGTGGAAAAATTACCAGCTAACGTGGCCAAAAGTTTAAGATTGTCCTCCAACCTCCATCAATTGCCTAACTTGCGGGTGTCGTAACCATGGATTATTTTCTTCAAGATGTTGATTAATATCAACGAGTCCCCCTCCACCATAAGCCAAGGAATATTGTGGGTTGCAGCAATTTCAAACCGTGGGTGAGAGCAGCGAGTTCTGCCGCATTGTTACTGGTTATGCCGATGTAACCTGTGAACGTGCTTAGGAATTTTCCCCGGCTATTTCTGAGAAGACCACCATAGCCCGAGTGCCCGTGGTTGCCTTTAGACGCCCTGTCAAAATTGAGCTTAATAAAATTGGTCAAGGGAGTGTGCCAAGAATTAGGACTTTGCAGTTTGGTACTAGAGAGAATTGGAGGGATTCTGTCTATAATTCCCAAACCCTAGGCTTGCAGAATGTGACTTTCCGGATATTCTAGAGGTAGGTCCTATTCTGACCAATCTTGGGTATGAATAGTTTCAGTGATGCTATATTTTATGCGATTCCATATATCCTCCATCGGCATAATGGTAGCTTGAAAGACACGTCTATTCCTTTCTTTCCAGATCTCCTAAAGCAGGAAGCTGGGAAAGAGTTTCCAAATTCGATCAAGCAAAGAGTTTTTGAAATGAAAGGATTTCCAATTCAAAAATGTATTATTAATTCTACCTCTGTCTCTTCTTGAAGTCTGAAAAAGTACAACACCCCTATCCCACAAACAATTTGTGAAGGCACAGGTACTGAAGGGATGTTCAATATTCTCCTCATCCCGCTGACAAAGGTGACAAAATGAAGGGCCTATGAATCCCTTTTTGATTAAGTTGTACCAAGTAAGGGTTTTCATTTTGAGCAAGAGCCAGAGAAAGTTGGCAATATTAGGCCACAACTTATCTTTCCAAACGACCTTCTAGATAGGTTCTTCCTGCAGATGCTGAAAATTGGCTTGAGTATGGTACCCTTCTTTAACCGTAAAATGCCTAGTCGAGGTATATCCCCAACGCAATTTGTCATCATCTAGGCTGATCTTGATTCTTTTGTTGCTTAAAATTTCAAATAGGATATTACCAATATTGTTTGTAGGAGGACTGGGCCAACTAAGAGGATGTTTTTCAGTTTCTCCAGTTGGTATTTCCTTCCTATTCCTTCTAGTAATGATAGACATGGTGCCAACCAATCTGTTCCAAATTGTTTTGGAGATCTAGATTAGGAAGAATGCTTTGAAGTTTGCAAGATTGTTTCCAAGAGTCATCCCAGAAAAGAGCATGTTTTCCATTTTTAATTTCCCAAAAGTTGTGCTTCTGGATAAGGTAACGATTGGTACAAGCCATATTCCAGACCGTAGAGCCTTTTATTTATGTATTGAATTGAATTAGATCCAGAGGATGCCAAGAGTGACTATACTTAGCCTTCCAGAGAAGAGCCCAAGGTTCCTTGTTGTGAGTTAGCCAATTCCACCAAATTTTAGCACCCAGGACTTGATTGAGTGTATCAGGGTCACGAAGACCAAGACCCCCTCTAATCTTAGGTAAACAAACTTCCTCCCACTTGACTAGAGCCCACTTTCATTGTTGCAAATTGCTACCCCAGAGAAAATTTATTTGGAGGTTTCGAATACGTTTGATGATACTTTTAGGTGCCTCAAGAACAAAGAAAAGATACAGAGGCATGGCTTGAAGGATAGACTGGACCAGGGTAATACGACTAGCCAGGTTAAGGGATCTAAATGTCCAACTGGCTAAACGATTACTGAGACTAGTTAGGAGGTCTTCCCAATTAGCTTGTCTGAGCGGTTTGTCCATGAGCGGGGAACCTAGATACTTTGAAGGGAGAGTATGAATTGAGAGCCCAAGATAGAGAGAGATGCGACGTTGGATGAGATGATTAGTGTTGAAGGAGAAAATATGGGATTTGTCAAGATTAATACAAGCACCATAGGATTTTTCAAAGGTTCTTAGGATAGTTCTAAAACTTTTGGCTTCTTTGTAGAAGGGATAACCCATAAGCAGGGTATCGTCAACAAACTGTTGATGAGAATAGAGAGGGGCAGCAGGGTGGACCTTGAGGCCCTTTAGAGTACTAGAAATAATTTCTTCTTTGATAGTTCTTCCTAAGTCTTCGGACATAAGAATTTAGAGAAAGGGGGAGAGGGGGTCACCTTGTTTGATACCCCGGGAGGGAGTAAAGGGTTCTGAGGGTTTCAAATTCACCAAGATTGAAAAGAAGGTTGAAGAGAGAAGGGAAAGGATCCAGTCGATAAGATTTTGACAGAAACCAAAATCCCGAAGAACGCTGGAAATGTAGGACTAGTTCAGTGTGTCAAAAGATATGGACATATCAATCTTAATAAGAATACAAGTTTTTTATTAGTCTTGAGAGAATGAATGACCTTGTGGGACAAAATAATTCCATCCAGAATTTGTCTACCTTCCACATACCCGGATTGGTATGAAGAGATGAGAAGGGGAAGAAGGGGTTTAAGATGATTAGCTAGGACTTTAGTAATGATTTTGTAAATGACGTTGCAAAGAGAAATGGGACGGAATTTTACAGGATTGGTTGGATTGGTACCTTTAGGTATAATGGTGATAAAAGTAGCATTGAAAGAAAAAAGAATACCTTGAGTTCACCGGGAATCTTCCACAATTTCAAGAACCTCATCTTTAATTAGTAAAACTATCCGGACCTGGGGATTTGCCTTTTTTCATCCCCACGATTGCTGTTTCAACTTCCTGCATGCTGATTGGCCACATCAATCCCACATTCTGCTCATGATTGAGCAGCCATGGGATGTTTATGGTAATATCACTCATAGCCTACTTTCTGTCTATGGGAGGTTCAGAGAGGAGATCCATGAAGTAAGTATTGAGATCCTTTTATATCTCCTGTTGTTCATAAATATGAGCACCATTGTTGGCTTTCAGCATGGTGATTTTGCTATGTTGTCATGTCTGAAGCATGGAATTGTGAAAGAATTTGGTCTTCCTTTCCCCTTCCTTTAACCAGTGAATTCTAGACTTCTTCTTCCAAAGAATATCCTCTTGATTGAGTCTTTCACTCAGATTGAGGCTGGGGATATACTCCTCCCTTATTTTAGCATCAGAGTATCGATTTAGGATAATGTCCTTCTGCAACAACTTCTTTTTTTCTTCAATATGATGCTTTTCCTCAAAGATATTACCAAAGGTGGTTTTATTCCAACTCTTAATTTTCTGTTTCAGATTTTTGAGCTTTTGCTGGAATTTATACATTAGAGTGCCTGTTGCAATAGAGGAGTCTCTCCACCAGTTTCCAATATTTTTTTTGAAATCAGGGTTGGTAAGCCAAAATTTCTCAAAACGGAAAGGTATGTTACGGAAGCCATTGTAATCAGAGATTTGAAGGCAGACAGGCCAATGATCAGATCCATTAGTCGAGAGAATGGTAGCAGTCCAAGTATCTTCTTGGATATAAAGGTTATTGGACAGAAGAAATATGTCGAGACAAGAGGCTATTTGATGATGATTGCCTCTTCTGTTGTTCCAGGTATGCAGACCATTTGAAGTGATCATGTCTATCATACCGGTCATCTCTAGAAAGGTACTGAAGGCAATACTGTCTTTGTCTAACTTTCTAATTCCACCTTTTTTCCCTCAAGTTTTGTGATCATATTAAAGTCCCCGCCCACAATCCAATTATTATTTAGATGAGAGTCCCTTATCCAATGTAGATGATTAAGGATGTCAAGTTTTTACTGAAGGATTTGAGGTCCATATATATTGGTAACGATTCCACGTTTGTTGGTACCCAAAAGATGATACGAAGCTGTGAGAGTTGTTATGGTTGCTTCAAAGTTGCTAAGACAAATATCATTAGGGTTCCATAGAATCGTAAGTCCTCCGGAGGCACCCAGATCATCCACAACAACTACCGATGAATATTTCCAGATTTTTTGAGCAATAACTTCCATAGTGGTAGTAGAGCACTTGGTTTCTTGTAAGAGTAGAATAGTAGGTTTTCCATTAAAATATTATTTTTAAGGAGACGATGCTTAGAGGAGCCATTTATACCTCTGATATTCCAGTTAGATTCATTTCAGAACATGAGGTAAAGAAGAGAAGAACTATGTTAGCTGATTGTAATGACCTGAGTCTCTCATAAGATTACCTAGCTCGTCCAGACATTGTTTGTTTGTACGCCGACCCTTATTTTTATCTTCTTGGGACTGTCTTTTGAGATCCTTTTTGCCGATAATTTTTATGCCTAGAACCGTGTCTTTTGATGTTGCTTTAGGAGTGGTGGTAAGGATAGTTCAAGCTTTGATAACCGCCTTTTTGAAGAGCTCTAACTGAGGTTCTGATATAGGAGTTTTAACTCTGTAAGCTTCCTCTAGTTATTTAAGATTGAGGTCCTCTAATTTCGAATCCTCCATTTCGTCTTGAGGGTCTTGCATGTCCTCATCTATAACAGGCTGACTGGCATGTTCAACTTGAACAGAGTTATTTCCTTGTACCTTATCTGTATTAGGTTGTTCCTCTAGATATTCTGGTAGGTTGTAAAACTGATTCTCTGTGCTTACAACCTTATGAATTACTGGAATTGTGGATTTCTTGTTGGTCCTTCTTCGGTTCACTGTCCTGCTAAAACCTTCGGCATCCTTAAGTTTAGAGAGGTATTTCTTGAGAGCAATTGAGTTTAAAGGACATTCATGAAATAAATGCCCATGTACATGACATTTCCTGCACCAGAAATGAATGTGTTCATAGTCAATAGTTTGGGTCCATTCAGTAACCTGGTATTCAAGATATATTGCTTCTGGGAGAGGTTGATAGATTATCATGTAGACACAGATTCTAGCAAAAACAATATATCTTCCATTTCAGGTAGTTTCTGATATCTTGACGAAGCGACCCAGAGTATTGCCTATACCTTCCATTGTAATAAGATCCCAGTATTCTTGTGGGAGAGAGAAGAGGGGTATCCAAACCAGAGCTTGGTTGAAATCCTACTTCTTTGGGTTGAAGTTTTCCTTCCAAGGTGTCATATAGAGGCATGCCGAATTAAAGAAGTATGTACCTCCTTCGAAAGCTGAGATATAGTCTTCAGAATGATTGAAAATAATAGTAAAGAACCCTTTAGAGCCCATCTTGAGATCGGAATGGCCCTTTGGGTTCCACTTGTGCTTGATCCAATTGACAAGCGCATGCTCAGATGACCATAGACCCATGAATTTGCAGGTTATAGCATGACCATGCATGAACTGAATATTTTCCGAGACCTGGGGAGAAATTATGGCATACCTTGGTATGAGGGTCACTTTTGGTATACATTTTCCTAATCCCTGTAGAGTTGGAGTTTCAATTGTTTCTGTATTTCCTGGCTTGTTGGATTGCGTCTCTTGGTTCTTGCTGTTGGAGCATTATGATTCAGTCAAACCCTTTCCTTTTTCATTCTTATCAAGATACCCCAATTGCATAGTCGAGGCTGGCACTTTTGCTTGTGCTTTGGAGGTCTGTCGCTGCCCATGTTGGTAAAATTATATGTTAATTAATTTTCAATATTAAATTGTCAACCCCGGGCTCGTAAGCTTCGAGGTACAAGCACTATATGTGCGGGGTTAGAGCTTAAACTAGTCTACAGATAGATGCAATAATCAAAACAAGAAAAATAGTATAGCTCAACACCTAAGGAAGAAGTCTCTTATTGAGTGACCATATCTCACGAGTTAAGTCATTAATCTATACATCGGTGAAAGCGCAAGAATTGAATTTGTCGTATGAAAAATCTATTGTAAAGAATATAAAATACAGAAATCAAACTAGATTACATAGTTCAAATTAACTTTAAAAAACTAATTACAAATTACAAATGCCAAACTAACTCTAAATTACAAATTAATTCAAATAACAACTATAAAATTTATTCTAATGTATAACTTTCTTATTCGAATCAAATAAAACAAACACATAATTTATCATCTAATTTGAAAATCAAATAAACATTGCAAATGAGATTCCTATTTTACTAAGCATAACAACCAAATTATTCTAACTTAATTAAGAGTAAAATTATACATATAAATTATTTTCTAACCTAATTTACAATAAAATTAAAGCACCTACTTTATCAAGGTTAAAAGAAAACACACACTATGAAAATATAAACATCTAAAACTAAAATTCTTTAAAATTTACACTCTTAAACTGCTAAACAAGAAAACTTTTAAATTTAACTTTTAAATAACCATATATTATATTATAATCACTAACTAAAATGATTAAACTACAAATACAAATTATAAACTAATTAATCTAAATTACAAAAAGATAAATGCTATCAATTAAATCACCATTAAACATATGAAAGCAAAACATATAAGAATTCTTATTAAAATAAAACTTGTGCAAATCCTTTACTCAAAAATAACCATATGAAAATCAATTGCGCACAGCTTAGTATGGACACTAAATTTATATTGAGCCATCATACGTTTGAATTTAGAATTCAACATGTACTCAAACCAACATTCAGACCTGCATTCAAACCTCAGACAATTAATTCGGAATATTATAAAAACAAAATTGCAAATAAGAGAAAACTACGATCCACAGGATTAATCTACATGCAACGATTTGATTCAGAGCATTTATCAAAATAGACAGAGCTCATTAAAATAGATCTACACTGTTGAATGGAATGAGATCTAATTTAAATATTATGAAATCTAAAACTTGCAATCTAATATAAATAAACAATAAACAAGAAATTTGATATAAACCTGCATTTCAACCTGTACTAAACAAATAACTCAAACTGTGTAAAATTCTAAAAATGAAATTGCAAAGGGAGGAAAAAGAAATACGATCCAGAGGATGGCCAGCCTGAGGATTCCACACACAAACTGTACACGAATTAGATCTCCGAAAACCAATTCTTTATTGAGAAGAAACCGAGTTACAAACTAATAAACTTGGTTTACAAACTCAATCCCAACACCCGTGCAATTACCAATTATTGTGTTTATATATTGTTTACATGAGGTGGAGGATAGAGTTAAATCTCCAGCCGTTCAAAACAAATTCCCCATTTTTGGAGAACCGACCACAAACCAAATATGAGAAAATAGCATCAAATCGGGCACGTTTTTCTCCATATATGTTTAGCAATTCTGAAAATGGCTCGCCAATAAGGGTAAATCAGGCCATTTCTGACATGGGTTTCGAACGGTTTGGCGAGATTTTGCATGGATTGCTCACAAATCATCCACGAAATATGCTTCCTGGCTTAATGACGGGAGCGCCGATTCCTGGATATTGTTGGACTGACTGTAAAAATAGTATGCTGAATTGATGGCTGGTTGCTGTGCTGAATTGCTGGATCCATTAAGGATAAAATTGAAGAGATGCGTTTTACCCAAATCGCGCACAAACAGTTTCCTCCAGTTGGGCAACGGAATCGCTGGATGCTTTGGACGAGGTAGGGATGAAATCATTGCGAGCAGAAGTTCGTGAACCATGTGAGCCAGGTGGGCAACAAAGCCCATGTTTCTGTTTGTGCCATCAATGCGTCCAGGTAGGAAAACAAACGATTTTCCAGGTGCGAACGATGGGTCGAATGACCATCGAAATGCGAATGATAGTCTGAATGATCGTCTGCATGAGAACCATAGCATGTATCAACAAAACTATATGCCCAAATGATTCAAACAATGTTAATTCACCATATAAAATAATAAATCGATGAGAATCATAGGAAAATTACATTAATTCTAAGGATAGGTACCTGAGTCGATAATGGTATCAAAATGATAAGAAATATGAGCTTGATGTGTCTAAAGATGACAAAATGTTATAGCCGTGGCATGATTATACAATCGAAAATATGACAAAATTGGGGCACCAACAACCCCCCTGGTGGGGCCATGAGATTGAGCCTAGAAGATCCGTAACTCCCAGAGGCTAGCAGCATAAAATGGATCGCGCAGTCTGGTGCTTGCTTAAGAATGACTATTCGTGAGGATCAACCTTCTTGGAGCGTTCTTGGAGCCCTCCATCTAAAAATCAGGAGAACCTTGGATATTGATTTAGGTTCAAACAATAGTTTTTTTATTATCGAAATATGGATCATATCTTGGTGGAGTAGGTGGACTTTAATGAAGGTTTAAACGTCCAATAAGATGGACATTGTAGTTAGAGAGGCTATACATACTCAAGTTTTCGAGTGTTGTAGGGTTCCTTTGAAATGTGTGTGCTATCATGCTATGGTCACTTGGTGATAGATTTTACTTATCCCTCAAAATATATAGTGTGGAGGAGAGAATTTAGTTTAGAGAAAATTTAAAATCTTAAGCAAAGGAAAAATCTTAGAATAAATCTAAATAAAAGTAAAAAATGTGAAGGATTAAGTAGAGGAGGCTATGCTAGATGTGATTGAAAGGGTTTCTAAAAAATAATAGAGGATGTGGGAATGTGAAGTGCAGTTTTTGGTTGTAATAGTGTTCAAATTCTAAATTAAGAGGACCTAGAAGCAATAAATCCTAGGTAGGAATTGATTCCTTTGTCTTCCATGGATGCTGGTAAGCTTATTGAAGCATACTATACTAGTTGTCCTTTTTATGGAAATGTAGTATCAAATATTGAAGATAGAAAGTCTTGTCCCTTAACATATGAAATTATAAAGTGCCTTAGGGTAAAGTTCCTTATGGCTTCTAAATTTTTTAAGGATGTTATATAGGTGAAAAGTCAAAAAATATTTTCTTGATCTTGAGAAGGGTAAAGGAAATTCTAGCTCATCGAGTTCTTTCCATTTTTCCTTAAGGAATGAGTATGAGGAGGTCCTTGCATCCACAAAAGGCTTGTACAAAGGGACTTGTAGATGATCCAAATGGATATAGATATGACTTAAGTCCCATAAAAAGGGAAAAATGAAGTAGGAATAAAGGGAGGTATAGAGGGTAGGGTTTTGATCTTGTTTTGCAATTAGGTCACCCATAAATTGGGAGAAAGTATTTTCTTCACCATGCACAAGAAAATGATTTGATAGAGATACCACAATTGAAAAACAAATGATTATAGGGGTCCTTAGAGTGGGAAAAACCCCTTCCTAGGTGCCCAAATGAAATTTTTATCTATAAAGATATTAGGTCTTCGTAGTCCCTCTAAAAGACTCCCTTTGTAGTCCCTCTAAAAGACTCCCTTTGGAACATTTGGTGGAATTTCATAAACCATAAGTGATTCTTGTCCAATAAAACATGGGGGGAGGGGTTAAGGTCATAGGAGGATTATGAAAACTGTTAAATAATTATATTTCTTGGCTATAGACGTGGTTGGAAAATTAGGGGGTCTTTTAAATTGTTGGGATAAATTAATTTTCTCACATCAGTTCTCTATTCTTGATCCAATTATCTAGACAAAATTTATGTTTAAGGACCTAGGTATGAAGATATTAATCATTAACATTTATGGGCCATATGATTGCAAACAATTTTTTTGGGAAGATTTATTTTCCTTTGGGTTTCTCAAGGAGGAGAGAGTTGAGGTTGGTGGTGGTGTGGAACCTAAATTTTACCATGAGTAGATTTGAGATATGGGGGATGTGGATATGATGTGGCTAGGATGGATAGTTTGGATGATTTCTCTAGAAATAAAATTAAGGATGTGGGCCTTGTTGGAACCAATTAAATTCATGCATACTTTGAGAAACAATAGGTCCATGAAGATGTTTTTTTCCTTTTCTTCATGAAATATATATCATGGGAAAACCCACCAGTGACTTCTCCTCATTCCAAGGATGATACCTAGGGTATATTAGATTTTGTAGAATATTGAGGCTTTTTCAACATACGATTCAAGACCATTACAAAAATATTATTATTAAGATCTCAATATGTCACTTGCGGGAATCTAACCTAGGTATGGATGATAAAAACCATTTCTCGCAACCACCCAAGCTATACCTAATTAACATATTTATGGTGTTGGATAATATGTTTAACGAGTTTGATTGGATTTTAGATATTTAGTGGAGGCATGGGGTAACTACAATCATTTTCCCATCCTTATTTAGATATAGAAATGAGATGCACCAACTATCCCTTTCAAATATAACCCTATATAGCTAGAAATGGATGAATTTCAAAAGACAATTAGAAGAGAGTGGCTTGGATATGATTCATGGTCTAGAGAGTATACTTGCTTCCAATTTTCTACATTTTGAAGAGGTCGGAAGGGGTAGTGACATCTTGGGCATAAACAATCACAAACTATTAGATAATAAGTTGAAAGATGTTCAATAGTAAATGTGTAATACTTATTATGATAAGAATCTTGAAGGGGTATTTAGGGAGGAGGATAAACATAAGGTTTAGGAGCTGAAAAAAGAAGAGGAAGTTGATAGAATAGAGGATGAAGAACAATGTGGTATGGTTGGATAAGGGTGATGAAAGTACTAATTTTTTCTACCAATATGACAAAAATAGGAAAAGGATAAATACTATTTGGGAAATGAAACATAAGGAAGGGAGGGAAGGAATTTTGTTGAGCTCGTAGTAGTCTTAACAAGATTTATGAAGGATAAAAGTTTGAGTTTTGATGGCTGTAGAATTAAGTTCTTAATTGGTTTCTATAATATCTTCGAAGAAGATTTGATGATGGTCATTGAGGAATTTAGAACCTTAGGGAAGGTTTTTGGTTCCTTTAATTCAAATTTATCAGCACTAATTCAAATTTACTACAAACCCTAAATTTATTATTGCTTCACTCTAGTTTTTGGTTGCTTCAAATCCTAACTTTGTTGTTTCTTGCCTTAAGTTTTTTGTTATTGCAAACACTAACCACAGGTATTTAGTTTCTTTACACTATCACAATGATTTTTTTTTTGGGGCGGGGCTTAAGTATTTTTTGATTAAGGTGTTTCTTGGCCTTAATGGTGTTTTTATGTAAACATTGTCTTAATGGCCTTCATGGAAAATTTTAGGGGTTAATCTTAGACCATGGGCTAAATTTAGGGGTTTTAAATTTTTAATGGGCTAATTTTTTATTAAGCACCCATTAGGTATGAGTAGCCCACATTTTATTTACTTATTTTTAATGGATAGGAGGTTAGCCCCATCAAATTTAAAATGGGGAGCCAAGATAAAATAATTTAGCCCTTCTAAAATTGGATTTAAACCTCTTTTAGCCCTCAAAACTCTATAGGAAGCTCCCATTTGCCCTTGATTTCTAGAAATGGCAGTTGTTAGGGGCTCTTTCACCTTCTATCGATCATGGAAATCAAAGTCGAAGTTACACTCGTCCAAATTTTATGGGTTGAATCTTGTTTTGGAAGTTGCTTAATGTACACACGATAAGAGAAGTTCATATTTAATATAAGGTATTATAGTGACCCATTTTCATCTAGGATATTTCTAAATCCCATCACCTCAGATCTAAAGTTTCCCTAAGAAACTTGGGGATTGTGAAGCTTGCGATCGACGATGCGGAAATAACATTTTTGTGGGTGTTTGGGGGATGGGAATTCATTTATAGCCCTGTAATTGGGCATGTATGGGTCCATGACTTTCCAAGAAGAAACTTTCTGAAAGATTCGCCAAAACTTCACAAGGTTTTATAATTTAGTAAAAGCTTCGCCAATATTTTACAAGGTTTTATTATTTAGTGAAATATTCACCAAAAATTTACAGAGTTATATAATTCAATGAGAGATTCACCAAAAAATTATATATACATAATATAACATTGATAAAATAGCCTTCATAGTTTCCTATATATCATGGGGATTCGTCCATTTGTTATACAGAGAAATTTAGGGGGGTTCTTAAAATTTTCCCTGATGGCCTTTCCTTCCCTCACCGCCTTGAATTTAAAACCCTTTGCTTATCAGTTTAAAAATGTTTTTGGGTGATGTAGTGCACATGATACAGTAAGAATGCATCAGTGTGTTTATAACTATAGAGTGCATCACTTGGCACGTGAAGTTACATTTTTATCTCTATGATGGTTTTTTATAGATGTGCATTGGGATGTATGGTACTCCCTACATACGTAAACACCTGTGCATATTACTATAGAAATGTACTACTCAACCAAAAGAAGAAGTTTTAGGGGCTTATTATAGTTTGATGATGAATTTTTTTACTTACTTTGTAAAACAGGTTCATAATTTGCATATTCATTATGAAATTATTTTTTTAATAGAAGATGGCCAAATAATTAAGAATAACTCAAGCATATGAAGAGTTATACCAAACAAGATACATGAAAAGAGAGTAATTATTGATTTATTTATTTTATATGTAACCAATGAGTTTTATCATATGATTTAACATATTTTAATTTCATTTTTTTATTGTTGTATGAGAAAAACAAAATGTAACCCATTCATCACATATTACAAGAAAAAAGGTAGAAAATGCTGATTTCAAAATTTGTGAGTTCTTTTCCCAAGTTAACATTTTATATTTGGTGTGTTTTTTATATTTTAATTAATTTACAATATGATGTAGTATCATATCCCTATATCAAGTCCACACCTATAGGACTATGCTCTACCTTCAGAATACACATTGGAACTCATGTTTCAGACACTTATAGAAGTTCAAATTACTTTTATTAATTAAGGAATAGAAGAAGTTGAATACAAGGATAAATTAACTAGTAGACCATGAATCCTTTCCTTTACATTAATTTCAAACTTCCTTTGGTTTATAACATTTTTGAAATTACAAGGTCTGGCTTCTTGTGCTGAAGCTGACTTGACCTATGTATTCTCTTTGGTAAAACATGGCCTTCCCTTTGTTCTATTCTTTATTGGTGACCAATTTTGGCCTCCATCGCTACTGATTGAATCAATCTACCTATTCATCGACCAAGCCCCTCTGTGTCTTCCTGTCTGTCTTTTAAACTAGTGCTTCTCTTGTCATTTTAAGTTCCCATCCATTGTGAATGAACAACCATGCTGTTCAACTGTATGAACATTATTAATTCTTGTTCCCTTTTCTTTCAATGACACTTGTGACATGGTGCGTGATCTTTATGAGATGCGTGGATGATTGATGAGGCAAGGAAGTGTTAAGTTACAACCAAATTCCCATAGCATGGAGTTATAATGTAGGAGTTACAACACTGCCATTCATCACTCAGAGTTACAACATGGAGTAACAACACAATCATACACTACATGGAGTAACAACCATTTTTCAGCGTATATTTGCAACAAGGTCATAGTGCCACATATCAACAATTAAGGAGTTACAACCATTCTTATTCATCCTAAAAATTTACTTGTACAAAATTGAAATGTTTTTGGGTGATGCAAATTGCCTGAGACCAAATATGCTTTTGTAGCAGACACTGCCCTTGGTAAGAAAAACATGATCTTCTAGCTCACGAGGTGACTACTATAGAGGATGAAGAACCTCGTAGGCATGCTAGTTTTGCTATAGAAACCCACGATGCATACTCCAAACCTTTGGTTCTCCACTTAATTAAATAATCAAGATATTCTTTCCTCCGGGTCTTCCTACCAAGCCTAGTTTCCAAAATTTCTTCCATCTCTTCATCCTGCTTGATTGGTAGATGTTGTTCCCATTCATCAAGAGACCTTCATCACTACCCTTTTCTCCTTCATGAAAATCATACAGATCAACAAAATTAAATGTTGGAGATATATCAAACTTTTCTGGTAGCTCTAACTGATAACCCTTATAAAAAATCCTCCTTAAAAAATTGCATGGTCTCATTTTCTTATACTTGATCTTGTTATACGTACCCATATGAAATCACTCTTTTCTCAAGTGAGCCATGACTAACTCACCTTCCATAAATATTTTATGCCTTCTCCGCATACCTGTTATTGCTTGTTTGTAGCATCTTCTTCACCTTCTCATGCATTTATTGCATATTATCGACAAAATCACTTGAATCAGTGCTCTTCTTATCTTGCAGATCCAATAATTTAATCAAATCTACTACCCCTTTAGGTGACCTTCCATAAATGATCTAAAATGATATTCTTCCTGTAGATATGTTCACTGAATCATTGTAAGCAAATTCATCTTGAGCAAAAAAAAGATCTCATTGCCTAGGATTCTCACCACTCAAACTCATCAATAGATTTCCAATATTCATGTTCACCATCTTGGTTTGCCCATATATTTTCAGATGGTTTGTTGAACTGTAAAATGATTTAGATCCCAATTTCTTCCAGAGTGTACTCCAAAAGTGAATAAGAAACATGGTGTCTTTGTCTGAAGTTACTCCTTGGTAGGCCATGTAACCTTACCACTTCCCTAAAAATAAGGAAGCTACTTCACTAACATCTTTGTTTTCTTACACGCTATGAAATATGCCATCTTCGAAAACCTATCCACTACCACCATCACATAATCATGCTTTCTCTATGTCATAGGTATTCCTAAAATGAAATCCATACCCACATCCTCCCACAGTCCTTCAAGTACTGGAAATGGAGTGTACAGTCTTGTATTCTGACTTCTACCTTTGGCTAATTGGAAAAATATACATCACTCAACAAATTTCTTGAAATCCTTGTTGATGTAGGGCCAACTGTGCCTTTCTTTCACCAACTTTATGGTCTTATCCATACCAAAATGTACACCTAATCCATTGTCGCATAGCTCTCTAATGAGATTCATTCACAATGAACTCTGTGGAATGAACAATTGTTGGTTCCTAAACAAGAATCCCTCTTGAATATGGAAATCCAACAATGATGTTCTATCCAATCTCTATGGTTTCTTACATTCTTTACAAGCCTATGCAAAGTGTGTATCCTCTTCATATAGTTCTTTCATACATTCCAAACTAACCACCTCGACTGACATAGTGTTTAGCAACACTATCCTCCGACTAGATGCATCAACAACCTTGTTTGATTTTCCCAACCTGTGTTTCAAGACAAATGAGTAACTTTGCAAAAATTCTATCCATTTAGAATGCTTCTAATTTATCTTACCATGGCTATTAATGTACTGATGTTTCCTGTGATCAGTAAACAAGACAAACTCCTTTGGTAACAAGTAATGCCACCATTTCTTCAAGGCCTGTATGATAGCATAAAACTCCCAATTGTAAACATAGTACTTTTTCCTTGCTTCATTCAATTTATCATTGAAAAATGCTATTGGTATGCCTTCTTGGCTCAAAATTGCTCCAATCGCTGTCCCACATCACAATCTACTTGAAACACTTTGTTTAAATTTGGAAGTGCCAATACTGGCTGCTTTGTCACCTTTTTATTCAAGTTTTCAAATGAATTCATTGCTACTATTGTCCACTGAAATGTACCTTTCTTCATGCATTTAGTAAGAGGAGCACAAATCTGACTAAAATTTGTAGTGAATTTCCTATAGAAACTTTCCATTCCATGAAAAATTCTCACATCAAAAGTGCATTTAGGTCTTGGCCAATCCAAAATAGCCTTTACCTTCAAAATCCATCTTTAAACCTTCCTTAGAAACCACAAAACCCAAATATACCAGTTCCTTTTGTAAAAAATAGACTTCTTTAGGTTTATCAACAGTTTCCCCTCTTTTAATCCTTGTAACACTTTCCTCACATTTTCTAAATGATCATATTTGTTTCTATTGAAAATCAGTATGGCATCCAAGTAGAAACAATCAAATTTCCAAAAAATGGTTTCAAAACTTTGTTCACCAGTCTCATGAACATACTAGGTTCATTAGTTATCCCAAATGGCATAACTAACCATTTGAACAATGCATCCTTCATCTAGAACACTGTCTTCCATTCATCACCTTCCCTTATATGAATTTGATGATAACCACTCTTCAAATCAATCTTTGTGAAGTACTCAATGCCACTCAAATAGTCCATAAGGTCATCCATCATCGACAAAGGAAACATGTACTTGATGGTAATCTTATTAACAGCCCACGAATCTATACAATTTGCCACTCACCAATATTTTTAGTGTCAAAACTACTGGTACTACGGAAGGGCTCAAACTTTCATGAATTAAACCTCTTCCAAGTAACTTTTGTAATTTCTTGTTCACCTCTTCACTGTCTGTTGGACTCATCTGATAAGGTGCTTTATTTAGTAGACTTGACCCTGGAATCAAGTCAATTTGATGTGATATTCCTCTCAAGGGAGGTAATCTTGACGGTAAGTCATTAGGGGTAATTTCCTTGAAATCCTTCAACAAGTGTCAAATATATATTGGCATAGGAATTACTTTCTCAGCCTCTTAAGCTTTCTTTGGAATTATGGAAAAAAAACAGCTACCCCTCTTTTGTGCTCGTAGAAATTATTTAGAAGAACACAACATGATTCAGCTGTTATTGCTATGTAGGTTCTTGTTGTTACTGCAATCCACACTCTTGTTGCTACTTCCCTCCATACCATTTTCCAATATTGGTACCAAATTATAAGGTTTCCCATCCTTGAAAAATTCATACATATTCTCCTTGCCATTGTGGAACACTCTTCTGTCAAACATCCATGGTCTCCCAAGTAAGACATGGCATACGTACATCTCTACCACATCACACAAAAAATGTTCGTTGAAATTCCCAATCTAGAAACTCAACAAGCATTGCTCAGTCACATTTACTTGTTATCCCTTTTGTAACCCTGAAACTTGGTAAGGAGTGGGATGTGGAATAAACTTTAGATTGAGTTTTTTTCTAACCTTTGTAGACACCATATTTTCCATGCTCCCTCCATCAATGATCAGACTGCAACACTTTCCCTGAATATTAGATCTCTCTTTGAAAACCTTCTTCCACTACTCAGGTTCTTCTACCACCTTTTGTTCAGGTTTAAGAAATACTCTATTGAACATTAAGTTCTCTCCTTGATCCTACGAAAGCATAATCACATTTTCACCAACTACTGATGTCTCATCTGCCACTACGACTTGCGTCCTAGACTCACCTCATTTATTCAAATTTTGTTTCTTTGTTCATTCAGATGCTTTATGTCCTTCAATCCCACATCTATAACACGTAATCGCATACTTACCTTTTCCTCTTCCAAATACTTTGCCTCTACCAATTCCATCTCCCCTATTGCTTGGATTACTGATGGATTCATCTTCCTTTTCCCTTTCCCTAGCATTATTTTAGTTGACTCTGGCTCTTGGACTTTTTCCTCTCAACTTTTGCTGCGCCTTCTTGTCATCCTTCTCTTCTACCTTTAGGGAAACTTGATAGGATTCATCCATAGTACAAAGATAATGTGTACTCATTTTGTCTCGAATCAAGTACTTCAATCCATTTACATACCTCACCACCCTTTGATATTTTGGTTCCTTTATTCTTGACTTGAGTGACATCTTGAAGAATTATTTGGTATACTCATGAATGAATGCCACTTTTTGCCTAAGATTTTGCACTTGTCTCCATAAGTTTTGTTGGTAATCAATAGGTAAAAACTTCTCCTTTATTTTATTAATCATTTTCTTCCAAGTTTTAATCTTCTCCAAGCCACTATCCATTTTGTTTTTTTGCAGGATTTCCCACCAAAGTGTAGCATGTCCTTTGAACTTTGTAATGGAAAAATGAACACGATTGTTATCGCGAACATTTTCATATTCACAAATATCTTTCAATCTCTCCTACCCAATCTATAAGAGTTTCCGCTCTCAAGATTCCATCATAGCACAAAAATTCAACCCTCACACTACCTCTATTACTCAAGGATGATATCAAGCACACTACTGGGTCTCCTTCCTTAGTGTTTTTTTCCTCTTCAATCTCTTCTTCATAATTTGAATCTAATTCATCATCCCCGTTTGGTCTATTCTCTAACTCTTCTATTCTTCTTCTCAATTCCTCAAATTCTTGATTTCTTCCATCCCTTCGTGTTGCTCCTCTTCTCCTTGGTGGCATCTTCACAAGTCTTCTAATAGCTCTTAGTCTGAATACCATTCACAAGTCTTAATTCCAGATGTTGTTACTTAAATTGTCTCTTGCTGAATGACCACAAAAATCAGGGTGTTCTGTTACCCCATTTACAAAAGCAATTTACGAAACCAACAACTTAGGGGAAAACCTACTATGACACCACTTGATGTAGTAACATATCCCTACAACAAGTCCACACCTACATGATTATGCTCATCCTTCAGAATTCCTTTGGTTTACACTTTGGTTGAAATTACAGGGTCCATCTTCTTGTGCTGAAGTTGACTTGACCTACGTATTATCTTTGAAAAAATGTGGCATTCCCTTTTCTCTCTTCTTTATTGGTAACCAGTTTTGTACTCCATTGCTACCGATTGAATCAATTTGCCTATTCATTGACAAACCCCTTTTTCTCTTCCTATATGCCTTTTAAACTAGTGCTTCCCCTATCGTTTCAGGTTCCCATCCATTGTGAAACGAACAACCATGCGGTTCAACTATTTGACCGTTACTCAATATCATTCCCTTTTCTTTCAACAACACTTGACACATGGTGCATGATATTAATGAGACACATGGATGAATGATGAGGTGGGGAAGTGTTAAGTTACAGCCGAATTCCCATAGCACGGAGTTATAATGTAGGATTTACAACATTGTCATTCGTCACTTAGAATTACAACATGAGTTACAACATGATCATATGCTGCATGGATTAATAGCCATTTTTTAGCATAGAGTTACAACAAGGTCATAGTGCCATGGATTGACAACTAAGGAGTTACAACCATCCTTATTCATCCTAAAAATTTACTAGCATAAAATTGAAATGTTTTTGGGTGATGCGAATTGCCTAAGACCAAAGATGCTCTTGCATCACAATCATCCAAGGATGTTTTCTACAAGGCGTTCACATACAAAGTAGAGCCATTTGAACATTTGATTGATAGTAAATTAGGTATGGGTTGCAAGTATATGTTGGAATATAAGGGTTAATTGAACAATTTGTATGTAGCTATGTTGTTTTACATCCCTTATTTTATAAATATTGGAACATCAATAAACATTTAATTATATCTAAACTTTGTCATGGTATATAAATCTTGTAGGAAACAAAGCCTGGAGTGGACCAAACAAAATATATGTTGCAAAATTATATGAGGCATGGATTCAAAAGAATGTATATTGTTCTATGAAGTAGTTATTACTATGGTAAGTGTATTGATTTTCAAAATCACACATATTATACTATAAATGTAAATATACTCATTATACTTTATTTTTGTGTTTGTAGATTGATGATGGAGAGGCCAAACAAAATCAAGCAAATCAAGAAAATATTGTAAATAACCCAAGTACAATATCTCAAGAATATCCCCTACAAGTGATGAAGAATTTGTGCATGCAAGTAGTTCACAACTCAAGAAATGAATGACGACCAATATAATGGAATTTTACAAGTTTGATATTTTGGAATGTTTGTCTTTAAAATGACATTTGTTTAACATAGAATTTAAATTGTGCCATTTGGTATGATGTCCAATTACCAATAGTTATAAAAAATAATTTTGTTATTCTATTACAGTAGTGTACGTTGTAAAATTTCACGTTTTCGATTTAGTATTATATGATTTACTATTACAATGAAAATATACGTAATGAAAATATACGTAATCGCTCGTATGTTTATTTAAATGATACAATACAATAATGCAATGATTATATTAAAAAATATTAATTAAAATATAAAAATAAATACTATTTTATAAATGATTTGATTATCTTATTAATATTAGAAATTTAATTTAAAAAAATGAAATAATAAGATGCATTTTCGAACCTAAAAAAAATAAATAACATGCGGAGAATTTTGGCAGTGAAATAAATTGATGTATTTTAATCATTTGCACACACTGGCGCTTGCTCAATATATAAGCACTGCTTAGCAGAATATTTTATTATGCCTTAGTATTCATTACATGTATGTGCACACTAGTTATCATTGTATATATGAAAGAACTTGTGTGATGTATAGAATATATGCATCATTGCACATAACATGTATTAGGGAATTATTAATTAATGAAGTATTGGTGCTTATACTTCTACTAAGTGCACTGATGCAATTTATTATAAAAGAAACATTATTACATTTAATGATATTGTAATAGTTGTTGTTATTATTCCTAAACTATTATTATTGTTACTAGAATATTGTGTTGCACAAGGAGATTTACCGTATTGGTGCTTCAAAATATATAGACACACCGATGATTTTGATGACATATGAAGCACATAGGCATCAAACATCGATAGTGGTGCATTCATTCATTAATAATTATGTGGCACATAGAAACAAGAATTCCACTAAAACCGTTTGCGACTAATTTTTTTAGTTACAATAAGCCTCCACTTAGACCATGCAAAAAAATATACTTTCTTTAGTGGAAGTTTGTATGAAGGTTTTTTTGGGTCAATTTTGTCCAGTGTTACAACACTGAAAACCTCTAGAAAATATTGTTTTTCTTGTAATATGACACTTTTAAAACTTATATAGATTGTATTTCTTTTTCAAGGAATACCTAGTGGGAATCCCAAGGGATGATTCTCTACATTCATATATGAAATATTTAATAAACTTGTTGATGTTGACTAGTGAACCTAACCTAGGGGGATTTGAATCATGCACCTACTGATAGAACTAACCAAATACCCAACAACATTGGAAACAACTAGTTGAGATAACCCTTTGAGCTAGCTTATATGCATTGTATTGCATCTCTGAGTGTTAGAATTATTTAATTAATTCAAGTCCTATTCTTTATTATGTTCTTCAAGAGTGAGGATGAGGAAGTTTCAAAGATAAGGAGGGAACTATCAATGACTCAATAAATTATGATTGATCATATTCATTTGTTATATTTGTATATTATTTATTCACACATTGTTGTATACAAGGTTGACATTCCCTAGGGTGGTAGTAGACCACTTATTACTGACAAAACAATTTATAGTTATTTTCCAATTTGAATTCAAATTCCATAATTGTGTCTATGTATACTTGATTTTTTTTCTTAATGTTGTGACATTGATTAAATGTTAGTGTCGCAACCTTCTGCATGTGGTCCAATGACATGCAGTGAGGTGATAGAGATTGTATTAACGTGGAGGCACATAATCAAATCCCTCGAGTGGGTGTTGTTATAAATATTTCCTTGTAAATATGATGTATTTCTCAATTAAAAAATGTTAGTGCTATATTGAATTAAAATATCTTCATTTATTTATAATGATGATTAATAGATTAAATGCGCAATGATTAATTAAAAATATATTAGTTTATTATTTTACAACTCTCGTGACAGTAAATCCCTTATATCCACATGCTTATATCCATAGGAATTACCTTCATTCCTTCATCCAACCCTTAGCTATGTTTGGGTTAGTTTGGAGAGGGAGGAGTAGGTGAGTCTTGATATCATATGGTTGATTGAGCAACTAAAAGTTCTTCTCTCTTTGGTCAATTGTGTACCTTACTTATTTTCCATGGATTTATTCCATTTATTTCCTTTACTGCATTCTGATCAGAGATGAGCCATTCAAGATGGTGGAGCCTACCATAAGGCCCCAATGCATCTACACTCTTTTTTTGATAAAGAGAGTTCAAAAATTCCATATCTCAAGACAAAGGTTTCATCTTTGCAACTGATTGTTGGGGTTGCAAATTGGAGGTCCATTTATGGTTCTAATTTCGTTAATTAATTAATAATTAAATAAAATAGCTGATAATATTATGAATATAAAATGATGCCAAAAATTCCTTGTATGTAATGCCATTGTGATGCTAAACACAACATTGCCTCTTTTTTCATCGAATATGATGATGCAAATGACGACACTGGATAATACAAAACCAATGTAAAGGAGGATGCCACCAATTGTGTTACAAAAACTTGGAGAAATGGAAAAAATGAGCTATCAAGTGATACAAATTCCAATTGACAGGCTGTAATATAAGAAACCTTGGGTGGGTGCAGGTGTTTCTCTTCTTCCTTCCCTACTTGGGTGGGTGGAGGTCTTTCTCTGCTTTCTGCCCTTCTTGAGTAGTTAATATATAATTTTTTTTTGGTACACCACATGATTGATTTGATACATATGTTTTATAGGTTAGGTTCTTCATTCATTCTTGTGCTAGTTCAACATAGCATGCCACTTGCAATAGAGGCTAGGGAATGTTATTGTAGTAGTGTCTCATTTTAAATGTTAAATTACAAGAGTTATTTGTATATTGATATGCTAGTTTTATGTGTAATTAAGACTAGGATTCATGATCAAAGTCTGTATGTGGGGAGAGCGTTGCCTGCTTTCCCATGAATCCCAAAAATATAGACAATCCACCCCCTTTTTAATATTTGTAAGGGATAAAAAACAAGGAGAGCGGATAAGGAAGGTCAAGAAAGAAATGTAGTAAGAGGCATTTGGATTTTCTCTCTAACCATGGAGGATTGAAAATGAAGATGAGATTATCAAATTTAATGACAGTGACACTTTTTTCAATAGTTAATAAACAAGGTGGCTATCAAGCTTTATTACCCTCTCTAATGAAAACAAGGTTTTTGGACCTATATGATGTGAACACTACTAGTGGGCATTGGGACTATTCATTTATGCATAAGAAAGTGAGGACAAGATAGAAATGGGATAATAATGTGGAGCTAAATCCTAGTCATAAAATATGTCATTGTAGATGAGTGAGTACAAGAGAGAAAGAGAACAATAATGTAGAGCCCAAACCTAGTCATGAAATAGGTCATTCTAGATTTTTGGGTCTATATGATGTGAACACTTCAAGTGGGTATTAAGACTCCTTATCCTTTTATGAGTACAAGTGGATATTAATACTCCTATTCTTTTATGATTGAGAGAATGATGAGTTCTAAGCTTATGTATTCATTTATGAGTGCAAGTGGGTATTAAGACTCTTTATTCATATGCGAGTAAGAGAGTGAGGAAGAGACATAAATAGAATATTAATGTAGATCCAACTTTATATATATCATTGTAATATAAAAATATAGCAATTATTTTATATCACATAAATAATAATCACAAGATATAAATGATTTACAAATTATGATGAAAGATTGTTATAACTTGATTACCTTAAAACACGTTAAACTAATCCGCTAAATTTATAATATGTACTTACTATTCTTTTCTTAATTTTCATTCTGTACATTATAAACTACATATCTACAATATAATGAAATTTGTTTAAAAGTATTACATATAAACAAAACAAAAAGCAAACTTAAACCTTCATTTTTTTCTCAAAATAAATTTACAGTTAGGTTTTTCTATGCTAAAATAATTAGAGTAGGGACAACAACTTTGATGCCACTATTTTCATTATAGAGACTAGGGGCCACAACAATATTTATTAAAATGAAAGCTTTGGGCATAATATAGAAATGGGGGAGAAGTGTGATTTAAGCTATAGATATCTAATATTGCCATTTAGAGAATAGGTACAACTATATATGACAAATGAATGCTAGTTGGTGTTGTGTATATACAAATCCAGATTTGTAATTTAATGGCATGTTGTTTTTGAGGTTAAGTGAAAATATGAACCATTGGTTCTCATTCATGTTACTGTTTGTTTCACAACATCGATGTGATTGTAATTGTAGGGTTGGATAGAATTTTAATTGTACCCTTTGTATGCTAAATGTATACCAAGGAGACCTAGCTTTAGGATCATCTCATCTTGTCTTTTGTCTTTCATACATTGTATAAGGAGGTTTCCCCCTTGAATAGGATTCTTATTAATATCTTTTCTTCATTCTTAAGGTGTTGCATTACCCTCTCTCTCTCCTATTATATGCTCTTTTGGGAATTTGTTGCGTAACAACCATAAGAAGAGGAAAAATAAAGTTACACATGAAGTTTTAATAAATCAATAATATATTTTGGATTATCATCGGGTTTAAATATTGTGTATTAATTAACATGCATTATGTAGAGAAAAAAATTGAGTAAAATCAAGAAGATTGTTCACAACTCTAAGTGGAAAATATTGTAAAAGCTTTATGAAATTGTTGCAAATAGTGGAAGGTGGGTTAAAAGGTGATCATCATGAAGTTTTTTATTTAGATTTTTACCAACAATATACTTCTTAACAATAATAGCTAACATTTTTCGACTATTCAATTTCATATATGTTGAATGTGGTGAATGGAACAACAAAAATATGGTAGAAATCCCTTCTAAGAAGAAAAGATTTATGAAGGATGTAAATGATGATGAATTGGCCATCAATTCATATGGATTGGTGATATATGAAAACATTGTTGATATGGACTGGTGATATCGTGCACCAAAGTTCATTACATGTATGTGCACACTAGTTCTCCTTGTATATATGAAAGCACTGGTGTGATTTATAAAATGCATGCACCAATGCACACAACATGTATTAGGACAATTTTAATTAATGAAGTATTGGTGCTCATACCTATACTATGTGCACTAATGTATCTTATTATAAAAGCAACAATATTACATTTAATGATATTGTAAGCATTGTTGTTATTGTTCCTAAACTATTGTAATTATTACTAGGATATTGTGATGAACAAGGAGAAATACTCAATTGGTGATTAAAAATAAATAGACACATTGATGATTTTGATGATATATGAAGCACAAATGCATAAAAAATCAATAGTGATGCATTGGTTCACTAGTATGTATGTGGGCCATAGAAAAAAACCTCCACTAAACCGTTGGCTGCCTAGTTTTTTTAGATACAATAAAACCTCCACTTAGACCTATGCAAAAATATACACTCTTTAGTGGAGGTGTTTACAAAGTTTTTTTTCGATAATTTTTTTCAGTCTTGTAACACTAAAAATCTCCACAAATGATTGTTTTTCTTGTATTGCGATACATTTTTAACTTATATACATTGATTTTTTAACATCTGAAAACCTAGTGGGAAACCTAAGGGATGATTCCCTACATTTATGGATGGAATATTTAATAAAATTGTCGATGTTGACTAGTGCACCTATCCTTAACCCCTTGGGATAGCTTATATGCATTATATTTCATCTTTGAGCATTAGAATTACTTAAATAATTCAAATCCTATTATTTATTATGTTCTTAGAAAGTGAGGATAAGGAAGGAACTGACAATGACTCAATAAATTATGATTGATCATATTCATTTGTTATATTTGTAGATGTTTATTCACACATTGTTGTAAACAAGGTTGACATTTCCGTGGGTTGGTAGTAGACCACTTATTACTAAAAAAATACAATATAGTTGTTTTCCAATTTCAATTGAAATTTCATAATTGTGTCTATGCATACTTGATTTTTTTCTTATAATGTTGTGAAATTGATTAAATGTTAACGCCACACCTTTCGTCATGTGGTTCAATGACATGCCATGAAGTAATCAAACATGCAATGAAGTAATCGAGCTTGTATTAACGTGGAAGCCTGTGTTCAAATCCCTGGAGTGGGTGTGGCTATAAACATTTCCTTGTAAATATGAGTTTTTTCTCATTTAAAAAAATGTTAGTGCTATCTTAAATTAAAATATAATAGTTTATTTTTAATGATGATTAATACATTAAATGCACAACGATTAATTAAAAATATATTTAGTTGACAACTCCTATGACCCTAACGCCCTTATATCCATAGGCCTTACCTTCATTCCTTTATCCAACCCTTAATTGTGTTTGGGATTCTTTGGAGAGGGAATTTATAGAGAGATAGGAGTAGATGAGGTTTGATATCATATGGTTGATTTAGCAACTCAAATTTCTCCTCTCTTTGGTCAATTGTGTACCTTACTTATTTTCCATGGATTTATGCCATTTATTTCCTTTATTTCACCTTGATAAGCGATGATCCATGCAAGATGATGGAGCCTACCATAAGGCTCTAATCCATGTGCATTCTTTGTTTGAGAGAGAAATTTCACAACTTCCATATCTCAAGACAAAGGTTGCATCTTTCCAACTAATTGTTGGGGTTGCAAATTGGAGGTCCCTTTATGGTTCTAATTTCATTAATTAATTAATTAATAACTAAATAAAATAGTTAATAATATTATGAATCTAAAACTACGCCAAAAATTCTTTTTATGTAATACCATTATCATGCTAAACACAACATTACCTCTTCTTGCATCGATTATGACGATGCAAATGATGACATAGGATGATGTAAAACCAATGGAAAGGAGGAGGCCACTGATTGTGTTGGTTTTTGTATTACAAAAACCTGGAGAAATGAAAAAATGAGCTACCAAGTGATACAAATTTCAATCGACAAGCTTCATTATACGACCCCTTGGGTGGTGTTGGTATTTCTCGGATTCCTTCCCTACTTCGATGGGTGGAGGCCTTTCTCTGCTTTCTACCCTCCTTGAGTATTTTATAGAAATTATTTTGGTACACCACACGATTGATTTAATACATATGTTATATAGGTTTAAAGGTTCTTCATTCATTCTTGTGCCTATTCAATATAGGGTTTTGCTTGCAATAGAGGCCATGGCACAATATTGCAGTAGTGTCTCATGTTAAATGTTAAATTATAAGCGTTACTTGTATATTGATATGCTAGTTGTATTTGTAATTAAGACAAGGATTTGTGATGAAAGTGTGTATGCGGGGAGAGGTTTTCCAACTTACACATAATCCCACGAAGCAAGACATTCCAACTTCTTATGTATATTTGCAAGGGATACAATAACAAGAAGAGTGGATAAGGACGGACAATAAAGAAATGTAGTAAGAGGGATTTGAATTTTCTCTATAAATACGGGGGATTGAAATGAGAGATGGACTTCTCAAATTTTATGACAAGGACGCTCTTTGCAATAGTTAATAACCAAGGTGGTTTTCAAGCTTTATTGCCCTCTCTAATGAAAGCAAGGTTTTTGGACCTATCTGATTTGAACACTACAAATGGACATTGAGACTATTTATTCATTTATGCATAAGAAAGTGAGGACAAGATAGAAAGAGGATAATAATGTGGATCCAAATCCTAGTCATGAAATAGGTCATTGTAGATGAGTGAGTACAACAAGAGAGAAAGAAGATAATAATGTAAAGCCACAACCTAACCTAGTCATGAAATAGGTCATGGCAGATTTTTGGGCCTATATGATGTGAATAGTGTAAGAGGGTATTAAGACTCCTTATTCATTTATGAGCAGAAGAATTGTGAGTACTAAGATTCTTTATTCATTTTTGAGTACAAGTGGGTACTAAAACTCTTTATTCATTTATGAGTGATTGAGAGGATGAGACATAAAGAAAATAAAAAGAATATTAATGTAGATCCAACTTTGGATGTAATATTAAAATTTAATAATTATTTTATATCACATAAATAATAATTACAAGAATATTAATGTAGATCCAACTTTGAATGTAATATGAAAATTTAATAATTATTTTATATCACATAAATAATAATTGCAGAATATAAATAATTTACAAGTTATGATAAAAAGACTGTCCTTGAGTACCTTAAATAAGTTAAGTTAATCCACTTAATTTATAATATGTATATATAATAATTTTTTTCTTAATTTCAATTTTTTACATTATAAAATACTTTATATCACATAAATAATAATGGCAGGATATAAATAATTTACAAGTTATGATAAAAAGACTCTCCTTGAGTACCTTAAAATAAGTTAAACTAATCCACTTAATTTATAATATGTATATACAATAATTGTTTTATTAATTTTCATTTTTTACATTATAAAATACATCATTTTGCAATAAAATGGATTTTTCTAAAAGGCATTAAATACTTCATTTTTTACATTATAAAATACATCATTGTAATAAAATGGATTATTTTAAAAGGCATTAAATACAAACAAAACATATGGATTTTTTCTAAAAAGCATTAAATACCAACAAAACATAAAGCAATCTTGAACCTTCATTTTTTTTCTAAAAAGAAATTTACAGCTGGGATTTTCTATGCTAAAATAATAAGAGTAGGGACAACAACTCTGATGCGACAATTTTCTTCACAGAGACTAGGGGCCACAACGACCTTTATCAAGATTAAAGCTTTAGCCATAATATAGCAATGGGAGAAGAAGTGCGATTTAAGCTATATCTAATATTCCCATTCAGAGAAAGAGGTACAACAACGATATATGATGAATGGCTGCCAGTTGGTGTTGTGTATATAAAAATCCAGATCTGTCATTCGGTGGCATGTCGCTTTTGAGGTTGAGTGAAAGTCTGAACCATTGATTCTCATTCATGTTACTGTTTGCTTCACAGCACCGATCATGTCCCTCTCAGAGTGGGGTTGCGTTGATGTGAAGCGACAATTTGACAGTGATATGCTTCTGTCGGCAGAGTTCTTGAAATCAATCCACTCACCACCTTAACAATAAAGTTAGAATTGACCCAATTGCTTCTGATCGATCCATTTGAATCACTCCGCAGATTTGCCTTGTCTCGTTTGAGCAAGGAGCTGAGCCAATTCATGAGAAACATATTAATTATTTTCATATTCAATTCTTTGTTGGTATTAATGCAGAACATGATGTCGGCACTGCCTCCCACTCAGCTCCCATTTTCCTGTGGCGGATCAAATTCTCTTTTCTGCGAATCCATGAGTTTTGATCCACAATTAGTTTATGCCCAGGTAGTGCTTGAATTCTATAACTCAGAAAAAACTCAAGTTCGCTTTTGGTTTTTATTTGTTTCAATGTATAATTTATGCCCAGGTAGTGCTTGAATTCTGAAACTCAGAGAAAACTCAAGTTCGCTTTTGGTTTTTATTTGTTTCATTGTGTTTTGAGTTTATATGATTTTTGGTTTTGGTTCGAATTCTGAAACTTACAGAAAATTGAAGTTCCTTTTTGTTTTTGATTTGTTTCATCATGAGTGAAGTGAAGAGGAGCTGTGTTAAACGAATTTGAAACACTTTTGATCTCTACTCTGCGATTATCATCTCAGGCTTCAATTGTCTTCTGCTGATGATCCCAGAGTAAGGATCAAAAAGTCTCAAATTCGTTTAACTCAGCCCCTCTTCACTCATCATTGTTTGTTCCTGCGTAATGATTGTTAATGATTGTTTCATCATGTTTTGAGTTTATGAGTTTGGTTTTGGTTCAGTGAGTTTAGCAAATTTTTATAGTTCTCAAGAAACGTAACCCTAATTTTTCTTGAGTGACAGGTAATTGCAGAGGCTAACCTAACCCTAATATTTTTGATTGACAGATAATTGCAAAGGCTAACGTAACCCTAATTTTTTTGACTGACAGGTAATTGCAGAGGCTCGGATATATGCACAGTCTCTGAATTCATTGGAACAATCTACACCACCACCACCACCAAAAGGAAAAGTCCGTTCTACAACATGTAGAGATCAGTTTGATCACCATCTCCGTCATCGCTCAAGATCAGTGCGTGTGGCTCCTCAGGATTTTTGCTTTTCTCCAGATCTTCAAAGTTCTTTGGAAGATCTGAAGGCTGCACGGAAATCATGGAAAGGTTCTCTACTTTTCTGGAGGAGATACAAGAAGAACAAAAGCCCTTCTTCTTCGAATTCCTCGAAATCAAGATCCAGCAGACGTAGTACTTGTTCTTCTTATTCGGCACCTGTAGTATATACAGAACATGGCGACGATGATCGCGGCGACGAGATGAAGATTCCGAGCACTCCATTCCGTTGGAACAAGCCCACCTCCTGGGCATATAGAGCAGCAGGTGCTCTGAGTCCTGGCGGTGGCCATAAAACCGGCGAAGTTCATTTCCCCTACGTGCCTCTTAGCCATTCCACCGGTCACTCCAGATTCGCTCCCCATGAAGCTGCTGGACAACCCATGATGTATTTGGCTGCATGATAAACCATGTATTAATATGTTTATTTTGTATGTTCATTTCATTTCATTTCATACATCTAGCTGCAGCTCTGTCTGTATAGATCCCATTTCTGGATCCAATCTGTAAATTTCCTTATCATTACGATTTAATAATACTAGGGTATTTATTATTATAAGAGTCTCGTGTTCTATCTGCCATTTTTTTTTAAGTTATTCTATCTGGATGGCTGGAGAAAGTCTGAGAACCGCTATCATGTCCAGCCAAAACTCCAAAGCCTTCAAAACTTAAGAATCTGACATTTTCTTTCTTTGACACTTTTCTCTTCTCAAGTGCTGACTCCTGATTGTTCAGGATAGGATAGAATGATAGATCTAGAAGAACTGTATATTTTTCTTAAATGAAAGAATATACAATGGAGAAAATTGCATATTATATATTAGATGAAAATATATATTCTTTTACTTTGAAATCAAGGCATAGCATATCTATTAGATATTTAGTTGATGATATTTAGTTGATGTGATTTTTTTGGTAGAGTTTATTATATTTGTTGAAGGCAGTTATATAGCAATCAGTTAGGATTTAAACTTTTTTTATTTTGAAATATTTTTGCTTTTGTCATATAATTTTTTATGTAGTTTTTAATGGTTTAAAAATATATATATATTGAATTAAATATTTAAAAATCAAAAAATAATTTTTATAATTTTAAAATCTTAAATTATTCATTTATAATATTAAATATTAAATGATTTAAATGAAAGAATATACAATGGAGAAAATTGCATATGATATATTAGATGAAAATATATATTCTTTTACTTTGAAATCAAGGCATATCTATATTTAGTTGATGTGATTTTTTTATTAGAGTTTATTATACTTGTTGAAGGCAGTTATATAGCTATCAGTTAGGATTTAAACTTTTTTATTTTGATTTATTATACTTGTTGAAGGCAGTTATATAGCTATCAGTTAGGATTTAAACTTTTTTATTTTGATTTTTTTTTGCTTTTGTCATACAATTTTTTATATAGTTTTTAATAGTTTTAAAAAAAATATATATTGAATTTAATATTTAAAAATCAAAAAATAATTTTTATAATTTTAAAATATTAAATTATTCATTTATAATATTAAATATTAAATGATTAGACTAATTTCCCCTGGTTTGAAGGTTAATTGTCAGAAACTAAAAACATATTAAAATTGTAAAAATAACTAGCCTATCAGGTAGATGTACTATGTCTTTGTACTATGCCTTTGAAAAAATATCGGTTCCTGTTGGAATTTGTGAATTAACGTCTGAATGAGCATTCATATTTATAACTATTTTTTTTCCGCGAAAAAAACATATTATTGTTATTCATCAAGTTCAAATCAAATAGTACATGATATGCAATCACATGTGACTAAAACCAAAAAGATAAACATGTCCAAAATATTACAATGATCATCAAATATACAGTGCTATACAACCCAAACGTAAAAAAAAACACAAGTGTCCCCACTAAAACCTTAATGAAGCAAGTATAGAGAACCCGAGTCCTAGAGTGTGCCATCAGAGAATTCTTCCCAAAACAGGAGACCCTCTTCTCCATCTAAAGCTTGCTTTGAGAGCAGATCTGCCTGAGAATTGAACTCACGATAAATATGTTGCAAAGAAGATTTGCCAAATGACTACAATTGAGCTTGAATCTTGTTACACTAGCTAGAAAGATTTAAAATCTTCAACCCATATTCACCTCTAGCCCACTTAATGGTTACTCGAGAGTCACCATATATGTCAGCCTGTGGTAATCCAAATAAGCCAGGTCACCTGAATAACACACCAAAGAGCAAGGAGTTCCGCTCTCATATTGGTACCAAAACCACATTTGAGACGCAGATTGAAGTAATGATCAGCATTGAGAAAAATAACTCCCTGAGCCCCACAATTTTCAGAGTTGGCCGCTCCATCAAACATGAGAATAGGATCATTATAGACCAATGTGAAATGTCCAATACACCGCTGCACCGTAGATTTAGTAGTAATCTCAAACTTTAGAAAATGCCCCAGGGCAGAATTATAAGCACTATCCATGATCGGCTCCTGATCATCAAAAAGACATTTGTTTCTAGCCAGCAAATGAAGACCGGCAAAATGTGTTGCATTTTTTAATCCAAGCATGAAGACCCGCTTCAACACTCACACCTCCCCAAATCTCAGTGATACCAAAATGTAGATAAAATTTCTTCCATAATGCCTAAGCAAATATACAGTCAATAAATAAATGGGAAGATGATTCAGCATTATGCTTACAGAGGATGCAAATATTTGGTCCAAACCAACCCAACCGTGTGAGATTTTCCCAAGTCTTGAGTTTATCGGAAAGCACGTACCAAAGAAAACATTTCACTTTCAATGGGATGGACCAGTACCATATGACCCTGTACTACCAATGGCTGGGAAAAATACACTTTTTTTTATCATGTAATTATATGCAGAAGCAGCCGATACCCTTCCAGTATCCACATTTCCTGCCCAAACCGACAAATCTTCATCATTGTTAATACGAATACCAACATTGTTCAAATTATATACATATCTATCCCACTCCAAGCTAAGATTTCTTGGAAGTGCTAAGTCCTCGGCATTCATCCAATAATCAAAAGGCAAAGCTCGTGCATTAAATTTAATGAAATTCTAGTTGAAAAAGAAAAAAGCATTCCTAGGGCTACATTATTACACAACGACATACTTGGGTTCGAACCCGCTCTAGAAGAAAAGCCGACACTCCACCACCCGGGACTTTGTTTTACTGTGCAGTTAACTTCTAGAATCTACAGGGAGCATTTTTTTAATAATCCAACTCATGAATGGAAATAAATTCACATTAAAGAAGCATCATATTTCTGATAATTTCTTTAATTCTATAAATTGATATGGATTATTAAGTTTCATACAATTCTGATCCATAGAGAAGCGACATTTGATGAAAAATCATAAACTGTAGTACGTGACAATAACCAAAGCTTGGGAATATTTAGATTTCTAAATGCAGCTGATGAATTAAACTCAGGAAATGCAATTCACATAAATTAAGACATTTCTCATATTTTAAAACTAAATATTTTATTTAAAAAATTGTTCAATTATATTATTTTTACATATTAAAATATTCATTATTATTTCCAAAGTTTAAATTACCATGTTATTGTTATTTAAAAAAATAATAATTACTAAATATATTCATATTAATTTTTTAACCTTTGAATTCTAGTTTTATATACAAATTTTCTAATTATTGTTATGGGACAATTATATCCATAGCTATATACTCTCAACTATAGAACCTAATTCCTTGCTATATGAAAGTCTAAGTATTCTACTTCATCAAAACAGAGTATAATACTAATTTAAATATCTCATATCTTTATTGAAGACTTTCTCAACTAAGAAGTTATAATAATTTATACCTCTATTTAAATAAGTGTTATTAATTTATTTTTCAAATCAACACTTCTCATATAATGTGCCCAATAACATTGTGTGGTGAAGATTTATAGTTGGAAATGAATTTTATCTTTCTTCCTCAACTTATATTGAAACAAATCCCTTAATTTGCATATATACATTATACAACTAATGAACTGAATGGTAGATGATATGGCACTCTCGTAATACATTGCACTATTTTAATATATTGTTTTTTTTTTAATTTTTAATTTTTTTTTATGATGAGTATCAATAAACTTTCATAAACTATCATGCTATTAACTAGTTCCATATTAATACAAAGTTGCATTCTTGTTCTTATTTTTTGTAATAGGCAATTATACAATTTTATATATGTTTCTATTTGTTAATTCGAAGTGGCAGGTATAAAGAGCTTTGCTGCTATTTCACTTGTTTATTTATTTATATGAAAATGTATATAAAACCCTATAAAAGAACATAAACCTTTCAATCAACTAAGCCAACCTATTTACATTGTCACACTGTAACATGTATGATCATTGTCACAAAGAGTGTGACATGTATGTTCATCTTCAATTGAGTAAAATATTTTATAAATATAGATGAAGTAGGAAGACAATCCCTTATGACTGGCTAACTTCTGTTGGTTGTCATGATGCATGTTTTCTTGTTAGATATGTTAGTAAAATATTAAAGTGTGATCTCTATTTAATAAATTTTTATTTTCTTTTAATAATATATATGGAATATTATTTTTATGTCATATTATTATTATTATTTTATTTTAACAAATAAATTTATTGAAGATTAATACATTTTTTAATAATATTATTTGTTTTTTATTATTTAATAAAATAAAAAATTCAAGTTAGTTAAACTCTTTTTTTTTAAAGTGCAACTAAAGAAAGAGATTAGTAATAGAGAGGTTGGATATTAAGTACTAATTGAATCTTCTAGGTCACACTCTTTAGTGGGTGACAAAAATCATATAGGTGCAAATTCTTATGATATTTATTTGTTTCTAACCAATTGGGATTGATTACCAACTCCTTCCATTAGGTTTTTTTTCATCTCTTGGTCATAGCTTCAATTTATAATGAAATTTTTGGTCAAGCCTTGAAGTTGAAGTTGATATGAGAGAGTTGGGAGATATGTCCAACCTGTAATATATGAACAACTTTATAAATTGTTGTAGATGTGGGAGCTTCTTATGTCATAGAGAGCGTTCTAGGTATTGAACAATGAAGATAAAGAAGATACCTAAGAAGAACAAAAACATCATTTCCGATCTTGAAAGGTGTAGACTAGTCAACTCCAAAGTGACCTATTCAAACTCCAACCTCAATACCTAATTCCAAACAAACCCTCCAACACTTAATTCTAAACCCCTCAAATATTTATATGCTTTTAATATATGTTAAAACACTCCTCAATTCTTATATACTATGGGATAGATTGTTTTCATTTTTTATAATTTTAAACCCCTTAAATATAAACTCACACATCATATTGCCTAATTATTTTCATTTTTTATAATTTTAAACCCTTTAAATATAAACTCACATATATGATATTGCCTAATTGGTAAATCCCCCAACATTAATACTTGTTTTATTAGGTAATGTTTACAAATAGGCTAATAAACTAAGTTGTATAGCAAACCATTTGCATAACTAAATTTCATTATGCACAAGTAGGTCACAATGATTAATTCCATAAATTAAATTTCAATACAAACCTGAAAAGTATATGCACATTATATTTTAATATTCTTCAAAATTAAACTCCTAACTTGAATAGAATAAATATCACATTACATTATAAGTTTTTTTCACATAAATTATATTACTATCCAAAATGTCCTAAAATGGGAAATAGTTGAGCACTATGTAAATGATTAACTTACTCTATTCATTTGTATATGTAGATGATTTGTATATAGATGAGAATCATCTACTCATTTTCAATTTGGCATCAATCAATACCTATAACACTTTACACAAATAATAAAATAATTTCTTATTATGATTAAAGATTCTTGATACATGGAGATCAATAAAAATATTATATATTCTATATTCTCCTCACTAAATATTCTATAATCTCCTCATTATTTGTTAATAAAACCTAAAAATATTATATATTCTCCTCACTGAATATTCTATATTCTCCTCATTATTGGTTAATAAAACCTTGAGGAAGTCTATTTGAACCAACTTTAGCTGTCTACTCGAATTTAAAGTGATATTTAAATTCCCATCTTTTAGTTTATTTGTTTTTTATATTGACCATTGTATTTAATCATTATTTGAACCAAATTTAGTTGCCTAATCGAATTTAAAATGATATTTACTCTTCCATCTTCTAATTTATTTGTTTCCTTATGCTAAGGAGGGAGTAATTGACCATTGTAAAATTCTTTTTCAAATTAGTTTTTGCTTTCTCCATTTTTAGAGTGTCCGTTTTGGAATGGTAATCTTTGTGTAACAACTGGATTTGATTTTGTTATGCTAAAGAGGAAGTAATTGACCATTGTAAAATTCTTTTTCAAATTAGTTTTTGCTTTCTCCATTATTAGAGTGTCCTTTTTGGAATGGTAATCTTTGTGTAACAAGTGGATTTGATTTGATCTTAATTATTAAGAAACACAAAATACATTTTTAAAATTAATTTTAAGTTTTTGATATTTTATATTTTAAAATTTTTAATAAATTAACATATACCTATACAATAAATATATAAATATATATATATATATATATATATATAAAAGGCTTTATATAAATAACTTGTGTTTTTTTAAGAGCTTAATTACTGTTTAAAGGTAACTTGGACCCCACTTAAGGATTTTTCCGCTTGTTATAAACAAGGGTTTTCGTCTCTTATATGTTTCTCATACCATTTAAAAATACAATCAACTAGTACTTATTGGTGTTTGTTAGTGTAATCTTCATCCAACTCTTTGATTTCACAGAGCAATCCATTATTGAGTGTGCAAGTGATTTCACCTTTTGAAAAAGCCTCTTTTTGTTTTGTTTCCATTTTAGTTATTTCAATAGTTGTATTTGTAGTCCCATTTTGGGTGTTAGAATGTAGTTGGTTTAAAATATTTTAAACCTATGTGATAGAAAAAAGATTTAGTATTGTAGAGGTCATAACTTTTTATTAAAGAGTTAAATTGGAGTATAATTTTCTTTTTTTGGAAATTATATTCAAAGGAAGTTCAAATGCCTACTTCTCTCATCAGTTTTGAATAAATATTATGAAAGATATTATCATTATAATTTAGTTTTCAAAGAAACAAAAAACATTGTCCATTTTGGTAATTGCTTTTTAATGGAACATGAAGTATTTAATTAAGGTATCATTTAAAAAATAGTTAGTTGCATGGAAATTTGAAAATAAGTACATGAATATTATAATATTTAAAAAAATGTTGTTTATTTTTAGCCTCAAAACCTTTAGAATTAAAAGAGGAAAAATATTTTTTTAAGTTGTGTTATTTTTTATAAGTTAAACAGATGCTTACAAAATTTTAGTTTTCTATTTACAAGTTTTTTTCTTTCCTATTTTGTGTATCAAGTCTTTTGGTAAAAACAAATGCCGAAAAAAGAGAACATGGCATATATATTCAAATAAGAGTAGGATGGGAGTGTGGGAATAAAATGTGGATGCATGTTATATACTATTATTATTTTAGTTGTTATATAAAATAATATTGAAAATAAATAGATGTATGGTTGGATGTAGAAGAAGCTTGAGAATAATACTATGTAAACATTTTTCAAATTTGTGAAGAGTGTGTGAAGAGAATTCTTTTGAGCTTATCTGTGGATTATATTTCTCTATATGATTAATATACATTAGAGGATTTAGAAGAATAAAATGAGATCTCTAAAATTGTATTCCATTATTTTCTTCATCTATATGATGGATTCCATAGTGAGAAGAGTGTATTGGTTAAAAGAGAAGCATGGATAATTGAGAAACTCATGAGAACTTGTAGAAAAGCAAGTTTTCAATTTGAACCTTCTTCATTAAAAATACTCTTTCTATCCCAACAACCATATTTTTATATATATGTTGATGAATTTATGATCAAATGGTTCACATTGTTTTTGTTGGTTGATATTTAGAAAATGGTTGGACTATTATGACCCTAGTAAGTAGGGGAAATTTTAAGAAAATATCCCTAAATTTATATGTATAATAAATTGGTGAATCCCATGAAACATAGGAAAATTTGAAGGCCAATTGATCAAATAATATATTATGTATGGGCCCTCGCACGAAGTTGAGGGACCTTTTAGATGCAATCATGCTTTCATGAAACACGCTAAAGTTTAGTGAAAGGAAAACGCGTGTGCGTTTCTTTGAACTAAGCATGGACGGGCCCAAGCCTGCCATGTCACTTAACACGGGATAGGAAATAAAATCGCGTGAGCGTTATTTCAATACATAGCGCTTGCATGTTCCTGTTAATATATTAAAATCCAAAAAACAATTTGCTTCTGCGTCCATTGTTCATTGATCTAATTAACTAAAAATGCTCAAGCGATCATAGCTGCCAACGTGGAAGTGGAGAAATGGAGGGAGGGTGAATTCGAAGAGCAAGGAGGATTGGAAAGGTAGGCATCCAAATATTCATCATTTCCTTATTTCCTCAATAAAAATATAAATTTTTATATTGCCCTAAATTAAAAATCCATGTAAATGAAAATTTCAAAACTAATTTTTTTCAAAATTGTTATTTAACATATGGAAATTCCTCCATACTATCAATCCCCTTAATGAATTTTGCATCCACCTAAGCAATAAGGGATTTGAATCCCAACACCAACATTTCCTCAAAATTTTTTCCACATCTATTGCAAATTGGAAAAGAAAAGCAATCCACCCTTTGGCTAGGAGGAGGAACTATGGACTATAACCTAGGCTTGCTTTCTAGACTTGACTCAACCAAACCCTATGTTTTTTTCCCACACATTCTTTTACCCTAAAAATTTCCAACCAATGCTTGTGAAGCCAATCCAATGGCATGATGTATTTTACATCATCCCTCAAAACCCAAGGGACTAGGTTCCCCTCCTTTGCAGACACACCACTTACTTTGTTGCTAAGATGAACCACCACATCTTTTTTGACCTCCTTCATCACCAAGACACTCAATCAATAGATTTGTCTCTTCATACCTAGAAACTGATAAGAGATCTAATTCATGGAACAAGCCTAGATCAACCCTCACATTCAAAATATTGCCCCTTCTTAATGGCGCAGAGGACTTCACCACCAAATCTTCCTCATCATACACTAGATTCTAAGCAAGGAAAGGGCCACGAACATGAAATGAATTAGATACAAAGGATAAATTTATGAAGGTAGAGGATGATGAATAACATCTTATCCAATACCTTGGCTCTAGAAAGATGTACATAAAGTGCTTTTAAGGCCCCCATTGTCTCGATCCTTCAGTATTAATTGAATTAGGATCTCTCTTCCATCGATCATTAATCGATTTACATGTAGTTTATCCTCACCTTCCACTTTGGTTTACATGTAGTTGTTATTATATTATATTGAGATGATATTTATGTTTGTAATGTATTCGTTCTTGCACAAAGTTTTTACATTTTTCATTTTTGAGAGATGTCATTATAACACATGTATATGTTTCCAATGATTTATTTTTTTATTGCAGTGACGACCATGGATGCACATACATACATCCAAAGATAAATTGAGAGGCTCAAAGACATTTGGGTCTCAATAAAAATTGTTGATGATAGGCACCGTATGCTTGCATCCAATTTGGATGCAATGATAGAGACCTTTAGTAGGTCAAATGGTGCACTACAAGATATTACGACATATAGAGAGAGAAAGAGGAAAAATATGTTGATGGAATTAGTTACAAGGAAGTTAAGAAGTCGAAGATAACGAAACAACATATATTTTCCCTTTTTAGAGATCCACGAACGGGTGAAATCCCGAATGTAAACAAAAGGCATATTACTATCGAGTGGTGTACATATCAACCATTCATAGATAATTGGATGGACCGATGGTACATGGTATTTGATGTATCACCACATAACAACAGGGAAATGTCGTTATATTTTCTTAGAAAGATGTACACATAATTTTTTTTTGGAAAGCATGTTAATTATTTTGATATCTTGGAGTACCAGGGTGTTGGGATGGGGATGCCTCAACAATGTCCCAATGTGAATCACATAGATCCCAATCGACCAGTAGATCCACCTCGCAGGAAGCTACCCAGGCCAGAGTGCCTCCTGCACATCAGTTGGTCCCACATACTCAGGAGTCATTCCTATTGTTGGCATAGGCGGTTGTTCGCCATAGCACGCATATTCAAGGTACGTACCAGGCGGGGCCATCAGAGTCACCATCGATGGGTGGAGTAGAGCCACCACATCTCGGTGGGGTAAATACACCACCTCCTAGTGGGGTAGAGACACCACCTTCCAGTGGTCAAGGAGCATCTAGTAGTGGCACTAGAACTGCACATCATGAGCACAACTGAGAACCCCACCCATGCATAGTATGCAACCATCCTTGCTTTGGTCCTATCCATACAGATGATAGATTTACTGGGTATTTTACACAGGTAAGTAAATGGTTAAGAATTTAGTGTTGTTTGTAAATTATTTTTCCTTACTATACACTTATATATATTGCTAATATTTTTAATGATTTTAAAACTTGTAGTTGATACAAGAAGAGGACAAGGGGAAATAATTTTCCACCGATGATTCCCAGGATAGTCCACAGGCTCATGCACTAGAACCGTCTGATGTACAAGGTGTTGTCATACCTTCGGTGACAACAACTCACACTGAGGTAACTATTTCAACATGACATTATTTTATTACATGTTAGTTTGTTATCACATGTTACTTAATTAATGCTACACGATCTAATATTTACAATTTTCTAAATTGTAGGTTGTAGATCCCCCTCAGAGGGAAATTATTTCATGTAGGGATCTCCCCCCTGGTGGGAAGACAAGCGCTAACGTGCGTATAGAGGATCAATGGGTGGAAGAACGTTTCTTCGAATTGATTGAAGCATACCATACACAGGTATGTATTTCATCATTGTCAGTTTGTTAATACATGATATTTCATTGACCAATGCATTTCTAACTATGTCATTAATTGGTGCTTGTAGCCACCACCTGCTATATTTAGGAAACAGTCAGAAGTTGTCTCTCCTCGTAGTTTAAATGTCCAAAAGGGACAAGTGTATAAGAGAGGCTCCACTCCTGGAAAGGGTGTGGATGTCCTCTATATAATGCACACAGGAGATCCATCTACACCTCACCTAACAAGGGTCATTGATGCTGTAGTTAGTGCCACATCTGTAATAGCAATAAGTCATACACAGGTAACTATTTAAACAATTACAATGCATAGTATTTAACCATGTTACTGTATTGTGTATTCATGCATGTCTAACTATTTATCCATTTCGTGATTGTAGCCATTAGTGGTAGTAGTTCCCATCCCCTCCGCTCAATCCATGGTTGTGACCGGGTCTCCTCTTGTGGTAAGATGTTCATTAATGACCAAGTCTTTTTATATAATTTATGAAAACATGTTGATCAATGTTGAATTGTTGAATTAATTGAGATATGATATTTTATTTGCAAAGCACAATTATAGAGAGGCCTTCCATGAGCACACCACAGGAATCTATACCTCGACTGGATGTGGTGAGTGTTTGTCATAAATAATTTGGCCATAAGTTAATTTTTTATTTTTCTTAATGGTAGGGTATTAGTGCATTTATTTCATAAAAATAATGATCTTTTATTTGCAGACTCTTGAGATGCAGAGCGATCCTAGGGAGATGGTTGATAGAGGAAAGTCGGGGAAAAACAAGCGAAAGATTGATTTTTGATGTCTAATAGTCCTGGATATATGTATTTTGACATACATGTACATTGTTGTACTTAGGGATACATGTACATTGACAAGCCATTTAAGGGCCGTCTACTTTGCCATATTTTGTATTACAAACATTCGGCTATCAATGCATGATACAATATATTGCATATTTTCTCTTGAGTTTCCACTTGTTCTTGTGATGATTTATCTCTTCCACAAATTGATAAATTATGCTATTGAAATTTATATAATTACATTTTAAGCAATATTTATTCTCTTACATTTATTGCATTGATCAAGTAACATCTCACCATTGTGTTATGAAAATATTATCTTAATGGAACAAACTAATAATATCTTTCAACAGTTCAATGAACTCAGTACATGCATGCTAATTTGATATCTAATTTAAAATTGTGTTTTTTTTCAACTCCAAGGGTTCATACCCATTGATCAAGATTATGGTTGCAAGGAAAATATGTTGCAAGGAAAAAACAAAAGATAACAAAATAAGTCAGAATATGTTTGAATAACCTCTGTCATGTAAAACATGCTACACATATCATCAATGTAAGCCTATGACATTTTCACAAACTAAGAGGAAGTCTAATAGATGCTATGCATTTCATCAATGCTACCGTATTTCATCAAATGATACGTACATGAACATCTATGAAGTTCGATTGAAGTGTGCCTACTCTAGCATGCGAAAAACAATGGCAAGGAATGCATGAACTAAAGTTTAATAAAATTCATTGGCCTTCATGTACATATGGTCAAATATACAACAAATATGCCCTAGTTTGTAAGACCCTAGTTTGTTCCAATATGCTAACCAATAGCTAGTCATGAATTCACTCTCATAAAATCGTTGAAGATATAAACCCTATCCTTACTAAACCCTAGTATGTGAGACCCTGGTTTGTGCTTTACCTCTTTCATATGTCCATTTTCCACGTTTCATAATTCTAATTCATGTTTAAATGTACATCCTTTTGATATTTAGGGTTATGAACATGCCTCTAACCATGATTCATTGCAAAAAATATCTCAGTGGTGAAGCATGGCTCTAAATATGTTGAATGTGCATAAAAAAATGTGTAATGCAAAAGTAATCATACATAATCCATGGAAAATGAAATACCTAACTAGTTTAATGATCTTCCTTGATAATGTTGTTTTGATGAAGGAAAAAAAGATGTTCATGGTCCTATGTTTGTATAAAGGATGGATTATCCTCATATGAAAATGTATTTAAAATTGAATGTACTTGATTGATACAAATGATGATGTAATGGTTGTTTATTGTGATTTGGAAAGTATTCCCCCATAACTTGATGGCAAAGGTTCATGGTGACTTTGATCTAACAAAGCTAGCAAGGATCAGAAGGATATCATCGATGAAACATGGTCTCCATTTTTTATTTGGAACTTTGAATTCTTAAAAATGACATTAATTACTCAAAATGCAAATATAGTGGAACACTAAGGAGATGTTAAATGACGTGGCACACTAAGGACACAGTAATATACCAAGGGTGCAATGTGGTAGGTTTTATTTCCACTCTTTGAATGTCTATTTCTAGAATCAAAATAAAAAATTTGCAAAGTTGACCCCTATGTGCAAAAATTGCACAGTCCCTTACTGAGCAAAATCCTAGTTTCCAAAATTGACCTAAACGATGAGACTTGGGACATTGAACCGAAGGAGAGGGGAACCCCTAGAACTATCCCAATGTCTTGAATCCAATGGAGTCGACAGTTTGTCGATCCGAGCCACGGTCATCATTCTATGGCTCGTTCCAACTCGCATCCCAAAGGCTTTCAGGGACACTTGTTGGATACCTACTGGGGGCATAAAATTCCAAACATGCAACAATACCGGGTTTCGAGAAGTCCTGCAAGTTTTTGTAGGAAGGTTCCAGCTGGGAACGCTAGCCATAAGTCCCCAATCAATGATTTTGCAAAGTTGACTCCTATGCGCAAAAATTGCACAGTGCCTTACTAAGGAAAACCCTAGTTTCCAAAATGGGCCTAAAAGATGACACCTAAGCCATGGGACCAGAGGAGAGGGGAACCCATAGAAATATCCCAATGTCATGAATCCAACGGAGTCGACTATTTGTCGATCCGAGCCACGGTCATCATTCTATGGCTTGTTCCAACTCGCATCCCAAAGGCCTTCAGGAACACCTATTGGATACCTACCAGAGGCATACAATTCCAACCGTGCAACAAAACCAGGTTTCGGGAAGTCCTTCAAGTGTGTCTAGGAAATTTCCAGCTGGGAACGCTAGCCATAAGTCCTCGGTCGATGATTTTTCAAATTTAACCCCTATGTGCAAAAATTGCACAGTCCCTTACTGAGGAGGAAAAACCTAGTTTCCAAAATCGACCTAAAAGATGAGACCTGGGCCATGGGACCGGAGGAGAGGGGCACCCCTAGAGCTATCCCGATGTCCTGAATCCAATGGAGTCAATGTTTTGTCGATCCAAGTCACGGTCATAATTTTATGGCTCATTCCAACTCGCATCCCAAAGGCCTTCAGGGACACATGTTGGATAACTATCGGGGGCATAGAATTCCAACCATACAAAAAAACCTATTTCCGGGAAGTCCTGCAACTGTTTCTAGGAAGGTTCCATCTGGTAACGCTAGCCACAAGTCCCCGGTTAATTATTTTGCAAAGTTGACCCCTATGTGCAAAAATTGCACAGTCCCTTACTGAACAAAACCCTAGTTTCCAAAATGGACCTAAAATATGACACCTGAGCCATGGGACCAGAGGAGAGGGGCACCCCTAGCACTATATTGATGTCTTGAATCCAACGGAGTCTATGGTTTTTTGATCCAAGACATGGTCATCATTTTATGGCTCGTTCCAACTTGCATCCCAAAGGCCTTCAGGGACACATGTTTGATACCTACCGGGGGCATAGAATTCCAACCGTGCAACAAAACCAGGTTCCGGGAAGTCCCGCAAGTGTGTCTAGGAAGGTTCCAGCTAGGAACGCTATCCATAAGTCCTTGGTCGATGATTTTTCAAAGTTGACCCCTATGTGCAAAAATTGCACAATCCCTTACCAAGCAAAACCCTAGTTTTCCAAATCGACCTAAAAGATGACACTTGAGCCATGGGATTGGAGGAGAGGGGCACCCCTAGCACTATCTCGATGTCCTAAATCCAACGAAGTCGACGGTTTGTTGATCCGAGCATATACTACCATTATATGGCCCGTTTGAACTCATACCCCAAAGGCTTCCAGGGACGCCTATAGATGGCTATACAGGAAAAAATCCAACAAAAAAATAAAGATGAGTATACTCATAATTTTAAAGGATGATTGTTACCATCCATTCGAGTTCCCATTGAGTTCAAAGGGATATTAAAATTGATGTCATTTTTATTTTTAGATTATTTTTGAACCTAAAAGTAAGTGATGCCTTCTTAATTCCTTTTAAACTAACGATTAATTGTGATTCAAAAATAAAAATCATTTAGTGTACATATGGTCCAAATACGAAGTAGGGAGGATTATCAAGGATTTATGTAAGAAGCATTCCTAGTTGGTTCCTGTAGACTCCATCTTAGGGTTTTTTCTAGTTTTTAGTGGGGTAGATGGATTTCATGAAAAAATATAATTCTAGCTTATGGAAGGGTTCCATGGGTTGGTTGTTGTGATTCTTCAAAAAATAGATGAAGGAAGTGTGTTAACTAATGAGATTAGTTGATGAAAATGTTTTTTGATGAAGACATTGATGGATGAAGTGTTTTTTGATGGCAACATTAAGATGGATGAAGTGGTTATGGAAGATCACGCACTGATGATTCATTACCATGGTAGGAAGCTTGGTGAGAGTTCACATGTTCATCTAAAAGGGGGTATTTCCATACAAGTTGAACACCAAGTAAGAAATCCCTCACACAAAAAAATCACATATCGATTCACTATTGTATGGTGAAGGTCCAATTTGGGAAATAGTGACATTGAATAATTGATATTAGCAATTGGTCAACGATAGTTAGGGGCTACAAACTAGGGTTTCTAGGATTTTGAACCCAAAGTAGGCTCTAGGATACAAACTAGGGTTTCCAAGGTTTAAAATTCAAATTAGGGTTTAGGCTAAAAAATAGGGTTTCTAGGCTAAGGGTTTATAATACAAATTATGGTTTCTTGGACTCTTGTGCATATTTGTAGCACAATGGTTTAGATACAAGTGGATGCACATGAATATATGAAGTTTTTTTGGCATGCATATATTAGGATTAGGTTGCTATTGTTTTTTTTCGCATGCATATATATTAGGATTATGACTAAGTTTTTTTGCATGGTTTAGGTTTCTATTGTTATGGATTAGGTTGCTATTGTTTTTTTTGGCATGCATATATATTAGGATTATGACTAGGTTTTTTGGCATGGTTTAGGTTTCTATTATTATGGATTAGGTTGCTAAGGTTATATTTGTGTTTCTAGAGTAGATTGGATTTCTAAGGCTAGATTAGGTTTCTATGTTTGTGGTTTGGGTTTCTAGGTTTCTAAATTAGGTATCTAACGGTTATATTTGTGTGGATGGTGGATGAGAATCTTATGGTAAAAAAGGGGATGGTGATGGTGACAACATGGGTAGGAAGAGCACGGTGGTGATGTTCATGGTGGCATGGTGATGGCGACAATGACCATGGGGATAGTGATAATGAGCATGGAGATGGTGATGGTGATAGTGAGCATGAAAATGGGCATGGGGATGCAGATATTATGGTTTACTTAGATGGGAAAAAAAAACAAAGAAAACAAATCCATGACGAAACTTGTGCAATTTATAAAGTTGTACCAAGTCTATGCAATTTATCAATCTATCAAGCTATCAATGTATGGTTGTAATATTCAAAATATTAATGTCAATACTCAATGAGACTACGAAACAAAATCATAGCATACATGTACACCACATACCTATAACATAGTACACAATAAAACATGCAAAACAAATACCAGATTACCTACCTATGGTCATTCGAATAGACCATCAGGATCACCTCGAATACCAAGGGTTTCCTTTAACCTCTCGTGCTCAGACTAAGGCAATAAGTATAGTGCCTTTGATGAGTTCTTCCTTGGAATTTTTTGCAGCTGGAGGTTTGTGCCAATAACTAAGTTTGTATAATGGTATACAATCTCACCCGGTCTATAATATTCATATGTATAACCTTTTCTATTTGTTGAGTGGGAAACCTGGTTCAAATATTCTCCTTTTATAACCATCGACCCAATCGAAAAATCATTGGCCTCAGAGTATCGTAATGGGACATTTAGGGTTTGCTTCCCATCTAAGCAACGTGCCAGCCAATAGTAGGTGCGCCATGCATTGCGTCTTGGGGAAACCACTGCGTATATGTGCCTTGGATAAAATATAGTGCCAACGTTTCCGTCAACTAATTCGACAGAACTAGTTGTAAAAAATATAAAAATATTAATTGAACTTGGTTGTACGAGATCTAATGTGTGGTCATAGTTTGGTGAAATACTTGATTGGTCCTCCTCCAACTAGGATAATTCTGTAGCTATCCATCGACCAATGGGGAGTGATACATGGTCCCAACTATCAACCCAATTTGTGGATTCACATTCGTCCCATTCACCACTACTGCATGGAGAACAAAAACATGAGAGTTTCCTTGTCCACATTTGAAGTATAGCATTGTCCGACGCTCTAACTGAATGAAATGCATGAGTTCCTTGGATGGCCTTGCACTCATATAACTGTGATCGATCTACATCCACCACCTCCCAAAAATATCTATGTACATGTGATTTCCTGGTTGAGTGATCTTCCTTCATTCTTTCTCCCTCCCCCATGACTGAAGCACACCATTCAAAAATGGTTTTTGCATCTCGGATGAGTGATACATTTGTGAACTTAATTATTTCCTGCGTAATGCAGTCTTGATGCATGCACCTGCTCCATCATGTTCACCTTTTCCGTGTGTGGTCTCAAAATAGTTCCAAATATATGGCACCTTGTTCCTTTTGTGGGGCATACACAACCATTGGAAGACACGAGCATTTTTGAATTTCCCTGCACAACCGTTAGACCAAATCCAATGTTATTCCTTTTGTATATTGTTATCCTTCAAGTGATTGTAGAACATTTGAAAGCTGTGTTGTACAAAATCCAAGTCGTGACACCTGTCATCACTTATGTAGAAGTGATACTCCTTCAATATAACCCTGTTGTCTTTAGTACTATCTGCCCCATGTCTATAGGTGATATGGACCATTATGATGACCTGGTCTAGGTGATAGTATTGAATTTGGATCTCATTTTGTGGTTGACGAGTGTAGTTTTCCACCACTGACAGGATAGTCCCAATAGGAAATGTATCCTTGCACATTCTAAACTGCTCATACTTCCAACGAGCCACATGTGCATACTTTACATACTGTTGTTTCTTTTCAAAGAATTCCTTCATGAAGTCGCAAACCCGTACCTAGTAGATCAACAAGAAAGACATATAACAATAGATTGTTACATATGAAATTCCAATCTGACGAAAAAATAGTATTCACAAACTCATTACCAACCTGATAAGTGACCAATTGCATTTTTTTTCTTTCATTCCCTCCATCAATATCATACGTGACATATTTGAATGACTGCAAGTTCACCTCCTACCTGCCAAGTTCATGATCATCGGTCACATGTATGCACTTGTCCAATAATTCCAATCCACCACACCCCGGGCATGTCCCATCTATGCAAGATTTTTGATAAAATGTGCAATCGTTTGGCCTGCTACAAAAAATGCTATGAATAAAGTCTCTAGATGACATTGGTAGTAATGTAGCTAAATATTCCTGCACAAGAATGTTATGCAATACAAGAAAAATATATGTATATGTCTCATAATAGTAACCATACTCAATGTGGTATCGAAAACAACATGTGTTACGAATTGTGTTTATTTTAACATACCATGGTTTGCATTTTTCAAAGGATCTTTGGCTCAAGTTAAGTTCATTATGTTCATTCCTAAATCTCTCATATAATTATGTTTGTGTCATATCAAGAAAATGTTTAATGTGTGGTTCACGATCCTTTGAACCCCTTCTCAATTTTAATACATATTTTTGGTTGGAAGAAGGTTTAGTGCTGTCATGCCAAAAAGCTTGCACTAATCCCTTTACCGCATCAATGAGCTTCATGTCAGAGCGTGGAAACCTGCCAATGAAGGCCCAAACATCTGTTTGACCGGTTTCAAGTTGTGCTCTTCTAACAAAATACCTACGAAGTGTCTTCACATTCAAATTAATAATTTTGGAGGTAGGTTTAAGAAAATGAAGTGCCCTAGTGTTTTTGTTCACGATTGATTGCGACAACACACGGTGAGCCGCATTGCGATCCTTTGAGCGAGATTTATTTCCAATTGTACTAAATGCATCTACTAAACTTTTAACAATATGAGAACTTGGTTCTAACTTTTTGGTCATCTTTATCCTTAATGTTCTTCTAACAAAAACCATAGACCTAGATTTTAACAATGATAAAAATAATTTGCACTTGTCCCCATCACATTTAGAATAAAAAAAGTTATCAAGTATTTGTCGATTTTGATAAGCAATAGCGCATTTAGATAACGTACCTTCAAGTGAACTAATGAGATTTTCATCAACTTGTATACGTTTCAGAGTTCTTCAATGTGTAGTTGCTAATGGAGGTAAGGGTGTTGGAATTGGAGCATGTACAACATCACCAGGACGCTCCGGCTTTTCAATAGGAGCCTCTTGTTTTTCATTCTCTTGTTGGTAGTTGGATGTCAAAAATTGGACTTTCTCTTGGACGGTCTCCATAACATTTGCTTCTTCCATTATAAATCCTTCATTCAATTCCTCTCTAACTACGTCGCTTGTATAACCACTACCCAACAAGTCATTCACTACCATAGTCTGAGGTTGAATTGATGGGGGAATCAAAACATCCCCCGATGAGCACCTACGTTTTAATTCTTGACTAGTGCCATGGGGTGCTTGTTTATCAAATGTTGTTGAAGTTGAGGGCCCCTCTAGTGATTTTTTTCATTTTTCTTGTCATGGATGGATAGGAACGACCATGGAATCATCTACGGTTGGAATTGGACGAGTTTCCCTGGAATTCCTTCGATTCCACATGTCTAATATTTTCTTTTCTCTAACTTCTTCCATGGTTTCTTGAGGATTCTCTTTCCTTACTATTTTCCTTGTTCGATTACATGAATTCCCCATGACCACAATGATGAATACTAAGAAAATAGATTCTAGAGGTGTGCTCAACTATTCAAATATCCAAATTCTTTTTCAATTGTGAATGTAGGTTCTTCAATATTGCTCAATTGTGAATATAGATACTTCCTCAGTTGTGACTATAGATTCCTCAAGTTTGCTCAAATGTGAAAGTAACTTCTACCTCACTTGTGAATATAGAAAATTATTCATTTGTGAATATAGGTTCTTCAAGCTTGCTCAATAGTGAATGTAGATTCTTCTTCAATTGTGTTCATATAGATTCCTCAAGATTTCTTGAAATTGTGAATATATAGATACTTAATCAATTGTGGATGGAAATTCTTCAACCTTGATTTTGATTGTGGATATAGATTCTTCCTCAAACCTGAATTTAGATTCTTCAATTTTGCTCAATTCTCAATGCAAGTTCCTTTGCAATGCTGAACATAGATTACTCAAGTTTGTTTGATTGTGAATATAGAATCCTCTTCAAGCTTGCTAATTATGAATGTAGAATCCTCTTGAAGCTTGCTAATTGTGAATGTAGAATCCTCAATTCGCAATGCTAACTGTAGAATCCTCTTCAAGCCTACTGATTGTGAACATAGAGTATCAAGCTTCCTCAATTGTCCCGATTGCTGATTGTGAACAGAGAGTATCAAGTTTCTTTGCAGTGTTGTCGGGGATACAAAACACAAAATTATGGTATGAAATAGGTAGAGTATTCTGCTGAATTTTTGCAGAACAAAAACGCGCTAGCGTTATGGATATACAAAATGCGCTAGAGTTTCTTAAAATTATAATGCTTGCGCATTTCTTCAATGTTAAAAAATTCCTAGACAATTAATATTTTTGGTGCACGGCTAAATAACGTCTAGTGGCAGAAACTGGCGCGTGAGAGTTTCTTCATCAAATAACGCATGCACGTTTCTTCATCAATAAACGCGCTAGCGTTATGGTAATCTACACAATTTTCATTTTCATAAAAACCTTATTTAATAGTTTCTTCCCAAGAAAATAAATTTCCTTTATTTCGCTAGATCCCTACTTATCTTGAAAGGTTTTGTGCTAGATGTGCTATGGGTTAGGAGGTTAAATAGGGCTTTGGTGTTAGGGGCTAAGGGATCAAGGGGTTTGGGGTCAAGGTGTTATACCTCAAAGTTACACTTCGATCCTTCGTGTCGCATCTTCATGACATGCGATCTAGCGACACTTCCTCGTAATATGTGTTATACCTTGTTGGTCCCCTCCTTGGCCTCATCTCGAATCTTTGGAGACAAATCCAATCAACCCTAGTCAAATGAAAACTCAATGGGCCAAGTGTCACCTTGATTGACCTTGACTTGCCCTAATTTTTGTGCCCTGCCTATAGCCAAAGATGCGAAAATTACCTATTCTCGCCTTGCATAACTGTTGGGGCGCGAAAATCCCATCATTTTTCACGTTATGCTCAGTACATGGGGCGCATAAATCTCAATAAAAAATCTTTGGCTTGGATTTTGGATCTAACCTTCAGAAGCTTTTTTTGGGATTGGAGGTTTTGTTCGATACTAACCTACCTTCCCTGTTTGGCTTGGCTCAACTCCTTGATCCACTAAACTCTCATCTAGATCAACTTTCCTCTCCATTTGGTTGGCCTCCCAAATCCTATAAGAGAGAGGCCCTCCATGAGCCAAATGGAGGACATTTTGTGGCATAAAACCTATGATCCTAGAGGGTTTGCAAAGATAGCTTGAGGAAGGAATCTTTGGAGCTGAAGGTTTGCTTGGACATCAAGGGATCACTTTGTAAGTTTCTCCTAGTTTCCATTGATGAAACTTGTCTTATTTTCCCATTTTCCGTGTTGTGTTTTAATCATGAGCATGAGATGTATCTAATTTGATTTAGATCTAATCTAGTATGCAAGATATTTGGATATTTGATTTGTTTGTTGTTTGCTTGGTTTGAACAGGTTCTGCTCGTGGAATTCAAGATGGGAGATGGAAACAAGATAAACACCCGATCGAAGTAAGTTACATCATATCTTTCTCTCAAAATCCACTTAATATTTGTATGCAGTGATTAGATCTAGGATCTTAAGGTAGCATTTGTTTGATAGATTCCTTAGGTTAAGCTTAGTTAATCTCAGTTTAGTCTAAGAACAAGTCTAACTATCCATAGGACGGATTTGTCTATACAGAAATTGGCGACTCCCCTGGGGATGCAGCTAATTTGATTTAGATCTAATCTAGTATGCAAGATATTTGGATATTTGCTTTTGTATGTTGTTTACTTGGTTTGAACAGGTTCTGCTCATGGAATTCAAGACAGGAGTTGGAAACAAGACAAACACCCGGTCGAAGTAAGTTACACCATCTCTTTCTCTCCAAATCCACTTAATATTTGTATGTAGTGATTAGATCTAGGATCTTAAGGTATCATTTGTTTGATAGCTGTGTTTTCTTGGTTTGAACAGGTTCTGCTAGTGGAATTCAAGACGGAAGCTGGAAACAAGACAAACACCTGGTCGAAGTAAGTTACATCATCTCTTTCTCTCCAAATATACTTAAGATTTGTATACAATGATTAGATCTAGGATCTTAAGGTAGCATTTGTTTAATAGTTGTCTTAGGTTAAGCTTAGTTAATCTCAATTTAGTCTAAGGACAAGTCTAACTATCCATAGGATGGATTTGTCTATACATAAGGGGCTGAAGGGTTAAGGGATTTAACACTCCATGTTTAGGGGGTTAGGGTTTTAGAGGTTAGACATTAAGGGATTAAGTGTTTGTGGATAAACTAGGGATTCTAAAGGCATTCGGTGTTAAGTGCTTAGAGATAAAGGGGTTTAGGGGTTATGGGCTTTAGGGGTTAAGGGATTGAGGGGACCAATGTTAGGGGGTTAGGGTTCAAGAGTTTAAGCGTTAAGGGTGAAGGGTTTGGGGTCAAGGGGATTAGGGATTAAGGGATTTAGGGCTCTAAGGTTAGGATGTTAGCGTTGAGTCAGTTAAAGGTTAAGTGTCAAGGGGTTTAAGTATTAAAGGTTTTGTGTTTACCGACTTAATGGATTTTAGGAGATGAGGGATTGGTTTCTAGGGATTTATGGGTTTTGGGATTTAGGGATTATGGGTTAGGGGTTTTAGGGTTATGGGGGTTAACTAAGAATTAGGGGTTAAGCCTTTAGAGGTAAAGGGATAAAGTAGTTAACATGTTTAAATATTTAGAGGTTAGGTAATCATTCTATGGCTCATTTAAGGGATCCAGGTTTAGGGGGTTAGGGTTTTAGAGGTTAGACATTAAGGGCTTAAGTGTTTGTAGATAAAATAGGGATTAGGTGTTGGGTGTTAAGTGCTTAGAGATAAAGGGGTTTAGGGTTTAGGGGATTTAGGGGTTAAGGGATTGATGGCACCAAGTTGGGGGGTTAGGGTTCAATAGGTTAAGCCTTGAGGGTCAAGGGTTTAACTGTTAAGGGTTTGTAATAATTAAGGGCTTAGGGGATTATTGGTTAATGACATAAGGGTTAGGATATTAGTGGTTATTTAAGAGGTGAGGCCTTCAAGTGTTAGCAGATTTACACGCTAATGGATTAAGGGATCTAGGGTTAGGATGTTAGGGTTGAGTTGGTTAAGGATTAAGTGTTAAGGGGTTAAATGATTAAAGGCTTGGGGGTTAAGGGATTAATGAACTCTAGGAGATGAGGAATTATGATTTTCTAGGGGTTTATGGGTTTTGGGATTTACAAATTATTGGTTAGGATTTTTAGGGTTAGGGGGTTAATTAGGAATTCTAGGTGTTATGGGTTAAGAGTTTGGAGGTAAGGGCACAAAGTTGTTAACAAGTTTAAATATTTATGGGTTAGGAAGTTAAGCTGATAGGGGGTTAAGGGGTTTTATGGGTAATGGGAATTAGGGGTTAAGGAATTTATGGCTCAATGGTTAGGGGAATAGGGTTTAATGGGTCAAGGGTTAAGGCCCAAGAAGTTAAAAAGGTTTAATTGTTTCTAGGGTTAAGGGCTTAGGGATTTGGTATTTTTAAGTAATATGGGTTAGACTGTTTATGCGATAGGGGTGGAATAGGTATTAGGGGTTAGGGGTCGTGGGATTAGAGATACAGTGGCTAGGGGGTTTAGGGGTTAGCGACCTTATGGGTTAATTGATTTAGTGCTCTAGGGTTAGCGTGTTAGGGTTGATGAGGCTATGCATTAATGGTGAAGGGGATAAAGGATTAAAGGATTATAAGGGGTAAATTAGAGCTTAAAGAGACTAATGCACAATCCCAAGCAAGAATTCCAAAATCGAGAGAGGAGCGATCAATTTAGAGGGAGAGATGTCACGTCCCCTTCCATCAAACCGGTGCAAGGGAGGGAAACATGACTGGCATACCGAGCTTATTGGACAATCTCAGCCCCATACATTACTCATAAATTCATAACAATTAAAATCTTATGTGTGCAGACTCATACTCAATATAAACATAGCGGAAATAAACATACTTGCAAACACACAAACAATAATGCATCATCATATCTAACACATGAATATGATGGTTCATTACACAGAGAATGCGATCTCGTACTCATGCTATGCACAGACTGCATGTCGATTTCATTAAGACAATCATTTCGTTTCATTAACATGGACAATCAACATTCAGAGTTAACACACTGCAAAACACATAATGCATATAATGTAAATAATAGAGAACACTTATCTGGAAGATGAAGTTGTCCAACAACTGGCTATGTGAGAGCAACATTTCACCCAACCATAGATCTCTGTCCAGCTTGGATTCTTTCAGCTGAGAGATCACCCTCGAGCTGGGTTGTGTATCCACTAAGGAGGAACTAAACAGGCTCACTCACAGCCATGGTTTCACTCAACAGCTATGCTAAGCCAACTAACAGTTGGGTTTATCAAGCATACAACATATAGAGGAGGGAAATGCTAATCCAGTGAGCTCATCTATAGAGCTATAGGCATCTCAGATGAATTCAACAGTCAAGGCGCCCACATTACCAACCACACCCAACATAAGGAAGGTCCCCTTCTCTACTGCATAGTTCCTCAGGCGTCCCTTCCCTCCAGTGATCTTCAGGGTGGGAATAGAAAGGTCCAGCTGCTAATCCTTGAGATTCTAGCCTTCATTGGGTTCATCAAGCAAACCCAACCTCTGCTTAGTCATTCATAATTGGATTTCTCACAATTCTATTCATCAAATAACTCAATTCCGTCACTGGTTTTATGGGCTATAAAAACTGGGTTTTCCAATGGATTTCGGGGTATCTAATATTTTCAAATTCGCCCCAAGGTTCATATCTATGGATCCCCCATTGAATTTTACTGTCAAATACCAAATTTGAGCGTTTTTTACTCTTCAAAACGTGGGTTCTTGCAAAGTCGCGATTTCTGGTTTTGCTCATTGCTGGGAATTCATTTTTGGATGGAAAATGATGATGGGTTCTTCCACAATGGAATGGGAATGGGGAAGAATCAACTCCCATGAGGTAGAGTGACTTGTGGTACAAGAAAATAGAGCCCATACCTGCAAATACGAATTTCTGGGCTGCCCATGCTCCATTGAAGCCATGGACTGAAATATTCAACTACTTCGTTACAACAGAAATAAATGTCATCAAGGAAAGTCAAATGGGTTCTCACAATGAAATTTGGCAACATATGGTTCATCCCCACAGCCCCCTCACCACTCCCTAGTGGACACACATGGCCCCTTCTCATTGGTTGCTCCCATAGCCAGTTTTTGGTATTTTATTGCAATATTAAATATTTACGTCAATTTACAATATCACATGGCTTAATAGCACATGGGTAACAAAATGTCAAATGCTTGTCCATTTAAAATAAAATACGAACATATACTAGTGGGGCCTTGCCCTTGAGCTCCACACCAGGGAAACATACATCGCATGTACACAATATTCACATTAAGAACCAATATTTCATAAGAGTCAAAATTGGGGTATTACAAGAGATATCAAACAAACATAGAGCTTTCATGCAAACGAAGAGCACACATTCAAACGTAGAGTGCACAAGGAAATGCAGGGCACACTGGCACAAGGGAGGCCGCACATGAAAACATAGTGTAGAGGTAAAGAATTATTTTACTTGTATAGGGTAAAATAGAGGTTAGAGGGCTAATGGTTAAATGATTACAGGTAGACAATTAAAAGACTTAAGGGGTTTAGCAGTTTGGGGCATTAGGTGTGAAGGGATTAAGGACTCTGGGATTAGGGGGTTAGGTTTTAAGAGTTCAGGAATTGAGTTCTAAGGTGTTATAGTGTTAAAGGCTTAGGGAATTGAAGGATAAGGACAACAATTAGGGGAGATAAAGGGTTAATTAAGGGACTAGGGATTTAAGGAGTAATACCTTTATAGGTTAAGGGATTTAGGGATCAACTATTAATGGGGTAAGGGATTATGTGTTAAGGTATTAGGTGCTTAGGGGTGTATGGATTTAGGGGGTTTGGGACTTAGGACTTATGGTTTTAGGCCTTTAATTTTCCTCCCTTATCATTACTCTCCCCAACTCCTTAAATTTATGTCCCTTTCCCCCCCTCTCGTATCTCTCTTCTCTCTCACACCCCCTCTATTTCCATTCAACACTTAAAAACATAATTTGTGAAGTTCATAACGCACGCACTTTATGTGAATAATAATGCTCAAGAGTTTTGTATATACAAAAATGCGCGAGTGTAACTTTCTTCTAACACCAAGCACGCTGGAACCAAATATTTGAATTTAAATAGAACGTGTGTGCATTCCTGAGCACCTAATAACCCCCTCCTCATGCACTCGTGTGTCATCCAAAGTCCTATATGGTTGGTTTGGACTTACCAAACCTATGCTATGGAATTTAGTGAACCATAGCTAATTAGGCATTTCCACCATTTTTCTCAATATGCTTGTTTTTCACCACTCTCTACAGCATGACATACATGACCATTATTGACGAAATTTTAGGCATAGATAGAATTTTTTATGCAGATTCTCAACATGTATTTTTCTAAAAAAAAATATTGATTTTTTCTATTTGTTTCCTAATTTTCTTGTGTCATCACTCCCTAAGTCAAAAAACATGTTGTTAGTGTTTATTCCATAAATTTTTCATTTCACAACCATTTAAAAAAAAAGTTGTATATTGCACTAGTAGACACTGACCTATACATGATATAAAAAATCCAAGTCTAAATAACTACATTAAGACCTTCAAATGTTGCACCCACATTTAACGCATCGTTCTCAAGGTTTGGTCACTTACATAATTAAAAAATAAAAAATAAAAATTAAACATTTAATTTTGGAAAAATAGTGTTGCACTAGTGCTACGGGTTCTATACATGTCTACCAATTTTTGTAGCCCGAAACCATAATTTAGGCACTCAAACGCTGCACCCACAAAAACATATACCTTATCATTTGCCAAAAAAATAAAACGTGACTATTAGAAAATATGAAATTTGACATAGTTATGTAAATTTTCAATACTTAAAAATTATATATTCGGAAACCTGACTCAATTTCCTACATTTCATATTTTTTACTCAATGCAAGATATTTTTTGTAAGTATCTCAAAAAAACGAAGTAAGTTGAGGGATGCCTGATTTTTCAGTTTTCTATTGCATCTAACTCGCCAAAAGTGACCCTCACTAGCTCGCACATGCCTATATATATAATTGATTGGCAAATATTTCACTAAATATTATGATGTTTAAAATCTTGATGAATCTTTCATTGAATTATAAAATATTTTAAAGTCTTGTCAAATCTTTCACTAAATTATAAAACATTGTAAAGTCTTGGTAAATCTTTTAGTAAATTATAAAACATTCTGAAGTCTTGGCGAATTTTTTGATAGAGTAGAAAACCATATATAATAATAATAAAATATTTTTGTTAAGCTACAAAATATGCATTTTACATGTTTGGAAAAATAAATATAACTTGTCCCTCCTCCAGAAAATTTTGCAACCTTCACGAGTTGTGTTTGTTAAGGTTCTTACTTTACACCCTTGTGTATGCCTGTATCAGTTTTGATGATATTTCACCTCAAAAATTCTTATATGAGTTGATCTTGACCACCACTCTGTTAAGATCAGGAGAGATTAAACTTTGATCTACTACTTTTCTTATGAATTCTTTATTATTGAATCATCGATTATGAAAGTGCTCTTTAAGTTCATCATAGTATGTTCTTGAATAGGAGGGAACATAATTTTGTCCACAAATAACTCCAAAAGTATAAGAATTCGATGCATGAATTCCTCTATAATAGTCCATTTGTACAAAAAAAAAGACCCCTTTGCAATGAAGAGAGGTCATTTTTATCCCTTATATTTTTGTTGTCTTATAAAAAGGTTAAAAGAAACATAAATTTGTAATAAATATTGGGCTTAGATTAGGGATTAGAACTCTAGGGCACAAAAACACTCATTGAGCATAAAATGTCAACTATTGGGTACAAATGAGACCATAAAAACCTTTGGTGGGTGTAAACTTAGACCTAAAAATTGTAATATAGAATTTTGGTTATCATAAATACATTTTGTAATGATATATCACATTCTTGGCCATGTATAGATGACATGGCCATCGATATAAAAAAAGTAGGAGTACTAGGAATGAAATATGCAATAGTAGATCTCTTTAACAATATGCTAGCAAAAATAAATAAATGATTGGATCAATAATGTAGGTTGGCCTACCTTAGTGGAAATCATATATTTTGGACATGTAATGGTGTTATTGAGTCTGTAAATGTAATGACTCATGAATAACATAATGACTCATGAATAACATAAATAATGATTCAGACACAAATTACATAAGATCAATTTTCAATTTAAGATCAAAACACATAATACATTAAAACATTCATTACATATTTCAGTTATAAGATCCATTTCCAATTTAAGCTTAAAACACATAAAAACAATTTTCAAAGTAGGCTCAAACACAAAACATTTTCCTATCATAAAAAACTAGCAAGTTGGTTGACATTTGACTTAACAAAATTTCATAAATGATTTTGCACTCATTTCAGATTTTACATGTACTATTGCACTAGAAGACCTTGTAAAAAACATCCGAGCTAATTTTCCGACTTTACTCATCACAACTACTTGTATGCTACTAACTTCTAACCCGCAAAGAGATAAAATGTAGATATGATTTAAAAAATGTTTACAATATACAATTGAGAATTCAATCAAAGTGTGAAACTCATTTAGCTTTCTATACCTAGTATACAATCAATTTTCACAAATTATATGGGACCTAACCATCCCTCTCAATACAAAATATGGCTACAAAGAAATTAGTTGTTTGAAGCACTACCTAAAACAATAGGCTCGATAATGTTCGCCTCAACACACTCAACAACTTCAATCGATAGTTGCAGTGCATACACATTAACATATTTTGAGCATGGATCTCTCCATTTTCCAAGATGATGTGCAATCAATGTGAATAATTTGTATAAGATAATAAGGTACCTATCACAAAACATTAAATGAAATATAAACCATTTTCTATTTTACAAATTATATGCATAATATTAGTGATCCTCTTTATCTAATCATGATTCATAGATTTTATCTCCATTCAAGTTTACTTCTTAAATGTAGAAGTTAACACCTCAACATATTGTTTCAATTTCTACTTCACATGATCTACAATCAAAGGTGTTCCAGTGACCAATACCACTTGAGGTCACACATTGTTATGTCATGATCAAAACCTAAAGTTCATTAAAGAATTTATGATACAAATAGAATCCTAGAGGCTACATGTAATGATATTTTAGCCTTGACATCAAAGTATAATCACATTAGAGTAATGTCGGTCTCATGCCAATAGGTCTTCTATGATGAATGCATAGGAACCTAGTGCATGGACTATTTTTCTCTTTCCTTAGCTATGTATATCTCATTTCCATTTCTAAATACCAATAAGTATTTTCAAAGCAAATATAAAATAAGCATAGTAGATTCTAAAAGGTGAATATGTTTAAGTCATGCCACAAAGTGAAAAAAATTAAAAAACATCTTTACAAAAACCATCAAATATATAATGGAAATGATAATAGTTATGGGAAACACAATGAAATACTTAAGCATAACCAAATCCATATATTAAGACTAATACTCTATGTTTTTCAAATAAGCATGATAAAAGATGAACAAACATGTTTTTGCTCAACAAAGGTATTTAACATTACTAACAAATCAAATGAAACCAATCAAGGTACAACAAAGGGTTTAGTCAAGCATAAAATTAGAACCATAAGAATTAAAGGGACTAACATACTATTTAACCAAACTAAACCCAAAATCCCAAACTCAACAAAATACTCCAAATGCAAGCAACAAACAAACCATTAAAGTTTTCCAAGATATCAAATCCAGACATCAAGGAAGTTTTATGTACTTGAATGAACACATTATTGCTTAGTTAAAGTCTTGTTAAATTTGTTGTTTATCCTTTAATACCAATACACTATCAATGTGAAGAGATAGGTCCCATCTTCATCAAATTCCATCTTCATTTCATGTCATAGACAAGAAATATACAATGTAATAGTTAAATATCAAACATCAATATTCAAATAACTCACATCAAGGAAATGTTGCTCCAATGTTACAGTGAAAAATAAAAAATATATTTATCCTATTTTTACCTAAATTACAACTTAAAATTGACATATAGTAATCTTGATATCATAAACAATTTTCAACCTACTCCAAAAATAGAGAAACAACAAAGTCAATAAAATAACAAGATTCACACCATCTATTATATTCCATTCACCATTTCTTGCACCACCAATGGAACACATATACCAATATAAGAGTCCCCTAAGGTATATTTGATTAGATAGAATCTTGGGGTATATCAATTTCCTAGTTCTCATATTGATCATCATTTTCTATATTCTACACGTCATCTTCTCTAGATGGACCATCATTAAGAGCCTCCAAAACATTATGCTCATATCAAATTCATTAGAGAAATTTGTTATATTGTTTTCTCTTCTTTTATCGCAATTCGATTGTGAACCAAAGAGTTAGTGTTCTTTCAAATGGAAAATTGTTATTGTCACACTTTGTTACATATAATCTTAAACATGTACATCCATATGTTTATCAAGCTTGTTTCTCGAATTTGACTTGAAGAATGATAGTGAACTAAACATTTTCTCATCCTCCATTGATCCCAAAATCATGATAGTGAACTAAATATTCTAATTTGAAATATTCTGGCATGTTTTCCTGTAGGTATTAAACAACACCTAAACTAGTCCATAATATTGTTATTGCACCATATTCTAGACGATTATCCAAAACATGGAATTGATTCCACATTGTTTCAACAAAGTGTTAGCTTGTTGAAACAATTTTGATGGATCTAAAACACCTTGAATATGTTCTCCATGTATCTGGAACTTCTCTAAAATATGGTGCACTGAAATTTTAATTTTGTTTAAAAGTTATCTTTTGAAGTGGTTTGAAATTGATGCTCATTACAATATGAGGGTATACCACATACATGGCCTTAAAAAAATCATCTCAAGGAAATCATTTTCTTGACTCTGATGGAAGTGGTTTTGCAATTTCTATCAAGTCGCATCTCACTATAATCACAACATTGTTGAATTGGTCTCTTGATATAGGGCACTCTTTGGTGATTCATTGTCTCATCAATATAATGAAAGTGATCCATATTCCCATGCACTTCCATACATAGTATCTGTTTTGAGAATTTAAACTAGCCTAGTGGTCTTTGAGTAAACCACCATAGAGTGATACCCAAAGGAAAACTTGAAATATTCAGATAAAAAGAATCAAACCCTTTTGCATCCAAACTTTATTGGAAAACAAAAAGAAGGTTCAGCATTATAACTCACCGGGAATCCAATCAGCTGATGAAGAATAAAAGGTTAATTTTGCTCCAATCTTCTCACCAACATTTCAAGACTTAACCTGAAAATGAGCAAAGATTGACAAGAAAGTAGTTATTTTTGCAAAAATATGGTTTTATAAACAAATTGTTGAATAACTCATCCACATTCAAGAATTTAAAGAATAAAATTAAAATTCTCAAATTGGACAGAAAAGAGTGTTCTTTTATCAAATAAACAACAAGTTACAGACAGATTTCACTTGAATCTCATTGCAGCACCATTCTGAAATTGAGATTGGAGTCCTTCCACCCAATCCTTTCACACACTCAATCTGGTTCCTTGTGAGAGATATGTCCAAAAGAATCACTTCCATTCTTTGGCATCATAAAGACTCTCAACCATGGCTGAAAAATTGCTTTCAGATAGGGGAATGGGGCTTTTGCAGACTAAGGACAATATGGATTTTAGCTATGAATGAAATCCAATAGCATGAGGGTACTCTCCGATTCTTGGGGTCCTAAAATTCCTTCACCTACACCTCTTTTATGTTGATGGGGAGGCATTTAGGGAGGTTATGAGTAGTTACTTATGTGATTGAGACAATTGGGAACAACCAAAACTATAAATTTTCCAGTAAAGCAACTTCTTTTTATTTTTTACCCTCAAAAAGGCATGTACATGGGCTAGCCAAAGGCAGGTCGCATGGACGTGAGCTAGACACATGTAGGTTGCGTACATTTTGAAAAATACACCTTTTTAAGAGGTTTCTCCAAGAATAGTTGTTGTTCATAGCTAATTAGGGATAGAGGGAGTATGCAAAAGAGGTAAATTGATAAGATTGGCCATCATAGCATCTATGGGACAAACCTGACCAAAGATGTTATAACAGATGCCCCCTAATGTGTGAGGTCAGAGGGACAAATGATGACTGGAATACATTATAATCCTTTCAGTAGTGAGTATGTTGAAGTCTTAGATCTACATATATGTACAAGTATGGTGTTTATTTTCAAGTGTTTTATAATTTTCTATTAGATTTGATTGCTATTATAAGGTATGCACTACTATGTCGAGGTTGTTGACTGGATTCATCAAATTTGGTCTGAGAGCATGTTGATATGTGTATGAGATTGTAAAACCCATCGTTGATACATTTTTTTTAATATTTATGTGCTTTGTTGACTCGGTGGCTTAAATGTTACCAGCGGATACAACCATGTTTATGTAGTAATTAGAATAACTCTTATTCTAGAAGGTCAAGAATGCTAAATACCTGGTCGAGATTGACAAGGAAATTCAAACTCTGGCCTACTGTTTGGACGAAAATATTTTGTCTATGGAAAGAAGAGAACATATTACTATGTTGGAGGATAAAAAAAGAAATATCTTGAGGCAGATCGAAGAATCTTGGAGGGAAAAAAGCAAAGTTGTATGGATAAAGGAGGGTGACAATAATACCAAGTTTTTTCATCATTTTGCAAACCATAGACGTTTGACCAATGCTATTTGGGACATTAAGGTTGACCAGGAGCGGGTCATATGTGATAATGTTTCTTTAAAAGAGGATGCAATTAAGCATTTCAAGGATATTTATACTAACAAAAATGTCTCTAATTTAGAAAATCAACAAAAGACTATTAAGAATTTTCCTCATTACTTCAGTGAACTTGACTATCTGGAAGTTGGTAAACCGATTGCTGAAGATGAAGTATTGAATGTTCTCAATATTTTAGCCAAAGACAAAATTCTAGGTTTGGATGGATGGACTATGGAGTTATTACTTAATTTTTTTGATATTTTAGGTAGGTACCTCACAACAATTATTGATGAAACACGATGAAGGGGACAGGTTCTGGGTAACTTAAATTCTACTTATATCACCCTTGTTCCCAAGAAGGATAAGCCTCAAGATTTCAACAATTACAGACCTATCTGGTTTGTGTAATCTTTTGTATAAAACCATTTCAAAGATTATTTCAGAGAGATTTAAACCCTTTCTTGGAAGGCATGCCTCGGAAGAACAATTTGGATTCCTTCCAAACTGTCAGATCCTTGATGTGGTTAGAGTCGCACAAGAGGGACTACATTCTGTAAAGATGAAGAATCATGATGCTTTTATTTTTAAAATGGATCTATTTAAGGCTTACGATAGGGTCGATTGGACCTACATTAAATTTATCTTGAGCCAAATTGGTCTGGCTGTGGAGATGGTCAATTGTATTATGGCATGCATTTGCTCGGCGAGATATGCGGTATTAATTAATGGCACACCGACTTCTTTTTTCAAATGTGATAGGGGGTTAAGGTAGGGTTTACCTCTTTCACCATATTTGTTCATTCTAGAAATTGATGGTCTAAACCTGTTGATCCAGGAGGCAAAAAAACAAAGGCTTATAAACGGTATAAAAGCTGAAAATTCTCTCTATATTTCTCATCTTTTATTCGTTGACAATGTTCTCTTGTTTGGAGAAGTTTCAAGTTCGGAATGGAGGCAATATAAATAGATTATATTGATTTTTTGTGATGCTTTGGGTATGGAAGTAAGTGCACAGAAGTCTTGTTTTATTTATCATTGTCAGGATCCGATATTAAAGGAACAGATTGGCACACTCTTCCCATATAAGATGTTGGAGCTAGGGAATGGATTAAAGTATCTGGGTTTTCTTTTGAAGCCCAATGATTACAAAGTATTTGATTGGAATTGGCTCATAAAAAGAGTTCATAGAAACATCGGGTCATGGGCTTATAGGTGCTTGTCTTTGGGAGGACACCTTACTTTGGTATGCTTTGTTTTACGGAGTATCCCGGTGTACCAGTTCTCACTTATTTCGGTACCTAGTTCGGTTATCACGGCTATCCAAAGGCTTATTTTCCATTTTATCTGGGCGGGAATATCGGGGGTTACACAATTTCATTTATCCTCTTGGGAATACCTGTCCATGCCTAAGCATTTAAGAGGATGGGGCATCAAGGATCTTAATTGTTTCAATCTTTCTTTATGTGCTAAGAATTTATGGTGGTGCATGTTTGATAAAGGTCTCTGGGGGAAGGTTGTGAAAGCAAAGTACTTAAATAGATTTCCTTCGGTATTTTGGTTTCGAAATAGAAAAAAGAGTCCATGCAGATCTGCTCTATGGAATATCTTGGTTAAATCTTATCTGATCATCAATCATGCTATTAGCTTGATAGTGGGTCGTGGGACTCAAATTTACCTCGGTATTGATCCTATACTTGGTCTTGGATAGGGCTATAAGCTTTCATGGGGTCTCATAGAGGCTTTACATAGACATAATATATATGTTCTTAAACATGTTGTGATCTCTCAGTTTGGCGATTATGATAAGTGTTTTTTTGCGGTGAATTTAAGGTTAGAACCATCTCTTGCTTCTGAATGGGATTTTTATGTTGAAAACCTTCGACAGGCTGGTATCTTCCTTTCAGATGAAGAGGACAAGATCATGTGGTCTTACAATACATCTGATGGTATGGTCAGTGCTCAATTAGCTTACTCTTGTTTGTTGGAGGCTGAGTAAATTTATGCTCCTCGGTGGTGGTCGAAGAAAATTTGGTCAATAATTTGTCCTCTTAAAATCAGGTGTTTTATGTGGCTCGTATTACATAATAAGATTCTAACTTGGCATAATCTAGACAGAAACATGGTTTTATGGGTTCAGGATGTTGTTTGTTATGCCAATAAGCCTTGGAGGATGTTAATCACTTGTTTGGATTTTGTTTTTTTCTTTCAATCACTTTGGAGGGAGCTGGGAAATTATTCTCATTTCTATGTAACCTGGAATCAGGAAACTTTTGATGATAACTTTCAGCATTGGTTTGATGTTCAAAAAATCGATTGACCTCTTATCTTCTTTGTTGTCTGGGAGGTTTGGAAATCCCATAAAAGGAAGGTTTTTCAAAATGTTAAGATGTCAGTGTGTGCGATCTATTCCAAGATTACAACGAGTTATTTGGTTAGCAGGGTTACTCAACTTTGTAAGACTCTGAAGTCTCACATTTTTTTTCTGAATCAGACTTCCCATTCCCTTTGGGATATTTTGATGGCGCAGCGAAATATGGATTATGTAGTGCAGGGATGATTTTAAAGATTGGTATTGGCCATGTTTTCCATCATTCCTTGAAAGTGGGATTGGGAACCAATACGAGAGCAGAGCTCATCGCTCTTTGGGGTTCGTTGTGGTGTGCCATGTTAAAAGGTTTACATTCCTTCTAGGTATTCGGGGACTCGCTATGTGTGATTGAATGGGCATGTGGTAGATCTTCCTTACATTCGTTAGTGTTGGAAGGATGGATGAAGAGGATTTCTACACTGATAGCTACTTTCTCACATATTTTGTTTAGCCATATCCTCAAACATTACAATGGGGAAGCTGATGGTTTATCAAAGATTTCCCTAGGCCCTATCGATGGTAGGATGCTCTTAGAGAAATAAAAGGATGGGGCTTGTTTAAGTCAGAACATTTTTCTTTTAGTTGAAGGAATTTTTGGTTTCTTTATGACTTTTGTTTCTATAGGCGAATGTAATCGCAGGAAGCATTTTGGTTCCATAGTGACTTTTTGTAGAAAGTTTGTCTTTCATATGAATAGTTTTTAGATATTTGTTGTAAGTTGTGTTTCTGGTATGTTTTGGGAAACTTATTGGAGATAACAACTCATTTCCCCTTGTTGGATGTACCTTTTGACACAACTTTTGTGATTAATAAAAAAGTTTTTTTATATAAAAAAAATGAAAATAATCATAAGCTATAAATAATAATACAATACAAAAACTAAAATACCTTCGTGTTCAAAGTGCTCCTTAGGTGTAATTTGCTTGCAAAATACTCGATATAATAATTCTTCATAACCTATATATATATATGTTTTGTTCACATTCATATTACCGCATTGATTGTAATACATCACACTATTCTTGGAAATATAACAATAATTTAAGACATTATAAGCTTATCATGATATCAAGAACATTATTGCGCCGAGAAGCGCTCTACAACCCAGTATGAGGGAGATCTTGTAACATGTGTGAGTTTGTCGAGTAACAAAATAATACAAAGTAAACAAAAAAAATAAAAAATATTCTGTCGGCCATAAACAAAAAAGAATAATACAAAGTAAAAAGTAAATATGAGACTTGAACTAGAGACTTTAGAGCTTAGGATTAGGTGATAAATATTATGTCGGTCATAAACAAAAAAGAATAATACAAAGTAAAAAGTAAATATAAGACTTAAACTAGCTGAGACTTTACTTTTTGCGCCAAGAGGCGCTCTACATCCCAGTATAAGGGAGATCTTGTAACATGTGTGAGTTTGTCGAGTAACAAAATAATACAAAGTAAACAAAAAAGAATAATACAGAGTAAAAAATAATAAATATTCTGTCGGCCATAAACAAAAAAGAATAATACAAAGTAAAAAGTAAATATGAGACTTAAACTAGAGACTTTAGAGCTTAGTATTAGGTGATAAATATTATGTCGGTCATAAACAAAAAAGAATAATACAAAGTAAAAAGTAAATATGAGACTTAAACTAGAGACTTTACTTTTTACTTTTAATACAAAGTAAAAGGTAAATATGAGATTTTAGAGTGTTTGTCGAGTAACAAAATAATACAAAGTAAACAAAAAAGAATAATACAAAGTAAAAAGTAATAAATATTATGTCGGCCATAAACAAAAAAGAATAATACAAAGTAAAAAGTAAATATGAGACTTAAACTAGAGACTTTAGAGCTTAGGATTAGGTGGCTAAGGTATTGCACTCAAGGAGCTATTCAAGGAGAGGTTTGCACCTCGGGAGATTTGATCCCTCTCGGCACTTGATAAAGCCTAGGATTTAGATCTATGCTGATTTAAGTTACACATCACTAGCCGGCATATAAAAAATATTCACATCGCTAGACGTCATATACAAAATATTCATAACAATAATATCTAATTGGTTTATGACTACATGGTATAATCGTAAAAAATGGAGTATCTTATTCCATTAGATGACAAGTCTCTCCTATTCTCTAAATTCCTCTACATGCACATAAAATTACAATTTGTAATATGATCACTTGAAGCCAATAATAATATCATATTCATATCTAATCATGCACAATAACTATAATATGAATAACAATGCATACACATCACAACATAATTATTATGGATATCATGAATATTATTATTATTTATATCATTATATATAGTTACAAGGTGTAACTATGAGCTTCTCTAGAATATACTTAATTGCACAACGGTCGATTGTAATATATTATATCACTTTTTGAAAACATAATGTTATATAATATTTAAATAAAATGAGAATTTGGAATATAACACTTTCGTTAAGCATTATGTGTGTGAGAATACATCTTTTAGAGAGAATTTGAGCTTAAGAGAATTTGAGCGCTTTAGAGGCAAGTTTGAAAATCTCACAAAAGGCAGGTCTAATAGTGGCAACATCACTTTCCAACTCAGTCAAGGACCTCACGAATTAGCTAAATTAGATATGGCAACTAATGAGTGATGAAAAATCAATAAGATTATGGATTTTGGAGAGAAAACAATGAAGGATGTGTTGGCCCAAAACTATACAGCCTTCCAAGTCCATAAAAACACCTAGCTTTATCTTTATCCATTGAAAAGCAGAACAAATAAGACAAGACTGTGTAAAGTCAGTAAAGTGCTCTTACTAATTCAGGACAGTCATAAAAGCAGCATAATCTTATCCAAAATATTTCTAAGTGCACTCTTGTGGATAATGATGACAAGTGTGAATAAAAAAAGGCAATATGTGGCCAATCTACCTAGTCAACCACCTAAGAAAGTATCGAAATGATTAATACTTTATATCTCAAGTCTAGATGGGTTTTTAATATTCTAACAATGATCGATTGAAGCTATTGAAAAAAACCAAAAAAATGATGACAAACCTGGAAAAACCTGGGAAAGTAATTTGGTATGACCAACGAGAGGAAAAAAGTAAAGGTCAATTACTCCAAACTAATATAAGAAGATGAATTATAAATGATCAACCACTTACCTTAGGTTAATTATAAATAGCTTACATATTTACACTAGACTTGTTGATATTATTTTTTATCTCATACTAGTTTTTGTGATTTCATGAATATATCCATGAATTTTAAATGGATTCCATTAATACATCTATTCTTTAAATGTGAAGTAATGTGATCATGGGTTGCGTTGTAGGTAGAGGAGAAGAAAATGGGACAATGATAGAAATGGATTCAAATGGCTAAATGGTAGATGCATGCATTAAAATTCATTATAGAATTTTAGCATATTCTTATTTATGAGGGGTATTTTTTCCTGTATCGTAGTTTTTATTTTTTTGTTTTCCAGGATCTTAGGTTGTGGGTTTCAATGACTTATTGGGACCCCTTCTGGTTCCTTCAACTAGTTTTTGTCCATTTTTGGTTCTATGGTTGTGTGGGTAGGTCTCTCATATCTTCTTTGGATCTCTGCATAGGCCTGTTGTGGTCCTCTTCAATGTCAGCTTCCCTTATGGGGTGGTTGTGGACGAGTTGTTTTTTGGGGGTTTTATTTGGTATAGTGGCTATGATGGTCATTTTGGCAGTTTGTGGGGTGTGCTGATTTAAACCCTTTTTGTGCTCTATTATGGTTATTTGTTGAGATAGTGTTGGCTATTATGTTTGGCCATTGTTGATCATTATGTTTCCTTGAGAGCTATGTTGGATGCTCCTATTTTAGAACATTATAGCTCATATATTGTTTTTAATATAAATAATATGTTTTTTTTTTAAATTGAAAAAAATAGATCATTCAAAATAAAATATGCCAATGATATGTCCCAATAATTTGGTGGTTGACTAGAATGGAAAAAAAATATGATTCATTGAGATGATAATCATTATTTGAGTGGTGAAGAAAATACACTAAACATAGGGATAATGGTTTAGTTGTTGAATGGTTGATGACCAATTATACAATCACATTTCAATTTTGGTCTTACCATCTTTATATTAAAGTTAACAACCATCAAAATTATGGTATTAGAGACTACATTCATTACAATGTTGTACATGTGGATATATTCATTAAAAATATCATTTTGTTTCTTTATTATTTGCATCTTTCATTTGGGTTTGTTAAAAATCTAGTATTCTAGTTGTTTAATATTTGATAATCAATAATATTACAGTCACATGTCAATCTTTGTATTAAATTTTATGATTGTCAATATTGTGATACTAGAGACTTTGTTAACCATTAAAATTGTGGTACTATAGACTTTTTATAAATTCATTACAATATGGGAACAATTCTCAAGATTGAAATGCCCACTGACGAAGATTCGAACGAATTTGGTCATGTGTTTTCCTAGAGATCACTGCTACATGGTTGTAGTTTGTGACATGGAGAATGAATAGAGCGGTATCATTTTGAATCCGAGGAAATGGGGGGAAGGGATTTGAACTTGGAACGGAATGGGAAGAAACTCCCACCTTCTGGGATGACACCATGTTTTGTCCCTGGATGGGTTACGATAAACTAAACCAAAGGATGCTTCGTTTTCTGGACTATGGTCAGCTTGGTTTTGTACTATATCTATATTAAGTTTTTTACTATTTAGAATTTTAAACTTGGTGTTGCTCCCTGGTTGTTTTTATTACTGATTTTTGAGGATATCTCTGGAAATCCTTCTGCTTCTCCCCTTTTTCCATTGTCAACTGCCTGAACAGACCGTGGGTTGAGTTATCGGGATTCCCTCTACTTTCAGGTGGTCTGCTGGCTCTAGCTGTCAGCAGCCTGAGCACGTGTTTTTTATTGGTTTCCAGGTTTTTTACCCTAGTTTTGGTTTTTGTTCGGTTATTTGAATCTGGTGGTCAACATCCCGAAGGTGGTCTCACGAGGTTTTTTAACAATGTGCAAGCCTAGGATTCTTTTAAATTTTCTATGATGGCAGAAGGATCCAAATTAGATCAAACATCATTGTTAGATGGCTAGTGGGAACGGGAAGTTCTCCACAAATTAGATGAAGATTATCGTGCACTACTAAAGGAATGTGTTAATCAGACCTCATTAGATAGTGCTACGGGTCCTCCAGGGGTTAGTACACGTCCAAATCCGATTGAGGACTCTTATACAAACATCATGGTTTTAGGTCCTACAAATCAGCCACTCGGACCTTCAACTAATCCATGGTCGTTTTCAGGCCATTTTATAGGGGTTACAAATGACTGCATGCCTTGAGACTCTCCAAGACCTGCAGGGAATGTCAAAAAATGTCGTAACTGGTTCCTACGCTCTGAGGCGGAAAATATGCATATGGGGAAAAATATAGGGTTGGAAGGGATGGCCACCTTAACTCTCAAATCCCTAGTAGGCAAGTTCAGCTATCGGGCCATGAATCCTAAATATATTGGTCATTGGGCTGGTACTACCTGGTCTACAATCATTGGCTATACCCGGATGTTCTGGTTCTGAAAAATGGCTAGTACATTTTCTATTTTAGAATAGAGGAGCATGATACATATATTCTCGGGAAGACTTGGCTTAAGGGTATTGGCAGCCTTATGCTGAAGAGATGGCATATGGAGTTCGACCCGGATCGTGAAAGGATCCGGTTCTGGCATCTGTGGGTACATCTGCCGGGTTTTCCCCTCACCTTGTGGAATAGGGAATATTTTGAGGCGGTTGCAAATCATCTAGGATTAATGCTGTTGTTATGCCTCCATTGATTCCTGCTCTGAACTTAGTTTTGGAGTAAATACCTGCTGTTTCTAGTGAAATACTTTCTGCTTATGGTAAATCTTCCTCTCATGATATCCCTGGGGAGGCAAACTTATCTACGATCCCTAATCCTGCTTTAGTGTTATGTTCTCCAATTACACACTCCTTTCCTTCACCGTCTCCCCTTTTATGCCCTTCATCGTCGACATGTCCACCATCTCCCCTTATCCCTCTACAGACCTTTATTGGGCACGTTCCTTTGAACCTAGACCAGGATGGTTGGTCCGCTGACGGTGCATCTATTCCTCTAACCTTTCAGACTAAAGGATCAATTAAGGGTGGACTTGCTAAAACCTTATCGCCTTTACATACCTGTAGTGGACGTAAGGTCTCTTCTTAGATTGATATTACTTCCCCTGCATCCACATCTTCTCAGATTGCCATTTCATCCCAAATTGCCTCTCCCACTACATCTTCCAAGCGGGTTCTTAGAGATTTGAAAGCCCAGGCATGGGTTAAAAGATGAAAATTCTCTCCCTTAATGTTAGAGGGATTGGGGGCCCTTAGAAAAGATTGGCCCTAAAATGACTTTTGGAGCAAGAGGCTCCTGACATTATTCATTTTCAGGAGACCATGGTTTCGGTCGAGAAGGATCGGTTATTTTTTCACTCATTAAAGAAGCATTGGGTTGTCTCTTCAACTGATTTAGTGGGGAAATAGGGTGGGAATCTCTCTGCATGGAATCCCCGATCCGCTCAACTTTTGGCCTTTGTGACCCACCGGGGCATTCTACTTAAAGGGAAGGTTGTTGGTTTTTTGAGTGATTGCAACTTTCTTAACATATATGCGCCGTATCATAGCAGAATGGATTTTTGGAATTCTGCGACCCATTTGGAACTCTTAACTCTTCCCAACTTGATACTTGCTGGGGATTTGAACCTGACCTTGTCGGATGCAGGGTGTTGGGGTGGCTCAGGCCGTTCAGATCCTTTGTCCTCTTTTTTCATAGATTTGTTCTCCTCATTGGGTCTCAATGATGTGGAACCTTTTCCACTTAACCCAACCTGGAGTAATGGATGTTCTGGTCCGGCATGTGTCTCAAAAAGGCTGGAACGATTTATGATAGGGGACTAATTTTTGGCACAACTCTTCAAATATAGATCCTGGATTGATACTTCAAGGTTATCAGATCATTTTCCAATCATTATGGAACTGGATTTTGAAGCAAAAAAATTGAATTTTCCTTACAAATTCAATCATACTTGGATAAAGGATCCCGATTTTGTGGAACTGGTCAAAAACCTTTGGAGGAATTTCACTAATGAGGAGCAGGACTTGCCTTCGTATTATCTAATTAAAAAACTCAATAAGCTAAAGTCGGTGGTCCTTCAGTGGGAAAGAAAGAAAAAGAAGGATAATCTTAAGGAACTACATTATATTGAAGTAGAAATTTCCCTGCTTAACAACACTAATGAACAGGGCGCATTACATAGAACAACTCTTGGTCCATTATTGCTGTTGGAACAAAGACAACATATTCTACTTTCCCAAGATGAGGAAACCTGGCGCCTTAAGAGTAGAGCGCTCTGGATCTCCCTTGGGGATAAAAACAATAAATTCTTTCACAAGTATGCTGATTCTCGCAGGATTCAAAATTCTATATGGGCATTAAAATATGCAGAGGGTACTGTTATTAGTAAACATTTTGATCTACTCCGTGAGGCAGCAATGCATTTCAAACATTACTATGAGGCCCCTGAGCCTGTTTCAGTGAATGATCAGATTAAGGTCATTATAGAATTCCGTCATTTCTTCTCGGAGGAGGAGGGATTGATTTATTCAGGCCAGTTACACTTGCTGAAGTTCAAAAGGTAATACAAAAATGTGCCAAATCTAAGAGCTCTAGTCTGGATGGTTTGTCGGCCAAACTTTTCTCATAATTCTTCGATCTGATGGGCTCGGATTTGCTTTCCATGGTGGAGGAATCATGCATTAAGGGGAGAATTCCTATTGCTATCAATTCAACCTTTATAACACTCATTCCGAAATCTTCTATTCAAGAAACATTCGAGGATTTTCGACTAATCTCTCTCTGCAACTTGGTGTATAAAGTGGTGGCAAAAGTCATAGAAAATAGGATTAAGCTGATGCTATCCAAATCCATCTCTCAAAAGCAATTTGGTTTTCTGGGAAACCGGTAGATTCTGGATGCGATTGGCCTCGCTCAGGAATCTTTTCATAGTATCAAGACCCGAAATAAGAAATCTTTGATCCTCCAAATGGACCTAACCATGGCGTACGATAAGGGAAACTGGCAGTTTCTTAGATTTTCTTTGATACAAATTGGTATTCCCTGGTCAGTCATGAAGTGGATTATGGGGTGTGTGTCTTCAGTCAATTATGTTGTTCTTGTAAATGGATGCCCTACTGACTTCTTCATGGCTTCTCGGGGGCTTCGTCAAGGATTCCCGCTCTCACTGCTCTTGTTCTTAATTGTGATTGAGGGTCTCATTCGCTTGTTGATAAAATCCCGGGAGAACCATCAGATCGAGGGGATCAAGATTTCCAAACACATATCCACCACACATCAATTCTTCGTGGATGATGTCTTGTTGTTTGGACTGGCATGTAAAAATGAATGGTCCATTATAAAGAATATTCTGGATCTCTTTTGCAGGACCTCTGGCATGATTATTAATGAAAAAAAATCACTCTTCTTGGAGAATAATTTGGATGAGGCACTGAAAATGGAAATTGCAAATCTTTTTCCTATTAATTTCCAAGAGCTAGCGCTGGGAACTATGTACCTTGGATACTTCATTAAACCAAATGCTTATAACAGATGTGACTGGAATTGGCTTTTGAAGCGGTTTGACAAAAGAATCCATAAATGGTGGTGCTGGCATTGGCTCTTCCGGGGTGGCAGGCTTACATTGGAAAAATCAGTTCTGCAAAATTTGGGTGTGTACTGGTTATCAATGATAAAGGTTCCAAAATCGATCCTGTCTGAGATGAGTAGAAAATTACATAATTTTATTTGGTCTGGGCAAGGATCACAGAAAATGCATTTGGTGGCCAGTTCGAGATTGGATGCTCCTTTTCAGGCAGGGGGTTGGTCCATTAAAAAATCCATTACTTTTTGGCGGCACTATTTGCAAAGAGTTTGTGGAGGGCTCTTATGATGGATGGTATTTGGGGCCAGTAGTAGGGGATAAGTATCTTAAAGGGGTCTCGGTAACTTCGTGGCTTCGTTGTGGTATCCAGAAGACTGAAGGGATGTCAAATATTTGGGTGGGACTTCTGTCTGCGTTGGGGATTATTATTGAATGGTTGGCGTGGGAGATTGGAATTGGTTGACATATCCTCCTTGGTTAAGACCCATGTATGGGTGGACCTGCTATTTTTTCACTTTCTCCTGAATTGATCACTTTCCTTCGGGCGGGTGGATATTATACACTGAATCATGTGGCAGCTCAGACTCCACCTGATGCTCCTTTTCAGCATTGGCTATGTGCCTCTCACTAGGTATCTATGGTGTCTGGAAGTCGGAGTGGGAGAATTATGTGATTGGTCTTTAGTGGAGGAATATACAAATCACTGAGTGCCTAGATGTTCTATGTTGGCTCTTGGGCCTCCTGCTCTTTCGATCCGGAGATTGGATCCTCCATTGTTCCCTTGTCCATTCGGTTCTTTCGATGGAGCTTCGCAAAACGATTCCATCCTGCGTGTGGGGCTGGTGCACATATCGTTTTGGATGGTCGGAGATTCTACTACATTTGGTGGCATGTTGGTCCTGGTACCAACACTAAAGGAGAGGTGTGTGCTCTATGGTTAATCCTCTACTTTGCCAAACTATATCATCTTCCTCTCCTTCATGTGGTTGATAACGCTCTGACTGTTGTAAACTGGGTCAATGGACTCAGGTCTCTGGATGTTCTTGTCCTCTCTTCATGGTTGAGAAAGATATCTCATCTCTTACAGTTTCATAAAGAGACCCGATTTCACCATTTCCCTCGCATCCATAACTCGGTGGCGGATGCACTCTCGAAGAGAGCCCTTCTGGCAGTGGAAGGTCGTATCTTTTTTGAATTCTGGGTGGATGGCCTTCTTTCTGAGGCTAGCTCTATCCTTTTGTATAATGTCTGAGTGGGATCATGGTGGTTGGGCTTCTCCAGGCAGTTCCAGCGGCCTCTTTTTTGTCTCTTTCTTTCAGGCCCGGGGCTGATTTTTGTATCTCTGTGTTTTTTATTTTCGTTTCCTTTTTGGGCTGGCGCCGTTTTGGTTTATGCCTATTTTCTGCTATCAACCTGTGAGGTGGTGCTCGTATATTTTTCTGCCCTGGTGGGTGTTTTTCTTGGTTATATTCCGACTCTTTCTTTGCCTGGGTGGGCATGAAAACTTTTGGACCTCTGCTGAAAGTAGATGTAGTGAACCATTTTCTTATTCTTATTTATAAAGTGTCGTATCTTTACAATATTGTGATGAATTCATTAATAACTTCGTTTTACTTTTTCATTATTTATATATTTTATTTGGATACCTGTTAAAAATATAATAATTTTAGTCGTTTTGTTTTCTCATTATTTATATATTTTATTTGGATAGTTGTCAAAAATATTATAATTTTAGTTGTTCAATATTTGAGATCATTATTACAATCATATGTCAATTGTGATATTATAATATTTGTATCAAAATAATTGACAATTAAAATTATAGTACTAGAATCTTTATGAACATTAAAATTATGGTACGAGTGTCTTGATTAATCTTTATGAACATTAAAATTATGGTAACAGTGTATTGATTGGTCCACTCATTACAATGTTGTACATGTTGATGAATTCATGAACAATGTCATTATGTTACTCGTTATTTGTATCTTTCATTTGGATAGTTGTTAAAATTATAAAAGTTTGAGTTCTTTCATAGTTGTTAAAATTATAAAAGTTTGGGTTCTTAGTTGTTAAAATTATAAAAGTTTGGATTCTTTCATTTAGATAGTTGTTAAAATTATAAAAATTTGGATTATTTAATATGTGATCACAAATAATATAGTCCATTGGTTGTAGCTTGGGTGGTTGGGAGGAATTGTTACCCTCCCCACCCAGGTTCAATTCTTGTAAGTGACATATTGCTCTTGTTGAGCCCATATTGTAATGATTGTAATTCATGCCACCTTGATTCTCTAGAATAGCAGGTGGTGACCATTTCCCTAGATGGACTAGTCCTCTAACAAACGGCGAACCACCTTTTCAAAAAAAATATATATATAATAATATGTTTTCTGCACAATATCCTTTGTATTAAAGTTGTGGTATTATAAAACTTTAATCACTATTAAAATTATGGTACTAGCATTCATTATAATATTTTGTAGGGATGAATTTATGAACCATCTCATTTTGTTTCCTCATTATTATTATCTTTCATCTCGATAGTTATTAGAGATATATTAATTTTATTTGTTTAATTTTTTATTATCAACATAATTGCATGTCAATTTTGTTATTATAGTCTTTGATGACCGTTAAAATTGTGGTACTAGAGACTTTGATGAACATCAAAATTGTTGTATTAGTGTCTACACTACATTAAAATAGTTATCACAATGTTGTGATTTTATATAAATTCATGTAAAGTTTCATTTGTTTTTTCATTATGTTTATCTTTCATTGAGATAGTTGCTAAAAATATAATAATTTTAGTCATTTAATATTTGATGACAAATAATACAATTACATGTTGAATTTTGGTATTAGAGTTTTTTTTATTAAAATTGATGACGATTAAAATTGTGAACTAGAATATTTAGTGACCATTAAAATTGGGGTACTAGAGTTTTCATTATTGCATTCATTACAATTTTATGCACACTGATAAATTCATGGACAGTGCCATTTTATTTTCTTATTATTTGTATCTTTCACGTGGGTAGTTGTTCAAAATATAAATTTTTAGTTGTTTAATATTTGATGCCCAATAATACAATCACATGTAAATTTTGTAATTGCATATTGAGTAGATAAAGATATGTTAGTAGCATGATCTCCAATAGGCTTCTTAAAAGAGCAAGGAAGGGGCACTGAGAAATTGAAACAAACCACAATATTAATTTTTTGTATTTTATTTTAATAATAGATAGAAGAAAATGTCTCATGTTATTATGTTTAGTTTGAGACATACATTCTAACATATCATATATTTATCTTGCAACTTGAAACAAGTATACATTAAGATAATTATTGATTAATTACAATTTAAAATGGTTATTTAAACTCACATTGCGCGATTGTTTATTATTACATAACATTCTAATTTATCATTAAGAATATGATTATATTATAATCAAATTAGGATTAGAAATACATAAATGTACATGCCTTGAATTCATGAGCAAAATCATACTAAATTTTATAAATCAAATGCATGAATAATTACAAAATCTGATAGTATAAATGAACATTAATGACATCAAACAACATTAGCTAGCCATATACATGATATGTAAAAGGTGTAATATCAATAACCATAACAAACATAATGGTACATCTCAAATATATATGAATAGTAGAAAAAAATCAATATACATGTCAATTAATATCAACAACTACCACCAAATCTAGTGTACATGGGACCGGGGCTAGTGGTGTTAGTACCTTCTCCAGGAATATTATTAGCAAATTATCATGAACTACAAGAGAAAACGAAATTGCATAGTGGCACACCTACTAACTAGTATCGGGTGCATCTACAATAGGTGGAGAAAAAGGAAAAGGAGAAACAATTAGAGCAAAAGGAGCAAGATGAGTATCCATAGTAGGAGGAGCAAGTGGATTAGATAAAGTAGGAGGCAGATTAGAAGCATCAACCTTAGGCTTTTCATTAGAAGGTGCACGAACACATCTCTTATCTTGTCGACTCATATGAGTCACCATTTGAAATGCATGATGGTTCCTAAGAATGTTATGAAATAATATGGTCATGTCTAGAGGAATACCCCTATACACCCCTTGTGTTTTGGAACCTAAAATAATTATTTGTGTATAAGTGACCTCACTCCAAATCCAATCATCAAATCATATATATAATCAATGACAATGATACAAAATTGCATATTCAGACACATACATTACATCTTAGGTATACAATCCTAAGCCAAATAATTAGACTTGACCATCTCTACTTCAGGTTGTCAACGACGTATGTCATCACCAATTAGACCAATATTTGTAAAATAGTTGACAACAATTAACTAAAATTAAATAAAATCTTATAATGAATAACATATGCATCAAATATGCCAAAAATTTATGCAACCATATTAATTAAAATATCACATTAATACATGGGGGCTTCACCAGAAGGAAATATAATATCATGTTCATTCATATTGCGGTATTAAATATTCATGAAAACCTAAAAATTATATTGCTTATATATTAAGGGGCAAAGTGTTTTTTTTATTTAATGTAATTATACAAAAATACTTCGGGGTCTTTTTTATATGGGTAGGCTGACAAATATATGCCAAATGGAGATGGTGGGATCACGGCCGGATGAGAAATCGGGTTGAGGCATGGCTCGGGCTTACCAGTACGCAGGGAAATCGCATCTTGAGGCATATTTGAGGCCAGGGGTTTCATGGTGAAGTGGGTTTTCAGTCGATCATAGTCAAGAGACAGTGGTCATTGACAGCCAATCGTTACCAACAACACTCAGCCAGTTGTTACCAATAGCCTTGGGAGGCTCTAAGCCTCCAGGGCCTGTTATAGGCCCTCGATAGGCCTTGGGGGCTTGAATACCCAACCACTCGTGCCTATTACAGGCCTTGGGAGGTTTAGTCATCCTCCTAGAGCTTGTTACAGGCCTTGGGGGCTTGGGTACCTATCCCACAATAGGCTTAGTTAGCGATTGGGGAACTGCAACATGCAATCTAAATGTTGTACTATGTGCATTAGCTCTAGTGACATACAAGAAGTGATCTCCTATCTCTTCATTAGACCATTAGATGTTGCAAATCATAATGATATGTGGTTGAGTAATTGCATTGTGGGTGAAGTAATGTGCATCCACGATATACATCGAAAGAAGCAAGGTGCATTATAGAATGTATGTGGGGTCATAAGAGGAGTATCATATCAATACACTAGGTAGAAATATAAAGGGGTATAAAAAATGTTAATGAAAAAATTGATACATACAATGTCTAGTGAAAATAGGGGTTTTTTAAAATTGGGAAGGCATATTGGGAGGGGTTTGAAAAAAACGATTTTGGAAGGTATTTTCCAATATTTAGTGAAATTAGGGGTATTGTTTCATATGCTATGATAGCTGTTTATTGAGTGAAGCCCCCGTGCATTAATACTACCTTATTCTCTAATGGATTAGCCATAGTTAATTACAATTTCACAAATTCCCCTCAAGTCCATGATCCTTTCATAAGGATATGATACAATATCAAGGATATGATTCCCTCACTATGTAATAGAGAAATCATGTTAGTAGGCACAAGTCTACATGGCCACAACTGATGACCCCTCTTGGATAACATGTATCCCCACATAACATGCACATATCAGTGATTCATCTAGTATATAGGTAATCAAATGATGATTGAGTCTATAGAAACCTCTCAAAAATAGACAAAAATACTATCATGTAAAGGAGAAGTTATATCTTCCTTGTAGCATACTACAATAACAATCCAAAGCAATACAAAATTAGTAGTATGGTATGCATGGAAAATTTTAGGGGCTAATCTTAGCCCATGGGTTAAATTTAGGGGTTTTAAATTTTTAGTGGGCTAATTTTTTATTAAACACTCGTTAGGTATGATTATCCCACATTTTATTTATTTATTTTTAATGAATAGGAGGTTAGCCCCATCGAATTTAAAAAGGGAATCCTACACAAAACAATTTCCCTCCTCTAAAAATGGATTTAAACCTATGTTCGCCCACATAAATTGCTAGGTAGATCCCATTCACCCTCGATTTCCATAAATGGAAGTTTCTAAGGACTCTTTCACCTTTTATCAATAATGGAAATCGAATTCGGAGTTACATTCGTCCATACTTTATGGGTTGAATCTCATTTTGCAAGTTGCTTAATCTCCACATGAGAAGGGTGGTTGATATTTACTATCAGGTCTTATAACAATCTATTTGCATCTAGGAGAGTTCTAAATCCCATCACCTCATATCCAAAGTTTCCCCAAGAAACATGAGGATTATGAAGCTTATAGTTGACAATGCCACAATAATGTTTTTTCGGGTGTTTGGGGCATCGTTCCTAGGGGCTAGGATTTCATTCATAGCCACATATTTGGGCATGTAGGGGGCCATGAATTACCAAGGAGAAAATTTCTGAAAGATTCACCAAAACTTCACAAGGTTTTATAATTTAGTGAAGATTTGCCAAGATTTTACAAGGTTTTATAATTTAGTGAAAGATTTGCCAAGATTTTACAAGACTATATAATTCAATGAGAGTTTCGCCAAAAAATTGTATATACATAATATAACATTGATAAAATAGCCTTCATATTTTCCTATATATCATAGAGATTCGTCTATTTATTATACATAGAAATTTAGGGGGTGTTATTAAAATTTCCCTTGATGGTATGCCATTGTAAAGAGGATATGGAACATTTAGGGCATATCCTTACTATTGAAAGGACGCCTGTGTAGATATCCCCTAGTAACCTAGAACTCATTGGATTCAATAATGTAACCTTTAACATATTTATGAATGTGTGTCAATTGGGTCTACGCCACAACACCAGGTGGCACATCAAGGATATGGTGAGTATTAAACCCCATACTAGATACAAACGTGATAAACTAGATGTCCCCCTCGATGGACTAATACCATAGATCGGTCCCTATATTTTTTCTTGGTAATATCCTAGTGATGAATAAATTAACACAAAACTTGGTGCCCTCCTTAAGGGATTTAGCCTCCTCATAAAACATGAGGATCCACCTACTCATAAAACATGAGGATCCCAACATCCATAAAAAGGGGAAAATGTCCACATGATTACACTAAGGAAATATATCATGCTCCCTCTCATGGGCCTCCAAAGTATTGAAAACATTGGTTTGTCAAGGTGTTGTGGCTATCCTTGATTCACATGCAAACCTCATTGGCACAATATAGAAACAAAAGCTACAATTTATACTAAAATAACACTCATAATATTCTTTAAATATGAAATTTCAAATTGCAGCATTCAAAAGTGTAGAACTCCTAAGTTTTCCTATTAATTAACAACAAATAAGAATTGGTGCACTAAAGGTTTATATGCACACCATTATCGGTGCATATAAATACAAATCACACAGTTCAATATTGGTGCATCTAGTCAACATCAATCCACCATGTATCGATGTGTCTAATTACTATTAATGCATTACAAAAGCAAGACATATGCATCTTTCCATTGTAATGTGTTGATGTGGACCTCTTGCACCATTTGGTGTGCCCCTTGTCATCATTAAGTGCATTGATTTGTGCAATAAAGTGCACTGCACAAAAATATTTTTATTTGTGCATTGCAGTTTATTTCACACACTAGTGTGTGTACGATTGAGCAATATTGGAAGACCAAGCATCAATTCATATAGTAACCATCAACACATTTCAAAATAAAGTCACATGCAACTTGCAATTGCAGCGCGTTAATGTGGCTTGGTCGCACTATGCATAGTGCACCTAATCATAATCATGTATACATGTTCATACAATAAAATGTACTACACCAAAGTATTTTTATTGGTGTGCAGCATTATATTGTACCCATGAGTGAGCTTTGTCATGAGAAATGCATCACCTCTACAAGATAGGTTTGGCTTGATTTGGTAGTGTCATGGATTGAATGCACTCATAACTAGTGCATGTAATCAACAAGGATCAACTTCTATATAAGACATGTTTTATTTTCTTTTACAATGTGATGACATGGATTTGGTGCACTGTGGTAGTGCCTTGTGTCATCATGTAGTGCACTAACACAATTCAATAAACATAGCGTGTCAAACAAATAATTTGGTGTGTTGCATTTAAATTAGGTACAACCCAATGTGTTACATGCAATGATACATAGTCTATCTAGTATATACATGCACTAACAATTAGTGCATGCAAATAGTTTTGTCCACACTGATGACATTTTTTTTCTTGGACCATCCTAGATCCATCTAAACGTTGGATCTACCATGTGCCGAGAGGGATCAAATCCCTTAAGGTGCAAACCTTTTTTATTGTCAATCTCTTGTTGGATAGGTTTGCACCTCAAGGGATTTGATCCCTCTCGATGCATGGTAGATACGCAGTTTAAATGGATATAGGTTGGTTATGGTCCAAGGAGGTCACATTAAATTTGTAGATGATCATGATTATGTATATGAACTATGTAAAAGGTAACTTCAATAGTTCAATGATAAATAGGTGAATAACAATGTTGAATGACGAAACATGTGAATAGTAAGAAAGTAAGAGGATGTGTATAATCAATGAGAAATAGATTATCTGCAAATGTTATTGGTAGCATATCTACAAATGCTATCCATATATTACCCTTATTTTGAATTTACTCCGTTGGGGCTATCTTAACATTTATTGCATCATTATTTGGTCTAACTGTTACATGTTCAGCTCTGGAATAGATATCAGAATCTATCATTCTTTATTCTTGTTGTTGGTCAACTTCCATTTATTGTGATCGTTTTTGGAAAAATGCTCTATGTTTCTCATACTCTCTTCCTTCTTTTGGTTAGGTGTCATTTGTTGTGATTGATTTTGTCGTCGTGCTCTTTGTTATTCATTTTTTTCCTTCTTCATTCTTCCTTTTGTTCATTAGTGATATCTATTAAATTCTTGATATGTCTCCTAACATGTTCTCATGTATATCTTCTTACTTCCTCAACATGCAAATCATCCATATCTTCATAATGAGAAGACATGATAACATGAATTACTGTACCACAATCAAGCACCATAGTTAATTTTAATGAATCAGATAAAATTGAAATAAATGCATTGTATGCCATCAAGAACCATAGTCAATTGAATTGAATTGGATAACACTGAAATCAATGCATTGTACTCAATCAAGAGCCATAGTCTATTGAATTGAATCAGACAACACTGAAATCAATGCATTATATTCAATCAAGAGCCATAATCAATTGAATTGAATTGAATAACACTAAAATCAATGCATTGTACTCAGTCAAGAGCCATAGTCAATTGAATTGAATTAAATAATACTGAAATCAATGCACTGTACTCAATCAAGAGCCATAATGAATTGAATTGAATCAAATAATACCAAAATCAATGCACTGTACTCAATCAAGAACCATAGCCAATTGAATTGAATTGGATAACACTGAAATCAATGCACTATACTCAATCAAGATCCATAATCAATTGAATTGAAGCAAATAACACTGAAATCAATGCAATGTACTCAATCAAGAGCCATATTCAATTTAAATGAATCGGATAACACTGAAATCAATGCACTATACTCAATAAAGAACCATAGTCAAATGAATTAAATCAAATAACACTGAAATCAATGCACTATACTTAATCAAGAGCCATAATATTATTGTGGACCAATGTTATTAACCGTAATATTGCCGACTAATAAATTAATATTGTTAACACTCTTAGTACCAACCTTAATATTATATATATTTTTAACTGTAACCATAATATTATTAACCTTTTAACTCACTCCTATTACAATACATATATAAGTACATTCTTAAATCATTCCTATTACAATCCATAACTAAATACATTATTAACTCATTTTTAAGTCACTCCTATTACAATCCATAATTTTGGTAAATTTTGTTGTAACTCAATTCCAAAAGAAATGGAACGACTCAACCCTCAAATCCATCTAAAGAACATTATAGTATAACTATATGCTATCTTATCTATAAAATCTTTTTAGTGAGAATGTGTCTTTAAAGAAACAATTACCCAATCCATACAAAAAGCACATGCTACTAAAAAATTACCCAATATATACGAGAAGCACTTGCTATAAATCTTAATTTAGCAACTTAAGATTATATACAAACTTTTTTCTAAATGATTAAAATTAACTTAAGAAATAAATGAGAATTATTACTATGAATTAACAGCTAAACTTTTCTTTAAATATTTTTGTTCATACTATTAAAATACTTTTTGGTAGACAATATTACATTGAAATGGTGTAAAAGTTTTGTATATATTCTTAAATTTTAAGTTACAACAATTTAATTACTCTTTTAATTTATTTTAAAGTTTATTTTTTAATTTTATCTATATTTTTGTAATTGCCATTTAAATTGAGTAAAGAATGATATACAAAGGAAAAGTAAAAATACATATTTTTACAAAGGTTAATATCATGTTAAAGAAATCCTTTTATTGAGATGATGATGATTAAAATTTTACGATATTGATTTATTTACCATAGTAATAAATGATCATTTGTGTAAAAGTTTTGTATATATTCTTAAATTTAAGTCGGCATCAATTTAATTACTTTTTTAATTTATTTAAGCGACATCAATTTAATTTTGATTTTTTTTGTGCATAATGCTACATTACATGACACCATCTTCCTCATATTGGAATTTTGATTTTTTTTTTTTTTAAATCAAGCCGACATAAATATTTTTTTAATTTAATTTTCAATTTTTTATTAGTGTATATAACACTATGTTACCTGACAACATCTCCCCCATACTGAGTTGTAGAGTGCCTCTCGAGGAAAAAATGATAAGTTATCTACATAAACTAGAAACAAATGATGCAAATGTGAATAAAAAAATAACAAATGATTTACCATTTGTTGTCTCCATTGTGGAGGCATGGTCACTAAGGAAAACATTTATAAAAAATTCTAGGTTTTATGTGAAACCCCATTTGAATTAAAATCCACTATATATGAATATTTTTGAGAAAATATATGAATTCAAAAGTAGGGACAACATGTCAAGGGTATGGGGAAAATGCACTATTGCTTAAAGGCATGGAAGCATTGGTTGATGGTAAAATGAGAAATTGGTTGGGTATTTTTTTTAAACATATCACGGTGTACATGAGATATTGATGCATGGTGCATCTATACTATTGTAGCGCCAATGCAATCATAAGATTAAAATGCATTGCTAATAAACATTTAAAAATGACGGATTAAAAAAAATCATTGAAAAAAACCCCAGATTATGTATTTTTAAAATGTAAACATAAGAGCACTCATAAATGTGGATGCACTAGTGCAGTAATACACATGTGCATTGGTGCATCTATTAATAAGAGACACATATAATTTAAAAACTTCACCTACCTACTTTTTCTAAAATCTTATTAGGGATAGGTGCCCCCTCTAAAACCTCTACTAAACCATGTTTTCCTTTTAGTGAGAATTTCAAGAAAACTATCTGGACACATAATTTGAGCATTATGTGTTCGTAGATCTTAGTACAACTCACATGGGAAAGAACCATCCATAGATTGTAGGGCCTCATAATACATGCCCTGGCCTTTGAACCAAAAGGTTAGGCAACATAGAGTAGTTTACATAGCACTTTCTTGTGTGAGGGACATGTCCTCACTTTATCTTGGGAACAAGTTGAAAAAAAATAAATTGGCATGTCAATGAAAGTTGCTTGCAAAATGGAAAGACTCCAAACAAGTGCACGATGGTATTGTAATCCAACATTGCCTTATGTGCGATGATATGCTCTTTAAACACAAGAAGCCTACCGTCGCATATTGTTGACATGGTTAAGGATTGTGTCTTAATAAGAGAATATATTGTATGCTTGCAAGAGACTCATATAGATGTATCCATGATCAATGATATGCTTGTAAGTCACTTCAACCATACTTTTAAAATGAGCATATATGGCATAGTCATGCTTTACAATAAAATTGTAATCTTGCACAATTCCAAAACATGTTCAACATGACATATTAAGGATGTTGTGATTGATCTATTGACTTACATGTTCTTATAAGATTGGTAAATGTATATCTGGTACTTGCTGTACTTCATTAGTTTCTTTTCCACACTTTTTTTTGTAAGCTAGTACCCATGGGGGTTTGAACTTGTGAACTTCCATTTACAACTTCTCATCTCGATTACTCATTACCAATTTCTCTACCCCCTGTGGGGCTTCTTTGTCACACTTTGTTTGCACAATGACAATTGATTCAAAATGGATCAATATATAATTTGTGATCTATTTTGGTACTTATGGGTGGAAAAGTTGGAGGTATTGGTTTGTAGGGATGATTTTATGGGTAGGTCCCACATTGGTTATTTGGGGTCCATAACCTTTTGGAGCTAGTTTGAAACCTTAAATATTCATTTTTGGGGTAAAAAATTTGCAAGCTTATCTATCAGCCTCTAGACATTATTACACACATATATAGCATTCCAACAACACAAAAATCACCTCAACTATAATTCATGTGTGGAACGTATGCTTCACAAAAGTTGACCTATCCCATTGACCACCATTGTGTCTAGTGGAGGTCACATGATCTTTTATTACTCACACATGTGGAGCTAGTCATGTGTGGAATTTCATATTATAGAGGGTTCAAACCCTAACACTAATTGGGAGTGAGTCATGCAAAACCTTAACCCTATACCTAAATGACTATCAAACTATGTTAAATACTAGGCCACTAGGAAATGAGGGGATTCCATTCTTAGTGTATTTTCTTTTTGTTGCATAGTTGAGCAGAGCATCTAGGATTGGGATATTGAAGAACAATAGAGGAAGTATAAGAACTTGTTGTATCCATTTAGGCCACAGTGTCCATGGCTACTCCATGGTGAGTGCACTTTTTTTTTACTTGCTTTCTATAACTAAGAAGAAAAGGGTAGGGGCATAAGCCTCGCCTTCTATTTGAGATTTTCCTATATTGATTTTTACCAAGTTACCTCTTGTGTTCATTGTTTCGATGATGTGTTATTTTCTTGCTTCTTTCATTTAAATTTATTTATTATTTCATGCATTAAGATAGAAACAATTAAATATGAAGATCTAAGTTAATACACTTAATAATAAGAGGTTTTCATAATGTTGAAAGAGTTGTTGTGACAAATTGTTCTAAACGCCAATTTCATTAAATTTGGACATATTAGGCAAATTTTGGATTAAGAAAGTATGAATTTAGACTTTGAAAGTGTCAATATCAATCTTTCTAAAGTGCAAAATCAGGTTCTGAAAGTGGCAATGTTGGCTTTGAAAAGCGTGTTTTTATATTCGAATAGTGTGTTTTTTGACTACTTATGAACCTTAAAATTGCAGTTTTTTGTTATGAAACTATGAATTTCAATTCAAAAAGTGTGAATTTCAAATAAAACAATGCAAATTTCGATTCAAAACGTGTGAATTTCAAATTAAAAAATGCAAATTTTGATTCAAAAAGTGTGAATTTCAAATAAAAATGCAAATTTTGATTCAAAAAGTGTGAATTTCAAATTAAAAAATGCAAATTTTGATTTGAAAAGTGTGAATTTCAAATAAAAAAATGCAAATTTTGATTTGAAAAGTGCAATTTTCATTTGGAAATGTGCAACCTTTTAAGGTGAAAAGTTCAATATATATAATATTCATTCCTAGTTTGAATAACAAGTCTATCAATTCTTGTGAAAATTTCATCGTCTATAAGATCACATCAAATGATATCCATAGGAACATCAATCCCACTCTGAACACTATGCCCCATATGTTCTCGTTGTGCTTTAAGTGCTGCAATGCCCTTCTCGTTTATTCTATTTTTTTCTCTTGTCCATCCTTGCCTTGGTGACCGTGCCCATATGATGATATTTACATCGACCATCATATTTTATTATGCACCAACAACCCATTGTTTCTTTCTATCTAAGCAGTTTTTGTACAAGACCTTCAGATCCTTCGATGCTCCTGTTGGATTCCATCATTATACCTCTACTTTGTAAGACCCAATAGTACTAGCATATGAATCCTAATAAATATTACCAATCACCCTACCCAACCAGATTGCACAATCTAGCTCTGGTGATTGGATAATGACCATTTGGCCCTTTACAACATCCACTCTTAGAATGAATTCATCTCTAGGATTGTTGCATACTGGTCCAACATAGCAATCCTGCAAAGCAGGAACATTTTCCTTCAAATATGCATCCATAATTTCATGTTCAAATCTTGTAGGTTCACTACTATGAATATCATGGCTTGTTGATGGCCAAAACTTAGTTTTGACTGATCAACACTCTTGAAGGGACTGGCCAAGCTGGCTTTATATACAGCCTCCCAATAATTTAACTTGGGACGCCAAAATTGTTCACCTCCCTTCTCAATCCCTCGATTCTAGAATGAAATATATGTTTCTATTCCTTTTTTTATTTCGTAAATGTCCGAAGGTATTTTTGATTGCATATTTAATAACCTAGGCTGTCCCACTAGCAAGTCTGCGCTACCATCTAGAAATGACTACCAGATATGAATAGGATATGACCAAGCTTCATCCCGAAGTGATTCCCTCCATTGCATGACTGGAATGTTATCTATGAGCTGAAATTTAAAAAATTGGCATTTTTTGATACTGATGATCTTGGCATTTCCATCCAAAAGGTGGGGTTTCACAAAAATCTTAAAATCACAAAGTTCATCAATTAGATAAGGGACATAGAAATTTGGATCTTCACATGTCCTATATGTATCCATAATTTCTGAGAGTGAAAATATATCATTGTGCATTAGCTTTACTGATAACCTTCCATAAGTTCCATCTATGTCTTCATGTGTGTGTCCAACCGGGAGGAATCCAACTTCAACTATCTCGAACACTCTCCTTGTTGTTAAAAGAGATAAAAATGCAAGTATAAAGCGTTTTTTATCACCTGAACAATTATCCATTTGCAACAACAATGTGGTTGGTATTTTTCTATTTGGCATGCATTGATTAGTACCATCAACACACAATATATCTTATTGCATTACATATTTTATGTATATCAAAAAAATTTCATATGACTCTGATTGCAATAGAGCATCGTGCAATTGGTGGTTAGATGTTCCTCCTTTGTAGAGAAAATCACCATATTTATCAACCACTGGTTCTTTAAGAAACTTCAAGCATTTTTCTAGGGATGTCACAGTGAAATTCGATCCCATCTCTAAAAACGAGAGGCTGAAATGGCCAAAACCCCCAGTCTTGTGCCCATGAGTCAACATTCCAGTCAATGATATGGGAATATTCATAACATTACTAAAATATTTTTCCTTCTTACCCATCCTTGGAGTGGAAGTCTTTGACTTATACATTTTGTCATGAACAATACTCAGAAAAGTATTTGGATTTTTTTGTGAATCTAAACTGTGAGAATAATATACTTGGAGACAACTTGCGATATATTTTTTATGAGTTGCTTGATGTCCTCGCAACCATTCCACCTCAGCTGGATCAATGATCCCCTTAAGCCTATCATGTATTGTAATGCACTCATTACACCTTGCAAAGGAGTTTGATTTATAAATTTTAACATTTCGGAAATCTTCTCTCATCACCTTGCTAAAGGAGGATTGTGATATTGGAGGCAAACCGATACTTTCGATTTCTTCATTTGCCATTTTTCGTAGAAAACCATGGGACATATTAGATGGCAATAATTTCAAGGTTGTCCTTGTTCCATCTTCACTGATTAATCGGGTAAGATGTGTATATTTGTCTGAATTCTCTTCTATAATTTTATTAATAGTAGCTACCAGTGCAACAGTGTTCGCCCTATATTTTTCCAAGCCACTGTTACCATGCACAACTCTCACATCACCATTCAAGAACACACCTTTACAATTGTATAAAGTGCTCCTTTTTATCCCATGGCATTTATCCCATGTATTTTGATAGACGTCTATTGTGTCTAATATCATTGTAAACAAGCTTCTTTTTCTGTCATCTCCTTCTTTGGATACAATAGCATTTGAACCCATAGAATTTATAACACATTGTCTTCTTGAATTTCCATTCATACTATGAAATTTATTCACACATTCAACTATAGATTGAAGTGAAATTTTTGAGATACAAATATTTGAGCAACAATGTTCAGTGAAATTTTTTGAAAGGAATGCACCCTGATCAATTCCAAACCTGTAAGATACCGATCTTTAATTTCTTTCGAAAAATTTAGTTCCATCTTTCCACTTTACGGAATTGTATTGCCTTGTTCCATTACCTTTAACATATGTATATTCACAATGGGGAGTACCTGGAAGGACCATCTGTAAAGGACATTCTTCAAAAATATTCCAAATGTTGACCATATCTTCATTTGTTTTCTTTTTTAGTATAACATCCAAAGGAACATCATCGAGGTCAAGCAAATCGTTTGCAGGCCATCTTATAAGAGAGCCTTCAAATACACCACAATCCTCGCAATTGCAGAAGACTTTATGAACTAAAATACCAAACTCACCAGCATCTAATGCTTTGAATTGTATAATGTCTCCCTCAAACACAATTGACACTATTCCTTGAGCAACATAATGTGGCTTTAAAGAACATTGATGTATCAAATTAACTTTCTCTCCCACAAACCTGACATTTTGATTTTCTCTTAATACTTTCAAAGTAGTTTCATATTGATTATTGTTGAAATTGCTTTCAACAGAAAGCAATGTTTCTGTATTAAAATCTATGACTCTATTAATCGGCCATACAACAAAACCTCCACTGCTCAACCCTATACAACATGCCATACAAGAAAACACCACTTCATCCACCAGAATACCAAAGGAGAAGTCACCCAAACAAGTTTTGTTGATGTATATGTAACTTCGGAATGTATTTCATCTGTGTATTATATATATATTTATTGTACCCTTATAAGAGATGTGTTATTCCTCTATAAGGAAGTGTCGTCATGTGGATTGACAAGTGTCGCAAGTGTGTGTACTTGCCGATGGGTTATTAGACCACCATATGGGGTCGGCCCTAATTAATATATAATATAATGTGGATGTATCTAAGTAGACAAGTCGACCCCAGTAGGTCACTGGGAAAAAAGGTGAGTATAAATAGAGATAGGAGATCTCTATTTTACTTACTCAGAAAAGTAACTCACTCTCTCTCTGAAAAGTGGCGCACTTGTGAGGAGGAGGAGGATCATCTGCTAGGAGACTATCTCAGTGTTATTTGGTTGTATTTTGGTTGAGCCATTGCTCTCTCTATCTCTGAGGAAGTTGTGGGGTTTTTCACCTTAGGGTTTTCCCCACGGAAACTCTGTGTCTCTTGTCTCTATGCTTTTGATTCTTGTGATGCTTGTGATGCTTGTCATATTATGATTGTCATGCATTGATATACTGTAGATGTTATTCTCTCAGCAAAGATCCTATAGTATTGTGATTTAATACTCAAAATTTAACATGGTATCAGAGCTTAACTGAGAAGAAGACATTTTACAGTGACAGAAGCTTGTATTCCTTGTTTATTGGGTTTCTCTCCACAGATTTTTGAAATTCAGTATAGTAGATTGGATCTACTCATCAAGGCGCATCTATCTGTCCAATCAGAATTCAGTTCCGAGCATTTTCAGATTTGGCCCTAAAAATTAGGGTTTCCACAAAAATAGGAATTTCTGGAAACTGAAGGCACAGCTGGAAGCTCCTTGCAAAAATCGAAGGTTAGAGCTTTGGATCGAGATTTTTGGCTAGGTAGATCTCCGGGAAACTCAAACCCTAATTCAGGGCTCTCCCTAGTGAACCCGGGAGGACAAAAAGGCAATTTTGAAGGGCAAGACTTTGCTGATCTCAAATTCTGAATGTACTAGGCTGATCAGCTCTCCAAGGCGCATCTTTCTATCCTTTCGGAATTTTGAAATTCACATTTTGAATTTTTAGGGTTTCTCTGACAAACCCTAATCCGGGACCAGATCCAGTTTTCAGCACTTCAAATGGTAAGTCCTAAATCTTTTCTATTTCCATTTGAAGTACTCTTAAAGATGTCTCTCCACACTAAGCTTGAGGATAAGCTTGAAGGGGCTGATAACTTTCGAGCCTGGAAGTATAGGATTGGGTTAATCCTGGAAGAGAATGAGTTGGACTCATATGTGAAAGAAGACATCCCTATCCCAGAGGATGAAGAAGCCAAGGCATTGCACAAGAAGAACTTGGTCAAGGCAAAGAGAATCATTGCTGATTCTATCAAAGACCATCTCATACCTCATGTGTCTTCTCTTAAGACACCCAAAGAGATGTTTGAATCTTTGACCAAGCTATTTGAAGGAAAGAACATAAATCGGAAGATGACCCTGCGGAACCAATTGAAAGTAGTGAAGTTTCAGAATGGAGAAACCATTCAATCTTACTTTTCAAGGGTCTCCCAGATCAAGGAACAATTAGAAGCAGTAGATGAAATGGTGGAGAATGGTGAAGTGGTGATGACCACTCTAAATGGCCTACCCAGGTCACGGGATTCCTTTATTCAAGGAATTTGTGCAAGGAAGAAGTTGATCTCCTTCAGTAGACTTCGAGAAGAATGCTCTCAAGAAGAAGCTAGACTTATAGCTCGTGAAGAAAAGATGGGAGGTGAAGATCAAGCTCTTGCAGCTCACACCAAAAGAAGCAAAACCAAGAAGGATCACTCTCGCCACAATAGATCCTATCAAAAGAACAAGAAAGACCTAAGATGCTTCACATGCAATGAGAAGGGTCACTTTGCTTCAGATTGTCCCAAGAACAAAAGGGATAATAACAACAACTCCAGTAAGAAGAAGAAGGGCAGCAAAAGAAGGTTTCATGCTCATGCTGCTGAAGATGATGAACCTTCAAAGAAGAAGGCTAGGGCAGAAAGTGATAGTGATGATGACTCATCAAGTGAAGAAGAGTATGTTCTGATCTCTGCTCTCACAGGTACTATTTCTCATGGTTGTAATGATTGGTTGATTGATAGTGGGGCTTCCAAACACATGACTGGGTTCAAGGAATCTTTTGTGAACCTATTTGAACATGAATCACCCCATAATGTGAAACTTGGGGATGATTATCAATACCCAATCAAAGGAAGTGGTGAAGCCTCATACAACCTAGATTCTGGAAAATCTTTGAAGATGAAAGAAGTCCTTTATGTGCCTGGACTCAAGAAGAACTTACTCTCCATCTCTGCATTGGATGCAAAAGGTATGAGGGTTGCATTTGTGGATGGCCAAGTCCTAATGTGGCCAAAGGGAAAGAACATAGATGATGCAGTAGTGATTGGAGAGCAAGAGGGAGGCTTGTATAAATTGAAAGGACAACCTGAACATGCTATGGTACATGAATCCATGGAGCCAAGTGAACTTTGGCATAGAAGACTTGCTCATATGCACTATAGGGAACTTCCAATTGCAAGCAAGGCAGTAGAGGGTCTTCCTAAAATCAAGACCAAACATGAAGGTGTTTGCAAAGGATGTGCAAAAGGTAAGAACATTAAGAAGGCTTTCCCAAGCAGTGAAAGCAAGGCAAAAGATATTCTGGAAATCATCCACTCAGATGTATGTGGCCCTATGTCATCCAGTTCCCTGAGTGGGTATGTTTACTATGTATCATTTATTGATGACTTCTCCAGGAAGACTTGGGTATACTTCTTGAAGGGAAAAGATGAGGTGCTTGATAAATTCAAGGAATTCAAAACCTTGATGGAGAATCAAACTGACAAGAAAATCAAGACATTCAGATCTGACAATGATGGAGAATTCACCTCAAGTGACTTCAAGAAGCTTTGCAGTGATTCAGGGATTAAGAGGGAGTTGACTGCTCCTTATAATCCTCAACAGAATGGAGTTGCAGAAAGGAAGAACAGAACTATCATGGAAGCAGCAAGGGCAATGTTGCATGACCAGGATCTTCCTATGCATCTATGGGCAGAAGCAGCTAGAACAGCTGTATATGTGCAGAACAGAACACCCCACAAGATATTGAACAACAAGACACCAGAAGAGGTCTTTTCTGGTAAGAAACCTAAATTCAACCATCTCAGAATATTTGGTTGTCCAGTATATACTCATGTCCCAAAAGAGAAGAGGACTAAACTAGATCCTTCAGGAAAGAAGGGCATCTTTGTGGGTTATAGTGAAAGCTCGAAGGCTTACAGAATATACTTTCCAGGGTTCAAGAAAATTGATGTCAGTAGGGATGTAACATTTGATGAAAACTCAGCATTCATCAAATCAAGAAAGGCACCTACCGAAGTTTATGAAGAACCTAAGGAAACAAGATTTCAAGACACTATCATGACTGAAGCAGTTCCAGAAACTGTTCGTGAGTTTGAAGATCCACAAGAACCTGTAGATCCACCCCGTGAGGACAACTCTCACAAGAGGAAACCTGTATGGGCTAGAGAGCTCATTCATGATGCAGAAAGATTTGGCATTCCAGAAGAAGAACACAGAGCAAGGAAAAGAACCAGATCACACACCAGTTATGTTGCTTTACTCTGTGACATTATGAACAAAGAGCCTTCCAGTTATGAAGAGGCAGCAGAAAAGAAAGAATGGAAGGATGCTATGGTTGAGGAATACCAATCAATAATGAAGAATGATGTTTGGGATGTTGTCCCAAGACCTAAAGAGAAGTCTGTTGTGACTTCCAAGTGGATCTACAAAATCAAGCACATTGCAGATGGTAGTGTAGAAAAATACAAAGCAAGATTCGTAGCTCGTGGTTTCTCTCAGAAAGAAGGAATAGATTATGAAGAAACCTTTGCACCTGTATCCAGGTATACTTCCATCAGAATAGTACTTGCCCTGGCTGTAGCAATGAAATGAAAAATACACCAGATGGATGTCAAGACTGCTTTCCTGAATGGTGTAGTAGAAGAGGAAGTATATGTGGAACAACCACTCGGTTTTGAAATACATGACAGGGAGTCATATGTGTGCAGATTGAAGAAAGCCTTGTATGGCTTGAAGCAAGCTCCCAGAACTTGGTATGGTAGGATGGACAGTTTTCTATCTAGCTTGGGCTTTACCAAGAGTAAAGCAGATTCCAACCTTTACTACAAGGTTGAGGAAGGGAATCCAGTGATTTTACTCCTGTATGTGGATGACCTATTTGTGACAGGAGATGAAACCACTTATACTATGAAACGAGAACTCGACACAGTTCTCGTTTTTCTCTCTCCTAATTTTAGTAGGTATTTTTAGCTCCGTTTCAAAAAGGGGTGATGCCAGTATCACACATTTTCATTTCGAGGCATTTTTTGGGACCTTTGAATTATCTTTATTGTAAAAAAAATTTAGTTTCTATTTTCAGGTGCATTTTTAGAAATTTAGCAAAATAGCATACATTTTTAAGCAATTTATAATGAAAAACATATACATTTTGCAATTTTTTCTATAAAATAAGACATTTTAATGGACAAAATAAGACACTTTTATTGACAAAATTGTAAAAAATTCCAGAAAATATAGACATTTAAAACCATTTTCAATCAATTTTCAGATATGTTTTGTATAAAAATGATACTATTTCATATTATTTTCCGAAAAGTGTTGATTCACATAAATTCAAGAAAAATTATACAAATTATTTGTAAAAAACATATTTCAAACATTATATATAGAAATTTTATTTCTAAAATTAAATCTGAAAGTCAAAACATTACTAATATATCTTATCAAAATATTGTCAAACTTAGCATTTTTTTCAAAACATGAAACTAATCAACAATATCATGCAGGCCAAATTCATGTCCTCTTCTGCTGCATGTTTCCCCCCTCTAACATTATAATAAAATAAATTAAAAAACAAATTAAACTAACCTCTACCAACATTATAATAAAAAATTCCTAACAACATTATAATAAAAAATTTAAAGAAAAATTAAAAACAAATCAAACTAACCCTTAACAACATTATAAAAAAAAATTTAAAAAAGAATTAAAAACAACTTAAACTAACCTAACAACATTATAAACTAACATTTAAAAAAAAATTAAAAAAAAAAAACTAACATTAAAACTAATAGATTTAAACTAATGTTCTTATAATTAAAAATTAAAAATAAAAATAAAAACCCAATAAACTAACCTAACATTATAATTAAAAAATAAAACTAATTAACTATATACTAACATTACACAAAATTTAAAAAAACTTAAAAACAAAATAAAAATAACATTATAAAAAATTAAAAATTAAAAAAAAACAAACTATACAAAATTTTAAAATAAATTAAAAACAAAAATAAAAACAGACTAAAACTAACATTATAAAAAATTAAAAATTAAAAAAAAAACAAACTATATATAATAACAAATCAAACTATATAACATTTAAAAACAAATTTAAAAAAAAAAATTAAAAACAATAAAAAAATCAAAATATAAAACATTAAAACAAAATTTTAAAAACAATTAAAAAACCAAACTATACAAAATCTAAAAAAAAATTAAAAACAAAATAATTAAAAAAAATTATTCTATACAAAAAAAAAATAAAAATTAAACACAATTTAAAAAAAAAAACTAAACCATGCAATGGTCGGGGAGGTGGGTTGCGGCGAGGGAGGGGGAAGGTGGGCGATGACGGTGGCGGGGGAAGGGGAGGGCGGTTGAGGGGGAAGGGGAGGAGGTGGCGGAGCTGGGCGGGGGAAGGGAGGAGGAGGTGGAAGGGAGGGGCGGGCATCGATCCGTTTGCTTGGGCGCCAAAGGGCGGCCCCCGTCGATGCCCGGCATCGACGGGGGCCGCCCTCGTTGATGCCCGACATCGACAAGGGCCGCCCTTTGGCGCCCAAGCGAGCGACCTCCCTCGCTTGGGCGCCAAAGGGCAGCCCTCACGGCCCCCGTCGATGAGCGGCATTGACGTCGATGCCGGGCATCAACGGGGGCCACCCTTTGGCGCCCAAGCGAGGGAGGTCGCTCGCTTGGGCGCCAAAGGGCGGCCCTCGTCGATGCTCGACATCGACGTCAATGCCGGGCATCAACGGGGGTGGCCCCCGTCGATGCTCAGCATCGACGTCGATGCCCGGCATCAACGTCGATGCCCGGCCCGGCATCAACGTCGATGCCGGGCATCATCGTCGATGCCGGGCATCGACGTGGATGCTGGGCATCAACGTCGATGCCCGGCATCCAAGTCGATGCCCGGCATCAACGTCGATATTGGGCATCGATGGGGGCTGTGAGGGCCACCCTTTGGCACCCAAGCGAGGGAGGTCGCTCGCTTGGGTGCCAAAGGGCGTCCCTCACGGTGGCGGGGGAAGGGGAGGGCGGTGGAGGGGGAAGGGGAGGAGGTGGCGGAGCTGGGCAGGGGAAGGGAGGGGCGGGCATCGAGTCGCTCGCTTGGGCGCCAAAGGGAGGTCCCCGTCGATGCCCGGCATCGACAGGGGTCGTGAGGGCCGCCCTTTGGCGCCCAAGCGAGCGACCTCCCTCGCTTGGGCGCCAAAGTGCAGCCCTCACGGCCCCCGTCGATGCTGGGCATCAACGAGGGCCGCCCTTTGGTGCCCAAGCGAGGGAGGTCACTCGCTTGGGCACCAAAGGGTGGTCCTCGCGGCCCCCGTCGATGCCCGACATCGATGTTGATGCCGGGCATCAACGTCGATGCCCGGCATCAATGTCGATGCCGGGCATCAACGTCGATGCTGGGCATCAACGTCGACGTTGATTCCCATCATCAACGTCGATGCCGGGCATCAACGTCGATGCCCGACATCCACGTCGATGCCTGGCATCCACGTCGATGCTCGGCATCCACGTCGATGCCCGGCATCAACGTTGATGCCCAGCATCGACGGGGGCCGTGAGGGTCGCCCTTTGGCGCCCAAGCGAGGGAGGTCACTCGCTTGGGCGCCGAAGGGCGTCCCTCACGGTGGCGGGGGAAGGGGAGGGCAGTGGAGGGGGAAGGGGAGGAGGTGGCGGAGTTGGGCGAGGGAAGGGAGGAGGAGGTGGAAGGGAGGGGCGGGCATCGAGCCGCTCGCTTGGGCGCCAAAGGGCGGCCCCCGTCGATGCCCGACATCGATGGGGGCCGCCCTCGTTGATGCCCGGCATCGACAGGGGCCGTGAGGGCCGCCCTTTGGCACCCAAGCAAGTGACCTCCCTCGCTTGGGCGCCAAAGGGCAGCCCTCACGGCCCCCGTCGATGCCCGGCATCGACGTCGATGTCGGGAATCAACGGGGGCCGTGAGGGCTGCCCTTTGGCGCCCAAGCGAGGGAGGTCGCTCGCTTGGGCGCAAAAGGGAGGCCCTCGCGGCCCCCATCGATGCCCGACATCGACGTCAATGCCCAGCATCAACGTCGATGCTGGGCATCATCGTCGATGCCTAGCATCGACGTCGATGCCGGGCATCGATGGGGGCCATGAGGGACGCCCTTTGGAGCCCAAGTGAGCGACCTCCCTCGCTTGGGCGCCAAAGGGCGACCCTCACGGCCCCCGTCGATGCTGGGCATCGACGTCGTTTCTCGGCATCGACATTGATGTCGGACATCGACGTCGATGCCGGGCATCGACGTCGATGCCGGGCATCGACGGGGGCCGTGAGGGCCGCCCTTTGGCGCCCAAGCGAGGGAGGTGGCTCGCTTAGGCACCAAAGGGCGGCCCTGACAGCCCCCATCGATGTCGGGCATCGATGGGGGCCATGAGGGATTCCCTTTGGCGCCCAAGCGGGCGGTGCCCTCCCCCTCCTTCCTCCTCCCCGCTCCCCTCCACTTCCCACTCCCCCCGCGCCCGCGCCCTCCCTTCCACCTCCCCTCGCCGCCCTCCCTTCCACCGCCGCCACCCACCACCTCCTCCTCCTCCTCCCTTATCCCTCTGTCGCCCTCCCCTTCCCCCTCCTCGCTCCTCCCCCGCCGCCCTCCCTTCCACCGCTACCACCCACCTCCCCGCCATTGCATTGTTTCAATTTTTTTAAAATTTTGTTTAATTTTGTATAGTTTATGTTTTTTTAAATTTTGTTTAATTTTTTGTTTAAAGTTTGTTTAATTTTGTATAGTTTAATTTTTTTTTAATTATTTTGTTTTTTAATTTATTTTAAAATTTTGTATAGTTTGATTTTTTTATTGTTTTTAAATTTTTGTTTTAATTGTTTTTAAGTTTTTGTATAGTTTTTTTTAAAATTTTTATAATGTTAGTTTGGTTAGTATATAGATACTTAGTTTTTTTTTTAATGTATTTTTAAATTTTTTTATCATAATGTTATCTTAGTTTAGTTTGTTTTTAATTTTTTAAAATTTTTTAATTATAACATTAGTTAAAATTTGTTAGTTTAATTTGTTTTTAATTTCTTTTTTAAAACCCAAAGCTAATATTCGTGGAATAGGGAGCATTCGTGCAATATGGGAGTGTGTTAAACCAAGCCATAGATCCCGAAGGAATATGACATTTGAAATGATGGGTATAGATGTAGACTTAGATTGTGCGCCCATTGATAATAGAGAAGAGTATGGGTCATCTACATCTACATCAAGTCCTTCATCTGCAGAAAATGTAGATTCTGATGGGGTGTCAAAATCCATGGATGAAGATGAAGAAGCAGTGTAGATGCTTTTTATAATTGAAACTCTAGAGGAGTTTTTGATGATGGGGTGTTAGAATCCATGGATGAATTTGAAGAAGCAGTTTAGATGCTTTTTACTAGTATGATTTTTGTAATTGAAACTCTAGAGGAGTTTTTGAATATTTATATGAACCATTTGTTCTTGTATGGTCTAATATATTATCTCATTATGAATCGCATCATAATTCCTTTGTTTTTATATGGTTATAATGGTGAAATTATTAGAGAAATTTGTTTTTTTGTTTAATATGCAATTTTCCTGAAAGTTGTAATTTATCTCTTCAAGAATTTTTTTTTTCCAATTTAAGGTTGATTTTAAAGTTTTGTTAAACAACAATATGGGATGTTTAGGCCATGGCTCTATTTTTTACCCTAAAAAAAAATACGTGTATACTGGTATCAACATTTTTCTATTTGGGGGGTGTTTTTGGTGTTTTTTTTGCAAAAATCATCGTTTTTATGGGTAGAGTTCTTGTTCATAGTATATAGTTCTCGTTTCATAGTATAAGTGGTTATGACAGACTGATTGCAGATACTAAGAGGAAGCTTGCAGCTGAATTCGATATGAAATATTTGGGAATGATGCACTATTTCCTAGGTATGGAGGTGTGGCAGAATGCAGGTGGGATCTTCCTTGGTCAAGGGAAGTAGATAGTAGATATCCTGAAGAGATTCGGGATGATGGATTGCAAGGCCATGGCCACACCGATGGCATCGAATCTGAAGCTTATATGTGATGCTTCATCTGAGCCAGTTGATGTCTCTATGTATCGTCAGATGATTGGGTCCTTGATGTACCTGACGAACACGAGACCAGACATTTGCTTTTGCTGTGAACACATTGAGCCAGTTCCTGACGGATCCGAGGAGTGTTCACCTGGTTGCTGTAAAGCATGTTCTGAGGTACCTGAAGGGTACAGTGGATTATGGGCTCAGGTATGAGGCGAATCAAAAGTTTAACTTGCAGGGTTATGTTGATTCAGATTGGGCTAGCAGTGCTGCAGATAGGAAGAGCACATCTGGGTGTTGCTTCAGTATGGGATCAGGTGTGATCTCTTGGTTTAGCAGGAAGCAGTCCTGCGTAGCACTGAGTACAGCTGAGGCAGAGTATGTTGCATCCTGTTCATCTAGTTGTGAGGCAGTATGGCTACGGAAGCTACTGTCTGAGTTATTTGATCTCCCGTTGGAGGCTACTGGTATCTCCTGTGATAACCAGAGTTGTGTGAAGCTGTCCGAGAACCCAGTGTTTCATGACAGGTCGAAACACATAGAGATCAAATATCACTATATCAGGGATATGGTGCAGAGAGGAGCTGTGAAGCTCCTGTATGTTGCGACGGACGAGCAGATTGCAGATGTGCTGACAAAGCCACTAGCCAGGGTGAAGTTCGAGTACTTCAGAGAGAGGCTTGGTGTTCTTCAGATTGAGGACACTTCGAGGAAGAAGTGATGGACACATTTGCTGAAGCCATTCCAAGCATGTTGGAAGGAGGGTCCTTCACATGGCTGTGGATGTAAGCACTGGATGATGAGCATTAGGATGATGTTCTGGTTTCTGCTTGGATATGATCAGTTGGATCATTTTTATGTATGTATGTACGCATCATGTTGGATGCTGGATATGATCAGTTGGATCATTTTTATGTATGTATGTACGCATCATGTGGATGCTGGATATGATCAGTTGGATCATTTTATGTATGTATGTATGCATCATGTTGGATGCTTGGACCATGTATCTGTATATGTATCAGGTGGATACATTGTATGATCAGGTGGATCATGTATGGTGATATGTATCATGTATTTGTATCAGGTGGATACATTGATGATCAAGAGGATCATGTATGATGATATGTATCAAGTAGATACTTGGTATGCATCAGGTAGATGCATTGATGATCAGGTGGATCAGGTATGATGACATGCAGTAGGATGTTGCAGTGATGATCAGGATGATCATAGATGACGAGCTTCAGGATGTTGCTCCAGATGACATGCAACAGGACGTTGCAGTGATGATGATCAGGATGATCATGGATACATCAGGATGATGTATGGTGAGTATCAGGTTGATACTCTGTGGCCGTGGATCAGGTTGTGCAGATGAGCATGTAATCCGGTGCCCTGGGAGATTTGCAAATGGTCTTTCGAGGTTTTGCCTATGGCATGTAATTCGGTGCCCTGGGACATCTGGCAAATGCTCTTTCGAGGTTTTTCTCTGGGAGGACATGTAATTCGGTGCCCTGGGAGATCTGCAGATAGTCTTTCGAGGTTTTGCCTATGGCATGTAATTCGGTTCCCTGGGATATCTAGCAGATGCTCTTTCGAGGTTTTGTCCTATGGCATGTAATTCGGTTCCCTGGGAGATCCGATAGGTTGGGCTGTGTGCCCGTAATCAGCCCTGGGATGCTCTTGCGAGGTTTTGCCATGACCACATGTAATTCGTTGCCCTGGGAGATCCTATAGGTAGAGCTGTGTGCTCGTAACAGCCTGGGATGCTCTTGCGAGGTTTTGTGGTGAGGTCACATGTAATTCGGTGCCCTGGGAGATCCTATAGGTAGAGTTGTGTGCTCGTAACAACCTGGGATGCTCTTTCGAGGTTTTGTGACGCATGTAATAAGTCCTGAGGATTCCACAATATGGCTAGTGATGATGAAGACCTGCAGGTGGTGGGCCTACATCCAGTATGAAAAAGGACTGGCTCTGTAGAACTTCCTATGATGAGTAGAGTCAGAGATTGGTTGAGATAGTAGCAGCAATGACGATGATGATGACAATGCATCGATGACGATGATCCAGAGAAGAAGACTTGTCTAGCAGATCTGTGTTGAGAAATACCTTCCTAGTTAAGAGGGAGTGTTGATGTATATGTAACTTCGGAATGTATTTCATCTGTGTATTATATATATATTTATTGTACCCTTATAAGAGATGTGTTATTCCTCTATAAGGAAGTGTCGTCATGTGGATTGACAAGTGTCGCAAGTGTGTGTACTTGCCGATGGGTTATTAGACCACCATATGGGGTCGGCCCTAATTAATATATAATATAATGTGGATGTATCTAAGTAGACAAGTCGGCCTCAGTAGGTCACTGGGAAAAAAGGTGAGTATAAATAGAGATAGGAGATCTCTATTTTACTTACTCAGAAAAGTAACTCACTCTCTCTCTGAAAAGTGGCGCACTTGTGAGGAGGAGGAGGATCATCTGCTAGGAGACTATCTCAGTGTTATTTGGTTGTATTTTGGTTGAGCCATTGCTCTCTCTATCTCTAAGGAAGTTGTGGGGTTTTTCACCTTAGGGTTTTCCCCACGGAAACTCTGTGTCTCTTGTCTCTATGCTTTTGATTCTTGTGATGCTTGTCATGCATTGATATACTGTAGATGTTATTCTCTCAGCAAAGATCCTATAGTATTGTGATTTAATACTCAAAATTTAACAAGTTCCCCCAACAAAATCAGTCCCACTCACATTTGTTACAAAACCTATCGAAATGCAATCCTTGCATTGGGAACACTTATGTAACAACGTCTTAAATTTTCTCATAATAAAAGAAGATTGATTCTCAGTTGTTATGATATGTTCTACACTCGACGTAGTAGAAGCTGGTATATCATTCACCTCATTCTCGCGAAGAGAAGACCCAATGTGGTTAACGATCTCATACATAGGCCATTGAATATAACCACCAACTGCCTCTGACAATTTATCTGCACCTTCCGATGGATAGGGAAATTGAAGTCTTGCATTTAAAGTCTTGGTAACATTTACAATGATACATCCATCATGAATGCTGATATTATGCAATATTTTTATTTCTGGAAAAGAGATTCCTTCAACAACTTTCAATCCATTCAAAAGCAGGTCCACACATTGTTGAGAACCAAAATCCATTTCATAAGCGATTTATGAAATATAAAATAGCATGACACATTGTTCAGAAACAAAATCCATTTCAGAAGCAATTTATGAAATATAAAATAACAGGATCCCATTAAAAATCATATTTATTTTAAACAAATAATAATTTTTCGACTAGTATATATTATCAAATAAGTCAATTAGAAGGATCGGTTGACCCTTCATTTACGAGAGAAATGTTAAAATATTTAATCTACAAAGTCTAGGCCGACAATTCCCGACTTCTGAATTCCATTGTAAATAGTAGGGACTCGAACATCAGCTAAGTTATACCATATAAAAATTGTTTGTCCCGACTTCTAACTTCCGACAAGAAGGATCGGTCGCCCCTTCATTTAGTAGAGAATTGTGAACACCTATATCCAAAATGGTGAGCACAAGAAAGATTGATTGAACCTTCTTCTAGTTTAGAACTACTATGAACATAATACTGGGCACAAGAAGGGTCGGCCACCCCTTCGTTTATGAGGGAATTGTAAAAATATTTAACCTACGAAGGATAGTCCGTCAATTCATGTATATCCAAAATGGTGATGTCACGTCCCCTTCCATCAAGCTGGTGCAAGGGAGGGAAACATGACTGACATACCGAGCTTATTAGACAATCTTAGCCCCATACATTACTCATAAATTCATAACAATTAAAATCTTCTTTGTGCAGACTCATACTCAATATAAACACAACAGAAATAAACATATTTACAAACACACAAACAGTAATGCATCATCATATCTAACACATGCATATGATGGTTCATTACGCAGAGAATGCAATCTTGTACTCATGCTATGCACAGACTGCATGTCGATTTCATTAAGACAATCATTTCATTTCATTAACATGGACGATTAACATTCAGAGTTAACACATTGCAAAACACATAATGCATATAATGTAAATCATAGAGAACACTTATCTAGAAGATGAAGTTGTCCAACAACTGACTATGTGAGAGCAACGTTCCACCCAACCATAGATCTCTGTCCAGCTTGGATTCTTTCAGCTGAGAGATCACCCCCGAGCTGGGTTGTGTATCCACTAAGGAGGAACTAAACAGGCTCACTCACAGCCATGGTTTCACTCAACAGCTATGCTAAGCCAACTCACAGTTGGGTTTATCAAGCATACAACAGACAGAGGAGGGAAATGCTAAGCCAGTGAGCTCATCCACAGAGCTACAAGCATCTCAGATGAATTCAACAGTCAAGGAATCCACATTACCTACCACACCCAACACAAGGAAGGTCCCCTTCTCTGCTGCACAGTCCCTCATGCGTCCCTTCCCTCCAGTGCTCTTCAGGGTGGACATAGAAAGGTATAGCTGCTAATCCTTGAGATTCTAGCCTTCACTGGGTTTATCAAGCAAACCCAACCCCTACTCACTCATTCACAATTGGATTTCTCACAATTCTGTTCATCAAATAACTCAATCTCGTCACTGGTTTTCTGGGCTATAAAAAATGGGTTTTCCAATGGATTTCGGGGTATCTAATACTCTCAAATTCACCCCAAGGTTCATATCTATGGATTCCCCATTGGATTTTACTGTCAAATACCAAATCTTGACGTTTTTGGCTCTTCAAAATGTGGGTTCTTGCAAAGTTGCGATTTCTGGTTTTGCTCACTGTTGGGAATTCATTTTGGGATGGAAAATGATGCTGGGTTCTTCCACACTGGAATGGGAATGGGGAAGAATTAAATCCCATGAGGTAGAGTGACTTGTGGTACAAGAAAACAGAGCCCATACCTGCAAATACGAATTTCTAGGCTGCCCATGCTCCATTGAAGCCATGGACTGAAATCTTCAACTACTTTCTTACAACATAAATAAATGTCATCAAGGAAAGTCAAATGGGTTCTCACAATGTCATTTGGCAGCATATGGTTCATCCCCACAGCCCCCTCACCACTCCCTAGTGGATACACATGGCCCCTTCTCATTCGTTGCTCCCATAGCTAGTTTTTGGTATTTTATTGCAATATTAAATATTTACATCAATTTACAATATCCCATGGCTTAATAGCACATGAATAACAAAATGTCAAATGCTTGTCCATTTAAAATAAAATACGAACATATACTAGTGGGGCCTTGGCCTTGAGCTCCATGCTAGGGAAACATACATCGCATGTACACAATATTCACACTAAGAACCAATATTTCATAAGCATCAAAATTGGGGTATTACAGGTGAAAACTAGAAGAATACTAAGCGCAAGAAGGGTCGACCGATCCTTCATTTATGATAGAAATGTAAAACTATTTAATCTACGTAGTCTAGGCCGACAATTCCCGACTTCCGACTTCCGCTGTAAATAGTTGGGATCTAGATGTTAGATAAGTTATAACATATAAAAAATGTTTGTCTAGACTTTCGTTATCCGACAAGAAAGATTGCCCACCCCTTCATTTAGTAGATAATTGTGAGCACCTATATCCAACGATTCCCTATATCCATAATGGCGAACATAAGAAGGATCGACTGACCCTTCTTGCAGGTTAGAACTATTATGAAAATAATACTGGGAAAAACAAGGGTTGACCGCCCCTTGATTTATGACGAAATTGTAAAAATATTCAACCTAGGAAGGCTGGGCCCTCAATCTATGTATATCCAAAATGGTGAAAACGAGAAGAATACTGAGCACAAGAAGGATTGAATGACCCTTCTTGCAGTCTCAAACTATTATGAAAATAATATTGGGCAGTTGAAGGTTTGGTCGCCCCTTCATTTATAAGGGAATTGAAAACATAATCAACCTAAGAGGGCTAGGGCATCAATTCATGTATATCCAAAATGGTGAACAATGTAAGAATACTGAGCACAAGAAGGGGCATACAACCCTTCATTTATGAGATAAATGTAAAAATATTTAATCTACGAAGGCTAGGCTGACAATTCCCACCTTCCGACTTCCGTTGTAAATAGCAAGATTCCAGATATAAGCTAAGTTCTAATATATATATAAATGTATGTCCCGACTTCAAATTTTCTGAATGGAAGGATCGGTTGCCCCTTCATTTAGTGGATAATTGTGAACACCTATATCCAACATTTATATATATCTAAAATGGCGAACACAAGAAAGATCAATCGACCCTTCTTGCAGTCTAGAAATATTACGAAAATAATACTGAGCAGAAAAAGTGTCTCTCGCTCGTTCATTTATGAGGGAATTTTAAAAATATTCAACCTACGAATGATGTGTCACGTCCCCTCCCGTCAATCCAATGCAAGGGAGGGAGCATGACCAAACATACTGAGCTTATTTGACTATCTCAGGCCCATTCTTAACCCATCAATTTCATAAATAAATTAAACTTCATGAGTGTATATTCAAACTAAAGCAAACACAACGAAATTTAAACATATTATCACACACACAAACTGGAATGCATCAGCATATCTATCCCAAGCAAATCATGAATCTAATGTAGATAATCTGTCCCCTTCTTCACTCTATGTGTAGGCTTCATATCAACCATACTAAGACATGCATTCAACGTACAATTAACAATCATCAACTAACACATTACAGAACACAGAATAAGCATGATTTAACCTCAAGAAACACTTATAGTTGTGATGAAGCTATCCAACAACTGGCTATGTGAGAGAAACGTTCCACCCAACCATAGTTCTCTGTCCAGCCTATATTTTTTCAGCTAAGAGACCACCCCCAAGCTGGGTTGTGTATCCACTAAGGAGGAACTAGACAGGCTCACGCATAGCCATGGTTTCATTTAAACAATCATGCTAAGCCAACACAGAGTTGGGTTTATCAAGCAAGCAATAAACAAAGGAGGAGGATGCTAAGCCAGTGAGCTCAACCAAAAATCTATATACATCTCAAGCTAAATTCAAGTAATCCAATCCTCTGTTCAAACATTCACACTTGGATTTCTCACAAATCTGTCATCAAATAACTCAATCCCGTCACTGAATTTCTGGGATATAAAAACAAGGTTTTCCAATGGATTGCGAGGTATCTAATACTTTCAATTTCTCCCCAAGGTTCATATCTATGGATCCCCCATTGGATTTCACTGTCCAATACCAATTATGGGTGTTTACGGCTCTTCAAAACATGGGTTCTTGCAAAGTTACGATTTCTGGTTTTTCTCACTGCTAGGCATTCGTTTTTGGATGGAAAACTGATGTTGGGATGTTCCACCCTGGAATGGGAATGAGGAAGAACCCCTTCCCATGAGGTAGAGTGACTTGTGGGTCAAGAAAACAGATCCCATACCCTGCCATACAAATTACTGGGCTGCCCATGCTCCATTGAAGCCATGGACTGATTTCTTCAACAACTTCCTTACAACAGAATTAAATGTCAACAAGAAAAGTCAAATGGGCTCTCATAATGACATTTAGTAGCCTGTGGTTCAATTCCTCAACCCCCTCACCACTCCCTAGTGGATACACATGGCCCCTTCTCATTAGTTTCTCCCATAGCCAGTTTTGGTATTTTATTGTATGATGTTTATTTACATCATTTTTACAATGCTCCATGGCTTAATAGCACATGGGTAACATAATATCTAATACTTTTCTTTTAAATAAAATTCGATCATCCACTAGTGGGGCCTTGGCCTTGAGCTCCACGTTAGGAAAACATACACCACATGTATACCATATTTACATTAAAAGCCAATATATCATAAGGGTCAAAATGGGGTATTACAATCCCCTTCCCCTTAGAATAACACCATCCTCGGTGTTCCAATACTTAAGAATACATATACAATTTACACATCCAAAATTTTCAAAACATTTTGCAGGTCTACCTTGCATTCTATCCTTTACTTTGAACTTTCAGGACCAAGTCCTTTGGCCTCCACGAGCTGCTCCTGTTGGTTCTGATATTCCAGCTCATCCACAAGTCTGAAAACTTTATGGTTGCTACCCTCTTGCTGTTCCTTTGTTGGGCAGTTACGGCGGCAATGATTTCCTCCACATTTCCAACATTTCAGTGGTTGCTTTATCTTTTCCTGCTCAATTTCCTTTGAGTCTTCATGCCCGGAATGTTTCTTAATGGACCGATTGGATGAATGCCTCTTCATTGACCCAATGTCTCCTCTACTGCTAATTGCTTCCAGAATGCTTTTTACCTTCCTTTGCAGACAACTAGAGTCCTGCAAAACTTCGTGGTTCATCTCATTCTGCTTTTTCTGTATCTTGAGCATTTCTCCAAGGTTTTCTTGGGTCTTGGAAATTGTATGAAGAATACTTTCAGCCAATGCCAATATTCTATGGTCTGCTGCCATGGTCTTTGTGTGCAGCTGCTTCTCACTTTGCTTACAAGCAACACTTGCTTTGCAACAACTGCCACAAATCAGTTTCACTTTCCCACCTGTGAAATTCATCATTATAATTTCTGTTAGGCCAAGCATAATATAAACATTAAAATCAGTGAATTAATTTCCAATTGACATGTGTAGTCCATGATTTATCCATGAGACTTTCATACTTTTCATGCTTTCCCAACAAGCACATGAGCTCATTCATGTCCATTCTTTCACAGGGAATTAACTACTTCAGCATTCACAATTTATTTCAGGAAAATAAACACACTTTACTTTCAGCCATACATGCATTCAACAATTTTCTGTTTTTATAAATGCATCAATAAAAATAAAAGAGAGAGCAATAAGAGTTTTCTCCTCTTCGTTTTGTTCCATTCTGGAACCCACACCATCACTGTGGTTTTCATGCTCCTAGTCTCTTTCACTTCAACATGAATGCTTGACCTACCCTTCTTGGCTATGACACTTGGTGTCTATGGTCTATCTCGGATCTCTCAACCATGGAACCTTTCCACATGGCGATCCACAACACCCTTGGCTGCTAGGAGCCCCACAAGTCCACTAGCACCATCATTCATTTCTATGCAAGTTGAGCTTTTTAGGATAGTCACATGTCCACATGCATCCTTAAGATGCTTTCATAGTCCTTGTTTCTAGCAATACCTACACTCAAACATCAAATCAATTCACATGTTTAGTTTATTTTCGTAGGTTTTATCTCTAAACAAAAGTTTAGGAAATCATGACCAAATCATGTACACGTGTATATTCATATTAAATAAGCAAGAAGTTGCAAGATAACCAAATACTTATCTGCATTGGATGTCTTCACTTTATATCACAGGATCATTCTTTGCTTTACAAGCCTTGGATTTCCTATGGATACAATAATGAATGTTGGGCTAGCGTGCAGGCTACTCCTCAACTATTTGTATAGGTAATGCTAAGTCAGTACACCCACTGATTTTATCAGACATCCCATCTAGCACTATGCTAAGCCAATACTCTGACTGGGTATTATCAAGTATTTGAGGAATGTTTGGCCAACATGTTGGCTGCCCCATAACATTCAGGTAATTAGTGCCCAACCAGTACACCTTCACACTGATTGGGTTTACCAATCATTTGTAGCACCCAACCAGCTACTCTCTGGATTTACCAAGCATTTATAGCACCCAACTAGTTACTCTCGAGATTTACCAAGCATTTATAGTTCTTTCAGGGTCCTTGTTTTCCTGCAATGACCAAGGTTTCCAACAAGAAACAATAGTGTATCAGCTTAGCTGTTAGAAGACTTATACCTGAAATCTTCATTATTCCAAACACGAATTAAATAAAAATGAATACTTATATGTATTGGACATTTCCTCTTTGGTCCACAGGATCTTGCTTTTACTTTAAAAGCCTTGGGAACCGCATGCGGACTGGGATATTTGGCCAGCGCAGACTGCTCCACAACATCAAATAATTAATGCCCTACCAGTACACCTTCACGTCGACTAGATTTACCAAGCATTTGGTGGTGCCCAACCAGTCCCATACCTGGTTGGCCCTCTCCATTGCTGATCCAGCACATCCGTCTAGGTCATCAGCCAATGGAAGGAAACTGCGCCACCGACCATTATAGGTTAAGGCTCTACTACCCTGCCTAAGTCTTGCATTAGCCTTTCACACGTGTCACAACCCTTCATGCGCATAACAATTCTTCACCCACACAAGGATGGAACTCCTTCTCTTGTGCAAACCAGCGGTTCCGTTAGGAACTCTTTAGGTGACTTTCTTAACTGCAGAATATCATGGCCCCATGATACCCACTCACACTATACAAAGGTTACCACTGCTCATATAGTCCTCTTGAGTACCCTTTTCTTCACTTTTCCCTTTAATGTGCAGCACCAATTTGCATATGTATAAGCTGACAACACAAGATGGATAAGCAAGCTCATCAGTATTGCTGCTCTTAAACTATAAACACATTTCATAACATTCACTATCCAACATTGAAACACGAGGAATGCGTCCATTCCCTTAGGGTGTATTCAATATTGGCATCCCTAACATAACTTAGCACCAAAAAGGTGTGCACTCCTCATTGATGTGAATTATGTAGGTCCTAATCATACTTCAAGCAGTCTGAATAATATAAACAAAGGGAATATGCTATGCGTAGTAATTCTAACAATTAGAGATGCCCATATATATATATCAGTATGGGTTTACAGAACACTTATCCATTTTGCAGATGTAATTTCTCTTCACTAATGAGGAATGAGGGTTCCTTCTCTGAGTTAACAGTCCCTCGGTTTTCCATCCCAACTCCTTTTATATTCCATAACCCTCATATGTCCTCCTGACATAGTATTCACCATCTCACTCATGTTTTTCACCAATCATGCAGTGCGGATGAGACATTAATAATGTCTAGTGGCGTTTCACCCAAAACCCATTTCCAAATCATGGAATCCCTTCTTATGAAGTTTGGCTTCTGCAGGCCCTCTCTCTTGATCTTACTGTAATGTGTCTTCTTGGCACACTTATTAAATAGCCAAACAGTCGGCAACATTTAACATTAAAATTCGAACCTGATTGTTTCATAACCAATCAATGGCACTAATAATTCAATATGAATTTACAGTTCTGTCTCCTACAGAAATTGATTTGTTTCAACCATAAGGTCATCCTCATATAGTTTGGCTCCTGTAAGTGACACCACTCTTCCCATAATGGTCTTATGCTCGCTGCCATACATGAGCATCCACTTACAGCATGTCCTCCTGACACATTTTACATAAGCCAAATAGTCATTAGTCATTTATTAGAAAAATTCCAATTCTGAGATTTACAAATCTGAATTGACAATCTGTTCTGCACATAAACTATTTCATAGCCATGAAATCCTTCACAATAGGTTTGGCTCTTTCACATGGTAGATTCTAGCCTTCATCATGGTCTTACCCTCATTGCCATGCCTTGAAAATTCTACCTGTAATCAGAAAATTCAACCAGCCAAACACTTGTAATTTTCCATGCATATAATATTTCATTGTTGCAATAGTCACTGAAGCATTTTCATAATTATAACATTTCATAATTCAAACACTTCGAGCTGTTAACATATCAATATCACCAAAACTCATTTACTTCATGTGCATCATTATCATACTAAAATTGCAAGATACAATCACATTATTCATGCAATTTAAATGAAACTTTTAGATACTCATAATTTCTCAGTCCTATGATTTATACAACTCTGCCCTTCCACAGAGTATTTCGATAGCCCATCAATCATGACTTCCCTTTTCATGCACTTACTATTCTGCATTCATAGAAGCTCATGAAATGATCTCATAATTTTCGACAATTCATCATTTCATCTATTATCTAATTGCAATGAATCATACACATCACAACCGTGCATTCGCACAATGTATCACAACATGTGCATCCACACACATGCATGCACATCTACAATGTTTACACAAGATTTTCAAGTGCATTCATTCAAGGCATAACCACAAGATTTATAAAATTTCTTAATGCATATTCACTCAATGCTCACCTTGCATTGGTTCATGAATATTATGCACTCAAACATATTATGGCCGAAACATGACCACCTTATATAGCATGCATTACCATAATCAGGACCACCAATCCTCACTTGCTTTGATTATTAAGCTCATAACCAACATACACATGGCACAATATATTTTATATGAATGCAATCTAAATTTTTAAATAGTCACATGATATGAGGCCTCTTTCCTTCGCCACTCCATGCTCCACCACACTATGGTAGTATGGCATTATCATGAATGTATACCATTTTATGATTATTAAATATGGTTCAAGGGATTGTTACCCAATCCTCTTTCAACACTTATGTAATCATCATAAGTAAACCATTACCTACATGGCTTCCATTTACACCTTTGATGTTACCTGATCTGTTGGTCTCTTGCAGAGGATTATAGAATTCTTCCACCAACCTCTTGATCATGGATTTGCTTCCCTAACATTTTCTTCATAAGGTTGTTGGCCTCACGCAACAACATCATCAACATCTTTAGCCATGCTTCTGTTGTCTTTGTTCCTACAACCAAAACCAACACCAATAGTGATTATCAACCACAATATTTACCATTAGTGGTTCATTGCATATGTAGAACCTCACTACATTTACTAATATGTAATATCATATGTGTGCACAAAAATATGCGCATGCACTGTGCAATGTTTATTAATATGTCAACCAATGCATATTCATGCCACTCATCTAATCTCTTGCATTTTCAGAATTCCCATGCCATAATCTTATGTATATAAAGCTTATAAAATATAAATACAGTTAGCAAGATAGGGGTTAAGGAATTTCCCCTTTCCAATCCCATATCTTTGCATGATCTTCCTCTTCCACATCATAGCTAGTTCGATTTCATGGTCTCTGCTACTTCTAGGCATGCAATTCTATAAATTGCCCACATCGACAACAATTTGTCAAAATAGCCACTGAAACTTTTTTGATCTACAAATCTATGGTGTATGACATCCTCATTCGAATTCTGGTGATGAAACATTGTTCTCTACTGGCTAAGCTTTCCAATGCCTATCCACATGCTCCATTCTGACTTCAGGTGTGGAAGTTACATTACTTAAAAAATGACAAATTTTACCAAAAATTATGCACTTTTACATAGTTGCAAACTATCCTGAAGTGCCAACTTTAGCCACCTATAGAAGTAAATCTAGGAAGATTCAGGAGAACTTTTCTATCAGGTGAAGTTATTCCATATAACAAGGAATACTCAGGAACTTGCGGATCTCTGTTCTGATGCATCATTCATCTTTTATGAATTTCTGGGTTTGACTACCTTTCCTTTTTAACTCCCTTTGCAACCTGTGCACAATCTGTGTGCGACCTGTGTGCCACCGACGCAACCTGTGCATCGCCGACGCAACCTATGCATAACCTGTGTGCAACCTATGCGCCACTTGCGTAACCTGTGCACAACCTGTGTGCCACCTGCGCAACCTGTGCACACCTTGTGCACAACCTACTACGCACCTGTGCGCAACCTGTGCACAACTTGTGCGCCACCTGCGCAACTTGTGTGCCACCTACACAACCTGTGCACCACCTGCGCAACCTGTGCGCCACCTGTACGCAACTTGTGCACAACCTGTGCGCCACCTGCGCAACCTATGCACAACATGTGCACCACCTGCGCAACCTGTGCGCAACATGTTCGCAATCTGTGCACAACTTGTGCGCAACCTGTGCACAACCTATGCGCAACCTGTGCACCACCTGCGCAACCTGTGTGCCACCTACGCAACCTGTGCACCACTTGTGCAACCTGTGTGCCACCTGCGCAACCTGTGCACAACCTATGTGCCACCTGCGCAACCTGTGCACAACATGTGCACCACCTGCGCAACCTATGTGCAACATGTTCGCAATCTGTGCACAACCTGTGTGCCACCTGCGCAACCTGTGCACAACCTGTGGGCCACCTGTGCGCACCTTGTGCACAAACCTGTGCACCACTTACGCAACCTGTGTGCTTGCAGGGCTCATGTCTCTCTCGTCTCTTAACCAAATAAGGCAAGTATGGTACCGTTAGAAAGCTCTTGGAGATCTCTATGAAATGGTGTGATAATTTTCCACATCTGAGAAATTTGATTCTGCCATTTTTCCATATCAAAATGACGCCCAAACTTCACCAATACCACGTTAGAACATTCTGCTATCCGCCTGCAAACTCAGAGTTTGGACCAAGCAGCCCCAGTGCTGCAAAATGGGCTCTGATACCACTCTGTCACGTCCCCTCCCGTTAATCCAATGCAAGGGAGGGAGCATGACCAAACATACTGAGCTTATCTGACTATCTCAGCCCCATTCTTAAGCCATCAATTTCATAAATAAATTAAACTTCATGTGTGTAGATTCAAAGTAAAGCAAACACAACATAATTTAAACATATTATCACACACACAAACTGGAATGCATCAGCATATCTATCCCAAGCAAATCATGAATCTAACGCAGAGAATCCATCCCCTTCTTCATGCTATGTGCAGGCTTCATATCAACCATACTGAGACATGCATTCAACATACAATTAACAATCATTAACTAACACATTACAAAACACAGAATAAGCATGATTTAACCTCAAGAAACACTTATCTTGAGATGAAGTTGTCCAACAACTAACTATGTGAGAGCAATGTTCCACCCAACCACAGGTCTCTGTCTAGCCTGTATTCTTTCAGCTGAGAGACCACCCTCAAGCTGGGTTGTGTATCCACTAAGGAGGAACTAGACAGGCTCACTCACAGCCATGGTTTCATTTAAACAGTCATGCTAAGCCAACATAGAGTCGGGTTTATCAAGCAAGCAATAAAAAAAGGATGATGCTAAGCTAGTGAGCTCAACCACAGAGCTACAGACATGTCAAGCTAAATTCAAGTAATCCAATCCTCTGTTCAAACATTCACACTTGGATTTCTCACAAATCTGTCATCAAATAACTCAATCCCGTCACTGGATTTCTGGGCTATAAAAGCTGGGTTTTCCAATGGATTTCAGGGTATCTAATACTCTCAATTTCGCCCCAAAGTTCATATCTATGGATCCCTCATTGGATTTCACTGTCCAATACGAATTCTGGGTGTTTACGGCTCTTCAAAACATGGGTTCTTGCAAAGTTGCGATTTCTGTTTTTTCTCACTGCTGGGCATTCGTTTTTGGATGGAAAACTGATGCTGAGATGTTCCACCTTGGAATGGGAATGAGGAAGAACCCCTTCCCATGAGGTAGAGTGACTTGTGGGTTGAGAAAACAGAGCCCATACCTTGCCATACGAATTTCTGGGCTGCCCATGCTCCATTGAAGCCATGGACTGATTTCTTCAACAACTTCCTTAAAACAGAATTAAATGTCAGTAAGGAAAGTCAAATGGGTTCTCACAATGACATTTGACAGCCTATGGTTCAATTCTTCAACCCCCTCGCCACTCCCTAGTGGATACACATGGCCCCTTCATATTAGTTGATCCCATAGCTAGTTTTGGTATTTTATTGCATGATGTTTATTTACATCATTTTTACAATGCTCCATGGCTTAATAGCACATGGGTAACATGATATCTAATACTTTTCTTTTAAATAAAATTCGAGCATCCACTAGCGGGGCCTTGGCCTTGAGCTCCACGCTAGGAAAACATACATCACATGTATACCATATTTACATTAAAAGCCAATATATCCTAAGGGTCAAAATGAGGTATTACATGCTAGGCCATCAATTCATGTATATCCAAAATGGTGAACATGGGAAGAATACTGAGCACAACAAGGGTCAGCCGACCCTTCATTTACGATATAATTGAAAAACTATTTAATCTACGAAGGCTATGTCAACAATTCCTGACTTCAGACTTCTGCTGTAAGTAGTAGGGACCCAGACATCAGTTAAGTTCTAACATATAAAAATGTTTGTCCTGACTTCCATTTTCCAACAAGAAGGATCGTTTTCCTCTTCGTTTAGTAGATAATTGTGAACAACTATATCCATCAATTCACCTATATCCAGAATGGTGAAAGCAAGAAGGATCGACCAACCTTTCTTGCATTCTAGAACTATTATGAATAGAATACTAGGCAGAAGAAGGGTCGGGCGCCCCTTCATTTATGAGGGAATTGTAAAAATATTCAACCTACAAAGGCTAAGACTTCAATTCATGTATATTTAAAATGGTGAGCATTAGAAGAAAATTGAGCACAAGAAGGGTCGGCCGACCCTTCATTTACGAGACAAATGTAAAACTATTTGATCTACGAAGGCTCGACCAACAATTTTTGACTTCCGAATTCCACTGTAAATGGTAGGGAATAGACATCAGCTAAGTTATAACATATACAAATTGTTTGTCCCAACTTCCTTTTTTCGATAAGAAGGATCGGACACCCCTTCGTTTAGTAGATAATTGTGAAAACCTTTATCCAACAATTCACCTATATCTAGAATGGAGAACACAAGAAGGATCGACCGACCCTTCTTGCAGTCTCGAACTATTATGAAAATAATTCTGGGAAGAAGAAGGATCGACTGCCCCTTCATTTACAAGGGAATTGTAAAAATAGATCTTGGAGAAAGAGCGACCGCTCTTTCTCTGTGAATATTTCGACTTGACAGCAAACTGTGCGAAGCAATGTTCCTATGAAATTTGTGTTTAGAGTGCCAATATCTACTTTCTATACTCCTAAAAATCATCCCTGGAGGAAGGATCGAACGCTCTTTCTCCTGAGCATCTACTTCGAACACCCCGAAATAGAACAACTTGACGAAAGAGCGACCTCTCTTTCTCTGACAAAATTTTGACTTGCTAGCAAACTCTTTGAGGCAAAACTTCTATAAATTTTGTTGTTAAAATGTGGATATCTAGTTTCCCAGGGTGACACGTGGAACACTCAGATTGTGACACATGGCATATTTGATTTTTAAAATTAGTCTAAAGATTGTATACGTTGGCTTGGGACTCGAGAGACTCAGTAACTCGGATAAGACTCAGCAATTTAAAATTAATGTTTTGGCAGCCTGTGGAGGCTTCCATCACAGCCTACAGGCCTGTAGGCTGTGATGGAAGCCTCCATAGGATACCAAAATAACAAAACTTATTAAAAATCAATGCAAAAGATTAAAAGAAATGTAAAGAAAAAATTAAAAAAAGAATTAGAACCAAAATAAAAACAAAAAAGTGGTAAACCAACTTGAACTGGTTGAAAGTTGAACTCAACGACCCTGACCTTGCACAGTTTCCAATGGAAACCAATGCCGGTAGCTGAAATCCTATGCTGGAAAAAACCCTAAAAAATAAAAAAATTAATACAAAACATAAAAAAATATTAACAAGTTTAAACTCAAAACAAAAACAAAAAAAATCTAACCCGAACTCTTGTCGAGGTTTCCAAAAACACTCACTAGAACTCCAATCGAACTTCGGAATTGTGATGTTGGGCCACTGGCAGCTGAACTCAATGCTCAGAACTTGTGATGCTCAGTTGAGCTCCAATCGAACTCCCTTCGACTTGCAACGAGTCCAATTGAACTCTCGTCGCCCTCCGTCGAACTCCAGTCGCACTCCATGACTTCACTACAGTCGAACTCCAGTTGGGTGATGCGCTCGGGGCGATGTGCTATGATTGTGAGATGAAATGCAGCGAGATGCCTTCTTAAACCTTCCCGCGACACCTTCCCAGCAGAACAAAGCCCCAAAATTCACCTTTCTTACACGCTGCCTCCAGGAAAAATTGGGATCAAAATGGTTAATTTATAAGAAATCAATGGTTTAGATTCAAGGAGAGTTGAGATCTGTGGCGGACAGGGAATCCGCTAGGAAAAGGTGCATGTTCTATAATGTTGGAAACTTTGTCGAAATGACCTTGGGTATGTGTTAAAGTCAGGAAGCAAATCTACGGTGGGTGAGTGGAGGAATAAAATATCTATGGTTGATGTTGATTTCGCACTTTCAACTAGCATGGAGAATGAAAAGGGTCAGCGGTAGCGGAATTTTTACTGCTTACCACGTGTCAAGTCGAGGATCATTCCACTGAATGAAAAATTGTAATGTAAAAACACTTCTCGTGATCCTGAAACCACCTACACGAGATATTATAGAAGTTGGTATCTTCTTACGATTGATGGCACTTACCCATGCAACCAGGTGTGATCATATGTGTCCTTCAATATATTCTTTTTTCCAGAAGTAGAAAACCGAAAGACAATCAGATGGTTATTGTATCGACGACTTATATTTATTGGAAATTTATATTTTGTATCATTCGTGCAAGAATACTGGCGGTGGCCGATATATATATATTAGTCTGCTCGTTATATCCCAAACCACGATTGCTAAAAAGATCCTGGTAGTAGGACAAGGCCAAGGATGGCACTATGGCTTCAATTACGCCGAGTGGGCATCAAAGGCAGGTCCATTCCATGTCAATGATACGCTTGGTAGGAATTCAGACATTACAATATGTGAATAGGGAATTTGATATTTATATATTAATCGCTATATTCATTTTTTGAATCCCTAGATTTTTTTTTTTTTGCTGGTATATATGTTTGTGCAGTGTTTGTATTTCCTCCTACAGAGCCTGATTCTATTTTTCACAATGTCTATATGCTGAAGAATAAAATCCACTACAAGGAATGCAATATTTTGGGTGGTTCACTCCTTACTGATTCAACTAAAGCAAATGGGAAGCCCTTTAGTTTAAAGTTTAGATCAAAGGCACACCATTACTATTTTGCATAGCATAGCGATTCGAGGCTTCTGCTTTTTTGGTTCAAATTTGATTCGTCTTTGAATGTTCTTTACCTAGTGGTTTAGATTCAATGCTTCTGCTTCGTTTCCAGTGGTATCGAATTAAGTGATTTCATTAATGAGTCAAATTCGATGCTTTTGCTTTGTTTCCAGCGTGCACAGTGCTTCGTTTCTAGCGGCGCTGAATCAAGTGATTTCATAATGATTCAAATTCAATGCTTCTGCATTGTTTCTAGCAGACAGTAATTCATGGTTCAAATTCAATGCTAACAAAGCAGACAAACGAGAAATTAGAATTTATTACATCCCTCTTACAACTCTTGCAGTTATAACTTTCATAACGAAATTGATTCAATAGTATATAGTATAATTTTTTGGTGACAGGTGAGAGCTCTCCATTTCGTTTTGAATGGAATAGGATATAGGAAATTTGTAGTGTTATTTACACCTTCTCCGACTATTCATAGAATCTAGATATTAAAAAAAACAGATGTTTTGATTTTGGGTACATTATCCAATGTTGAATTTTGTCGATTTTTTTCCCTACTACAAATTTTAAACACAAACTTTTTCCTCTTGTACCAAACTATGCTTTATAGCACTAAGTGCTAACAAAAAAATGTGTGAAGAGTTAAATATCAAAACAATTACTGAAATATCAACGGTATCTGTTGAGTGCTTTAGCTATGTTCTAACTCCATCTCCGATATAGTCTCTGTTATTTATCTGACCAAACAATTATATGTTATCTGATGCATTATCATAACTTTGTGACCATACTAACCATTTATGTTATTTCATGCATTATGCTTGACTTTTTTACAATAACTATATGCCATATTATATTTTTCTTTCTAATGGCTTCAGATTTGTCTTCAAGATTTGTCTGAGAAGGAGAAGGAGAATATATTCTAGAATATGTTGTTATAATTGGATGGCCTTCTCATTGATAAGAGTGGAGAGGCATTGCAAATATCTAAACTTACTCTGAACAAGGTCTCACTGTCATGTTTCATAGCGATCCAGATGATGCTTTCCCTCACCTTTTACTGGAGGAAACTCTAGATGACATTCAAAGAGATTCAAAATTTGAAATTATTTATATTGGCAAACATTTTAATAAGTTTCCAAGGAATGTCAAGGACAAAATTTTTGGCCATAGTTGTGAAAGCCGACAATTTGGATTGATGCTTGTTAAATTGTTATTAACATTAGATGTACATGTTCGAGAATCATGGTTGTCAACACTAGATAAAAATGTTCAAAAAGTCAATAAATATACTGAGAACCTTATCTCGTTCTCATAGCATGTCGAAACGTTCTAGTTATCTCGAACTTGCCTCTAAGAATTAAAAAAGGCATTATGGTCATTAAGCCTCTATGAGTGCTCAACACGCATATTAGAATTAGAGTGAAAGAAAACACATAGCAAAATAAAGCTGAAATGTTATAGGATTTCTCATTGCTTAACAATCAGGTATGATTTTGAAGGAATATAATATTTGATGGTGTTAAATTTATTTATATATTTAAAAACACAATTTATCTAACAAAATTTCAATTTATTAAAAACAAAATGACAATATTTCCATAAAAATAAAAACTAGGGTATCTTACTTTTAAAAAGAAATGGACATCAAGAATAAACATAAAACAGAGCACCAGTCGTGATAATTATTAGACGTGTGTTTTTAAAGTTTTAGACGTCATCTATGAGCATTTTGAATGTGGAGACATTATAATGATGGATTGAGTGCGTGTCCCTAGACATATAAATAAATAGATAAACATATCCACTCATGGTTTCAGGGTTTAAAGATCATGAATTTGGTTAGTGAACATGTGGCTTCGCTATCCTGGGATATGTATACCTGTAAATTCATCATTACCCTCATACGTCTTTAAGGGGAGGCGTGATACGACTATAATATTGCAATGGAGAAAAAATAAGAGGGATTAATGGGATTGGGTACCAAGAACAAAGAAAAAATAAATGATGCATTATAAATAAAGGATTAATGGGATTTGAGACCAAGAACATAGAAAAATGATTTAAAAAAAGAAGAAGATTAAGAGGGATTAATGGGATTAGGGGCCAAGAACACAACACAAATACTTGTAAACAATATAGTATGAGGCCAGGTAGTTACCGCAGGAGATGTAGGAGAAATAAAGTTGGAGGTGGAGGTACTTTACATTCAGACACCAACTGACCAATTATTTTTGATACAAGATCACTCTTTCTATTATTTAAGGAACTTTTATGTCCAATCGCGACATAGAAAAAAGGTTTTCTATTTTCTCTTTTCAAGCACAAAAAAGTTTCATATTTCATGCACAAAAAAAGTCTATAGACAAAAGTTTCATACTTCATGCACATAAAAGTCTATAAAAAAACAAGTATATAGATACCACCGATACATGATATATAATAAACAAGCGATACATGATATATAGATACCAGCGATACATGATACATGATATATAGAATAGTCAGGAAGTTAAGAAGTCTTCTATTACTCAGGACCAAGTACAATACAATAAAATGTCTCAATGCCGCCTGGAGTTGGATAAACATATGAACTTCACCGCGGTTGTCAACATGGGTGTTCTTGCTGTCAACATAGCTATTCTTGTTGTCAATATGTCAACTCTTTTTCTCAACATGGGTATTTTTGTTGTCAATTTGGCTATTCCGAGATGACTGCTGGAAGCCTAACGTTGACGACAGTGGAAACTCATGTTGTTTTAGAGAAGTGTCCCATGAAATAGTTACCGCGACCACCAATTAATATTGGTGGCAAGGAAAACAATTCCAAATCCTGGTCTTGGGGATTCGAGAGTGCTAGAAATGCCCATATATCATGGTGTGGTGAGGATTTGTCAGGGAAGATAAATCGAAATGCTCATATATCACAAAGAGAACTGGGGAAAGAGCACAAGACTCAAGTATTTTTTATAAAACAACAAAGGAAACGGAACAGAGGCGGTAAAGAAGAGTGCCATGACTTCTCGAAGATTTTGTTTTGCCGCGATATGGGGTATGGTTTAGCCTATATATAGTGAGTGTCTAGTGAATTGGTCAACTGACTGGGATGAGACGGATGGGGAACGGTAATTACCACAGTAAGGAGGGATGGTTATTTTCTATTTTTTCATTTGAAGGGTAAGGAAATTTACTATATTATATAATATTTTTCATTCTTTTTATGAGATTTCATTCTTTTTTTATAATATTTTTTATCTACACCATTGCAATAAAAAGTAAAATGTTTCTATTTAAAAAAACAAAAAGAAAGAATGTTTCTTTTTAAAAAGTAAAATGTTTCTATTTAAAAAATAAATAAAAACAAAAAGTAAAATGTTTCTATTTAAAAAAAGAAAAAGAAATGGCAGTTACATGTATCACTCCAATCGATTCCTTGAGAAATGATTCTATGCTGACATGGCAATGGTTTATACGATGAAATTCTAAATGGCGGTTATCCTGACGGTGCTAATGGTGAATGGTGGCTTGTATCACGTGTGTGAATAAAATAATCTCATCATGCCTTAGATTTTGCTGGAGTAATTGTACCGATTATAGATTTTGCTGGAGTAATTGTACAATCATATAGAAGTTCATGACATTATGTCTTGTCATGAAATTTTACTTCTCCAAGGACTTCACTTCGACGGGAATTTACTTTAAGGAGTAAACTTCACTTCGACAAGCATTTACTTCGACAAGTAAACTTCACTTCGACGAGCATTTACTTGGCAGACTCTTTACTTTGCAGAACACTTTACTTTGCAGACCTCTTAACTTTACTTCATGTCTCACAAAGGACATCCTACAAGGGCAGGTCCTTAAGACCAGGGAGGCCCTACGAGGGACCAATGGCGAGCAACTACTATGGCCACCTTTTTTCTCCATATTGTTACGCTGAAAATACAAAGAGAAATTGAAGAGATGGAGGAAAATATTTGGCTGAGAGTGGGGGAGGAAGAACCCCTACCCGAGGTGGTGGCCATGTTTGAACGGATCTAGGATCCTAGTAATACCAGAGGCAGAATGGTGTTATATAATAGTGCATTGGTGATTTTCTGGGTCACCAAGACCATGATATCCCAATCTATGGAGGGCACGACTGACTTTTTATCCTATTCGCAGATGTTCAAGGATCATGACAAAGACTTCCGTTTTATGGACATGAAATTGGATGCGATCACGGAACATATCGGTGTCTCATTCCTATCAAATCTTCAAGCCAGGGCCCCAATTGGAGGGGCAGACAAGAGTATCCTGCCGAAGGTGACCTCGGAGAAAAATTCCCCTACTCCGTCTGATGCCAACCGTCTGTCTGGTTAACTTGTGCTTTTCGATAGTTTTTTTGTTGGAGATCATCGTCCCGTACTTATGTTAGTAGTTTTATGTCAGTTTTTTAACCAACTAGGACTAAGTATCGAGTCGACTGGTTATGTTATCCATTATGGTTTTTAGTACTTGTTTTCTTTTGGTGGCCCACCGGGTTGTATGGGATCAACATGTACCAATAATGGGTAGTAATTGTGTTGGTCATTTTTATGTCAACAATAGTGCTCTTTATCATTCTCTTAGGTTGATATATGTTATGGGGAAGTTTGTATGGAGGTGTTTGTTTTAGAAAAGTGCTGCAAGCCATCTGATGTAACCATTTTGATAATTTTGTAATATATAAAGTTTTATCTTTTGCTTAAAAAAAAGTAAAATGTTTCTATTTAAGAAAAAAGAAAAAGAAAAAGTAAAATGTTTCTATTTAAAAATAAATAAAAATAATGTTTCTCTTTAGAAAGTAAAATGTTCCTATTTAAAAAAAACAAAAAGAAAGAATGCTTCTCTTTAGAAAGTAAAATGTTTCTATTTAAAAAAAAAAAAAAAGTACCGACTGTAGATTTTGCTGGAGTAATTGTACAATTATATAGAAGTTTGTGACATTATGTCTTGTCATGAAATTTTACTTCTCCAAGGAATTCACTTCAATGGGCATTTACTTAGCGGAGTAAACTTCACTTCGATGAGCATTTACTTCGACAAGTAAACTTCACTTCGACGAACATTTACTTGGCCAACTCTTTACTTCCCAGACCTTTTAACTTTGTCGACGTGAAAACTTTTACTTTTTACTTCCCGAAACTCTTAACTTTATCGAGATTCAAATTCGATAAGCCCACTGTTAAACATGCTTTATATTAAAATATTTCTTATGAAGACATAAAAATTAGTAGAAGTTATTCCGGGTTAAAACAAGGCAACTTCCCCACATTACACAGAGATGGAATTTACATTGATCTTTCACCTTTTACAAAGTTTGGACTCTTAATACATTTCACAACTATGAGATTGAGCTCACAAACACAGACTCTTCTACTACATATACACAGGCTCTTCTCCTACATATACACAGACTTGATTTTTGCTTCACCTGGAAGCTACTGAGTCACATTAGATACAAATCTTGGTCTTGGGGCTTCGATAGTGCTCGAAATTCCCATATATCATGGTGTGGTGAGGATTTGTCATGGGACTGATGTCGAAATGATCATATATCATGAAGAGAATTGGAGAGCGACCATAAGATTCAAGTATTTCTGATAAAACAACAAAGGAAACAGAACAAAGGAGGTAAAGAAGAGTTCTATGACTTTTCAAAGATTTTATTTTCTGCGATATGGGGTATGGTTTAGCCTATATATAGTGAGTGGCTAGTGAATTGGTCAATTGAATGGGATGGGACGAATGGGGAACATTAATTATCAAAGTATGGCGGGATGGTGGTCATATATATCATCTGTACCGACTGTAGATTTTTTTGGTGTCATTGTATGCTGACATGGTGATGGTTTATACGATGACATTCTGAAATGGAAGTTATCATGATGGTGCTAATGGTTAATGATGGCTTGTATCACGTGTGTGAAGATAATAATCTCATCATGCCTTAGATTTTGTTGGAGTAATTGTACCGACTGTAGATTTTTCTGGAGTAATTGTACAATTATATAGAAGTTCATGACATTATCTCTTGTCATGGACTTTTACTTCGTCAAGGACTTCACTTCGATGGGAATTTACTTCACGGAGTAAACTTCACTTCGATGAGAATTTACTTCGACAAGTAAACTTCAGTTTGACAAGCATTTACTTCGCGGACACTTTACTTTGTGGGCCTCTTAACTTTGTCGACAGGAAATTTTTTACTTCGTAGACCTCTTAAATTTGTCGAGATTCAACTTTGACAAGCCCACTCTTAAACAAGCTTTATATTAAAATATTTCTTACTAAGACATAAAAATCAGTCGAAGTTATTCCACGTTAAAACATGGCAACTTCGCTGCATTACACAGAGATGGAATTTACTTCGATATTTCACCTTTTACAGAGCTTGGGCTCTTAATACATTTGACGACTATGAGCTTGAACTTACAAACACATCACTATAAGTATCAAGTATTCATATCAACTTCCATTTTCTGATAAGAAGGATCGATCGCCCCTTCGTTTAGTAGATAATTGTGAACACCTATATCCAGCAATTCCCTATATCCAAAATGGTGAACACAAGAAGGATCGACTGACCCTTCTTACAATCTATAACTATTATGAAAAGAATACTGGGAAGATGAAGGGTTGGCCGTCCCTTCATTTATAAGGGATTTGTAAAAATATTCAACCTACAAAGGCTGGGTAGTTAATTCATGTATATCCAAAATGGTGAACACTGGAAGAATACAGAGCACAAGAAGGGACGGTCGACCCTTCATTTACTAGAGAAATGTAGATATTTTTAATCTATGAAGGCTACGCCGACAGTTTCTAACTTTCGTTGTAAATAGTAAGGATCCTGAGGTTTATTATTGATGTTTTTCATTCTCACCTTTGCATTCTTTGATATCAATAAAAAGATTTAAATACCACTTGTTTTTACGTATTTTCATGATTTTCAGGAGGCCTTGTTTTTCTTGGAAATACATCATTTCCGCAATGCATATTGTAGGAATCCCATTTTTTATGAGTTGGAATTTCTTGCTTCCGCATTTCCGCAACCCACAATGCGGATTGCGGAAGTCGGAAAGTGTTTGATCAATAAAAATAAGATTTTCGGTTCCACCTTTCCGCATTCTGCGGATTGTGGAAAGTGGAAACCAAACTTAAAAAAATAAAACTTCATCACCTTTTTCGAACCCGCAAATATATTGTGGATTGCGGATACCTAAATTTCTTAAAAACTTTCCCGCAATTCCACAATCCTGCAACCCGCATTGCGGATTGCAGGAAGATCGAATTTTTTCCCATAATTTTTCCCGCTCCGCATTTCCGAACTTCCCAACATTCAATTTGCACATCTGCAATCCCACAATGCGCAATGCGGATTACAGAAGGCTTAAGTCACAAATTTTCGAAAAGTGCATCCACAATTCTGCACTCCATCTTTTCTTCGTTTAATCTTGACCATTGATTCACTTGAGATCTACGGTCCTGTTTTAAATTCGCTAATAACATTTTGGGGTTAAATACATGGAGTAAAATTATCTTTTTACCCTTTTTGACGTTGCAATTATACCTTTTGTAAACGGATTTCACTGCGTATTTTATCCTGCTACCATCTTTGTGCTTCTTTTCCACCAGTTTACGAGTAAGACTCTTGTTCTATGTCAATCATCTGCTTAATATTTGGAAATTGAAAATCAATTTTAATTAAAATATTTTTCTGTTTTTATCAGAAGAAAAAATAAAAAATACCCAAACAATGGAATCTTCTCCGACACCAATGGGAGGGTTTCTGAAACCTATATGTTGGATTGGTCATGGATTTATGCCATCTTTGAAAATTACGATTTTTCCGAAATCCAGCATGACCAGGCGGCTTATCTGAACATCAATAAATCCCAAATCCACGCTATAGCATCCAAATGTACCTGATGCCCTACACAGATGCAATAAAATGGATTATCAATCATGCCAACCCTCACGACCTTTCATTCAATGGCATAAACAAAGCTTTGTTAGCTTCTTTCCGACTTGATTTCTTTGCCAGGGTTTATGCACTTAGAAGTCCCCAACAACTTCTCACCAAGCAATTCCTAGAGTCTTCTGAAACCCGATTCAATTTCAATGAAATGATTAAATCCCGGATGGAAATCCCTGCTTTGCTTCCAAAGCCGATAATTTGTATCCTATTTCCTTGTTGGAAGCCTTGTTGGGAAGACTGTATGGGTTACCCAATTGTACAGTTTTCAAAGCAGAATGGGCACCTGTGGCACATCACGTTCTCAACACCGGTGAATCCTTCAATTGGGCACATATTCTATCAGTAATGTTGAGGGAAGCCATCTAGAAGTATAAGAAGACTCATGCCTCCAGAAATCCAGTGTTTTTCCTTTCTTCTTATATTATGAAAGTGTGAAATTGATGCATGTCTCCCCAAAACTACGGAAACTTGGTTCCCGCAGCCCCCTTAGATATCTCGGGTGAGACTTCACTCGCTTTGCGGGAGTTGTTGGAAAGGTTAAAAAATTTCTAAGGCAATGTCTATGGGAGTTGGTGTAGATTTTTGTTGACATCAGTGCGAAGTGAACCCCTGTCGAAAGAACTGTGTCAACAGACAGCAGTGCGAAGTGAACCCTTGTCGACATAACTATGTCAATAGACAACAGTGTGAAGTGAACCCCTGTCGACAGAACTGTGTCAACAGTCGACTACCGCTTCATTTATGAGGGAATTGTAAACATTTTCAACCTATGAACTATAGGTCGTCAATTCATGTATATCCAAAATTGTGAACACTAGAAGAATACTGAGCACAAGAAGGGACAGTCGACCCTTCATTTATGAGAGAAATGTAGAGATATTTAATCTATGAAGGCTAGGCCGAAAATTCCTGACTTCCGCTGTAAATAGTAGCAGTTTGGGAATAAGCTAAGTTTTAACATATAAAAAATGTTTGTCTTGACTTCCGTTTCCCGACAAGAAGGATCAGTCGCACCTTCGTTTAGTGGATAATTGTGAACACATTTATCTAGTAATTCCCAATATCCAGAATGGACAACGCAAGAAGGATCGATCGACCCTTCTTTCAATTGAGAACTATGATGAAAAGAATATGGGGCATAAGAAGGGTCAACCTCCCCTTCATTTATGAGGGAATTGTAAAATTATTCAACTTATGAAGGCTAGACTGTCAATTCATTTATATCCAAAATGGTGAACATAAGAAGAATATTGAGCACAACAAGGGTTGACCGACCCTTCATTTACAAGAGAAGTGTAAAAATATTTAATTTATGAAGGCTAGGATGAGAATTCCAAACTTCCAACTTCCATTGTAAATAGTAGGGATCCGCACAACAACTAAGTTATAACATTTGAAAAAGGATCACTCACCCCTTCGTTTAGTAGATAATTTGAACACCTATATCCAGCAGTTCACTTATATCCAAAATGGAGAACACAAGAAGGATCGAGTGAACCTTCGTGCATTTTAGAACTATTATGAATAGAATACTGGGAAGAAGAAGGGTCGGTTGCCCCTTCCTTTATGAGGGAATTGTAAAAATAGAACAACTTGGAGAAAGAGTGACCGCTCTTTCTCTGAGAATATTTCCACTTGCAAGCAATTTTTGTGAAGCAATGTTCCTATGAAAATTGTGTTTAGAGTGTCGATATCTACTTTCGCCACTCCTAAAAAACATCCCTGGAGGAAGGAGCGGATGCTCTTTCTCCTCAACATCTACTTCCAACACCCTAAAATAGAAAACCTTGAGGAAAGAGCGACCTATCTTTCTCTGAAAAAATTTCATCTTGCCAGAAAACTCTTTCAAGCAAACTTTCTATAATTTTTGTTGTTAAAATGTTGATATCTAGTTTCCAGGAAGACACGTGGAACGCTCAGATTGTGACACGTGGCATATTTGATTTTTAAAATTAGTTTAGTGATTGTTTAAACGAATATTGAGGATATTAAAGGTACCATTTCAATATAAACCTATGGATTTAAGTTATAGTAAATCTAATGCAAAAGCAGAAACATCGAGGGAAAAACCAAGAAATACATGACCTTCAATAGTACTCTTTTTATAATAATTGTATTGATAATGTTTTATTAAAAATTATTGTTTTCAAACTTAAAAATTAAGGCATATTTAGCTAACCATATATATTATGCAAAGAAAAGTAAGGTAATTTACAAACATTACTTGGAAAATCAACACAATTCCATTTTCGAATCTATACAAAATAGCTAAAATGCACTTCCAATAAAATATGGTTCCTCAATCTGAAAAACTAAATAAAATAATTATTAAATCGTGTAAAACGAAATCCATGTGGGAATTCATGCTTTGTTATTAGTAGTTTCACCAAAATAAGTTGGAAAGAACAATTTTTGGAAAAGACGGCCGTATGAGGAGATAGGACGACGCAAACCCAACAAGACATGTAATTCTTCTTGCCAGTATATTTAAATTAGTTTCTCTTCATTAATGTATCTTCAAGAGTTTTTCTACATTAAATTGTTTTTCTCTAGTAAGTAATCACTATGTTGAATTGATGGCTTGGATTTTTTGTTTTCCGTTATTTAAACTATCATCCAAAAGAAATTTAAAACTTTATCTAAATTGAAACAAAATCCATAAATCCAAACATAATCGATAAATAAGATAGGTTAAGAATTTAGAGAAGAACACAGAATGCAGCAAATTAATTAAAATACAGAGCTTTAATTCTTCAAATATAGAGTTTAAATTTATGCAAAACATTGAGTTCAAATTTCTTTCAAAAATACAGAGTTTACATTTCTTCGAAGCGCAGGGATAAAATCCCTCTCCTAAACTAACAGAAAACGAAAATCTAAAAACAGACAAGTAAACCTAATATAAAATGAAAATCTGAAAAACTAATCTAAAGACCATGGTGGGTGGGCTGCGTGGTTCCCTTAGTAGTCAATATCCATCAATTTTACCCTTGATGATCTTTCCCTTGAGAGAGTTTTGGAAGTTGGAGGGGACTGTCCATAACCTACCGAAGTCACTGGGATCCTCTCGGCATCACCTTGAAATACGTTGGATTGAACTCGAATGGCTTCGTTGCATTGAACAAGGATCCCTCGCATCTATTCGATCAGTTTGATTTTGTTGGTTTCGAGCTTACGCTCGATGGTATCCCCGATTCTGTTCTTCAAGGACTCCAAGTTCTCTTTGTCACATTTCAAGTCCAGCTTTTGTCGAAGCTATGCTAACTCCTTTTCTAACTTCTCGACTCTGCGCCTGTTTGCATCAGTGATGCTAGTCCTTCCATGACTGCTACCTTCAAACCATTATAAAAAAATGAGATAGGCTTGAAGAACTGTTGTAACAAAGCTTTTCGTACAGGAGCTCGCGGCCACTAAGCAGAGCACTGGTCAAAATCTAGAGACTGCCCTTTTCTATGAATTTAACAACCAAACGTTGAGGAGGGCCAGTGGAGGGAGAAACAGTCGAAGAGAGAGCTAAGTTAGACAACATTTTCGGCAAACTCGTGGGAACAAGGGCAGATCCCATTTAAACGAGTGAAAATGAAAAAAAAAATAGAACACCGATTGAAATAAATATCCACAATCGTCGGAATTAAAGTTCAAAGTACTTGAAAGAGTGTTATATGACATTAAGAGTCAAAGACCTTACTCGAGACCTGGAAGACCTTACCTTGACCGAACTTTGATTTAACTGATGGGACATATTGATGGCTAGGGTTCATAATTGGGCTCTTAAACTTTTCAAGTCCACCATCGATCTTGGATGGGGCGATCCAACGGTACAGGACAATTTCACTAGGTTAAGTTGTTCAGATTTTAAAGCTCAGGATGTGATGTGAAATCTTTATGAAATCTAGCTAAGCACATGTTGAATTCCACCGTCGATGTGGAGTGACGAAGATCCAATAGTTTTGAATCATTTAATTGTTGAAAGATGCTTGAGGGTTAATTAAAAGGATCGGATGAGAAATATTTGTAAATCTTAGTTGAATGTCAGTTTGACATCCACTCTTTTGAACAAACATTTGACAATGGTATATTTGGAGAACAATTTGGCCAAATTGCCAACTTTGGATAATTGCCAAAATTGGTTAGCTCTGCAAAATAGTAATTCCTTACTAATTAAAACAAGATTGAAAGACTATGAAGATCAATGATGAATCAATGTCATTATAAGGATACAATATGTTTTATGAAGAGGCATTATTTTCCTAAAAAACACAATGTTTCAAATAATAAAGTTCCTTGAAAAGATATATAACCATACAAGTCAAATGTATGAAGAGGACTAGAGGTGTCTCTGAAGTTTTGGTAATTGCATATCAGAAGCAAGAAATAGGCCAGTGAGATAGATGAATCATTACACAAGTTCGAGCTGCCACTAAAGATTTGAAAAATTGAAGTTAAAACTATTATAAATTAGAGGGTGGCTGGGTGGTGCTTGGGGCAGGTTGAGGCCTTCTAAGGGGGTTGTTGCCTCCTTCTAGTCGTGGATGGAGAATTAGGGTGTTGGGGCATCCTTGTTTGTTGAGCAGGTAGAAAACCAGGGGTGTAGGTTCATCCTTTCTGTAGTGGCATAAGAATCTACGAGATTAAGTTCTCCATCAAGTTGGTGCTTGTAAAACAACTTTGTATAATATTAGCTTATTAATAAGAAAACTTTATTGGTTTTAACTTTGAGGTTTCCACGATAAATCGATGTGTTCAAATTGTTAATTGTCTTATTCAAATTACTTATGATTATTTAATTTGTGCTTAATACTAATTGTATATAAAAGGTTTGAAAAAGGAAATATTGATTCCCCCCCCACCTCTTAGTATTGTTGGATAAACCAACACCTGCCGCATATCGCCATGGTCATTGGCTAGGGTCCTATGTAGTTGATTCTCTAGCACCCCTGCTTAATATTTTAAGTGCCTGGGCCTATTTGCATAAGTTTGTAGGCCCCATAAGGTAAGCTTACTTCCCTTATACTTTTTAATCCTTCTTTGGACTCCAAACCTCATGAACTATTTACCTGATCTTTTTAGGTACTTGGGACAAAAATAATGCTAAGAATGGGCACCCTTTGTGCAGAGATTTTGTACCTTTTCCTAGATCACTTTAGCTGATGAAAACCTTCCAACTTTATCTTTCACATGATCATATATTCCATGCAAGATGATATCCATTTCCATTGCATTATTATTTTTTAGCTCCTTCATGGATGCAGTTTTTTGTGGTCTTTTTAGAGCGATATAACCATTTACAACAGATTTCCAGATATCAAAACCTTTTGCATGTTAATGGAGTCTCATTCTTATAATCCAATCAGATCAAAATTTGATCCATAAAACAGTCGAACCCCATCTATAGAGTAGATACGTTCATGTTCATCCATGTGCTCTAGAGATCTTCGGTCTAGCTATCAGACTCGTCTGAAGGAATTGACTCCCTGATTTACCTGCACCAACTGGAAGGAGGCTCTAACACCCTAATTTATAGGCTCCAAACTGAAGGAATCTCCAAATCCTTGGTTTAATAGTTCCATCTAGAAAGAGGGTACAACCCCCTAATTTATAGGATCCAACCTTAAGGAAGCTCCAAATCCTCGGTTTACTAGATCCATCTAGAAGGAGGCTACAACCCCTTGGTTTTCATAATTTCCAACCTATAGATAGGAATCCAGACCTCAGTAAAATCCAACTCAATAGTTTTACTATAACCAAATAGAAGGAAGCCCCAACTCCCTGAGATCACAAGCACCAACCCAAAGGAGACTTCAATCTCCTATCCTTAATCGATCCTGCCACCCTGATATGAATAAGAAGAAAAATATCCCACTGCCATTGTATCACAGTTTCCATGAACCTATACTTGTATCTATGTCCTGTACATGTATCACTGTCCTTGTACCTATATATATCATTGTATTGATGTCACTATCACAATCCCTATTCGTCACAATGACACAATCATTGTCTCTGTCACAATGCCACAAAAACTATCTCTGTCACAATGTCAACCTATACATGCCTCAAATATGTCCTCCAAGAATGCCAACAACTTCTTCCAAGATATACTTTAGATGTATATAGAGACCATAAATATTCCTCCAAAGAGTGTAATCAAATCCCAGAAATAATCACCAATAGACTTCATCTATTTTTACCTTCAAAGCCTTACATCATAGACCTCATAGTACATTACAAAAGTTTAGAGGGATCTCATGCCAATAACATTACCATGGAATATTTCAATACAATCACCAATAATATCTATGCCAATTTCATCATAGAATGTGCCAAGATAATCACCAAGATCATCATTAAGAATGCGGATCTAATGTGCCAACAACTTTGTGATTTCGATACCGTATGAGAATGTTATGCAAGATTTTGTCAACCTTCTTCTCTTGAATTTTCATTGTCACAGACACTAACATTCAACAAGTATAACCATTAACATGTAATGAATAAATATGTGAAACTTTTACCACATATTCTTCAATATCTCTACAACATTTCCTTTAAGGTTCATTCTCCGGAACGTCATGGATCAAATGTTATAGTGAAAATGCCAAACTAACTTGTTTAAAGATGATTTTTGAGTCCTTTAAAAGCCCAGTATTCCCAAGTTCATACCTTTGAAAAATATAGCGAACCAAGATCTGAAATTTTAACCATGTGTTCTTAAAGATCTATTTTGCGTCTCCTCCAAACGGCACTATCTGAAACATTATGCTTCAAAACTTATAAGGAAAATGCCAAATTGACATATTTGAAGGTTATTCAAAAACCCTAACTTTCTGAGGTCATATCTTCATAACTATAGCAAATCAGCATCTAAAATATTTACCATAGGCACTCACAAGTATTGAGATGTCTCCATCCCATAAAAATTTCACGGTCTGAAAAATCCCAAAAACAAAGATATACTAAAAATTCCAAGATGACCTAAAACAAAAAAAAGGCCAAGTAGAAATCATCGCAAGATTTCATCTTGCACTAGAATCCCGACCTTCTTCACTTCATCTTGTGAGAATTTTATATAGGATCAATACCATGCAAGAATTCTAATAGCCACGAATCTTGAAGCAAATAATTAACTCAATTGATGGAAATATCATCTCATGTATTATTCCTCAATATGAATACAATATATTATTAATCTCAAGAGAGAAAATAGAATTCCTTAAAGGCAAGTTGAAAAGCACAAAAAAGTAAGGGTTACTAAAAGTATAAGAACCCCTTAGGTGTCAAAAGCACTTTGCAAAATTGTCTAAAGGCTCATGAATTGGCTATAGCTTTAGCTTTGGTTAATGTTACCTTTGCACTTTGTCATCCACTTTCAAGTTTCCAAAGAGCTTCAAAGGAGTGGAGTTTGTTATTGAAGTGATTCAAGATAATATGTATTCATGAACATATTTTTTAGATTCACTCCCTCTTTTGTATTTATAGATCTCTATATTCATTGGACATTGCACAAATTCTATTTCATTTCCATCCAACCTTGATTTTTCTATTAGAAGTTTGATTACTTGTCAATTCAATCTCCATGGTGATAAATGTTTTTCAAATGTTTTTTTTCATATTGTCAGGTATTTTTTATGTTTCTAAAATTTCCTCTATATGGTTTCTTGGTTTATTTGGGTTAGACATTGCTTATTAAAAGTTGTAGAGATGAATGATGCAAATTTTGTTTATTTATTGGGAAATTGGATGCAACCATGCCCAATACTCCAACTGCATATGGGTGAAACTTAAAACATAGTTTATCTTGGGAAATTTGTCCCCATTGTCGTTTCCACCTCATTTCCTCCATTATGCATTTGTGATTCGTCCAATGGGATCCTTACAAACATCTTTTGCAACATTTGCATTCGTGATTCATCCAGTGGGATCCTTCTATGACTGGGTTGCTGTGAATTTATAGGTATGTTCATAATTTTGCACTATGGATTGGAGTTTCAAATATGTGTAGCATTTTTTATATGGAGAACAGAGTTAGATGTAGGGTTTTAACTTTCCACAACCAAATTATTTGAAATTTGTAATGCATTATGCGACGAGTATATGGAGGCAAAGTCTCGAATGACCCACACTAATGAACCAACAAAAAATAACACTTCCTAGATTGTACAACCTCACTGCCATTTTTCGCAATTTCCAAACCTTGAACAGTAGAATTATGCAGATAATATATGAAATGGGTTGTGTAAAAAATTAACACCAACCTTAGATGTTATTCCTACGGCATGTTATATCTCCTTCTTTTACTAATTTAATGTTTCATCTCAATGCCATCTTGTAATATTGATCTTGTTGTTTAGACTTCTCTTATCTCTTATGGTCATCTCTCCCTCTTATTCATTGACTTTTTCCCATGTTATACTAGATCTTCTACAAACCCAACTACAAACAATGTTTAGAATTGGTAAAATTGATCAAATAAGTGATTTCTTCATATTGTTATATTTTTTGTCTTTATGTTTTTAAAATTGATTCTATATGGATTCTTGGGTTATTTAACTAGCCCATAATAATATAACATTGCTTATTAAAGTTTAATAGAGAAGAACAATGCAAATATTGTCACTATATTAAGGTCTCTATATAAGGTCTTTGACTCGTAATCTCTTAAAATTGGGGCGTTTTGGTTGTCTTTTATCCTACCCGTGAACTTCTTGCATGTTAAACCAGCGAAATGTGTGTGATCCGTTGGATTTGATTCCTCCTAGATCGACGGTTTTCTTTTCAATTCAACTTCATGGCCTTCATGATTGCACGTAGGGGATTCAAATGCACAGAGGGGCTTCAAATGACGAAGGGTGGAGATGGAAAAGGAACTAAAAAATTGAACAACTCACACCAAAAGTTGCAAACGTGTAAACACGTGGCAGAATAATGATGTAGACCCACCCAAAAGAAAATCGACGGTGGAAATGGGTTTCGGTGCTAGAAATTGCACGATCGTTAACTTGGAAAGGTGGAGCGGAAATTAAACCACTTACCATGTGGCAAGTGTTGGTGGAGTCCACTATGAAGAGCGGTTAAATTTAAACTGCTCATCGCAAGTTCTGAAACTACCTAGGCATATGTTATATAAAAGGTTTGTTCGAAGTTTGAAAATGTGCTTTTGTCAATTATTGCCTGGAGGAAAAGAAGCCGCGAGAAACACGTCCTTGTCTTCGTCAACAAGAAAAAAAGTCAACAAGATCACTTCACAGGTAGCTTGAAACCCTTGGTGTTCATATTTTTTTTCCCAAATGGAGAAAACCCAAGACCTTCTTCACTTCAATGAAAGTTCAGATCAAACTGATGAGCTTGTAGTTGACAGGGAAAGGGATATTTTCGACCTTGTTTTTTCTGTGTGTAGTATTTCGCAATCAAAAGAGAAATTAATGGATTTTAAGTTGCAGGGAAAGGATGTATTTAATTCTTTTGGTTCTTTTAGGTATTATTTTTGTGTTGAACAAACCCTACACTTCCCTGAATTCATTGGTTGGTGTGCGACAAATTATTCGCAGGATGAAAGGGTAATCATTAATGTAAATACAACCAAAATTCTATGCCGAGTAAATGCACAGACTGTTCTTGAGGTTCTATGTTTACCTGAAACATTTCCCAAAAGCCATGAGTCATTTAACGAAGAAAGTTTGGTAAATTTTTATAGAAATTGCAGTCTGGCAGAAAAATACAAGTTTTTATCACAAGTCTTGAAAGATGGTCAGTCACATGAAAACCTATCGTTCCCTTTTAGTATTGATGTCTTTCAGTGAGATACCCATTTAGTTTTGTCCTTGTTAAGTCAAATTTTAGGTCTAGATAGTGATAAGTCAATCACGGAAGTTATGTTAGGTTTCATTCTGCGAGTAATTTCACCCAAGTCACAGTCGAGTCCATTGTGTTGTTTTAACTTTGATGAATTCCTAGTTGTTTTAACTCGTTCTTGTGTTCAAATATTTTAGAATTGAAGTTTCTTGGTACCATATTTTCTTGTGACCTTCCTAAATAGATCAATATGTTTGAGTTCACCAATACAATCATGGAAGAAGTTTACAGAATTATTTTTAATCTTGAATTGCCCCGAGTGTTAGAAGAAATGAAAGAAACTTTGCAGCCTACACCATAAGGCCAAACAGGTGATGGGTTCTTGTATAAAGAACATACTATAATTAGAGTGTATGGTTTTACTGGTGTTGATGTATATGTAACTTCGAAATGTATTTCATATATATATATTGTATCCCTACAGAGAGGTTATTATTCCTTTGTATGAAAGTGTCATCATTTGTATTTACAAGTGTCGCAACTTATATATGATGGGTTATTAGACCACCAAGTGTGGGGTCGGCCCTAAGTTGAGTTAACATGGGTTATTAGACTCTCCTAGAGAAGTCGGCCCTGTTAGGTTATTAGGCAATTCAATTCAGTGTATAAATAGAGTGAGGGTGTCACTCTATTTGATCATTCACTTACTCATCTATCTCTCACTTGAGTGATGCGCACTAGTGGAGGAGGAGAAGCTGCTAAGGAGACTATCTCTTGTACTTGGGTTTTGTATCATTGCTCTTTCTATCTCTGAGGAAGTTGCGGGGTTTTTCACCTTCATGGTTTTCCCCAAGGAAACTCTATGTCTATTGTCTTTTATGATTGATATGCTATATTTGTTATTCTCTCAGATAAGATCTTAGATCATATTGAATTAATGCTCAAAATCTAACATGGTATCAGAGCTAACCTGAGAAGAAGACACTGTGCAGCTGCGGAAGCTAGGGCTTCTTGATTTTTGGGTTTCTCTCCACATATATTCAAAGGAAGGAGGCTAGATTGACTCTTCTAGCAAGAGCGCATCTTTCTGTCGAAACATAATTCAATTCTAAGCATTTTCAGTTTTGACCTGATCTTTGTTGCAGGAAATTAGGGTTTCAGAGAAAGTTGGAATTTTTGGAATCTGAGTCCATGGTTGGATGCTCCTCAGAAAAATCAAAATTCTAATCCTTGGATTAAACTTGTTGGTTGGGAAGAAGAGTGGGCTTGATCAAACCCTAGTTTGGGACCCTGTCTAGTAGATCTAGAAATTTCAAAGTCAATTTTACGGGGTCAAAGTTTGCAGCTTTCAAAATCAGAGTATACCAGCTTGACCAACTCAGCAAGGCGCATCTTTCTATCCTTTCATCTCTGAAGACACCCAAGGAGATGTTTGATTCCTTGACCAATCTATTTGAAGGAAAGAACATAAACCGAAAGATGACCTTGAGGAATCAACTAAAGAATGTCAAGATCTAGAATGCGGAAACCATGCAGTCTTATTTTTCAAGGGTCTCCTAGATAAAAGAACAACTTGAAGCTGTGGGAGAAGATATAGAGAATGGAGAAGTGGTAATGACCACTCTTAATGGACTTCCTAGGTCATGGGATTCCTTCATCCAAGGAATTTGTTTTAGGAAGAATCTTATCACATTCAGTAAGAAGCTCGAATTATAGCTCGAGAAGAGAAGATGTGGAATGAAGACCAAGCTCTCATAGAACACTCCAAGAAGCATGATGACAAGAAAGGGCATCACCACAGTAATAAAGAAAGGCACCACCATCAAAATCAAAGGGGTAACTTCAGATCTCAAAGGAACATGTCAAATGCTCTATGTTTCACATGTGATGAAAAGGGGTACTTCTCCAAAGATTTTCCCAGGAACAATAAAGGTGGCTCTCACAAGAAGAAGAAGAACATCAAAAGAAAACATCATGCTCACACTGCAAAGGATGATGAACCTCCCATGAAGAGGGCTAGGGATGAAAGTGAAGACTCTTCAAGTGATGAAGAATATGTTTTGATTTATGCCCTCACTGGTACTATTGCTTATGGAAGCAATAGTAGGCTTATAGATAGTGGGGCTTCCAAACATATGACAGGATTCAAGGGATCCTTTGTGAAACTATCTAAACATGAATCACCCCATAAGGTGAAACTTGGGGATGATTACCAGTATCCAATAAAAGGAAGTGGTGAAGCCTCCTATAAGCTAGACTCTGGAAAACCTATGAAGATGAAAGATGTACTATATGTTCCAGGTCTCAAGAAGAATCTTCTCTCCATATCTGCTTTGGATGCAAAGGGGATAAGAGTTGCATTTGTAGATGGCCAAGTACTCATGTGGCAAAAAGGTAAAACCATTGATGATGCAGTGGTGATTGGAGAGCAAGAGGGAGGATTGTACAAATTAAAGGGACAACCTGAACATGCCATGGTACATGAATCCATGGATCCAAGTGAACTTTGGCATACAAGGCTTTCTCATGTGCATTATAGAGCACTTCCAATAGAAAGCAAAGCAGTAGAGGGTTTTCCTGATATCTAGTCAAAGCATGAAGGTATTTGCAAAGGATGTGCAAAAGGAAAGAACACAAAGAAGACATTTCCAAGTAGTGAAAGAAAAGCAAAAGGAATATTGGAGATTATCCACTCTGATGTATGCGGTCCAATGTCTTCCATCTCTCTGAGTGGGTGTGTATATTATGTTTCTTTCATTGATGATTTCTCTAGGAAGACTTGGGTTTACTTCTTAAAGAATAAAGATGAAGTGTTTGATAAGTTCAAGGAATTCAAAGCCTTGATAGAAAATCAAACTGATAAGAAGATCAAAATCTTTAGATCGGATAATGGCGGAGAATTTACTTCAGGAGGCTTCAAGAAGGTATGCAGTGATTCAGGGATTAAGAGGGAGTTGACTACTCCTTACAATCCACAACAAAATGGGGTTGTAGAACGGAAGAATAAAACTATCATGGAAGCAGCTAGGGAAATGCTTCATGACCAAGATCTACCTATGCACCTATGGGCAGAAGCAACAAGGACAGCTGTATATGTGCAGAACAGAACACCTCACAAGATACTTGACAACAAAACACCAGAATAAGTGTTCATTGGGAAGAATACAGAACTATCATGGAAGCAGCTAGGGCAATGCTTCATGGCCAATATCTACCTATGCACCTATGGGCATAAGCAACAAGGACAGTTGTATATGTGCAGAACAGAACACCTCACAAGATACTTGACAAAAAAACACCAGAATAAGTGTTCATTGGGAAGAATCCAGAAGTTAGATGCCTCATAATATTTGGTTGTCCAGTATACACACACATTCCAAAGGAAAAGAGGACAAAGCTAGATCCTTCAGGAAAGAAGGGCATCTTTGTGGGTTACAGTGAAAGCTCGAAGGCTTACAGAATCTACTTTCCAGGGTTCAAGAAGTTTGACATCAGTAGGGATGTGACTTTTGATGAAGACTCAACATACATCAAATCAAGGAAGACACCTGCTGAAGACAATGAAGAACCAAGAATATCTAGAACACAAGACACCACTATGAATGAAGTTATTCCAGAAGAAGATCGTGAAATAGAAGATCCACAAGAACCTGTAGATCCACCCCGTGGGAAGAACTCTCATAAGAGGAAACCTACATGGGCTAGAGAGATCATACAAGATGCAGAAAGGTATGGTGTTCCAGAGGAGGAACATGGAGAAAGAAAAAGGATTAGGTCACATACCAGCTATGTTTCCTTACTCTATGACATTATGAACAAAGAACCTTCCAGTTATGAAGAAGCATCGGAAAAGAAAGAATGGAAGGATGCCATGGTCGAGGAATACCAGTCGACCATGAAGAATGATGTTTGGGATGTGGTCCCAAGACCAGAAGGGAAGTCTGTTGTGACTTCCAAGTGGATCTATAAGATCAAGCATGTTGCAGATGGTAGCATAGAGAAATACAAGGTGAGGTTTGTAGCTAGTGGCTTCTCCTGGAAAGAGGGGATAGATTATGAAGAGACTTTTTCTTCTGTATCCAGATACACTTCCATCATAATAGTACTTGCTCTGGCTACAGTGATGAAATGGAAGATACACCAGATGGATGTCAAGACAACCTTCTTGAATGGTGTAGTCGAAGAGGAAGTGTATGTGGAGCAGCCACTTGGTTTTGAGACACATGACAGGAAGTCATATGTGTGCAGATTGAAGAAATCATTGTATGGCTTGAAGCAAGCTCCTAGAACTTGGTATGGTAGGACATACAACTTTCTATCTAGTCTAAGCTTTACCAAGAGTAAAGCGGATTCCAACCTTTACTACAAGGTTGAGGAAGGAAATCCAGTGATACTACTATTGTATGTGGATGACCTATTTGTTACAGGTGAGGATAGGTTGATTGCCGACACAAAGAGGAAGCTTGTTGCCGGGTTCGAGATGAAGGAATTGGGGATGATGCACTATTTTTTAGGAATGGAGGCATGGTAGAGTGCAGATGGGATATTCCTTGGACAAGGGAAGTATGCAGTAGAGATCCTAAAATGGTTCGGGGTGATGGACTGCAAGGCCATGGCCACACTTATGGAATAGAACCTGAAGCTTCTGTGTGATGCTTCATCTGATCCGGTTGATTTCACGGTGTATCATCAGATGATTGGGTCCTTGATGTACCTGACGAACACGAGACCAGATATTTTCTTTGCGGTGAACACATTGAGCCAGTTCTTGGAGGATCTGAGAGGTGTTCACCTGTTTGCTGTAAAGCATATTCTGAGGTACATAAAGGGTACGGTTGATTATGGGATCAAGTATGATGCGAATCAGAAGTTTAACCTAGAGGGTTATGTTGATTCAGATTGGGCAGGCAGTGCCATTGATCGAAAGAGCACTTCGGGGTGTTGCTTCAGTATGGGATCCAATATGATCTCTTGGTTTAGTATGAATCAATCCTATGTGGCACTGAGTACAGCTGAAGCAGAGTATGTTGCATATTTTTCTAATAGATTTGAGGCAGTATGGATTAGAAAGCTACTGCCTGAGTTATTTTATCTCCCATTGGGTGCTACTGGTATCTTTTGTGACAACCAAAGTTGTGTGAAACTTTCTGAGAACCCGGTGTTCCACGACAGGTCAAAGTACATTGAGATCAAATATCACTATGTCAGGGATATGGTTCAGAGAGGAGCAGTGAAGCTCCTGTATGTTGCGACGGACGAGCAAATAGCCGATTTGTTGACCAAGCCGCTGGCTAGAGTGAAGTTTGAGTACTTCAGAGAGAGACTTGGTGTACTTCAGATCGAGATTCCTTCCAGGGGGAAGTGATGAGTCTGGAGACACAGATGCACATGAGCCTTTCTCACATGGTGATAGATGTGTTCTCCCATGGTGAGATGTAAGGGTTGAGCCATTTTCACATAGTGATAGATGTGTTCTCCTATGGTGAAATATAAGGGCTGAGCCATTTTCAGATAGTGACAAGTGTGTTCTCCTATGCTGAAATGTAAGGGATAGGCCATTCTCACATGGTGATAGATGTGTTCTCCCATGGTGAAATGTAAGGGATGGACATGGTGATAGATGTGTTCTCCCATGGCCGTGATGTAAGTGTTGATGCCTTCCCTGAATGGTGATAGATGTGTTCTCCCATGTCGGTGGTGTAAGTGTTGTGTGATGTGCATCTAGGTTGTGCTCCGTGGACTATGTGGTGATCTGAAATCGATGAGGTGACAGTATGGTACACAGGTTTTGCAGAGGCATATAAACAGTCTTGAGATGCTCTTGTAGGTTTTGCAGAGGCAGTGTAATTAGTCCTGGGAGATCTTGCAGGTTTTGCAGAGGCAATGTAATTAGTATTGAGGTGTACTTACTTGATGTATTTCTCACAAAGATAATGAATACCTACATGGAGGCTAGGCCTACAACCAGCATGAAAAAGGGATGGATCTGTAGAACTTCCTATGACGAGTAGATTGATTGAGATAGCAGCAGTGATGTTGACGATGATTTGATGACGATGATCCGATGACGATGATCCATAGAAGAAGACTTATGCTAGAAGACCTGTGTCAAGAAATACCTTCCTAGTTAAGAGGAAGTGTTGATGTATATGTAACTTCGGAATGTATTTCCTATATATATATTGTATCCCTACAGAGAGGTTATTATTCCTCTGTACGGAAGTGTCGGCATTTGTATTTACAAGTGTCGCAAGTGTTGTAACTTATATAAGATGGGTTATTAGATCACCAAGTGTGGGGTCGGCCCTAAGTTGAGTTACCATCGGTTATTAGAATCTCCTATAGAATTCATCCCTGTTAGGTTATTAGGAAATTCAATTCAGTGTATAAATAGAGTGAGGGTGTCACTCTATTTGATCATTTACTTACTCATCTATCTCTCACTTGAGTGATGCGCACTAGTGGAGGAGGAGAAGCTGCTAAGGAGACTATCTTTTGTACTTGGGTTTTGTATCATTGCTCTTTCTATCTCTGAGGAAGTTGCGTGGTTTTTCACCTTCTTGGTTTTCCCTGATGAAACTTTGTGTCTATTTTCTCTTGTGCTTGTCTCTTATGATTGATATGATGTGCTTCTTATTCTCTCATATAAGATCCTAGATCATATTGAATTAATGCTCAAAATATAACAACTGGAGCACCATATCTGTTGCTAGCCTTTTTAACACCAAGGGTTTTTGCCTTAGAATTTATTAGACAAAGGTTGCTTTCAGAAGAAGAACATTTCAGTGTTTTCAAAAAATCATCAAATGTGAAATTCCCACTTAAATTTGGTCCATTCATCATTAAGACTAAGGAAACCCTATCTATAGTAGAAAAATTATTGAAGATCATGGATTTACAAGAGGATGGAAAGATTAATTATGATCCTCATCAAATTATATCGCAAAGGAGACATAAAAATAGAAACAATGCATTTGATCATCAAACAGTTGACGGATTAAAAGAAATGGCAAATTTATTCAAATTTGAACAAGATAAGAAATAAGTGAATATGGAACAAACAAGCAATTTGGCAATGCTGGTTTAGACACCAGATAAATCTGATATCACCAATAAGAGAAATATTTCAGAATTTGATAGTATGGAAGTCAATGAAGAAGTTTCAAGCAAGAAATTAAAATTCGAACAACAGAAGGAAATTATTAGTATGGAGGAACGAGATTTAATTGTTCCAGAAAAAAACTACTTTGATTTCGCAACCACCTGCAAATATGCAGCAATATTCTTTTTCAGAAATAAAGGAACCTGGAAGTAACTCTCAGTATAAGTCCAGATTTGATGTCCTTTCACAATATTCAGAAAAGAAGAATCATTCTTTGGAAGAAACTCAAAAATTGTACCCTCAAGTAAGAAGGTTGGAAGAACAAAATGTTTCCCTTCTTACCCCTACGGATCCACAAAGAAACATTATAAGGTTTGCAGTGGTGAATGTTGAGAAAGTTTCTGAAATGGAAGTTAAGCTTGATGTTATTAATATACCCGATAAGATTCAATTGCATAAACAAACAGAATATGTCATGTATTCTGATTTATTACAATCCACCTTAGAAATTTCTAAATTGTAGTTTGTGATAGCAAAGTTGGAGAGTCAATTGAGGCAAGAGAAGGTAGAAAACAAAGCAAATTTGATCCAGATTAAAAGAATACATATGGACCCTATCATTATTGGATCCAATCCATCGAACACTGAGTGTACCAAAAGGCTCCTTGATGAAAAAGAAAATACCATTCAAATGCTCAAGAAAAAATTAAAGGTGCCAAATAATCAACATGTGCAATCTCCAGAGTTGACAACATTACAACAAGAAAAGGAATCCATATATCAAGAAATGATGGATAAAAAAGGTAAAATGTTAAATTTACAAGATGAAAAGCATGCTTGGGAAAAAAAAATGATTGAATTGTTGTCACAAATTTCATTGTTAAATACCAATCATATTGAAACTATGCAAGTGCCAGAGAATACAAGGGATCAATCTCTATGTACGGATGAAGGAAAAATGGAAAAGTCCTCTACAGAGGAACTGAACAGTGCTATGTCACAAATCAGTGTAAAATATGTAGAGATAGAAGAGTTGAAATCGGAAAACCAGAAGTGGAAATAGGAAGTAATTCAAAATTCTGAAGAAAATAAAAAAGCTTTGAGTGATAGAAAACAGTTGCAAAAGAAAGTTGATGAATTAAAAGATAAATTGACAGGTGGGATTCCATTACAAGGAGCTAAGCACCTTATATGGGATGTGATATCAGTGGAATTCACCAAATTCTGGTCACATTTGAATTCTATAGAAGATAAAGATGCTATAGCTGCACATAGCTCTCCAGAGGTGTAAAGTGGCAAACAAGACATTATGCAAAAGGCCTTCAGAAACAAATCAAAACACAATCATATTTTTAAACACTCTAACCCAAATATATATGGAAAGTTTTGGAATCAAAGAAATACCATCAATCATCATTTGGGAAAGAAGAATTATTGGCAAGCATGATCATGTTAAAGAAGTACAACACAAAGCACAACATATGGTCCTTAAAATTTAAAATTTTAAGGAATTATTTCTGGGGCCTTTTGAAATTGGTCTACCTTCTTTTTGGAGTGATGATGGAAAATTAATGTCTCAAAAACATTATCACAGTTTGATAGTACAGGCTTGTATGGATCACTCGAAATTTGAAGGTTTGGTCAAAGGATTAACCAAAAAGACAATAATTGATAAATTGACCGATGATTTTGAAATACTTGAACAATTTCTAATGATTAAGAAGGGTATGCCATCTGTATCTTACACATCATGCATATAATTGGAGGTGATGGTGAAAGAAATTATGGATTATGAAATTCTTACTCAAGAGCAATGGAAAATTGTTGAAATATTTGGGAAAACAAAATACAGGTTATATCAAGAATGAATATTCAGGTGTCTTAATTTGAAATGAGGTTGTGGTTCCTTTGTTAACTACCCGAGTGTTACATCAACCCAAGTCAAAGCAACACTATACCATCTTGGTTGTTAAGATCCTAGTGGGAGGACTTCACTAACACCTCGGGGTTTTGGTGTAATGAACCGTTACACCAAAACCCCGAGTGTTAGTGAAGGCCGCCCACTAGGATCTTAAAATCCCACCACGCTCCGCAGTCCAGACTCTGGGATGGATGTGCGCCCATACGGTGGTGTCCCCTTTGAGCCGTACGAGCCCCGGACGAACACTGCAATGCCGACGTTGCCACCCGCTCTGTGACTTGAACCTAGGTGGAGGCTCTGATACCAAATGATACGAACCGTTACACCAAAACCCCGAGGTGTTAGTGAAGGCCACCCACTAGGATCTTAACATTGGTTGACAAAAAAAAATGTTCTTGAAGCTTAGTAGAAATTTCTTTGAAATTTCTTTTTTTAGCGAAGAATCGGGCAGGGTTTATTCAAAGAAAATTTTGTATAAATTTTTGTTTGACAAAGTAATTGGGGTTGGATCCAAGAGCAAAAAATACATTGATGTAATATTTTTTGAAGACTTTAATGAAGAGCAGAAGTACAAGTCTATCGGAAACAGAGATTCATATGTTGTCACTTTCTCCAGTCTTTTAATTTCTCTTTTGTGAATGTATTTCATGTTACACCATCTTATGGCTTTGCCTCGTATTTGACTATACTATGTGATTTAGAATTCATTTTATATGCTCTGATTCACACATTTAAATATTTTCAATGTTCTTTGCTCCAAATTAATGCAGAATTCATGCTAGTTAGATGCACTTTTTTTTCCCAAAAGAAAAAGAGCCTCTTTCTATTCATATTATGAATCAAAGAAACTACACATATTATTGTCCATAAAAGTGAATGATCATGATAATCATTTGTTACATGTGAAACATAATTGTCTCCCAAGTGGCCATTATTCCCGAGTGAGCTTTCCCGACTTTCAACTTCCGACAAGAAGGATCGGTTGCCCCTTCGTTTAGTAGATAATTGTGAATGCCTGTATCCAACAATTCACATGTATCCAGAATGGTGAACACAAGAAGGATAGCTCGACCCTACTTGCAGTCTAGAAATATTATGAAAATAATATTGAGCAGAAAACGGGTCCGTCGCACATTCATTTATTAGGGAATTGTAACAATATTCAACCTACGAAGGCTAGGCTGTCAATTCATGTATATCCATAATGGTGAACACTAGAAAAATACTGAACACAAGAAGGGTTGCGAAACACTTCATTTAAGAGAGAAATGTAAAAATATTTAATATACGAAGGCTGGGACGACAATTCCTGACTTCCGACTTCCACAGTAAATAGTAAGGATCGGTACATTGGATAAGTTATAACATATAAAAAAAATATTTATCCCAACTTGTGACAGGAAATATCGACCGCCCCTTCATTTAGTAGGGAAGTGTGAACACCTATATTCAACAATTCACCTGTATCCAGAGTGGTGAACACAAGAATGATCGACCAACCCTTCTTGCAGTCTAGAACTATTATGAAAAGAATAATGGGTAGAAGAAGGGTTGGTCGCCCCTTCATTTATGAAGGAATTGTAAAAACATTCAACCTACAAATGCTAGGCCATCAATTCATGTATATCCAGAATGGTGAACACTGGAAAAATACTGAGCATAAGAAGAGTCGACCGACCCTTCATTTAAGAGATAAATGTAAAAATATTTAATCTACGAAGGATGGGACGACAATTCCTAACTCACAACTTCTGTAGTAAATAGTAGGGATCAGGAGATTGGCTAAGTTATAACATATATAACAAGAAGGATCGACCGCCCCTTCGATTAGTAGAAAATTGTGAACACCTATATCCATTCATTCACTTGTATCCATAATTGTGAACACAAGAAGGATCGACCAACCCTTCTTCCACTCTAGAACTATTTTTAACAGAATACTGGGCACAAGAAGTGTCGACCGACCCTTCATTTATGAGGGAATTGTAAAAATATTCAACCTCTGAAGGCTAGGATGTCAATTCATGTATATGCAGAATGGTGATCACTGAAATAATATTGAGCACAAGAAGGGTCAGCCGACCCTTCATTTATGAGAGAAATTTAGATACAACCAAACCCCTTTTACTGGCCCTTTCGGCATCACCCTCTAAATAGGTTGAAGTCTCACCCGAAGCGAATATGGGGGGTTACATAATAAAGCTTCCGTAACCGTAGTGATGTGGAGAAGTGGTTAAAAACCTCTCTTAATGTTCTATTTAACATCTACTAATGGGATAGAATAACAGATGACTTCGCACTTCACAGCTATTGCAGTGTACAGAACTACGTTGAATCTCTATGGTATTCACCAGTTAGTTGTGCATTCATCATACTAAGTGTTTCCTCTTCACATTCATGCACTTGTATTCCAATTACTCAATGTTTGATTACCATTCACATACATATGAAATTAAATACATAAACTCTCATAAACTCATATACAAAAGATGTCATAAACTCATACACATAAACACACTGATTTACGTGGTTCACCCCATGCGGGAGCTACGTCCACATGAATTGTTCTTTTATTATATTGGAAGGGTAACAGTACTAGTCTACGCAATCATCTCTAGAATCTTCTCTACAATCAAAGAAGATTTGGTCACCCCTTCTTACAGTCTAGAATTATTATGAAAATAATATTGGGCAAAATAAGGGCTGGCCGCCCTTCATTTACAAGAGAAATGTAAACATATTTAATCTACGAAAGTTGGGCCAACAATTCCTGACTTCTGACTTTCGCAGTAAATAGCAGGGATTGGGACATTGGCTAAGTGATAACATAGAAACACTATTTATCTCGACTTCCGACATCCAACAAGAAGGATCAAACTCCCCTTCTATGATGATCGCTCCTTCTATGATCGATTCTATTTCAAATGACTATATAAAATGTTCATTCGATCTCTCATGGATAATGCTAGCAAATGTGTTCTTAATCAATCAATTGATTTTGAAAATGAGTGATCATTCCTTATCCTTCGATCATTAGCATGAAAATTTGAAAGTATATATCTAATATTAAAACACAGATTTATAATTATAAACATTGTATGCATTCTTATATTAACTACTTAATATTTACTGTTTTGCAGATAAAACATGTCTGCGTTGTTGAGTCTTAGTCATACCATGAAATCCTGTTCCTTGATTTGTTAAAAGACCACAACCTTGGTTTATTCAAGCATGGATGGTATGTCGAGATGGATGAACCAGCTAATTTTTACCCGGATTTATATCCATTATTCTTGTATGAGGAAGGAGCTCCAACTCGAGCTGGAATATTGACATCCACAGATCCCATTTCTGATGGTTTATTGTGTGTTCAATTTTAAGTGTTCAAGAGAGACTTGTGTTTCCTTCTATAGGTTGATCTTATGGTTTGTAATTTTCAACCAGATCTAATGAAAAGTGGTCTCGATTCAAATCTGGTTTCCTGTGCGAAGCAAGGGTGGGTTTTTCCCTTGTATGATGTTTCTAATCGGTCTATAATTAATACTGCTTCCTCTTTGAAGAAAGGAATTTTGTCGGTATGGAAGAAAATAATATTGGCTGCAAAAAATCTATCTGTATTGCATTACAATATTGAAAAGAAGTTGAAAAACGTAGGCCAGGAAAATATTCTTATCTACCTTAGAAGAACATTTCTCCATCATATTGAAAATGATGTGACCAAATATTCCTTCAAACCACTCAAATCAAGTCCTTCTATAGCGATGATGCAGAAAGCGACTAAGAGCTTCGAAAGTTCAAAAGAAGTTCAACAAGAGTAGATCAAATACTTTTTGTTCAATGAGAAAGTTTTTTCTATTAACGTAGCAAGATGTGTTGTTGCGCCTCCGCATTTACAATATCAAAAATTTGATGAGGAGGTTGTTAAAAACATGGTTATATCTATTCTCTCAACATTTACAACAACATTGAGAGATGATATTCTATTGCCTTTCGATAAGGAGACCACATTGGGATTTATTCTTGGAAATGAAGATGAAATTAATTTACCTTCAGTAAATATTTATATATTAGATGGGAAGCATACTATTTCTGCGCAGAAAAAAATCATTGAAACTGATAAATATCAATTAGTCCATTCAAGGTATCGGCATCGAGCAACTCATCTTCTACGTAAAGATGTTCCTCAACACATTATCAACAAATTATGCAAACAAAAAATTTTATCAAACAAGGAATTTGCAGACAGTCCATTCATTTCTCAAGTTGTAAAAGCAAGGGAGAAATGGATAACTTGCAGTAGGCCATCCCACTCGTGAAAGGGAAATGTTTCTAGTGATGCTTGGTAGGTATAGAATTTTTCTTCTTATCAATCAAAGTCCTTAGATTGCTACTTGTGTTATGAAATTAGCAAATTAAATATTATCTTAAATTTTATATATTTGCAGTCTTTCAAAGGTGAATGTATGGATATCTTTGTTGTTCAAACAAAAGAAATCCTTAAAGACAAGCTAACTCTTGTTTTGACATCGGATCGACTGTGGAGAAAATGGATGTCTGTATTCGAGATTTACAAAAGTGGTTCCTTGCCATGTTCACCCAATAGCATCACTTAGGTTGATTTTGTTCAAAATAAAATAAAGAATCATTGATCTAATTTTTTTAGACCATTGCGTGATCTCGATTAAGATGAATTGACTGTTGTGGCAGAAAATATAATCAACAGATCGGCTTGGATGAGCACATCAGTCGACAAAAATGTTTGCGTAGAGACTTTATATCAATATTTCAAGCGAATCAAGGATGAGAGGTCAACCAGGCATTCAATCGTTGAATATTTCAAAGTTCATGGTGTTCAAATTGTTTGATCACAGATTATCACTGACCATAATGTCATTGAAATCTATAAAATTGCACTAAATAATTTCCAGCAACTGTGTAGTATTATGCTCCGAAAAGCAAGTGAAATCTCCAAGTAAAAAGAGAAAGAAAGAATCTGAAGAGGATAATGGTACCAAATTACCAAATGATGTTGAGAAAATATTGAATATATATATCAATAAAGAGGGGATGGGTATGTCCATTGACGACGTCAAAGATAGTTCACAGTTTTCTTGTCAATGTTGTTATCCTGCATCTTTGGTCAACACACTAAGATCCATTGCATTTTTTTGTGCGACAATCAGCTGTGAATTTGTTGTTGTTGATATGTGTAATTGTCATAGTCCTTGGATAGAAGAAGATATGATTGCATTGTTGTACTACTTAGAATAAAATGAAGAGACATGTACTTGTATTTTTTTAGCTGATATGGAAAACTCTTGTATGATTTCTAAAGCTTTCACACTTTTCAGCAAGAAAAAAAAAAAAAAAGGTAACACAAAATCCTACCAAGGGATTTTATAGAGATTTCTCCAAGGACTTGTTTATAGGATTCTCTATTATACAGTGTTGGAGAATTGGAAGGGATGAGGATAATTTGTCCACTTTTCAAATGGATATGGATTGGAAGGATGAGGGCCTACCAATCATTGATTTACCTTTTTCCCAAGGTTAACAATGATAGTTCAAGAAGCCAGGTTTTTGCAAAAGAAAGGACACAGGAACTCTGGGATCACATAGTTTCCAGACTGGTCTCTTCTCAAGGTATAGTTCTTTCGTTGTACGCAGGAGGTAGAGTTCTTTGTTCGTTGATCAGGTCGCCAAATAGAATAGTTATTTATATTGTGGAGAAAGTAAAACAAGAGTTGTTTATGAGTAGTTTCTATCATGAATTAGGTATAAAACAAGGTATTTGTTTTAACATTTCCAAATGTCTTCTTTAATTGTATTTTACTTTTCTCAGTTGGTTATGCTCAATAACTTCTTCAAATTCCTATTCTACTATAGCTTCAAATAAAGATCACACTCAGGTATCGTCCAATCAAGTTATACTATCTGATGACGACATTGAATGTGATAGAGAATCCACAAAGAATTACCAAACTAGAGAACAAGATGGACAAGAAGGTAAATATTTATTTTTCAAAGATTGTGGTTGAATTAACTAAATTATGAACGAGGATAGTGACCATGAATACTTGCAAAAAGTTATATAAAATGTATACCTGCAAATTTCCAGGTCAAGATGATTGTATTGCTATTCAACATGTGGATCATCCGTAACCAGAGCTGGAATTGACGATGTCCGTGGATATTAGCCAACAAATCACATTGGATAATAATGAACCAGCCGATAGCTTGGACAATAATGAACTAGGCAAGATCTTGGAAAATAATGAACCAGGTGAGGGCTTGGTGTCAAAACGCCGTATCTCCAACAATGTTACTCACTACTCAAATGTTGGCCTGGCATTGACAGGTAAAAGACAAAGAATATTTTCTAATTAAATTGATAAAACAAATTTATTCTGAAATATATAATGACAAGCAATATTTATGTGCAACTCTCCATACAAAAATGTTATTAATATTATAAATGGAAGGTTTTCTATTTCACAAGAAATTCACAGAAAATTACTCCAAAAGAGAAAAAAGGGGAAATAAAAAAAATACTGTTGGAGGGAAAAAAGTAAAAAAGGGAGAAGAAATTATTGTTGGTGAATATGAATTTAAACACAAAGAAACTTCATATGAGTCACAAACACATGCCATACACATTTTTGGATTATGTCTTTCCAAATTCAATGTTGGCATTTGGTCATCTAAATGTGGGGTCAATGAGGGGAAGTCACTGTTTACAAAAATTTTGAGGGCAGGCAGTGCAGAAAAATCATATGGGGAACAAATTTTTTTTTTTTATGGTCTCGAGAGAGATGTACCTACGATAAAGAAGGAAATACACAAAAAAATATGGAGCGTGTGTGGGAGGAGTTCCCAATGAAAACTTCAGAAAGTAATACATCAATGATTGTTTTGGAGGGTGATGATATGAAAGCACATCCATGTGAAAACTGTATTTTGAGTAAGCCCTTTATTGCATCGTCCACTAGGACAAATAGTGAATTGGTACATCGACTTTGGCAGGGTTTTAGTAAAATGCATGAATCAACTGATATCAGAACCTTCAATACCTTCTTCTTGTTGAGTGACAGCCATCAAATGTAACCTATCATTTCCTATTTCTAGATGTAACCTACGAATATTTTAAATCATTCAATGTGTTTTCTATTTTTTCAGTGACATTGTTATTTTCGTCTGAATCTAACATATTATTAGTTCAATGTGATGCTTTTGTTAAAATCATTTGAATCTGTGAAATTTTGGGTGATTTTTGTATTAATATTTGGAAATCAACATCTTCATTTACAGTTGCATGTTTGTGATCATTAACTTCATGAACGAAGTGTTGTTGTTGTTGTTATATATATAGTCACGGTTCTTGTATGCAGTCCCGATATCATCGCAAAATAAACTATTGGTCCTGGGAGTAGAGGGATTTCTCTTTGGAGTTCAAATGTTATCCAACATTGAAGATTCTTCCAAACAACCTCATTTTGTCCATAATTGCTATCGTTATTATGCACAGATGTTCAACCCCAATATTATCAGTGTTGCCAAAGAACATTTCGACGTTTCTCTGTGGTTTTCCTCGCTCAACAACATGGAAATTAAGAAATTCCTTGGTATATTTGAATGGTTGAAGAATGAAGACTTTGTGTTTATTTGGGGTCGAGAGAAATGTAAACTTAGTACTATTTATAATTACTCAATGTCCGCATACTATAATGTTGGTGAAGTACTGAACATATACAAAAATTCGTTCAAGGATGTTCTTATCCAATATGGAGATATATATAAAAAAATGGACATGGTGTTTATAGATAAAGGGCAATATCAATCAACAGATAATATCAAGGAAAACTGCTTGAAAATGCCAACTAGTTGGACATTTGACGGTTCACGAGAGAGAGAAATAACTATAAAAACAATATTGTGTTCTCTGTTGAATTATATCGAGCCTCGTTAAAAAATGGGGCATTGGTTAAAGACATTCAATTTCAAATGACCGTCATATTATACAAACAAAATTTAATGATTTGTATATTTTTGACAACTTCTACATTTAATTGATGTAAGTTTTATTGCACAATTCTCATATTATTTATGGACATCGTACCATGTATCTAGTGATGTGTTTCAAAAATTGTTGAACATGAAAGCAATATACTTAGAAACATTAAAATATAATATTTTATTGACTGGGTTGTGTGTGTGTGTGTGTGTTTTGCAGAAAGTACTAGAAGATTTGTTTCTAGTAATCCATTGATTATTTTTTATTTCAATGGAGTTTTGTTACACGCATTTCATAAAAAAAAGAAATTCGGATTGCCACGAATATTGGATATCGAATCAACCACAAAGTATTATTTTATACGTCCAGGATTAAGGAAATTTTTTGAAAAATGCTTTAGTATATTTGAAGTTGGGGTATGGACATCTGCACAACAAAAAAACATTGACGAGTTTTTGCCAACATTATTACAAAGAACGGGATTGCAAAGGGAACAATTTAGAGTAATTTTAACACAAGAATATTGTTCTTGCATAGACAGAGAGGGTTATTAGGGTGATAGAAATCCTTATGTATTTCTCAAGCCTTTAAACAAAGTTTGGGACATTTTGATCCATGGTTGGGATGCTACGAAACAATGATTGTAGATGACTCGAAAGAAAAACATGTTTGTAATGAGGAAGGGAACTGTATCATAACAAAAATGTATACTTGCCAAGATGTCAATGACACATTCTTGTTAGATCAATTATGGCCTTGCTTGCTGCACCTGAATGGTGTGAGTGATGTGAGGCCAATTGTGAATAAAATGAAAATGAAAGTATTTTGTTAAATAATACACTTATGTTTGTTTGTAATATTATGTTCAATTTCCGTGTGATTATAATACTTGTAAAGTGTCGAGTTTGGTTTTTGAAAATGCAAAATCAGAGCTTGAAAGTGCCAAAATCGGTTTTCAAAATTGCAAATTTAAGTATTGGAAGTGTCAAAGTAGCCTCCCAAAAGGGAAAAATCAGGTTCTAAAAGTGCCATTATCATATTTATCATATAGGATAATTGAAAAAACCAATTTCAAAAGTGGCGATATCGAAAGTGTGCAGGCATGCGTATGCGACGGAGACAATTGAAGTTGTGGCTTGATTTTATTTTGGGTGTTTCCGGTTCAACTCACTCCTGGATGAGTTTCCAAATAATTGCGACATCCTCCATGGTTGTAACAAGTCTTCTCATGGGTATTAGATACTCCTTGATATACCCAAAATTTCCATGCAGATGCCTGTAGCTTTCATGTTCGTTGTAGATATTAGCGAACTTACATGCACATAGTAGGATGCATATAGGATGCATTAGATTCCCATAGAAATCTAAAATGCATGTATCCTTAGGCCCTTGCGGGAATGATTTAATCCCTTTGCGGGCATATCCTTAGGCTTTACGGGCATTTCTTTATGGTCCTTACAGGCATATCGTTATGCCTTTATGCGAGCATATGCTTATGCCTTTATGCGGGCATATTGTAAGCCTATGGTCATATTGTAAGCCTTTCGGGCATGTACAAGGGCCTACAGGAACATGCTAGAGCCTACAAGCACATGCTAGAGCCTTTGGGCACATGCAAGAGCTTGTGGGCATATGCAAGAGCCCTGCGGGCATGTGCAAGTTTCTTGTGGCCATATGAAATAGCCTGCGGGAATATGCAAGAGCCCTGTGGGAATATGCTAGAGTCCGGGCATATCTTCCTCTTCATTGTGGGAATATATTCGTCTTCATTGCAGGCATATCATCTAATCCTTCTTCCTTGCGGGCATATCTTCCTTCTTGTTGACATTGTGATCCTTCTTCCTTGCATGATCCTTCTTCCTTTGCGGGCATATCTTCCTTCTTGTTGAAATCAATGCCAACACATTATTCAACACGACTTCCGTAGTAAATGGTAGGGATCGGGAAATTGGCTAAGTTATAACATATAAACAATATTTATCCTGACTTCTTACTTCTGAAAAGAAGGATCAGTCGCCCCTTCGTTTAGTAGATAATTGTGAACACCAATATCCAACAATTCACCTATGTCTAGAATGGTGAACACAAGAAGGATCGACCAACCCTTCTTGCAGTCTAGAACTATTGTGAAAATAATACTGGGAAGAAGAAGGGTCGGTCGCCCCTTCATTTTTGAGGGAATTGTGCAAATATTCAACCTACAAAGGGTGGTTTTATGATTGGTGTTTTTCATTCTCACCTTTGCATGCTTTGATATCAATAAAAATTTTTAAATAACACTTGTTTTATGTATTTTCATGATTTGTGGGAGGCCTTGTTTTTCTTGGAAATACATCATTTACGCAATCCCGCAATCCGCAATGCGGATTGCGGGAATACCTTGTTTTATGATTTTGAATTTCTTGCTTCCGCATTTCTGCAATCCGCAATGCGGATTGCAGAAGTGAGAAAGCATTTGATCAATAAAAATAAGATTTCTGGTTTCACCTTCCGTAATGCGGATTGCGGAAAGCGGAAACCAAACTTTAAAAAAAAAAAATTCATCACCTTTTCCGAGCCCGCAAATATATTGCGGATACCTAAATTTCTTAAAAACATTCCTGAAATTTTGCAATCACGCAAGCCGCAATGCGGATTGCGGGAAGATCGAATTTTTTCCCATAATTTTTCGCGCTCTGCATTTCCGACTTCGAGTTGCGAATTGCGGAAATGATAAAATTCCCAACATTCAATTTGCATGTCCACAATCCCACAACCCGTAATGTGTATTGTGTAAGGCTTAAGTCACAAACTTTCGAAAAGTACATCCGCAATTCCGTAATCTACCTTTTTCTTCGTTTAATCTTAACCATTGATTTGCTTGAGATCTACGGTCCTGTTTTAGATTTGCTAATAACATTTTGGGGTTAAATACATGGAGTAAAATTATCTTTTTACCATTTTCACGATGCAATTTTACCTTTTGTAAACGAATTTCACTGCGGATTTTATCCTGCTACCAACTTTGATGTTCTTTTCCACCGATTTACGAGTAAGTCTCTTGTTGTATGTCAATCATCTGCTTAATATTTGGAAATTGAAAATTATTTTTAATTAAAATATTTTTCTGTTTTTATCAGAAGAAAAAAAACCCATTTTTCAATCATGTCGAGGAACCCTAGCTCCAAAATTGTCACAGACCAATTGAAAAACAAAGACCCAAATAGTGGAATCTTCTACGACACCAATGGGAGGGTTTCTGAAACCTATATGCTGGATTGGTCACGGATTTATGCCATCTTTGACAAAGACGATTTTTTTGAAATCCAGCATGACCAAGCGGCTTATCTGAACATCAGTAAATCCCAAATCCACACTATAGCAGCCAGACCGTCCCCGATGCCCTACACAGATGCAATAAAATGGATTATCGATCATGCCAACCCTCGGGACCATTCATTCAATGACATAAACCAAACTTTGTTAGCTTCTTTCTGACCTGAGGTCTTTGTCAGGGTTTATGCACTTAGAATTCCCCAACAACTTCTCACCAAGCAATTCCTAGAGTCTTCTGAAACCCGATTCAGTTTCAATGAAATGATTAAATCCTGGATGGAAACCCCTTCTATCTTTGCTCCCAAATCCAATAAGTTGTATCCTATTTCCTGGTTTAGAGAGCCCTTTTCCTTGTTGGAAGCTATGTTGTGCAGATTGTATGGGTTACCCAATTGTACAGTTTTCAAAGAAGAATGGGAACCTGTGGCACATCACGTTCTCACCACCGGTAAATCCTTCAATTGGGAATAGATTCTATCAGTAGTGTTGAAGGAATCCATTGAGAAATATAAGAAGACTCCTGCCTCCAGAAAGCCAATGTTTTTCCTTTTTGCTTATATTATGGATGTGTTCTGTTCATCCTTCCCCTTTCCTTCCATGGGATGGAATTGGACCAGGGAAGGACCTCCAATCCACATTTGTTGCTCAGCATTATGGTAGGACAAATTTGTACCCCTCATCTATGACATTTGTGACCATTTTCTGGGCTCCATTTATTAAAAAATATTCAAGGAGGATGCCCCCACCTTTTCTGCTCAAGCTAAGGCATTGATTGCCACTATGTGAGATTGGTATGTGGGAGAATATTTTTCCTACATCATAGTTTGGGAGAGCAACAAAATTCATCTATTACCTAGGATTGTTCCTGACAAAATGTTATTGGAAGAGATATCCTTCCAAACTATCATTGATGGTGTGTTCCCTCAGTTTACTGGAGCTAAAAGGAAAGGTTGGCCCAAGTTTCCTCTTAATCTTGGATCCCTAGTTATTCAGAAATTCACTCATGCAACTCTGCTTGGGAAGAATATTACAACCTTAAAACTTGGGAAGGCCCATAAAATGATGCATGATCCAAAGTCTTTCTTGACCAACCACTTCACAAAGGAACATATCAAGAGTACTTATGTGCATCAGTCTAAGCCTGATGACTCCATCTATGAAGGTGTAAATTCATTCCAGGATGTGTTGAGCAAAGTCACCTCTCAGGAGGAGAAAAATTTCATTCACTAGTAAAAACAAGAGCTCAAGGTAAAAGTGTTGCAAGACAGGAAACTCAAACTATCGTATGATGAAAGAGCTCAAAAGGAATTGATAGAGAAGGAGGCACAAAAAACTCAGGTTAAAACTCCTCTGCTGCTGATTTATAAATCATAAGATAAAGGTAAAGCTCTAGTTTAGGGTCCGCAACAGCCTCAACCCTTGGCTAATCTGAATTTTCTCATCAAATCAATCGAATAAATGAAGAAGAGCTTAGAATTAATGAGCTCTGCAAAATGAGACCAAGACCATTGCTTCAACTCCTCCACCCAAGAAGCAGAAAACTGAAGTGTCATTGACAAAAGCTGCATTGTTGCATATTGATGATAGTGATTTGGAAGATGATTTTCCCTTTACCAACTTGTCATGTCTAGTTACTATTCCTACTAGCCTAACAGTGGTCACTTCAATTACCCAGACTTCTTCTGATCCACTTGACAATTTATTAGTTGATGATTCCTTTCTTGAAATTTATTTTTTAGAAACCACCACCACTTCTACTATCACTTCTTCTCCACTTCATACCATCCCTACTAGTTTTCCATCTATATCATCATCAAATCTTATAGTTCCTCCATCCCCATCATTTGATCAACTTGTTATTCCCATGGATATTTCCCCCAATCCAGTTGAAATACAAGTTTCTTCCACATCTTCAGTTCCTGTCACCTCATCTACAATCCCCATTCCTTTATCTTTAGTCTCCACTACTGCAGTGCCTTCCACTTCCATACCTCATATAAGTATGCATATTCCTCCCCCTGCTATTTCCCAACTTGTATCTTTGGTTACAGTTTCAGGAGTGTCTTCATCCCCTATTGAAGAAATTGCATATTTTGGTGAAAATGTAGTGGTCTCACTTGGAGAATATTTTTGGAGTAGGTTAGAGAAGGCAGTTGTGAAGAAAGGTTACAAGAGAGAAAGAGAAGGGACATTGGTGTAGGGCTCTATGCCTAATCGCATTATTTGGAAGATAACTTCCACATATGTCAAAAAGGAAGCCTTAGAAACAACCATTGCCATGGGAGCCTTTGCTGGTGCTAACTATGACTCTGTTTCCTCACTCAACAGAGAAATTGAGAAGAAGGAAGAGGAATTACAAGACGTCAAGAAGAAATAGGTTCAACTGGATGAACAACATCAATCTCAGTTACAGGTATTGAAAGATAATTATGAATATCAGGTTCAAAAATTGCATTCTCATAATGATGATCTTAAACAAAAACTTATATAGGAACAAGGGAAGAATTCACAATATGCTAAGAAGTTAGCAACCCTGGAACAATAGTTGGAAGCTTCACAGTCCATTTCTGTTGTTTCTTCCTTTTCAAAATTCTCTAAAGAAGAATTTAAAGAATTCACCTTGAATATTAATGATGGCTTCAGGAACCCTTTGATTGAATTGTTGCAAGGCCTGAATGAAAATTAGGATATCTTTAATTCCTTTGAGCATTTCTTAGATATCCTTGGTGATCACAATAAAAGGAGAAATGATTCCACCAGAGCCTTTGAAGATGTAATTGATTGGAAAAAATGCATCAAAGATAAACCTGAAGCGGTCCCTATTCTGGATAAGATCAAACTCAGAAGGATAAACATTTCTTTGGAATCCTGGGAGAATGTCTGTGACATACTACAATTGAAGAACGCCAACAAGTCTACAGAAAGATATGGTTTGCCTCTGATAATATGCTAGGATTGTTGGAGTTTCCTATCATGAATTAGATTGATATTGCTCTTCCACCTAAACTTAGGATTACACAGGTCGAAGAAAAGTATCTGAAATCCAAGGAGCACATTGAGTAGCTTGAGCAGATCCAAATAGCAGAGATCAAGGAATTAATTGAATTGCCCGTGGCTTCAGGGATGAAGATTAATCTCTTCTTACGAGAATGTTCAAAGGATAATAAGAGGGAGATCAAGGCTTTCACTCGCAAGGAACAATTACAGCTTGAGCATGCAAAGTATCAAGATGTTGATGATATTTTGGATGTATTTTCCAAGTGGCAATCTTCCCTTGGAAAATATCATGAAGGGGGGGGGGGGGGGAACCATCGAAGGAGAGAACTGGAGACACTATGTACTTGGATAATTTTAATGTTTTACAATCTTTAAATAATTTCAATTAGTTTATCTTTTCCTATATTTTTTTATGTGTATCAAGTTTCCTTGATTGATTTTGGTTTTTCATACATACATCTAATAACTCTGTTTTGTATTGTTAAATCATAAAACATATAAATCTGTGTGCTTGATTTATCATTCATATGATTTATATGCAGGCTATGCATCAATAAATTTCTTTGCTTGATTCATATTGTTTCACATTCTGCAATTACATAACAGTCATTATCATCATAAGTTAATTTGTTAATTAGCTTATCATTAACAAGACAAACACATTCTTTTTAATCCTTTGAATAAAATAAACTAGTTTTTACTATTTTGTTTTGTTTAAAACTGGTAATGTGAAATCTGATCTATATGTTATTGGTTAGTATAACACTTACCTAATCTTTCAAATCTGATTGTTCTGAATCTACAATCACCTTTTTTTAGGTTTAGTTTGATTTAAGTAGATCAACTTAAACTTTTTTTTCATCTCTTTCTGTTTATATTTTTCTTTCTTTATCACAATAACTTTTAGATATTCCCTTGTAGGGAGAAAGATCCATTTTGGATTACCCACATAGTGCCAACGGAGGCCTGATATCCATCAGAGTTAGCTATACCAAACAGTCTAAGAATAGAATAATTCTTGCATAGGGTTATTTGAAGCCTTTCAGATTGGGATTTCTCTTTTGCGTTGTTTCTTCGAACACTTCCAGCACACCCGAGGCCTCAACAGAACCATTCCCTTGGAGATTATTTGATACCATAGAGTGCTTTTTTTAGTTTGAAAACATAATATTTGTTTTTTGATAAGAGAAAACCTTCAGGCTGTTGAATATAGACTTCTTCTTCAAGGTTTCCATTCATAAATGGAGATTTAACATCCATTTGATATACTTTGAAGTTTTTGTAGCATGCAAAAGCTAAGAATGTCCTGATTGCTTCAATTATTGCTACAGGGGAAAACGTTTCTTCAAAGACAATACCTTCCACTTGAGCATATCCCTTGCATACCAGTCTGGCCTTGTTTCTTATTAATTTACCATCTTCATTTAACTTGTTCTTGAAAATCCACTTGGTCCCAATAACATTCTTGCCTTTAGGTCTTGGTACAATTTACCAGGTTTGGTTCTTCTCTATTTGGTCCAGCTCATCATTCATAGCTTTGATCCAGTCATCACTTTTGCCAGATTCTACAAATGTTTGAGGCTCTACTAAAGAAATTAATGCTTGTTCTTGATCATATAATAAGCTTCTTCTTGTTTTAACTCCAGTACTTATGTCACCAATAACTTGAATTTCAAGATGATCTCTTTGAACTCTTCTTAATGGTGCTTTTGTATCAGACCTTGGAGAATCTTCTTTGTCATTTTATTGATATACCTCATCTTCTTTTTCTTCATGTTCAATCTCTTCTTCATCTTGTAAATCCTCTTCCCTTTGTGAGTCTTCCTCTTCCTTATCACTATTTTCTATCTCAACATCTTGAGTTCTAATTATTCTTGGCTTCATGTCATCTACTCTTACATCTGCACTCTCTATGATCTTGTGTAGTCTTTGATTGTAACATCTATATGATTTCTTAGTGGATGAATATCCTAGAAATATTTGCTTTCTTGGTGGATGAAAATCCTAGAAATATTCCCTCATCGCTTCTAGAGTCAAACTTACTAAGATGATCTTCAATCCTCTTTATGTAGCACTTACTACCAAACCCTCTGAAATATTTGATAGAGGCCGGTATTCCATACCATAGTTCATAAGGAGTCTTGTCATTATTTACTCTGAGTTGTCCTCTATTGAGTATATAAACAGCTGTGTATACTGCTTCTCTCCAGTATGCATTTGAAAGTTTTGCTTCATTAAGCATAGTTCTGGTTGATTCTTGGATTGTCCTATTCTTTCTTTCCACAATGCCATTTTGTTGAGGAGTCCTTGGAGCTGAAAATTGTCTTTTAATTCCATGGGTTTCACAAAGCTCATTGAATTCGTTTGAGGTAAACTCTCCTCCATTATCTGACCTTAAAAATTTGATTTTCAGATTTGTCTCATTTTCAACCATATAAACATAGATATATTGGCTAAGTTATAACATATAAACAATATTTATCCCGAATTCCAACTTCCGACAAGAAGTATTAGCCTCCCCTTCGTTTAGTAGATAATTGTGAACACCAATATCTAGAAATTCACCTGTATCCATAATGGTGAACACAAGAAGGATCGACTGACCCTTCTTGTAGTCTAGAACTATTGTGAAAATAATACTGGGCAGAAACAGGGTCAGTTGCCCCTTCATTTATGAGGGAATTGTGCAAATATTCAACCTACGAAGGCTAGGCCGCTAATTCATGTATATCCATAATGGTGAAGACTGAAAAAATACTAAGCACACGAAGGGTCGGCCGACCCTTCGTTTAGTAGATAATTGTGAACACCAATATCCATCAATTCACCTGTATCCATAATGGTGAACACAAGAAGTATTGAACGACCCTTCTTGCATTCTAGAACTAGTATGAAAATAATGCTGGGCAGAAGAAGGCTCGACCGCCCCTTCATTTATGAGGGAATTGTGCAAATATTCACCCTACGAAGGCTAGGCTGTCAATTCATGTATATCCAGAATGGTGAAGACTGGAAAAATACTAAGCACAAGAAGGGTCTACCGACCCTTCATTTAAGAGGTAAATGTAAAAATATTTAATCTATGAAGGTTGGGACAACAATTCCCGACCACTGAATTCCGTAGTAAATGGTAGGTATCGGGACATTGGATAATTTATAACATATAAACAATATTTATCCCAACTTTTAACTTCTAACAAGAAGGATCGACCACCCCTTCGTTTAGAAGATAATTGTGAACACCAATATCCAGCAATTCACCTATATCCAAAATGGTGAACAAAAAAAGGATCGACCCACCCTTCTTGCAATCTAGAACTATTATGAAAATAATACTGGGTAGAAGAAGGGTCGAACACTGCTTCATTCATGTATCTCGTGCCTCATTAAAAAATGGGGCGTTGGTTAAAAACATTCAACTTCAAATGACTGTCATATTATACAGACAACAATTCATTTAGTGATTTGTATATTTTTGACAACTTCTACATTTAATTGATGTAAATTTTATTGGACAATTCCCATATTATTTATGGACATAGTATCATGTACCTGGTGATGTGTTTCAAAAATTGTAGAACATGAAAGCAATATACTTAGAAACATTGAAACATAATATTTTATTGACTGTGTTGTGTGTGTGGTTTTTTGTTTGCATATACTAGAAGATTGGCTACTAGTAAACCATTGATTATTTTCGATTTCAATGGAGTTTTGTTACATGCAGTACATAAAAAAAAGAAATTCGGATTTCCACGAAGACCAGATATCGAGTCAACCACAAAGTATTATTTTATACGTCCAAGATTTAGGGAATTTTTTGAAAAATGCTTTAGTATATTTGAAGTTGGGGTATGGACATCTGCACAACAAAAAAACGTTGAGGATTTTTTGCCAACATTATTACAAAGAACAAGATTGCAAAGGGAACAATTTAGAGTAATTTTAACACAAGAATCTTGTTCTTGCATAGCCAGAGAGGGTTATCAGGGTGACGGAAATCCTTATGTATTTCTCAAGCCTTTAAACAAAGTTTGGGACATTTTGATCCATGGTTGGGATGCTACGAATACAGTGATTGTAGATGACTTGAAAGAAAAAACATGTTTATAATGAGGAAAGGAACTGTATTATAAAAAAAACTTATATTTGTCAAGATGTCAATGACACATTCTTGTTAGATCGATTATGGCCTTGCTTGATGCACCTGAATGGTGTGAGTGATGTGAGGCCAATTGTGAATAAAATGAAAATATTTTGTTAAATAATAGACTTGAATGTTTGTTTGTACTAGTATGTTCAATTGCACTGTGATTATAATTCTTGTAAAGTGTTGAGTTTAGTTTTCGAAAATGCAAAATCAGAGTTTGAAAGTGCTAAAATATGTTTTCAAAATTTCAATTATAATTCTTGTAAAGTGTCGAGTTTGGTTTTCGAAAAATGAAAAATCAGAGTTTGAAAGTGCTAAAATCTGTTTTCAAAATTTCAATTATAATTCTTGTAAAGTGTCGAGTTTGGTTTTCGAAAATTCAAAATCAGAGTTTGAAAGTGCTAAAATCGACTGTTTTCAAAATTTCAAATTTAAGTATTGGAAGTGTCAAAAGTAGCATTCGAAAAGGGCAAAATCAAGTTCTAAAAGTGCCATTATCATATTTATCATATCAGAAAAGCGCAAAAACCAATTTCAAAAGTGGCGATATCAAAAGCAAAAGTATGCATTTGGAACTTGTATTTGGCACTTTTGGAACCAGATTTGGCACTTTTGGAACCGGTTTTGGCACTTTTGGAACCTGGATTGGCACTTTTGGAACCGGATTTGGCACTTTTTGAACCGGTTTTGGCACTTTTAGAACCTGGATTTGACACTTTTGGAACCAGATTTGGCACTTTTGGAACTGGATTTTGCTTGATTTTGGGGTTTATAAAGGTTGTTTTTGACCCATCTTCAAAGTGACTTGGACTAGAATATATCCAATTTTAATGAAATTGGTGTTTCTAGTGGAATATCCATGACAATTTAGAGATAAAAAATACATGTTATGAGCATTGCACATGACATATTAGTAGGAAACTTCATATTGACATGTTGAAAACCAATCCTAAGCAACAAACTTTCAAAAAAATCATCAAGAATCACTACATGGTGATATACACAAAACAAGCAATGTTAGACCATTTTTTATCTAAAGAGGAAACATGTTTAATTGTCTTGGATAATCATTGAGTGATCATGCCACCATTTATATGTCATTCCCTTGTCAGCATTGATTACAACATCTATACCACAAATTATGCATTGTGTTTCATCTACACAACTGCACCAAATGAACACTAGCATTCTTGAAAAATGAAAAGTGTGAATCAAAGAATAAAAAAATTCAATTCAAGATAGAAATAGCTCCAAAGCTTCTCATTTTCCTTGCATTTGCACATGTAAATTGTCCTTGATATTTAGCATTTACACTTGCTTTAGTTTCATTGTACCATAGGTTTTGCATGACTTATATTCAATTTTTTGGGGGAAGGAAAATAACATATACTCATGAGACTACAAATGCCATTCAATACACATGTTATCTCCTTAAATAAATTAGTCAAATTTGTTGATTTTAGGTGATAGTAAGTCATTGAAAAATACATTTCTAAATTTTTTAAGGCTCATTTTTTAGAGCTTTAGGTATGTAATAAGGTTTGAAAAAAATTTGATTTGGTTTTTCCTTCAAAAAAGTCAAAACTCAGGTTTCGGTGGCTTAGGTGGACATTACAACTATTCATTAGCCACTGAAAGCAGAGCTTTCGGTGGCTAAAACGCAAAAATTCAGGGCTATTTTAGCCACCGAAAGCGTAGAAACTTGGAAACGGCCAGCAAGTCTTGGAAAAAATCAATTTTCTCAGTCGTGGAGAGGTCGTTTTACACGCTCAAATAGTCGATTGACAACTAGAAATCCTAAGCTTTCCAATGGTACTTCAGATCTACATTTGGAGCCCGGGAAGGCAGTCAAAAGTCCCCCGCAAGATGAGGCTATGTTGTCAGAAATCTGACGTTTTTACTATGCTGAGTCATCATTTTGAAATGATGATTCTGAGTGACTGGAGGATCATTTTGAGAAACGGTCAGATAATTTTGTGCCTAACATGTCAAAGAATAATAAATTCTTTCAGTTTATACACAGGTGTCACAGATTGGGAGAATCGAATCCATCTCTGAGCCCTAATTTTCAGATCTCAGAATTTCCCTATTTGAAACATGTTTTTGAAATACATATGTCGGAAAAATTAAAACGAATCTCAAAGAACTGAGAGAGGTTTTTTCTCATAACAAACCAATATACAAAAACCTCTCTCAAGTTTATAAAATATGTTTTTATTTAAGAGATATAGGTCAATCTATGAGAAGCATATTTCCAGAAATTTCTGCATTTTTCAGCCACCTCACAAATTCGGATTTGAGATAGGAAAATAGGTTATCAGATCCATCTTTTGAGGATCTTGAAACTGATTTGTAAAGCTTATTTAAGCTCATTGAAGAATCATTGTAAAGGGTTCAACTTTGGAGACTCTTAGACACTTTTTGTACTTAAGCTTCTCATGTTCTTGTCAATTAATACAAGCTCTTTTGCCATTACATGTTCAGATTACGTCTTCTTTTTGTTCTATACTTGTACTTGGATATTTCATTCATGTTTATTCTTTTTGTCTAATACCAGATAGCTGTCATCCTATCTCTGTATTGATAAGTTGAATTGTAAGTATCATTTCCTTGTTATGATTAGCCATTCATATGTAAGTGCTTTATGTATGAATCTGCCAGCATAGTGAGAATTCTCCATATATTCACCTTTATTACAAACCCTCTGAACAGTGATAGTTAGAAGCCTTGTTTCTTTGGTTCATTTTATGCATGTCTTGAGTGAGTGAGGTCTGATTAGTCATCTGACTTGATCCATTGAATGAAACATTGAGATTAGTTAAGTTACCAGGCATCTCCGAGATACAACTTAGGAGAGTTTCCTGGAATGATAACAACACATGCTTAGACATGAAATTTATACAAGTATCAATGAGTTGTCTTAGCTACTCAACTACTCTAACTATGCTAATACCTTCACATGTAATTCATTCTACTTCTTTAACTATCAAAATATTTATGTAGCATACAAAACATACAAAAATTAGGTATAATAATTTTGCAATGTTGCTCATTTTTGTCGAGGTTTGATCTTATAAATAAAATGCTTTGCATCAAATCTATATAGAGCCAAAAACATTTAAGACACAAAGAAGTAAAGATTGGTATTTGTGCATGCTAGTAGGCACACTTTCAAATGTTTCCTCCATCTTCACTATGCCTTATTACAATATTGTTATGAAGTGAAGATTGGTATTTGTGCATGCTAGTAAGCACACTTTCAAAGGTTTCCTCCATCTTCACTATGCCTTATTCCAATATCGTTATATTGTTCCCTAATTATTTTGCATATTGTTTGTATTCATTGAAATAGTAAATGTCTCTTGATATAGTTGTAATGTCCTATTTTTTAGTTCCAACCTCATTGTTTAATCCTTTTAGCTCTATGACGCTAGCACTAATGTTGAGCAAGCACCCTCATGAAACAAATAGTAAACTTTGATATGTTTTGAAAATTTCCTTTCCTTCTTTGGCATTCATTTCTATTGTTTAAAGTTGCATAATTTGTGATATATGCTAGTCTTGTAGTTAATTCACGAGTGGCAATTTAGTATTGTTTAAATTAAGAAAACAACAAAGAAAAATTCATTGTTTATATGTAATTTTGAAATATGAACATAACCTTTTGGAAGATTTTCCATTTTTCTTTATTTTTCAATTTGTTTCATATTGCTTGTGATAAGCATGGAAAAAGAGAAAAAACATGATGTTACACTTTGTTAAAAGTTACATATTGTTTTTTTAAATAATATTGCATTTCCTAAATCCTCACCCTTTATACCACTTTAACGTATCTCAAATAAATTGTTTGCCGATAACAATGTTGCTTGCTTCATTACAAAAATATAACTATGGTCACTTGCATTCTATCGAAAATAATTCTATTTAACAAAACTACACAAACTCGTGTCTCTACATTGCTAGATGAAATGAATTAGTGTGTTATGTATCCATAATTTAACCAACTTCATTAGTTACACTTTTATTATATTTAATGTGCTATTCTACCAATTCTTTATATTTTTTCTACAAAGTAATTTGAAATATGTTTCCCTTTTTAACTCAAACCAATTTGTACAACCATCTTCTATCTATCTAAGAAAAATTTTAGGGATGGAATTTCGTCCATGGTCTAATTTTTGATGATTTTTTTCCAAAAACAAATCACCAATTTCCATTTTTTTTAAGACTGATTTTCCCAAATACAATGGGATAAGTTATTTTACTTTAAAACTCACCAAAATTTTCTAGAAACTATATAAAATCCTTAGACATTTGAATATTTTTACAAAAATATTGCCAAATATTTTATAGTTTCCATTTTAAGAATTAGTAAGATTCATCAAGTTTTCTACACTTTATGAGAAGTATGGATCCTTAAAATTTTCCTTGCTTCTATCATCAAACTTTGCACATGAAGGACCATAAACAATGTGCTTGAGGGCAATGTACCATCTTTGTATGGCCTTGCTTGATCCAAGAATGTTGTTATGCCTTCCAAAATAGAGCTAATATATGTCGGCCTCATTGAAAAGCATGGGAAACTTACTACAATTGTCAATGTCTGGAATGATTTCATACCTCGCTTCATGTCATTCCTCCAACCAAGGATGAGTGCACACATAAAAGAATTTGAACTTAGAAACAAAATGACATATGAAAGAGGCGATGCACATTATTGCCTCTTGTTAGACTCGAAAACGAGTGTTGATAAAATACCCATGGTTTGCATCCAACACCATGATACTAGCCTCTAAACCCTCACACTAGTGAATGATGCATATGCAATTACCACAATTATGATCATTATCATTGTCATCAACAAAACAACTATTAGTACAAAATGCACTTGAAATATGCGAAATTCAAAAACAACACAACTAATTGTAAGTGTTGGTCTATCACACATTTCTTATCATGCCTTCTTTCCAAAATGCTTTGTTTCTATTGTTTTTTGGGAGATATTTTCCATTTTTTTCTCCAAATTCCAGCCAAGGAAAAATATAGATGTACTTTTCTTGTGCTCTCATTGCAACTCAATACATTGTATAAATATTTTTATATGCAGTGCGACAACAATTAGCTTTCAGTTCTACTCCGATGTACTTATTCGAAAATGTCGTGTAAAATGGCCAACAACGCTACCACAATCTACACAATGGGTTATCATTTTTTATGAATCCTTTGAATGAACAAATAACCTAAGAAAATTTAGTGTCTTTTTCCAATAACTTTATTTCAAGAAATGTTTGAATTAAAAACAACTTGTGCTCCATTGTCTATGCAATGGCCTTGACTTGAATTTACCCTCTTATGGTGTGTTCATTGTTGTTGTATGATAGTTATAACTAGACAAAAACATCAATCAATGCAAGTTGATGGCATGCTTAAACTCATCAAAAAAAATGATTTTATCACCCTTGCAATTGTGTAGCCATTTGGTTCTAGCAATGTCTCTTCTACTAGATGGATTAGCTCATTATGCTCATTGTAGCTAAATCAAACCATTATTCTATGATCATAGCTTACAACACATAATGGAAAAATACACAACAATAACAATTACATTTACAAAATATGTCACTACATCAACACTTTCCTAACTCGTTGCAATCTCCTATGAACAATATGAACATTACATTTCACCCACCTTGTTTAGTTGCAAAACTTGTGCATAATATAAACATTACATCTCACCTACCTTGTTTGAGTTGCAAAACTTGTGCATAATATGAACATTACATCTCACCCACTTTGTTTGAGTTGCAAAACTTATGCATAATATGAACATTACATCGCACCCACCTTGATAACATCATCCTTGATAACAAAGAAGTTCACATTTATTCATGTGCTTTCCTCATGTCGATATGTGAACCAATACACATTGAATACATGTTTCTGATATATATACAAGTGAATTTTGTTTTTGTTTTTGTTTTTCTTTAAATAATATTCATACTATGTCAATGTTTTCTTGCGGATTAATTGATTTTCGAATTCACTGTATTATAGTTAAAGGTAAGTTATCAAAACTCTGTTTTTTAACCTTTTTATTGATCTCTACTTTATAAAAATATGTGGTAAATCTTGATATAAAGTTTTTCCAATATTATATGAGTTGTGGATCTTGACATAAAGTTTTTCCAATATTATATGAGTTGTGGATCTTGAATTTCAATTACGTCTACATAAAGAGAAAATTGAAACTTTGAAAACAATACAAATAGAGAAAATTGAAACTTTGAAAACAATACAAATAATGCATGTATTCTTATTTGTTTCAAATTCATCAATATATAGTTCAATCCTTCTGATGTGGTAAGTTGACAAAGAATAACAAACCGACTTTTCAACACGTGGCCATCAATTTCCCTCCATTGACTTTAATAATGCCATGCCAGCTCCCTGTGCGTTATTGCCCTACTGGTTAAGATTTTGGAAAAACTGTAGCGCGGGACTAAAAAAATGTGTGAAAACATGACTCCGTTTGAAAAATCAATTATATTCAGAACATGATTTTCGATAAAAAGAAATCAAACGCCTAAAATGAAAAAAGATTTTGGAAAAACTGTAGCGCGGGACTAAAAAAATGTGTGAAAACATGACTCCGTTTGAAAAATCAATTATATTCAGAACATGATTTTCGATAAAAAGAAATCAAACGCCTAAAATGAAAAAAGATTTTGGAAAAACTGTAGCGCGGGACTAAAAAAATGTGTGAAAACATGACTCCGTTTGAAAAATCAATTATATTCAGAACATGATTTTCGATAAAAAGAAATCAAACGCCTAAAATGAAAAATTCCGTTGCCGGGACTTGAACCCGGGTCTCTCGGGTGAGAGCCGAGTATCCTAACCAACTAGACTACAACGGATGAGACATTAATGAGCTTCTGTGCAACCCAGTTGGATGTGTTTGTATATAGCAACCTGGTGCATGTATTTGTATATAGCAAGATAAGGGAAGACTAATAAATATGAATGTGGAAGCAAGCCTTAGAAGTAAGAGGTTCTTACATTTGTATTATTTTTAGTCATACCATTATTAGTCTCTACGGAAAGGTTAAGAGGTACTATTGTATTGAATTCGTTTTGATTTTATACTAGTTATTCTTTGACTTTGTATGTGTCTCTTTGTATCCTAAGCCTTTTAACATAATTTGTATTTTTTCTATTAAATAATAGGTATAATTTTATTTATTTCAAATGCTATTTTCCATAGATTTTGAGGTCTTATTGTCGGGCTGGTAGTGGAGCTCTCACAAGTGAGGATTATTTACTATTGATATTTGAACTTATTAATAACTCATTAATAGATATGTCAAACTATATACAATATTTTGAATCAACTGGTGACAGAGTTCTCAGAACCAAGGATCATTTTGTTGTGATATTGGAGCTCATTAATAAATACTTGAAGGTGTAGACAATATTTTAATAATATTTCGTGATATGTTAAAGATTTGGGCAAGTCTTATGCCTTTACACCTCTGTAGACTTTAGCAGTTACACCGTTGTGCAGAGGGGGGTCCCTTGTCCCACAAACAAGGGGGTCTCATACACCAAGTTGGTGTTTGGTGTATGGCTTGGTTGGGACCTTAAAAATAAATTATTATTATTATTATTATTTTAAAAAATAACCAAAGTTTACGAAGAATGATGATGGATATAGCTGGACCACCACTTCTAGGCCACTGCCTTAACCACTGCTTTACACCCACCACCTCTAGTTGCATAGTAGAATTCATATATCTTCTTATCACGTGAACTAAAGGCCATGATTCCTCCTCTTGGGTTATGAGTTCGTTGTCAATTTGAAGGAGCTTCTAGGTTTTGAATTCTTTATTCCTTGTCAATTGGAAGGAGATTCTGTCTAGGCCACTTCATGGTATTAGGAGTTGATACAACATTGTACAAGGAATCGGGATTAAATATTTCTCCCCCAACCATGGTTAAGGCCTTGAGACACATCTCTAATGCGTAAAACATTGTAATGGTACCCATATATTTCTTGAAGTAAAGTGTTGCCCTATAGAGTACATTTTATGTTGTTTATGACATTATTTATGGCCCTTCATTGTTAAGGCCTTCATCAAGGACCCAAGGAACTTTTTTCCTCCCTTGATCATGAAAAAAGCTTTATGACACACATCCCTAGTGCATGTTTTGTGGTTTGATGCCTTATTCATGGTCCTTGGTCGGTATATCCTTCATATAAGGACTAAGTGCCTTATTTTCCTCCCATGCCCATTCTTAAGGCCTTGAAACCTATCACTACTATCCAAGGTATTATAGGAGCAACACTACCCTACTTGGTTGCCAAAAATCCCCTTTAGGGGGCTCATGCGATGGTTTCAAACCTTGTTCATGGCCCATGAGCCCTAAATGATTCATTTGTAGCATAATTCTTGTTTTCCTCCCTGTTGGTGTCCATTTTGTCACCATTTTTGGATATCAAACACACTTTGATTGGCATTACTTTAACCATTTTTGATATAATAAGTCATTATGCTTGCCATTCAAATCATCAAACAGATCAAGTATGCATATATTTACACATCACATGAACTTTGGGTAAAATTCCTCATTTTGTGATTTATTGATGTTTAATTGGTATTTCTTAGCTTGCTTGACAAATATATTTCATTTCACAGGTTGTGGCTCTCAAACGAACCTCCACTCAGATGTGTATCTACGTTGCAAATGGTTAGCCGTGTTCATCCCACCGTTCAGACCCGCGTTCAGCCTGCAAGATCGTTGGTTGAGATATTCTTGGGTCGTTGGGAAGCAAACCGTCATATGGGTTTTGTTTAGAACGTGGCTCCTATGGTGCGTGAGCTGGTGTTCTGGAAGATTCCCTCTCCTGCACGCTCGGCTTGACAATAAATTTATTTGCCATGTCAAAGGAAGATCGACGTCTCAACGATTGCGTGAAGGGGAATCGATGCCATGGAACCTGATGGATGCTCTGTGCGCTGTCATAACTACTATGAGGTTGTTCCTTGGCTTATGTGTTGTCACGAGCTGTTACGCAGATCCGTTTTGTGGCATGAATATTGCCTATTATTAGAGCAGACGACCACTAAAGGGTTTACTTGCTTCCCCAATTGTAACGCTGTATATATAGACGTCCTCTTAGCAGAAACGAGTTAGTTAGTAGTCAGTCAGTCATTTTTATCTTTAGTCTTGTTAATCTTTTCCAGCTGCAAATGGATACAGAAGCACTGTAACTCTGTTCTTTATTCAATACATCTATGTTCTAGTGTTATGAAATTTATCAGCATGTGTGGTGATTGACTGATTGAGGCTCAGCCTCTGATTGCTGAGACGGGCCCCTCAACAACCAGTGGTCTTCCGTCGGTGTATATAATTTGTCTTTGTCTTCAGCAGATAAGTTGTGTCGTTATTTTATTTATGTATTTGCTCTGTACATGATAACTTTGTTTTGTGATATAAATGACGTTGTGCTATTTATATAAATGATGTTTATGTTTTATGTTATATATAAATTGTTGCTCTTTATATTAATAATATTTATAGAATGTAATTGGTGACCAGTCGTGTTTAGTTCATTTAGTTTGCTTAACTAGTTTAGCTCACTTAGCTTGCTTAGTTGTTTCAGTGGTTTAGATTGCTTAGTTGCTTAGAGTTTAATTAGCTTAACCTTCTAAGTTCACTCATAGTTGGATTTAAGTTTAAATAGTTTCTGCCCTGTAGCAGAAGATTAGCTTTAGTTACATCTCAGTCTCGTTTTAGGATAAAATAGAAATAGCTAATTTCCCCAATTTCGATTAACATAGATGGATTTTTCTTATTCTAGCTCTTAATTAGCTTATTCATTGCTTCCCCTGCACTGTAGGATCACATGCATCAGCCAGCTGGTAGTTAAAATCATCCAATCTTCTCTTCCCTTAGTTTAGATCATCTTCTTCTATCTGGACCGTCATTCGGACTGTCATTCAGATAGTCATACTTATCGACGTTCGGACTTTAATACTTTCTGCATCGTTTTGCTCAATTAGAATCTAGTTTCTTAGGTTTTTCAATTTATAATATCTCTTACTCTTAATTAGTATTCTTAGGAGTCATTAAGACTTTGTTGCATTTTGTATAAGGTTTTAATCAAGTTTTTGTCGTCATTCTTAGTTTTCATTCTCTCTTTCTTTAAACACTTCTTCAGTTATTTTACAAGTTATATTTCTCTTATGTCTAATTCATTAATGCTTTACTGTTACATAATTTATCAATTTCATTCTTAGTGCAGTTTATTGTATGTTGATAATATCAATATTAGGATAGGTTTAGTAATTTCATTCTCCAAATTATTTCCAGTCTTGAATTATTCTTCTTATACTAATAATGGATTCATAAGATAGGATTTGGTTCGAAAGTAAAAAATCTTTATCAAGTTTTCTACTTGCTTTTGAATACAATATCTTTATTAATTTTTCTACTTGCTTTTAGACTTCATCAATTTCAAATCACTTGTTTACAGATAGAAGATAGGACATTATGTTTATAGTTAATTGTAATTGGTCTCTTTGTAGTTTGCATCTCTTTGCTGACAATAGATTAGATTTATTTCCATTTTGTTTTGTTGTTACCTTTGAAAGTCACTTTGACACATTCACCCCTATTCCTATCACATTTGATACACTTCCTCAGAACCACCAAGGATAATGGAATTAGGTAGTCTAGTGTAGTCCTGAAACATTATCTGAATACATAAAAGTAGTCGTTGAATTCACTAAGTAGTTGTAGTTGCTGTTTTAAGTCAAGTAGTTTCAAATCTCATCAAAATAGCTTTGGTTCGATTTAGTTTTGCTTCTTAAATAACATTGTCATTTTTGTATCTTTCAGTTCTTATCCACACAATAGAGTAGCAGAGCTCGATACTATTCTAATTTGTTAATTTAACTAGGTTTAATTAGTTCCTTTATTGTCTTTCTGAAGTTTGGCTCGGTTTTTCATTTTGAAATATCTTTCGATCTTTTCTTTACTAAATCTTTCTAAGGTTTGACAAGCCAAAACTTAGGTGCCATTCTACCTTAGCATATACTTTGCTTCAACTCTAAGATTACCAACCTCGATCGATAATTAAATATTTAGGTGGTTCTTTTAGATAGTAAATACACCTCAACATTTTGGTGCCGTTGTTGGGGAGTTGTAGATAGATAGGTAGAATTTAGTTGCATATAGGTAGAACCTTCTCTTAAAAACTTAGGGATAGATTTGAATTTCCCTCTTTTGAAATTTAGAAGTAGGCTGGTGGTGGGTGAGCGGTCAAACGAAAGGTAAGAACTTGCGCATCTGTTATAATAGGCATCCCCAAAACCCAATAGTAGTAGTTATGCAGTAGAATTTATTTCAGTCATATTTTGTTTTCATGAATAGGTTTAGAGACTCACAAGGTAGATTTATTAAAACTAAAATTCCCACTAACCTATATGGGGGGCGTGCCACCCCAATTACTAACTCAACATAAAGGTATTAGAAGACACCTAAAGGGGATAGTCCCACTTGGAAAGCTAAGGAAATCCTTTCTGGAGACCAATTAGGGGAAACCATAGGGACGTCAGAAAAGTCTGTTCATAAAGAAATTACACTAGAGGAACCTCAAGCTCGTCTGGAGACTGAAACATTCCTTATTTCACCAAGAAGGGAACCACCTAGGTATTCCCTCTTTGAAAATCGAGTCTACATGGAGGAATAAAATGAAGATCATGTCCGACAAAATGAGGAGAAAGGAGAGGTTAGAACCAAAAGTACTTTTGGATTCCCCATCTTAGACACTGCACAAGATGTGACTATGAAAAATATTCCTCCCTCCTCACTACTGACCTTCTATGGGAAAAGAAGTGAAGATCCACATACATTCTTATTCAAGGTCAATATTTTTTGCATGAATTATAATTACCTACAAGATGCCCAAAAACTAAAACTCTTTCCTGCCACATTGAAAGATTCTGCTCTTCAATGGTTTATAGGATTAGGAGAATCTAGTATCGGAACTTGGGAAGACATGAAGAATGCATTTCTACAGAAATATCAGGATTACTGTAAACCTAAGGACTCTCACAACGATATTTTCAAAATTCAACAATTTGAAGATGAGAGCCTAGAAGACTATCTCATGAGATTTAACTATGTGCTACACAAATACAAATATGATGATCTTCAGGAAGATGCAGTAAGGACACTCTTTCTCAAGGGAATTTTAGAAGAATTCTTAGAAAACCTTAATCTCATAGCAGCAGGAGAAATTTCTCATAAGACTTTTGCACCGATTTGTGAACTATGTAGGAATTACTCTAGGAGTAGAGGAGAAAATGGAAGACACTCTCGAGAATTTTTTGCTAGGAACCTAAAAAGAAACACATCCAGTCCTGATGGAGTTATAAGGGTAGAATTGGGAAATCTATTAGAAAAATTTATAACATATATTTTAGAAGCAATATATTCTCAACTAGATGCTCTACAAGCTAAAAAGTGGCAAAATGAGGAGCAGGCAGCAACAAGTGTTTTTTGTCCCAGGTGTAGAACTAAACATTCTCAAGAAGAATGTCCATTGAATAATGTTTCAGTTTGTCACCTTTGTACAGAAGAACATCTAGCTGATAATTTTCCATCGTTTCCTGGATTGCAAGCTGTGTACAAGAGTGGAAACTTTGGTGAAATATCTAGGAGGTCTTGGCAACCTAGAGATCAACCATCATATCAAGATTCCTCGCAAACTCCACCCTATTTCCACCCTTACCAACCTCCTCAACAATGGAACACTTCAGGTTGGAAAAATTGGCCACCTTAGTACCCTCCTAAGAATGCCCAACAACAACAATGGCCACACAGATGGAAAGGACAAGCTTATGGTCAACCACCTCCTCCTATGCCTAGCTATCCTTACCCACCTAATATCCATCAACTTTTTCCTATATTTGTACCTCCTTCACTACCCCCTATCCCGAACCAACCTCACCATTTCCAGAAAATGAATCCTCCATGACTCATAATATTACCTGCACAACCGATACCAAATCCTAACAATAAACCAACCCAAATTGCTCATAGCGTTGGGTCGTTACCCCTTCCATCATATGCCATTTTGACCACACCAATACATGAGATTCAACTACGGTTTGGAAGAGTTCCACAAGATCAACCCAAGTTAGCAGTTGTTATCTGAGAAGAGAATGAAGAAGTTAAAACAATTGATGATTGTCAAATCTCCCTTGATGCAAATGGACATAGACTTTGTCATCAATCAATATCTAAACAAGATTTTGTGTAGACTACCTTACAACAAAAGGAGATGAAGCTGGTAGAAGAGGAAATCATTCCTTCTTCTCTTGGTCCTTGAATTATTTTGGCTTATCTTCATTTGTATATATGTAAATATTTTTTTGTTTTTCAATAATGAGAGTCATTTCTAACAACTGATTGCATTTTTACAGGAAATTTATTGATGTGGTCAGCTTATGAAATTTTTTCAATTAAAATAGGAAGACTCTTTCTCTTTTTCAAATCTCATATAACTTTTTTGTTGTTGTTTTTAAATAGATTTGAATCATCTAACAAGTGGTTTTGCAGTGTGATTACAAGAACCTCATAATCAGCTCATGCAATATTATCCAAAAAGGGAAGTGCTCCAAAAAGAAATACTTATAATCCTCTTTCTCTTCTGATTATTGTTGAAAATTGAAAATTGATAGTGAAAGTTGAAATGTTCTCTATATCATCTTTAACCATTTTCTTTTATGATTCTGTACATGGTATTTGATTTAGACATGCACATTTCCGATTTAGCATAAGATCAGCTGCTTAAGACTTAACTTAATCATTTTTCTATCTTACACCTATGGATCATTAGCCCATCCTAGACTCATTATCAAAACTTGTCTCTTAAATCATCTTTAAAAGGTAGCTCAAAAGTGAATGATATTTCTATTTTTTGGGGAACGTTATTGACTTTTTATGAAGAAGATAGACTAAGAGGTCAAAGAAAAACTTTAGGTTATTATCTTTTGACATGATCTGTAATTTTGGCCATTATAAATAAATTTACTCATAAGGTTCGTTCTAAAATTTTGAATTATGTGTTTAGCAGGCTTAGCACACTCTAGTGCCAACCGGCTTCCTTAATATATATATATATATATATATGAGGCAAATCCGCCGGGGTACTGAACAGGCTCGCTGGCAGTGGGTCCATGCTAAGTAAAATCTTAAACAAGGAAGCTCGGTAAATGCAAGTAAACCCATCGAGGTACTGAATAGGCTCACTGGCAGCGGGGCTATGCTTGCATGGTACCAAGATAAACCCGTCGGGGTACTGAACAGGCCTGCTGGCAGTGGGGCAATATCAGGTAAAAGAGGTTTGGTTAATGCATCGCTATGCACATGGCTCATAAAAAACCCCTGAGTATACAAACACATGTTTAGGCCAATTATTTATACTGTCATTAGAGAATAGCTATAAGTTGCACTTGGACCCTGTCGTCTGATTCACACAATACCTAGGATATGACTATCCTAGAAATGGGACCGATAACTATAGAAGTCTCACAAACTCTACAGTGAACCTTATTTATATTCTTTGGATGACAAGAAATCTTTACAATGAGTCATGGATGACTAGTTTTCCTATGGCATTGTTCACATCAATTATCCTATCATTCTTCATATGGTCTTCTTAAGCACTATTGCATTCTTTTGGATGAATGTACATATCTGAATCATCTACATTTACTAGTTAATATTTTATTTTCTTAAGAACATTATTACAGCGTTTCTAGAATCTATCAGCAAAGCTTTCAATTGAAATTACTTGAATATTAATCAATTTTTCTTTGATGGCTTGAGGACACACCATATTTTTAGTTTGGGGGAGATTTAGAACTATTTTACTTTCTGGATATTGATGAACAAGTTTATGTATCCATGATAAATAATAGGTGTTTTTCAGGATAATGCAAAGAGCAGAAATAAGCTCGTTCTGATCAACGACAAATAAGAAAGAACGTAGCTTGAAGTCCCAGAAAAGCAGATTTACAACATCTCGTGTGTGCTGACAAGTTCAGAAAATCCTCTACATAATCAGCAGCGGTCAGATCCATCAAAACACATTTTTTTTTACAAAGGTCTATATGAAGGGTTGAATGAAGGGTCGAATGACAATCCGAATAAGCTGACGAACGAGGCTGAAGGGAGTATTGAATGAAACCATAGCTTGTAATAATATTATGCCAATATTTCTGATTTTTGTTGATATATCTAAGTAACTAATCATAACAAGGATCGAATTAAACGCCATCTTTGCATACTCATCAAATAAATTTCTCAATCATACATTTTGGGCACTATCATATGATCCCTATCCTCCATTTAAAGAGTTATCGTGCCAATCTATCATTCATTCACTAAAACATTATGATTTTTCATGTGTAATTATGTCTTTCATCTCATAAATAAAATTTATGTTCAACCTATCCAAAGTTTTACTTTGGACATGGTTGAATACATTACAAGCCATACGAATTCATAATTACATAGTACTAAGGTGGCACACGATTCAAGGCAGCTAAATAATTTATTTGGAATATAATTCTTACTTTTCTCCCCTAACAATGGTCAAGTCCCTGAAACCTATCCCTGAACCATGGCTTCCATGTTAAAACTAACCAAGCATCATGGAGAAAGAAAAATACACAAAAATACACAATAAGCATGCATGCAATAAGAGTGGACATTTACTCTGGATACCTTTTAATCAGAAAACCACCAACCTATAGATATTTATTATTAACTTGGGAAATCGGTCCAAGATAGCCTTATGATGCATTTTACAATGGATTTATTCAATCCTTTAAATATGCTTCATCACACGCTAATACCATGGGAAAATATCTTAGGTTACCCAAAACCATAGGCCTGTGAACCACCAACGGTAAACCCATTAATGACCAAATACAATTTCATCTAATTACTATGTTACCAATTTAAGATTAAACCAACACATCCTTGGTGCAAAAACCCTCCTAATGGCACCCATATCTCAATCGAAGGCCTAATATCCCCTCTAAAGGGATAGTGGTTTGAGGAGTAGTTCATGGCTCATGAGGCTTAGAAGCTTAATTTGAGTCCTAAGAACACTTATTTTCTCCCATGACCATAGTCAAGGTCTTCAAACCCATCCATTTTGTCTAATATTTTCTAACGGTTTCTCATTTAGAGGCTAATGATTAGGATCCCTAGAAGACTAATTTTGATGATCTTACCCTTGTTTTCCTTCATCGACCATAGTCAAGGACCCAATAATCTTGCTAAGCACATAAAATATTTTAATGATGCACATATCCCACCAAGCAACCTTTATCTAGTAGGTTTCTATGGTGCTTTGAGGCCTATTTTAAGAAGCAGGACCCTAGAAGCTTCATTTTAAGAGAAAGTTCCAAAAGCCATCTTTTGTGTGCAAAATGTTTTAACGGTAACCATATGCAACTAAATAACAATAGTGCTTTATAGAGGGGTTTTAAGATGGTTTGCTAAATATTTCATGTCCCATAAGACCTATAAGATTATTTTAAGGATGAAGGACCTTTTTTTCGTCCCATGATCATGGTAAAGGCCTAGGGACCCATCCTTACTACACAAAATCTCCTAATGAAACCACTATACCACTCTTACGCAATATATCCATTTTAGAGGGCCCATGTTGTAGTTCAAGGCTATCTTTCGTTAGGACCGAATTCCATGCTTGAGACTCATCTCTAATGCATAAAACATTTTAATGGTACCCATATATTTCTCAAAGGACAATGTTGCACTATATAAGACATTTTATGTTGATTATGACATTATTTATGTCCCTTCATTGTTAAAGACTTCATCAAGGAACCAATGTCCTTTTTTTCCTCCCTTGCTCAATAAAAAATCTTTAAGACACACATCCGCAGTGCATGTTTTGTGGTTTGAGGCCTTATTCATGGTTCTTGGTCCTTAGATGCTTCATATATAGACTAAGGCCCTTATTTTCTTCACATTCCCATTATTAAGGCCTTGAAACCTATCATTACTATCCAAGGTATTATAGGAGCATCCATACCCCACTCAGAGGGAAAACTCCCCTTCTGAGGGCCCATGCGATGGTTTGAATCCTTGTTCATGGCCCATGAGCCCTAAATGATTCATTTGGAGCATAATTCTTGTTTTCCTCCCCTTAAAATGGTCAAGTCCCTGAAACATGGCTTCAATACTAAAAGTAACCAAGCATTGTGGAGAAAGAAAGATACACAATAGGCATGCATGCAATAAGAGTGGATATTTACTCTGGATACCTTTTAATAAAAAACCAACACCCGACAGATATCTATTATTAAATTGGGAATTCGGGCCAAGCTAGCCTTATGATGCATTTTACAATGGATTTCTTCAATCCTTTGAATATGCTTCATCACATTCTAATACCATGGGAAAATACCTTAGGTTTCCCAAAACCATAGGTCTGTAAACTACCAACAGTAAACCCATTAATGACCAAATACACATTAATCTAATTACTATTTTACCAATTTAAGATTAAACCAACTCATCCTTGGTGCACAAAACCTTCTAATGGAACCCATATCTCAATCAAAGGCCTAATGTCCCCTCTAAAGGGGATTTGTAGCGGTTTGAGGAGTATTTCATGGCTCATGGGCTTAAAAGATTGATTTGAGTCCTAGGAACACTTCATTTCTCCCATGACCATGATCAAGATCTGTAAACCCATCCATTTTGTCTAAGAATTTCTAATAGTTTCTCATTTGGAAGCTAATGATGAGGATCCCTAGAAGACTAATTTTGATCATATGACCCTTATTTTCCTTCATTGACCATGCTCAAGGACCTAGTAATCTTTCTAAGTACATAAAATATTTTAATGATGCACATATCCCACCAAGAGACCATTGATCCAGCAGGTTTGTATGGTGCTTTGAGGCCTATTTTAGGGACTAGGACCATAGAATCTTCATTTTGGGACAAAGTCTGAGAAGCCATCTTTTGTGTGCAAAAAATACTAATGGTCCCCATATCCAACTAAAAAAAAGTACATTATAGAGGGGTTTTTTTATGGTTTGCTAAAAATTTCATGTCCCATAAGACCTATAAGATTAGTTTCAGGATGAAGGACCTTTTTTTCCTCCCAAGATCATGGTAAAGGCCTAGGGACCCATTCCTACTACACAAAAAATACTAATGAAACCACTATACCACTCTTATGCAAAAGATCCATTTTAGAGGGCCCATGTTGTAGTTCAAGGCTATCTTTCATTAGGATCGAATTACATGGATTTCTCCCCCAACCATCGTTAAGGCAATGAGACACATCTCTGATGCATAAAACATTGTAATGGTACCCATATATTTCTCGAAGGACAATGCCACACTATAGAGGACATTTTATGTTGTTTAGGACATTATTTATCGCCCTTCATCGTTAAAGACTTCAAGGACCCAAGGACCTTTTTTTCTTCTCTTGATCATGAAAAAATATTTAAGACACACATCCCTAGTGCATGTTTTGTGGTTTGAGGCCTTATTCATGGTTCTGGGTCCTTAGATGCTTCATATAGGGACTAAGGGCCTTGTTTTCCTCCCATTCCAATTATTAAGGCTTTGAAACCTATCACTACTATCCAAGGTATTATAGGAGAAACCATACCTCAGAGGCCAAACATCCCCTTCAGAGGGCCCATGTGATGGTTTGAAGCCTTGTTCATGGCACATGAGCCCTAAATGATTCATTTGCAACATAATTATTTTTTTCCTCCCCTTACAATGGCCAAGTCCCTGAAACCTATCCTTGAAACATGGCTTCCATATTAAAAATAACCAATAATTGTGGATAAAAATATACACAATAAGCATGCACGCAATAAGAGTTGATATTTACTCTGGATACCTTTTAATTAGAAAACCAACACCCAATAGATATCTATTATTTACTTGGGAAACTAGGGCAAGATAGCCACATGTGGCATTTTATAATGGATTTCTTCAATCCTTTAAATATGCTTCATCACACGCTAATACCATGGGGAAATATGTTAGGTTACCCAAAACCATAGGCCTGTAAACCACCAATGGTAAACACGTTAATGGCCAAATACACATTAATGTAATTACTATGTTACCAATTTAAGATTAAACCAACAATCCTTGGTGCACAAAACCTCCTAATGGCACCCATATCTCAATCGAAGGCCTGATATCCCCTCTAAAGGGCCTTTGTAGTGGTTTGAGGAGTAGTTCATGGATCACGAGTCTTAAAAGATTCATTTGAGTCGTAAGAACACTTATTTTCTCCCATGACCACGACCAAGGTCTCCGAAACCATCAATTTTGTCTAAGACTTTATAATGGTTTCTCATGTATAAGCTAATGCTTAAGATCCCTAGAAGACTAATTTTGATCAGATGACCCTTGTTTTCCTTCATCGACCATGGTCAAGGACCCAATAGTCTTGCTAAGTACATAAAATATTTTAATGATGCACATATCCCACCAAGGGACCATTGGTCTAGTAGGTTTGTATGGTGCTCTAAGGCTTATTTTAGGGGCTAGGACCCTAGAAGCTTCATTTTGGGACAAAGTCCCAGAAGCCATCATCTGTGTGCAAAATGTCCTAATGTTACCCATATCCAAATCAAAAGCAAAAGTACATTATAGAGCGGTTTTGTGATGGTTTGCTAAATATTTCATCTCCCATAAGACCTATAAGATTAGTTTAAGGATGAAGGACCTTTTTTCCTCCCACGATCATGGTAAAGGCCTCAGGACCCATTCCGACTACACAAAAACTCCTAATGAAACCACTATACCACTCTTATGCAAAAGATCAATTTTAGAGGGAGCATGTTGTAGTTCAAGGGTATCTTTCATTATGATCAAATTCCATGGATTTCTTGTTGAAATTCGGTTGTCATTGATGTCAACTAATGTCAAAGAGGATTCAATATTCTTATGCCAGTTTGAAGAAATATATGAAAGCCACTTTGAAGAAGTATATCTAGTTGTGCCATCCTAAAGAATTATATTCAAAAGTACATCAAGTATATTGAGTTTAAATAAATACATAAGGAATACATTGAGTACATACACAAGTCCCATGTCCACCTAGACATGTTACTTCAAGGAAATGCCAAGGAGATGGTTTGACAAGTTTTCGCGAGTGCGCAATTGGCTTGGGGAAAAGAAGTGGTAAAAAAATTATGTAAGTCCCCGAAGTGCACAAGATACACCAATCATAAGTAGTATGCAAGTTGTTGAAGCGCGTAAAAGTACCAAGAATCCAAAAATGCACAAGACCCACAAGAGATGACACCTTAGTGGCACAGAACATGACAAGTGGTGGAATCATGAACCGTGAAGCAAGGAAGAATGGAAGCCACAACCAACTTGTGGATGTCACCATCCACACAGAACAAGTATAAATAAGAAACCAAGTTGGAGAATTGGTAAGCTTGTGAACTGAAGATTGGAAGATACAGATTTAGAAAGCTTCTTATTTTGGGTTATCAAGGGCTCGTGGAACTAGAACAACATGATCTAGTAGACAACCAAGTTTGCACAAACAAAAGAACATAATTGTTGATGGTGCACAAAGTGATGTAGTTTATCTGTGACAGTTGCACGAAGATAGAGATGCATAACTACAGGTGATGCACAAGTGCATAAGACCAGAATGACAATATCACAGACAGTACGTAGACAGTCACATATGATCTAGGACAAGTGCATGAAAACAAATTTTAAGTGTATCTTGAGGTTCACAAAGTGAAATATTTTGTCTAATGCGCAAAGAAAGAGTTGTTGAATAGTAAAGGATGCACATTATGGTAAGGATGATTTGAGACAAGTGCATAGAACATAAATTCCATATCACAGATGATGCACATAAGGTCGTAGGTTATCTAAATACGGTTGCACCAAGACATAATAGACATATCTCAAAAGGTGCGCAGACTCGTCTGATACTGATGCGCAAAGTCAGAACAACAGTTCACTAGAAGATGCATAGTATTGGTTGAAGTTGCAGAAGCATAGAAACAAAACTACATACTAAAACTGAGCACAGACTACAAAAGAGGATGGAACAATACACATCTTGTGAAATATGATGTCAAGTCTATCTTTTTGATGTGTTCAAGTAAATTTCGTGATATAGAACAATTATTGCAAGATATCAAGGTTACAAAAGGTGCACATAGCATGGCGAACAACAGTTAATCTGAAGAGTGCATGGATCAGAATAAAAACAAAGTAATATATTCTTCATTTATATCAAGGAGGTAGGACAGGGCAAGGAGTAGGGGGTCGGTGCCTCCTTCCAATTGGAGCTGGTAAATCAAGGAGTTAGTACGTCCTTCAAGTCGGTGCTTGTAAAACCAGTGGGTCAGTTCCTCCTTCTAGTTGGTACTGGAAAGCTTTGGAAGTTGGTGCTTCCATGAACGTAATATTTATATTATAAGAGAGCATTCCATGGTTTTATCCCATTTGGGTTTCCACGTAAAAATCAACGTGCACTGTGTATTGTGCTCATGTGACGATGAATACTATTGTTTCTGTGGATGCATAATCTAAGTTCATATTAGTTAGTTAAGAAGTTAAAAATTGTTCACAACTATGCTAATACTGATTCACCCCCCCTCTCAGTATTAATTAGATTCCAACAATTGGTATCAGAGCGGGTGTCTTTAGCAACAACTTAACATCTACAAGATAGATCCGTGCACAAAAATGAACATACAAAAAAATATGCATGGCTAATGAAGAGGATCTAATAAATGTGGGCACACAATATGAATAAATGGATGAAGTAGATTTTGAAGGAGATCTGATCATTGCTCTTGATGAACTGAAGAAATCAAGGAAGAAAAACAAACAATTGCAAGAATAGTTATTGAAATTAGAAGCCAATACAACCAAGCAGTTGAAATTAAGAGAAGAAAAGTGTGAGAAGTTAGAAGCTGAGGTCACTCTCCTAAAAGAAAAACTACAAAAGATTAGCGTTAAATTGGAACATGGAAAAAAATTTGGAAATTGCACCAATGAAGGATCAAACTGTGTCTTTAAAGCAAAGAGTTATGTAGATGCCCTTAGAAATCCTACTCCAAGGACAATCAAAAGTTTGAAGAAAAGTACAAGTAGTCAATTCACACGAAAATTAGATCTACCTAATTCAAAAGAATTCCCATTAGGTATCAAACTCTCTTTTTCGGAAACTGCTATTTTTTCATAACATTGGTCATAAGATAATAAACTACAAAGCACATGCACTTGCAAATGCCAGAGGAAATGGCCTTTGCAATCAGATGAACCCCAGACATAATAGTGTTAGAAAATTAGCTGAAACTCCAAAGGAAAATTTCAATCCCTTCGGCCTCCTGGACTTAGATAGTGAATGTTATAAGTTTCACAATCATGGTCATGACAGTCAGAACTGCGGAAATCAATTGCCACCTGCATAGTCGGCTCAAAACATCTCCAACAAGATAGAGTTTGCGCAATCCTACAAAGATCAAATTTATCTGGATGGATGCAACCTAGATTTACATGCGCAAAATAAAAGGGGACAATGGTACATTGATAGTGGTTGTTATAAGCACATGATGGAGGACAATAATACTTTTCTAAAATACAGGGAAGAAAACGGTGTCAATGTCTACTTTGGAGATAATGGATCTATCAAAATCCTTGGTAAAGGATTAGTAAGTTGGGGAATAGAAGGACCAAAGAAGAAAATGTTTTACTGGTTGATAACATGAAACACAATCTTCTCTGCGTTAGCCAGATGTGTGACCAAGGACATACTCTTACCTTCGTCTAAAAAAAATGCAGAATAAAAAATAGGAATACAAGCAAATTAGTAGAAACAACCACCAGAAGCCCCAATAATGTATACATTCTATATGAAGGGAAGGAAGAAAAGTGCTACATGGGACAAACAAATGAAAGTCGGCTCTAGCACAAAAGATTAGGACACATCAATTTTGACAATCTGATTGGAATCAACAAGAAACAAGCTATGAGAGATATCCCAAGAATCACGAACCCATTAAATTCAATATGCAAACATTGTCTGCACGGAAATAAAATGAGAGTTACTTTCAAGAAAAAAGAGTACACTACATCAAAGCCTCTGGAACTAGTGCACTCAGATCTTTGCGGTCCAATGAGAACCAAAGGGTTAAATGGTGAGTCTTACTTTCTTCTTTTCATCGATGATTATACTAGGATGACATGGGTGTTTTTCCTTAAAGAAAAATCATAAACATTTGAATGCTTCAAAGTATTTAAGTAAGTGGTTGAAAATGAGACTAAGTTAAGGATTAAGTATTTAAGGTCTAATAATGGAGGAGAGTATATGCCAACCAAATTTGAGAACTATTGTGAAAAACATGGGATCAGAAGACAATTATCAGCTGCTAGAACTCTGCAGCAAAATGGAGTGGTAGAAAGGAAAAACAAAGTTGTGCAAGAAATGGCTAGAACAATGTTGAACGACTCAAAGATATCTGATATTTTTTGGACTCAAGCCATACATACAATTGTTCAAATCCTTAACAGATTTTTATATTAGGACAAACAGTAGCTTGATGCCTTATGAACTATGGAAAGGAATTCCATCCAGAGTTAAGCACTTCAGGGTATTTGGAAGCAAGTGCTACATAAAAAGAAACGATGAGAACCTATGAAAGTTTGACTTTGGATCATATGAAGGAATATTTCTTGGATATGCTACAAGAAGCAAGGAATACAAGTGCTACAATTTGCAACTCACAAAAATTGTAGAAATGTAGATCCCTTCCCGAAGACCTATCTAAAACTCTACTTAACATTTAAAATTTAACATATTTCAAATATAAATTGCAGCATATAACAAACTACAACACTAATTCCTTCAAGAAAATTTCAACAAAACTTAAAACAAATAATTGAAATGAACTCGATCTCCAAAGATCGATCCAATTGCTGTATATGTTGCCAAAGGTATGCGTAGTCCTGTACTGAATCCAAATCTTTCCCATGTTTTGACCGACTCCTCGGTTGACCTCCCTACCAAAATGGGAGTAGTCATATTCCTCCCAGTCCCCCGAGTTATTGGGGGTCGCAAATATTAACACACAAGCTTCAAATACCCAATCACCAAGGTATTTCTCGATCCAAACTCACATAGACACACAATTTATCAATATTTCATAACGAAATCCATTGAGCATTAGGGATCTCAACATCCTTTGCCTCTCCATGCCTTCTTTCTTAAATAGAAAAATCCTTGACGACAAGTGTCGTTCTTATGCAGAATAATTTATTTTATTAATTTTCCCAATATCATTCCTCCTCCAACCATGTGTCACCTTCACATGAGGGTGCACATAAGTCCCACAGTTTACTCCTAGATGTCCCTTTATCCTAGGATCCCAATCCCCAAATTAGTGGGTGCAAGTGGAGTTTAACTCAAAAATATCCCAAATCTAAATTTCCTCCAAATCCTTATATCATCTATTTATTTATTCTCAATATTTTATTTAATGCACATCTCCCTAAATCAATGGGTGCACATGGAGTCTATTTAAAATTTCTTCAATCTCTATTTGATCCAATTTGAATATTTACTATTTAATTTTCTCAATTTTAAACTTTAATGCATAAATAATTTAAATGCATACCTATGTGTTAATGAAAGCATGCACATAATTTACTTCTTGTCCTTCTCTAGGCACCGCATCCACGGGTCCTTCCGACAACTAAATTATTCTTGTCCTTGTGCGGGGAGTGTGATTTAGCGATTTATGAGTCGTTACCTTAAATTGATCTGATACATTCTATGTGAGACTAATGGAGATTGAGGAATACAGTCGTTCCTATTGCGTACCCCTCAACTTCATTGTACGTGACCAAATCGTTATGGCCTACCCTTATGACACACACTACCTGATTAAAGCCGATAGGGATTTCAACTCGTGCTTAGATTGTTGTTGAGATTCAACAGTTAGTCGTCGCACTCTTATGTGTGTTTTCCCATTATTTATGACCCCCTTTATTTCCATTTGAGAGTCAGTCGGTAAGTTGTTTTACTTGCCACTGCACACACTCATAGCACACATTAGTAGCACTGCACAATATAAAATATAATTATGATTTATTCAATTTTATCCATTGCTAATCAATAAGCAACATTTATTCACATCTACATAATAAGAAAACATTATTTCCATTTATTCATAACATAAAATTTATTTCTAATTTCACAATATACAGAACGTAATCATCAGTTGCTGGTCAGTCAACAATTTTATTCAAAACAAAATATAAAACATTATTCTAGTTTATTTATCCGGGTCACTTCAAAACAAGTGCCCTCAAAATCCAGTCAGTCAAACTCAATCAAAGGCAGGCATTACAAGAAATCCTAGACGTAAAAGTAGATGAAGTATTCACGTACATAAAAGTAGAGTACGATGATGATCAGCCAATGATCAAGCAATCATATGAGGAACTGCTAGAAAATAAAGAAGCAGGAGAATCACGGGAGACGATATATCAACGTGAATTAGAAAATGAAAGATAGAATACAAAATCTCCTTCTAGATATGTTCAAAAGAATAATTTATAATATTTGATTATTGGAGATAAAATTCTAACATAAGAACTAGAAGAAGGTATTTAAGTGATTCAACTGAAGAAGTTCATTTTTCCTTACTATCTCAAATAGAACCAGAAGTTCTTAAAGAATCCAGAACAGACGAGCATTGGGTTAAGCAATGGAAGAAGAATTATATCATATTGAAAAGAATGAGACCTAGGAACTTGTTCCAAGACCCAAAAATAAGAATGTTATTGGCAAAAAATGGGTATTTAGAAACAAACTAAATGAAGAAGGACAAGTTTTCAGAAAAAAGGCAAGACTGGTGTGTAAAGGTATGTGCAAATTGAAGGAATAAAATTTGAATAAACCTTTTCTCATGTGATACAAATGGAATCAATTAGACTGTTCCTGGCCTATGTCTGTGCTGAAAATGTCAAGGTGTATCAAATGGATGTAAAATCACTATTCTTAAATGGAGATCTTGAAGAATTAGTATACATTGAACAACCAGATGGATTCTCTCTCTCTCTCATATAACATAGATTATGTCTGCAAATTAAAGAAAGCTTTGTATGGACTCAAGCAGGATCCCAGGGTCTGGTATTCGAGATTAGAAAAATATCCGCAACAACAAGGATTCAAGAGGGGTAGTGTAGATAGTAATATTTACATAAAAATTGAGCATGAAGAGATGATTATTGTTGAAGTATATGTTGATGATATCATTTTTGGAAGCAATGATGGCAAAATGAGCCATCAATTTGCTAAGGACATGCAGAAAGAATTTGAAATGTCTATTCTTGGAGAATTTTCCTTTTTCCTTGGACTCCAGATATCTCAATTGGATGATGGCATCTTCATCTCTCAAACCAAATATGTGAAATAAATGCTAAATAAATTTAACATGGAAGACTGCAAATCAATATTTACACCCGGGTGCAAGTTAAGTAAATAGGATGAAGTAGAGGAAGTAGATAAAATACTATACATATCAATGATTGTAAGCTTGTTATATGTTACTGCCTCAAGAACAAACATAATGCAAACTGTAGGACTTGTTGCAAGGTTTCATGCAGCACCCAAAGAAACACATGTCCAAGTAGTAAAGAGAATTTTCAGATGTTTAAAGGGGACCATGAAGTTTGCTTTGTGGTATCCACAAAGTACAAATATAAACTTAGTGGAATATATTGATGCGGACTGAGCAGGTAGTGTTGATGACATAAGTACTAGTGGCAATGCATTTTTTCTAGGAAATTGTCTTGTGTCTTAGATTAGCAAGAAACAACCATCGATCGCACTATCTAAAATGGAAGCATACTATATTGCAACAGATTCCTGTTGCGTGCTGGTATTATGGATGAAACAAACCCTGAAAGATATGCAAGTGAAACTTGATCAACCCATAGAAATTCTATGTGACAATACTAGCATGGTTAGCATCTTAGAGAATCTTGTTATGCATTGCAAAACCAAACATATTCCCATCGAGTATCACTTTGTAAGAGAGAAGGTCATTGAAAACACTATCAAACTGGAGTATGTTGACACCAAAGAACAAATTGCGGATATATTTACAAAACCACTCCCATGAAACATGTTTGAATATCTCAGGGAGAAATTGAGTGTGGTTCACAATCCTCAACATGATGAGATCCTTGACAAGAGGACATAAAAGAAGATGGATTTCTGCAATGCGTACTGAATATTGTAGGAAATATTGCACATGGAACGATGAAGGATTGATGGTTGATATGACCGAAACACAAGATCAAGATAGAATGAAGATAGAAACTGTACAAGGGGAGCATATCCGAGTTAGTGACATAAACATTGCACAGATTGCAAGGCGACTAAAATTTGCGCAGAGATCCCAACAAAAGAATGGAGCATGAATACAGGGGGAGAAGTCCTAATCAAGCAGATGCTCAAAGGCTAGCTCAAGGTAGAATAAAGGAGAACCTATAATTGCGCAATAATGGCACCTCTTTTCCATTGATGTCAAATGGGAGAAAGATCATGAAGCATGCATATTCACAAAAAGTAAAGGTCATTGGTCAACATAGAAATGAAAAGCAGTTGAGAAAGATCATGAAGCATGTGATTTGGGTAGAAGTAAAAGACACAAGTGTTGACAGCAGGATGCGCAGATGAGCAAAGGATCAAAATGACAAGAACATAGGGGGAATACTACAACCAAAACCCATATTAAGAACACAACTTCATGAGATGATTATGCACAACTTCATGAGGTGTTGACATCAATGCCAAAGGGTGAGATTGTTGAACTTTGGTTGTCATTGATGTCAACTGATGTAAACGAGGATTTAGTATTTGTGTTCTAGTTTCAAGAAATATATGAAAGCCACCTTGAATAAGTATATCCAGTTGTGCTAGCCTAAAGAAGTATATCCAGAAGTACATCAAAGATATTGAGTTTAAATAAGTACATAAGGAATACATTGAGTACATGTGCAAGTCCCATGCCCACATAGCCATGTTACTTCAAGGAAATGCCAAGGAGATGGTTGGACAAGTTTTCAGGAGTGTGCAAGTGACTTGGAGACAAGAAGTGGTAAAAAAGTTATGCAAGTCCCACAAGAAGAAGAGTATGCAAGTTGTTGAAGCATGTAAAAGTAACAAGAAGAAAGTAGCAGTTGAAGATGTCAAGTGCACAAGTCCCACAAGAGATGACACCTTAGTGGTGCGGAACATGAAAAGTGGTGGAAGCATGAACCATGACGCAAGGAAGAAGGGAAGCCACAACCAACTTGTGGACATCACCATCCACACAGAACAAGTATAAATAAGAAGCTGAGTTGAAGAATTGGTAAGCTTGTGAGATGAATACTAGAAGATAAATATTTAGCAAGCTTCTTATTTTGGGGTATCAAGGGCTCATGGAACTAGAACATCATGATCTAGCAGAGATCCAAGTGCACACAAATAGAAGAACATAATTACTGATGGTGCACAGAGTGATGTATTTTATGTGTGACAGTTGTGCAAAGATAGAGATGCAAAACTACAGAGGATGCGCAAGTGCGTGAGATGAGAAGGACAATATCGTAGACAGTACGTAAACAGTTGCAGACGATCTAGGACAAGTGTGCGAAGACATATTTGAAGTATAGCTCAAGGTGCAGAAAGTGAAATAGTTTGTCTAATGCATAAAGATAAAGTTGTTGAAAAGTAAAGGATTTGCATTATGGTAAGGATGACCTGAGACAAGTGCATAGAACAGAAAGGAAATATCACAGATGATGTACATAAGTTCGCAGGTTATCTAAATATTGTTTCCCCAAGACAAAACGAACATATCCCAGAAGGTGTGCAGATGCGTCTGATACTGATGCACAAAGTCAAAACAACAAAACTGCATACTACATACTAAACTTGAGCACAGACTGTAGAATATGATGGAACAATACACAACTTGTGAAGTATGATGTCAAGTGTATCTTATTGATGTGTTCAAGTAAAGTTTGTGATATAGAATAGTGATTGCAATATATCAAGGTTATAGAAGGTGCACACACCATGGAAAACATCAGTTAATCTGAAGAGTGCATGGATCAAAAGAACAACAATGTAATATATTCTTCTTTTATATCAAGCTGAAAGGACGGGGCTAGGAGAAGGGGGTTGTTTCCTCCTTCCAGTTGGAGATGGTAAATCAGGGAGTTGGTGGTTCCTTCAGGTTGATGCCTGTAAAACTAGGGGGTCAGTGCCTCCTTCTAGTTCATGCTGGAGAACTTCGGAAGTTGGTGCTTCCATGAATGTAATCTTTATATTATAAGAGAGAACTCCGTGGCTTTCTCCCATTTGGGTTTCCACATAAAAATATGTGTTTTATGTATATTGTGCTCATGTGATGATGAATGTTATTGTTTATGTGGATGCATAATCTAAGTTCATATTAATCAGTTAAGAAGTTAAACATTGTTCATAAATGCACTAATACTGATTCACCCCTACCTCTCAGTATTAATTAGATTCCAACATTTCTCTCCCGACCATGGTTAAGGCCTTGAGACCCATCTCTAATGCATAAAACATTGTAATGGTACCCATATATTTCTCGAAGGACAATGCTGCACTATAGAGGACATTTCATGTTGTTTATGACATTATTTATCACCCTTCATTGTTAAATATTTCATTAAGGACCCAAGGACCTTTTTTTCCTCCCTTGATCACGAGCAAAGCTTTAAGACACACATCCCTAGTGCATGTTTTGTGGTTTGAGGACTTATTAATGGTTATTGGTCCTTAGATGCTTCATATAGGGACTAAGGGCCTTATTTTCTTCCCATTCCAATTATTAAGGCCTTGAAACCTATCACTACTATCCAAGGTATTATAGGAGCAATCATACCCCACTCAGAGGCCAAACATCCCATTTAGAGGGACCATGCAATGATTTGAAGCCTTGTTCATGGCCCATGAGCCCTAAATGATGAACATTTAGAGCATAATTCTTGTTTTCATCCCCTTACAATGGTCAAGTCCCTGAAACCTATCCTTGAAACATAACTTCCATATCAAAATTAACCAAGCTTTGTGGAGAAAGAAAAATACACAATAAGAATGCACACAATAAGAGTTGATATTTAATATGGATACCTTTCAATTAGAAAAAAAACACCCAATATATATCTATTATTAACTTGGGAAATTGGGCCAAGCTAGCCATGTGAGGAATTTTACAATAGATTTCTTCAATCCTTTAAATATGCTTATGATAATAGCAATTGTGGTAGGGATGTGTCTACACTTAATTGACTATCTTACTATGAATTAGGTGAGGTTCAATGTCAGAAATGAAAAATAATCTAAACTTTCATAAGATCTTTAATCATTTTGAATTCAAACTAAACTTGGAGGGAAAAACCTAAACTCATAAAGGGAAGGAAAACTGAATTGTTTCATATAATGTCAAAGAAGAAAATATACTTACTTACAACCTTGCTTGAGATGAATCCATCCTCCTTTGCTTTGAGTTATCCTTCTCCATCCTTGCATTTGATCCTTCAAGAGATTTGTTGAAGATGAGCTTTCCAACCTCGAAATCCTTTCAGCATGCCTTTTCTCTCACTTTATGTCCTTTACCATGCCCCAAATGCCTTTGTTTTATAGTATTGGGAATCCAAGTTTCCACTTTTAATGTGGGATAATACATTTTCTTGATTTTTGATTATTTTTACTCAAAAACCCACTTTCCATAGTATTTAGAGGCTTTTGTCACAAATTCAGAATTCTCAAGCACAATTAATGCAATTTTGTGCATTTATTCTCACTATTGATTGGTGGAGACTAGATTTGAGCCTTCAAGTGAGCAGTTCAATCACTAAACCTTTCCTCTTTAGGATACCTCTTCCTTCACTCAATAATTCCAATTATGGAAGTAGTGATTAGATAAGAGAGGATTGTTCTCTTGTGTACTTGTCTTATGTCTCCATGTTGCAGGCACATAGTAAAATGTGCTTCTACCTTTCACTTTGTTAAGGGTGTTAATTTGATTATTAACAACTTCATCACACACTAATGCCATGGGAAAATATGTTAGGTTACCCAAAACCATAGCTCTGTAAACCACCAACAATAAACAAATTAATGACCAAATATACACATTAATCTAATTATCATGTTACCAATTTAATATTAAACCAACACATCCTTGGTGCAAAAAACCTCCTAATAGCATCCATATCTCAATTGAAGGCCTAATATCCCCTCTAAAGGGCCTTTGTAGTGGTTTGAGTAGTATTTCATGGATCATGAGGATTAGAAGCTTCATTTGAGTCCTAAGAACACTTATTTTCTCCCACGACCATGGTCAAGGTCTCCAAACTCATCAATTTTTTCTAAGACTTTCTAATGGTTTAGCGTCCCTAGAAGACTAATTTTGATCATATGACCCTTGTTTTCCTTCATCAACCATGGTCAAGGACCCAATAATCTTGCTAAGTACATAAAACATTTTAATGATGCACATATCCCACCAAGAGACCATTGATGTAGTCATTTTTTATGTTTCTTTGAGGCCTATTTTAGGGACCAAGACCCCAGAAGCTTCATTTTGGGACAAAGTCCCAAAATCCATCTTCTGTGTGCAAAACGTCCTAATGGTACCCATATGCAACTAAAAAACAATAGTACTTTATATAGGGGTTTTGTGATGGTTTTCTAAATTTTTAATGTCCCATAAGACCTATAAGATTAGTTTAAGTATGAAGGACCTTTTCTTCCTCCGATGATCATGGTAAAGGCCTAGGGACCCATCCCTACTACACAAAAAATCCTAATGAAACCAATATACTACTCTTATGCAAAAGCTCCATTTTAGAGGGCCCATGTTGTAGTTCAAGGCTATCTTTAATTAGGGTCGAATTCCATGGATTTCTCCCCCAACCATGGTTAATTCCTTGAGACCCATCTCAAATGCATAAAACATTCTAATGGTACTCATATATATCTCGAAGGACAATGCTGCCATATAGAGGACATTTTATGTTGTTTATGACATTATTTATGGTGCGTAATCGTTAATTAAGACTTAATTAAGGTCCCAAGGAAATTTTTTCCCTCCCTTGATCATGAACAAAACTTTAAGACAAACATACCTAGTGCATGTTGTAATACCCCTAGTTTTGACTTGGAATGTATTTAAGCAAAATTTTGTAAATAATGTAAATATGCTAGTATGGATTCCTAGTGTGGAGCTCAAGGCCAACGCCCAACTAGTGAATGGCTAGGCATGTATGATGTATATATTTTTATTTGGACCATATGATTGGATTATCATGCCAATTCGAAATCATGTATGTAAAAATTATGTTGGAAATTAATAAAATGGTCCAAGGTGGCTGTGTAAAGAGAACTATAGGAGCTATGATTCCACCATAGGGGAATATGAAGGGGGCCTGTTGATCCACATGCACCCAGGTGCACAAGGGGGACAACATTCGATTGAATGAATCAATAATGTTATGGCGAAAGCAAGAATGGGAATAAGCAAAGCAGGAAATACACTACGCACACAAACATACATACACAAACAATATGCAAGAATGTGAACTAATTTCTCTATTACTAGATGTAAATATCATCAGATCTATATTACAATATTTTACATGCTTATATATAGTTCTGAGACGCTTGGGTGCTTGCTCATTACGTTCAGTTACAAGAGAAGTTAGAATGGTTTTGGAAGTTCAACCGTTACAGTCGACTGGAAGACAGAGAGATAATCTGTCGTAGTTTGACAGTTGCAAGTCACAAGTCAATGTTGCATGTCGATGTCGCGAGACTGTTGAGGTCGCTAAACTTGTCGAATTTGTTGATCTTGTTGAAGTCGTGTCGAAGTCAATGAATTGTCGCAGTTGATGTTAGCATCTGAAAATAATCCCAACTACTAGAATGGATCAGACCTCCTTCCATAAGAAACAATAGTCCCCATTGTTTGCTCCTTCAGGTGAGGAAACTTGTCGGTTAGTTCAATAGAAGAGTGTCATTTTCCTTGTGCAGGGATCTTTCCAGATTTAGCCACCTGAAACAAGGGGATTGTGTTTGACCTTGTGTGGCGTACTCGTCGTCCAACAATGGGGTTGCAAGGAAGAGGCTCCTGAACATCTGGATTGATGTCATCCGGTTCTGCTGTCTGCAAATCGTTATGTTCCAACAGTGGTTCATGGTATGGTCGAAGTAGATACACATTAAATAATGGATGCAGACCCAGGCATGAAGGAATGTCGAGCTGAAAAGCGTTTTCACCAATCTATTCAAGAATGTTGTATGAACCATATCACAAAGGTTCCAGTTTCTTTCATGGGCCAATGAACCGTTCCTTCTTGAGATGTAACCATACCTTATCCCCAATTTGGAATTAATGAGGGATACAATGCTTATCATGTCGGGCCTTAGCTTTCGCATTTGCTCATTTCAACATTTCTTGTGCTAGTCGTTAGATGTTGCAGATTCGATCTCGAAACTTCAACACTATGTCAACTTCCCACTGATTGTGGTCGGTATCGTTTGACTGTGTCGAAGAACTGATCAAGTCAATAGGCACTGAGGGTTGAAATCCATAACATATCTCAAATGGACTCTTTCCCATGGAGCTGTGTTGAGCATGATTGTAGCTGTGATGTATATATCGAATACTGTCATTCCATGTTCATTGATGCTTTTGGTTGTACATGCGAAGCAATTGTACTACCAAGCGACTCACAACTTCCATTTGTCCGTATGTCTAAGGATGGAAAGCTATCAAGAGGGAGATTCTTGTGTCAAGATACTACCAAAGAGTCTTCCAAAATATGCTAACGAATCTTGCATCTATGTCGGAAATAATGGTTTTCGGTAGACCAAAATGTTTCCAGACATGTTCGAAGAAGAGCTGAGCGGTTTGTTGCGCTGTCGTAGTCTTATTGCATGGAATGAGAATGGCCAACTTGGAAAATTTGTTGACTACTATTAAGATCGCCTCATGATGATGTTTCGTAGTAGGATATCCTGTCAAGTAGTCCATAGAAATATATTCCCATGGTCGACTAGGGATTGGAAAAGCTGTGTACAATCCCTGTCATCGATTAGGTGGTTTAGCAATGGCAGAAACCATGCATGATCGAATGTACTTGTTGACGTTGGTTTTAAGTGAAGGCCATAAGAAATAATTTTGGAGAATAGCAAGGGTCTTTACAACTCCAAAGTGTTATGTCGTATTTCTATAGTGCGTGTCCCAAATAAGCTATTGTCGATGCTCACATGTCGATACACAAAGTTGTCCAAGCTTGTATAGAAAGGTATCTTTCAGGAAATAGTTGGAGGTCGACGACTTGTTAGTATGAAGTTGTCGGTAGACTGGTGAAAATTTGATGCCTTCCTGATAAAACTGAGGCCAAGTAGTGGTGTCATATCCATGCATACACATTAGTGTAAAAAGGAGAGTAATGGGTGGTCGACTAAGGAAATCGACGACGGCATTGACTTTACCTTTCCGATACTTAATTACCAACTGAAATTGTTGGATGTAATTAATCCACTTGAGTTGTCGAGTTGTTTGCAACTTCGAATGGGATGGGGAGAACTGTAAAGGCTTGTGGTCAGTGAGGATGACCATTTCCTTGCCAAGGATATAATGTCTCTGTTGCTTAAGAGCTTGCACAATGGCGTATAGTTCTTTTTCATATGTCAAATATCTTCTAACAATGTCATTAAAATTTTTGGAATGAAAAGCAACTGGGTGACCAGACTGAGTGATCACTGCGCCCAAGGCATAGTCTGATGCGTCCATCTCAATCTCAAAGGGATGATGCAAATCAGGTAACACAAGTACTGGTGTAGTGCAAAGCTTGTGTTTGAGCTGTTCGAAATCTGCTTGTTGTGTCGGTGTCCATTTGAAGACAGTTTTCCCATTTCCTTTCGTCAACTGATTCAAGAGCCATGCTATGTGACTGAAGCCGAGTATGAAACGTAGATAGAAATTCACCAAACCAAGAAAACTTCTTACTTCATGAATGCTTTAAGGAATGGGACAGTATTTGAGGATTTTCACTTTGTTTGGGTCAACGTGAATGCCTACAGAGTCAATTACAAACCCAAAATATTTGATGTTGTTCATCACAAAGGAACATTTGTCCATGTTCAAGTAGAGTTGATATTGTTGGAGAGTGTCGAGGACTTTTTGAAGTTTTCCTACATGTTCTTTCCATGATCGACTAAAAATCAATATGTCATTGAGATAGACGATGACCCATTTGCCGATGAAAGGTCGAAGAATGTTATCCATGTATTGCATGAAGGTCACAGGTGCATTGGTTAAGATGAAAGGCATGACTAACCATTCAAACAATCCTTCCTTGGTATTGAAAGCAGTTTTCCATACATCTGAGGGCTCAATTGGAATCTGATGATATCCCAACTTGAGGTCGAGCTTAGTAAAAAATTTATCACCTTTCAGACAGTTGATGAGCTCGTCTATCCATGACAGAGGGTACTTGTTCTTTACTAAAATTTTGTTGAGGGCCCGATAGTGAATGCACATGCGCCAAGTCCCATATTTCTTTTGAACGAGGACAAATGGACTTCCACAAGGAGAGGAGCTGGGTCAGATATGACCTTGGTCAATCAAATCTTGGATTTGTATGCGAATCTCTTCATTTTCGAGAATGGATCTTCTGTAGATAGATGCGTTAGGTAATGGAGAACCAGGAGCAAGTTCAATAGAGTGTTTTACCTGGAAGTGTCGAGGTACCCTGTCTGGAACTTGGAATAGGTTCTGGTATTCATCAAGAATGTGGTCGATCTGTTGCTTTTGTCAATAGCTGCACTAGTCGGTGAGTCAACTGGTTGCTGTAGTCTTTCTAAAATGTTGCGGTTTTATCATAATCAATGTGAACTTATGAGCATGGTTGATGAGATTCTTCGTCTGTTTAGCATATATCACTGCAACTGTTGGTGTAGGTTGTCATTCTAGTATGCGGTACCATTGATTCTGAATTCTAACAATCACCTTCTTCGGTTGTGACTAGTAACTTCCATGGTGATCCCATAGGTAAGGCTTCCCAAACAGGGCATCGGCTACAGAGAGTGGTGTCACGTCACAAAGTACTTCGTCTTCAAAAGGCTTTATGAAGTAGGCGAGTTTTCATTGTCGAGTGATCCTTAGCTCTTATCCATACTTCATCCAACTGATGTTATAAGGATGAGGATGTGGAGTGGTAACAAGACTTAGTTTCTTCAAAATTTCTTCAGAAACAAAGTTCTTATGGCTATCGTTATCCACAATCCGATGCAATGGATTTTTTTGAACCCATATCTGTGTATGGAACAGGCACTCTCATTCCTCCTCGTTGACGATAGTCGAGGTTGTTGGAGTTGTCGATGTCGATGTCAAAAGGGTTGTTGATTCTGGTTCAGATTCTACCACAGTCTTGTCAAACACGTCGGATGTCGACACTTTTTCCAAAAAGGTCTTACGAGCTTTGCATTCAGACGTATCATGCCAAGAAGAGTGGTGGTAATCACACCATTTCTTGGTAGGGGGTTGTTTGTTACGTTCCATTTGGTGAAAAGTATTTATTCCGTGATCTGGCTCTGGCGGAGTTGGCTAAGAAGATTTCAACTTGTCGAAGTAGGTTGGTGCCTTCTTGTTGAGTGGTCGTCCTGATGTCAGTTTAGTCGCGAAGCGTGATTTTCCATTCTATTTGGTTTCGAGTTTGCTGGCATAGTGGAATGCATCCACGAGCGTATTGACAGTCAGAAAATCCATCTCCTACTGAATGTACTGGGATAATCCACTGACATACTTCAGAACAAGCAATTTTTATTCTTCTTGAATTCCAAGTCTAGCCATTAGTCGATAGAACTCGTCGGTGTAACTTTGTATGGACTAGTCTTTCCATTTCCATAGCTGCTGCAACTTCTTATACTGTTGTTCAAGGTATTTGGGCGGGTAAAACTCCTTTTAGATGTATTCAAAAAAATTCTCCCATGTGTCTATGGGGTCTCTTCTTTTCTCCATATTTGTTGAGAGGTTCTCCCACCAGCAGTGCACAGATGTTGACATCTTTAAGGATGCAATGGTGATCTTGTCAGCTTCCGAGAGTTTATTCACAAAATAATAGGATTCCAATTTTTGTACCCAATTGTCGATGGATTCCGTGTCAATCTTTCCTTCTAGATTTGGTATGTCCAGATTCATTTGTACTTTCAATGGACTGATTTTGACGAAGTTAGATCATGTCCGAAATCGTCCTAATGTCGAAGCAAATTGAGCAAGAATCTCATTGAACTAGGTGAACATTTCAGTTCGTTGTCGAGCCAGTGCTTGCTCTATGAGTTGTCGTATCTCGTCGATTGCATGTCTATCGCATGTTTCTTCTACCATCTTTGGAGGTAGTGTCTGCTTGGATTGTTGATTTTGCGGGCGTGTTTGAACCGACATAAGTCAAGTAACTTCAATGAAAGTGTCTATGCACAACTTAAGCATGAAAAAAGCTGAGAATGCTCTGATACCAATGATCCACATGCGCCTAGGTGCACAAGGAAGACAACAGTCGATTGAATGAATCGACCCTGTTATGGCAGAAGCAAGAATGAGAATAAGAAAAGCAGGAAATACACTACGCACACAAACATACATACACAGACAATATGCAGGAATGCGAACTGATTTCTCTATTACTGGATGTAAATATCATAAGATCATCAGATGTATATTACAATATTTTACATGCTTATACAGAGTGCTGAGATGCTTGGTTTCTTTCCCGTTACCTTCAGTTACAAGAGAAGTTAGAATGGTTTCGGAAGTTCAACCGTTACATTCAACGAGAAGACATAGAGATAATCTGTCGTAGTTCGACAGTGGCAAGTCACAAGTCGATGCTGCATGTCGACGTCGCAATATTGTTGAGGTCGCTAAACTTGTCGAAATTGTTGAGCTTTTCAAATTCGTGTCGAAGTCGATGACTTGTCATAGTTGATGTTAGCATTTGACAATAACGCCAACTACTGGAATGGATCACCTATGGGAAACCAAATCCTATGCTACCACGTTTCAACCTTAGAACTCATTCAAAGTATTCCATGTGCCTTAAATAATCCAATTACCTTCTCTTGACTATTAAATCCAATCATTGAATGCACATGTGAGGTTGGTGGGGAAAAGTCACTTCATGTAATTATTGAAGCATGGGAGTTGTGACACTTATGCAGCTGTCAACAATCATATTTATTCTATGGAAAGAAGTTATGCCACTTTTATTTTCACCTTACCTCATATCCTTGTATTCAACACTCTTTTGATCATTCTCATTCTCTCATGCAGGATTCTACACTACGCAGAGTTTTCATTGATGTTCATGACCATTACCAGACAATGTTTAACCCAAAAATTCAAATTTGCAAACAAAGCTGCATTTTTGGAAGGGAAAACAGATGGCTGTAGGTGAGCATGGAGGTTGGAAAATCTAGGAACCCTTACCTATTGAGAACTAATACTATTGGATTCTTGAGAAGCCATGGATTAATGTTGTAGGAGGTTCTCCATTAGCATACAATAGGTTGGACTCTTACTGCACACATTGGTAAGAACTGTAAGGGTTGTATTTCCTAAGGGAACTGTGGATCAGTGAAGGGAAATGCCTTCCTTTTGTTGTGTGGGGCAGTTGTAAGGAGTGCCATGGCTGCGATGGCTTATTGAGACCTCTATAGAGCTCTGGTTGATATTTTTTGCTACGCACAATGAGCATAGTGGGTTGTGGGATGAGAGATAGAATCCTGTAGGTGTTTCCTTCGCCCTGGTGGCCTCTTAGCCCAGATTGGGGGTGTCCTCTCAGTAGAAAGAGTATATGCTGGACAAAGTTCCTAAGATTGGGTGGAAAATCGCTCTTACACATCCAGTTGTTTGGATCTTCTTTGTTTAAAAGATAAGTACTCTAATGTATTTGATGTGGAATTATTTTTATTTATATGCCTGTGATAATTATGCTTGTAAATTGCATGTTATGTGTGTCTAGATTGAGTTATTTCCGCTATGTATTTTCATTTTGCATCTGCACACATGTTTTTATTGTTATGAATTCATAATTGTGGTTATGGGGTGAAATTTAGAGGCCCTATTTCAGTTAATGTCCCCTCCTGTTGCTCAGTATGAGGGGTGGGTATGTTACACATGTTTTGTGGTTTGCGACCTTATTCATGGTTCTTGATCCTTAGATGCTTCATATAGGGACTAAGGGCCTTATTTTCCTCACATGCCCATTGCTAAGGCCTTGAAACCTATCACTACTATACAAGGTATTATAGGAGGAACCATGCCCCACTCAGAGGCCAAACATCCCCTTTAGAGGGACCATGCGATGGTTTCAAGCCTCGTTCATGGCCCATGAGCCCTAAATGATTCATTTGGAGCATAATTATTGTTTCCCCCCTTATAATGGTCAAGTCCCTGAAACCTATCCCTGAAACATGGTTCAATATTAAAACTAACCAAGAATTGTGGAGAAAGAAAAATACACAATAATCATGCACACAATAAGAGTAGATATTTACTCCGGATACCTTTTAATCAGAAAACCAACATCCAATAGATATTTATAATTAACTTGGGAAATTGGGCCAAGGTAGCCCGATGATGCATTTTACAATGGATTTCTTCAATCCTTTAAAGATGCTTCATCACATGCTTAGTACCATGGGAAAATAACTTAGGTTACCCAAAACCACAGGCCTGTAAACCACCAATGGTAAAACCATTAATGACCAAATACACATTAATCTAATTACTATGTTACAACTTTAAGATTAAACCAACACATCCTTGGTGCACAAAACCTCCTAATGGCACAAATATCTCAATTCAAAGGCCTAATATCCCCTCTAAAGGGCCTCTGTAGTGGTTTGAGGAGTAGTTCATGTCTCACGAGGCTTAAAAGATTCATTTGAGTCCTAGGAACACTTAATTTATCCCATGACCATGGTAAAGGTCTCCAAACCCATCCATTTTGTCTAGGACTTTATAATGGTTTCTCATTTAGAGTCTAATGCTTAGGATCCCTAGAAGACTAATTTTGATTATATGACCCTTGTTTTCCTTCATCGACCATGGTCAAGGACCCAATAATATTGCTAAGTACATAAAATATTTTAATGATACACATATCCCACCAAGAGACCATTGGTCTAGTAGGTTTCTATGGTTCTTTTAGGCCTATTTTAAGGACCGGGACCCTAGAAGCTTCATTTTGGGACAAAGTCCCATAAGCCATCTTTTGTGTGCAAAATTTCCTAATGGTATCCATATCCAACTAAAAAACAAAAGTACTTTATAGAGGACTTTTGTGATGGTTTGCTAAATATTTCATGTCCCATAAGACCTATAAGATTAGTTTAAGGATGGAGGACCTTTTTATCCTCCCAAGATCATGGTAAAGGCCTAGGGATCCATCCCTACTACACAAAAACTCCTAATGAAACCACTATAACACTCTTATGCAAAAGATCCATTTTAGAGGGCCCATCTTGTAGTTCAAGGCTATCTTTAATTAGGATCGAATTCTGTGGATTTACCCCCCAAACATGGTTAATGCCTTGAGACCCATATCTAATGCATAAAACATTGTAATGGTACCCATATATATCTTGAAGGACAATTCTACCCTACAAAGGAAATTATATGTTATTTATGCCATTATTTATGGCCCTTCATTGTTAAAGGATTCATCAATGAGCTAAGGACATTCTTTTACTCCCTTGATCATGAAAAAATCTTTAAGACAAACATCCCTAGAGCATGTTTTGTGGTTTGAGGTCTTATTCATAGTTCTTTGTCCTTGGATGCTTCATATATGGATTAAGGGCCTTATTTTCCTCCCATTCCCATTATTAAGGCCTTGTAACCTATCACTGCTATCCAAGGTATTATAAGAGAAACCATACCTCACTCAGAGGCCAAACATTCCCTTTAGAGGGCCCATGCGATGGTTTCAAGCCTTGTTCATGGCCCATGAGCCCTAAATGATTCATTTGGAGTATAATTCTTGTTTTCCTCCCCTTACAATGGTGAAGTCCCTGAAACCTATCACTGAAACATGGCTTCCATATTAAAACTAACCAAGCATCATGGAGAAATAAAAATACACAATAAGCATGCACGCAATAAGAATCGCTATTTACTCTGGATACCTTTTAAACTAAAAACCAACAACCAATAGTTATCCATTATTAACTCGAAAAGTCAGGCCAAGCTAGCCATGTGAGGCATTTTACAATGGATTTCTTTAATCCTTTAAATATGTTTCATCACATGTTAATACCATGAGGAAATACCTTAGGGTTACCCAAAACTATAGGCCTGTAAACTGTTAAATATACAACATTAGGAGACATTCTCCAAACCAATATTGTGTAGCCAAGATTGATCCTCCTGTATAGAGGTGAGCACTTTGATTGCCTTCTGTGTAAAGGTTATTCCTCCTGTATAGAGTTAATTGATCAAAGTAATGATGATGTAAAGTATTGTTGGACAAGGCTCCGAACTTGTGTGTATCACATCATCATTATCATGTGAAACTTCCGTATAAAGGTATCCATTAGATGGACCTCCCGTATAGAGGTGAAACTTCCATATAAAGGTATCCATGAGATGGACCTCCCATATAAATTTCATGCTTTACTTGTTAAAAGCATTTAATGTTGTGTGATATATTATTAACCATGATCACCAGATTGCTATTAAGTCTCCTTTAGAGATTGATCACCTCTAAAGTGAATTACTTTAGCATATGATCATTTGGTCCGGAATAATATAATATGATCACAACATCTGATAATTCTTATTAGTATAATGTAATGTGATGGATAATTAAAGTTAGCACATATTAACCATGTATTAAGAGATGAAGAAATAAAATATAAAGCATAGAGATCAAGAGAATTCAAAATTGCCAATGCAGACACTTCAGCTAATTAAAGAGAACTCGAATTATTAAAGCTTCAGTTAAGTATCAATGCTTCTGTTAAAGCATCAGTTAAAGATATGTCTCATTTAACTAAAGAACTCACAGTGGTCACTTCAAGTAACTCAATCAACATGATTTCAGTTAACTAAGTGTTAAATAAAAGGGACTAGTTAACTAAAGTATTTTCACTTTAGTTAAACTAAAAGATGACACTTTAGTTAGAGAGAGTTAACCAAGTGACAACAAAGAAGATATAGTTAACTAAGTGTTATTGCATGACGACACTTATGTTAAACTAGAATATGACACTTGAGTTGTGACACTTGCATATCGACACTTAAGTTAGCCACCTAACTAAGTGAGAAAGCTTTTAGTTAAGAGGCGAGTTCATCCAAAGTGACAGCTTAGTGCGATGAAGCATTGCATGAGAAGTGGGGTGCACCACTCCATGCAAGATTAATACATCCAGTTTGAGGATGAGTTCATCCTAAAGTTAGAAGTTAAAAATAGAAGAGAAGAATGTATAAATATGTTATACAAGATTGTTGAATCCAATGTGAAGCGAATTATCTTCTCCATTGAAGGAAAGGTGCTTCTCTTTGTGCAGGGTATTGTTTGTGTTCGTTATTGTTGTGCTGGGCAAACATCTGATTGATATCTCTTCTCTATTGCTTCTGTATCTTCACCAATAAGTTTGGTGATCTCTTATCTTTCGAAAGCAATCTTCTATGTTGTAAAAGAAAGCATTATTTGTTGTCCATTATATTATACTGAGAAGAATTGTTGGGGATTCTGTTCTCATAATTTTGAGGATTTTCCCCAGGGTATATCTTGTGTTATGGTAGTATGAATTTCATGGATTGAATTGTCTCATTGTTTCAAGTCTCTGCATGTAAAAGAATTAAATATCAAGGCTCAACCAAATTTCAACATGGTATCACAGCTTAGGGCGTGAAGGAGCTCGGTTTTGCATGCCAGCTAGAGCCTACATAGATCCTCAGAATTTGAGCACAATATTTGAAGACTATGGAATCAGTCTCTGTACGACCGTAAGAGCGTCTTGAGGGAACCTCAAACCTCAACACTTGGAAGGCTAGGATTCTCAACATCCTAGAGGAACATGACTTGGATGGCTATGTATCCACTATGGTAGAGGATCCTACATCTAATGCAGGGCGCATCAAATTCAAGAAGAATCAAGATAAGGATAAACAAATCATCTATGATTCAGTAAAAGATAACTTGATGCCCGTGATCAAACCGTTGAAGATCGCAAAATAATGTTATGATACATTGATGAATCGATATGAGAAGAAGGCCCCGAGTCAAAAGAGGGCATTGAATAATAAGCTTCGGAACTTAAAGATGGAGACAGATGAGACAGTGGCCTCCTTCTTCTCCAATATATCCCAAGTAAGATATCGACTTGCTAGTATTGGAGTAGTGGTGGATGAAGATGATCCTCTCCAAATTGCTGTTGATGGTCTCCCATCCTCATGGGATACATTCTTTGCTGCAGTAAATGGCCGATAGGTACAACCTAACTTCGAAATGTTGTGGCATGAATTCCTCCAAGAGGAGGGGTGTATCCAGCGCAAGTCAAAGTGCATCAAAGAAGAAAATATTTCCCTCATGACAAGAATTAATAAATGAAAGAAACCCTTCTTCCAAAAGAAGTTATCTCATTCAAATAAGAAGGAGTTCAACAAAGGATTTGACAAGTCAAAATCTAGATGCTTCAATTGCAATAAGAAAGGTCATTTATCAAGGAACTGTAGAGCAAAGCGGAAAGGAAATATTCATGCTTCTACTGCCATAGAAGATGAAATCACTCAAAAGAATGCATCCGAAGAAAAGGAGACAAGAAGGGAGTATTATCTTGTCTCATTCCTTTCGGGATCCGTCATCACAAATGCAGACACATGGTTGATTGGAAGTGGTGAATCCAAACATATGAATGGTTACAAGAGTACCATCACGATCTAAAAGAGAAAGAATTCACATGCATGGTAGAGTTGGGGGACAACTCAACCTATTTGATCCAAGGAGTTGGATCCACCTCATTCCAATTGAGCATCGGTGATATTCTACATGTGGAGGAAATTCTATATGTTTCGGCCTTGAAGAAGAACCTCCTCTTAGTTTCGGTTCTTGAAGATAAAGGATTCTGAGTTATCTTCATGGATAACAAAGCACTTTTATGGCCGAAGAAAAAAATCCTAGAATATGTTGTTGTGATTGGAGTTCGAGAGGGAGGACTCTACAAGGTACCCAGGAAGTGCATTCAAGCTATGATTCACCACACCATCATTCCATGCGAGCTATGGCACCGAAGGATTGGAAACCTACACTACAAAGCGCTACTAGTACTTCAAAAGATGGTAAAAGGTATGCCCATATTTGATTTTGAGCATGATAGTGTATGTTGGGGTTGTGCACTTGGGAATAATGTTAAGAAAATATTTTCTAGCAGTTCTACTAGATCTAAAGGGATTTTAGATTTAATACATTTTGATGTATGTGGTCCCATGTCATCCCCCTCCCTAAGTGGATTCTTATATTATGTACTGTTCATAGATTATTTTTCTAGGAAGTCATGGATTTATTTCATGAAGGCTAAAAGTGAAACTCTTAGAAAATTTAAAGAGTTTAAATCCCTAGTTGAAAATAAGAAAGAAAATCACATCCGTGCATAAGGTCTAATAATGGAGGTGAATTTTATTCATGAATTTAATGAGATATGTAGTGATGCAGGAATATATAGACAATTAACAATACCATACAACCCTCAACAAAATGGGGTTTCCGAAAGAAATAATAGAACCATACGTGAGGCTGCAAAAGCCATGATGCATGATCAAGATATGTCTACATCATTATGGGTAGAATCCACCCATACAACTGTGTACATCCATAATAGAATCCTGCATGCCATTCTAGATGAGAAGACACTAGAAGAAGTGTTTATTGTTGAGAATCTAGACATCTCACACTTGAGGATATTCGGGAGCCCAGTATACATTCATGTACTGAAAGAAAAGAGAACAAAGATGGAGCCTTCTGGAAAGAAAGGCACCTTTGTGGGTTATAGCGAGTCATCCAAAGCATACCGAATATATGTATCTGGTGAGAGACACATTGAACTTAGCCAAGATGTTACCTTCCATGAGGAAGTTGATTTCAAAAGATCAAATGGATTCAATGTGATTAAGAGATGGAGGATCCCGAGTCTGATTCCCCCCTTCAAAGTTAAAGAGGGAGAAACCAGAAGATACCTCAGATGCGCTAGCTCTTGAAGAACCAATAGAATTGGTTGAGAGGTCACCTGATGAGCCTCCCTCTAAAAGAATATCTTCTTGGTGCCGAGACACCTTACAAAATGAAGAGAAACATGGAGCACCAACAGGCTCATCCATATAGTGCAAGAAACCTGACAGATATTCAAGGTATGTTGCACTGATTAGTCACATCAGTGATTCAGAACCATCCTCATATGAAGAAGCTACAAAGAAGCAAGTTTGGAAAGATGCAATGACATAAGAGTACAACTCTATAATGAAGAATGATGTTTGGGAGGTTGTTCCCAAACCTGATGGGAAGTCCATTGTGACTTCCAAATGGATTTACAAGATAAAGCATGTCGCGGATGGTATAATTGAGAAGTATAAATCCAGATTCATTTCCATAGGTTTATCTCAAAAATAAGGCATCGACTATGATGAGACCTTTTCCCTTGTGGCAAGGTACACCACTATCCGAGCAATGCCGAGCAATGATTTCACTTGCCTCTGTTCTAGGATGGAAACTTCACTAGATGGATGTGAAGACAACCTTTCTCAATGGTGAGGTTGAGGAAGAGGTTTATATTCAACAACCTAAAGGATTTTTGGTGCATGGGAAGGAGTACCATGTTTGCAAGATAAAGAAATATCTATATGGGCTTAAGCAAGACCCCATGGATTGGTACTTTGGAATTAATAGCTACCCTGAGAAACTAGGTTTCTGTAAGAGTGAAGCTGATACAAATTTTTACTTCAAAGTAGTGAAGAACCAATTGTTAATATTGGTTTTGTATGTTGATGATTTTTTTCTCATTGGAGAGGAACATCTAATTGCTTGGTGCAAGAGGGAGCTCACCTCAGAGTTCGAGATGAAAGACTTAGGTCTAATGCACTACTTTCTTGGCCTTGAGATATGGAAAAGAAAAGATGAAATTTTTCTATATCAATGGAAGTACAATGTGGATATATTGTGCAGGTTTGGCATGATAGATTGCAAATATATGACTACATTTATGGTTTCCAATTTGAGGAGACTTCATGAGTCGGGATCTGGATTAGATCCAATAGATTCCACTTTGTATAGATAAATTATAGGCTCCATAATGTACTTGTAGATACATTCAAGGCTTGATCTACGTTATGATGTAAGCATTATGAGTCAATTTATGTCTGATCCGAGACACAAACACTGGAAAACTGCTAATCATGTGCTTAGGTACCTTAGAGGTACAATTTCATATGGAATCAGATATGCCTCTAGTGGAGGATTCATGTTACTTGGTTATACAAAATCAGACTGGAGAGGAAGCATTGTGGACTATAAGAGCACATTCGAATACTGTTATAGCCTAGGATCAACTATGATATCTTGGTCCAACAGGAAGTAGGGCTCCATAGCTCAGAGAACTACCGAAGTAGAATACATAGCTGCTAGTGTTGCCTACTGAGAAGCAATGTGGCTCATAAAGCTACTTGTAGGGTTGTTTGGTGAAAATATTGAGCCTACCATTATTAGGTGTGACAATCAGAGTTGCATCAAGCTTTCCAAAAACCCAGTGTTTCATGACAAGTTGAAGCACATTGAAATGAAGTATCACTTCATCCGAGACATGGTCCAGAAAGGTACAGTGAAACTTCAGTACATTACTATTGATGAGCAGATTACAGATGTGTTAACAAAGCCTCTGTGAGTGACGAAGTTTAGGTACTTCCGAGACATGATTGGTATGGTAGAGAATGCCTCCCTCGTTGAGAGGGAGTGTTGATGTATTTGTAACTTCGGAAGATATTCACTTGTATATTACATTTGTACTTTATTGTATATCCAACAGAGATGTATTATTCCTCTGATTGGAAGTGTTGTCATTTGTATTTGAAAGTGTCGCAAGTTACATTGTAAGTGTCGTCATTTGTATTGATGGGTTATTAGACCACCAATGTGGGGTCAGCCCTAGTTAGGTCATGTGGTTGGGTTATTACACTTCCTTAGGAAGTCGGCCCTGTTAGTTTATCAGGTCACATCAATGTATAAATAGAGGGTGTGCCTCTCTCATTCTATTTATTCACTCACTTCTCCAACTCGCATAGTTGAGAGAGAGAGAGTTACACACAAGTGGAGGAGGAGGAGTATCTGCTAGAGACATCTCTTTGGGTTTGATCATTGTGATCTTGTATTGTGGCTTATTCTATCTCTGAGGAAGCTGCGGGGTTTTTCACCTTCTTGGTTTTCCCCGAGGAAATTCTGTGTCTATTATCTCTTGTGTTTATGATTGATATGCTGTACATGTTATTCTCTTAGTGATCCTAGATAATATTGAATGAAATTATCAAAAAATTAACATGGTATCAGAGCTGACCTAAGAAGAAGGCACTGTGCAGCTGTAGAAGCTAGGGCTTCTTAATTTTTGGGTTTCTCTCCACAGATCATAAAAGGCAGGAGGCTAGATTGACTCTCCTAGCAAGGGCGCATCTTTTTGTCGAGACAAAATTCAATTTTGAGCATTTTCAGTTTTTGGCCCGTCATTGCTGCGAGAAATTAGGGTTTCGAAAAAGGTTGGAATTTTTGGAATCTGAATCCACAGCTGGATACTCCTCAAGAAAATTGAAGTTTAGAGCACTGGATCAAACTTTTTGGTTGGGTAGAAGACCGGGTTTGATCAAACCCTAATTTAGGATCCTGTTTAGTAGATCCGGAAGTTTCAAAGGCAATTTTGAGGGGTCAAATTTTGCAAATCTCAAAATCAAAGTATACCAACTTGACCAGCTAAACAAGGTGCATCTTTCTATCCTTTCAGAAGTTTGAAATTCAAAGTTTGAATTTTTAGGGTTTCTCTGACAAACCCAATTCTAGCTCCAGATCCAGTTTTAAGCAAATCAAGTGGTAAGACCTAAAACTTTCTATTTCCATTTGAAGTACTCTTTAAGATGTCTCACCACACCAAGCTTGAGGATAAGGTTGAAGGAGCTGATAACTTCCGAGCTTGGAAGTATATGATTGGGTTAATCCTAGAAAATAATGAGTTGGACACTTACATAAGTGAAGAGGTTCCAGTCCCAGAGGGAGAAGAGGCTAAGGCCCTACACAAGAAGAACTTGGTCAAAGCCAAGAGAATCATTGCTGATTATATTAAGGACCATCTTATACCTGTTGTGTCTTCCCTAAAGACACCTAAGGAGATGTTTGACTCTTTGACTAAGTTGTTTGAAGGAAAGAACATAAATCAGAATATGACTCTGCAGAACCAATTGAAAGGGGTAAAGAATAGAATGGAGAGACCATCCAATCCTACTTTTCTAAGGTCTCTCAAATCAAGGAACAACTTGAAGCTATGGATGAAGTGGTGGAGAATGGAGAAATTGTAATGACCACATTGAATGGAATACTTAGGTCATGGGACTCCTTCATCCAAGGAATCTGTGCAAGAAAGAAATTGATCTCTTTCAGTAGACTACAGGAGGAATTTTCACAAGAAGAAGCTAGTCTTGTGGCCCGAGAAGAAAAGATGAGAATTGAAGACCAAGCCCTCATAGCACACACTAAGGGAAGAAAGTTTAAGAGGGAGAAATCTCACAACAAGAAACATTCTCACTTCCATCAAAATAAGAAAGATCTCTCTCATGTTCGATGCTTCATTTTTTATGAGAAAGGACACTTTTCTTTAGATTGTCCCAAGAAAAAAAAGAACAACCACAACAAAAAGAAGAAGAGAAATAAGAAAAGATATCATGCTCATGTTGCTAAGGATGATGAACCTCCCAAGAAGAAGAATAGGGCAGAAAGTGAAGACTCTTCAAGTGAGTAAGAATATGTGCTGATCTATCATAGGTACTATCTCACATCGATGTGATGATTGGATTATTGATAGTGGGGCTTCCAAACACATGATGGGATTTAAAGAATCCCTTGTAGACCTATCTGAACATGATTCACCTCACAAGGTGAAACTTGGGAATGACTATCAATATCCTATAAAAGGAAGTGGTGAAGCCTCCTATAGGTTAAACTCTGGGAAGTCTTTGAAGATGAAAGATGTTCTATATGTACTTGGACTCAAGAAGAATCTTCTCTCCATATCATCTTTGGATGCAAAGGGAATGAGATTTGCATTTATAGATGACCAAGTACTCATGTGGCCAAAGGGTAAGACATTAGATGATGCAGTGGTGATTGGAGAGCAAGAGGGAGGATTGTACAAGTTGAAGGGACAACCTGAACATGCCATGGTACATGAGTCCATGGAACCAAGTGAACTTTGGCATAGAAGGCTTGCACACATGCACTATAGAACACTACCAATTGCAAGCAAAGCAATAGAGGGACTTCTTGAAATCCAGTCAAAGCATGAAGGTATTTGCAAAGGGTGTGCAAAAGGAAAGAACACAAAGAAGACATTTCCAAGCAGTGAAAGCAAAGCAAAAGGAATCTTGGAGATTATACACTATGATGTATGCGGTCCAATGTCATCCAGTTCTTTGAGTGGGTATGTATGCTATGTTTCCTTCATTGATGATTTATCTAGGAAGACTTGGGTTTATTTCTTGAAGAATAAAGATGAAGTGTTTGATAAGTTCAAGGAATTCAAAGCCTTGATAGAAATCAAACTAATAAGAAGATCAAGACCTTCAGATCCGACAATGGCAGAGAATTCACTTCAGGATACTTCAAGAAGTTATGCAGTGATTCAGGGATTAAGAGGGAGTTGACTACTCCTTACAATCCACAACAGAATGGATTTGCATAAAGAAAGAATAGAACAATCATGGAAGCAACACGAGCAATGCTTCATGACCAGGATCTGCCTATGCACCTATGGGCAGGAGCAGCTAGGATAGCTGTATATGTGCAGAACAGAACACCTTACAAGATACTTGAAAACAAGACACCAGAAGAATTTTTCTCTGGTAAGAAACCTGAAGTTAGCCATCTCATGATATTTGGCTATCCAGTATACACACACATTCCAAAGGAAAAGAGGACAAATCTAGATCCTTCAGGAAAGAAGGGAATCTTTGTGGGTTATAGTGAAAGCTCGAAGGCTTACAGAATCTACTTTCCAGGGTTCAAGAATATTGACATCAGCAGGGATGTAACATTTGATGAAGACTCAACATACATCAAATCAAGGAAGACACCTGTTGAAGACAATGAAGAACCAATGGTAACCAGAATTCAAGACAACACTATGAATGAAGCAATTCCAGAAGAAGATCGTGAAATTGAAGATCCACAAGAACCTATAGATCCACCCCGTGAGAAGAACTCTCACAAGAGGAAACCTGCATGGGCTAGAGAGCTCATCCAAGATGCATAAAGGTATGGCATTCCAGAAGAAGAAAACAGAGAAAGGAAAAGGACAAGGTCACACACCAGCTATGTTTCCTTGCTTTGTGACATTATGAACAAAGAACCTTCTAGATATGAAGAAGCAGCGGAAAAGAAAGAATGGAAGGATTCCATGGTCGAGGAATACCAATCAATCATGAAGAATGATGTTTGGGATGTGGTCCCAAGACCAGAAGGGAAGTTTGTTGTGACTTCCAAGTGGATCTATAAGATCAAGCATGCTGCAGATGGAAGCATAGAGAAATACAAGGTGAGGTTTGTAGCTCGTGGCTTCTCCCAAAAAGAGGGAATAGATTATGAAGAGAATTTTGCTCCTGTATCCATGTACACTTCCATCGGAACAGTACTTGCTCTGGCTGTAGTGATGAAGTGGAAGATACACCAGATAGATGTCAAGACAACTTTCTTGAATGGTGTAGTCGAAGAGGAAGTGTATTTGGAGAAGCCACTCGGTTTTGAGACACATGACAAGGATTCATATGTGTGCAGGTTAAAGAAAGCCTTGTATGGCTTGAAGCAAGCTCCTAGGACTTGGTATGGTAGGATAGACAACTTTCTATCCAGTTTGGGCTTTACCAAGAGTAAAGTGGATTCCAACCTTTACTACAAGGTTGAGGAAGGCAATCATGTGATTCTACTACTGTATGTGGATGACCTGTTTGTGACAGGACAGGATAGATTTATTGTCGACATGAAGAGGAAGCTTGATGCCGAGTTCGAGATGAAGGACTTGGGGATGATGCATTACTTTCTAGGTATGGAGGTGTGGAAGAGTGCAGATGGAATCTTCCTTGGACAAGGGAAGTATGCAGTAGAGATCCTGAAGCGGTTCGGGATGATCGACTGCAAGGCCATGGCCACACCTATGGCATCGAACCTAAAGCTTCTGTGTGATGTTTCATCTGAGTCGGTTGGTGTCATGGTGTATCGTCAGATGATTGGGTCCTTGATGTACCTAATGAACACAAGACCATATATTTTCTTTGTGGTGAACACATTGATCCAGTTCTTGACGGATCCTAGACATGTTCACCTGATTGTTGTGAAGCGTATTCTGAGGTACCTAAAGGGTACAATTTATTATGGGCTCAAGTATGTTGCGAATCAAAAGTTTAACCTGGAAGGTTATGTTGATTCAGATTGGGCAAGCAGTGCTACAGATAGGAAGAGCACTTCGGGGTGCTGCTTTAGTATGGGATCAGGTGTGATCTCATGGTTTAGAAGGAAGCAGTCCTGCATAGCACTGAGTGCAGCTGAAGCAGAGTATGTCGCATCTTGTTCGGCTAGTTGTGAGGCAGTATGGCTTAGGAAGCTACTGTCTGAGTTATTTGATCTCCCATTGGATGCTACCTGTATCTTCTGTGACAACTAGAGTTGTGTGAAGTTGTATGAGAACCCAGTGTTCCAAGACAGGTTGAAGCACATTGAGATCAAATATCACTATATCATGGATATGGTGCAGAGAGGAGTAGTGAAGCTCCTGTATGTTGCAATGGATGAGCAGATTGCAGATGTGTTGACTAAACCACTAGCCAAAGTGAAGTTTGAGTACTTTAGAGAGAGGCTTGGTGTTCTTCAGTGATCCAGATTTTATGAGCAGAACGAAATGAATACAGATTATTATCATATGCTTAACAAAAAATAATAGAGTTACAGTAAAACTGGTTTTCTATTCAATAAGGAAATAAGCTAAAACTGTAAAATGCAGCGGAAAACAAGCTTGCTGGAATGGTGGCGGCTTATCTCTGGGAAGAGATGTGACGGCTGCGCTCATTAGGAACAAGATGGTTACAATGAGGCTCTGAAGGCCTTTTACAATAAACAGGAATGTCAAAAACCCTAGACATCCAAAACCCTAACCCTAGGAGACGAAGCGCCAAAAGTCATGTGGGCCCCATTTGGGTAAGTTAGTACATCAACTTCTCGAGGTCGTAACTCTTGCATACGATCTCCGTTTGGGGGGTACAATAGCTCATTGGAAAGATCTATTCAATGACTACAAAAAGGGTCAACAAATCATGAGTCCGGCACATGAAATGGGTAGGCGCTTAGTACCCATATTTGCTCGAGAATTCGACGCCGAAAAAACATCGTTTAGGGCCTCAAAATGGCTCCAGAAGTTCAGGACCCGAAAAAATGCTAAAAATAGTATATTATCGAAATTGCCAAAAAACTGTTTTGAGCTAGTTGGAAAGGTGGGTGGCCACCGATATCCACCTGGATCAATCCTACCTCCTTAGGAAGCAATGGTCTCCATTGCATTGAGTTCCCCCATTAGATGAGGAAATTTCTGCTAAATTTGGCCCTGGGTGAGCCACTTGCCCTGGTGCAAGAGCTGCCCTACTTTGACAACTCGATAAAGTTGGATCCTTTGATGTCAAGTGCCCTTGATCTGTGTGTCTACAATAAGATCACTAGATTCCTGTTGCAGGCAGTCAGGGTTGAGCTCTATTGGTGTCAACTGCTCTGTTATCTCTGAGGTGTCTAATAATGGTGGGAAATATGGCCGAAGGAGAGCCACATTGAAGACTGGATGTAGACCAAGGAAGGGGGGAATGTTGAGCTCAAAAGTATTGTCACCCACTACCGTGGTGATGGTGTACGTCCCATAACGGAGTGAGCAAAGCTTCCGATGAGGCCTTGTAAGGTGTTCTTTCTGCAAATGCAACCAAAATTTGTCGCCCACCTGAAACTTATGTGGCATCTGATGTTGATCATGGCATTACTTGTACTTGGAATTAGACTTCTGTAGAATATCCTGAACCTGTTGGCGGATATAGTGGATCCGTTCAATGAACTAGGTGGCTTTGTCAGCTTCTGGGGACAAGTCGGCCGAGGTGGTCGCCAGGTGAAGTGCAACATCCATGGGGCCCAATGGTTGGAATCCCAACCCCACTTGAAAGGGGATGTGGCAGTTGAACTGTGCAGGGCTCGGTTGTAGCTATGCTGGACATAGGGAAGACTCTCATCCCATGTGCGAGGGTGTGTTGAATTGTACATGCACAGGATATGTACGACCATCCGGTTGACAACCTCGGTTTGTCCGTCTATCTAGGGGTAGAAGGAAGTGGATTTGGTGAGCTTGGTATCTAGCAGTGACCAGAATGAGCTAAGGAACCAACTGTCACAGTCTGAGATAATGGTCTGAGGGATCCCAAAATGTACCCAGACTCATTCAAAGAAGAACTTGGCAGTGGATTCTGTTGTGATGTTCTTCTTGCAGGCGGCTAGAATCGCCATCTTGGAAAAGCGATCAACAACCAAAAAAACACAGTCGATCCCCCTCTTGGTGGAAGGGAGGCCCGACATGTAGTCCATTGAGATGGATTCCCACGATCTGTCAGGAGTAGGAAGAGGGGTGTACAGGCCCTGTTTCTTAGTGTTCGGTTTGGAAATAATGCAAGTAGTGCAGGACCTGATATACTTGCTGACATCCTGTCAAAGTTTCGGCCAGTCGAAATGTTTCTGCAGCACTGCCACTATCTTTTCGATGCCAAAGTGTCCTGCCACCCAACTGTAGTGAGATTCCCAAATCAGCTTCGCGCGCTCGCTTGATGGAATGCAGAGATGGCCCAGACGGCACAACAACCCATCTTGAAGATGGAAATTAGCGACCACTAAGTTGGTGCCCAACATTTGCTAGGTGGTGGAGAAATCAGGGTCTGTCTTGTAGAGGTGGGGCCATCTAGAAGTCTCGTGGCCACAAGAGTCTAGCATTGTTTTGAGTGCCATGACTGGAGTTCGACTGAGGCAGTCAGCAACTCAGTTGGTACTCCCTGTTTTATATTTGATGTTGAGGTGGAACTGTTGTAAGTATGTTGACCACTTCTGATGGCGGTCATTCTGCAACTTTCTTTGGGTCTGCATGAACTGTAGTGGCTTGTGATCAGTGTGGAGTACATTTTTTTGTCATAAGTAGGGTACTTACAGACAGCATCTGATAGTGTCTCACTATGATATGCCACAGGGTGGCCATGTTGAGTGAGAACGGCACCCACAACATAATCTAAAGCATCTGTCTCGATCTCAAAGGGATGTTGCAGGTTCGGTAATGAGAGTATCGGCGATGAGCAAAAATGCTTCTTCAAGTCAATGAAGGCTTGTTGTTGGGGCAGGCCCCACACAAATTTTTCCTTACAACCACCCCTGGTTACTTGGCTGAGGGCCCATGCGATATGAGAGAATCCTAGCACAAACCGGAGATAGAAATTGGTGAGTCCCAAGAAGCTTCGAAGTTCAGTGAGTGTGGTTGGGGATGGCCAGTCACAGATGACCTGGATCTTGGCTAGATCCACATGTACACCATGTCGATCAACGATGTAGCCTAAGTAATGGACCCTGTCCATGCCGAAGGAGAATTTTTCCAAGTTTGCATATAGTTTGTGTTGCCGCAGGTGTGAAGAACCTGTTGAATATGCTGCAAGTGTTCCGCCCAAGTCTTGCTGTAGATGAGGATGTCATCCAGATACACCACTACAAAAGTATTGGTGAAAGGTCGTAGGATATTGTCCATCATCCTCATAAAAGTTGCTGGAGCATTTTTCAAACCAAAGGGCATGACCAGCCATTCAAAAAGACCTTCTTTTGACTTGAAGGCAGTCTTCCATACATCTGTCTGTTCTATTGGGACCTGATGGTATCCAAACTTCAGATCAATCTTACTGAAGTATTTGGCCCCCGTGAGTTGATCAAGGAGGTCATCGATTCAGGGAATTAGGTACCGGTTGCGGACTGTGATTTTATTCATGGCCCGATAATCAATGCAGAGTCGCCAGGTCCCATTTTTCTTCTACACCAACACGATTGGGCTCCCACGAGGTGATGAGATGGGACGGATGTGCCACTTGTGGAGCAATTCTTGGATCTGCCTCTTGATCTCCTCATTTTCCAACAAAAAGTGGCGATAAACGGGCCCATTGGGTAGTGGTGCGCTTGGGGTTAGATCGATGGGATGCTTGACCTGGCAGTGCAGAGGTACCCCGGTAGGAGAGGAGAAGATATCTGAGTATTCTTCCACCACCTTATCCACTTGCTTCTGTTGTGTGGAGAGATCGGTTGCGGAGGCCCTGGAGGTGGCTACGATCTTTCTCTCACTGTGAGAGTGAATCACAAAGAAGACAAATTTCCCAGTCTGAGAGATGACCTTCCTGCATTGCTTGGCAGAGATCAAGGAAATAGCAATAGGAGGGGCTACCTCAGGTATCCTGTACAATTTCCTGTTCAAAGAAATAGTAACACTACGAGGCCTAGACTCATATACAGCATGACGTTTCCATAAATAAGGTTGTCCCAAAAGAAAATCTGAAACTTCGAGAGGAGCAACATTACACAATACCTCATCCTTGAAGGGCTTGATGTCGTATGATAGTCGACACTGTTGGATTACGCGGAGATCGCTTCCTTTGTGGAGCCATCCAATGATGTAGGGTTGTGGGTGCGGCGTTGTCGGAAGGGCCAGGTGCTTGATGACCTCTGCTGAGATGAGGTTCTTCTGGCTACCACTATCAACGATGAAGTGCAGCAGGGTGCCTTTTACCTACATTTGTGAATGGAAGAGGTGTTCTCCTTCTTCTGGCTCATCCGGTTCATCAAGCTGGAGCTTGGTGGTAGCAATGGTGGCACTGGGTTCCACGTCAATGATCCATCTTCCCCTTTCTGGTTCGGACTTAGAGTCAAAATCCGCATTTGATTCAGATGCTTTCACTTCGGCCACCAGCGACTACATTGAGCGACAGTCAATAGTGTTATGCCAAGGGCTCTTATGGAAGTCGCACCACTTCCTGGTATCTTTCTTTGTCTTTTCGGTGTCCCTCTTTGCTTGTGGCTTGGATTGGTTGTCCTGATACTGTCCATCTTTTCTATGTCCTTTATTTTGTGGGTTAGGGCTGCCCTTTCCTGTCTTTTGCTGTGAGGGGTTCTCAGGCCCAAATTGCCGCGTCTTTTGTTTGAGCTTCTGCTCGATTTTGATGGCATATCGGTAGGCCGTGCCTAAGGAAGAGATGTCCAGAAATTCCATTTCGGTATGGATGTATCTATTCATACCACCACGATACTTGAGCACCAGATGTCGCTCTGAATCTTTGATACCCAGCTTAGTGTGCAAGGTGTGGAAGATATTTGTGAACTCTGGCAGTGCTTGGTCTCTTTCTTGTCGCAGTGTGGTCCATTTGGTATACAAGTCGTCATAAATTCCAACAACATAGTATTGTTCCTTAATAGCATCCTTGAAGGATTCCCAGGTGGCCATGACTGAAAATAATGAGGGTTCCTCTGTGTCCTTTTGTTTGCAGAAAGTTTCCCACCAATATTTGACATGGAGAATGGCTTTGAGGAGCGCAGAAGTAATCCTTTCTCTATTCGAGAAGTTATGGACAGAAAAATACCCTTATAGTAGATTCAACCACTTATCTACAACATCTGCGTCTATTTGACCTTCAAATATAGGAATATCGAAGTTTATTTGTACCTTGAAGGGGCCGACGCCTCTGCTCGAGGAAGATGCGTCGCTTGTTGGTAGTCGCCGAAGCATTTGCGTGAAACTATCCATCATCTCATTCCTCTGTTGTGTGAGGGCTTCCTCAAGAAACATTTTGAAAGGATCTCTTGTCCCGTCATATTTCTTTTCTCCTACCATGAGAGGTCGCTTGGGTGTGCGAAATCTTTTTTCCTCAAGATTAACAAGCTCGAGACCCAATTATTTGTACCCTGACCTCGTTGGGGACATGCATTAAGACAACAAGGAGTAGATCGCTCTGATACCACTGATCTAGATTTTATGAGCAGAACAAAATGAATACAGATTATTATCAGATGCTTAACACAAAATAATAGAGTTACAATAAAACTGGTTTTATATTCAATAAGGAAATAAGCTAAAACTGTAAAATGCAGCAGAAAACAAGCTTGCTGGAATGGTGGCAGCTTATCTCTGGGAAGAGATGTGACGGCTACGGTCATTCGGAACAAGATGGTTACAATGAGGCTCTGAAGTCCTTTTACAATAAATAGGAATGTAAAAAAACTTAGACATCCAAAAACTTAACCCTAGGAGACGAAGCGCCAAAAGTCATGTGGGCCCCGTTTGGGTAAGTTAGTACATCAACTTCCCGGGGTCATAACTGTTGCATACGATCTCTGTTTGGGGCATACAATAGGAAGTTGGAAAGATCTATTCAATGAATACAAAAAGGTTCAACAAATCCTGAGTCCAACATGTGAAAAGGGTAGGCGCGCATTAGCCATATTTTCCCGAGAATTCAACGCCGAAAAAACGTCATTTAGGGCCTCAAAATGGCTCCGGAAGTTCAGGACCCGAAAAACTGCTAAAAATAGTATATTACCGAAATTGCCAAAAAACTGTTTTGAGCCAGTTGGAAAGGTGGGTGGCCACCGATATCCACCTGGATCATTCAGATAGAAGATACTTTGAGGAAGAAGTGATGGGACACATTTGCAGGAGCCATTCCAAGCATGGTGATAGGAGGGTCCTTCTCATGGCTGTGGATGTAAGCGTTGTGTGATGAGCATCAGGACGATGCTCTGGATGATGTTCTGCATGATATTGATCAGGATGATCATATATGATGATATGCATCATGTGGATGCTTTACATGATCAATTGGATCATATGTGATGATATGCATCAGGATGTTGCTATGATGATGATCATGATGATCATATGTGATGAGTATCAGGACGATGCTCTAGATGATATGCATCAGGATGATGCTATGATGATGATCAGGATGATCATATGTGATGAGTATCAGGATGATGCTCCAGATGATATGTATCAAGACGATGCTATGATGATGATCAGGATGATCATATGTGATGAGTATCAGGACGATGCTCCAGATGACATGCATCAGGACAATGATGTGATGATGATCAGGATGATCATGAGATGATGATGTGCATCAGGGTGATGTACCATATGATGATGATCAATATGATCATGAGTATCAGGTTGATACTCCGTGGCCGTGGACAGGTTGTGCATGTAGCATAGAAAAGATCCTGGGAGATCCTATAGTCTGAGCTAGGATGCTCTTCCAAAGTTTTTCTACTAGAGGCATGTAATCATCCCTGGAGATTCGATAGGTTGAGCTATGTGCTCGTAAAAGATCCTGGGATGCTCTTTAGAGTTCTTGTAGGTTGCAAAACACTCTTTTAAGGTTTTTCCTAACCACATAGAAAAGATCCTGGGAGATCCTATAGTCTGAGCTAGGATACTCTTTTGAGGTTTTGTGGTGGGCGTCACATGTAGTCAGCCCTGGAGATCCTATAGTTTGAGCTAGGATACTCTTTAGAGTTCTTGCAGGTTGCAAGACACTCTTTTACGGTTTTGTGACAGTCAACATGTAAAAGATCCTAGGAGATCCTATAGTCTGAGCTAGGATGCTCTTTCGAGGTTTTGTTGATGCACGTAATAAGTCCTGAGGATTCCACAGTATGGCCAGAGATGATGAAGACCTGCAGGAGGCTAGGCCTACAACCGGCATGAAAAAGGGTTGGCTCTGTAGAACTTCCTATGATGAGAAGAATTATGAGATAGCCTAGTGATCGAGATGTCGAGTACAACAGTAGTGATGATGATGATGCTCCATGATCCAGTGATGATGATCCAACTCCAGAATTGAAGACTTGTGCCGATATGTAGTGATGACCTGTGTCGAAAGAATACCTTCCTAGTTAAGAGGGAGTGTTGATGTATTTGTAATTTCGGAAGATATTCACTTGTATATTACATTTGTATTTTATTGTATATCCAACAGAGATGTATTATTCCTCTGATTGGAAGTGTCATCATTTGTATTTTCAAGTGTCACAAGTTACATTGTAAGTGTCGTCATTTGTATTGATGGGTTATTAGAACACCAGTGTGGGGTCAGCCCTATTTAGGTCATGTGGTTGGGTTATTAGACTTCCTTAGGAAGTCCGCCCTGTTAGTTTATTGGCAGGTCACGTCAATGTATAAATAGAGGGTGTGCCTCTCTCATTCTATTTATTCACTTACTTCTCCAACTCGCATAGTTGAGAGAGAGAGAGTTGTCAACAAGTGGAGGAGGAGGATTATCTTCTAGAGACATCTCTTTGGGTTTGATCATTGTGATCTTGTATTGTGGCTTATTCTATCTCTGAGGAAGTTGCAGGGTTTTTCACCTTCTTGGTTTTCCTTGAGGAAACTCTATGTCTATTATCTCTTGTGTTTATGATTGATATGCTGTACATGTTATTCTCTTAGTGATCCTATATAATATTGAATAAAATTATTGAAAAATTAACAGGGAGTGTTAAATATACAACATCATGAGACATTCTCCAAACCAATCTTGTGTAGCCAAGATTGATCCTCTTGTATAGAGGTGAGAACTTTGATTTCCTTCCATGTAAAGGTTATTCCTCCCGTATAGAGGTAATTGATCAAAGTAATGATGTTGTAAAGTCTTGTTGGACAAGACTCCAAACTTGTGTGTATCAAGTCATGATTATCATGTGAACCTTCCATATAAAGGTATCCATGAGATGGACCTCCCGTATAGAGGTGAACCTTCCGTATAAAGGTATCCATGAGATAGACCTCCCATATAAAGGTCATGCTTTACTTGTTAAAATCATTTAATGTTGTGTGATATATTATTAACCATGATCACCAGATTGCTATTAAGTCTCCTTTAGAGATTGATCACCTCTAAAGTGAATTAATTTAACATATGATCATTTGGTCTAGAATAATATAATATGATCACAAAATCCAATAATTCTTCTTAGTATAATGTAATGTGATGGATAATTAAAGTTAGCACATATTGACCATGCAGTAAGAGAAAATAAATAAAATATAAAGCATAGAGATCAAGAGAATTCAAAATTTCCCATGTAGACACTTCAGCTAATTAAAGATAACTCAAATTATTAAAGCTTCAGTTAAGTATCAATGCTTCAGTTAAATCATTAGTTAAAGATATGTCTCTGTTAACTAAAGAACTCACAGTGGTCACTTCAAGTAAATCAATCATCATGATTTCAATTAACTAAGTGTTAAATAAAATGGACTAGTTAACTAAAGTATTTTCACTTTAGTTAAACTAAAAGACGACACTTCAATTAAAGAGAGTTAACTAAGTGACAACAAAGAAGATCTAGTTAACTAAGTGTTATTGCATTATGACACTTATGTTAAACTAAAAGATGACACGTGAGTTTTGACACTTGCATGTCAACACTTAAGTTAGCCACCTAACTAAGTGGGCAAGCTTTCAGTTAAGAGGCGATTTCATCCTAAGTGACAGCTCAATGAGATGAAGCACTGCATGAGAAGTGGGGTGCACCACTCCATGCAAGATTAATACATCCAATTTGAGGGCGAGTTCATCCTGAAATTAGAAGTTAAAAATATAAGAGAAGAATGTATAAATATGTTATACATGATTGTGGAATCCAGTGTGAAGCAATTTCTCTTCTCCATCTAAGGCAAGGCACTTCTCTTTGTACAGGGTATTGTTCATGCTTGTTATTGTTGTGTTGGGCACACATCCAAATGATCTCTCTTTTCTATTGCTTCTGTATCTTCAACAAGAATTTTGGTGATCTCTTATCTTCCAAAAGCAATCTACGAAGTTGTAAAAGAAAACATTCTTTGCTATCCATTATATTATACTGAGAAGAATTGATGGGGTTTTTGTTCTCATAATTTTGAGGATTTTTCCCAGGGTATATCTTGTGTTATGGTTGTATGAATTTCATGGATTGAATTGTCTCATTGCTTCAAGTCTCTGCATCTAAAAAAATTAAAGATCAAAGCTCAACCAAATTTCAACATAAACCACCAATGGTAAACCCATTAATGACCAAATACATAATAATCTAATTACTATGTTACCAATTTAATATTAAACCAACACATACTTGATGCAAAAAACCTTCTAATGGCAGCATCCATATCTTATTCAAAGGCCTAATATATCCTCTAAAGAGATTTTGTAGTGGTTTGAGGAGTAGTTCATGGCTCATGAGGCTTAAAATCTTTATTTGAGTCCTAAGAACCCTTATTTTCTCCCATGACCATGGTTAAGGTCTCCAAACCTATCCATTTTGTCTAAGACTTTCTAAAGGTTCATCATTTAGAGGCTAATGCTTAGAATCCCTAGAAGATTAATTTTGATGATATGACCCTTGTTGTCCTTCATCGACCATGGTCCCAATAATCTTGCTAAGTACATAAAATATTTTAATGATGCACATATTCCCACCAAGAGACCATTGATCTAGTAGGTTTGTATGGTGCTTTGAGGCCTATTTTAGGGACCATGACCCTAGAAGCTTCATTTTGGGACAAAGTCCCAAAAGCCATCTTTTGTGTACAAAACGTCCTAATGGCACCCATATACAACTCAAAAACATACATAATTTATAGAGGGGTTTTGTGATGGTTTTCTAAATATTTCATGTCCCATAAGACCTATAAGATTAGTTTAATGATGAAGGACCTTTTTTCCTCCCACATTCATGGTAAAGGCCTAGGGATCCATCCCTACTACACAAAAAATACTAATGAAACCACTATATCACTCTTATGCAAAAGATCCATTTTATAGGGTCCATGTTGTAGTTCAAGGTTATCTTTCACTAGGATTGAATTGCATGATTTCTCCCCCAACCATGGTTAAGGCCTTGAGACACATCTCTAATGCATAAACATTGTAATGGTACCCATATATTTCTCGAAGTAAAGTGCTACCCTATAGAGTAAATTTTATGTTGTTTATGACATTATTTATGGCCCTTCATTCTTAAGGCCTTCATCAAGGACCCAAGGACCTTTTTTCCTCCTTTGATCATGAACAAAGCTTTATGACACACATCCCTAGTGCATGTTTTGTGGTTTGAGGCCTTATTCACGGTTCTTAGTCCATAGATGCTTCATATAGGGACTAAGGGCCTTATTTTCCTCCCATTCCCATTATTAAGGCCTTGAAAGCTATCACTACTATCCAAGGTATTATAGGAGCAACCATACCCCATTTGGATGCCAAACATCCCTTTTAGAGGGCCCATGTGATGGTTTGAATCCTTGTTCATGGCCCATGAGCCTTAAATGATTCATTTGGAACATAATTCTTGTTTTCATCCCTTTACAATCTTCAAGCCCATGAAACCTATCCCTCATGTAAAAAACCTCCTAAGAGAACCTAAATTACCATTGAACACCAAATATCCTCATTAGAGGAACTATGTGGTGCTTTGAGGTATCGAGCTTGGACTTAACATCCATTTTCTATCATTTTTCAAAATAAATAATTATTTGTGTATAAACATAATCTAATAATAAAACATGTAAATCTGTTGAAGACCTTTCCAACAAGCTAAAGAACTCCAAAAACTAATGTCGGGGTAAGAAGTTTTGGTCAAATTACCAATATATATATATATATATATATATATATATATATATATATATATATATATATATATATATTAAAAATAACATGTTCACATTTTGGAAAGCACACAGGTTATTAGCACATGCATGCTCCTAAAGTGTGTTGGCATTCTTGTGCATGCCCATTTGGAAATATTTGTGGTAGTTTACGTGATGGTTTCGGAAGGCACTAAATTGGTAGAAAAAGGAATGTGTGCATGCTTATATGTGAACGTGTTCTTGTGCACCCTATTTTTCGCTTTTTCATCCATCGTTATATTGTGAGCACCTCACTTATTTTGGGGGGGGGCATGTTAGAGTCCTACCCACTAAGTGTTTTTGACCCAAAATCCGACGGTGAAAAAGTCGAATTTGCTACAACCTATGGTTGACTATTCGACAATTCCAGTATTTTTTTATCGTCGGTGGGATATCAGCTAAAATACGACATAGTTCAAGACGTCGTATATTCGACTAGAAAACACATCGGTTAACCGACTTCCTCCAGCTTCACAAGTAGTTGGATTACCATCCTTTCACCATCGATTATGCGTCGGTTAAGCGACGTGTTTGCCATAAAAATGTCGGATTATGTCGTCGGTTAAGCGACGTGTATGCCATACAAAAAAAATGGAATCCGACATTCCGAGCCGTCGATCGTATTGCAAAACCGTCGGATATTACCATAGGGTCATCGAATTGGGTTGTCGGTTAAGCGGCGTGTATTCCATACAAAAAAAAGGAATCCGACGTTCTGAGCTGTCGGTAGTATTGCAAAACCGTCGGATATTACAATACTTTCGTCGGATTAGGTCGTCGATTAAGCGACTACCCATTACATTTAAAAAAAAAATAGCATTTTTCAAATAAAATTCTTCATACTGCAGGAAATCAATATATTCTATCTCTATTGTGGAAATATGTATAATAATTACATATATATATATAACTGAGAACCCCATTATGCTCTTCCCATTGTATTAGCAGTGGAGTAGCCTAAGGGAATAGAGCCACTATAATAAATCCATTGTATTAGAGTCATTGTATTAAGCGGCGGAGTCAATCATTATTCAAGTGGACCTACAGGCTAGTGGGTGCCTATTAAGGTGGCACAAAATCCTGTACTCTAAGTCTCAAGTGCTAGTGTCTATGGAACTTACTTTATGGACTACATGCTTTCCACGTAGTAGAATAAAAGGATTGGGAAGTTATGTAACATTGTGGCATATTCGTCAGAAAGATATGGTAGTGTGCTTCCATTGTGTCAAGGTACTCTTACCTAACTTCTCTAATTTGGTATACTGAGGAGTTTGTATATTCATGTATGAGATCATATTCTTTGAATAAGGCTCATTAGATAGTTAATGGGTAGTTACTTAATGTAAAAGACTCATTTTTATTAAATAAGAACCAATAGGTGGTTGGTAGTCATTAATTTTGAGATTGCATGTAGTTAGGGTTTTGGTAGTTATTAAGAAACTATTTATAGCGCTAGAAGGATGTATATTGTTTTGTCAAAGATTGGTATTGTATTGAATCTTTTCTCAAAGGAGCTCATCCTCTCCAAGAGGCCCATGAACATTACTCTCTCTTTTTGAATTTATTAATACAAGTGTTATATTTTGCAAGTTTAATCTCTTTCTTGCATTTTCTTTTGTTCACTTATATTTATTTGAGGTTAAGATGGATATTGATTCCAAGGAAATTAAAGAGAAGGTTAAGGATATTGATTCCAGTGCATCATTTACTCAACCTTTGAAGTTATGGAAACTCGAAATTGGTTATGAGGAGCAACAAAAAATTACAACAAGCTCCAAGAAATTGTCAAAATTTAAACAACACGTGTGTGGGTTGTAGAAAGCCAGCATCGTAGCCATTCATTGAGCTCCTCTCTATTTCGAGAATAATTTCATATTCTCTACTAAACAGGGCCAACCACGTGAAGGTGGAAGCTCTTATGGCCCCTACCCCCCTCACATCACTCTCAATTCCCCATACCCAATGCATGCACTCGAAAAAAACAAATATGTGCAAATTCATCCATATTTTATCATGAACTTTCATCCTTCATTCAATAAATGCTAACATTCACTAAACCATTGTTTCTGTCGATACACACATTCATTCAATAAAAGATAACATTCAATAAACCATTCATTAATCATTCAGTCAACACATTCATTCAATAAAATCTAAAATTCAATAAAGGTAACAGTTTACTACACTGAATCATTAAAACATTAGAAAATTCATTAAACCATTCAATGAATTTCCACCATCCAATGAGTTTCCACGGTCTTCAGTTTCGGCCTGGCAACGGTTGACAATTCATGGTATTATGTTTCCCTTCGACTGCAAATGACAAACTCATAGTTCAATATTAAGGTTTGTCTGATAAAGCTGACGGTCAAAGAAATCTTGATAGTGAACTATGAGTTTGCCATATTGCAACTTAAGGGAAACGTAAATATAGAATGAATCGTCATCGTTGTCAGAATATTCATTGAGCTCCTCTCTGTTTCGAGAATAATTTCATATTCTCTACTGAACAGGGCCAACCACGTGAAGGTGGAAGCTCTTATGCCCCCCCCCCTCACATCACTCTCAATTCCCCATACCCAATGCATGTACTTGAAAAAATAAATATGTGCAAATTCATTCATATTTCATCATGAACTTTCATCCATTATTCATTCAATAAATGCTAACATTCACTAAACCATCGTTTCAGTCGATCAACACATTCATTTAATAAAAGATAACATTAAATACACCATTCATTAATCATTCAGTCAACACATTCATTCAATAAAAGTTGAAATTCAATGAAGGTAACAGTTTACTACACTGAATCATTAAAACATTAGAACATTCATGAAACCATTCATTCATTCATTAGACCAAAAATAGTGGACGATATATTGTTATCAAAAATATTTAGACGTTGTTTTTCCCGTCCTTCTTTTTATAAGTTTTTCTTCTCTTCAGTGGTATATAATCTATGAGAGGACCATCTACATCATCTGGACTTTTTCTTCCAGTTCTTGGTTCTTTAGCAAGCACTTTTGGTGATGTTTGCAATATCCTAGCTGATTGTTGTTCTAGACCTGGATTTTGCGGCAAGGGGTTCGGATTTGCTGCAACGATGTGAAAATGTTACATCGTTATATTTTGCTATTGTAATGACAAGTTTTTCATTTAAAAAAATTCATTATGAAGGTGTTTTTTTACCAGGTGTGACCAAATCATGTTGTTGATGTTCTTGTCCAATCTCAACCTGTACAGTTTCACCCTCTACATGCTTTGTAGTTGAAATACGGTGAACTACACTTAATGGTCACCATTTGCAATGTTGTACATAAAATTGTAGCATATGAATAAATTCATTACCAGGATTTGAAGCTTGATCATCGATTTGTTGTTGTCCCTCCTCGACACTAATGGGATCATTACTTTCCTGTTAAAACAGAGTCAATATTTTACATCAAATATTTGGAACGAAAATATTCCACAAGCAACAAATCTTCATTAAACTATATAGATTCTATATACCTTTGCACTAGATGGATTGGTACCACAAGACTATGTCTGCCTAGATAAGCTTGTTCTACGTTCAACAATAGCTCCAAAGCCTTCCTGGAAGCCAAGATTCATGTCTTCCTCTGTGGGTACTTCATTGAATCGATCGGCCTGCATATTTGCTTATCGTCGTTAATTAACATTTTACGGTGCAATAAAACAAAAAATAATTTTCAATTTATTATTTGTATTCATTGTTGGTTTCTCGAAACTTACAAACCGTGCCGCCAAATTCGAATAACCACTAGGGACAAGCTTGTGCTGACCTACTTTTTCTAGTCTTTCCTTTGTGGCCTTTGATGTGTCTGGTAGCCTATTCAAGTGTTGAAATACGTTAGATGTTCCAAGTTCGATATAGAAATCAAGGATAATAAGGTTTAGAATTACATTGCGAAAAGTATTGAATACCTTCCTATGCCTGGTGTTAGCTTGCCTTCTCTTCTCAGAGCCTTCTCCTTTCCATCTTCCACTAGAGCTCTCCATTCCATTGCTGGAATCATTGGTGGGCGCTCATACCTATGGTTTCTTTCGAGGTGTGTCCGATATTGGTCTCGGACAACCTTCACATGTTGACAAGCCTTTTTCAAGACATTGGCATGACTGAAGGTTTTCTCCCCGAATAGGCCACCCAACCGATTAGTGAGTTCATATTTTAAATGTTTTGGTTGTCTATCCCACCTTGATCAGATGGTGGGAACGAAGATCTCCAAGCAAAAGTCATTCATATGTTTATAGAAAACATTGTTTCCTGCACAACGATCATGCCATGAACATAATCAGTTGATAAAAAATGTTTTATCGGTATATTACAATGAAATTATAAACACTAATTAACCTGATCAACTATGATTAATTACCTGGGATCGTCGGTATCTTTATTGGGACGAGATCTTCATCCACCAAAAATGTTGTCTCCAGTGTTCCCGTGCTTTTGACACGGGAAGATCCTGGAAATGTAGCTTGTTCGACATCAAAAATGATAGGGGACTCGGTGTTGACCCCTTCTTGTGGAGGATCCGTTGTGTGTTGGTCAGTAGTGGCTGTTGCGCTCACAGTGGGGGTCCGTGGTGTTTTGGAACGTGTTGCCGACTGTTCGGTCGACAACAATAGCGAAGGATTCGAACTACGTGGAGTCGTTTGGTCGTGATGCAAAGTCTCTCCACGAGCCTCGCTGGGGCCAACACCACCTTCACCAATATTGTGTGGTCCCTTATAATTCTGTAAATACACACCACGTCTTATATGTTCAATACTATCATATAAAAGAGAACATTATAAAGATTTAAACAAATTATTCTATGATTCAAGATTCCTCAACTTACTCGCAAGTTATTAGATTTATGTTCCAACAATGCAATCCTTTCTTTAATTGCGCTTGTCTGGGGAACCTGGATTACTAGAGAAAGGATTTACGCAGTATATCTATTCAACAATTTCTCTGCCATCTTTAGCGGGTGTGCGGCTTCACCAATTTTTTTGCAATCATGAGGCACCTCTGACACTTCAGGGTCTAACGGAAAATCTTGCGATGCTGATTCATATTGCGATTCACTAGTGGGCTGCAACAAACATATATAAAGCACTACTGAGTTCTCTACTAATAGATTCCAAAGTTTATATTAACGTATATATCACATCTATCATGATAGATTCGTAAAATTACAACATGGTTTACATTATCATAACGAAACCAATATATCACACGAAAAATACATAACAAAATTAACATTATGCTACGTATTATATTGGTACAATTGAAATGAATTATACCTGCAACCTCAAGGATCGCGATCCACTCATTGGATCAATGGTCATAGGCGACTTGCCCCGATCTGCTAATATCTGGGAGTTGCCCCTAACAACACCCTAATAAAAAAAAACATAGTGAAAGTCACCTAAACGATTCCAAAACTATTCATGAGAAAACACATCAAAAAAATTATTATTCATATTATATTTTTAATATTACAAAGATGTATACCCGTTGTGCGGACCCTAGTGTGGTTGACCTTATGGAACCGGCCTACATAAAAAACATAGACTAGAAAATTACGTAAACGAAACCAAAATATTCATTGAAAAATTAATATAATGCTAAAACATTTTGACATATTTTAATTCTACAACTCAAATCAGGTCTACCTGTTGCCCCGAGGGTGTTGTCGTCTGATCAACATTCGACGGGTGTATTTCCCGATCAACGTTCTGCATCAAATATAAATTTAATTATATAAAACAAACCAAGTTATTAATAATGGAAAAACAAAGCAAATAAAAACTCTTTTCTCTTATTATATTTGTACTATTAGAAAGATGTATACTTGCTCCGTCGAGGAAGAAGTTCTCCTCCGACCATTTGTTGGCAAGGATTTATCCCGATCACTGGCCTGCGAAGTAAATATGGGAAATTTAAATGAAATAAACTAACAAAAAATCCTTATGATGTTTAATTTATTACTAAAAGGTTGGGTAAAATGTTATATAGTAACCTTGTTTGTATCTACTCGGTTGACAGGGTAATTAATAAGCAACTCGTTCCCTGCAGATATTGTTTTAATAGCAACTACAAAAACATGGTTTCCTTCACGCCCCTCAAATTCGCAGTTTGGTTTCTTAATTGTAGACCCTGGTTGTGTACTGTTTATAAACCCCGCAATATTCCCTGTGGCCTTTGGCCTTCTGTCCATGTACAACGTTCCTCCTTTATTTTGATTTTTTTCTTTCAATTGTAAATAGTTTGTTGACAATCCATAGCTACACATACTTTTTGTATATCGGACAAGGTGCATCCAATCATTGTAGTTGTATATGGGTCCAACATACTCCATCAATTCTGTACATGTCCTGTAACCGACCAAGATGCAATCCATGGAAAACAACCCGAAACCATGTATCGACGATGGTGCAATTCGATATCTCCTCTCGTTCACACAAAAATCAGTGTTCGATGGAGGAAGATCCTTCGGTACCCATTGTTTCACTAAATGTATGTACCTAAAGGGCACCTCTTCATCGTCTTTTGTCTCATCACCATAGGAACATGCCCCCCCTTGACCGTGAAAAAATTCATTGTGTCTATGGAATCTTCTTTTGGTTTTTTGACATCTAGTTGATACATTTCTTCTAGACCTACTGGATGTCTCACTTTCCTCTAGCCTTCCTAAACTCCCCTCGCTTGAGGAAGACGGATTAGACAAATACCTGTTTGGTTCTACCTGCACCATTGGAAAAAGTTTAGATTTGACCGCAAGGCATAGCGCCTCTTAAAAGTTGACATGTATCGCCTTTTATAATTTTACTTGATCCTCATTCCCTTTGTCAACATGTAGGCATTCAAGTGATGATCCGAAGACGACCAATTTATCTTTCTTAAGAGTAGAAAGTCATGCAATATTTATGAGTTGTTTTTTACTATTTGATTTAACGCTACATCACACATGTAACACACATGTAGCACACATGAAACACTACACATACACGTTACATGATCTCCTCTAATGCTAAAAGTCCTGGCTACTTAATGAAAAATATTTACCACATATTTGATTAACTTAGTGTAGATGTTTCCTGTAATATACTTAGAAGAGTTACTTTCAGAAATGACTGTGCCTCTTAGAGGCCAGTCAAATCTAGTAACCAAGTGACCCTATGATAGGGATAGTACAAACCAGAGAGAGAGAGATGGCTGGGCTATGGTACGGTCAATCAAAGAAATTCAGTGATAGTAAAAAGGCTCAGTACAAAGACCAACCAGTAAGGTACAAGTAAAAAAAAAAGAATGGGTATAAAGACTCACAACCCTTGGGACTAAGGGGGTGTACACTACCTCAAACGTGGACAAACTACCATAGTTATAACCACAAGACCAAAAACATAAAAGGCGGTCCAAATCAATATATGCAATATCTCCTTGTAACTACCTCATATATGCAATAGATCCTTGTAACTACCTCTTGAAACTCAAATAGTACCACCAAAAGGTAAGATAGCATGCAATTTTCCAAACTAAGGTTAGGAGGGTGGTATGAAGTGGGTATAAAGACACATAACAATTTGGAGAAAGTGGGTGTACCTCAAATGTGGACAAACTACCATAGTACCCACAAGACCTAAAACATAAAAGGTGGTACAAATCAAATGATATCCCAATATCAGTAAAACACCCAAAACGTAAAAGGAAAGGTACCACAAAATATTATCGACAAAATGAAATGACCATAAGACAATCGACCAAGGTGGGGTACAACCATTCATCTCTCTCTCAAATGTACCATTTTTCCATATAACTTGAAAGAACATCATCACAGTAAACGAAAAAGTCCACACGGGTGATGTGATCATGTGGTCCTCTAGACTACTCCTACAGTCAAGCGTTAGTGGCTCCATGAAGGGGTGTTCAGTCCCTTCAGAAGACCATCTAACTCAACCATCTCGAAGACCTAGGAGAAGAGGACATCACACATCATCAAATAAGTATTGGTAACTACCATGTATGAACTCAAAAACCCTAAAGCAACAGAGCGTGCAGAAGGGGAGCTATGAAAAGACAAGGCTCGCAGGCCAAAAAAACAAGCTCAAAAAACTATACTAGGACCGATGTCACAGTAAGCGAGCTGAAACAAAAGTGGCCAGAATGCCAACAATTAGCACTAAAAAGAAAAAGACCCTCTAAAAATATGAAAATGCAAGCAAACTTCCTAACTAGGAGCTAGAGACCTCGACAAATCATATCCTTCATAAGGTGATGAAATCCAAGTCGATCAATACGAAGCGAGAGACTGAATTTGAAGGATATCCCTCTACCGAAAGGGATCCTGGGTAAAAGAGCCCTAGTAGAAAAGTCACTAAGCTACATCGTTCATGACACGTCAGAAAAGGTTTTTGACACTTCTGCCTTATCAGCCTTGTATCACCAGTATGGTGGCCGAGGAATACAAGGAAGACAATGATCGATGTTGCCTTAGGGCTAAGTGGAGTGCGGCACCGGTTCTCGATCTCGCGGCGGTTTAACCCCTAGAACAACAATAGGCCCCTCCACAAACTGGTGTATGACCGTGTCAACAAATACTAGAGGATTTTGGTTCCCTAGAGGACAACAACTATGTCTCAGATGATAATGACAAGGGGGAATTATTTGGATGCCTATCCCCGGTGTCCTACCTAACTACCAAATTCTTTTGATTTCCTCAAGTGAGGTTATGGTGTGTTTAGTTAGGGGGTGTAAATTTTAGTGGCTGTATTACTCAATCAGGTGATGGAAGTGAAACTCATGGTGTGATGACTGACTCAAACCATGCAAATGCATATGAATAAAATAAGCCTTTCCTTTCAATGAATGATAGCTAAGGTAAGGAGAGAGTTCTTTCAAACTATAACTACTCTTTCAAATTAAATGAATGCAACAAGTGTTCAAGTTCATTCATGGGACCTCAAGGAGAGCTTCAGATATACTCAAGTCATGCAAATGAATTCATCACATAAAACAAAGTGATAATAAATATAAGGAATTGTACATATCCATGTTCATAATTCTCTAGGAACACTTATAACATTCTTCAATCATTCTTCACAAAAACACAGGGATAGTAGAAACAATAAACTGCATATAAATCTTCATGAGCTTAATAAAAAAATAGTAACCACAACTGGGGAAGCTATACCACAACTTGTTTTTTTATGACTATAAATACAAGAGTATCCTAATCATGAGCAATACATCCTTTACTTTTACATCATGGGCAATACTAATCATTTCCCCTTTAACTTGCTTTGAGTACCTTGACATGAATTCCCCCAAGCTACTATATTCTAAGTGTTAAAGCTGCTACAGTACTACCCTAGTCGAAGACTAAAATTGCCACAATCCAAGTCATGATGGTTTGATTGAAGTCTAAAGTATGATGATGCATGCTTACCTTTTATGAATTTACTAACCTTGATCAATGATACAATGAAAGCCAATTTTAAGAAGATGAAGACTTTAAAACAAACCATAATAGCCTGAAATACTTCCAAAACCAGAACAGCAAAAATGGGTAAGCAAAATCGAAGTTCTGGTTTCCATCGAGGTGGCTCACAAATTGATTTAAATTTGACCGCAATGGCACCAACCACAATTTTAGGCATATATAATTATGTTCCTTTTATATATATATGTTTCCAATCCGTCAAATGTTTCGTTACTTTGTACCCTGGGGCCACTTTCTGGAAATTATCATCTTCAAGCAGCCTCGATAGAAAATGGAACTTCGATTTTGCTTATATCATGATGCTAATGGTGTTATAGGATATATCTCACATGGTTCTACTTCATAATGGGATGGGGCCAATTAATCTTACTTTCAAAACTCATATGGTGGCAATGATTGATACATTCTCATTCCTCACATTCTACACTGCCCAAACTTTTCTAATTGTATGAAAATTGAAGCTTTCAATTTTATCCAAACCATGTAAGGAGAACTTGACCTAATTGCAATTTTATAATCTACATGGAAGGATATGTCAATTTATAGACAGGGCAATTTAATTTCTAGACAGGGCAATTTTTAGCCGTAGTATAGTTATCAACCTAATCCTTCGCATATCAGGGCAATCTAATTTATAGAGACATGGCAATTTAAAGAGGATGATGATTTGGTTGACATCCATACCAGATTGATCTTTAATTTGTTGTTGAGTTATTTAACATGCAGACCGTATGACTTGAATCTGGGTGAGACCCAATTCTGCAACAAATTTCAGAAGATAGAAGAGAAAATTGAACTCACCCATATTGTTTTTCCTAGCCCCCAAGTAGGATTTATCTATGAAGAAATGGCTATCCGAGATATATAGAGAAAACCTGATCTTGCACTACTCTATGGAGCCTTGACAGGACCCATGAAAAAAACTCCAAGTCATATATGGATTCACTGCTACTTCACTAATAACACAGGGAACCTTCAAAACTACAATGTGGGTGGCCTTAAGTCTTGCTTTTTGCATTCACGGTTTGGTTGGTTGACTTAACATCCCTCCAATTCACAACAAATTTTTGTGGCATTCATTTAATTTGGTGGAGGCTGAGGCATTCATTTCAAAATCGGAGATGGAGGCTGCTTCCATGCCGAGACTTGAGGAAATTTCAAAGTATGGTGATTTTAGTTTACAAAAATTACTACTTGGGGACTGTTTTGGGACTGAGGTCTTCTCAGGAGAGGCTACAACTTGTTATATGAGTTGAAAATTGGGTTAGGTTAGGGTTTGGAGCATAAATGTATAACTCTTATAGATAAGCAATAGTTTGAAGTGATTCAAATACAAAATTTGAGAATATTTAAAATTAGGACAGACCTAACAGATCACAATCCTTGATTGGAATTTTTTTCATTATAAGCAGCAGTGTACTTTGATCTTTTTGTTAACGCCATCCACATCAATGGAAGCCTTGAAATCATGATTGACCTCATTATAGTTTTGGTCTTATGAAAACTCTTTCCACTGGTATTCAATGAGATATCATTTAACACAGAGATTCAAAAGGATATTTGGCTGTGTTTCTAATAGCTAGAAAAAATCCATCCTTAGCTCTATTAAAGGTTTATTCAATCATTGTGCTTCCATATCTCAGAACAAAAATTGGATTGAAGGTGTAAACAAACTGCACTTCTTGCATTATTTATATATGAGCACACTAATATTAAATGGGAGCATGGTTGGAAATAACATTATTGAGAAGCACATTTTCAAGATTGAAGGAGTCATTAATTGCCTTGTTTTATCATATGGAGGATTCATTGCAATGGTGCTTTTATTAGACATTTATTGACAACTTTGAATATCTCCTTTGAACAATACTTCCAATCGAAAACTCTCTTTAGGATTCTTGCAGAATTGTTGGGTACTTCATCAAAGGCGCTTCAACATGATACTTTCCATATTTCTATAAGTGCAACAACATCAACAATTGTAAACTAGGGCAAAAGTAATCAAGGATGCATTCAATTCACCTCTGGGTTTCATCTTAGTGATGATTGGGACAATTAAGGATTTTGAAGCTATGTCTGAAAATGATGGGAATCTTATTTTTGGTATTATTTTTCTTCCAAATCTGCAAATAGCACTTAGCCCTTTATAAGAACTAGTTTGAATAGCACCAGTGTTTTGGAGCTGTAACTACTAAGAATACACATGGAAGAAGAATCAAACTACTGATAGAAGCCACCAACAAATAAAGCGTCATTTGTTGTATTCCATAAATTGTTGTACTAATCATTGTTCTTATCGCTGCCAATATTGAGATAGAGTTATCCATGTGTAGAACTAGTGTAGGTGTGGAGCAGAAATGTATAACTGAGGATTCAAAGGAACTGCTAAAGAAAGATGATGGCAATGTTTCCAGTAGTTTCACAACTGATTTGGATGCGCATGCAAATGAAATTGATCAGCTTGGTAACTCTGCTTTATCAGGGTCATTAGTAATAGCCCCCGCCCCCCCCATTCACCCATCAAACTAAAAAAAAACAGTAGATGCAATAAGATAAAAATACCCCAATGTAGATTGAATTAGCAATGAAACCCTCTTAGAAGATCGAATTAGCAATGAAACCCTCTTAGAAGATCGAATTAGCAATGAAACCATAGTGATTTACTACCAAATTTATAAATTTGTCAAATCAAAATAATTTAGGGCTTGGTACTCACAGACGTGGGAGGCATTTCCAGCTCTTATAGTTTATTTGCTTGGACGCCAAACCGCCTCTCCCAATGCTTGCTCGTTGGGTCACTCCCACTACTTGGTCATTGGGCCACTCCCTCTCCCCTGCCACAATCACAAACCGCCTCTCCGACCACAAATGAACAGTCCAATCCAAATCGATAGCAGGTCCAAATCGCAGAGGCGCGGGTCCAAATCGCAGAGGCGCATCTCCAAATCGAGGGTCACTCCAAATCGCAAGTCACTCCAAATCGAGGTCAGTCCAGTCGAGGTCACTCCAAATCCAAATCGCAGGTTTGTGAAATGCATATGGCCAATCGATAGCAGGTCCAAATCGCAGAGGCGCAGATCCAAATCACAGAGGCGCAACTCCAAGTTGAGGGGCACTCCAAATCAAGGTCACTCCAAATCCAAATCGCAGGTTTGTGAAATGCATATGGCCGCCGGCTTTTATATTTGTTCAATATATAATATGTTATGTAATGTTTGTGTTTTGGTTTTTTTAATTTGTTTTTAATTAAATATATATATAACATTATATATAACAATTAAAATTTAATTGTTATATATAATGTTATATATATATATTTAATTAATAACAAATTAAAAAACCATTGTTAAATATTTATTTTGTAATTTTTTTATCAATGTTTTAATTCTACTTATTATATATTCATTTTTTAAATTTTAATTGTTTTTTTTTATATATAATGTTTTTTTTTTAATTGTTATATATAAGGGGCTTAAAAAAAACGATACAATATTTTTAATTTCATATATTATTTTGTTCAAAAGTATGATAATATGATCACACATTGGATGGGAGGATACGTCGATGAAGCAATGAGATGCTATGATCATGCTCTCTCATTTGTAATTCCAATAAATCCATGGTGATATGACATAATCTTATTATCCATTCACACCGAGAACAATATCATGCCCACCCATTTCAATGGAAAACATGTTAGTTTTCCGGGAGTAATCACCCATTTGAACATTAATGAGGAGAAATAAATATTAGTCAAATAATTAAGGGAGATATAGGGTTCTTCACATGGTTAGGAAGAAAAACTTCATAATGATGGGAGGGGATTCCTTTTGAGTTATTCCATCAAGTTCATCATCATAAATGTCCTCAAATATGTCCACAAATAATTGATGTTCCTTACATCTATGCTCAAGAGAATATTTTTCATTACAATTGTAGCATAGAACCTTAAGTTGATGTTCCTCCATTTTGTCCTATGCCAACTTATGGACCTTGAAAGGTGGAAGAGGTTGTTGAAGAGCCACCATAGTTGGGGAAAGGAAATGAAATAAAGTTGGGGATTTTGGACTGAGCATAGGATATAGCACAGGAATGACAATAAATATTATTGTCCTCCAACCAAGTAGTAGGGTGGTTCACCTCTAAGTGGGATTTAATTTCCTCTTTGAGACCACTAATAAGGAATTGCTTAAAAAATAATCAATTAATTTTTATGAAAAAACAAATGAACTTTGATGACTCCTATAATGAATTTCATTAGGTAATAAAATATTACATTAAGGGAAAGTTAGTGCTTCATTTGATCGATCGAACCAACCAATCGGATCTGACCCGCCAAACTTGTTTAGAATTACTTCACAAAAATGAGGCGTCATACTATTGGAAGGGCCAGAAAATGAGAAGTGATTCTTGGTTTCCATTTTGCTAACTAATTGGGTGAGAGAATCAACCATTTTTTGTATGTCCTCTATAGTTTACATGTTATGAGTATTTATCATGGGACCATTAGGTCCATCAAACAAGTTAGTGATGATTTATCCCAACACAATCAATGACCTAAGAGGATTTCCTTGTGAGGGTCCATAAGCAATGGTACTAGCGAGCCCACGAAAGAATAAGTTATTTCATAGTGAAACCATGATGATCAAATTAATCCTTGTTGAGTATCATTACATGGTTTTTAATGCTCCATTAATGGTTGGTGTCAGTGATTTTTGAGTCTAGAAACCCTCCCACACCATAAATGCATGCATCTAGTCTAACCATGCCAAATTTCAGTCCAAGCCAACACATATTTAAAAAATTTCAACGTTGGCCCCATGTATCACATTATTTAATTTATAGGTATGGTTTCTGATGCTGCAATGGTGAGTGTCATTCATTCGAGTCTTGAAAACCTCCCACACTGTCAATGCATGCGTCTAATATCAGACTTCTAACTTCAAAAGAATCCGACGAGATCGCTAAATCACCGACGACAAACACTGTTGGTTTTTCTAGGTAATAGCTGTGTCGGATATCGATGATGAAGATGACGATGATGATGAAGACGATCGATGATGACGATGATGATGACGATGATGATGAAGACAATCGATGATGATGATGATGATGACGACGATGATGATGATGATGATGACGATCGATGATGACGATGATGACGATGAAGACGATCGATGATGACGATGATGATGACGATCGATGATGACGATGATGATGAAGATATTGCTGATGATGAGGAGGAAGATGATGATGATGATGATGACAGTGAGGATGATGACGATGATGCTGATGATGATGATGGTGCCGTGACAACGATGATAAACATGATGCTGCTGCTGATGATGATGATGAGAATGATGAAGATCATCATGATGATGATGACGATCATGAAGATGACGATGATGATGAAGACGATCGATGATGACGATGATGATGAAGACGATTGATGATGACGATGATGATGATGAAGACGATCGATGATGACGATGATGATGACGACAATGATGATGATGATGACGATTATGACGATGAAGATGATCGGTGATGATGATGATGATGACGACGATGATGAAGATATTGCTGATAACGATGAGGAAGATGATGATGATGACGGTGAGGATGATGACGATGATGTTGATCACAATGATGATGATGATGGTGGTGGCCGTGACGACGATGATAAACATGATGCTGCTACTGCAGATGATGATGAGAATGATGAAGATCATGATGAAGATCATCATGATGATGATGACGATGATGAAGATGATGATGATGATGAAGATGATCGATGATGACGATGATGATGAAGATGATCGATGATGATGATGATGGTGACGATGATGATGAAGACAATCGATGATGACGATGATGATGACGACGACGATGATGATGATGATGATCGATGATGATGACGATGATGATGAAGATGATCGATGATGACGATGATGATGACGACGACGACGATGATGATGACGATGAACATGATCGATGATGATGATGATGATGATGAAGACGATCGATGATGACGATGATGATGACAATGATGATGAAGATGATGAAGATGATGATGATGAAGATGATGATAATAACGATGATGATGAAGATGATGATGAAGATGATGATGATGATGATGATGATGATGACGATGATGATGACGATGATGATGAAGATGATCACGATGACGACGATGATGCTGATGATGATGATGATGTTTGAGTCTTGATAATTGTGCATTTCCTTAAGAAGCTTCTCTCTGTTTCAAGAATAATTTAATATTCTCTACTAAACAGGGCCAACCACATGAAGGTGGAAGCTCTTATGGCCCCTCCCCCCCTCACATCACTCTCAATGCCCCATAACCCGACAAAAATATCTATGTACACTAGAAACTTTAAATGTGTTTTTTGGCATACTCTAAAACAAGCAATGTTTCTAATTATATCATATAGGAAAATGGAAACTCACTATGAAACAATTAATTTATTATTACTGCATACCTCGTAAAATTCAATGGTCTTCATCATCTTCTTCATCTGGGTCATCGTCTGTACTATCATCTGATGATATAGATTCAACATTGTAAGAATTGGCCATATCATCCTCATCGTCAATGTCAGTTACGATCAACATGTCATTGTCGATATCATCTTCATGGACATTGTCTGATAGTACATCATCTGATTCAATAAGTTCCTCGACATCTTCTTCTGGACCATGATCATCTAACTCATGTTGATCATGATCATCTTCTACGGCATCTTCTTCTTCGAGAACATCTTCATTACCTTCATCAATGTTATACTTTATCGGCCTTCCCCTTGGATCATGTCTCACAGCAAATGACCAACCTGCTCTACCTGGAACCTCAAAGTAAAATACCTGTTCACATTGGGTTGGAAGAACATAGGGCTCCGTTCCTGGCTCAAACAACCTTGCATTTACCATGGTAAAACCATTATCATGTTCAATAATTGTTCTATCGGGATCACGTTGATTCAATCTACACTTGTACCATTTGACAACGAACAAAAATACCTTGAAGGAGTTAAAGTCACACTAAAGAATGTCTTCCAGATACCCATAGTATCGATTTTTAGATAGTTCTGGATGTCTGTCACTTCTAGAAGAAACATTGGTCACCTCAAAGACTGCAGATATCCCACAATCAGATGTTTTCTTTGTTTCATCCAAATTTTTGATGCGATATCTACATCCATTGCACCACATAGCCTTATGGTGTTTTACCTAGTACAACAAGCCATACAGGAAAAGATTACATAATGATAACACCATATTTATGAGAAAGTAGTGCATGTTTATTATAATGCCATAAAAGGAAAATATCCAGCGTGACGTACAACGACAATATTTAAAGAAATAAATAAATAGTGCCGTTGATTAATATGCTTACCTGCTTATCTTTTAAACCTCTCGTTAAATCGATTTCCCTTTGTGTTACATTGGTGTCTCCATTGCGATGTGCAACTTTAACCAATGAAGCCACACCTTCCCATGATATTCCATGACCAGATTGTTCACATTTTTTTATCCATACCTTCATCCAGTCAAGATTGTTTGCGATGTATAAATGAATCGCATCCCACTCTCAACCAACTGTTTGATGACAATAAAATTAAAATTCAATGAAAATGTATATTAGTCACTTAAAAATGTATATAATTACAATATAAAATGATGCAAAATACTAAATAAAAAAATAGAATATATATGTATGATATATAAACATAAAAATCACTAGTGAAATGTGTTATATTACCTTTCCCCTTCGGGTACTCCCCTTTGAAATCTTTTTTGGATTCTAGATCAGAAATGTGACGTAAATTGAGCTTTGATACCAATATAGGAAGATATTCACTAATGTACAACATGTTTTGGTATACCATATATCCCTCCATCATAGAACCCTCAGCATATGCTCGTTGTCTGACCAAACCCTTCATAAATTTCAAGTGCCTCTCAACCATCCACATGTCCACACAGTTCAATCTCCTCAACTTGGTGTATGAGGTAGTGTTCCTGTGCATTGAAAAATGTTGAAGGTAGATGCTTCTGCATTTCACACATGAGACGAGGAATTTCTCTCCTCCAATACTTTATGTCTTCTTTATGGAATTCTTTAGATGACAACCATCTACAAGTGACATGACAACTGGCCAATCAAGAGATTAAAGAAAAAAGTCATTATATTACGTAACATGAAGTAGAGAATGAAAATCAAATCAAGAATAAGTTCTATGTTGAATTAAACAAATAGTAAGCACATGGAAAAATCACCACTTACCTCATGTATTTCCTGAGACTATATATTATTTGCTTGACATTGTTGTCAAAGTTGTCAGGGATAGAGAGAGGTAGAACATACTGTAACAATAATATCCAAATAGTTTCAGTATATCGAAAAAGAGTACTAGAAAAAAAAATAAAAATTTAAATGCATACCATATTAATTATTACCTTCATGAAGACATGCCAATCGTGCGTTTTCACCCCCGCGAAATCACCTTTCTTTGTTATGATATTCTTCATGTTCGCACAAAATCCGGTGGGAAATTTAATTTTTCGAATGACTTCTTTTACAACATTAATTTGTTGGTCCGTTAACGTCCATGGAAGTGATTTTATATTAATTTGCTCTTCGTTGCTATGAAATTGAATGATGTCTTTCATTGCATGGTTGTTATCTTGAATGTCTTTGCAAATTTTGACAATTTTTTCTTTGTCACTCCTTCCATCCAATATTCGCCATAATGTTTCAATCACATTCTTTCCGATATGCATTGTATCAAATAGATGAGCAATTTGTAGGTGCTCATAATAGGGCAACCTACTAAATTGTCTAGGATAACTTTTCATTCCTCGTGGAGCCCATTAATGCCTTCATGATGATCACATGAATGACAATGATAAAATTAAATATTAAATCAATGTCAATTACACTAAACAACACACAATATAATAAAATACAATATGATCATATAAATTAATGATTGATTATACGTACCTTGACGATTTCTATTATATTGCAACTTCCATAGCTGAGGTGTCATTCTCTTTGGTTTTAATGCAGTCTCTTGCTTGCCATTGAAAATATGTTTTTCGGTAGTTCGATACCTGTGATTCTTGGAGAGGAAGTGCCTATACTCATCAAACACCTCCTTTCCTAAGCTTTTTGAACGACGAGATTTGATCTTAGGACCACAAACTGGACATGCAAATTTCCCCTTTGTCTGAAGACCTAAATAAAAAGATGGAATATCAATATTAATGTATATTATAATTATATAAAAAATGACTGAATTATTCAGAAAAACATGCATGCGTATTATATTAACTGGTAGTTCCTAAAATTAAATGCAACTAAAGTGGAACTTATAATTACATACCACAGAAATGGGTTAACCCTGGGGCATCATGTATTGTCCATACAAGCATTGCATGGAATTGAAATTATCTTTTTCGTATTGGTCTAGATAAGTCATACATAGTGATGCCATTCCATAACTTCAGTAGCTCGTCAATAAGAGGTTCGATATATACATTCATATCTTTGACTTGGTACTTACCTGATTGATTTGAACATATAAAAGAAATATTCTGATTATGAGACGTACCATTTAGATATATAAACCATATTTCACAATAGAAAAACTTTAAATATATATATAGAACATTATGAGACAAAAAATGACAAATGAGAATATACCACTGCAATAAAAAAAAACTGCAGTGTTCGTACCTGGAATAATCATCGACAACATTATGTGCTCCCTCTTTATTGAAACCATGGAGGAATGTTGTTGTTGATAACAAAAATAGGCCACACCGAGTAAACAGATCTCATCTTTGCAAAAGGATTGACACCATCTGCTTCCAAATAAATCCTAAGATTACGAGGTTCGTCTTTAAAGTGAGGCCATTTTTTCTCCATATCTCTAAATGCAGACCCATCTGCAGGCATCCGAATAATGTCGTCTTGACTTATGTTCTGTGCATGGTAATCCATAAACTGCGCTATGTTTTAGCACCTGAACAGTCGTTGCAAACGGGGAATAATGGGAATATAACGTAGAACCTTGCGAGGCACCTTTTTAGTTACTTGATCTGTGCGATATCTACTGATATGACATTCAGGACATTCTATTGCAAATTCATGCTGGTTGTAATAAAGAACATGATCATTGGGGCATGCATCAATTGCTTCATACTGCATTCCAATTTCTTTCATGATGGCAGATAAATCTTGATATGTGCGAGGTAAAATATTTGAAGGTGGTAACAAATATTCACCTATCATGCTACAACAAATTAAAATAAAAATCTAGTTAATATAATATAGAAATAATATTAATGAAACAAATTTCATCCGTAGTAATTTGACTTATATATGAATTAACAATAAAATACATGACAATCATATATATTTTGTGATGGAATATATCACATACCTTAACATCCGTGTGACTGATATGTTTGAAAGACCATTCATAACCTTCAAGTTCATTACCAACAATATAGCAGAGAGAAGATTTGTCTTGGAGCCGTCATAAAGGGGTTCGTATGCCTTGTCAAGAAGAGGTATATCATGAATATCATCAAAATGTTCATCATTTTCATGATCATCATCATCATCCATTCCAACATTAAATGAATCATGGATCAAAGTATTTGTAACATCATCTTCAACTATGTTATCAGTATGATCATCTTCTTCAATGTGATCATTAACTTGTTCTCCATTAATATTCATAGCTCCATGTTCCTCCTGTACTTGTTCTGGAAGCACTTGCTGATTCGGATGATATGCCGTAGGATGTCTTTCCTTTATAATTACATGAAAAAATCAATAGATAAAAGTTACAAAGAACAACGACCAATTGTACTGTTGGTAAAAAATAAGAAATATTATAATAATACATAAATTTACAAAAGCAATCAAAATAAAAACATATATAATGCAAACTTACAAATGGATGGTATTCATGACCCCCCTCGGCGTGCCCATGCTCCCTACAATGTTTTGTGGCTGTTGTGATCAAAATTCTTCTCCTCTTAAAGCCTCTGCATTGATTACATGGACAATAGCATTTACCATCACCCCTTCTTTCAACTCCTTCCCACAATCTAGCAAGCAATTGTCGATTTTGTTCGTCTGGATCAGGAATATTCGTAGTTGAAATTTTCTCGTAAAGAGCTTAAATGAAGATTATCAATCTTAGAAAATGAAGCTCCAGAGTACTTTGCTCACTTGAATAACAAAAACAACAAAAAACAGTCCGCTGAACAAAAAAAACATCCGCAAACCGTCACTGGTATGGCAAACATGTCGAAATGGTTTGATATTTATAAATTGTAAAAGTAAAAAAGTCAAACCTACGTCGGATATTCGATGACACTAATCTAGTGACCGTTGGGAAAAATTTGTCGGTTATCTGACATCTTCGGGTTCAAAATGAAGTCGGTTATCCGACATCTAAAGCGTCGGATATTAGCAGAGCCGTCGGATAGCCAGCCAGACTCGTCAGATATTCAAAAATACGTCGGATATCCGACAGGCACCTCTCAAAATTTATAAAACAAAAAACAAAAAAAAATAATTTTCAAAGGAAAATCCGATGACAGTCCATTTCGTCGGAGGTCGTCGGATTTGCTCGTCGGATTTTGGGTTCAAATCTACTAGTGACCCTAACTTCCCTCTTTGGTTCATTTAGGAGCTAACCAATTAATGTATGAGGCTATCGTCTTTCAGTAAGGCCCATTAGATAGTTAGTAGGTAGTTGCTCAATGTAAAAATGTTATCCTTATTAAATAAGGCCCACTAGGTGGTAGGTACTCATTAACGATGGGACTACAAGTCACAAGATATAAGATACAAGGTTTACCTTATTGTAAATATTCTTGAATATTAATGGGAATGAATACATTAGTTGTGTGAGTCTTTCATGTCTAAATTCATGTGCATTTCCATTCTTTGTTAGTTATTTATGTGTTTTTTCTACATAGTTGAGTGTTATGGAGTGCTTAAGCTTGACCTGCACATAGCATAGGAAAATGGCCCCATTGTGCATTTACCTATACCATATCCTTGGAGCTAAGGTTATCAAGAAACAACCATATATGATAGCACACAAATGCACTTATCAAAAATGAAATTTATACCATGTTGCCAAAAAACATAACATATCCCCATTAACAAATCAAAATGGGTGAGTCCCATGTTTGCCTATCAAAATAAAAAAGATCTAAACTGATTGATAATTTGTGTGGGATTCCAAGATTTAAATAAATCTATAGAAACTAACTCTTCCCCCACACTATTTTTTGATGAGATCAAAATAAGTAGGTGAGACATGGGTGTTACTCCCTTACAGATAGATTCTTAAGGTATAATCAAGTACCCATAATGGGAGGATAACAAGAGAAGACTAACATTTACAACTAATTGGGGCTCATTTTCCTATAGAATAATTCCATTTGGGATGAATACCGATCTTATTATATTTTCATGCATTGTGGTAAACGTTTTCCAACAATTCTTGGATAGAAACTTGGTAGCCTACCATATTCATTGGACTATGTATGGTATACTAAAATTCCATATCCATCCTATGAAGTTAATGCTCAAAAGATAGACAAATGATTCAATCATTGAATACCAAAGTGTATATTTAAAACTCATATAAGCATCAATGAACAAAGGTTCGCTTTATGAAAACATGTATTTCATAACGTTTTTCAAATCGACCGGACCCTACTTGAGTTAGTTCTGGGTTGACAACTAGCTATGTTCTGAGTGAGATCGTCATATCAAAACTGCCCTATTCATTAATTACGTACAAAACTCAGGAAATTAGATGGGAGTGAGTTGGCACTTAGACCCTTTATGACTATTTAATTTGTTATGCCCCCAACTTATAGCAAGCGTTGAACGGACGGTCTAGAGGGAGGAGCTTTGGTGGCTTTAAGTGAAAACATGGTCTAAATACTAGCATGGCTAATATCAGGATCATCTTAGACTTGAAGCCACCAACAAACCCAAAAAGATTTTAATCTTCTTTGGGAACACAACATACAAAAGGAAGTTCACAAGGCATTATTCCGTTATCACTTTTCCACTAGATCAACATCAATAAGGATGATTGTGATTTTAATACTCTTATGAGCCTATTAAATAACCCATAAAAATTAAATAAAGCCTACATTATTTAAATTTATGTTTAGATATAAAATATGGTTTTAATGCAATTTGCAATTTTAACAACAAAATTTAAAACCTTCTTCACAAAAGGATAAATTGTCCCCTTAACGAATAGAAGTTCCATATGACCACATTTCTCCTAGGGTTAGAAGACCCAATTGGCAACTCATAAATTACAGTGATACATCATAATTAGCCTCAAGATTACATGTGATATATCATAATTAGCCTCATCCTTGAGGCAAAGGGGCTGGAAATACCCTGTTTATTGATTTAAAGAAACAATAAAAATTAAAAAATATATACAATTTATATTGAATTTTTTTATAAATGGAAACAAATTGAAGGAATAAGGAAAACCCTAATCAAGTAGTTGATGATTTATCCAAACAGGCACTTACAAGAGAAGATAGATACTTTATTTGGGAAGAATATTTTGAAGAAGAGATTCAGGACTATGGATCTTTTTATTTCCTGAATTAGTTATGGATGCCATATATGTTTTGGTCAGATATAGGACAATAGAAAATGGATGTGTATATCTATGTTTTTTTGTTATTTTTGATCATGCAGTTTGTAGAGTCAAAGACTGAAATGTTTTGAAGAATGAAAAATGATCTGTGTCAAATTTTGACCAAATCTATCAATGTACTGTTTTAATTCAATTTTGAATATAAATAATATGTTTTTTTCCGCTGTAAAAAAGAATGAAAAAGAGAAACCAGATGATAATTAAAAAGAAAACAAAACAAAACAGTTAAGGGTACAGTTACAAGTGGCTTGTGAGAGGGTTGTTGTGTTAACTGGCCAAACCCTTCCCATCTTGGAAAAAGGTTGCTCAAAGAAAACTATGCTCAAAGATGCCATGAAGATCAAGAAAAGAAACACGTTCAAGCAAGGTCCCTCCGTGTTCACGTTAGTTGCAGGTTCATGCTCATTTAATTTCTAATTCTGCCCAGCCAAGAATGAAGATGAAGCATGGGATACTATTCTTTTCTTTGTTTTTAGCAATGGCAGACATAGAAACAACCAGTAGAAGATACGCAGAGGCGCTCGACTCTTCCTTCCCGGCTAGCAATGTCAATCAAGATTACAAAGATGCCCTCTCAAAGAGCATTCTCTTCTTCGAGGGGCAACGATCGGGTATTCTTCCACCTAATCAGAGATTGACATGGAGGAAAGATTCAGCTCTCCAGGACGGATCTGATCAGAATGTAAGTATTGTTGTTAAGTAATATTCCCCGCCATTGAGCATCAATCTGAACTAATAACCTGAATGAATGCAGGTTGATTTAACTGGAGGATATTACGATGCAGGCGATAACATAAAATTTGGGTTTCCAATGGCTTTTACTACTACTATGTTAGCCTGGAGCGTGGTGGAGTTCGGCGATTTAATGGGCGAGGAACTTGAAAATGCCAAAGCTGCAATTCGTTGGGCTACAGATTATTTCCTGAAAGCTACTGCTCAGCCTGACAAATTCTTTGTGCAGGTATGACCTAATGAAAAGTATAATCTGTGCCAGGAGGCCCAAGCAATGCTTCAATTTGTTAGTTCAGGTGTTTGTTAAGCCAGTTATTATCATAATTGTTATTGAGTATGGTGTTACCACTACTGATTTACTAGAAATGCTAGTGGCAAGCATCCCTTAAATTTCTTCCCAAAGTTTTCAATGGAAAATGTGATTATTATTTTGTGCTTGCTAAGGTGGGTGATCCCACAGCTGATCACAATTGCTGGGAACGACCAGAAGATATGGATACACCTCGTACCGTTTACAGCATCGACACACAAAATCCAGGCTCTGAAGTCTCTGGTGAAACTGCTGCAGCAATGGCTGCCGCGTCCATCGTCTTCCAAACATCTGACTTAGCTTATTCCCAGCGTTTGTTTTACACTGCAACTGAGGTCAGGCAAAATATACGCTCCATTTACAACTATAACACCATTTCAGATTTAATTCAACCTACTTTGATTCCTATTTGAATAAATGGATTGTGAATTTTGCCACACCTGCTCACCCGTTCTGTTATTGTCCTCCATAGCTTTTCGCTTTTGCAGACAGATACAGGGGAGCTTACAGTGACAGCCTCGAGTTAGCAGTTTGCCCATTTTACTGTGATTATGGCGGATATCAAGTTAGTAGTCTGGAGTTCATTTATTTCCCATATGGGATCACTTTAATTTCTTGAAAGCTTACATTTTATGTCTTCGATTTTAGGACGAATTGCTGTGGGCTGCTGCATGGTTGCACAAGGCATCCAACAACAACTCTTATCTGCAGTACATTCAAAACAATGGGCAGGCACTTGGAGCTGATGAAGGCATATATGAATTTGGATGGGACAATAAACATGCTGGCTTTAATGTCCTGCTCGCCAAGGCAAATCACTTCACAACACAGTCATCTTCATTTTTACTTGAAGTTATCACTGTAGATTCATCTTAATCCCTGGTATTTATCAATTATCAAGTGATCTTTGTCTGCAATGGATAGATGTATAGACTGGTTTTTTAAATTTTACAATCTTCTTGAAGCAATCATATCTATAATTTGTTGTATATTTGTTTTTACAGGACTACTTGGTTGGGAATGTAAGCTTCTTAGAATCATACAAGCGAAACGCAGACAGTTTCATTTGCTTTCTGTTACCTGGAGCATCATCGTCTTCACATGTTCAATTGACACCAGGTTTCTATACACTGATTTTTCTTTTTGGTTGGAGTTCGAGAAGGGGGGAGGAAATTCAATCGGGTTAAGTTATGGTCTGGTCACATCTTGCTCCTGCTCAAGGGGAATTAGGCATTAATTGTCTGGTCACATCTTGCTCCTGCTAAGGGGAATTACGCATTAATTGGTTTACTTGCAGGTGGCATGATATTTAAATCTACTGGAAGTAATATGCAGAGCGTGACGTCCTTATCTTTTTTGGCTTTGGCGTATGCCAAGTACCTCAGCGATTCGTCTCAATCGGTGTGGTGTGGAAGCATTGAAGTAACTCCTGCAGACATTTGGACCTTTGCAAAACGACAGGTAGGTGCAACATGTTATGCATTAATCAAGAACCTACAGCTAGAAATCAAGAAATGATAGTCAAACTGCAGATCCAGGAGAGCATTTCTGTAAAGAATTTATATGACGTGGGTGCATTCAATGGTGGATGGGATGCAGATTGATTACATATTAGGAGAGAATCCTCTGAATCTGTCATACATGGTGGGATATGGCTCCCTCTTTCCCCAGCGGATTCATCATAGAGCATCATCTGTGCCTTCCATTGTGGATCATCCGGGCTTCATTGCATGCAAAGATGGATCTTATTATTATAATAGCATGGATCCCAACCCTAATCTTCTGATTGGAGCAGTCGTTGGAGGACCAAATGAATGCGATCAATTCCAAGATGATCGAGCAAATTTTCGAGAGTCGGAGCCTACGACGTACATCAACGCTCCTCTCGTTGGCGCGCTTGCATTTTTCAGCGCAAATCCAAATCCATGGTGATCCAAATGTTGGTCCTCTCTGAACTTTGAAACTTGATATGGGTAGATATGATTCAAGAAATAAAATAGAAATTTGAGAAAATAAGGCCTCGAATCCTAAAAGATATTACACTTTTCGATCGGATATGTCCCGATTAAACATTTATGCAAATTGCTGCTTCGATCTTCATGTAATAAGACCAGTTAGAACTTGAATCAATGAAACCTGAATCTGTTTGATTGCCATTACCACCAGAAATTCACCAGCAATGATCACGTCTCAAAACAAAGCGGGAAAAATCGAAACCAATCTCCCATTTAAGCAGTTACTGATTTAGATTACTGGGATATTAGATCAACCAGTCTCCTCAGCCTATTTAAATATCCAAATTCAATCTCTGGATCACCCACGATGAATTGGTGAAGGGATTGAGATGCGACTCAATAGACACTGTATTATTTGTTCAATTTGATAGCTTAAACCTGTGCTACATAGGGTTTGAACGTAAATATAATAAATCAATAATTTATCTGAAAATAATTGGTGATATTTATTTTCATTATTATTTTATATATAGCTTTAATATTTACTTTGTGAATTATCTGGTATGGGCAGTTTCTCTTATATAGAGAATTTTACGACTATTATTTTAACCAGTGTATTTTAAAAGCCGTTACTATGCTTGTAAGTTATTTTATATTAAAATCTATTTTTACAATGTTGTTTAATCCGCTCTTCTCTACGAGATTAGCTCTCTCTTTAACTAAATTTCATAACAAAAAACCCGTCCATTTGGTGGCATACTAATGGACAATAGAACGAACTGAAATATTTAAAAAACAAAATGAAATAGTTAGTATTTCCATGTCTTTTGGTAATATTAGTTTTTCCATTTCTTTTGTGGTAATATTACATGGATACTAGGGTGTTACGCATGGTGGATGATATAATATGAGTACATGAAGGCGGGGATAGAAGATTATCCAAGCACGCACTTTATTAATATGTGAAAGAACTATGTGAAGTTATTATTAGGTTTTATATCATGTTTTATTAGCAAACTAGATAGAGAAAGTGAGCTACTTAATTATGATTAAAGTAATGATCGAACAATCTTGGAAATGCAAAATGAAGAATGGAAATCACTCACTTGGAATTTGTTTTTATAGGTAATGAACTTCATTGAGTTAGGTCTTTAGGAGTGATCCACATTTATGAAGATAAATATTGTTCCAATTTCCATATATATATGATGATGATGATGAATCTCTTTAGGTTAAAAAAAAGACATGAGGTTTCATATACTCACCATTATCATTTGTCCTCAAAGTATTTATAAAGTTGCCACTTTGCTTTTGTACCATTGCCTTGAATTTGATGAAGTGCCCAAAAACCTAATCCTTTAGCTTAATAGAGTTTACCCAAACTTTATGTGAGAGGTCTCAATGAATATCAACAAATATATAGTGCCAACAAAAGAAGGAACAACCATAGGATCACACAAATTTGAATGTGAAATCTCCAAGAGTGATCCACATCCATGAAGATACTTAGCTCCAACTTCCAACAAATCACACACACACACACACACACACATAATCAATCAAACAACATTGGATCTATTGCTATAAAATTAATCAATGAAAATGTAGAGTAGAGAGACCCAACTATCCTTAGTAGGGATAATACCTCCCTTGCCGCAGCTATCATGGAACCTCCATGAGGTTGTAGCATTGAAACATCAAAGGTATGAGCATAAATCAACCAATGAAGGTGCCCTATGATGAATCAATCAAGCTAGCGAGGTTGGATCCAACCTAGCCCCAAGAGATCTTTGTAGAGGTGATAGAGATTATAGGTGCAAATAGCCTCAAGGCATGAAAAAGGTGAAGGATATTGATCATTTACTTCAATGTGTACCTATGAAAATAAATTAAAAGCATTAGAAGAGACCTTACAGTGAGGAATTGGATCACTAACTTACAAAATGACTAATTAATAGTAGCTAATTTCAAGTATCTTATAACATGACTAACGTTTAGTCATATTTAGCTTAATCATTAATTGGTTTCCTTGATTTATCATCTAGTAGTATATTGAGTAGTGTATTTGGTCATTAATTTAGTCATTGATTTATTCATTAATTGTCACAATTAATGACCAAATACACGACTAAATATACTACTAGATTATAAATCAAGGCAACCAATTAATGACTAACGAAATGTTGGTCGCGTTATAAGATAATGTAAATTAGCTATTATTAGTCACCACCTCTAAAATAATACTACTAGATTATAAATCAAGGCAACCAATTGATGACTAAGGAAATATGATTAAATATTGACCTCACATTATAAGATATTGTAAATTAGCTACTATTAGTCGCCACCTAGAAAATAATAGTTTCTTATATGCAAATTTTAGTTGTTTTTTTAGTCACAAATTTGTCATTTGTAATACTGATTTATTACTAAAGTAGTAGTTTTATATTCATTTCATTTTCATTCATTATTAATCAATATAAACGACTAATTTAGTAGTTTTATATTCATTTTATTTTTGTTCTTTATTAATCGTGATATAAACTACTAATTTAGTAGTTTTATATTCATTCTATATCAATGACTTTAGTCACTTGTGATTATAACAAGCTTACCAATATGACTACTAGGAATTCTTGCATTATAATTGAATCTAAAATTTTCACTAAAATCCAACACATCCACCAATAAGTAATCAATAGGCATTTATCCTATTAAGTATTCCACTTGGATGCTTGATCACTATTCTACATGGCAATCTAACAAGTGAAAGTATAATCAAAGGACCAATATAATATAGTTCAAGTCTAAGACTAATCCAAGCACAATGAATTAATTCTAAAGTGTTAACCAATAAGCATATGATTTCAGTAAAACATTCACTTTGCAATTAGTATCATAACAATTTCTCAAAAAAATTATAGAATGACATTGAAAGACCCTTCATAAGTGACCATTATAAAAACCAATTGCAACCTTACTTTAGGAAATCACTAGTAGAGAAAGTGAGATAAATTACTACATGACTAAAAAAGTTAGTCATGTGATTGCTTGTAAGCTAAAAACGACTCAATTAGAGCAACCTAGCTAACAATGACCAGATAAAATGACTAATTTAATCGTTAGGGAAAAAAATAGTTAGTTAGAAACTATAAATGACTAAAAAACACATAATAACAATGTTATTTTATATAAACATTATATAAATATATTATATGTTATTAGAAACATTATACAAAAAATATATATATTATATTGCAAAAATAAAAAATCTAATGATTAAAAAATTATTTTGTAAAAATGTTTTCATGGGTGCAGTAGTCAATGCAGGTTCATTGTATGATCGCGGGGAGGACTTGGGGGTGAGTGCTCTGCATTATGTAGTGTACGCAGGAGTTGGAATTTTGGGAATGATTTCTCATTTTGTAGCAATGTTGTAGAGAAATTGACGTAGTGGGAATGGGTGTGTGCAAGAAGATGAGGGTCACTTTAGATGCAATGCTACTTTTTTCAAATCTCGTTCCTGATACCTAAAACATAACGCGTTTCTGATATTTACCACCTTCCATGGTAAGACCCGAGCCTAACATGTCATTGGACATGTAGGCTAGGTAACAATAACGCGTACGCGTTATGTAGTTAAAAAACGCGTACGCGTTATGTAGTTAAAAATCGCGTACGCGATATGTAAAACTAAAAATGAATTTAAAAACACAGTCGGTCGATTGCCGACCACCCGCGACACTCACGCATCAGAAACGCGAATAGAGGCGAAATTGACCCTGGACGAAGACGGTTTGTGGCCCACTCAACTATCGGTGTTGCTCGATTTAGCTGGAGGGGAGACAAATTCACCGGTGCATTCTCATCTAGTCAGGTAATTCATTCACCCAAATCATTTTTTTGTGATTTTTTAATCCAAATTACTATTTTTTTATTGTTTAACCTAGTTTTGTAATATTGATCAAATTGGGAATAACCCAATTTTTAATTAAATTCACACCTCAAAATGAAACCCTTTTCAAAAAACTCAAAACTTCATAATCAAACCAAAAATTGAAAAAATTAAAACTCCCCCCTTTCTACAATGTATTCATCTAAGTCACCCGACACGAGGACACGGGACACGAGTGTCCCCACCAGGCTTCAAATTTGAAGCCTTCAGGCCACTTCAAATTTTACCCACACGTCATAGAAGGCCACTTCAAATTTTACCATGCAAAAAAAATTTAATTTCATGGTAAGCCCTTCAATAATTAAATTAACCACTACTGTTTAAAATTGCAACAGAAGGGTAGCTTCAAATTTCACCCATCAACAATTTTTAGTGGGAAATTGGGAATGCGGCTACTAGCTAGGTGACTTGGGAGTGGGACTCGCTTACTCTCCAATATCCACGTGTTCGATCATCCATGGATCATGGACCATTGGGCCTCTAATAATATCATTGAGCAACTTACGTGGACGGGCTTACACTGAGTAGCCCATGGCTTGAACGCTTCGAAGTTCTCGTGTTTGTAGCGAGCGCTTACGTGTTTAACACATTTAATGGCATCAACAAAATTATTAAACCTGGAAGGTGGCTCATACGTGTTGTTGCTAGCGGGCTTACCAAGTTACAAGTTATCACATACCAATTCGTGAATGCTGACTCCGTGAGTTAATTGAGTATTCAATGTATAATATATTATGTTAATATGCCCCCGCGAATTTGGCATTTAAGACAAAATCCACAATCCATAAACTTCTTGTAATGTTGCAGGTTGTTGCTCCTGCCCGTGGCCCCTACCTATAGACCTGTGTTTTCTTTGTTGTATCAATTTAATCCTACCATCTACGGCTCCCAGCCTCACACCCTGTGTTTTCTTTGTTGTATCAAGTCAATCCTGCAGCTCCCAAGTTCCACCTTTTGTTTTCTTTGTTGTATCAAGTCAATGCTGGAATTCCATGCTTCCATGGCTCCGACCATATTGCATGAATAGAAACAAGCTTTTTCTTATACCCCTATTCCACTGTGGTTGAGCTACTTCCAAGTTCCACCTACCCTATCTCCTCCAGTCCTCCAGGATAGTTTGCGGAGCGAAGCTGGAAATGCCAGCCTGCCATAAACATATTTAAAGAAATTCGTTTTCTTTGAGGAGCTCAACTTCAAGGCTGACTAGATTTTTGACATCCTATGAATTTACAGGTCTGCTATATCCACTGAAAAATAAAGCCTCTCAACTTTACTACGTTAGTAAACATTGAAATTTTGATGTACTATTACATTTTCAAATGAAAAGAATAACTTATTATTAATAAAAAAATCAAATCATATTAATATATTAATGAATTTGAATTTAGCTTCCCAATATTAAAATAAATTATACATTTTAAATGATCCACAACCAAATATTATCCTGAGAAGGAAATGGAAAAAAAGGAATTTCCTCAACACAACATGCTATTTCCTTATGATGATGCTTTTACGTTTATGATTACCAACCTTGGAATCAGGTTTGGTTATCCGAAGGTGTAATATCTTCTAAGCTAAGTCAATAGGTAGGGATGTTGGTATTGATATAATTATGACAAAGTTTTATAAAGGATTAGGAACAATTCCATTGGCTTGTAGATGACATATTTATGGATAAAAAGCTTGTTGTTATGAGATAATGACATCATGCCTCAAAAACATGTCCCATACAATCTAATGTTAATGGGCGCTCTACATAGAAATTGGAATGTCAACATTTGTGAGTACAATAAATATGTGGATGATTTTGGCCTACTACAACTTTAATATATTGAGTGGATTGATAACCTTCACAATTATATAAGAGATTGTAGCTATGACTAGGAGGAGAGTTAACAATGCAACAAAATCAAGTAATCGAATTTTGTGCATAAAATGAACATAAGACTCCCACCAAATTTCACTGAATCTACGTCTTAACAAAAGAACTCATCGTTTCACGGGATTCCACCCCATCAATCCTTTTAACAGTAATGGCCATAACAGTTGCTACAACCCTAGCGCGAGAAAAATCAATCGAGCTACGCATGACAATACTTGAAACCAGACTTTTTGAACTCCCTATTACGTCATAGGAATCAATACTACTTTCTCCACAACATGTGGCACCCTCAATATCTTCCATCACCGCAATTTAAATTTGATAAAAAACTTGTTCCCAAATAGTAATTACCCCATTCTTTGCTCTAAAAAGGCCTCGGTTAACCTAGAATCCAATCCATACAACATGAACACATCCATATATACACATAGAATAAATATTAATAAATTTCTCATAGCCCTTCAATAGTGTTCAATATCTCATAGCCCTTCATAGTGAAATGGGACCCCACCCTTCAAATTTGATCCCTGGTCCCCACTAGACACGGTGACCCCCGGAATTATGACACGTAGGACACGGTGACCCCCGGAATTAATATATTTTTAAAATATATTAAAATTTAAAAATATAGACATATAGATCATCCAATAAAATTTAACATTTACAATTACAAATATTCAATAGAAATTACATTTACAATTACAAATATGAAATATTCAATAGAAATTAGATCATTCACAAATCACAACACATTTGTCATTCACAATCACAAAACACAATGAGACATTGAGACACATAGATGCAAACTCATCACTGCCTTGATCCTCCTCCTCCATGCCTGAATCAACAAACTCATCACTGCCTTGATCCTCCTCCTCCTCCTCTCTGCCAATCTGACTAACTTACTTTTTAATTGTCAAATGTTTAATTTTAAGTTTTAAATGTATGTAAGTAAATGCCATTAAATTGCTTATGTGAGTTTGATTTAATACATGTTCAATTTTGAAGAGACGTCATTATATACCATGTATATGTTTCTAATGATTTTCGTATTAATGTCTTTATTGCAGTTGCGGCTATGGATGCCAATGCCGAAATATTGATTGAGCTTGCCCAATTGAGGGGCATAAGTGCAGCTTTTAGTGGTGGCGACAGGATTCGCCGTTCACTTGCATCAACCTTGGATGCAATTGTGGACACAATTTCACAATCTACGAATGTCCTATATGATATTGCATCTTACAGAGAAAGAAAAAGACAACAATATGCTGATGGACTAGATTACAATGCAGTAAAAAAGTTGAAAATATCCAAAGAGGTTATATTTGCATTGTTTAGGGACCCTCGGACGGGGGAAATCCCTAATGCAAGCAAGCCGCATATCTCCATTGAGTGGTGCACGTTTCAACCATTTGTTGATAACTGGATGGACAGATCGTACATGGTTTTTGATATGCCACCACACAACAACAGGGAAATTCCCTTATATTTCCTTCGAAAGATGTACGCAGAGTTCGTGTTGCATAAACACGTTAACTATTTTGACATCTTACAGTTCCAGGGGATCGGTGGGGGGATGCCCCAAAACCGACCCAATGCCAGGCTTCGAGACCAGGATCGCCCTATCCCTGCACCTCGCAGGCAGTTGCCTGGGCCAGATGTCCCACCAACACATCGCATTATTCCGCAGACACGGGATGCATTTTTGAGTTTGGCACGGGCGGTTGTTCGCCATGGCAGGATGGTTCAACATATGGGTGAGGAAGGGACATCTGTCCCTGGTGTGGTACATACACCAGCTCGTCACCATGCAGGACCATCAGCTAGTGCAGGACCATCAGGACCATCCACTAGTGCAGGACCATCAGGACCATCCACTAGTGCAAGACCATCAGCTATTCCCCATCCTAGTACTGATCCTCACGAGTGCACGTCATGTGGTTGTCCCTGCTATGGTATTGCCTCAGATGTTGCCTTCAGTGGCTTTTTGAGAGAGGTATCTTGATGGTTAATTGTAATAAATTCTTCATTTATTTTCGTCTTTGTACACATATATATAGTTTGAGCTAATATATTAATTTTGTGAACTTGCAGTTGATGATGATTGCCGGCAGTGACGCCCCAGAGCCGGATGTTCCAGACTCTACAGGGGGGCATGATGCTACCCATTCGGTAGGCCCATCTTATATACCACCTATTGCCGTATCTCACACCGAGGTAAACATTTTAAAATTTCAGTTTTTTAATACTTGTTAATTTGTTAATTTCCACATACTTTACATTTTAGTTCATTAATGCTATATACGGTCTAATATTTACAATTATTAAACTTGCAGATGGCAGATCCTTCACAGGGGCAAGGTAATGTGGAGGTAGTACCCATGGTCATACCGTCCCCTAAAACGTCTGGGCTCCAGGTAAACAATTAAAAATGACATTTTTTAAATACATGTTTGTTTGTTGAATCATGCATGTCTAACTACATGAACACTTGCTGACTGTAGGCACCATCCGACACATCTGGCCCATTGCCTGGATTTGCATCTCCCTCTAGGCCATTCGTGAACAAGGGTCGTGTGTATGTGAGGCGTTATCCTCTGAGAAAGACTCCAGCTACCCACGACCATGGGCTTACTCACACCACGGTAATGTATATCCTTCGATGATATTTGTTGTTTAACTTGAAATCCAGTGCATAAATCGTTTTTGTTAATGTTTGAATTGCATGTTTACTGCAACAGGAACCCGAGTTGTCTGCTGAGAACCTTGCATCGATGGTTGATGCAGCAGTTAGTGCCACATCTGCAGTGGCGACTGATCACACACAGGTATGTAACTATTTCAACATTATCTTTACATAGTTTATTATTGTTGGACCTATTGTTTATTCATGCATTTCTAACTATTTCAACATTTTTTCATTGTAGCCACCACCAGCAGGAGCAGTGCCTGGCCCCCCTGGTTCGACCATCCTGGATGTTCAACCGACGGCTCCATCTGCTACACAAGCAACGCAATCTCCTTTGTCAGTTGAGGTGAGATGTCCTTCAGTGACCAACTGTTTCATGCACTTTCCATGCACCAGTTGATAATTGTTGAGCTAATGTATTAGTGTACATAGTTAGTTGAATTTAACAATTGATATTTAATTTGCAGGATCCAGGGATGCACATCGATCCTAGGGATGTTCCTAGAGGATCAACCTCGGGAAAGAACAAGAGAAAGCTTGAGTTTTGATAGTTTTGGATAGTTTTGGACACATGTGCTTTTGGATACTTTTGTATATATATGTACTTTTCGATACATTCAGTTTTGGAGACATGTACATTGACTTTATTGTGCATGTACTTTTGGAAACATGTACATTGACTTCATTGGATACATGTACTTTTTGATACTTTTGGATATACATGTACTTTTGGAGACATGCACTTTTGGAGACTTTTGGATAAACATGTACTTTTGGAGACATGCACTTTTGGATACTTTTGGATATATATGTACTTTTGGATACATGTACTTGTGTCAATCTAATGTGTTGATGTGTAATTTAATCAAACTAAATGCAATACAATGTTTTCAAGGTTTCAACGAACTCACTCATGCACACCCATTGCCATCAACTACCAATGAAAGTCTAACATTATGAGGTTCTTCTTTAAAAATGGGTAATATTTCCTTGATGATCGTAAATTGAGAACCATTTGTAGCCACTCATATAATACCATCTTCACTTATCTTTGTACATGATAATCCATATAATGTGCTATGTTTTTTAACCTAAACAATCATCAAAAACCTATAATTATAGGGATATGACAAATAACCTTATGGGGCACCTTATATATTAACCTTGTGTATACATTAGGATCTTTGTCATACCATTGTTTGAAATGTCATTCAATACCTTCAATTTTATCAACATCAAATTAGTAGACAAAGTGACTCATCTTTGATCTCTTGTATAGGCCTTTGTGTGCCTTATCAATAAGATGTACATCATGAATATTATCATAGGTCTCATACATAGGTGCATCCTCATCCATGCAAACAAAGGTGTCATGGATCAACCTATTATCCCTTTATTCTCAATAATATTAGTATCATTATCTTCCATAGGATCAAATTCAACTCCATCACCCCCATTATTGCTACTCTAAATTGCAGCCTTAGGAGTTTTGATCATGTGTTTTTGTCTCTTTAGGAGTTTTGAAATATTATACTCTTTCAAAAATAATATGGAAGTTCAAATATTTAAAAGTGGCTTAAATTATAAAATGGGCGGAAATTCACCAAGTGTCCCTGAACGGCATTTTCATGCGACTTGCAACTCGACATAACTCGGAAACCGGACGTCGGACCGACGAACCGTCGACTCCGTTGGTCTCCTGGCGTGCGATTACCTCTAGGGGCCCTCTCCCTCGTCTCCCCATGGCCCAGCGGCTTCATTGTGCATTCATTTCGTAAACTAGGGTTTTGCTCAGTTTAATTGCATGCAATCTCGCATTGGTGGGTCAACTCTGCAAAAACCTCCCCCGAGCCAGTGTTGGCAGTGTTCCCACGTCGGCATTGCCCACACACACTTGCGAGAGCCAACGGCACGCAATCTTCCTGCTCCGTTTGCTTTTTGGCTCCCGGACGGAAATTCACCAAGTGTCCCTGAACGGCATTTTCATGCGACTTGCAACTCGACATAACTCGGAAACCGGACGTCGGACCGACGAACCGTCGACTCCGTTGGTCTCCTGGCGTGCGATTACCTCTAGGGGGCCCTCTCCCTCGTCTCCCCATGGCCCAGTGGCTTCATTGTGCATTCATTTCGTAAACTAGGGTTTTGCTCAGTGTAATTGCATGCAATCTCGCATTGGTAGGTCAACTCTGCAAAAACCTCCCCCGAGCCAGTGTTGGCAGTGTTCCCACGTCGGCATTGCCCACACACACTTGTGGGAGCCAACGGCACGCAATCTTCCTGCTCCGTTTGCTTTTTGGCTCCCGGACGGAAATTCACCAAGTGTCCCTGAACGGCATTTTCATGCGACTTGCAACTCGACATAACTCAGAAACCGGACGTCGGACCGACGAACCGTCGACTCCGTTGGTCTCCTGGCATGCGATTACCTCTAGGGGGCCCTCTCCCTCGTCTCCCCATGGCCCAGTGGCTTCATTGTGCATTCATTTCGTAAACTAGGGTTTTGCTCAGTGTAATTGCATGCAATCTCGCATTGGTAGGTCAAATCTGCAAAAACCTCCCCCGAGCCAGTGTTGGCAGTGTTCCCACGTCGGCATTGCCCACACACACTTGCGGGAGCCAACGACACGCAATCTTCCTGCTCCGTTTGCTTTTTGGCTCCCGGACGGAAATTCACCAAGTGTCCCTGAACGGCATTTTCATGTGACTTGCAACTCGACATAACTCGGAAACCGGACGTCGGACCGACGAACTGTCGACTCCGTTGGTCTCCTGGCATGCGATTACCTCTAGGGGGCCCTCTCCCTCGTCTCCCCATGGCCCAGTGGCTTCATTGTGCATTCATTTCGTAAACTAGGGTTTTGCTCAGTGTAATTGCATGCAATCTCGCATTGGTGGGTTAAACTTGCTCACCTTGCAAACATCATCCATCAAATAGAAATTTGATGGAGTTGAAATCAATGGATTGCTTGTCACAATAGGCATTCATAAGTTTGCGTAATTGAATACTCCTCTTAATCCCTAAAAAATACTTCATTCCCATCCTGCAGATCCCAAACAATGTCAAAGGTAAGAAGGATTTCCATATAATCCAAATATATGTTTTTTTTCAAATATATTTTACATGGAAACATAGCAAAATGGAATCTAATATTTCGTTTGCATTCGGAAGAAAATATTGGCAAGGCCAACATTGGCTTCCTTTCGGATTAATATCTCCATTTATAATTCCATAGATTTATACAGTTGTCTTAATCCTAACTGTATACATTGCATGAGAATAAACACCATCAATCTCATTTTTGAGACTTGGTTGTCATGTTAATGCAAATGTAAATGTAAAGGTTGCCTTTACAGGACTTTTGAAACTGAGTGTGGGAAAGGGGATCATGATCGAGATGTTGTGTAGGTAAAAATTATATTCTGCAGGTAAAAATGGAAGTTTACGAGAAATTCTCTCATTAGTTACACAAAATCTATTGTTGAATGGTGTTCTTCAATAATTGTAGATGGAACAAGAAGACGAGATATTTTTGGGAGGTGGTTGATGTAGATCAATCACATAGAATAATGCATGGAATTTGTGGATTTCATTTAGTTTGAAACTCAAACAATGTTATAGTAGAAATATGAACAAGAAAATTCTATCACTCGCCATTATTCTAGGTATAAATATTGAATTATCCTAGTTGGATGAGGACTAATCAACCATTTCACCACATTATGATCATGTCTCAAATCTTGTACAACCAAGTTTTGTGAATATGAGATTAAATCTTATCAACTAGCATGAATACATTACATTTTGTCTATTTAGTGGACTCACACGTTGGAACTGATGTTTTTTAAAATGAACATATATGCAATGGTTTCCCTGAAAGATAATTAATGGGGCACTCACTATTTGTTGGCATGTTCCTTAAAGGCGAACCAAACCCTCATGTCTCACTAATAGATGACAATGGTGATCAACTTGTAATCAGTTTGATGGTTATTAAAGGATAATATCTAACACTGGATGACCAAACATGGAAGAAGGTTGGTTATGTATTTCAAGATTAGACTAGGTGAATCTATATACCACTTTACAAACTTAGTTTTCGATACAAACCTCAAACTACAAACAATGCCAAGGAAGCACCCATCAAAGGTATGATACTTCAAGCCTCATTGTGAACATGAAAAGTTAATGGAGATCATTAGTAATAGACATGATCCAAATGGTCTACTTAGATGACCATAGGTAAGTAGATAAGTAAGATTGCCTAACATGGTCACTCTTGTGTTATATTCCAAGGTATATGGGTTGTTTGTTATTTTTGTTAATTTTTCAATTCATTTATGTAGATTACTCATATTAAATTGTTTATAATGAATTAGTCTAATAATGGTGTCCTTGTATGTGTCCATATTATCCAAAGAATCATAAGCACATGAAATCCCATCAATAAGAACAATGGTCTTTTTCAACACCACCAAAGAAAAAATCAGAAAAATGAAATGACCTACTTCAAAAATTATTTTATTACTTATTGTGCATGGTCCATCAAACAAAAGGTAAACAAACACAATTATATGGCCTACAATGTAGGTCTTTTGATGCTCTATTTCACAAGGTTTTAACAAACACACTTGTTGTGATCATCATTAAAGTCTACAATTTCTTTCAATGAATGTGCCAAATTGACCTAACAACATAGGAAATTGAAAACCACATCCATTGAAAGGAATAATTCAGTTTTTTTTGTCATGAATTAATTTACTATCATGGATTTATGGCTCCCGGCAGTGTTCCCACGTCGGCATTGCCCACACACACTTGCGGGAGCCAACGGCACGCAATCTTCCTGCTCCGTTTGCTTTTTGGCTCCCGGACGGAAATTCACCAAGTGTCCCTGAACGGCATTTTCATGCGACTTGCAACTCGACATAACTCGGAAACCGGACGTCGGACCGACGAACCGTCGACTCCATTGGTCTCCTGGCGTGCGATTACCTCTAGGGGGCCCTCTCCCTCGTCTCCCCATGGCCCAGTGGCTTCATTGTGCATTCATTTCGTAAACTAGGGTTTTGCTCAGTGTGGGAGTGTGCAATTTTTGCACACAGGGGTCAACTTTGGAAAATCATCCACCAGGCAAGTATGGCTAGTGTTCCTAGCCCGAACCTATCTAGACACACCTGCAGGACTCCCCGGAACCCGGTTTTGTTGCATGGTTGGAGTTCTATGCCCCCGGTAGGTATCCAGCAGGTGTCCCTGAAGGCCTTCTGGTAGTGAGACGGGACGAGCCATAGAATGAAGACCGTGGCTCGGATCGACGAACCATCGACTCTGTTGGATTCAGCACACCGGGATAGTGCCAGGGATGCCCCTCCCCTCCTACCCGGTGGCCCATGTGTCACCTTGCAGGTCCATCTTGGAAACTAGGGTTTTGCTCAGTGTGGGAGTGTGCAATTTTTGCACACGGGGGTCAACTTTGGAAAATCATCCACCGGGCAAGTATGGCTAGTGTTCCTAGCCCGAACCTGTCTAGACACACTTGCAGGTCTCCCCGGAACCCGGTTTTGTTGCATGGTTGGAGTTCTATGCCCCCGGTAGGTATCCAGCAGGTGTCCCTGAAGGCCTTCTGGTAGTGAGACGGGACGAGCCATAGAATGAAGACCGTGGCTCGGATCGACGAACCGTCGACTCCGTTGGATTCAGCACACCGGGATAGTGCCAGGGGTGCCCCTCCCCTCCTACCCGGTGGCCCATGTGTCACCTTGCAGGTCCATCTTTGAAACTAGGGTTTTGCTCAGTGTGGGAGTGTGCAATTTTTGCACACGGGGGTCAACTTTGGAAAATCATCCACCGGGCGGGTATGGCTAGTGTTCCTAGCCCGAACCTGCCTAGACACTTTGGAAACTAGGGTTTTGCAGGTCCATGATGATGATGATGGTGATGATGATGAAGATGTTGATGATGATGGCTTGGTCTAAGGTGGTGCTCTCAACTGGCTAATTCATTATGAAATATTTAACAAGACATGAATTAAATTTAATATAAGTGTATTGTTTAATATAGTGAGCATGAATTGAATTAATTTTGTTGGGTGAAGCCAATAACCAACATGATGAACATAATATAATTTTAGGGTTTACTGATCATATGTAAAAAATGGATTGAAAAACACAATTATTATAATTTTAGTTTAATGTTTATCCACTTTAATCCATATATTTTTTAGTTTTGACTATGAATACACAATAATTATTATATATATATGTGTGTGTTTTTGTGTGGATAACTTAGAGATGTATAATAAAAATGGGTAAAAGGTGGTTGTCACTAGAGACTTTCATAGTTGTATAGTGAAAATGTAATAGCTATTAAAATTTGGATTAGAAAATTATTAAAGAAAATAAATTCTATAGAAATGGGTAAAAGGTGGTTGTCGCTAGATTAAGAGAGACTTTCATAGTTGTATAGTGTACAATTGTCTAGTGGTTATGGCAGTGATGTGTAAAATCTTATGATCACATGAAAGAGATCACAAATAGGTTCATAAAACTAAGAACAACAATACTTTGAGCAATTTTTCAAAGGAAACTAGAATAGAGCCAGTAAAGAGAAAAAAATACTAAAAACTTGATTTCATACTAAAATGAATGAAAAATGGTTTTACATAAAGAAATTTGAATTACTCAAGGAACCAATTCGATTGTCTAGTGATTCATAAGGATTTAGTTGGGCTTAACATAGAGCTTAAATGCCCTTAAAGTTAGCTAAGCAACCCCTCAAACATGATTAATATATGGTTTACTGATCATATGAACATAATATAATTTTAATCCATCTCTTGTAAATTTGGCATATCAAGAACGCAAAATTGACATATTCATATGAAACATACATGTGAAAATTGAGCATATATCAATATTCAATTACAAATAGTGAAAATAGTATAGTATTAAAAGTATGTAACGTACCTCATCATGCTAGATCCCACCTATTATCATACAACCAAGCCCTCCGGATCATCTCTTATACTGATGGTCTCCATTAGTCTCTCGTGCTCTGTATCCGGTAAGAAGTAGCGTACCTTCGATGTATTTCGACTAGGCATTGTTCGTACCTGAAGGTTTGTGCCAATGATTAAGTTGGTAAAGTGATATACACTTGCACCTGGTTTGTAATCCCTGTAAACATATCCACCCTTCTTTCTTCCATTGTTGTCCCGTGTCAAGTATTCACCTTTAACAACCATAGACCCAGTTGGAAAGTGGTTGTTTTCATCGTCAGTCATGGACACAATGAGAGTTTGCTTTCCATCTATACAGCGTGCCAACCAGTATTCATCACCCCATTCAGTATCTTTTGAGGCAACCACTGCGTATATGTGCCCTGCATTATATGATTGTAGGTATATGATCAAAATATTTTTCGTGCGATACAAGGCCATTAATGTGCATTTGAAGACTACGTAAACAAACAAAAAATGTTAAGGAAATGCATCATACTGGGTTGTACAAGGTCTGAGACATGATCAAAATCTGCAGAAATAGATGATTGGTCTTCTTCCAACGGAGTTAACTCAACAATTGCACGCTGATCAAGTGGAAGTGATATGCGATCCCATCCATCAACCCAATCCAATGATTCACACCCATCCCAGTCACCATCACAACAAGGCGGGCAAAAACAAGCGAGTTTTCTGGTCCAAATTTCAAATACTGGGTTATCAGAGCTTCGAACCGAATGAAAGCCACAAGTCCCAGGCACAGTCTTGCATTCCCATGCATGTGAACGATCTATGTCTACCACCTCCCAAAAAAATCTCTCCACATGTCTCTTTCTTGTGGATTCTACTCGCATAGTTGATTCCTCTCCCATTACTGACGTGCACCACCTGACTATAGATTGAGCATTTAGAATAGTAGATTCTGTAGATACTTTCAATTCCTCTCTTCGTAGGGCTGTTTTGACACATGCTCTGGCTCCATCATGCTCTCCTTTACCATGCCCAGTCTCAAAATAGTTCCACATATGTGGCACTTTGTAGTTTTTATGCAATGAACACAACCACTGAAATATGCGTGCATTTTTGAACTGACCAGCACACCCATCAGACCAAATCCAGTGTCGGTCCATCTGTATGTTCCTTCCCTTCAAGTGATCATAGAACATGATGAAGCAATGACGTACATAGTGGAAGTCGTGGCACCTATCATCACTTATGTAGAAGTGATATTCCTTCAGAATTTCTCTTTGCTCTTCAGTGCTATTTGGGCCATGCCTATATGTGATATGGACCATCAAGGAAACCTGCTCAGAGTGATAATACTGACTTTGGATCTCATTTTGAGGTTGCAGAGTGTAGTTCTCGGCAAAATCAACAACTGAAAGTATAGTACCAAGGGGAAATGTATCTCTACATATTCTAAACTTCTCATCCTGCCATCGTGCCACGTGGACATGCTGAACATATTGATGTGTCTTTTCAATAAATTCCTTGATGAAGTCACTAACTTGTACCAGGTGACACAAAATGATCTCAATGTCAGTTTTTTGTTGTAAGTAAGGATTGAAATGTAACCGTTACAACATAATTTTATAGATATAAATGCATACCTGAGATGTCACCAATTGTATTTTTTTGCTTTCTTTCCCTGGGACTATTTCATAGTTGATATATTTGAAACTTTTCATGTCTGTAACCATTTTCCCAAATTCACTGTCTCCATTCTCGTGCATACATTGGCTCAATAATGCCATTCCAGCACAGTTGGAGCATGTTCCATCCAAACAAGATTTTGCATAGTATGTTTGCCCCTCGGGCCTATTGCACATGATGCTATGAATGAATTCTCTTGATGAAGTCGGTGGTATTGTCATGGAGCAATCCTGCACAATGTTAGTATGCAACACACGACGAATGTACAAAAATGTTTCATAGTAATATTCATATTCTACATGGTATCTACAACAACAAGTGTTACGAAGAGTATTTATTCTAACATACCATGGCTTACATTTCTCAAAAGATCTTTTCCCCAAGTTCAATTGTCTATGCTCAATCTTAAATTTCTCGTAAAGCTCTGTCTATGTTATATCAAGAAGATGCTTAGTATGTGGTTCACGATCCTTTGAACCCCTTCTTAGTTTTAGTACATCCTTTCGGTTTGAAGAAGGCCTTGTGTGATCATGCCAAAAACTGTGCACTAGTCCCTTTACTGCATCAACTAGCTTCATGTCACGACGTGGCAACCGACCAACAAAGGCCCAAAAATCTGTCTGATCGGTTGTGTCAAGATGTTCTCTTCTAATAGAATACCTACGGAGGGTTTTTACATTCAAATTAACTAGTTCGGATGTAGGCCTGAGAATACGAAGGGCCCTGGTGTTCTTATCTGCAATTGATTGTGACAACACACGACGAGCAACATTGCAGTCCTTTGAACGTGTGTTCTTACCAATTTTACCAAATGCATCTACTAGGCTTTTAACTATATGAGAACTTGGTTCGGAATTCTTTATCATCTTTATCCCTAACTTTTTCCTAACAACATTCATGCTCCTAGATTTTAACAATGATAAAAATAATCTACATTTATCTCCATCACATTTAGAAACAAAATATTTATCAAGTATCTGTTGAGTTTGATAAGCAATACTACGTTTAGATAGCGTACCTTCAATGGAATTCATAAGTCTTTCATCAACTTGTATACGCTTCGGAGTTCTTCGACGTGTGCTTGCTAATGGAGGTAAGGGGGTTGGAATTGTACCATGTAGCGCATCACCAAGACGCTCTGGCGTTTCAGTAGTAGCTCGGTGTCCTTCATTCTCTTCCTGGTAGTTGGATGGTGGAAGTCCAACATCCTCATCCATGGTCTGTGGAAGTCCAACATCCCCTTGTGGAAGTCCAACATCCTCATCGATGGTGTGGATAACATTCTCTTCTTCAACAGTAGGAAAAATGTCCAACGCCTCTCTGACTTCATCGCTTGTATAACCACATCCGGATAGCAAATTGAGTGTTTCTTCGTGAGCTTCATCTTGAGATGGTAACTTATCACTTTGACTTGAAGTGGGAATTGAAACATCCCCTAATGAGCACCTACGTTTTGCTTCTTGATTACTTCCATGGGGTGCTTTTTCAACAACTATTGTGGAAATTGAAGGTCCCTCTTATCGTGGATTAATAGGATGAACCATGGTATCCTCTACAATTGGATTTGGATTAGTTTCCAAAGAAAGCCTCCGATTCATCATGTATATTCTTTTCTTTTCTTTCTCTTCTTCAATGACTTCTTGAGATCTCTTCTTCCTTGTTGATTTGTTTACTCGGTTACGTGCATTCCCCATCACCACAATGATCAATTCAATATAGTTTGTTTTTGTTGCTCCTCAATTACAAGCTCTTCAATAATAAGCAAATGGAAGTTCTTCCTTGTTGGTCTTGAAGCTTGATATCTTACCTTGTGTGCTCCTCAAATATAGGCAAAATGAATCTTTCAAAGGCCTTATCTTTGGTGTTCTTCAATTGGAGATTCTTCAAGCTTGCTAATTATTTTCTTCAAATATGGCCATATAACCCAACACCACAGTGAGCAACCATGAAAGATGTCCTCAATGCTGCACCTGCATAAAAAAAAATGATGGAGTTGGTGTAGAATGTGAAAATTTTCAGACGCGGGCTCGTGCTGTTCGAAAAATCGCGGGATTGTTGCTTTCGTTCGGACAGAGTGAAGTTGCTCTCGGACAGCAACAGTCCATTATTTCTGGAGTTCCAAAACGAGTACGCGTTATATAAATATAAAACGCGTGCGCGATATGTAGTGAAAAAACGCGAACGCGATATAGTCAAGCACAATAAATAGGTTAGGTGCACGGCTAGGGCAACGAACAAAATCAAAGAAAACTAATAATTTATATGATTGCATACAAAACAAATGTTTTGTATGGTTTAATACCCCCTAGCTCTCTCCCAATAATCCCTAGATACCCCCTATCTCTTTCTAAATATCTGTCCCTCATTCTCCCTACATGTTTCTTTCTCTCCCTTCAGCCATGTCTCTACCACCCCACTCTCCATCTCTCCACCTTCTCTTTATCTTCGTCATTATCCCTCCCTATAGCACTCTCTCCCTTCTTCTCCCTTAATCACTAACCCTCTACGCCTTTATCCCTCCCCCCTGCCCTCTCTGTCTTACCTTGTTCCTAGAGCCCCTCCCCCATAAAGGCCTTTAGACCCTCTTCTAAATATTAATCCCTAAGTGCATAAGTGCACAAGATGATGAGGAGGAGGAGGGTGATGACAATGAAGATGATCATGATGTAGATGAAGATGATAAAGATGATGAGGAGGAGCAGGGTGATGACAATGAAGATGATCATGATGCAGATGAAGATGATAAAGATGATAATGTTGATGAAGATGATGGTGATGATGATGAAGATGTTGATGATGATGGTGATGAAGATGTTGATGATGATGGTGATGATGATGGTGATGAAGATGATGGTGACATGATGGAGATGTTGATCTGATGAGGAAGATGATGATGATGATGGTGATGATGGTGATGATGATGAAGATGTTGATGAGGACGATGATGGAGATGAAGATGATGGTGATGAAGAAGATGATGATGATGGAGATGTTGTGTTGATGGGGAACCTAGAGATGACAATGATGATGAAGATGGTGATGGTGATGGTGATGGTGATGGTGATGACGATGAAGATTTTGATGATGATGCTGATGGCGATGATGATGAAGATGTTGACGATGATGGTGATGGTGATGTTGAGATGATGATCATGATGATGTTCAGAAGATCATGATGGTGATGATGGTGATGATGATGGAGAAAATGACAATGATGGATATGTTGATGAGGAACCTGCAGATGCCAATGATGATTATGATGGAGATGTTGATGAGGAACCTACAGATGCCAATGATGATGGTGATGACGATGAAGATGTTGATGATGATGGTGCTGGTAATGATGATGATGATGATGATGACGAAGATGATGGTGACATGATGGAGATGTTGATCTGATGAGGAAGATGATGATGATGATGATGGTGATGATGATGAAGATGTTGATGACGATGATGATGGTGATGAAGATGATGATGATGAAGAAGATGATGATGATGGAGATGTGTTGATGGGGAACCTAGAGATGACAATGATGATGAAGATGGTGACGGTGATGACGATGAAGATTTTGATGATGATGCTGATGGCGATGATGATGAAGATGTTGACGATGATGGTGATGGTGATGTTTAGATGATGATCATGATGATGTTCAGAAGATCATGATGGTGATGATGGTGATGATGATGGAGAAAATGACGATGATGGATATGTTGATGAGGAACCTGCAGATGCCAATGATGACGATGATGGAGATGTTGATGAGGAACCTACAGATGCCAATGATGATGGTGATGACGATGAAGATGTTGATGATGATGGTGTTGGTAATGATGATGATGATGATGATGATGATGATGATGAAGATGAAGATGATGGTGACATGATGGAGATGTTGATCTGATGAGGAAGATGATGATGATGATGATGGTGATGATGATGAAGATGTTGATGACGATGATGATGGTGATGAAGATGATGATGATGAAGAAGATGACGATGATGATGGTGATGAAGATGATGATGATGAAGAAGATGACGATGATGGAGATGTGTTGATGGGGAACCTAGAGATGACAATGATGATGAAGATGGTGATGGTGATGATGATGAAGATTTTGATGATGATGCTGATGCTGATGATGATGATGATGATGATGATGATGATGATGATGATGAAGATGTTGACGATGATGGTGATGGTGATGTTCAGATGGTGATGATGATGATGGAGATGTTGATGAGGAAGGGGGAGATGACAATGATGATGAAGATGTTTATGGTCATGAAGATGATGATGATGGTGATGGTGATGATGATGGAGATGATGGAGATGATGGAGATGGCGATGAAGATGATGATGATGATGATGATGGTGAAGATGATGAAGAAGATGATGATGATGGAGATGTTGACCTGATGACGATGAAGATGATGATTATGGTGATGATGATGAAGATGTTGATGCTGATGATGATGGTGATGAAGATGATGATGATGGAGAAGATGATAATGATGGAGATGTTGATGAGGAACCTACAAATGCCAATGATGATGATGATGATGATGGTGATGACAATGAAGATGTTGATGATGATGGTGATGGTAATGATGATGAAGATGATGATGATGATGGTGATGGTGACGGTGATGTTTAGATGATGATGTTCAGAAGATGATGGTGACATGATGGATATGTTGATCTGATTCAAGGAAGATAATGATGATGATGATGATGGTGATGATGATGAAGATGTTGATGATGATGATGATGGTGATGAAGATGATGATGATGAAGAAGATGATGATGATGGAGATGTTGATGTTGATGGGGAACCTAGAGATGACAATGATGATGAATATGGTGATGGTGATGGTGATGGTGATGACGATGAAGATTTTGATGATGATGGTGATGGTGATGATGATGAAGATGTTGATGATGATGGTGATGGTGATGTTTAGATGATGATCATGATGATGATAATGATGATGGAGATGTTGATTTGATGAGGAATATGATGATGATGATGATGATGGTGATGATGATGAAGATGTTGATGATGACGATGATGGTCATGAAGATGATGATGATGAAGAATATGATGCTGATGGAGAATATGATGCTCACAACTCCCTCTAGTCTCTCTCTCCCCAACCATCAATCTCTCTCTCTCTCTCTCTCTCTGTCTCTCTCTCTCTCTCAAACACACACACATACACACACATTATGTCACTTTCCATTCTCAAACCCATACCCCCTCCATCCATATCTATCTCCAACTTTCTCCCTCCATCCCTCACCCTACCTTCTCTCCCTCCCTCTCTCATCGCCTGTCTCTCACCTTCTATCCCTCCCTCATCTTTCCCTCAATCTATCCCAATCTCTCCATCACTCCCTCTCTCTCCATCGCCACCACTCTCTGCATGTCTCCCACCAACACTTTCTGTCCCTCCCTTCCTATCTCTTATTTCGTTCTATCCCCATCTATCTCTCACTCCCTCCAAATCCATTCCTCCCCATTGTCCCTCTCCCTCCCTCGCTCTATGTCTCTCCCCCCCTTGTATTCTTTATTTCTCTCTCACATCCCCCTTGCCTCCATCCATTCCCCCTTGTCACTCAAGTCTCACTTTCAACTTCTAACCCTATACCTCTTCAGAACCTATTCTACTCCTAATAGTGCTCTCAAGCTCCACTTCTCTTCACCCCCTGTAGCCCATCATGTTCTCATTCCCTTCATCTCTCCCCACTCAAGCTTCCAACATCCTTCTAAGCCCTTGACCCTTTCCCACCCCTATTAAATATTAACCATAGATTCCCTTGACCCTTCCCCACCCCTATTAAATATTAACCATAGATTCCCTTGACCCTTCCCCACCCCTTCTCAAATATTAAACAAAATTTCCCTTGACTTCTACACCCCCTCTTTCTCAAGTATTAAACATGTATTTTATGATTTGAATAACGCGAGCGCGTTTTGTAACTATATAACGCGTACGTGTTATGTAGTTATATAACGCGTACGCGTTAATTATTGATATAACGCGCACGCGTTATTTAGTTATATAACGCGTACGCGTTATTTAAAACTAAAAGCGCGGCAATATTTTTGAATTTAAACAGGCCGAGTCACATGCTCACATGTCAACAATAATCCTATGTGTATGCTTTGGAGTTTGCTTCGGTAATTCCAAACCTGTGCTATGTTAATGAAAAACCAAAGCTAATTGGGTATTTCTTCCAGTTTCTGGAGAAGCCTGTGCTTAGCCACTCGTTACAATATGCTACACAGAGTCATTTTTGACGAAATCTTAGACACAAATAGCATTTTTTCTGCAGATTCCAAATATGTAACTTTTATTTTGAAATATTAATTTTTCCTATTTTCTTTCAATTTATTTTCTGTCCTACCTCCTTAACTCGTGAAACACATTGTTAGTGTTTCTTCCATAACTTTTTCAATTCTCAATCATTTCAAAAAAAAATTGTATGGTGCACAAGAGGACACTAACCTCCACGTTCTATGAAAAACCCATTTCAAGAATTTTGCATTAAGACCTTCAAAGGCTCTACCCACAAAAGATGTACTATTTTTGAGGTTTGATCACTTAGACAATTATAAAAAAATTATAAAATTACTAATTTAATTTTCGAAAAATAATGGCGCACAAGTGCTATGTGTTCTCTACATGCATGTCGATTTTTGTAGCTTGATTCCATCATTTAGGCCCTAAAAGGCTCTACCCACAAAAACATATACCTTATCATTTGCCTGAAAAATAAAAAGTGTCTGTTAGGAAAACTGAAACTTGACATAGCTATGCAAATTTTCAATACATAAAAGTTATATATTCAGAAACATGATTCAATTTCCTACATTTCATCTTTTTTACTCAATGCAAGATATTTTCCGTAAGTAAATAAAAAAATCCAATTAAGTTGAGGGATGCCTGCTTTTTCAGTTTTCTATTGCATCTAACGTGCCAAAAGTGACCCTCATTAGCTTGCATTGACCCGAATGATTTGTGCAAGTGGCATGCAGTACGGTGCGAAGTTCATTGAACACCCATTGTTAGTTCCTTAAAGGTCGTTATTGTTTGATGGATGAGTTTTTGGGGTGATGGATGGGTGTTTGGGGTTCTTCAATCACATCGGGTCTTGTTATTTGGGGCTTTGGGTATTTGGGGATTTGAGTTTTTAATTTTTTTTGTTCTGGGCCATTCTAGCTATTTGGGGCTTTTTAAATTGCAGTGTGAGAACTATGGTGTAGAGTGTTTTCCTTGATATTTTGGGAGTTTACCCTATACAGATTGGGCCAACCATATGGCTTGAGCATTAGAGCCGACAAGATTTGGGGATTTGGGGTTTTAGTTATTTGGGGCTTTTTTAGATTGAGCCAACCGGACGACCTGAGCATTGGAGCCGACGGGATTTGGGGATTTGGCGCCTTCTCAGTTGGAATTTATTTAAGTATGGCATCTGGCATGGAAGATAAGTCATCCTAGGATCGAACGTGGATGATTTTGAAGAGGAGGACATCAAATTCATAGTTGCTGAGATCCTATGCAACAAATTTGCAGTCGCTAAGACCCTCTGCAACAAATCCACAGGTATGTTTTTTTTTTTTGGTATCATTATACTATTTTGTACTGTTTCACTAGCTAACTCTTCTTGAATGATAGAAAAACACCATCTTGTCTTTGTAGTAATGGTATTATATGTACCATTTTGGTAGCTAGCAATGGTCTAGATAGAAATGGTCTTCTCTATACTTATTCCCTAGGATTTTTTTTTATTCCAAGTCTGCAACAAAGAATGGTTCCTTGCCTGGATATTTTAGTGGCATGAGTCCCTACGGGGTGAGAAAGGATAACCTAACCATTTTAGGAACGACATAATTATATTTCATAGAGACTTGGTAAGTTAAGCCACAGTTCAAGAGTTATGGTTAATTAAGCCCTGGTTCCGCTTCACTATTGTTGTTTGGTAGGTTTGTTTAACCATTGTATTGATTGGTTAAAGATGATTCTAGTCACAACTGTAAGGGTTTCAAACCTATATCCGATCTATATAAATAAAGTAGCTAGTGTGTGGTTCAAGCCAACACATTGTTAGCAGGCTATAGTGTGTGGATCAAGCCACTAAGCATAGGAGGTAAATCCACTTAATTGGATCCTCTTTCCTTGGGATTATCCATACACATAAGAGAGAATTCGAGTCTATCTTATTTAAGTAGTAGGAAAGATCGCTTAGGTTCACAAACTGTAAGGCCCCTGTGTATAGGGTAGTTTAGGTTCCTTCCCCCATGTGAAGTTTATTGCATGGCTGTCTCTCTCCCCGTGTATAGTTTATCCAATGTCTATCTCTCTCAGATTGCAGGTAGATAGGATGCTTATCCCTCTCATCTCATAGTTGTGAATTCAGATTATAGGTAGATAGTAGTGTATCCCTCTCATAGTTGTGAATGTATATATGTTTTATCAGATGGATGGACTTTATATGTATCTTCCCCCTGCATTTGTCTCTAATGGATGGGAAAGGCATCTGTCTTTGTGATGGATGTTGTGAATGGCTATCTCTCTCAGATAGAATCACTTATATATATACATCTCTAGATGGTTGATGTTGACACAAACAACCAACATAACAACATAGGGTTCCGTTTACTTGAGGATGGATGGACGACTGACTGTATATGTATGTATTTGGATGGTATACCCCCACTTTCATCTCACTCAGTGGATAGCCAATATCAGTGAAATATAGCCAGTATTTCTCACTCTGTATCTCTTCCTCTCTCATCTCAATCAGTGGATAGCTAGTATTTTGCATTGAAGGAGGAGGATTTTATTCAATCTGGAGCTAGTGATATCATTCCTCAGGCTGGATGGATATGTAAATGTATACAATGGACTGGATACAACAGTTGATTAATATTCTCATGGATTCAAAAATTTTATTTGATCCAATGGCTGGCATGTTTACGCTCCATAACTAGTGATAGCCCGTAGCTTGTGATAGAGGGGCTGTATTCCGTAGCTAGTTATAACATATGAAATTTTTTACCCAGGCCGATGTTAGGATGTCGATCCCATGGTGAGTTCCCTCTCGAGTGTGTGTAGTGCATAGTGCATATGTTTTCCATTGAATGGGAAACATATAAAACATTAATATCCTAAAATATGCTAAGTACCCATGCCTTTGTACATTAGTAGTTTAGGATGTTTTTTCTCCCCTGGTAATCAGTATGTCAACCACTAGATCTATGATGGGTCAAACCATCCCCTTTTGAGGATGATAGCCAGGAATCATCTTATATTTTTAGAAATGGTCTTCTCTGTACCATTTTGCTAGCTCAAGGGACCTTTGTCTTCCAATTTATTAACATTGATGTTTATTAGTTGTTTGCTTCTCTCGGACCCACAATATAATGCATGAATAGTTTATATAGCTCTCCCTTTGGTTGCATAATGAATCCAAAACATTGAAAACTGTTTACGCTCGTTTCTCTCTTTGGTTGTATAGTGAAATCAAAACATTCAAAATGGTTTATGCTTGTTTCTCTCTTTGGTTGCATAGTGAATTCAAAACATTCAAAACTATTTACGTTCATTTATCTCTTTGGTTGCATAGTGAATTCAAAACATCCAAAACTGTTATCTAGTCATTGTGAAGTTAAAAGATTTAATTTGATATTTTGATATAATTGTTACATTAATGGTTATAAAAAAAAAAAATTGGTTATAATTTTTCTTACATTAATGTTGAAACTTAGCATATTGGTATTTGTGTTGATATTTTGTATGTCATAAAGTTAATAAATATTTAAAAAAAAAAAAACACTCAAATAAAAGAGTTTGAGTTTCAATATTTAGATTTTGGATTTTCCTCTAGAGGTTTACATGTATCCAAAATAAAATCTAGTTTGTGTGATAAACCAATCTGACTATCTTCTTAATCCAACATTGATGGTTCAACTTGAATTGGACTAGTCACCACACTTAATACAGTTGTATGACTTAGTTGGGTGTTAATCCCAAGTTAAGGGTATTGTTGTCCCTCTACACTACAATTTGAAATCCTCCATATTCTCTTGGATTCATCTTCAAAATTTTCCCCGTAAACGTTTCCTTAGCATTTCTTTGAAGTGGTATATAAAATTTTCAATCTATGATCGTGCAGCTTCATGTTTCCAGCCCCTTGTTAGAGCGGTCTATAAAATCATGCCCAATAATGTTCAGGCCTGGAACCTCAAACATGCCTTAATGATGTCTTGTTAATGGAATTGTGAATGGCTTTGATGTAGTTTTGTTGAGTCTCTAGGTCTTGAGAGATTCATATTCTATTTGATTACAGTACCCTTCAGGTATCCACTTCTGTCCATTAATCTGTCCGAGGATACAAGGTAGTGGTTTTTTCACCTTAATCAATGGATGATCGTATTGCTTTAGAAAATCACAAAAGAATATGTTTCCCTTGTTTAATATTTTGAATTTTGGAAATTTGAAAATTACAGAAGCATACTTGAGAAACAAGTTTGCATTTTGTTGTAGAGTTAAGGTTTTCCAACATAGATTGCTATATTTTACAAATCTTGCAACTATAACCAAGATGTAGACATCTATTACAAGGTGGCCAATAGACACTTCTAGGAATCCCACTGAAATTTGGTTTCCATTTTCCTTGATGTGTAGAGGCCTCTCATCCTATTGGATAGCTTTGATATGGTGCAAAATGAGCGTCCCTAATAACTCTTCCATAGTTCCATACACCTATATGGAATGAAGTATTAGCAAAGAAACAAAGAAATATTTGAAGGTCTAGTTTCATTCTTGAGGAAAAAACCTTAGTTTTATCAGGATTGACCTTATAATAATATATGCTGCAAAATGATCATTTATAATAATTCTTCCCCGATATTTTTGATAAATTTCTTTGCTTGTTTGAGAGAATTCCTAATTAGTTAAAATATTGCTTAAAGATAATTGAGAAGTAATGCCTCGTTTTCGGGTTTCTTTTGTATTTGATCTTGCAATTCATCTTGTCATCAAATTGAGTGCTTTCATCTTAGTTCCTTGTCAAGTTTCTATTGTTAACACCAATGTAGTTGGTTTGTGCCCTTGTATATCTAAATTATTTGAAATTTGTTAATTAACTTATTGGATCATTAATATTGAAATGTAGAACATCAAATATGGATCAGCATCGAAGGTTGACAACATATCAATACCATGCATATGATGAGAGAATAGTCAATGAGAGGGAAGCATACAATTATCCATGTCCGTGTAAAGGTTGTCTTGGTGGAAAGGTGAGAAACATAACTATGATTTTCTGACATATGATAAGACATGGGAATAGTGGTATAAGCCCTTGGAATCATAATTATTACGAAGATATGTTACAATTGTGTAGCGTGAGATATGAAGAGGCACCAAACATAGATGAAGAGGAACAAAACATAGATGCAGAGGAAACAATGTTAGATGAAGGGTTTGGAGTTGATAGAATGTTGAATGAGGGTGTAGACGATGGTTGGGCCAAGTCGATGGAGGATGATTTAAAACCCGTGTATGGTAATTGCAAGTTAAGTCATTTGACAACAATCTTTCAAATTTTTAACTTGCAAGTGGTGCATGGTTGGACAAATGAGAGTGTAGATGAGTTATTGGAATTATTAAGTCATTTTTTACCACCTGAATCCACATTTCCAACAAAACAAAGTCAATGAAAAAATCAAATCACTAAGCTAGGCTTAGGGTATGAAAAAATACATACATGTGTGAATGGTTGTGTATTATTTCAGAAAAATATTGTAAGTGAGACTAGAAGTATGAAATATGAAGAAGAAAGGTATAGACCAAGTTTGAAATCAACTGTGGTTCCTAGAAAGGTTGTTCGCCACTTTCCACTAATCCCACGACTACTCTAAATGTATAGGTGCAGAGACATTGGTGAACTTGTGCAATGACATGCCCAAAATAAGAGCATTGATGGGAAACAACGACATGTGCCCAATTCTAAGATGTGGATGGAATTTCATAAAAGATGGCCCAATTTTTCCCAAGATCCTTGTAATATAATGTTGGGTTTGGCTCTATATGGGGTGAACCCATTCTCAGATGAAAGTAATAAATGGTCAACTTGGCAAATTTTTTTAATAAATTATAACTTGCCTCTATGGTTAACAACTAATTCATTTTTCTTAATGCTATCATTGATCATACCAGGAAAGAAACGTGTGAATTCCAATACAATCAATGTTTATTTAGAGCCATTATATGATGAGATAATGGAATTGTGGAAAGGAATTGCAGCAATTCAATTTTTAAGGGATGGTCATTCGATCAAATTCACTTTAAGAGTTTCATTATTGTTTATGATTCACAATCTTCTTTCATATGGCACATTGAATAGTCTAACTGTTCATGGATACCATGGATGTCTTGCTTGCAAATTTAAGGATTTTGTGAGTCACTCAAAATTTTTGCGTAAGTGTATTTATTGTGGACATCATGCTTATCTTAAAATGGATCATCCATATCGTCGACAAAAAACACATTTCAATGGTCATGAAGAGAATCGTGAAGTACCATTGCCAATAACGATTGAAAACATTATCGAGAATGGAAAAAAATAATGTTGTCTATTGAAAGTGGTGGGGTTTGTGGTAGTAGAGATGATCCATGTAATGAAAGCGGTGTAAAATGACTGTGCATATTATATAAGTTTCCATACTTTAAGGATATAGCCATTAGGCATAATGTTGACTTTATGCATAGTGAGAAAAATATAGCCTATGCAATGTTAAATCTCTTTTTGGCGCTTCTAATATTGTTGCATCACATGAAGACTTTCAACATCAAAAGATTCATCAAAATATTTGGGTTGAAAATTATGATGATGAAAAATATAGAAAACCTAGCGCTCCTTATGTCTGGACAAAGGAACAACATGGACAATTCTTGAAGTTGATGTCATAGACTCGTTTTCCAACTGGATATGTAAGTAGTAGTATTAGAAGCCAAACCAATATTAATCGTTTAAAAGGCCTCAAGATCCATGGCTATCATGTCATAATCGAGAATATATTACCTATCGTGGTCATCATATCAATTTTGGAAAAGGGGCCAATATTGGAAATTATAAGGTTGGGCCTAATATTAAAGAGAATGAGTTTACATGTATTGGATCCTTCTAACTTTGATAGTTTGAGGGAGGAGGTTGTTGAAGTCCTTTGTCTATTGGAACGATAATTTCCACCAACAATCTTTAACATTTCTATGCATCTTTTGATGCATATACAATGTGAAATAGAGCATCGTGTCCCAGTAATAACAAGATGGATGTATCCTATAGAATGATATATGAAGGTTTTGAAATCATTTGTTTGTTCTAGGGAAAAACCGGAAGGTAGCATGTCCAAGGGATATTCAATGTAAGAGACCATGGGCTTTTGCATAGAATATATGAAGGATTTTAAAAATGTCAATCATTGTGTATGTGCTGATGATGAAGATGAGAGAGTTGCAGGTGAATTATTAGAAGGAAATGGACGTCGCTTCAAGCTATCAAATGATGAAAGAAGTGTGATACATTCCTATGTTCTTCAAAACACTTCTTCGTTTGATAAGTGGTGCATGTAAAAATATTTTTTACACAATAATTTATTTATTGAATTACATTTACACACTTATATTATTAATCCAACTATCTTGTATGTTCATATTCTATGTATAAAATACAAAGAAGAGAGAGAAAAATGGAGTCAACATCCTCCACCTCAAAAGAGAAGACATCATGATTTGATTGGAGGACATGATTCTTTTCTGAAATTTGAAGAATGGATTTGTGATGCAATTCGTGATGCATAAGAACAAAGTGAAGATCTAACATTGGAGGAAACTGATATTTCATAACTTCCACGTTTATGGGATTGGATTTTTACTGGAATGTGGGCCTATGGTATCCATTTAAGAGTGGAAGAAAATGACAAGGGAAAGGGAAATTGTGGTTGTGTTGTTAGTGCCGAATTTTATCATGAAACTAAGATGAAATTTTATGTTGGATTCATCCAATAAATTATTCAAGTTGATTTTGGTGAACATAGTCCTATATTATTAAAATGTAAGTGGATCAAACCAATGGTAGTACAACATGATGAGTATGGATTTGTACATGCAAATACACGCCAATTTTTATCAGAGAGTGATGCCATATGTTTCCCCTATTCAAATTAACCAATCATTTCTTATCGATGATGCAATAAGAACTAGATGGTCGTATGTCATTCAAACATAGTCTTGTTTGAAATGAAGATTCATGGAAGTTGTTGATATAATGGCTGATGTGCAAAATGATAATTTAAAAGAAACATTCAAAGAAGTGGCTGAAGATGAGGCTAGAGTGTTTGAAAAAGAGACTTTCATTCCCCAAAAAGTGATTGGGAGAGAGAATGCATTATTGCACGTCACAGATGAGGGTGCTGATGAAAATTAGATAGAATCTGCATACAGAAGTGATGGCAGAGATTCTGATCCTAGTGGCAATGAAGATGATTGTGATGATTTGTCACTTTAACTAGGTTGTCACCTTAACTTGTTATCTTGTCATCTTTACTTGTTATATTGTCTCCTTAACTTGTTATATTTTTATGAGTAGAAACAACATAATGAATGAAATACATGTATGATTCCCTATGATATTTAGTAGTTAAAATTCATGGCGGGAAATTAAGCAGACCTTTCTATATGTTGATTAAATTTTGATATTATTTTTTGTTGTGCATATGATGTCCATTGGCACGTGTACATTATCATAAGCTTGAAAATTTACCTATTATAAGCATGGGCATAATACTAATGATTAATAACATTGTTCAAAAAGGTTTTGTGAGCATTCTAATTGTGGTTGGCACTATGCACATGCTTAATTCAATGTCGTATTTAGAGGCCTATGCTTACCTATCATATTCATGGAATGTGTAGGCACATTTGGGTTCTTGATGGGCCAAGGGTCTTGTTTTTATTGTGTTGGCATGGGGATCCTGTTTATGGTTTTTCCCTTTAGTGCTCTCTTTTTCTACTCCAGTTAGAAATAGTCTCTTTGGTGATTCCCCTGTTGTAGTCAAGTTGTTTAAAGATGAGGGAACCAAGATCCCAAAGAGTAGAAATAATTTGATATTGATTATATAGATCTTCTAGGTGCTTCCCATGTGACAATGAATATTTTTGTTAATTGCTTGACGTGATAACACAAATAGTAAGGGGTCAGACCTTGTAAAAACTCCATTCAGTTTTATTAGGATTGACCAATGTTGATTTAAAGGAGGCACCAAGGTAAGAAATACCCCCCTAAGATTTCATATTTCAATAAAATTTGATGAAGAGTCACATGAGTCCCTTGAACTATGGCATACAAACCACCATTTCCTTGGAATTCCTTCTGAAGATGATCAAGTATATTTATTGTTTGTTCTTCATTATAATTTATATTTTAAAATGTTTTGTATTAATTGTACAAATGTATGATATAGAAATGCAATCATTCTTCCATTGTTGTTCTACTGATTGAAGTGGATGGTTGTGAATTGTTGGACTTTGAGAGGTGAAGAAAAATATCTTGAGGCATAAATTAGATGACAACAATAACACAGAAGGATTTTCAGACTATGAGCGTGTCCGTAGAGAAAACATGACCGATAATGATCGATATTTATCATCTCCTGGTTTGCAAAATAGGCAAGTTATTAAACTACTTTAGTATATTAACTATTTGATAGACGTTGTCAATGTTTTATGGGAAGGAACTTCATGTATATAAATACTAATATGATATATTTTTTGTTTTATAGGGAAGAAAAATATTGCAAAGAAAAACCATAGAAAAAATCAAAGGAAAGTAAAGATACAATGCTGCCAACTAGTAAAAGCCAACACATTTGTGATTCAACAAATGTAGTTGATGAAACATAGAGATGTGGTGATGTGCATCCTAATATAACACATGTTGATGCGCATTCTTATATAGCACCTGGTGATGTGCAGCCCGAGGAGCATAAATATCTATTAGTAGAAACTCTAAAAGACATTATTGATCAAAATGAGAAAAAATAACTTAGACCAAGTCCGCATTTGATTTATTCAAATTTAAAGGACCTCTTTGAAGCCACACCTATGGAGACGGGTACTAAGCTACCTAGTGCCACACCTAATGTGGCCAAGAAGCATGAAACTCCGGTTAATGCAAGTCGTGAAGAGACATTGCTTACATCTGGAGTGCCTCAAAATACACCTCTTGCATCTACGACTTTTGATGAAATTGGATCAGCCAAAAATAATGGCAGTGGTTCAAAAGATGTGTTTGTTGATGTTAAATGACAAAGATTGAGCCAAGATTGGTATATATCTGCATAGAGGAATGCAAAATAAAGACAATTAGAGGGTAAGAATCCATTCTTGGTTGAGGTGTCGAAAGATGGTGCCGGAAGGTGGTCCACCGAGTTGGGTACACGATGTAGGGATCATTTGGATATTTGCAAGTCAAATTTTGCAGATCAACAAGATACAAGGGATGTGGAAAATGTTATACAAAAAATGAGAAATTCTTTTGAGACTGTCGATGGATAGATATCTAGAAAACATTACAAGCACAAGATGCGAATTCTGATGAAAATTTTTAGATACAATTCTAGAAAATCAATCATGGAAGGAAAAGATAGGACAAATTCCTCTCTAACTCCCAAATAGTGGGAGGCATTGAAGGAAAGTATGTGTTCCTCAGAATATTTTTCAATTAGGAACATAGGAAAGAAAGCAAGAGATACTGTGGGGGATACATATTCATTTGGTTGAGGTAGAATGCAGGAAAAAAAGACAAATTTCCAGTAAGTGTATGCCTTTTTGCTTGAATTTATGTCTTGTTATTTACTTGGATTTGTTTATTGAACTAGATGTTTGTTAAAAATTGGCATTGTCTTTTACATGGAACACAATAACAAAGAACCAAGTGCACAAGATTTTGTGAATTATGTGGAAACATTGGGTTCTAGTAAATCTGACAGTAAGATCCAATAGAAAAATACATTATCGCTAGATATTTCACTGCCATCTGTTGGATTTGAAAGAGGAAAATTTGTAACAACCATTGTAAATGTAGATGTCAACATGAATGATGGGTACCAACATGTAATGCAATGCATATACAATATCAATGATACACTTTCGAAGTTGGTTGCCACTGTTACGCCAATAGTTTCTACATGGAATCAACATAAGGACAGTGATTCATACGAGGTAATTTTGTTGTATTGATGAAGGGTATTCCATTAAAATGCACTTCAAGGAAACCATGCATATGATACTAAGGTTGGTAATGAAATGTGATACATAAGACAATGAGTATACCATATAATTTTATACCACATACTCTTTATAATAGTGCTCATAAAGTATGGGTATTAAGTATGTTATTCAATCAAATAATTGTCTTGTAGAATGGTTGAAAGGTGTCAGGATTACCTTGACAACATGGAACAACATTCAGGGTTCCACTTGCCACTATGAGGAGAGGGATTTATTGTGCGTTTTCCTCCAATGATTCTACCTTTCTGCATGTCTTAACGCATGCCGTGACTCTTCTCACTTATAATTCTGCCTCGAGTTGTTAGTTGAATTTGGGAAACTGTTGATTTTTTGGTTGATGGAAAATGCCCTCTTTCCACAACTTGAACCTTTTGTGAGGCTATGTGAGTCCTAATTTTTACATACTGGATGTAGGAATACTCTCTCCAATTTCATTTGCATGTCGTTGAACTAGCCTATATGTGTAGTGAAATACAAGTGGTGTGATAAAAAAATTATTAATTGAAACACGAACTAGGGCCTTTTCTATTGGCCATTTCTCCTAGGTTATGCTTCTTGTCTTGATAGAAGATGGACAAGATTCAGGTGACATTCCACAACTTGAACCTTTTGTGAGGCTATGTGAATCCCTTTTTATAATGGATGAAGGAATGATCACTCCAATTTCGCTTACATGTTCATGAACTAGTCACATGTGCAGTGAAATGGACATGGTGTGATAAAAAAATGAAACTTGAACTAGGTTTTTTACTATTGGTTGTTTCTCCTAGGTCAGAAACCTATGCAAAACGACTAGTAGAAAGTTAGAAACGTTGATAGTTGATCAAGAAATGGGTTTCCCATCCAAAAACTAGAATTAAATACCAGACATAGGTTTCTTGTGGGGTTTGGTATTGGGATGCTTTTCTTCCGTAAATGACCCCTTTAGGTGCCATTGTAATTACATAGATGGTGTTATTGATTGTTTGATTAATTTAGAAAAGTGATTCTTAGAGTAGCTCCACCATCACATGTGCTAGGAAGAATTGTAAGATTAAAAGAACTTGTTGATTGAAATCAAGACAAATCCCTGTCTTGTTAAATATTTTGTCCACCTATGGTTACTTTTTATTTTCCTTGCAGATGAAGAGTACCAATAGTTACAAGGAATAAAATAGATATCCATTTGCAATTTTAGAAGTAGTATTAAGCTAATTGGGATCATGAATCATCCTGACAATGCCAAAAGAATGTTATCAAACAAGTGTGGACCTAAATAAATTTGAGAAGGTGGTTACTATATGTAAGTGAAAATTTATGCAGTTTAGGAGAGATGGATAATGGTGAATGAAATATATTGTAGTGGTTTTACTTAATTTGGTTCATGATGCAAGGGAAAGGTCGTCGTTCACTTGACACCGTAACCTTGAGTGTATTAGAGCTTCCCCCATTAATGATGCGTATCATCCAGAAAAAGGGAAATGCTTCCAAATAAGAACCAAATACAAAATGCTTCAAAGGGCAGCCCCAATTTTTTATATTATTGGGTATTTTTGCAACATATGAAAGTTTTAATGAGCTGGCCTCTTAAATTTGTAGCATGCAACCTCAGAATCAAGGTCAAACGAATACATGACTTGTTTAGCATTGATACTCTTCCACTGCATCACAGTGGCACTGTCATGTCCCCAGTCACCTCAGTTCCCTTTAGAGGTGATGGGGGTTCTCCTTATAATAATAATTCGATAATGTTTCTTTCTCTGATACCACTCTGTCATGTCCCCAGTCACCTTGGTTCCCTTTAGAGGTGATGGGGGAGCTCCTTAGATTAACAACCTACTAATTTTTCTTGCTCTAAACACTCTATCACGTCCCCTCTATCATATTATGAAATTATTCACTACTAAATGTGTGTGCAATGCATAATAAACATACACAGTGGAATTAAACTATATTAACACACACACACATAATGTATTTACCATAATTTCATCATAGGAATAATAACAACATAAAGAACATGCATTCAGTTCCATTATTCGGCTATATCAATCTATGCATTCTAACATAAACAAACAATCATTCATATGTATAAAGTTGGCATAATCAGAGGCAACATGAAACACTTATCTTTTAATTGAGATCACGAAACAACTGGATATGGACTACAACATTCCAACCCAACCGTAGGTCTCTTCCCAACCTATATTATTTCAACACTTAGATACCACCCCCGAGCTGGGGCTATGTATCCACTAAGGAGGAAATACTCAGGTTCACTCATAGCTTTAGGCACAATCATTCAGGCTCAACCAGCACATAGCTGGCTCTGTCAAGCAAGTAGGGAGACAGTGAAGGATTTTTCTAAGCCAATGAGCTCAACCACATAGCTACAGGCACATCCAATCGGATTCAGATAGGCCAGGTACCCCCATCACCTCCACTCACAGCCAGAGTAAGGTCCCCTTCTCTGCTGCACAGTCCTTCGGACGCCCCTTCCCTCAGCGTTGTCCTGGGAAGGTATGGTTGGTCCTGACTTATAAACCAAGGATAATTGAGCCTTCACAGGATCTACCATGAAATCTGACCCCCCTGGTCTCTCTCCCACTGCGATCCACTCTTGGGATCTTCCTCAATTTCTTCACACATGAATCTCATTCACTGATTTCATCTTCCGGGCCCCAAAAATGGGTTCTCCCATGAATTTCGGGGCTCTTCACACTCTCAAACTCACCCTGGGGTTCAGGTCAATGGATTCCCCATTAGATTTCACTGTCCACACAATTTTCTGGGCATTTTTAGCACTTCAAAACATGGCTTCCTTCAGAGTTGCGATTTCTGGTTTTTCCAAAGTTGGGAATGCATAGCATCCTCCGAATAACAGTCTCTTTCCTCCCTAATGGAATGGGTATGGGGGAAAACGTCCTCCCTTGAGGTAGAGTGACTTGTGGGTCAAGTAAAGAGAGCCCATACTCTGTCATAAGAATTTATGGGCTTCCCATACTCCATCAATATCATGAGTTGATTTCTGAAGTACTTTCTTAAAACAGAAATAAATGACAACAAAGAAAGTCAAAGTGAATTCTCAAGGCGACATTTGGAAGCATATGGTTCAATCCCACAAACCCCTCACCTCTCCTTAGTGGATATGCATAGCCTCCTCATTTTAGTTGCATCCATAGTCGGCCCCTTGGTATTTTATTTGCATTATAATTATTTACATGCTTTTACAATTTCCCCATGGCTTACTAGCACATGGATAACACAATATAAAATACCAGCCCTTTAAGGATGAGCATTCACTAGCAGGGCCTTGGCCTTGAGCTCCACGCTAGGAATCATACATCACATATGCACAATATTTACATATCGGGTTGATACATTCTAAGGACCAAAATGGGGGTATTACATTCCCCTCCCCCTTAGAATAACACCGTCCTCGGTGTTCCAATACTTAGGAATATTTACACATTGTTTACACATGTCCAAAATTCACAGAATGTGGCAGGTCTATCTTGCATTTCATCTTTTACTTTGGGTTTTTAGAATCAAGTCCTTTGGCTTCTATAGGATGTTCATGTTGGCTTTGAACTTCTAGTTGATCCACAAGTATGGAAACTTTATGGATACTATCTTTCTTGCTGTCCTTTTTTGGGAATTTACAAAGACAATGATTTCCTCTTCATTTCCAACATTTCAGTGACTGATTTTTCTTTACCTGCTCAATTTCTTTTGAGTCTTCCAGCCTTGAGCGTTTCTTAATGGACTGATTGGATGAATGCCTCTTCATTAACCCACTGTCCTTTCCACTGTTGATAGCTTCCAAAATGCCTTTTACCTCATTTTGCAGACAAATAGAGTCCTGTAAAACCTTGTGGTTCACCTCATTATGTTGCTTTTGTAGCTTGAGCATTTCCTCAAGATTTTCTTGGGTCTTGGCAATCGTTTGATGAAATTTTTCAGCCAAATCAAATAGCTTTTGGTTTGCTGCCATGGTCAATGTGCATAAATTCCCACACTTTGCTTACTAGCAGCACTTGCCTTGTAACATCTGCAACCAATTGGTTTAATTTTCGCCTGTGAAATTCATCATTGCAAATCTTGTCAGGCCAAGCATAGCATAATCATTAAGATCAGGCAATTACTTTCCCAATTGACATGGAATTTCATGCTTTATCCATAAGATTCCACACATTTCATGGTTGTCCAACATACAAATGAACTCATTTGTGTTCATCCTTTTACACGAAATTAACTAATTCAACATTCATGATTTCTTTCAAGCAAAATACACACAATCAAATTTTAGCCATAATATGCATTCAACAATTTTCTGTCTCTAAAATGCATCAATCAAAAAGGAAAGAGAAGAGAAAGAGTTTCCCCCTCTTAATCTTGTTCCAAGCTCCTTGGTCTCTTTCACATCAAATGTAATGTTTGACTCTCCTTTTCCTTGTTTTGGCGATGACACATTCATGTTACCTGGAACATCATCGTCTTCACATGTTCAATTGACACCAGGTTTCTATACACTGATTTTTCTTTTTGGTTGGAGTTCCAGCAGGGGGGAGGAAGTTCAATCGGGTCAAGTTATGGTCTGGTCACATCTTGCTCCTGCTGAAGGGGAATTAGGCATTAATTGTTTTACTTGTAGGTGGCCTGATATTTAAATCTACTGGAAGCAATATGCAGAGAGTGACGTCCTTATCTGTTTTGGCTTTGGCGTATGCTAAGTACCTGAGCGATTCGTCTCAATCGGTGTGTTGTGGAAGCATTGAAGCAACTCCTGCAGACATTTGGGCCTTTGCAAAACGACAGGTAGGTGCAGCATGTTATGCATCAATCAAGAACCTAGAGGTAGAAATCAAGAAATGATAGTCAAACTGCAGATCTAGGAGAGCATTTCTGTAAAGAATTTATATGATGTGGGTGCATTCAATGGTGGATGGGATGCAGATTGATTACATATTAGGAGATAATCCTCTGCATCTCTCATACATGGTGGGATATGGCTCCCGGTTTCCCCAGCGGATTCATCATAGAGCATCATCTGTGCCTTCCATTGTGGATCATCCGGGCTTCATTGCATGCAAAGATGGATCTTATTATTATAATAGCATGGATCCCAACCCTAATCTTGTGATTGAAGCAGTCGTTGGAGGACCAGATGAATGTGATCAATTCCAAGATGATCGAGCAAATTTTCGAGAGTCTGAGCCTACGACGTACATCAACGCTCCTCTCGTTGGCGCGCTTGCATTTTTCAGCGCAAATCCAAATCCATGGTGATCCAAATGTTGGTCCTCTCTGAACTTGGAAACTTGATATGGGTAGATATGATTCAAGAAATAAAATAGAAATTTGAGAAAATAAGGCCTCGAATCCTAAAAGATATTACACTTTTCGATCGGATATGTCCCGATTAAACATTTATGCAAATTGCTGCTTCGATCTTCATGTAATAAGACCAGTTAGAACTTGAATCAATGAAACCTGAATCTGTTTGATTGCCATTACCACCAGAAATTCACCAGCAATGATCACGTCTCAAAATTGAAGCCAATCTCCCATTTAAGCAGTAACTGATTTAGATTACTGGGGTATTAGATCAACCAGTCTCCTCAGCCTATTTAAATATCCAAATTCAATCTCTGGATCACCCACGATGAATTGGTGAAGGGATTGAGATGCGACTCAATAGACACTGTATTATTTGTTCAATTTGGTTGCTTAAACCTGTGCTACATAAGGTTTGAACGTAAACATAATAAATCAACAATAATCTATCACAAAATAATTGGTGATATTTATTTTTATTATTATTTTATATATAGCTTTGATATGTACTTTGTGAATGGGCAGTTTCTATTATATGGAGAATTTTACGACGATTATTTTAATCAGTGTATTTTAAAAGCCCTTACTATGCTTGTAAGTTATATTATGTTCAAATCTATTTTTACAATGTTGTTTAATCCGCTCTTCTCTACGAGATTAGCTCTCTATAAAACTAAATTCCATAACAAATAACCCGTCCATTTGGTGGCATACTAATGGACAATAGAACGGACTGAAATATTAAAAAAAATGAAATAGTTAGTATTTCCATGTCTTTTTGTAATATTACAAAAGTGAAATGGTTAGTTTTTCCATTTCTGTTGTGGTAATATTACATGGATACTAGGGTGTTACGCATGGTGGATGATATAATATGAGTACATGAAGGCGGGGATAGAAGATTATCCAAGCACACACTTTATTAAGATGGGAAAGAACTATGTGGAGTTAAATGATTAGGTTTTATATCATGTTTTATTAGCAAACTAGATAAAGAATGCGAGCTACTTAATTATGATTAAAGTAATCATCGAACAATCTTGGAAATGCAAAATGAAGAATGGAAATCACTCACTTGGAATTTTTTTTTTAGGTAATGAACTTCCTTGGTTAAAGAGAAAGATATGAGATAGGTCTATAAGAGTGATCCACATCTATAAGATAAATATTGTTCCAACTTCCATATATATATGATGATGATGATGAACCTCCTTAGGTTAAAGAAAAGACATGAGGTCTCATATACTCATCACTATCATCTGTCCTCAAAGTATTTATAAAGTTGTCACTTTGCTTCTGTACCATTGCCTTGAATTTGACGAAGTGCAAAAGAAAACTAATCCTTTAGCTTAATAGAGTCTACCTAAACTTTATGTGAGAGGTCATCAATGAATGTCAACCACTAAATAGTGCCAACAAAAGAATGAACAACCATAGGACCACACAAATTTGAATGTGAAATCTCCAAGAGTGATCCACATCCATGAAGATACATAGCTCCAACTTCCAACAAATCACACACACACATAATCAATCAAACAACATTGGATATATTGCTATAAAATTAATCAATGAAAATGTAGAGTAGAGAGACCCAACTACCCTTAGTAGGGATAATACCTCCCTTGCCATAGCTATCATGGAACCTCCATGAGGTTGTAGGATTGAAACATCAAAGGTATGAGCATAAATCAACCAATGAAGGTGCCCTATGATGAATCAATCAAGCTAGCGAGGTTGGATCCAACCTAGCCCCAAGAGATCTTTGTAGAGGTGCTAGAGACTATAGGTGCAAATAGACCTAGGGCATGAAAAAGGTGAAGGAGATTGATCACTTACTTCAATGTGTACCTATGAAAAGAAATTAGAAGCCTTAGAAGAGACCTTTACAAAATGACTAATTAATAGTACAACTAATTTCAAGTATCTTATAACATGACTAACTTTTAGTTATATTTAGCTTAATCATTAATTGGTTTCCTTGATTTATCATCTAGTAGTATATTTAGTAGTGTATTTGGTCATTAATTTAGTGATTGATTTATTCATTAATTGTCACAATTAATGACCAAATACACAACTAAATATACTACTAGATTATAAATCAAGGCAACCAATTAATGACTAAGGAAATATGACTAAATGTTGGTCGCATTATAACATACTGTAAATTAGCTACTATTAGTCGCCACCTCGAAAATAATACTACTAGATTATAAATCAAGGCAACCAATTAATGACTAAGGAAATATGACTAAATATTGGTCACGTTATAAGATATTGTAAATTAGCTACTATTAGTCGCCACCTAGAAAATAATAGTTGCTTATATGCAAATTTTAGTTGTTTTTTAGTCACAAATTTGTCATTTGTAATACTGATTTATTACTAAAGTAGTAGTTTTATATTCATTTCATTTTCATTCATTATTAATCAATATAAAAGACTAATTTAGTAGTTTTATATTCATTTTATTTGCGTTCATTATTAATCTTGATATAAAATACTAATTTAGTAGTTGTATATTCATTCTATATCAATGACTTTAGTCACTTGTGATTATAACAAGCTTACCAATATGACTACTAGGAATTCTTGCATTATAATTGAATCTAAAATTTTCACTAAAATCCAACACATCCACCAATAAGTAATCAATAGGCATTTATCCTATTAAGTATTCCACTTGGATGCTTAATCACTATTCTAAATGCCATTCTAACAAGTGAAAGTATAATCAAAGAACCAATATAATATAGTTCAAGTCTAATACTAATCCAAGCACAATGGACTAATTCTAAAGTGTTAACCAATAAGCATATGCTTTCAGTAAAACATTCACTTTGCAATTAGTATCATAACAATTTCTCAAAAAATGACTAATTTAATCGTCGGGGAGTTAGAAAACTATAAAAGACTAAAAAAACATATAAATTACACTATACAAAATAATAACAATGTTATTTTATATAAACATTATATAAATATATTATATGTTATTAGAAACATTATATAAAAAATATATATTATATTGCAAAAATAAAAATTTAATGATTCAAAAATTATTTTGTAAAAATGTTTTCGTGGGTGTAGTAGTATGATCGGGGAGAGGACATGGGGGCGAGTGCTATGCATTATGCAGTGTACGTAGGAGTGGGAATTTTGGAAATTATTTGTGAGAGAGGGAATTTTGGGAATGATTTCTCATTTTGTAGCAATGTTGCAGAGAAATTGACACAGTGGGAATGATTTGTGCAAGTGGCATGCAGTACAGTGTAGAGTTCATTGACACCCGTTGCTAGTTCCTTCCAGGTCGTTATTGTTTGATGGAAAAGTGTTTGGGGTGATGGAAGGGTGTTTGGGGTTCTTCAATCGCACTGGGTCTCATTATTTGGGGCTTTGGGTATTTTGGGGATTTGAGGTTTTAATTTTTTTTGTTCTGGGCCATTCTAGCTATTTGGGGCTTTTTAAATTGGAGTGTGAGAGCTCTAGTGCAGAGTGTTTTCCTTGATATTTTGGGAGTTTACCCTATACATACTGAGCCGACCAGATCTCCTACGCATTATAGATGACAGGATTTGGGGATTCGGGGTTTTAGTTATTTGGGGATTTTTCAGACTGATCCAATCAGACGACCTGAGCATTGGAGCCGACAAGATTTGGGGATTTGGGGTTTTAGTTATTTGGGGCCTTTTTAGTTGGAATATATATAAGTATGGCATTTGTCATGGTAGATAATTCATCCTTGGATCGAACGTGGAGGCTTCTGAAGAGGAGGACAATAAATTCGCATTCGCTGAGATCCTCTGCAACAAATTCGCAGTCGCTAAGACCCTCTGTAACAAATTCGCAGGTATGTTTGTTTTTTTTGGTATCATTATATTGTTTTGTATAGTTTCACTAGATAAATATTCTTTAATGATAGACAAACATCATCTTGTCTTTGTAGTAATGGTATTCTCTGTACTTATTCCCTAGGATTTTTTTTATTCCAAGTCTGCAACAAAGAATGGCTCCTTGCTTAGATATTTTAGTGGCATGAGTCCCTATGGGGTGGGAAAGGATAACCTATCCATTTTAGGAACGACATAATTATATTTCATAGAGACTTGGTATGTTAAGCCACAGTTCAAGAGTTATGGTTAATTAAGCCCCAATTCAACTTCACTATTGTTGTTTGGTAGGTTTGTTTAACCATTGTATTGATTGGTTAAAGATGATTCCAGTCACAGTTGTAAGGGTTTCAAACCTATATCCAATCTATATAAATAAATTAGTTGGTGTGTGGTTCAAGCCAACCCATTTTTAGTAGTCTATAGTGCGTGGATCAAGCCACTAAGCATAGGAGGTAAAGCCGCTTAATTGGATCCTCTTTCCTTGGTATTATCCATACACATTATAAGAGAGATTTCAAGTCTATCTTATTTAAGTAGTATGCAAGATCGCTCGGGTTCACATACTATAAGGCCCCTGTGTGTAGTGTATTTTAGGTTCTCGCCCTCGTGTGGTGTTTATTGCATGGATGTCTCTCTCCCCGTGTACAATTTATCCAATGACTATCTCTCTAAGATGGCAGGTAGATAGCCTATGTCTATCCCTTTCATCTCATAGTTGTGAATTCAGATTGTAGGTAGATAGTAGTGTATCCCTCTCATAGCCGTGAATATACATATTTTTTATCATATGGATGGAATTTATATGTATCTCCCCCCTTGCATCTATATCTGATGGATGGGAAAGGTATTTGTATCTATGATGGATGATGTGAATTCCTATCTCTCTCATATGGACTGACTTATATATATACATCTATGGATGGATGTTGTTGACACAAACAACCAACATAACAACATGGGCTGTCGTTTACTTGAGGATGGATGGACGACTAATTGTATATGTATGTCTTTGGATGGTATCTCCCCCTCTCTCATCTCACTCAGTGGATAGCCACTATCAGTGAAATATAGCCAGTATTTCTCACTCTATATCTCTTCCGCTCTCATCTCAATCAGTGGATAGCCAATATTTTTCATTGAAGGAGGAGGAGTTTATTCAATCTGGAGCTAATGATAGTATTCCTTAGGCTGGATGGATATGTAAATGTATACAATGGATTGATACAAAATTTGGTTAATCTTATAATGGCTTCAAAAAAAAATTTTGATGCAATGCCTGGTGTGTTTACACTCCATAGCTAGTGATAGCCCGTAGCTTGTGATAGAGGGGATGGATTTTGTAGCTAGTTATAACATATGGAAATTTTTACCCAGGATGATGTTAGGATGTCGATCCCATGGCGCGTTACCTCCTGAGTGTGTGTAGTGCATAGTGCATATGTTTTCCATTGAATTGGAAACATATAAAACATTAAATATCCTAAAATATGCTAAGTACCCATCCCTTTGTACATTAGCAGTTTAGGATGTTTTTGCTCCCCTGGTAATCAATACGTCAACCACTGGATCTATGATGGGTCAACCTATCCCCTTTTGAGCATGATATCCAGACATCATCTTATATTTTTAGAAAATGTCTTCTCTGTGCTATTTTTCTAGCTCAAGGGACCTTTGTCTTCCAATTTATTAACATTGATGTTTAATAGTTGTTTGCTTCTCTCAGACCCCAAATTTTTCTCAGTTGATCACTATGAGAAATAAAAATAGATGGAAAGGATGATGACCCAAAGTTGTTAAATATGTACAAACTATTAATATCATCAACATTCACAGTTGCTAGGACATTCTTAGGATGTTTTAAATCCCTTTTTACAACTTGGTGAGGTGAAAACTCTATAGTCTTACATTCACTAGAATGAGTGATTTGATAGATTGACAAAATATTGTAGGAAATACTTGGAACACATAATATATTTTTGACACGACCATCATTTAGCTAAAGTGTTCTATACCCTACAACGCTAAGAGATCTATCATCATGAACAATTATTTGTTTAGTGTTACATTCATTTAGAGTAGAAAAATGACTTTATCGTTATCCATATGATAGTATGCTCCATAATCAATGATCCACTCGTTTGAATAAGATGAAGAAGATGATGATGATGCATTGAAGGAAAGACTAGAAGCATAAAGTGAAATTCTATGAGAAGAAGATCTAGAAGAAGAATCAATATTGATGTTATGATTCTTCATTATTTCTTTTAAGGCTTCCATATTCTTGAAACATTTATACTCTTGATGACCATCTTTACCTAAAAAATTACAATATATCTCAATTTGATTGCCTTTTGATTTGGTTTCCTTATCACCATTGGAAGGTGTTAAGTCAGTAAATTTTTATCCATTTTTGATTATTTTTTCTCCAGTTTTGGTTTGTTTTGAATCTACCTCAGTTAAATTTTTGGCTTTGAGTTTTAGTTTTAGTCTTCTTAGAAACTTTATGAGTGATTGAATAAGTTTTGAGCTCAGTCTTTTTTAGATTTTATTTGATTTTGGTGACTTTTATATTGTAAAGGGGGTCAATAAGAGTCATATTTTCAAAAGTAGAATCATTAATGTCTTAGAGGACAGTTAAACTTATTTCTTAAACTAAATAACCGCCAAAACCTCCAACAAATTAGCAAAAAGTTAAAAAACTGCTAAATTTTGGCCTAAAAGTTATTCTTGTAGCGCTATACAAAAGTTTAACAAAGAGCGCGCTACAGGAATATCGTGGCCTGTGTTTTTTTTCAATCTTCGAACCGATTTCAATCATGATGCAGAATGGGACTGTCTAATCGCTTTGTGTGAGTGTTCTAACACGTGTTTGCAGCAGTTTAAGCATGATTTTTGTTGGTTGCTCGTCACGAAGTAAAACAAGCTCATCATTGCATGGTATGCGGGATCAGTTGCACAGAAACCAGCAAATCTCGGTTTAGCTGTCAAATTCCTCTTGTTACACGCATCATTGCAGGAGAGTAGTGTTTGTGAAGGAGAGCTCACTGCTAAACGGTGGATTGTGTTGCTGGGAATAAGAGACAGGTGTGTAATCGCCAGCGAAAATTAGGGCTTCCGAATTCATTCACCAGCAGTTAAAGAAACGATATGAGGACACTTGTGCTCATAAGAGGAGATCGTTGACACCCCAAAATGAAGCTGTAAGTCACGACAGATGAGCAATTGACAGGTATTCCGATATAAACCCTTACAGCTGGAAAATTTGGGTCTTTCTCGCTGCACAATCATCTGAACAAATTGCTGGCTGGAAATGATAAAATAGATCATGAAATGAGCATTTCACAACAAAAATAACTATTTGAAGTTAGTATGAGCAATATGCATGAACAGAGCGGCGGAATAGTTTCAAATGTAAAGTATTCAGTCTGGGAAGTGCAAATGACAGTTTGAATGAAGATTTTTATCATTTGTTCTCTTATACATTCAAAATTCTGGAAAGAACATTAAAGAGGACTCGCAGTTTTTCTATTATGCTCATTCTTATGCAGTAGGTGTGGTTGGTTTATGAAAATGGTTTAGACATTGTTGAAAATTATCAGAATTTCATGAAGTCACCTGCTTGGAAAACACATCCACTTAGTTGCCTGGTTGAGACAAGAGAATATTGAATTTAAAGGGTTGTTCAAGGGTCTGTAGAAAATTTCAAAAGAGCCCAAAGCATAGGAAATCAATTTACAAAACAATTCTTGAAAACTAAGACAGATTGTGCCTGTGTACTGAAAAGAAGATTATGGGAAAAAGTGGCAAAAGCGGTAAGGTCAACAGGGCTGAACCCACAGACTTAACTTGGATTCAGAAGCTTCCTGACTGTGCAGAACTTTTTCAGCAGGCAGGTTGGTTAAAGTTTTTCAAAAAGATTGATGGCTTCGATACACAGGTCACCTGCAAGTTTGCTAAAGCATTTAAGAATGACATGATTATGATGGATGCTCTGAATTTCAAGTTATCTGTGGAATTAATAGCAGAAGCTACTGAGATTAGCAATGAGGGTGAGCATTGGTTCAAAAAATCACCTTTTGAGTTTGAACCTCAAAGGTATTTGTTGCCTAATGTAATTCCTGACTGGAATAAGGGTATCTTCATTCAAAATTTCAGAAGGGAGTGGATTGAGCCCATAAGAATACTGCAAAGTTATGTAACCTGTGAAGGGAGATATTCATTGGTATTTAAATATCATCTCAGGTTACTTCAACACATGGCAGGAATCTCTAAGATGAATTTGCCCTTCTTCTTCTTTAAAATCTTGCAGAAAATGTCAAGCAAGATAAAACAGCATGATGATCACACTTCTCAGTCACTTTTTCACCATGGTCTCATTAAACTGATCATCAGTACAGTGTTGCAGCATGAGGGAAGGACTTGGGACTTTTTTTTGTTCTGGTCAGGTGTTCATCCTAAAGGAGAAGATCAACAACCAAAAAGACAGACTGACAAGGGAAAGGTAATGATGCAAAAGTTAGGTCACTCAGTCAAATCTACAAGCAAACGTGAGATTAAAATTAAGAAGGTGAAAAAACAGGTAGTAGAAGAAAGACAGAATGACAGTCAGCCCCAAGAAATTCCAGAGCACACTAAAAATAAGTTCTCACTATTTGAAGACAAAAAGGAATTGCTTGAAAAGAAATCACCACCTGTACCAGATTCTCAAGAGGAGAAGAAAGTTGACATCAAAATAATTCCTGTAGCTAAAGAAGAAATCCATAATCAGCCAAGAAGCCCCATCACCATCCTTTCGGATGATGAAGGATATATGTTAGAAGAAGAGCAGTTTATTCCTGAGATTGAATTTAAAGCTGAAATTAAAAAAGATCAAGTTATAGATGGCAAAACCACAAAGCCTAAGAAGAAAGTCAAAAAGCTGTAAGTGGTAGAGTTAGCATCTATTCAGTACCAAGGGAAGAAATTAAAAATGATGGGAGAGGCAGCTACTTTCTGGAGACCTAAAACTAGGTCGAAAAACAAACTAAGGTTAAACATGAAAAAGCTGTTAAACCCAAAATTAAAGACTGATAAGGTGACTATCTCTGATGAAGAGTCCATGGAGGAGGATAGATCAAAGAAAGATGAATTGCAACCAGGTAAAAAAGAGGAGATTAGGTCAGTAAAAGTAGCAGTTGAAGAAAGCTCCAAATCCATCCTTGAAGGCATTTCTGGGAAATTGTTAACAGAGGAGATTAAGTCAATACAGGTAACAGATGATCCAAACCCCATCATTGAAGATACTGCTGAGAAGCTATTGACAGAGGAAACAATATTTAAGAAGTTTGACATGTTTTGGAAACCTAATGAAGAGCAAGATGCTGCAATAGAGAAATTGGTTAATTCTGACAAGGAGAATTTAAAGAAGACTGTCAAACAGTATAAGCATCAAATGAATTACATGCAGGAAGTTAATGATGGTTTAATGATGGCAAATAGAAGACTAAGAGAAGATCTTCAGGATGTTCATGATAATTTTCAGGAGTTAGTGGTTGATGCAAAGGAAGCATTCAGAAGGAAAAGGGCTGCTGACAGGCACTGTTCAGAACTGGAAAAGACAGTTGAAACTTTGCAGCATGAAAATGAACACCTTCAGAAAAGGATAGCTGAGCTGGAGAAGAAGCATAAAAGAATGAAGAAAAGATATTCAAGTCCAGATGGTATATCTTTGCTTGTGGAGGCAGCGAAAGAGATATGAGGCAGTTAGTAGTTAATGGTCATTTAAGACATTTTGTTAAAGAATTTGCTATTTTTAGCAAAATTGTAATTTTGTAAAAATGTAAATTTTACTTTACTAGTCTAGTCATTCGATGGGGAGTTAGTAGGAAAAACCCTAACTGTTTTGTGGAAAAGAAAACTATTTAGAGAAGAAGGAAAAACATTGTAAGGGTTCTGATTTTGGAGAGCATTAGGAGGTCTGCTAAGCTGCTTATACTTCCAGACTTGTTCAGTAATAGGTACTGTAAACTCTCATGTGCATTTTTGATAAAACTATGAATATATGACTCATTACCCTACATTTGATCTGTGATTGGCTTCATTTTGAACTTATTTAGTTTCATGAATGACAAATTCATTTCTGGTTTATGTGTAATTTCCAGTGATGCTTGTTCTTTATGTGTGAACTTCATTTACAGTCTTTTGTTGGATTATTGTGATATATATACATCTTTATTGATTTATGTGTATGATTTAGTTGTTGCTTATCTACTGAATGTATTCCCTTTATGCTCTTGAAGTCAATGACCAAAGAACATATGAAACAAAATCCTAAAACCTAGTTTGAATTGAATTTTTTCTCTTGAGATTGTGTTGGCTTGTTACCCTAGCCTTAGTAACAATTTCTGACACAAACAGAAGGAACAATTGGTTGAAAGGGTTTGGGACCCTTGTTTTGCTTATAATTATGAGGGTGATGCTTTTTAGATTCTTGGATTTATCCTTTTTTTGTGCTACTAAGGCTTTGTTAGATGTACCTACAATATTGATCACTTTAAGATGCAATAGCATATTTCTCCCAAATTAAATAATCATAAAAAGATTCAAAAGAGGTCACTTGATAACAATTCCTTGACAATAAGAGCTTCTCTAGTGGAATGAAAAGTAGATACAAAAATATAATGAGTCAATTTTTAGCAAGAATAGCATATATGCATTGGTCATATGTTTTTCTTATTTTACATTCTACAAGTAAAAGTTTAAGTGCTTTGAACTTAGATAGAAAATCTTCAATACATGAGAAATCACTAGGATTTATGGTAATTGACTGGTTTTCAAGTTTGTGGGCTTGAATCTCATTGTGTTTACCAAACGTTGTGTCCAAATTGTTCCATGTTTCATTTGGGATCTCAATTCCATGAAGGTGAAATTGAAGATCACGGGAAATGGACATTTTGATTAGTCCACATTCTTTGTAATTTTTATTGTCCCATTTGGCTCACTTTAATGCATTAAGAGGGGCAAATTTTGTTCTCAGGGTAGCCTAGTAAATTCCCTTTGTATTAAATATTCCATACATGATTTCCATTAGAAGTAGTTGGAACTTGTAAGTTGTAACATCCCTACCATGAAAGTTTGTTCAATTTGGCCAATTTCGAACTTTGGACTAGAGAAAACCAAGCTGTTCCAAATGCCCCCAACGGCTTTCAAATTCTGTATGGAATGGATTGAGGGGTATTAGGACATCCTAATGCATTTAATAGACACTCATAAACTTGATAAATACATTTATGACTTGCATTAATCATGGAGGAATGAAAGGGAAAAATACTATCAACTTCGATGTAGAAACCCCCCACTAGTCACTGACTTTTTGGCTTTCCAAATGCTATACGACCTTTCCTAATTTATGAATAGAGGATTGTCTTGGATAAAGGACTTCAATGGTAACCAAAATGCATCATTTATAATGATATATAACTTGATATTGCACCCATAAAATAGAAAGTTGTAACACATAAACATTGCTTGGAAAATGTAAACAATAGACATGGAAATTGTTACATAAAATTTGATCAAATTCCCAAGGGGATTGCATAAAATAACTTGGTAATACACAGTACAAAAGATGATTATCAAGCAGCTTAAAAAATATAGAGAAAATCTGATGCAAATCTAATGTGTAATTGCTCCAAAAGTTCACAAGAAAATATAGAGGAAAACTAGCTCGAATGAGAGTTTCGTTTGGAATTTATACATGATACACATGAGGTTTTGAGCTATGGATAAGATATGTAGCTCAACACAGTTCCATAAATCAGATATTCCATCAATGGAGTCACAAAGACACTCTCATCAAGTTTTATGCATCCATTAGTGCGCCATCAACACTAGAACATAAGCATTGAGAAGAGAATGAAAGAAGAGATAGTAGAATAAATATGAGATAAATCGAACTGTAGAGGGACTTGAAACTTCAAAAAACACTTTCTTTAAGATCATATAAGATGTCTGAATGGCCTCTCCTCCAACCAACTTGGAAAAGGAGATTCCACCTTTGAAATTGGTTCAATGGAAGGGAAGGTAAACACCCACCATGCATGGACAAGCTAAGCTCTCCAAGAGTGAAAAACAAAAATGATTCAAAATATGCTCTCCTTCCTCATCCTCCCATTTTATTAACCTCATGTGGACTCCTTCCCTCCATGAGCTCGAATTTCTCTCCAAGATACTCACCCAAATCGAGTTAGTGGTTGCTTCCTTCATGAGACACTTGTCCTCCTCATTCTTTCACTCCTCTTTCCCAATTCGAATTAGGAATATTGTATAAACATAAATCCCTCTATGTGCCCTCTTGATGGCTATTTTTAGCCCTGATATGTCATATTTTTTATAGGTATTCCATCAGGTCTAAAATTGTCATATTTGTCATAGATTCCTTCATTACTGTTGTTATAGATGCCATGTAATCTTGTTACAAGTGTCACAATTTGTCTATTATGCCTCTTCCTCTTCATTGGGAGTTACTCTTTCAATCCAGGTTGAGTCTCCTTGATTTTTTCCATGAATATTGCCTCTTCATCTACCCCAAGTACGTTACCCTCCACCTTGAACTCAAATTTGTGTGAGAATGAAGAATCTTGCCACATGTGGGTCCCACAACCTATTATGCGCCCTCATGATCCAATGCCACCTTATTTTACTTTTTATTATTGTTTATTTGGTTCATTTAATGTGAATTTGTAAGTCTAATGTCATTTTGGGTCTTGTATCTCCCTTATTTCAAATTTCAATGCTTCCACCCCAACCTAGGGAACTAGTAGGTTAGTGGATTTTTTCCTCCATGATAATTTATTTGGATGGGGACATTACAGTCCTCACCACCCAAGATTGCTTGTCCCCAAGAAATTCCAAACTTGGATGCTGCAAAATTTGTTCATCTTCCCAAGTGGCATCCTCACTTGGTAAATCCTTCTAATGTAGCAAATATTCTCTTATGGTCATGTTCCTTAATTTCCTTTCACTTACCTTCATTTTTATTTTATTTTTTGGAGTGAGTATGAGCTTCCCTTCATCATCCATTGGAGGAAAGTTTTTCTGAAACTGAAATTTTCTTCCCTACCACCTTTTTATGACATGAAACATGAAACCTATTATGGATTTTACTCCTTTTTGGAAGCTCCACTTCATAAGCTACCTCCCCAATTTTTTGAATTATTTTGTATGGGCCATAGAACCTGGATTTTAAATTTTCTGAACCCTTTCCCTTCAAGGTAGTTTGTTTGTAGGGATGTAACTTGATCTGCATATTATTTTTGTTTATTTTGGGAAACCTGCAAATTGTCTTTTAAAACCATAAAACTTTATTGACTTTCCTCAATCCAATCCTTAGATTTTAGAGCTCTACTATCACCAAAAATGTGCTAAAAAAAGTAGGTGCTTAAATAATGTATATTGCTTTGAAAGGAGAAATGCCAATGGACATATGAAAGGTAGTGTTGTAGCAGAACTCACCCAAATGTAGCCATTTAAACCATGCTTTTTGCTTCCCACTAACATAGTTTCTCAAGTAGCCCTCCAACCATTGGTTCACCCTTTCTGTTTGACCATAAGTTTGTGGATGGTAGCTTGTGCTAGGAGTCAATTGTGTTCCCACCAACTTAAAAATTTCTTTCCAAAATGCACTCATAAACTTGTTATCCTTGTCACTAACAATTTTTTTGGGGGAGTCCATGCAATCTAAAAAAAACTCTAAAGAATATCTCAACCACTTGTGCAACAGTAAAAGATGAGGTAATAGAAAAGAAATGAGAAAATTTGGTGAGTTTATCCACCACAACAAAATACAGTCCTTACCAAGTTCCTTGGGAAAACTTGTGATGAAGTCCATGGAGACGCTTTCCCACTTTTGTTATAGAATAGGCTAGGGGTGTAGGAAACCAGCAGGATGGTTGTGCTCAACTTTGTTTTGTTGACATACCTTGCATTCATTTACATACTTTAGAACATCACCCTTCAATCTTTTCCAAAAAAATATTTCGCTCAGCTGCCTATATGTTTTAAAGAAACCAAGATGGCCTACTAAGAGAGAATCATGAGCTACATTCAATATATTTTGCTTCAAATTCGAACCATAAACTAAATAGATTCGATATTTATAGTATATTATGCCATTCAACACTTTATACCTATCATCACCATTGGCCCCATCTAAAATTTCACAAGCAAATTTATCTTTGGCATACTCTACTGTTAGTATTTCCTTCCAATCCTCTAAAATGTCCACAAGAGAGAGTGAGGGTCTCCTAGACAATGCATCTACTACAACATGATTCTTCCCTTTAACATATTCAATTTCAAAATCAAAGGATTGAATCTTACTCACCCATTTTTGTTTCCGTTCATTGAGATATGTCTATGTAAGAAAATGCTTCAAGCTATTGTGATCAGTTTTGAGCACAAATTTGTTCCCCACCAGATATTGTATAAAAATGACCAAAGCATGCATGATGGCCAACATTTCCTTGTCATATATGGAGTAGATTCTTTAATGTGCTTGTAGCTTCCTTCTTTCAAAATCTATGGGGTGTTGATTTTGCTTTAAAATTGCTCCAATGCCTTCCCTTGATGCATCACATTCCAAAACAAATGGTTTAGAAAAATATGGTAATGCAAGTACTGGACAACTACTCTTTACCTCTTTCATTATTTGCAAGTATTTTTCTACATCTTCATTCCATTAGAAAGGGTCCTTCTTGGTCAGGTCGGTGAGGGGAGCTGTCAATTGGGAGAACCCCTTCACAAATTTTCTATAGTAAGTGCATATCCCAATAAAACCCCTAAATTCAATGATGTTCTTGGGTGGTGGCCAATCAAGAATGGAACTTATTTTATCCAAGTGCACTTTTACACCATCTTTCCCAATAATGTGCCCAAGGTACATAATTTATGTCAACCCAAACTCACACTTGGACATCTTAGCAAACAAAGATTGTTCATGCAAGATTTTCAATACAACTTCTAAATGATGCAAATGATCCTCCCATGTCTTATTGTAAATCAAAATATCATCAAAGAAAACCAAAACAAAAATACGGAGTTGCTTGCAAAATATTTTGTTCATACATGACTGGAAGGTTGCGGGATCATTGGTCAAACCAAAAGGTATGACAAGGAATTCGAAATGACCATAATGGCACCTTAAAGCAATCTTCTGCACATATTCATCCTTCATTTGAATTTGATGGTAACCAGATCGAAGATCAATCTTCGAAAATAACTTTCCTCCAAACAGTTCATCCATGAGCTCATCTATCCGTGGAATGGGATATCTATTCTCCACTGTCTTCTTGTTTAGAGCTCTGAAATCAATCCACATTATCAAGGTTCCATCTTTTTTCTTCACCAAGACAACCGATGAAGCATAGGGACTTGAACTTTGCCTTATGATTCCCAAATCCAAAATCTCTTTGATAGCCTTATCAACTGCATCCCTGAACCTTTTTGGGTGTCTGTATTGTTGCATTTGGATAGGTTGAGTGCCTTCCTCCAACACAATGGCATTTTCAAATCCCCTATCAGGTGGCCTTCTAGGGGGGAGGTCTCCAAAAACCTTTTCATACTTAAATAGTTTCCTTGTCTCCTCCGGATGTTCTTAAAACTTTATGCTTGGTTTGGGGGAGGTGATTAGACACTCTACAGCCCATTCCATGTCTCAAAATGGACCTCATACTATGGGAGGAAACCACTTGGTTAGGATAGGTGTGCATTCCCCTAAGCAATATTGGATTTCCCTATGAATATTTAAACTTAATTTCAGGTACTTTATAGTTCAATTTATGCTCTCCTATATAGTACAACCATTGGACTCCCAAAACCACATTCGTATCAATAACATTCACCACATAGAAGCTTTCAGTAACAATGTAATTTCCTATGGTAAGTTGTAGTTTTGGAATCCATGTGTTACAATCCATAGAATTGTTACATGGGATGATGACTATAAACCCATCAAATGTATCAGTAGGAAACTTTCTCCTCTCCACCAAGGCCGAATCAATGAAGTTATGGGTTTCTCCTCCATCCACTAGGACTGTAACCTTCTTCCCTTGGACAACTCCTTTGCATCGAAGGGTATGAAACTAAGGCACCCATGACAGTACTGCAATATTCCCTCTTTTATGTGGTGGCTTATATTCTTCTACTGTTTCATATCCTTATTTTGGGGATGATTGTTGTGCTTCTTCATCCATTTCCTCATCATCATCAGAAAAAAATTCAATGAAATGTGCTTTCCCCTTAGCACATTTATGCCCAAGTACCCATGGTTGATGGAATGTGAAGCATAACTTCTTCCTCTTGAGCTCTTCCTTACTTGGTCCCTCTTTATTATCCTTCCCAAATGAGTCTTTTCTCCATGGTTTCTTATCATCTTTGAACTTGGAAGGAAAAATGGGATTGGGAGTATACCTTGTCTTGGGTAGCACATTTTGCAGATCGCTTGTCAAGTTCATGGCATATTTCAATGTAGATGGCTTGTGCTATTTAACCAATCCTTTCAAAGGTTCATCCTGTTCGGATATCCACATCATCTATTTCGGGATACATCACCTATTTCAGGATCTTGCATGATCTATTTCAGGATATGCAGAATCTAGGGTTTTGCATGCACAGGCATGCATCCCAGTCACCAGTTTGATGCCTCCAGCACCTTATCCACCTTCTTCTAGCACCCGGGAGCCACTTACCACAGAGTTTTATCCCTCCTAAGCTGAAAGGCGCCCTCTTCTCACCTACTGCCAGAGAAGGGTGCACTTGTTCACCTACCACTGCAGATTCACTCCAGTTACATTCAGTTAGCTCCGATTCTCCCTGATTTGAGGCTAGTTTCACTCCCGACTGACTGTATCACTTCCGTTTGACCTCCAGTTTGATTAGGTGACTTGTTCTGACTTCAGTTAGCCTCCCATGCGCCCCCACTGAGCCTCCAGATCCTATATCAGTGCTACACACTTCAGTTACATTTATTACACTCAGTTAGACTCAGTTTGACACCTGGATGACTGGTTGTTGTGATTGATGAGCACCACCGATGATTGATGAGGACTCCTAGATAGAGTCAAGCTACTCCATTTTCAGTAATTCGAATGACCTCCTTAGGCAATTCGAATTGCTCAGTCATTGTGACAGTTTGTATTGTAATTCATTCACCCTTTCTGGGATAGAGAGCACTGCTGCATGTTTTGCACAGTTTTGCACCATATTTTCTATGTTCATCTGTTGTGATTGATTTACTTGTTCATTAGATCTGCTGTGACTAATTTTACATGGTATCAGAGCCATTGCAGGGACAAGATCTCTTTTCTATAGGTGTTTATACAAGAAGATTTGACTGAATTGCTAAAAATTGCAAAAAGTTTGGCATGAGATATCTCAAGGGCATTCGCTCCTGTGCATGCAAAGCTTGAAAAATATTCCAATACCACTCCAGAAGCTTGAGTTACCACATAATTCCTGGATCTGATACATTGGACCTATTCAACATTGCTTGAAATCCAATCCCAGGTGTGATGCAACTCTCAAAGGGTGGATTGTTCGACCTTATTGTGGTTGTTTTGATGTGATTTGCAGGTTTATTGTCTCCTCCAATTGCACTCGCTACCTTCTGCATGCAAGCCTTTCTACAGCAATTGCATTCGCTATAGTCTGCATGCAAGCTTCCTCTTCATCAGTTGACTCAATCCTTGCAATGGAATACTCTTCTTCAAAGCCTATCCTCACCCCATTCAATTATTTTGATTGGAAAGATGATATGGAGATCATATTACGTTCAAAAGGTTACTACCGAGTCACCCTTGGTCTTGAATTGGAGCCAAACAATGTAGCAGAAAGAACCAAACACTACAACAAGCTTGATGAAGCTTACGGTCTTCTTTGTCTCTCCATCTCCAAGGATCTTCACTTCCATCTCAGCGGATTGAAGACTCCAAAAGCCATATGGGAGCAACTTGAAACACTATTCGGCAAGCAGGATGAGCTTAGGGCTTTTCAATTAGAGAATGAATTGATTGGCCTTAATCCTGAGAATTTCGAGACCATCAATGAATTCTTCACAAAATTCAAGAACTTGAACTTGCAATTGAAGAACAGTGGTGTTATCAAAGAGGATAAACAGTTGATCCTCTCCATTCTAAGCAAGCTTGGGAAAGATTATTCGGTATTTGTCTCCACTTTCAATTCCGGTCGGCTAACTACCCCGAATTGGAAGATGCCTACCTTGAATGCCTTCATTGAGTCCGTTAGGAAAGAGCATGACAAGTTGATTCAAATGGGGTCCATAAGCTCCAAAGATTCAGCCCTATTTGTTCAAGGACCCAAGATCTCGAATGGTAAAGGAAAGCTAAAGAAGGAGAAGCCCAAATTCGAGCCTCACAAGCAAAAAGACAAAGGCAAGCAAACGGATGCACCATCCAGTTCGAAATCCAAGCAAAAGGGCAAAGAAGGTAACCAAAAATCTAAATGTACTTATTGTAACCGTGGCTTTCATCCCGAAAGTTCATGTATGAAGAAGACTATAGATCAAATGGCCCTCCTTTTGGAAAAGAACAACATAACCCTTCCTGACGGTGCAAGGAAGAAGGATCGGAATGACGATCATGAAAGAGGACAAGCACTCATGGCAACGGTTTCGAAGCCCACTCTCTTGATAGATTCGGGTGCATCAAATCATATGGCTGCAAATATTGATTCTTTTTCCTCATTCGATCCAAACAGCTCCATCCCCATCCATTTGGGAGATGACTCAAAAATTTCTTCAAAGGGCAAAGGTACGATTCATGTAGAACATGGATGCTTTCAGAATGTTCTCTATGTGCCTTCCTTAGCTTCGAATCTCCTTTCTGTGTATCAAATGACACATACTGGTGATCCAAAGAAAGTCACATTCAGCCCTAATACAGTTGAAATTTCTGATATCAAAAGTGGAAGACTAGTTGCGGTTGGGAAGGCAAACCACACTGCAAAATGTTATGAGTTTTCGCACTTTATACCGCTTGCAAAGCCCACCGCTCTTCGCACACATGGTAATGAGGTTAGTAGGCTTTGGCATGAAAGATTTGTACATCTAAATTATAAGTATTTGCTGTTGCTATCAAATAAATCCATGGTAGATGGGCTTCCACAACTCCGTTCCTCGAAGGGAATATGCACCGGTTGCATTATTGGGAAGCACCCCGAGCACAGATTCGACCGCGGCAAGGCTAGCAGAGCCTCTACTATTTTGGGATTGATCCATTCTGATATCAATGGTCCGCTGCCCCATATGTCATTAAATGGTTCAAGGTATGTTTTGACATTTATTGACGATTTTTCCCGCTTTACATGGGTATTCTTTCTCAAAAACAAATCAGAAGTGCTTGGAAAATTCAAGGATTTTAAGGCTTCTGTTGAGACCACCACTGAGAGCAAGATCAAAGCTCTTAGATCTGATAATGGTGGGGAATATATCAAGTCCGAGTTTCTGCAACTTTGTGCCCAAAGCGGAATCAAGATCCAACATACAGTTCCCTACACACCCCATCAGAACGGTGTAGCGGAAAGGAAAAACTGGTCACTGAAAGAGATGGCTACATGCATGATTGAATCGAAAGGTTTGGCTGCAAATCTTTGGGCTGAAGCAATCAATGTTGCTGCATATATATAGAACCGTGTTCCACATTCATCCGTGAAAGGTATGGCTCCTTTCGAAGCATTCTTTGGTCACAAACCGGATGTGTCAAATTTGAGAGTTTTTGGCTCTACTGCATGGGCTAGAATTCCTTCTGAGAAGAGACGAGCTTTGGATCCACAAAGTATCGAGTGCATATTGATAGGATATGGAGAAGAATCAAAAGCATATAAACTCATGGATATCAGATCTAAAAAGATATTCATAGAGCGCAGTGTGCAGTTTGAAGAACCGCTTCAAGAATTGCAACTAGTTGAGGAGAAAACTGCCGATTCACCGCCTTCACCAGAAGAAGATTCGAGCAGCGATAATGAAGGTATGAGTTCTGATATTTCTGATATTGTAGCAGCATATGATGATCATGACATATCAAGTTCGGAATCTGACCATTCAGATCCCCCTCAGTTACCAAAGTGGGCCCAAAACACTCTACAATCTGCTGGTTCTAGTCTTGGAAATCCTGCTGATCCGAGACGAACAAGAGGAGACTTTCAAAGGGCAGGTATGGATCTTTCTATTGCTGATCCATTTCTTCCTGAGATTTGTTATTTGATGGCTGGTTCAGATCCCCAATCATACTATTCAGCCCATCGAGATCCGAGATGGAAAAGTGCCATGGATGAAGAGTACAGTTCTCTTCAAAAGAACAATACATGGGAGCTAGTTTCTCTTCCACCTGGAAGAAAATTAGTGAAGTGTAAATGGGTCTACCGTACTAAAGTTGCTGCTGATGGCACTATCAGCAAATATAAAGCAAGGTTGGTGGAAAAAGGTTTTTCCCAAGTCCAAGGAGTGGACTACACAGAGACCTTTGCACCGGTTGCAAAGATGGATTCCATCCGCCTTGTTTTAGCTATTGCCGCATCCAAGCACTGGGAAGTGCATCACATGGATGTGAAGAGTGCATTTTTACATGGAGACCTTGCTGAAGAGGTCTATATGCAGCAGCCAGAGGGTTATACATCAGATCCATCATTGGTTTGTAGATTGAAGAAATCTTTGTACGGGTTAAAACAGGCCCCAAGAGCTTGGTACGCAAAGATGGACTCCTTCCTTCTTTCTCAGAATTTCCAAAGATGCAAATCTGATCCAAATGTCTATCTTCAGCGAGTTAAAGGTAATTTGTTGGTTATTGTACTTTATGTTGATGATATGCTTATTACTGGTAGCACACTTACTTCAATAAACAAGCTAAAATCTGCCTTAAATCTAGCTTTTGACATGAGCGATTTGGGCTTGCTGAGTCACTTTTTGGGCTTGGAGATAGCTCAAAATTTCGATGGGATCACTATATCTCAGCAAAACAATGCTTCCGACCTATTATTGAAGTTCAATATGGCTGAATGTAAGGCAGCCCCGTTCCCATTCCTCTCAGGAATCAGTCTTGAGGAGGGAGATTCCACACCGCTTGCAGATTGCAGTATGTATCGACAGTTGATTGGTTCACTACTTTATTTGACACATTCACGGCCTGATATCTCATATGCTGTGAGTGCCGTGTCAAGATATATGCAGCAGCCACATGAGCTTCATTGGCGAGCAGCCAAGCGGATCTTGCAGTATGTGCAAGGTACGAGACAGTTTGGCATACACTATGCTGCAGATTCTGAGCTAGATTTCATTGGTTTTACTGATTCAGATTGGGCAGGTGATAGCATTGATCGGAAGTCCACTTCCGGTTATGTTTTCATGATTGGTCATGGTGCTATTTGCTGGTCCAGCAAAAAGCAAGCAGCCATTGCACTTTCTTCAGCAGAGGCAGAGTATCGAGGGGCAGTCAATGCCTGCATTCAGGCAGTTTGGTTGCAGGGTATTCTTTCCGAGTTTGGTTTTGGTGGCACTACTTCGACTGTCCTATTTTGTGACAATCAAAGTGCTATCAAGATCTCCACAGATCCAGTTCAACGGCAGAGGACCAAACACATTGAGATTCATATGCATTACATTCGACAGTTGGTGCACGACCGCACTATCATTCTGCAATATTGCCCTACTGATGAGCAAATTGTAGACATCTTCACCAAGAGCTTCACTGAGAAGAAGTTCTCTTACCTCCGTTCACTGTTGGGGGTGAGTTCCATCATGGTGGAGACAGATTGATTCATTATTATGCTTTAGCTTGAGGGGGGGCTTTCTTCCCACTGGGTTTTCCCTCTTTCCTCACTTAGTTTATTTTCAGCATTTTTTGGATTATTGTATTGGGGTGACCTTTGGTCTTAGTTACCAGGGCCCCACATTATTTTTAGTTGGCACATCATAGTCTAGCTTGAGGGGGGGTGTTCGTATATCCACATCATCTATTTCGGGATACATCACCTATTTCAGGATCTTGCATGATCTATTTCAGGATATGCAGAATCTAGGGTTTTGCATGCACAGGCATGCATCCCAGTCACCAGTTTGATGCCTCCAGCACCTTATCCACCTTCTTCTAGCACCCGGGAGACACTTACCACAGATTTTTAGCCCTTCTAAGCTGAAAGGCGCCCTCTTCTCACCTACTGCCAGAGAAGGGCGCACTTGTTCACCTACCACTGCAGATTCACTCCAGTTACATTCAGTTAGCTCCGATTCTCCCTGATTTGAGGCTAGTTTCACTCCCGACTGACTGTATCACTTCCGTTTGACCTCCAGTTTGATTAGGTGACTTGTTCTGACTTCAGTTAGCCTCCCATGCGCCCCCACTGAGCCTCCAGATCCTATATCAGTGCTACACACTTCAGTTACATTTATTACACTCAGTTAGACTCAGTTTGACACCTGGATGACTGGTTGTTGTGATTGATGAGCACCACCGATGATTGATGAGGACTCCTAGATAGAGTCAAGCTACTCCATTTTCAGTAAGATCGCTTGTCAAGTTCATGGCATATTTCAATGTAGATGGCTTGTGCTATTTAACCAATCCTTTCAAAGGTTCATCCAACCCTTCAGTATAGAGAAATAATAAGTGACTCATAGATATGTCAGTGACCATAACTGCCAATTTTTGAAACTCCGGCATGTAGGCCTCAAGAGTTCCAATTTGCTTCAACTATGCCAATTCCTGGAAAGGCATTTTAGGGTCATTTTGATCAAACCTCTCCACTAGACTTAGTAAAAAAATATTCATAGGATTTTATTTGGTCGTGTACTAAGGTTTTAATTCCATGGAACCACCAATCATTAACTTCTCCTTCAAGGATGCAGAATAGCCATCTTCAATGCATTCTCTTCAACCATTGGATTCAGATGGAAATACACATCTAATTTTTGTATCCAAACACTAGAAGAACATTGTGGTGAGCCATCAAAAGTGGTAAGAGATACATTTCCTATGGTAGACTCCAATTCTTGATTTTTGAAAGGTATTCTGCTACCTCCCCTGGATTTTAGGTTGTTTGAGACATTGAAGAATTGTTCAAATTGTAAGGTCCTCCTACATTATTCACTTAGCTGCTGCCAATATTCAAGGGATTCCTTCATCCCATAATGAGTGCCAGGATCGTCTTTAGGCTCAATAAAATTGGGCATCGTGGATCTTTATGGACTCTTGAATTCGTTAGGTCAATTGTGAGGCCCGATCCTTGAGAAGATTGTTTCTCCACCTACCTTTTTCTCCTCAGGATGAGAGCTACTAATGCTTCCTACTGCCGATTTCCGCCCAATTTGGATGGCCATAAAGTTGAACCCTTTCATTATCTTCCTTTCCATGTCATTAAAAATTTGTTCCATGGTCTGCTTGAACTCCTCTTTCTCATACATTTCTAAGGTTCCTTTGTCACCCTTGTTCATTCTTCAGCATAGCTTGCTTCTTCTTCTTCTTCACTGAGGGTATAGTATGTCTCTGATACTAGGGGAGGGAGTTATATCCCTTGCCTCATAAATGGTCACCCTTAGCAGGTTCAAGGACCATGCTTTGATACCACTTTAACATCCCTTCCATGAAAGTTTGTTCAATTTTGAACTTTGGAGTAGTGAAACCCAAGCTGTTCCAAATGACCCCAAATGATTTCGAATTATGTCTAGAAGGGATTGAGGGGTCGTAGTACATCCTAATTCATATATTGGACACCCATAAAATTTATAAAGACATTTATGACTTACATTAATCAGGTAGGAATGAAGGGAAAAATACTAGCAATTTCGATGTTGAAACCCCCACTAGTCACTGACTTTTGGCTTTCCAAATGTTGTACGAACCTTCCTAATTTATGAAAGGATTGGATTGGATAAATGAATTCAATGGTAACCAAAATTAAGAATTTATCACGATCTATAACTTTCTATTGCACCCATAAAACATAAAGTTGTAACACATAAACATTGCTTGGAAAATCTAAACAATAGACATGGAAATTGTTACATAAAATTTTGATAAACTTCCCAAGGGTCCTGCATAAAATAACTTGGTCATCTATAGCACAATAGAGGCTTATCAAGAAACTACAAAAACATAGAGAAAATATGATGCAAACCTGATGTGTAATTGCTACAAAAGTTCACAAGAAAATATAGAGGAAAACTAGCTCGAATGAGAGGTTTGTTTGGAATTTATACATGATACACATGAGGTTTTGAGCTATGGATCAGATATGAAGCTCAAAACAGTTCCATAAATAATATCTTAAATAAATGGACTCACAAAGACACTCTCATCAAGTTTTATGCATCCATTAGTGCTCCATCAACACTAGAACATAAGCATTGAGAATAGAATGAAAGAAGAGATAGTAGAAGAAGAACTATGAGATGACTCGAATAGTAGAGGGACTTGACCTTGCAAAAAAAACTTGATTTAATCTCTAAGAAGAGGTATGAATGGCCTCTCCACCAACCAACTTGGACAAGGATATTTCACCTTCGAAATTGGTTCAATGGAAGGGAAGGTAAACACCCACTGTGCATGGAAAAGCTAAGATCTCCAAGAGTGCAAAACAAAAATGATCCAAAATATGCTCTCCTTCTTCATCCTAACATTTTATTAACTCCATGTGGATTCCTTCCCTCCATGAGCTCGAATTTCCATCCAAGATACTCACCCAACTCGAGTTAGTGGTTGCTTCCTTCATGAGACACTTAACCTCCTCATTATTGCACTCCTCTTTCCCCAATTCGAATTGGGAATCGTGGATGACCATAAATCCATCTATGAACCCTCTTTATGGATATTTTTAGCCCTGATATGTAATATTTGTCATATGTATGCCATCAGGGCTGAATTTGTCATATTTGTCATAGATTCATTATTTATTGTTGTCATAGATGCCATGGAATCTTGTTATAAGTGTCACAATTTATCTATTATGCATCTTCCTCTTCATTGGGAGTTACTATTCCACTCCACGTCGAGTATCCTTTATTTTTTCCATGAGTATTGCATATTCATCTACCCCAAGTATGTTACCCTCAACCTTGAACTCGAATTTGTGTGAGAATGATGCCAAGTGTAGTGGAGAATATTGCCACATGTGGGTCCTGCAACCTCTTATGCACCCTCATGATCCAATGCCACCTTATTTTCCATTTTATTACTGTTTATTTGGACCATTTAATGTGAATTTGTAAGTATAAGGTCATTTTGGGTCTTGTAGCTCCCTCATGTCAAATTTCAATGCTTCCACCCCAACCTAGGGAACTAGTAGGTTAGTGGAAATTTTCCTACATGATAATTTATTTGGATGGGGACATTACATAAGTAGAATATCACTTGGACTATCCATACTATAACATGCATACAATAAGGCTTCAACAACATAAACTTATGGACTAGATGCAAAGCTCTTGAAAACATTGAAATGACATTGAAAATGGATGGATGTCAAAGTTATGCAATTTTGAAGAAATACATAAAATGGAACTAGGGAACCATGTGGCAAGCAGGGGTTGATCCACATGGTTATGAGTGCAAAATGCGGTAAATAAATACCGCCTTTTAACTAACTTTTCTTGTAAACTCATTTTACAAATAAGTTACATTTTAAAATTAGTGACCTACTTTTATAAAACAAGTGAGAATCATTTTTACAATGAAGTTACTTCATGAATTAAAGTTCCATGAACTTTTTCAAAAAGTAACTTGAAAAAACGAAGTACTTGAACCATGACCTCTTAATAAAGTAACTTTCAACCAAGTGTGCTAAAAAAAATATTTAGAAATATTATGAAGAAGAATGGGGGTGTTGTTTTTGTTGTTGTGGGAGAGCCCGCCTAACCAAAAAACCTTGTTTTTGATGCAAAACACTTATACAACTACACACAAATGACAAATGAAAATTCCAAACTGAACTTCTCAAGTTTGGATTTAGATATTGGTTAAATTACCTGGAAAATACATGTTTTCTCTATGTTATTGGTTTAGCAAGGTTGCACAAGGCATGCATCAAATAACATATGTAGTGAGGAAAACCTTTCCACTATGTTTTTAATTTGATGAGCTTGCATAGAGCACACATACTGAAAAGATAAAAAACCGGGAATAAATAGAAAACCAAGATGACGTATGAAACAATATGCGGTCAATTTTTTTTTATAATATGTAACTGTAAACTGTATACCTTCGGATATGGTAAAATGACCATATCTTGGGAAAATGGGAACCTTTTTAGTGAAACACAAAGTTTTTCCAACTAAAAGAAATGCTCTGGATGCAATGGAACACCTATCTAAACCTATATATGCACATAAATAGAAGAATACATAAATCCTCTGATGCATGCAGCTACACATGTTTAAGATATCAATCAACAATGAGAGTGGGTCTTCATAAGCACTATGATACCATGTTCCACTAAAATAGTGTATTTCCACATAGGTTGAACATATTAAACAACTACCCACACACATATATCACAAATCAAGACATTGTTGTTTTTACGTGGTTAAAACCCTTAAAGAGAGAAACAATCCATGGCCCCAACCAAGCAGCTACGTGAGGCAATATATTAATGCAAAGGAAAAATAATTTACATATAAGTTTATCACAATTTATCTTCTAGGAAATGACCCTCTATTTTCTTTAAATGGAGACCATGGACCAGTTAGGTGTTAATTCATCGATCAATTCTCATTAATATTGAGAGAAAGATCGATCATCGAATTACTGGATGTTTATAACATACTGTGACCATCATATTACATCAATACAAATGCATACTAAATAAACACACTTTACCTAAAGACATGTTATACCAAGTTGATCTTAATAAATCCTACATTTCTAAATATCCTAAAAGCACATGGACCTAATTGGGGGTTTGTGCCCCCAATTGGATCCATGAACTTAATAAATTCCCAAAGGGATTCCCCAAGGGTCAAAACAAGCCAAATTGATGATCAAGGGCTAGATATCATAAGAGATAAAAACACACAAGGATCTCTCCTAAGAATTAGACATACTATGGAGGTCCCATTTCTAAGATAAGTTGAGGTGACTCTAAATACAATTGATCACATCATAGGATTCTTGAGAGATATTATATCATCATCATGTGGGTCATGTATAAATGTAGCAAAAGAGTGGATGAAAAAATGCACCTTCCAATTGGTAGGTGTATCTGAGTACCCAAGTATGAATATTGAATGACACTTTTTCCCCCTCTTGGAAGATTTTTTATACATAATATGGGAATAGTATCAATTTGCAAGGAAGGAGTGAAGTAAGAATTGCATGGGAGTATTCCAATGATTTTTTTAGTGTAAGAAAATGCCTCAATGTCATGAGTGAATCCTATGTAATTGGGATATGATGTTGCACTAAATGTGTGAAGGCCCACATGTCATAATAATTAGTGGAAGGAAAATCTGCAAGGGTGCACCATAGATAATTATGATCCTATGCAAGTAGAACATAAAAGTGAAAGAAAACTCAAGAAGCAGGAGATGCATAACATGAAAGAAAGTCATGATATGGGAGCATGCAAGATTAACTACTATCTAAGAAAGATAACAACTAACTATGAAATACAAATGAAGAGATTTAAACATTGAACAATAAATCTAACTATCATGTGACTGATACAACGACTAAATTAAGAGATTTAAAAATAGTAAATCTCTAATTACTACGTTAATGAAATAATAACTAGGTCATGTAATAAAGAACAAGTTAATTTAGTGATAATGATAACAACTAGACTACAAAATCATTAGATCTTAGAAAGAGTAAGGGAGAGATACCCACACTCTCTTATAGGAAAGATATGATAATGTAATTGTATGCTAGAACAAGCTAGATACCTACATCACAAAATTTAGTGGTAACTTCTCCAAGTGGGGAAGGGATATCAACACTAAATATTAGGGAAAGGAAAAAGGATAGTATCAATAAAAAGGGAGGAAATGACACTAGGGTAGGACTAAAAGTGTAAGAGAAGAGAGGTAGAAATGATAGGGTACACCTAGAGAAGGAAAGAGAATAGAGGTATATACATTAATATGGATATAGTGAAAGTAAGAGAAGAGAAGTGGTGATGATAGGTGATGATAGGGAGGGCCTATAAAAGGAAAGAGAAGAGAGAAGGCAAGGCTAGGGAATATTTAGGGAAGGAAGGATAAGAGAGTAAATGAGGCAATGGAAGGCCTAGTGAAGGAAATGGACATTAGGAAAACACATTAGGATAGACTTAGTGAAGGTAAGTGGAGGGAGTCAATATTTGTGAGAGGTTTAGTCAAGAAGGAAATATTATAGCTATAGTTTATATGATTCAATACCTTATAAGAACAACATGATGGTTGATCCCTACTATGATTTTATCATATTGATTTGAACCCTACTCAAAAAAATGAACCAGAGAGAAATTGACCATCTAATAAGTGACCAAGGAAGGAGAATAACCAAGAGGTGAGATAAAGGAAACATGAATACCTTGTGTAGGTATTAAAAAATTTGTGGGGTAGGGGGGAGGTGCTCATAGGTGTAGGGGTGGGGAGGAAACAAAGAAGATGAAGGAGAGTTAGGCATTGCAAAACTAGGAGACAACAAGTTGTAATAAGAGGAGGCCCAAGTTGTCCCCACAAGGCCCAATCTAAGACACATATGTGATGGGGCTACATACAAGTTAGTGAATCCATAACCATGGAAACCTTCTAATTTTTTTTTTAACATTGTGTTATCCTACTAATAAGTAGATTAGGAAAAATTGAATCTCTCCTAGGAATCAAGAGGATAAGGGATAGGAATGAGGAAGGAAGAGAAGGCCAGTTTAAGCCAAGTAAGGTGAGAATAGAGGTTGTGGCATATGGGAATTTCATGAGTGTCCCCGAGGAAACACATGGATCCAAGGTGAATATTCAAGCAAGGATATAGGAGGATTTTGCCCACTGTTTTTTTTTTTTTAACTAGGGGAATCGGCAACTGGAGACTAGGTTGGTACTCGCGTGACATGGGGTCTAGGTATCCAATCTCGCTACCACTATACCCCCAGGTGCCCCACACACCCCGCAAGCATGGGACACGGGTAAAGCCAGGTGTGATTTGAAATCGTGACCTCCATTTACAACTGTGACTTCATAACAACTGAACCACCAATGAGCCACACCTGTGCGGGCTGGATTTTGACCCACTGTTGCAGCTGCAACCTTATCCCCAAAATTTTTGAAAATTGTAGGTCCCCTCATTTATTTTATAACTTACTAAGAATTTGTTTCATATTTGATTTGATTACTTTGGAAACTTAGATTTTTTATTGAAAAAAACAAAAGAAAAGGAAAGTTTTTTGAATCGGAGCAACTTGAAGTTTTCCACCAAAACGGTTGGAACAACTTTTGATTCTCTGCCGAAATGGAACAATTTTCGATTCTCCACCGAAACGGTCAGAACAACTTTCGATTATCTGCCGAAACGGCCAGAGCAACATTTCATTATCCACCAAAACAGTCGGAGGGATTACAAAAGAGCTCCGAAATACTTATGTCTTTTTTATTAAAATATGTGTGTTTGGAGTAGAATCCTAAGTCACGCCGATATAGTTGGAAGGTAAGGAAAAGAGGCCAAATTGGGGGAGTTGGTTGTTTCACTCCGAAACAGATCGGTGAAAAGCACAATTGACGCCGAAGTGTGTCGCTCTCAAAATGAAAAGTTCTCCGAAAAGGGAATCGGAGCAAGATGGAAAATGGATCTGAAATGGTATCGATGCGAAATTATAATGTTCATGCGAATAGATGTCGGAAACAAATGATATATTGCACCAAAACGCATCGGTGACTAATATTATATTGTGTCGAAATGCATCGGTTTCGAAAGAGAATTTCCCTGACACAGTTGCGGCGTAAAATGAAAAGTTCCTGGAAAAGGGATGATTTGACCTGTTAGCGCATTTGATGTTAGGGTTGGGGATTGGTATAAATACATAGTTAAAACATTTTCTTATCACTTTTCCCATAACGATGTTTTGGAGAAATCTTTGAAAACAGAATCCGGTCGATGCTGTCGACTTTTGTTATGTAGAATTTTGTCCTACGGATAAGCCAAAACTCTCTTAACTTTAAAGCAGACTTTAAACTAACTCTGAAGCAAGAAACAAGTCAAAACAAATGCTACCTTGAAATTCCTGAATTAAATTTTACAGCAAGATTAAATGTATTTAGAAATAATGAGAGATGAGACACACCTTTCAACCGATGTTTGTCCCGCTTCTAGCTCTAGATCCAAAGCTCCGATGTAGAACCTGTTACGATCAATCAAAGAACAAACATGCGAACTTCCAAATACCTTGAATGTAAAGGTTAGATTCAAATCCATATTAGATACACTTCGTGCTAAGAACTTATACTAAAACACATGAAATGGGAAAGACAAGACAAGTTATCTTATTACAACTTGAAGAATGCTTACATAGGTTGCTTGATGTCCAAGCCAATCCTCTAGCTCCAAGTGCCTTATCCTCTAGCTATCTCCACAATGTTGCAAGATCATAAGTTTGGTACTTCAAGAGTCCTCCCTCTTCCCCATGGAATGCCTCTCTTTTATAGTGCATGGTAGGGTTAACCAACAAGAGAGATAGGTGGATCTAGGGAGAGATAAGTGGATCAAGGTTTCTAATCACAGAAAGTGAGTTGGGATCGAATCAGGGACCCCAATCTTCCACTATCTTCGAAAATCAAAATCCCACAAACCATGGAAAAAAGGCTAATAAAAGAGTACCGCATTCTGTAGTCTTAGCACAATGCGGTACTACCGCGTTCTGTGGAAACAACATAGCGCGGTAGTGTGGAGTACCGCGCTCAGATAAATGAGCAAGGCGCGGTAGTGTAAGTAAATAATGTTAAATAAAGTCTCAGCTGAGTCAGAACTTGTCAGGGTAGATTTACCTTCAAGGTTCATTCATCTTCTGGGTGGTTCAAACAACAGAGGAAGTGTCGTCAACTCTGTTTGTGGTGGAGATGTGACACTGTGGAATATAGAGGTATAACAGATGCCCCCTAAAGTGTGAGGTCAGAAGGTACTGATGGCCGAAAGACTTTACGAATATAATGTGTAGAGATAGCATCGAGGAGAGCGACAAGGAGCTGAAACAGAAACAAAGTGTTAGATATACCACCGAGGCGGGCATCCCCATGCTCGAAAACAAATGACTCAAAGCATGGCTGTCGACCAATACATTGCAGATCCATGAGTACTGAGATGATATAGACTGTGGACAGACCATGGCTACTATGAACAAGCGTAGATCCATGAGACAATAATGACATAGCCACGACCAATACAATAAGTGGATCTGTGTGACAATACAAAGGACATCTCCATCGCAACCTAGACGCGATCAAGATGTTGAGGTGCACCCAGGGTCTTCTATCCGATCGCACAAGATAAGAATCTAACCATGTGATTACAAGGTGTTGAAGTCGAACATGGTAGAAACCATTTGATTACCGGTCAATGATGTGGACCGTTAACAAATGCGAGGGAGATCACCAATGATGATGATGATTCCCAAGGTATCAATAGTACATCTCAACGAAATGCGAATAAATGAGTTGATGTCGAGCATCCGAGAGATTGCTTGATCAGAGGTCAGTGATGTGAACCTACTGTCAAACACGAGGAAACCTGCCATTGAGGCATGCAGGTACCAAGGTACTAATGGTTGATTCCTAAGTCTAATTCCCGGATAGTGATTTGGTGTCGACAGGAATAGACTCGTCGAAGGTGGGCCATGGTGTTTCCCACATCATCGACACGAAATCGGCATGAACGATAAGATGATGAAATAATGGAGTATGTACTAACACAGCGGAGGCCTGACACAATGAACGGCTCGAAACAATGCAACCCTTTGAACATACAACGGCATGTAACAGGACTTGGCAGCAGGGATTATTGACAAATAGAGGATAGACACCGGATGAGTAGGCTTGTGGCCAGGGAGACGACTCATGATGATGACCATAACTCAGTGAAAAATGAATACCCAATATAGAAAAGAGACGGACACATGCCATGTTCAAAGGTAACGACTGACAAGCTGCCATAAATAAACTTGACTTATCCCCCCATATTTCCCCGACATGATAGACGAGTACCTCTTTGTTGTTTTGCGAGCTTGAAGAGGATAATAGATGCTCGGTGTAGCTCATCTCATGGATGAGTCCAATATCACATGTTTTACGAACCTGAGAAAGGAGGGGTTCATCCCAAAGTGGGTCCTTCGATGTTAACGTTTTAACGAGTCCAAGGAAGGAAAACTCGGTAGTTTTTCATATTTAGAGAGCCTGAAAAACTTAAAGGAAGCTCCATAATGTACTTTTTTGTAAAATTTAGTCCCTCGATCCCGAAAAAGTGTAAAACAATTCCCGAGAGAACTCTCCCAGCCGAGATTGACTAAGGTATACCTTTCTCGTAAATAGTCTAGACGGGCCGAAAAAGGGGTAACCTATCACCGAATAGACGACCTTTCAAATAATTTTACAAGTGTGAAAGAGTCAAGATCACTTGGCAATCTTTTCAATTTTAAGGAGTCTGAAAAGAGCTTAACTATGGACTCCTATGGTCTTTTTCGTAATTTTTTAATTATTCTGGTCCGAAAAAAGAATAAAATACAACCAGGATAATACTTTCCTCATTGTTTAACGAGCATGAGTAAAGTTGACCGTACTCGACACCATTTACTTGAGTTTGACAAGCACGACACAGGTGTAAAAGCGCTTGGAATCTTTTTCAAGTTTTAAATCCAGAGCACGAAAAAGATAAAGTGGGCTAAAAAATGAAGGTCAGATTATGAATAAACACCAGTGTGAATGTATCGCGTTTTTACCGAGGATCCTGTCAATAAATGCTCAAAAACTGGACATTAGCAATGTGAAAAAGTTTTTATTTTAACCATTTAAAATAACAATTAAACAATATGTGAAAATGCTATGTAAGGAATAGTTAAAAATAGAAATTACTATTCATTTGTGTTTTTACCCAAGGAGGAGATTTTCACCTATTTAGGAGCAATACTTCAAGGATCCATATCGGGAGTTCTAGGACACCATTTCGACAACTGCCTGCACCAGGTAAGAGTTCTTGAGCCCCTCTTTCATTTCAAATAGGAATTATTTGCTTTTACCAGGAAAAACTTGATTTTTGGGCAAGCCCTATTGGGTAAAAATCGCCCTTCACAGTACTGCGTGGTGGCTCTATCGAAAAATGCGGTACTGTCTAACAGTACCGCGTTGGATCTCCAAACAGAGACGCGGTAGTGTAGAGTGCCGCGTGGTAGAATGTCCCTCAGGCGCGGTAAAGGCGAATTTTTAGTTCAAGAAATCAAATTTTCTCCAATTTTCTGTTGGAACTAAGTTGCTAAATAGTTACTAACTGCTTTGTTTGACCTTTTGCAGGGGTTTGCAACTTATTTGAAGCAAAATGGTAAGCTGGAAAGAAAGAGAGCACGAAGTGGATGATTTTGCAGCTGAAAATGACTTACCAACCGTGACTGCATTGCGAGAATGTGGTTTGTTAAAGTTTTTTAAAACCAAAGGGATTCGTCAGCAACCCAAGCTTCTCACTCATCTCATCCAATTGTGGGATCCTGACACTCGAGCTTTCCGAGTGGGAGAGCATGTCCTAGAAATTCAAGTCGAGGATATTTATTTCCTCACGGGCCTCTCGAAAAGAGGGGCCCGGGTGAACTTTACCGAATACTCAGCCTCAGAATCAAGTACAGATGACTTGATTGCTCGGTATTGCCATCAGGGTTCAAGTAAGAAAAGTGGGAAGGTGGCCATAAAGGAGGTCATAGAACTTCCTGTAAAAACCGTACTATTCACTATCATGCGTGCAGCAGGAAGTGTGAGTCCGCATCAGGCATCTCGCACACAAGTGAATATCGCAGCAGAGTGTATGGGAGGGACAGTATTTAACTGGAGTGAGGTGGTGTTGTCCAATCTGAAAGAACAAGTGCACAAGTGTAGGGTTGGAAAGAATTCCCAATTTGGCTATGGGAGCATCCTGGTCACCTTCTTTCTGGCGAGGGTGCCACTGTTGCGCCTGCAGATATCTAGGCCCCCCCGTCCACCTACTGAGCCATGGATGGCTCGATGGAGTGATTATGCTGGACGTCTCAGGGGACCTCAGCGCTTAGCCTTCGGTGAGGATTTCTTTTCCTGGCTCGAGGAGCAGATAGTTATGATTGATGACTATCCCTACTCCGGGGTAGATTTTCGTGAGGACATCGACTTGGCACTGCTAAAGGACGATGATTGGGACAACTCTGGTATGACCTTCATGGATATGTATTTTTTCCTTTTTGAATATTTAATTTTTATTACTTTTTTAGAATGTGTAAAAGATGTCTAATGTATGTTCGCATGCATGTTGCAGACCGTGGACCACAGAGACCAGCTGGGTGCTCGCCACTACGTCGTGGTGGTGTTGACCGTCAAGCCGTTCCTGACGAGGAGGAGGATGAAGATGAGGCAGGAGGCGTTCGGGACATTGAGAGGAACTTGCAGGGATTGACTCATGGTATCCCTGCTATGAGGATGGATGACGTCCCTTACCACCTCCAGCGGCATACTGTAGGTGTGCCTGGTCGTATCAGTCGACTTCTTCGCAAGGTGGTTCGAGCTGTAGTATGTTACCACCACCAGCGAGAGGAGTCCGATGAGGGACATGATAGGTCTCCTAGGTCCCAATAGATGGTCTCTTGATCTTTTTGCGGCATGTACACGATATGTAGGCTTTGAGAGCCAAATTTTGTATATGGGATTTGGTCCCAAATTTTGTCTTTGACACAAACTTTATGTATTTTGGAAAAAACACTCTTATATACAGTGATATGGACCTATTTATGATCTAAATATTTACAATGACTTGTGCATTTTATTTTTTATGATGTGTTTATGTATGGGCAAGATGCCAATCCAAAATGTAATTAGCCAATGAATCAGCTATATAATTGAATTCTCTCGATATGTGATGATATGTAATAAAATTAAATGATCGTTCCAAGAGGCGTACTCTCCGAAATAAACGAAGTAGCGTAGGATCGCGAACTGTGTAAACACGGTTTAGATGAGAAACCACGAGTTGGGAGTCTAAAAAGACTAATAAGGAGTCAATCCCGAGTGAAGCAACCTCTGTCAAGAGACCAATGACTGCATGGTACTCCGCGATATTGTTGGTTGCAGGACCTAAACAATTGGCTCCTGAAGAAATCAACTCGCAAGTGGGGGAATAGATTACCCATGCTGCGGAAGCGAGATTCTGGGTATGTTGGCTTGCACCGTCGGCGAATCCAAAGTAGGCAGACATCTGCGCATAAAGTCACGAGTCAAAGTAAGAGTGGATACATGAGGTCCACACGCACACCAAAAAGAAAGCAAAAGAAAACTAAGTACATTATGTACAACAAGTAACCCACGTAGGGTATCCTCATGCATAGAAATGTTTGAGGTATAGCCCGTTGCGGGGCCGTGCCAATGGCGTACCATCACAATCGATTAGTTCATAGGCTCCTTTTTCTAAGACACATTTTACAATGAAGGGTCAGTACCACATAGATTCAAGTTTACCTTTTCCGAGCTTATCATGCATCTGATCATATGTAAGTACGAGGTCACCCTCATTGAAGATCCGAGGTTGAACGGATTTGTCGTATTGAGTTTTGACGCGTTTTTTGTGAGCTTCATTAGCCAAAGCAGCGTTGCGGCGGGTTTCATCTAGCTTAGCTAGGTATAGAAACCGTTCCTCTTCAGAAGTAGTGTGTGGAAGTAGCTCTATGGCTATCTTGAGTGATGGAATTTCACATTCAATCGGCAGAATGGATTCTAGGCCATACACCAGTTGGAATGGTGTAAACCCAGTAGCACTTTTCACTGAGGTTTGGTATGCCCACAGTGCCGAGAATAGAGCTGAGTGCCAGTTAGATTTCTGGGTACCCACAATGCGCTGAATCATTCATTTCAGGACTTTGTTAATGGCTTCAACTTGGCCATTAGCTTGTGGGTAATACGGGGTTGAGTTTTCATGGCGAAAACCCAGCTTGGCACTTAGTTCTTCGATCATATGGTTCCTGAAATGGGAACCGTGATCGGTCACAATAGACTGTGGGACACCGAATCTAGCTATAATATGATTGAATATGAACTGCGCTGCTATTTTGCTGTCCTCAGCATATGTAGGCATCGCTTCAACCCATTTTGTAAAATAGTCGACAGCTACTATGACATAGCTATGCCCCCCGGCTGAAGTGGGATTACAGTGCATGAAATCAATGCCCCATTTGGAAAAGGGGCCGACGGCAATGACAGGATGGAGTGGAGCAGGATGCGAGCGTGTTTTGCTATGAAAGAATTGACATGGTGGACAATTCTTGACTGTTTCAATGCAGTCTTTGAAAATTGAGGGCCAGAAGTATCCTGCTCGCAGTATTTTCTGGGCTGTAGCCATCCCAGAGAGATGACCACCACATGCTCCAGTGTGGCAGTCATTGAGAACGCGTTCTGCCTCATCTAAGTTCAAACAGCGTCGAAGGACGGTGTCGACACCACGCTAATAAAGAGTATCGTTAACTATGAGGTAGTATTTTGCGTGATGTCGGATGCGTCTCCGTTCGTCGCGAGTGAGGTCGGGACGGAAGAGTTGGGTTTGGAGATATAAAAAATATCCCCGTACCATGGATTAGACGTGCTAATGAGGAACAATGATTCATCGGGAAGGGAATCAATGGGCTCGGATTGCTCAGTAGCACGGGGCAAGTTACAAATTAACTCCGCGAAGACCAAAGACTTCTTGGACTTAGCCTTGACAAACTCCAAGTCAAACTCTTGAAGGATGACAATCCAACGAGAGTATTTGCCCCCAAGCACCTGACGTGTGAGGATGTAATACATTGGGTTGAAGTCGGCTATAACAGTGGTCCGCCGGAGTAAGATGTAATGGCGGAATCTCTGGACAGCAAATACTGTTGCCAGAGCCAGTTTTTCAACATGTGAATAGCGGGTTTTAGAGTCAAGAAGACTCTTACTGAGATAGTATACCACATGTTCTAAGCCGTTTTGGTCTTCCTGGACCAGCACCATACCAATGGTGGAAATCGAGGCTGCGAGATAAAGAATGTAGTCCCATGTGTAATCGGGGGGTTGAATCACAGGATCTTTGGTTAAGGCTGCCTTTAGATTGTCAAAGGAGCGTTGGGCTTCGTCATCCCAAATGAAGGGAACATTCTTCTTGAGAAGCCGCATGTAGCCTTTTGTTATCTCGGACAGATTGCAGATAAAACGGCGTAGAAAGTTTGCATGCCCTTGCAAACATTGAAGTTCTGGAATATTGGTGGGTGAAGGAAGGGCTACGATAGCTGCTACCTTTGCGGGATCTAAACGTATCCCGTCTTTGGAGACTATGAAGCCCAACAGTTTCCCAGATTCTACACAGAAGACGCACTTATGCGGGTTCAAACGTATATTGTAGTGACGACACCTTTCGAAAATGGCGCTTAAGTGGTCTGGATGGTCTTCCCGAGTTCGAGAGTGAGCGGGAAGGTCATCAAGATATGGTTCTACAATATGTTTGATGTCATGAAATGCGTAGGACATCACCCGTTGGAAAGTTGCCCCGGCATTTTTCAGGCCAAAAGGTAACTTTCGATATGCAAAGATCCCCCAAGGGCAGATAAAGGCCATTTTGTGCTGGTCGGCTGGGAGGATATTGATCTGATTGTAGCCAGAGAAGCCATCCATAAATGAAAAGATGACACTCCCGGCACAGTTATCGATGATCTGGTCGATAAACGGAGTTGGGTAGTTGTCCTTTGGACAAGCCTTGTTCAAATCACGGTAATCAACACAGACCCTAATCGTTCCCTGTTTCTTGGCTACGAGAACGATGTTGGATACCCATTCTGTCAATGAGACAGGATAGATAAAACGAGCACGCAAAAGTTTTTCAACTTCTACTTTAATGGCGGCTGCCTTACGAGGATGGACGGGTCGAAGCTTTTTCCGAACAGGTCGAGCGCCAGGGAAAGTTGGGATTTCGTGGACCATGATCGAGGGGTCTATCCCTGACATTTCTTCATAACTCCAAGCGAAAACATCGCGGAAAGTTTTGAAGTAGGCACTATAGAACTCCGTTTCGAGGGGAGTACATTTTTTGCCGATGTGTACGTTTTCCACGATACCAGGCTTCATTGAAATATCGATGGGAGTGGTTGCCATAAGATTGGCTAAGTTTCCTTCTGAAAATACCTCGTCGAGGGAAGTGGGGAACTTGGTTTGAACCATCCCAAGTGAAGTGCTGGGTTTTGTATCAGGCTCAAGTGGCTGAATAGTGGGGAATGAAGATCGATGATGAAAATCTCCCCATGGTGGCTCATCACCGCACATAACCTCCATAATTGATTCGTCAGTGGGAAAAATCAAATTGAGAAAATCGAAAAGTGGTGGGTATGGATGAGTTTCAGCTGAGAGTTGTGCCACGGTGTGATCAGTAGAACAGTCGACCCAATCGGTGGCTGATTGGATCGCGTTGTATGCTGCGAGGTTTCTGTTCAGAGGCATAGAGTTGTCGTAGTCTTCAATCTGAGAGGGACTCGGAATCACCCATGAATCATTGGACGGGGTGGTACTCGATGAAATCATGCTAATTGGTTGAACATGGGTTCCCAGCTCTGGAAAAACTCTGATAAGGGATGAATCCTTCATGAGACCAACACCGACGTCTTGGAACCGGTACCGTGGTTGATCCAATAACGGGACAGTGTTGGCGGAGTTTGGATGGGAGTCTGGGATACAGTAATCCAATTGATCAATAGTGACAATTTTCCCTTCATGAGGAAATTGCACAATGCGGAAGACTGTAGATGCTATGGCGGTCATGGCATAAAACCAGTTCCGTCCAAGGAGGAGATTGTAGTCCAATGGTGCATCTACGACTTCAACGTGTACGGATACTGTTTTTCCCCCCAGTTCAACACCAATTGAGGGAATGAGTCCATAAGGTTGAAAACCGTGTCCATCAAACGCCCTGAGAGTAGTAGGAGAAGTGGTGACCTCGGGTGAGCCTAGGGCTCTCCAACAGTTCAAAGACATGATCGACGTGGAAGTACCTTCGTCTAATACAGTGCGATGGATGGTATTTCCATGGATTTTTGTATGTACCTAGAAGGCTGACTGATGAGAAATCCTAGGTTTGGCATGCTCCAAATTAAACATGATGGAGTTTGAAGTATCTGGGTCCATTGCCCCCAGTGCTGAAAGTAGGGTTCTACGCTGCGTAGGGCAGTGTTGGAGAACCTCGAGAGTCGACATGGCGCAAGGTGCTTGGGCCAAATCCTCAACAATGTTGTAGTTTTGGGCAGCTCGTGCATTCGGATTAAATGTCGCCTTTCGTATGGTGCCCTTGGGTGGGCGTAGCACTATGTCCATCAGCGGTCTCTCGTATGGAGATGACCATTAGGGGGGGAAATAGGAATCAGATCTTCAATAGGAGATTTGCCTTTGGCTATCTCCGATTGTTTGTTTGAACTTGGAGGGTTGTCATACGTCTTTGAACGAGTGGTGATATGAACCTCTTCGTTACTATTCATCAGGATTTCGCTGGACGTCTCTCCGCGGGTGGGATTGATCGGGTTGCCCCCTTGTGGGGATTCTTGGGAAACCATTTGCTGTTGTTGTTGGGGGAAAGGGTCAGTTAACATTGCTGGGTGAGAGGATCCTTTAACGAACTTGTTGACCTCATCCTTGTAGGGACATTCACGCATATAATGATCATCTTGACAAATCAAGCAGGGAAACTTAGCTTTCCGACGTGGTTTCTGGTCATTCTGGGTAGGTTGTGGTTTGGGATTCTCCTGCTGGTTTTTCTTGGGTTTACCACAATTGTTTTTCTTCTTTCCCCCGGATGGTTGTGATGTAGATTGGACTGCGTTCACTTCAGAGGAAACAGCAGGAGAAGTAGTTGTTTTTGAAACAACCTGGGTAAAAGCGGGGGAAGCAGAAGCTTGTTGTCCCGTCGAGTTGGTAGCAGGCTGGGTCTTGACTGAACCGACAATACCATCAATGGGGGTTCAGTGGTAGGATTTTTTGGATCAGTGTGAACGTGGGAGGCATGTGGAAGAAGTTCATGTAAAGTACCGGATTGAGTGTATACCAAATCCATGTACTGGGCTGCCGAGATGGCTTGTTCTTCTGTAACCGGTCTGCGCATAGCGATATCTCTGGCTATGGGAGGCAAAAAGGATTTTGTAAAAAAATAAGCAAGTAGCTGATCCGGAATAGGTGCCTTTATTAGCCTACGGCGTCGTCGCCACTCATGGATGTGATCCGAAATATGTGTAGAAGTGGTTTGACGTAGTGAAGTTAACCGTTCTGTTCCAGTCTCATACCGGATGGGGAGCTGGAAATGAGTCAGAAACTGCATAGCCAAAGTGTTGAAATCATGAAAAGAGTGTTGTGGCAGCTCGATGTACCATTTTGCTGCCGTTCCGGTAAGCGTACGTTGGAAGAGCCGAAGTCGGATGGAATCATCCATCAAGAAGTTGGATGAACACCAGAGATGGAAGGTCATCACGTGGTTCTTGGGTTCTTCCCCGGGCTTAGCATCGAACTTGGGAATGTCCGATGGTAGTTTGGCTGGAATAGGTGGCCAATGAGGTTCATGCCATACAGGGTCGTTGATAAGCCTCGACAAATCAGGTAAGTCCAGTGTGGCCAAAAAGGGAAGTTGACGATTGGTCTGCGGGTATGAGTAATAACCATGTGATGCAGAGAACCCTGGAGGGCCCTGCATAGCATACTGCTGTGTGTTATACCCATATGTTTTTCCTGCGGGATACTGCTGGAAGTTCTGCGGATAGTAAGCCATCTGGTTAACCGGTTGATTGTAGGAAACCGGTTGGTAAGTGTTCTGCTGAGTGGGTATGGTACCTTGAGGTTGTTGATACCCAGGAATGGTTGCTGTTCCTTGTTGGGAAAAAGTTCCTTGGAATTGTTGTGTTCCAGGGATGTTACCACTATACTGTGTAAGTGGAGGGTTTCCCATGGTAGGGGGGGGTGGCTGCGACGGTGGTGTCCATGGAAGGCTCGTTCCTGCTTGAGGAGAGAGTGGAAATTGAAGTGATGGGTTCCATGGAGTTGTAGCAGCTAAAGGGTAAGGGAAGCCAGAATTCAAGTTGGGGGAAATCTGAGATTGCCCCCCAGCTTGGTTCCAGTTTCCAAAAAGTGAGTACCCCCCACTCTGTGGGATTTGAGGATCCCAAGAAGGAAGCATGCCTGACAGGAGAGGTTGAGAATGAGGTCCAGTTGGAATACCGGAATAAGGTTTCCCGGTGCCAGGTGTGCTGTACATACCATACTGAGCAGATGCTGCTGGTTGGGATAGTTGTTGGATAGAACCAATAGGTTGTCCGCCAGCGGATGGGTTGGATGGCCCTATGAGAGGAGGCTGTTGAGTAGGAACGGGGTTCCCAACAAAAGGTTGTCCTCCAGCTGGTTGGGTTGATGACCCTATGGGAGGAGGTTGTTGACCAACAATGAGGTTCCCAACAAAAAGTTGCCCCCCAGTTGGTTGAGTTGATGGCCCACCAGGGGGGGTTTGTATGTTGGAGTTAGGGGCCATTGCAGTCAGTTGTCCACCTCCTGAAATAGTGTAAATGGTGGTTGAAGGTGGTCCTCCGGTCGGAACGGAAGATCCAGCAGTATGACTAGGTGTTCTTCTGCCGCTAGCCAAATATGATAGTGTGGATTGGCCAACGACGCCAAAAGTACCGATTTGCGGAGGAGGTCGTCCATATATGATAGGTGAGGACGGAGAAAAAACTGGGTTATCCCTCATAGAATGTGCACCAAACATAGGTGATGACAGCAAATGTGGGGAATTTAGCCCAGGGGTATTGGCATCGTCCATAACGTGTTTAATGATAGGAGGACCATCGAGAACTGGGTCCGAGTTCATATCCTGAAAAAGATTTTGGGGATCCGGCGAGAACCTAGGTATAGTAAATTCTGAAGGTCCTGAGCCGTCTGTAAAGGAGTGATGAAACTCTGTGCTAGACGGGATATTGGGAACCCTATAGTCAGAAGGACGAGAAACAGGGGGGTATCTAGACGCTGTCGAAAGAATTTTCTCTGTGCTGCGTCTAAATTGTGCCGATGCTAATGGAGAGTTCGCTAGGCTAACCATACTAGACTGGATGGAAGCCATGATTTCATGTCCCGGTGGGAGGTTGGGTAGATCTAAAGTACGAGGTACATTGCTAGAAGAACTTGTCTCCTGAGGATGAACACTGGGTGACGTAGTAATAATAGGCGGATGTTCCGCCTGGGAAGTGATGAAGCCATAATCAGGTTCAAAAGGTGTGTCAGGGAGTTGAGTATCTTCAACGATTTCAACGTATCCGCCTGGGACTGAAATCAAGCCAAGTATGTCCTGGTCGGACCCTTCTGTGGTACCAACAGATCCGTCTGTATCATCATGAAAAGTGTCTGATGGACGGGAAGTGCTGACATCCGGTAGAAGGATGACCTCTGGTCTAGTACTTTGGGTTGTACTAGGTTCAGCTACTGTAACTGCGTCCACTGTAACAGATATATCTGGAATGACAGTGGGTGAGGTGACAGTGGAAGTCTCAGACATGCTAGTGGTTGCAGAGGCTGCAATAGATTCTGAGACTGTGCTGTGTGTGGCAGTTACGGGCGGAACTGAAGATGTTGTACGTATCGGCAGTGGAATGTTGCCTTGACCAGCACCACGGCCAGGAGGAGCAAGAATGCGTGATGCAGGCGGACCAGAAGTCCGTGGCGGTGGTGGTGGTGGAGGGCTTAGGCCCTGTGTTCTTCGTGATCTTCGTGGTTGTTCTGACATGATGACAGGAAAATGAAAATTGGGGGCAGTGTCGTAAACAAAGAACTCAAAAACTCTAATGCAGCTGAGTGTGCAGAAGAGGAGCTAGAAAAAGCAAGGCTCACAGGCCAAAAAAGTAATCTCTAAAATCTATACTGAGATCGCTGTCTCAATAAGCGAGTTGATGCAAAAAATGGCCAGAATGCCAACAAGCAGTCCCTACAAAGAAAAATGACCCTCTACTAAGATGAGATACCAAGCAAACTCCTAACTAAGAGCTGGAGACCTCAACAAGCTGTATCCTTTGCAAGGTGATGAAATACAAGTCGAACAATACAACATGAGAGACCGATATAAGAAGGATATCCCTCTACCGAAAGGGATCCTGGGTAAAAGAGCCCTAGTAGAATAGATACTAAGCTACCTCGTTCATGACATGTCAGAAAAGGTTTTGGGCACTTCAGCCTTCCGAAGAAGACAGCGATCGATGTTGCCTTAGGGCTAAGTGGAGTGCGTTATTCCACAGAGTCCGTCCGGTTCTCAATCTCGCGGCTGTTTAACCCCTGAAAGTTAAAAACAGTCAGGAGGCCCCTCCACAAACTAGCTGTGACCATGTCAATAAGTACTAGAGGATTTTAGTTCCCTAAAGACAATGACTATGTCTCAGATGAAAATGACAAGGGGGAATTATTTTGATGCCTATCCTCGGTGTCCTACCTAACTACCAAATTCTTTTGACTTCCTCAAGTGAGGTTAAAGTTGGTTTAATTAGGGTGATTAATTTTAGTGGTTTTCTTACTCAATCAGGTAGTGGACGTGAAACTTGATGGTGTTATGACGACTCAAACCATGCAAATGAGAATGAATAAAAAACAAGCCTTTGTCTTCGATGAAATCTAGCTAAGGGAAAGATAGAGTTTCTTCGATCAAATATGCATGAAAATTTTCACAAGCAATCAAAGTAAAAGATTTTTCTTTTCTCTTTGTAAACAAGCCAAACTGAAATGAACACTCCTTTTAATGCATTGATCCTACAATCTACAATGCTTCAACTATGAGAATTTTTTGTGGCAAAATCAATGATTCATTTCCTAATGCAAAATAATGCTGGTAGACTTTTTCAAATTAAACAACAAAATTGCTCTCAAATGATAATCTTTTAATTACTGAAAATGATAAAAATAATGTGACTGTAAAAGCTACAGGATTCAGTAACAGAGAACAGTGGTGTTGAGTTGGTTGGGGTGAAAAAATCAAACCAATGTAATCAAACTGGGAAAATGACCAACATGTCAAAAAATGCCACTAATTCAATCAACAATCAAGCTCACAAACTGGGAAATAATCAGATCACACAGACTGTAAAATAATCAGGATGTTGACAAGCAACAGCAAAGACTACCTAAGGCAGAGAGAGACTCAGGAAACCAAGCAAGTATAAAAAATTTAAAAAAATGCAGACACTACCGCGGGTCAGGGTCTGACTAGAGCGCGGCACTGTGACAGTACCGCTCTGGTACGAATGAAGAGAACGCGGTACTACTGCGCTGGAAGCAGTTTTGAGGGCGCGGTACTGTGGCAAGGGAAGGAAAATAGCACAACTTGAGAAAAGAAAATGAAGTTTTCAGGGTTGTTGCTAACCCAGGGGACTCAGTGATCAAACAGGGAGAAAAATACAGCGAGGAGGGGTGAATAAAGGTCAAAAAAGACCAAGATTCAAACTGGTTTGAAGTGCAATAAAACAAATCACAATCAGCAGATGAGTGACAGTGAACTGAATCAATCAAACAGAAATCAAAACCAGCGGAGTCACCATTCTTGTTATGTAGAATTTTGTCCTACGGATAAGCCAAAACTCTCTTAACTTTAAAGCAGACTTTAAACTAACTCTGAAGCAAGAAACAAGTCAAAACAAATGCTACCTTGAAATTCCTGAATTAACTTTTACAGCAAGATTAAATGTATTTAGAAATAATGAGAGATGAGACACACCTTCCAACCGATGTTTGTCCCGCTTCTAGCTCTAGATCCAAAGCTCCGATGTAGAACCTGTTACGATCAATCAAAGAACAAACATGCGAACTTCCAAATACCTTGAATGTAAAGGTTAGATTCAAATCCATATTAGATACACTTCATGCTAAGAACTTATACTAAAACACATGAAATGGGAAAGACAAGACAAGTTATCTTATTACAACTTGAAGAATGCTTACATAGGTTGCTTGATGTCCAAGCCAATCCTCTAGCTCCAAGTGCCTTCTCCTCTAGCTATCTCCACAATGCTGCAAGATCATAAGTTTGGTACTTCAAGAGTCCTCCCTCTTCCCCATGGAATGCCTCTCTTTTATAGTGCATGGTAGGTTTAACCAGCAAGAGAGATAGGTGGATCTAGGGAGAGATAAGTGGATCAAGGTTTCTAATCACAGAAAGTGAGTTGGGATCGAATAAGGGACCCCAATCTTCCACTATCTTCGAAAATCGAAAATCCCACAAACCATGGAAAAAAGGCTAATAAAAGAGTACCGCGTTCTGTAGTCTTAGCACAATGCGGTACTACCGCGTTCTGTGGAAACAACATAGCGCGGTAGTGTGGAGTACCGCACTCAGATAAATGAGAAAGGCGCGGTAGTGTAAGTAAATAATGTTAAATAAAGTCTCAGCTGGGTCAGAACTTGTCAGGGTAGATTTACCTTCAAGGTTCATTCATCTTCTGGGTGGTTCAAACAGCAGGGGAAGTGTCGTCAACTCTGTTTGTGGTGGAGATGCGACACTGTGGAATATAGAGGTATAACAGCCAAATTGGGGGAGTTGGTTGTTTCACTCTGAAACAGATCGGTGAAAAGCGCAATTGACGCCGAAGTGTGTCGCTCTCAAAATGAAAAGTTCTCCGAAAAGGGAATCGGAGCAAGATGGAAAATGGATCTGAAATGGTATCGATGCGAAATTATAATGTTCATGCGAATAGATGTCGGAAACAAATGATATATTGCACCAAAACGCATCGGTGACTAATATTATATTGTGTCGAAATGCATCGGTTTCGAAAGAGAATTTCCCTGACACAGTTGCGGCGTAAAATGAAAAGTTCCTGGAAAAGGGATGATTTGACCCGTTAGCGCATTTGATGCTAGGGTTGGGGATTGGTATAAATACATAGTTAAAACATTTTCTTGTCACTTTTCCCATAACGATGTTTTGGAGAAATCTTTGAAAACAGAATCCGGTCGATGCTGTCGACTTTTGTATTTGGACGAATCCCTCACTTCCAGGTAGGCCATTTACATTTTCACGTTATTTTATAGAACGACATTGTGCAATAAGATTTTTCAAGTCCATTTTAGCACCCAAGTTAGGGTAAAATTGGTAAACTTGAGAATTATAAGGGCGAGCTTAGTTTTCAGTAGGGTAAGCTTGTGTTGATAGTCACCGAGGGATTTTGAACTAGTTTGTTTTAAATTTTAGGGCCTTTACCATAATGTGACCACAAAGCTTATTCCCTGACAGGGTTCCACTGGATAAATGTGTTATATTTTACATAAATCCCACAATGAACATGCATATTTTCGGGATGCATTCTTGTTTAGTGTTCTTCCCAATTTTTTCTTCCTCACACTCCACTGAAGAGATAAAACCTGCTTGGTTAAAGCATAAGAACAAGGCTTCAAGTTCATCGAGAACCCTGAATCTCCTCGGGTCGTGTAAAGAAGTGAAACATGCAATTTTGTTTGAAGAGAGTGTCCGGATTTTACTTTTGTTTTGGTTAAAATGGGTGTGCTACACTATTACTATACTCCATCAATGTAACTCTTCAATAAAATCTTATTTCCTATTTTGGCCAATGGTGCATTGAAGAATATGGATTAACTCAAATGAAGACCCGTTAATACATTATTCACTGCATATATGTTTTCACTTTTCAACTAAGTTGTCAATATTGTGATAAATCCTAACCAACATCAAATACACTAGATATCATGGAAGTATGAATCTCATATTTTTGGGTTCCTTGCAAATATTATTGGTGAATTATATCTTTGCATGTTGCTTTAAAATGTGTTTCTTTAACAATAAATTACTCTTATACATTGATTTTGATATTACTTCAGTACTCAGAAATGCAAAGGAAGGCTTCCAAGTGTAAGAACAAGGTGGTAGAGTCAGATTCAGACATATAGGTTCTTCCAGAAACTCCAATGGACGAAGTATATGAGGATACCAAGGCAGTGACAGGAGTCGTCCCTGAATATAATGGGGTGACTTATATCGCCTAATCAGATATCAGAATATGCCAGATGCATCCATTGAGGAGATGGTAGTGTATCAAAACATTAAAAGGTCCGACCTCCATAAAGCTGCCACCAGATCAGAACTTTTCCCATGCTCTGAATTCATTGGCTAGATTCTACCTCATGTAGTTGTCGGCGCAAGAATCATAGCTAGAGAAAATGGAGTAGGATTGGCATCATTTCAACCAGGACATATCAGTGCAGTGTATAAATTGTCATGTCCCAAGGTTATGATGACTAATGAATGGATACATGGAGTCAACATAGATCACTTTGAATTTTCCAAGAAGATGTTGATCCCTGGAAAGAAGCTAAGACAAAGGGCAAGTGCGGAGTATGATACTCAGAACTTGAAGGCCCCTTTCAGAATTATAACTTTAACGTTGAGCAAAATATTTGACAGGGCGAATGGGAATGTATATAAAATAATTTGGGTACCTCTCATGTACCACATCGCCTCCCATGGTACCGTCTTCAACTGGGGGGATATTATCTCGGAAATCATGGAATCAACGATAGCAACATCCCAAGGAGGAATGACCTAGAAAAAATTTGAGTTCTACATGTCTTCCTACCTAATTGACTATATCCTGATTAGACACTCATTCCATAAGTTGGGATGTTATTGGGTCCCGGATGAGACCCCACTATATGTGGAGTACCAATTAATGTGGGAACACAAGTATGCAAGCCTCTATAAGCTTATCTATGAGGAATTCATCATTCCTCTTTATTGGTTAATATTCAATGAAGAACCCAACTGTATGTCAGAAAACACAATGGTCGTCATCTTCGAGTATGGAGATTTCTACTTCACCCTTGAGGGCACTTATATCAGGATGTATGGAGGTACTAAAGCACCATCTCTAATGCCTAGGTATGAAACTGATTATGTGGTGCACAAGGAGGCAGTAAGAGATGTTTTCATCAATGGAATAGGTAATTTTTTAAATGAATATAAGAAATCCTCCTATCCACCATTCCCCTTTGTCATCGGGGTATATAAATTTCCCAAGGTAAAAGGAGAAGAAGTTTTTGTAAAATACCTAGAGACATTTCATTTTAGGGAGAAGATCTTTGTAAGGAATGACTCCCTACAAAAGGTAGCCCAACATTGTGCATCATGCAAGATTCACTTTGAATACATAGACCACTTCCTTAAGGATGAGGAAGTATATTGGAGGGCCAATAACATCACAGACTTGAATAAATGTTTTGTTCGAAAGAGTGGCGTAGTTCCTAGTAAGGCTATGGATACTGCCAAAGAAGCAGAAATGCAGAAGTTAAGAGAAGAAGCAGAGAGACTATAGGTAGCGGAAGCAGAAAGAGAGCAAAGAGAGGAAGCATAAATACAACAAAGAGAAGAAGTTGAAAGACTACAGGAAGCAGAAGCAGAAAGGAAAAGAAGAGAAGAGGAATATAAAAGAAGAAAAGAAGAAGCAGAAAGGAAGAAAAAAGAAGAATAAGAAATGGCAGAAAAGGAAGCTGAGTTGGAAAGGAAAAGAGAAGAAGAAGACAGGCTCAAGAAAGTTGTGGAAGAAGAACAAAACCAAGAAGAAATTCAGAATCTTCAAAACATGGACATAGACCCACTGGATGTTCTTGGAATCACACTTACAGGAGGACATCTCCCTTTTTCCGAGCTCGGACTCACTCCTTTCACCCCTTCCAAGCAACACTCACTAGCGAAGATGGACATGATAGTATTTGACTCCAATAGGAAGACAATAACAAGGAGAACATAGAAAATACTGAAAATGGGCACATAGCCATATGTGGTGACCATTCAAGAAAGCACAATAGTAGAAGGCACACATAAAGATCCCAATTTAACGGCATCAATAAATATAGTTGTTGCTCAACAAATGCTAACAATGTTGATAAGTTGATTAATGACCTAGAACGCAACAAGGAAAAAATGTTAAAGTTGAAAGACAACCTAGTCAAAGTAAGAGGTGAAGGGATAGAATTGAAGAGAAAACATGATGCAGTAATAGCGGAAAAGAGTAGGTTACTGTGGTGGTTTATGCCTGCCAATTATATGCATTAGTTAGAAAGCACTTGCATATTCATACCCTTAAAACATAAAATATAAATGGTGGGCCGAGCCACAACCAATACACAATTAAACAAACAAAACTATGGTAGCCAGACCGTTAACCGGACGGATTCCCCATACCAAACAGTGAGTGATCTAGTTGGGATTATTCATTGGGGATAATCCCTAATGTCGAAGCTAGGATTTTCCAGGCATCAACAGTTTTGGCACTAAAAGGAAGGACACCAGTGCATGGATGGCATAGAAAGTCCATTTTCAAGAGGAAATTTCTCTGGATCTTCATTGGAAACAATCATACCAGAGGGATTAATTTATGAAACTGATCATCAGGAAAAGTTGGATTTTGAAACTGATCATACCGAACATTTATATGTTGTACCTCACACGGAAGTAGACAATTTCAGAAGACATACTAGATCATACGTGAGGAAACTTGGTGGATTATTAGTAGTACCTTTACTACCTAGAAGGAAATCTCCTAGAAAACAAGTCGTGAGAACTAGGGATTCTGTGCGTGTGGAATATTTGGAAGAATTAGTTGATTTATCATTACAAGATATAGTAGATCCCATTAATCAATTGAGGCCTAATTCTCCATAAACAAACACTACTCCACGCACACAGGATCATACACCACCTCATACACCCCCACATTCTCCTAGGCGTATTGCTAACATAACTCACAATGTCAATCAACCACCTGCATGGAGAGCCATAGGTCCACTTAACTTAGCTACTCCTTTGCATGATTTTCCTAAACACCTGGAGCATGTGCTACCTAAGTTTGAGCTTGGAAAAGGGATCTCTGCTGAAGATCATTTGAAGATTTTTTACTTGGCATTGAACCTCTTAAATGTGGATGATCCGGATTTATGTGGGAATGAAATAAAAGATAGCATATACAAAATCATATACAAATATATATTGCAATAACACAGTGTTACAGTAAACACATATTCTATTAAATAGCGGAAATAGAATAGACTGTAAAATACAATAGCTAGAATGGTGGTAGCTATCTTTGAGAAGAGATGTGGCCGCTATGCTCATTCATGCCAAGATGAATAAAATGAGAGGCCGAAAGGGCCTATTTATCATAAGCATGAGGTAAAGAATCCCAAACATCCAAAAACCTAACCCTAGAAGATGAACCATCATAAAGTTTGTGGCCCAAAGGTGGTTAGTTGAACAGTCAACTTCTCGGGATCATAACTTTTGCATACGATCTCCGTTTGGGGTGCTTGGTAGCCTGTTGGAAAGGTCTATCCGAGATTTACAACTTTTGACTAGGGCCAATTGCATGCCATTGGCAACCATTTGGCCCCCCAAATCACCAAAAAGGTCGTTTAGGGCCTCAAAATGGCTCCCGAAGTTCAGGACCCGAAAAACTGCTAAAAATAGTAAATTACAAAAGTTGCCAAAAAGCTATTTTGAGCCAGTTGGAGGAGGTGGGTCGCCACCGATATCCACCTGGATCAATCCTCCCTCCTTAGGAAGAAATGGTCTCCATTGCATCAAATCCCTTATCATATGTCGAGCTATGTGTCGAGTTGAGCTTCTGGTGCAGCATTTGCTGAAGTGAAAAGGATGCCTTACTTGACATCTTCAGAGGGTTGTAATTGTTGTTGATGGATGCACTGGAGCTGTTCAATAGTTTTGGTTGTTGTGGTACCCTTAGTCTGCACCGGTGTGGATGGTTTCTTTTTGGAGGAGCACCTTGAATGTGTGGCCTTGCACTGCAGAGGTACTCGAATAGGCGATGCTGCCCTGAATTTGTGTTTTTCTTGTTTCTGTTGAGTAGAGGGATAATGTGCAGAGGTTGTGGATGTCTCTGCGATCTGATGTTCTCCTTTAGTGGAAATTGCGAATAGGAAAAATTTCCCAGTGTGGGAGATTATCTTCCTGCCCTGCTTGGTTGGGGTAGGTGAAACTATCTCTGGTATCCGATAGAGTTGTCCTCCCAAAGTGACAATGACACTATGAGGTCAGGATTCATATACAACATGACGCTTCCACATATATGGCTGTCCTAAAAGAACATCACATACTTCAAGTGGGGCCACATCACACAATACCTCATCTTTGAAAGGCTTGATTCCATATGGTAGGCGACATTGATGGTTGACGTGGATCCCTCGTCCTTGGCTTAGCCAACCAATGGTGTATGGTTGCGGGTGTGGTGTCATTGGTAGCTCCAATCTCTTGATGACTTCTGCTAAGATCAGGCTCTTCTGGCTGCTGCTGTCCACAACGAAATGTAGGGGAATTCCCTTCACCCACATCTGTGAGTGGAAAAGGTGCTCCTCTACCTCTGACTCTTCAAGTTCCTCTGGTTGAATATGTGTGGTAGCAACAACGACACTGGGTTCTGCATCAATGATCTGCTTCCCTTTGTATGCAGCTGTGAAATTAGGTTCGAAGTCAGAATCAGAACTGGGATCTGATTCTGAAGCTTTGATCTTAGCCACCAATGAATGATTTGAGTGACATTCATCAGTGTTGTGCAAGGGGATTTTTTGGAATTCGCACCACTTCTTGGTTTCCTTCTTTGTATTTTCATTACCCTTCTTCGCTTGTGGTTGGGACTAGTTGTACTTTCCTTGCCCTGTGTTCTGCAAGCCAGACTTTCCCTTGCCCTGCTTCTGCGCAGGTCTAAAGTCACGCTTGATCTTTTGCTAAAATTTTTGCTCAATTTTGACAGCATATCCATAGGCGGATCCGAGTGAAGAGATTTCCAGGAAATCCATCTCTGTTCGTATGTACCGATGTAGGCCACTGCGATATTTCAATACTAGGTGCTGCTCGAAGTCCTTGATACCTAGATTTGTGCGCAAGGTATGAAATTTGTTGGTGTACTCCGACACTGTTTGGTCCCTCTCCTGATGTAGAATGGTCCATTTTGTGTACTGATCATCATAGTTTCCAACAGGGTAATATTGTTCCTTGACGACATCTATAAAAGTGGCCCAAGTGGGATTGAGATATTCAAACATTCCAGACTTGTCTGATGATTTTTGCTCACAATAAGTTTCCCACCAATTTTAGACATGGGGGATGGCCTTGAGGAGCGCAAAAATGATCTTTTCCCTGTCGAAAAATTTGTGGACGGAGAAATACCCTTCTAGTAGATTCAACCATTTATCTACGGCATCGGCATCGATCTGGCCTTCAAATAAAGGGATATCGAAATTAACTTGTACCTTGAAGGGAGTCGCATCTCCGAAATGGCTGCTCGTTGACGGTGTATTTACCGTTGTCGACATGCATCGAAGGATCTGGGTGAAATTATCCATAATCTCGTTCCTCTGTCGCGCTAGGGATTCCTCGAGCAACAACTTGATAGGATCTATTGTTCCATTGTCTCTCTTTTCATCCACCATGGGAGGCCATTTGGGGCGGCGAGAGTGATCTTCCCCAAGTGAAACTAGTTCGAGACCCAACTCTCTGTATCCTAACCTCGTCAGGGACATGCACCGAGAAACAATCAAAGAGCAAATTGCTCTGATACCACTAATCCGGATTTATGTGAGAACGAAAAAAAATATAGCATATACAGAATCATATACAAAGATATATTGCAATAACACAGTGATATAGTAAACACATATTCTATTAAATAGTGGAAATAGAACAGACTGTAAAATACAATAGCTAGAATGGTGGTAGCTATCTCTGAGAAGAGATGTGGCCGCTATGCTCATTCATGCCAAGATGAATACAATGAGAGGCTGAAAGGGCCTATTTATCATAATCATGAGGGAAATAATCCCAAACATCCAAAAACCTAACCCTAGAAGATGAACCATCATAAAGTTTGCGGCCCCAAGGTGGTTAGTTGAACAGTCAACTTCTCGGGGTCATAACTTTTGCATATGATCTCCATTTGGGGCGCTCGGTAGCCCGTTGGAAAGGTCTATCCGATATTTAAAACTTACGACTGGGGCCAAATGCATGCCATTGGTTACCATTTGGCCCCCCAAATCGCCAAAAAAGGTTGTTTAGGGCCTCAAAACGGCTCCCGAAGTTCAGGACCTGAAAAACTGCTAAAAATAGTAAATTACAAAAGTTGCCAAAAAGCTGTTTTGATCCAGTTGAAGGAGGTGAGTCGCCACCGATATCCACCTGGATTAGTGGAACATGAGGATGTAGTGTGAAAATTGTTCCCTTACACTTTTGAACCAAGAGAATCATCTTGTTATTTTAGCTTACAAGCTAATTCTATAGCAGATTGGGATAGTTTTGAAAAAGGTTTTCCTAAATAATTTTGGTACTCAAAAGACTATAGCTTCACTAATGAAAGAATTATTGTCTATGCGGATGGAAAAAAAGGATAAAGTTGAAGAGTTTAATCAAATATTTACTATGATTTTGAATAGTTTTAGCACTGCAACTAAACCTACTAAAGAAGTATTAATAGAATATTATACTACAACACTTCTGACGCAAGTTGCCTTACGACAATAAGGTTCTTGCTTAACAATACACACGACACATACCACAATGTTTACATGAACCAGGTGTAAAATAGGATGCCAGAAGTGGCTTATATTACTTCTCAGAATTCGGTTACAATGCGGAATAACTGAAAGCAAATAACTAACTACAGTCGGCCTCAGCCGTTACAACTTAGAAGTAACTTTGGTGTGTTCTCCCTATGTGTCGACCTCACCCTCTCCTGGTTCACCTTGGAAAGCTGAGCTATGGCTCAATCTCAACTCCTTTCCTCTGCAGCCTAAGTGACTCTTCACCATCCCGCTACGCTCTCTCCTTGATGCTGCTGATCAAAGATCCTCTTCAAATATTTCCCTCCTTCGTCTTCTACCCTGCTGTTGCCGCTCCTGAGACTACTACAGTCCTAGAGACACGCATCCTCCTGTCCGTCGATCCTTCCAAATATTGCAGACTTGCAACTATCAGCTCCCATCCGTGCTGCACAGCCTCTACTCATGACGACACCTATCATTTCCTTTACCTACTTGCAATAACTGTATTAACTTCCTCAAAACCCCGAACAGATATCGAGTACAATTCCTTGACTTCCTGCCCTTCCGACCCTGCTATAGTAATCGGTCACATCTCGACATTACTGTCGGCTTACTTATCATCTCCTGTGGTTCACCTGTCCTCCCCTTCCTCCGCGCTTGGCTCCTCCAAACCTATCGCATCGTAGTTTGACCACTCATCGACTACTCGACGTCTTACTCCACTTGTCATCTATTGACCTTTTCCTGTCAATTCTCGGCCTCTCGCAACATCCGCTGTGCTGCTCCAATTGGTCGCATCCCGACTGCTTCTGCTTGACTTGTTGACTTTGACAAGTCAACCTGCTCTCCGCACCAGTGGTTATCGGCACTCCTGCTGGTCGGCTCCCTTCTGTCGATCAGCTCCAACCAATCTGCCTAGGCCCTGATGCTCCTGCATCAGACTCCCCAGGTGAAAAAGAATTCGACAGCTCTGTCAGTCTCCTGAACTCTTCTTCGGAAATCCATGTCACCTCCTGCAACTCATCATTTTCTCATCGCACTAAGTATTCTTTCTTTCGTGTGCTACGCGTTCGCCCAACCTCCCGTTCTTCGATTACTTCTGTGATCTCTTCTTTTTGTCGATCTGGAATTTGGTCTAGCCAGTCGATGCTTATCACTTCTTCACTTTCGCTGCTTGACCCTTCTTCAAATTTGTATAGATCCGAGACATTGAACGTTGGTGAAATGCTCAAGTCATTCGGCAACTCCAACACATAAGCGTTGTCCGAAATTTTCTTCATAATTCTGCATGGTCCTATCTTCTTCAGCTTCAGCTTGTTGTATGTACCTGTCGAAAATCTCTCCTTCCGTTGATATGCATAGACTAAGTTCCCTTCTTGGAATGATTGTAGCCTCTTCTTTCCGTCATCCCTTAACTTGTATGCCTCATTATTCTTCTCTATGCGCTTCCGCGCATTTTCATGAACTTCATGCATATGTTCTGCGAACGACTCTGCATATGCACTCTTCCTGGTTTCTGTCGGCAACTTGACCAAATCCACCACTCCATGTGGGCTTCTCCCCTGAACAATATGAAATGGGCTCAATCCTGTCGACCGATTCACAGAATTGTTGTATGCAAACTCTGCCTGTGCCAACACATTTTCCCACTGCTTGGGCCTGTCAGCTACTAGACATCTCAGAAGGTTTCCCAAACTTTTGTTTACCACCTCGGTCTGTCTGTCTATCTGCGGATGATACGCCAAGCTAAAATGTAACTTCGTGTCCAGTTTATTCCATAGGGTTCTCCAGAAATTCCTCATAAACTTGGTATCCTGATCTGACGTGATACTCTTTGGAAACCCATGCAATCTGACTATCTCCTTGAAGAATAGTACAGCAATTCCTGTGGCATCACTCATCTTTTTACATGGAATGAAATGCACCATCTTTGAAAACCTGTTGACTACAACAAATATTGAGTTGCTTCCCTGCTGAGTCTTTGGCAATCCTAATAGAAAATCCATGCTAAGATGCTCCCAAGGGTTATCTGTTACTGACAATGGTGTGTACAACCTAGTATTCTGACTCCTTCCCTTTGCCAACTGGCACACTTGACATTGTCGAACCCACTTTCCAACATCTGTCGATATCCCTGGCCAGAAATACTTCTCGTCAACCAATGCTTTGGTCTTGTCGATGCCCAAATGCCCTGCTAATCTGCCATTATGAAATTCTCAGATTAGGTTCTCCCTTACTGATCCTCTGGGAATACATAACTGACTTCCCCTGAACAGATAGCCTTCTTGAATGAAATAACTCAAATATGGAGTCCTGTTGATACTCCAAGGTTCACGACAATCCTTCCATGCTTTCGCAAAATCCTCATCGGTCTCATACTCCGTCTTTATCGACTCTATCCATGTTGCCTGAACTATCGTCATGTTTAGTAGTGCAACTTTCCTGCTCAATGCGTCGGCAACTTTATTCGACTTGCCCGACCTGTGTCGCAACATGAATGTATACCTCTGAAGTAGCTCCACCCACTTCATCTGTCGCTGATCCAATTTTTACTGAGTGTTCAAATACCTCAGTGCTTGGTGATCTGTGTATAGCACAAATTCCTTAGGCAACAAATAATGCCACCACTTCTTCAGTGCTTGGATGGTAGCATAAAATTCTTGGTCGTAGACCGAATACTTCTGCTTCGCACCATTTAGATTTTCACTAAAAAAAGCAATTGGTCGGCCTTCCTGGCTCAACACTGCTCCAATTGTCATTCCACTCGCATCACAATTGACCTGGAAAAATTTGTCAAAGTCTGGGAGCGCCATGACTGGGATCTCAATGATGTTTTCCTTCAACTCATGGAAATCTCTCTGGGCTTCGTCCATCCACTTGAACTAACCCTTTCTCATGCATTCTGTCAATGGTGCACAAATTTGACTGAATCCTCGAATGAACTTCCGATAGAAACTGGAATGTCCATGGAAACTCCTTACTCCAGTCGTACTTGTCGGTTCTGGCCAATCTACTATCGCCTTCACCTTCTCTGGGTCCATCACCAACCCTTTGTTCGAGATTACAAACCCCAAGTACACCAACTCCTTCTTCATGAAGAAACACTTTTGCAGGTTCACCATCAGCTTCTCTTCCTGCAATTTCTGCAATACATGTCAAATGTGTCCCAAGTGCTCCGCCTTGGTTCGACTAAAAATCAGAATGTCGTCTAAATAGACTACAACAAACTTTCCAAAAAATGGCTTCAACACCTCATTCATCAATCTCGTGAATGTGTTGGGTGCATTAGTCAACTCAAATGGCATGACTAACCACTCGTACAACCCTTCTTTTGTCTTGAATGCTGTCTTCCATTCATCTCCTTTTCTGACCCTTATCTAGTGATAACCACTCTTCAGGTCTATCTTCTTGAAGTATGTAACTCCACTCAGGCAATCCATCAAGTCATCCATTCTTGGTAACGGAAACCAGTACTTGATCGTGATCCTGTTGATGGCTCTGGAGTCCGTTCACATCCTCCATTCTCCACCCTTCTTTGGTGTCAATACTGCTGGTACTGCACACGGGCTCAGACTTTCTCTAATCAACCCTCTGTCCAACAACTCTTGGACCTGTCGATTGAGTTCCTGTCCCTCTGTCAGACTCATCCTATATGGTGCTTTATTTGGCAGACTCGACCCTGGAATCAAGTTGATCTGATGGGATATGCTCCTTGTCGGCGGTAATCCCGTCGATTTCTCATCAGCCATTATATCACTAAACTCTTCGAGCAACTCCTCGATTTCGACTGGAATATCTTCCTCTCTGGTCGTCCCCTCGACATATGGTCCTTTTGGAATGATCACAAAACATCCCAACTGTCTCTCCTCTTCTACGAGGAATTCCTTCGTGGTGCTCATCAACACTCGCTTCTCCCAAAGATAGCTCTCGCCACGCTTACCATCGGCTTGCTCTTCTCGCCTCGGCTTAAGAGTCCTTTTCACGCCATTCTTCCATACTGTGACTATGTTGGCTCAACCATCATATATCATTTTCCGATCATATTGCCATGGCCTCCCTAACAACAGGTGGCATGCATCCATGGGAACTACATCGCATAGTACACTGTCCTCTAATCCTTCAACTCAGAAGTTGATCAGGCACTGTCTAGTCACTTTGACATGATGTCCTTTCTGCAACCATGAGATCTTGTAGGGGTGTGGGTGTTCTCAACACTTCAAACCGATCTTGTCGATGACTTCTGTCGACACAAGATTCTCCGTGCTTCCACCATCGACTATGGTTTTACAATGCCATTCATTGATCTGACCTTTGTTCGAAAGATCAACTTACGTTGTGCCGGATTTGTCGCGTCACATTGATCTTCTTGGATCAAAGCTCTTTGAACCGTCAGATTCTGGTTCTTCTTCTTTTCACCTCCACTGCTGTCAGACGTTGACTCTTCCCTCTCGTTGACTTGATCATCTTTTCGACGTATGGGTTTCGACTCCTTTGTAGCACGTAGGTTCTTTTGGGCACTCATATGCCTTGTGTCCCGTTCCTCGACACTTGTAACAGATTATGGCTGGTCTGTTAGCTCCTTTCTTGTTGGATGGACCGCTTCGACTATACACACCTCGACCATGGTTCTCATGACCATCGCGTCGATTCTCCCATGCTTTCTCCCGTGTCGATGTCCCTTCCATGTGTCAGATATCTTCGACACCTTCCTTCCTATACTCGCTACTTTGGCCTTTCACGGAGACAATTTTTGCACCCCGACCAGTCATTCTTCCTCTGGTCACTGAGGATTTTCTTAACAGTTTCTCTTCTGCCTTCAGAGCTAACTGGTAGGCTTCGCCAACTGCTCTGAATCTCGACATGCTGAGTTCATCCTGAATAGCATATTTTAAGCCGTTCACATACTTGGAGAAAGATTCTTCTCCTTCATCTGTTTGTCCTGACTGAATCGACAATTGGTATAACTCCTCCGTGTACTCCTTCATGGTCATTTCTTTCTGTCGAAAGTTCTACAACTTCCTAAACAAGGAAATCACATAGTCATTTGGCAAGAACTTCCCCTTCAACTTGGCAACCATTCTGTCCCAAGACTTTATTTTCTCCTTGCCTTTCTTGAGTCTATCAGCCTGTACATTGTCCCACCATAACAAGGAATGACCTTTCAACCTTAGACATGCAGTATTAACCCGTTTAGGGTCCTCGATCTGGTTGATGTCAAAGTATTTCTCCATTTCTATGAACCAGTCGATCAAGTCTTCCAGATCCAGGCTTCCTGAGTAGGTGCGAACATCTATCTTTGCCTGACCCCTCATATTTATCAGAAGCTTGATGATTTTTTCTTCTGGTTCTTCTACTGCGGCTTCCCGAGCTTCCACTTCTTCGACTTCCTCATCGCTGTGGTCTAGCGCATTAGGAATACAACCACGCCTCTAGATTTCTCTGATCACTGCGACTTCACTTATCAAAGTTTGCATTGTTCTGACGCATTCGTCGAACATCTCACGATCCACTTTGACAGCTGTTGCGCCATGCGCTCTTCGTCCTCAGACATTAATGCCTCTGTGAGACATTTCCAACCTCTGCTGAAACTCTCACACGTCCAATCGCAACCGGACCTTAAACAAGTCGTGCACAACTCTACCCAACCGCAACTGGAGTTGTCCAAATCACTTGTAGGCTCAATATCACGAACGTTCGACGAACTCGAAGGATTATTCCGCTATGATACCAAATGATGCAAGTCAGGTTGGTATAGTCGTCTTCCCAAATGGACTTTCTTCCAGGCTCTGATACCAACTGACGCAAGTCAGGTTAGTATAGTCATCTTCCAAACCAGACTTTCTTCTGGGCTCTGATACTAACTAACGCAAGTCAGGTTGGTATAGTCGTCTTCCCAACCGGACTTTCTTCTGGGCTCTGATCAACTGACGCAATTCGCCTTATGACAATAGGGTTCTTGCTTAACAATACACACGACACATACCACAACATTTACACAAACCAGGTGTTAAACAGGATTCTAGAAGTGGCTTATATTACTTCTTGGAATTCGGTTACAATGCGGAATAACTAAAAGAAAATAACTAACTACAGTCGGTTTCAGCCGTTACAACTTATAAGTAACTGTGCTGTGTTCTCCCTGTGTGTCAACCTCACCCTCTCCTGGTTCACCTTGTAACTCTGAGCTATGTCTCGATCTCAACTCCTTTCCTATGCGACCTGTGTGACACTTCACCACCTCGCTATGCTCTCTCCTTAATGCTGCTGATCAAAGATCCTCTTCAAAGATTTCCATCCTTTGTCTTCTACCCTGTTGTTGCCTCTCCCGAGACTACTGCAGTCCCCAAGACACGCATCCTCCTGTCCACCGATTATTCCAAATCCTGCATACCTCCAACTGTCAGCTCCCATCCTTGTTGCACAGCCTCTACTCATGATGACACCTATCATGTCCTTTACCTACTCGCAATAACTGTATTAACTTCCTCAGCAACCCCGAACAGCTACCGAGTACAGTTCCTTGACTTTCTTCCCCTCCGAACCTGCTACAGTAATCAGTCACTTCTTACCCTTCCTGTCGGCTTACTTCTCATCTCCTGCGGTTCGCCTGTCCTCCCCTTCCTCCACGCTTGGCTCCGCCAAACCTGTTGCATCGTAGTTCGACCACTTGTCGACTACCCGACGTCTTACTCCACTTGTCGTCTATCAACCTTTTCCTATCGATTCTTGACCTCTCGCAACATCTGCTGTGCTACTCCAGTTGGTCGCATCCCGACTGCTTCTGCTCGACTTGTTGACTTCAACAAGTCAACCTGCTCTCCACACCAGTGGTCATCGGCACTCCCGCTAGTCGACTCCCTTCTATCGATCAACTATGACCGATTTGCCTAGGCCTCGATGCTCCTGCATCAACTTCTTCCATCCATCGCCATGTTTTTCAAAATATCTGTTAAAACTACTTTAGCAGAAAATTACGAAGAGGCAAAGAAAGTGGAGGCAGACATAGACAGTATCATCAAACATTCATTGGATTTGGAAGTAAAACCTGCAACAAGTAAGAAGCCTTTACTATTGGCTAGACCTAAAGAAGAATCTGCAAATGAATTAGAAAATGTGGTTAAGATGGTTCAAAAGTTATCCAACAAAATAATAGACCTGGAAAAATAAAAAGGTGCTAGTTCTTCAGGAAGAAAACCATTTAAGTCTTTCTATAAGAAAAAGGAAGAAGGACAGAACCACAACCACCAGTAAATAATTCTGTTGTTTTCAATTTGAATGAAGTTGGCATGGACCACTTTTGCACATTTCATCAAGAGCATCATTCCGAGAAAAGATGTCCACAGTGTATTAATTCAATGACCCTAGTGATGAATCAATTATTAGATTCACAACTAATAGATCGAGAAGACCATGAAGAAGATCAAATTAATGAACCGAAAGAAAAAATGAAGAAACGCCCTTGGTATTATGGTATTGGGCACCAACTTTGGATTTAAATGAAGAAGAAAACGTGGAAGAAGTACAAATATCATATGTGGATTATGCCACCAGGAGTAAGGGACCAATAGAAGAACAAAGTATGGTACTTCCCAAAATAAAGGCATTCAAAGAAAACATAAAAAAGAATAACAGTTTAAATCAGTCACAACCGAAAGAAAATTCTGGGATCATTAAGGAAACTAACCCAGTAAGCAATAAACAAGTAAACCCTATGATGAACAAATCTGATAGTGGTAAAAAGATTGTAGAAAATCACAATATGGGGTATGACATTGTGGAAGATATCAAGAAAACTAAAGCAAATATATCTTTGTTTGAATTATGTAATATCCCACAACAGAGGAAAAAATTATTGGAAGATTTTGACGTAAAATCTTGCAATACAGTAAATAAACAATCAGAAAGGGTTGAGTCAGTCACCGAAATTAACGAAAAAAGTATTGGTGGTAAATCAAAATCTCAAACTCTCCCTTTCCTTTTAACTTTTGAAATCTTCAATTATAATGTGCATAATTGCTTGGTAGACTCTAGGGCTTCATCTAACATTATGCCACTATCTATTTTCAAGAAGATAAATGGAAAACCCACTTCATCCCCTTCTCAGATTATTCAACTTGATAGATCTGATGTTAAAGTTATTGGGGAAATGAAAAATGTCTTGATCAGATTGGTTGTAGACCATAGAGTGTGTCAATTTATTGATATTATGGTAGTGGATATACCGGAGGCTTATGGGTTAATACTGAGTATATATTGGTCAAACAAGTTGAATGGTTATTTTGCAACTGATTGGACTCACCTATGGTTTCCTTATCAAAATAAGCAGAATCAAATCAATATATTAAGAGAACCTCATATGAAACATAATGTAACTCAGTTAGAAGAAAAAAATGAGCTAGTGAACTTTTCATCTTCAGCTTTGGGTAATTATTTTTTAGAAATTGAGCCAGGGAATTATCAGGCAGAGAATGCTAGCCATGATTCAAATAAACAGTCTGATCTCCTTCAATTTGCACGAGTTGATGATATATACTTTAACATAGTAGAATTAGTTACTGACTTAGATAGTACAACTAACATAGTTGAGTTAGATGATAAATTTTGGATTTTATACTTTGATGGCTCCCAAACACAAGAGGGACAATGAGTTGGTTTTGTTCTTGTTGATTCTCAAGGGAACATACATGTTCTCTCTTGTAGATTAGAATTTTAATGCACAAATAATACTGTAGAATATGAAGCCTTAGTGTAAGGATTGAAAAAAACGATTGATTCGAATATTAAGAATTTAAAAGTTTTTGGTGACTTAGAAATAGTTGTTAGGAAAATAAGAAACACCATTCATTGTATGTATCCACATTTGAAAGGGTATCAATCTGAAGTATGGAAATTAATATCAAATTTTAATGCCTTTAACATAAATGCCATTCCTAGATTATAGAACGTTGATGTTGATTTACTAGTTGTTTCTACTTCACGGTTAGTACCAACCAATAACAATTGTTCTATTGAATTGCTTTTCAGGCCATATGTACCTGACAACATTCCAAATCTGAGAGTGTTCGATGATGATAAGAAGATTATCAGTTTTCTGACAAATGATGATACCATCAAATAATCCATTATTGAAGAAGATGATCACCAATTAGAATTGCAAAATGAAGGTACTGGCAAAGGCAATTTTATTCCAAAAGGAGTGCAAACACTTCAAGGATTATTTAACTTACAACACAAGTTCATGAAGCCTACAAATGTCAAGACAAACAGTTCCTTGATGCAATATGATTTGGTAAACTTAGGCACAGAACAAGAGCCTAAATATGTCAATCTAGGACATAGTTGTTCACCTGGAGAAAGATCCAAATTTATTAAATTATTTCAGCAGTACACGGATATTTTTGCGTGGAAATATGAAGATTTCAAAAATTATGATACATGCATCATCCAGCATGTGATACCCATCAAACAAGGAGCGAAACCATTTCAACAACAACTTCGAAAGATGCATCCTACACTTGAACCATTAATACCGAAATAATTAAAGAAGATGTTGGATGCTAAGATTATTTTCAAGGTTAGACATTCTGAATGGGTGGAACACTTGGTTCCTATAAGAAAGAAATCAGGAGAAATCAGGAGAAATCAGACCGTGTGTTGATTTTCGAAATTTGAACAGGGCATCAGATAAAGACAACTATCTGGTCCCTCCCATGGAACAAATTTTACAGATGATATCAGGATCAAAAATGTTCTCCTTACTGGATGGATTTTCAGGTTACAATCAAGTGTTAGTGGCCAAGAACGATTGACTCAAGACTACCTTTCGCACTAAATGGGGAACATTCACTTATAGAAGAATGTCTTTTGGCCTTATGAATGTTGGAGCCATGTTTCAAAGGGTCATGGATATCACATTCCGAGGTTTGGTTGGCCACTATGTTGTCATTTATTTAGATTATGTAACAGTTTTTTCTAAGAAAATGGAATGTCATGCTTTCCATTCAAAACATATTTTTAAACATTGCAGAATGTATGGTATATCTCTGAACCCTAAGAAAATCCTTTTTGTTGTTCTCAAAGGAAAAATGTTAGGGCACATAATCTCTAAAAAGGGAATCTCTATAGACCCAAAAATAATTCAAGCTATAACTTAGATTCCCATGCCCCATAATAAGAAAACTATGCAATCATTTATGGGCACAACAAACTTTGTGCGAAGGTTGGTACCGGATTTTGCGCAGATTGTAAAACCTTTGCAACAAATGGTGAAGCAAAGTGTGCATTTCAAATGGACTGATATTGAGAAGAATGCATTTAAGGATATAAAAAATCCCATTACTCATGCACCTTCATTGAGCAATCCATATTTTGAAAAATATTTTATTATATACACATTTGTTTCAGATTTTTCTCTTGCAGCAGTGCTCACGCAGAAAGGAGAGCAAGGAGATGAATACCCAATATCTTTTATGAGCACTAGGTTACAAGGAGCTGAACTGAATTACCTAGCTATAGATAAACAAGCGTATGCAGTTTTCAAGGCAGTGAAGTAGTTCATACCTTATATTCTGAAAAATAGAAAAAAGGTTGTAATACCTCACCCAGCTGGTAGATCTCTATTTATTCATAAGAATTTGGGAGAAAGACGAGGAAATTGGGTGAATGCACTCCAAGAGTATGACCTAGAATTTAATCTAGCCAATCAAAGGTCAAGGACTATGCAAGTTTCTACTGAAAATCCAATTGATAAAGATTATGGTTGGGAAAATGAATCAGAAATGAATCTAATTGAAGTATGTTCCACTTTCACCACTCCAGAGTCTTAGTACATAGACTTAATTCATTATATTCAAAATGAATATTTTCTGAAACATTGGAGTTCAAAGCAAAGAAGGGCACTCCGATTAAACTCACGTCATATCAAATAATAAATGGACTGCTAGTTAGAAATAATTATGATGGAGTTTTTCACAGACATCTCGAAAAGGATGATGCAGAGAAAGTGGTAAAGGAGTTACATGATGGCCCTGCAGGGGGACATTATTCCAGAGAAACTACTTCTCATAAAATATTAAGAGTTGGATATTATTGGCCCACTATTTTTAAAGATGCTCATGCTTATGCAAGGAGATGTGATGTGTGTCAGAGAAGTGCTGGAAGACTACCAAAATCAGCAGAGCCACTAAAACCATTTATCATTTCAGAACCATTTGAGCAATGGGGTTTAGATATCATTGGGGAAATCAATCCCAACTCATCATTGAAACACCGGTACATTCTCATAGCCACTGATTATTTCACAAGGTGGAATGAAGAAACTCCTCTACGTAAAGTGAATGAAGATGCGGTCATCCGATTTTTGCAAGAAAACATCATAACTAGGTTTGGGGTTCCAATTTCGTTATCTTTTGATAATGCATCTTATTTTTCTTCTGCTAAGTTAAGTACATTTGCTATGGAAAAAGGAATTAAATTGCATTATTCATCTAACTATTATCCTCAATTAACTGGGTTGGAAGAATCCACCAATAAAAATATCATACGAATATTGAAGAAAACAGTTATTGAAAATCAAAGAAATTGGCATGTAGCCCTACCCAACACTTTATGGGTGGATAGGGTCACTCCAAAATACTCTTTCGGAGTTTATCCTTACACACTAGTCTATGGGAAAGAGGCTATTCTCCCCCCAAACATACTACTCCCTTCCCTACAGTTAGCTCAGGCATCTCGAGGATAAAATAGAGAAACCATGAAGTCAAGGATTAATACTTTGGTAAAACTTGAGGAAGCACGGCAAAAGGCCAAATATAGATTCAACCATCACCAAGACATTGTTAATAGGTGGTTTGATAAACAAAAATCTGGAAAGAAAAATTTCTAGGTAGGATACTTAGTTCTAAAGTGGGACCATCCTCACAAAGAAAAGGGAAAACATACAAAATTTCAACAACTATGTCTTGGTCCTTATCAGGTTGTAGAGAAGCTTGGCCCAGCGACTTATAAGTTACAATATTTACAAGGGGAGGAGGAAAACCTCCCTGTCAATGGCCTAGCCCTCAAACAATACTTTTCTTAGGTTTAGGGAAACCTGTTGTGCATAAATCATTTTTGTTGATTCTTAGCTTTCCATTTGATTTTGGTTATTCTTTTCTAGGATAGTTAGCTTCAGCCTTATCTCATTTTTTGTTTTGATTTTACTCTGTTTGTTTGATTTTTGTTTAAATAAATACCAACTCAACTTTCAGAGCGATGTGCAGAATTGCAGAGATCTGAACAATCTCATATTAAATGATTATAATCACCGAAGGATTAGAATCGGATTTATAACAAAAGGAATTCTTTTTGCAACAACAATGTCATTAGTGATTTTAATTTCTGCTTTGTTTTAAAAGGGGAAACATGCTTTGTGTTTCAATTTGTGTCGGTATAAACCTTGTGAAATAACTAGAATTCATGAATTCTAAATTACTATCTTGGGGATCCACTCACTCACACATAAATGCCTATCTTAGGAAGCCTACTATAACTAACCCATGGAAAGGAAGCAAGTCTTGCTGATGTATGGCAGTTAAAATGATCCCATGCTACAAAAATTACAGCCAAAAGGCTTATAATGAAGAGTCAAAATTGATAAAAGGATTCCATCTCCATCAAAGAAATGGTATGGAAAATTCAAATGTATCCAATCAAGAAGATACACCGAATGATATTCTAGAAGGTTCTTCTCCGTCCATGAGTATGAAAAATAAAGAAAACTCATAACTCACACAAAAGGACATTATGGATGGAAGAAACTACGTCAAATGTTTTAAGACTGAAGAAAGCTATTTTTAAGGACCCAGACGTTAAAATCGTCAAAAGAAAACATCCAAAGAAATGTTGATAGCATGGGAATGAAGAACAAACGAATACATCTGTCTGATTTTGTTACAATATTGTGGAGTCATATGTAGAGGTAACCAAAATACAGGACTAATAATGAACCCCATATTATGGTCTCAGGAGAGTGGTCAGGAAATCTAGTCCAGGTTTCCCACTTCCCAAAGCAAATGACCAATATGATTCAAGAAGCTCCTCTCCCTACTTAAAACTTTGTACTTTTAAAATCTTGAAAGGAAATGTTAGATGCATAGTTTTACAATTAGAATTAATAACAAACAAACAATTGTAATCCTCAAGAAGAATTTGTTCAGAGATCTGTGTTCACCATCCAGTCGCCAATTGTTGCAGCTGCAACCTCATCCCCCAAAATTTCAAAAATTGTAGGGCCCCTCCTTTATTTTTTGACTTACTCAGAATTTGTTTCATCTTTGATTTTCTTACTTTTGACACTTAGATTTTTTCTTGAAAAAACCAAAAGAAAAGGAAAGTTTTTTTAATCGGAGCAACTTGAATTTTTCCGTCGAAATGGTCGGAACAAATTTCGATTCTCCACTGAAACGGTTGGAACAAAATTTGATTCTCCGCTGAAACAGAGCAACTTTGGATTCTCTACCAAAACGGTCGGAACAAATTTTGATTCTCCACCGAAATGGTTGGAGCAACATTTCATTATCCGCCAAAACGGCCGGAGGGATTACAAAAGAGCTCTGAAACACTTATGTATTTTTTATTAAATTTTTTGTTTCGGAGCAGAATCCTAAGTCACGATGATATAGTCAGAAGGTAAAGGAAAAGAGGCCAAATCGTCGGTGTTGTCTGTTTCACTCTGAAACAGATCGGGGAAAAGCGGAATTGACGCCGAAGAGTGTTTCTCTCAAAATGAAAACTTCTCCAAAAAGGGAATCAAAGCAAGAAAGAAAAAGGCTCTGAAATAGTATCGACGCAAAATTATAATGTTCATGCGAATATATGTCGGAAACCAATGATATATTGCACCAAAACGCATCATCGAAATTTTTTATATTGTGCCGAAATGCATTGGTGCCGAAAGAGAATTGCCTCGACAAGCTTGCGGCGTAAAATGAAAATTTCTTCGAAAAGGGATGATTTGACCTGTTAGCGCATTTAATGCTAGGGTTGGGGATTGGTATATATACATAGTTAAAACATTTTCTTGTCACTTTTCTCATAACAGCGTTTTGGAGAAATCTTTGAAAACAAAATCCGTTCGACACTGCTGACTTCTGTATTTGGATGAATCCCTCACTTCCAGGTAGGCCATTTACCCTTTCACATTATTTTATAGAACGACATTGTGCCATAAGATTTTGCAAGTATGTTTAGCACCTGAGTTAGGGTAAAATCGGTAAACTTGAGAAGTATAAGGGAGGGCTTAGTTTTCAGTAGGGTAAGCTTGCATTGATAGCCACATTGGGCATTTGAACTAATTTGTTTTAAATTTTAGGGCCTTTCCCATAATGTGGCCGCAAAGATTATTCCCTGACAGGGTTCCACTAGATAAATGTGTTACATTTTACATAAACCCTACAACAAACACATATATTTCTGGGATGCATTCTTGTTTAGTGTTCTTCCCAATTTTCGCTTCCTCACACTCCACCGAAGAAATAAAACCTGTTAGGTTAAAGCGTAAGAACAAGGCTTCAAGTTCATCGAGAACCTTGAATATCCTCGGGTCGCGTAAAGAAGTGAAACATGCAGTTTTGTTTGAAGAGAGTGTCCAGATTTTACTTCTGTTTTGGTTAAAATGGGCGTGCTACACTATTATTATACTCCCTCAATGGAACTCTTTAATAAAAACTTATTTCTTATTTTGGCCAATGGTGCATTGAAGAATCTGGATTAACTCAAATGAAGACCTGTTTATACATTATTCACTGCATATAGGTTCTCACTTTTCAACTAAGTTTTCAATATTGTGATAAATCCTAACCAACATCAAATACACCAAATATCATGGAAGTATGAATCTCATAATTTTTGGGTTCCTTGTAAATAATATTGGTGAACTATACCTTTGCATGTTGCTTTAAAATGTGTTTCTTTAACGATAATTTACTCTTATACATTGATTTTGATATTACTTCAGGACTCAAAAATGAAAAGGAAGGATGCCAAGCATAAGAATAAGGTGGTAGAGTCATATTCATGCATAGAGGTTCTTCCAGAAACTCTAATGGATGTAGTATATGAGGATACCAAGGCAGTGACAGGATCCATCCCTGAATACAAATTGGGTGACTTATATCACCTAATGAGAGATCAGAATATGCCAGATGCATCCATTGAGGATATGGTAGTGTATCAAAACATTAAAAGGTCCATCCTCCATAAAGCTGCCACCAGACCAGAAATTTTCCAATGCTCTGAAGTCATTGGTTGGATTCTACCTCATGTAGATGTCAACACAAGAATCATAGCTGGAGCAAATGGAGTAGGATTGGCATCATTTCAACCATCCCATATTAGAGCAGCGTATAAATTGCCATCTCCCAAGGTTATGATGACTAATGAATGGATACAAGGAGTCAACATAGATCACTTTGAATTCTCCAAGAATATGTTGATCCCTGGAAAGCAGCTGAGACAGAGGGAAAGTGCAGAGTATGATACTCAGAACTTGAAGGCCCCTTTCAGAATTATAGCTTTAACGTTGAGCATAATATTCGATAGGGAGAATGGGAATGTATATAAACTAAGTTGGGTACCTCTCATGTACCACATCGCCTCTCATGGTACCATCTTCAACTGGGGGGATATTATCTCAGAAATCATGGCATCAACGATAGCAGCATCCCAAGGAGGAATGACCCAGAAAAAAGAGTTGATTTCTACATGTCTTCCTACCTAATTGACTATATCCTGATTAGACACTCATTCCACAAGTTGGGATGATATTGGGTCTCGGCTGAGACCCCACTATATGTGGCATACCAATTAATGTGGGCACACAAGTATGCAAGCTTCTATAAGCTTATCTGCGAGGAATTCATCCTTCCTCTTTATTGGTTAATATTCAATGAAGAACCCAATCGTATGTCAGAAAATGCAATGGCCGTCATATGTGATTATGGATATTTCTACTTCACCCCTGAGGGCACTTATATCAGGATGTATGGAGGTACTAAAGCACCATCTTTAATGTTGAGGTACGAAATTGATTATGTGGTGCACAAGGAGGCAGTAAGACAGGTTTTCATCAATGGAATAGGTAATTTTTTAAATGAACATAAGAAATCCTCCTACCCACCATTTCCCTTTGTCATCGGGGTGTATAAATTCCACAAGGTAAAAGGAGTAGAAGTTTTTGTAAAATACCTAGAGATATTTCATTTCGGGGAGAAGTTCTTTGTAAGGAATGACTCCCTACAAAAGGAAACCCAACATTGTGCATCATGCAAGATTCACTTTGAATATAGAGACCACTTCCTTAAGGATGAGGAATTATATCGGAGGGCCAATAACATGACAGACTTGAATAAAAGTTTTGGTCAGAAGAGTGGCGTAGGTGTTAGTAAGGATATGGATATTGCCAAAGAAGCAGAAATGCATAAGTCAAGAGAAGAAGCAAAGAAACTACAGGCAGCGGAAGCAGAAAGAAATCAAAGAGAGGAAGCATAAAGACAGCAAAGAGAAGAAGCAAAAAGACTACAAGAAGAAGAAGCGGAAAGACAAAGAATAGAAGAGGAAGAGAAAATAAGAAAATAAGAAGCAGCAAGGAAGAAAAAAGAAGAACAAGAAATGGCAGAAAAGGAAGCTGAGTTGGAAAGGAAAAGGGAAGAAGAAGACAGGCTCAAGAATGTTGTGGAATAAGAACAAACCCAAGAAGAAAGTCAAAATATTCAAAACATGATCATAGACCCACTGTATGTGTTTGGAATCACACTTACAGAAGGACATCTCTCGTTTGTTGAGCTCAGACTCACTCATTTTACCCCTTCCATGCAACACTCGCTAGCGAAGCTGGACACGATAGTCTTTGACTCCAAAAGGAAGACAATAATAAGGAGAACATAGAAAAGACTGAAAATGGGCACACAGCCAGATGTGGTGACCATTAAAAAAAAAACAATAGTAGAAGGCACACATAAAGATCCCAAGTTCACGGCATTAGTAAATATAGCAGTTGCTCAAGAAAAGTCTGACAATGTTGATAATTTGATGAATGGCCTAGAACGTAACAAGGAAAAAATGCTAAAGATGAAAGACAACCTAGTCAAAGTAAGAGGTGAAGGGATAGAATTGAAGAGAAAACATGATGCGATAATAATTGAAAAGAGTAGGTTACTGTCTTATTATCAGAATCTAGAGAACGAAAATGATGCTTTGAAACTACAATTTGTAATCATGGAGAGTGAGAGAAGTGATTTATACTCTCTCATTAAGGAATTAGAAGAAAAAAAAATTTCAAATCAGCAAGTGGAATAAGTGCAGTCTCAGATGGTCGAGTTGGTTAGAGAGAAGGAATCTCTATTGGAACAAATAAATGTGGCTCAGAATGAAAAGCAGGATATGAATCCTTTTTCATGAGAAAGCATGTAAGTTACAGGAACATATCTGCCACTCGCAGGAATTATTAACTGAAGAAATTTATAAAATGAGACAGATGATAGATAGGATGAAGGATATCTCTACAAGTGCTTTTCCAATAAGTCAATACTTTTAAAATTTGGAAAATATTTATGACCTGGAAAGAAAGAAATATAGACCTCCCTGATCACCTTCCACACAAAGTAGATGTTGAACTCAAGCTAGATATAGAACTCCTACAGAGTTGAAGAAGGGATTCTAGGAAGATGCATGTGTAAATACCAAAATATATTACAAAATGTGAATAAATTTACAAAGGAATTTATCAGATACATGAGAAATGTCACATCCCAATGGCACAAGATATGTACCAGTTTCCCACTAAGGATCAACGCTTAATGTAACTGATAAATTGTATGAGAGATGATTTGGAATACATCAGGAAATTGGATATGTTAAATGAGGAAGACCTCCATCAGTACATTGGACAAATGTCTATACATGCTTATTTCTTGGAAGAGAGTTATAAAGCTGCTACTGCAGGAGTGAAAAGCGTGGAAAAGGAGTTATCTGTGCATGAAGTGTATTTGAAATTATTAGATCCTTCACAATGTAATATTACATTTCAGGAAACACAATGGTGGGATAATTATATTTCCAGCCTAGAGGACCCACCAGAAAGTTAAATTTAAATTGTAATTAATTATTTTGATGTGAAACACAAAAGGACAAATTTTGGCAGTCCAAAGGTCAAGGGTAGCTGAAAGGATTAGTCATGTAGAGACAATTCTATTGTAATATAAATATAAGGGGAGGGATACTAGAAAATGGACTTTTACTAGTGAATTAGAAACTGGATACATTTTTGTAAGAAAACTATTTTTCTGCTAATGAAGAAAGATTTGTTCGTTGGGAAAAGCTTGCACTAATTTTGTGTGGAAAGTTGTGGTGGACGGAGCGGAACTATTTCTTATTTTTTTTATATTCATACTGTGATATCTTTCTGATTTTGTTGAACTATTTCAATGATGGTGAATGATTTCTTTATCTATGCAAATGTCTATGTGTTAACATAGTAATAAATTGTATTAATTAAAATCAAAGCTATCTTTGGTAATTTCTCTACTAGGAATGTGCATATTCTATCTTAATAGCTATATGTTAGATTTGTATGATCATTTTTAGATTATTACTCTTATTTAAATTTTCTCCTTGCAAGGATAGGTTAGCTTAGTGTAGAATATGATTAGATAATTGATAAGGTAGAAGCGGTAAGATGGGAGGTAAGAACCGACGCATCACTAGTGTGGTTGCTTCCTGTCAATTATATGCATTAGTTAGAAATCACTTACATATTCATACCCTTAAAACATAAAATATAAACGGTGGGTCGGGCCGCAACCGGTACACAATTAAACAAACAAACCTACGGTAGTCGGACCGTTAACCGGACGGATTCACCATACCAAACAGTGAGTGATCTAGTTGGGATTATTCATTAGGGAGAATCCCTATTGTCGATGCTAGGGTTTTCCGGGCATCAACACCCACATATTTGGACTTCAAAGAAAGACTAAGATAAAGAGGATTCAAAGAAGTTGGAATATTGGACTAAGGATACCAAAAACCTTTGGGGGAAAGTAGTAGGATCCCACCAAACATAATAAGTATTTCATTAATGGAGGAGCAAATATCCCCTATGAAGGTATAAGGAACAACCATCATCACATCCAACCGAGGTCGTATAAGGAGGATGTTATACAAGTCTCTTGGGGGGGATGACAATTGGGTTTTTGTGGCTTTAGTACCAAGGGATAATGGGAGGGTGAATCCATGAAGACGTGTCACACTTTGTAGTAAAATGTGGAAATTTTTTTACATTTTATATATGTTATAAATTGAAGTTGTCAAAAATCATATACGCCTTGTGAATTTTGATGTCTAGTAATAAAATAATTTGTAGGAAATTGTGATGTGTTTTCAATGGTATTTTTTTTCAAAAAATATTAATATCATTTAATGTATCAAAATTTGATTTAATTATATGTTTGTCCTTGCAATTTTTTGGAAATGTTAACAAATGACCTTTGTTCCCAACAACTCATACAATATAAATGTATAATTTTTGAAAGAAAATTATATGAACATGATCTATACTCTCTCTCTCTCTCTCTCTCTCTCTCTCTCTATATATATATATATATATATATATATATATATATATATTGGGGGGATTATATTTTCTATTATTTTCAAAGTTGGAAATTTAATATTTGAATCACATTTTATACACCTTTGTATTCCTAGCATTTTTTTCTCATATTTACATAAACTGAAAAAATGAGAAATACCCTTCTAAGAGTAAACATCCATGGATATCTGACATATTTTTCTAATTTTTTTATTGTTTCATTTTTATGCTACTAAGTTTTTTTTTTCTCCTTCATAACTATGGGAAAATAAATCATGTATAAATTTGAGAACAAAATAAATTAAAAATATCATTTGAAATTGAAAATGTGAAATGATATGCCATTGGGTATATATTCAAATATGAATCCACTATCATAAATTCCACCACCTAAAGTGGAAGAGATAAAGTAATTTCACCCCTTCCCATTTGCAGTTACAAAAAATCCTACAGAAAGGACCTCAATCAATGGTTTATTCAAACCCTAATTTGAGGTTTTGTTAGGTTAACAAGAATTCTCAATCAAGGTATTGACCTTGATCAATGATTTATTATAACAAAAAAAAAACCAGAAAAAACAGAAGAAGAAAAAAAAAAAAAAAAAAAAAAAAAAACCAACCACCTCATAAAACAAAATAGGAAAAATCACAAGTGTGCCAAGTACTTGTATATTATTATTGTGAAAAGACAAAACAAAATAAAATTTGTGAAATCAAATATTAATAGATAATGATTACAAATAAATATAGTGTGTATGATTTCAATAATCAAGATGATGAATGCTAAAATAAAGGAAATTTTATCACCAATGACCCAATCAAGATGAAGTACAAGAAAATGATAGAGAGAGGATGAGAAAAACATGAGAATAATTGAGAGAACATGACAATGCCATGCAAGATGAAAATGTATGTTGGTATCTAGGTCAATCTATTGCCAAACCTTCAATGTATCTAATTGGAGATTCTTCATGGCATCCAATTTAGCTAGGGAAATATAAGTCATTTTAAACCATGTTCACCAAATAGATATGATACTCGTAGTTTTGATTTATATTTGAGTTTATAATTTACATGTCATTTTTAATATTTTAGCTCATTTTTATCTGTAATATGTGAAAAAATTATTGGATTATGTACAGATAGAATCCATAAGACCCTACCCCTTCTCAAGTTTCAAGAATAACTAGAATTTGTGGTGGTTTTCAATGTCATGGAAATTTTTTAGAGTTTGGATTCAAACACAAGAGAAGAATTCAAGGACTTAAGTCGTAATAAAATTGTTAAATAAAATGCTGATAACATAATTAATCTATCTTTTCAGGAAAAAAATAAAAATAAAAAATAAAAATAAAAATAAATAAATAAATAAATAAAATAAATAAATAAATAAAAATAAATAAATAAATAATACTGATTACACAGGTTCAAGTATTATGTGGATTTATAATAAACACAAATTTAGGATATGAAACAAACTTGTTGGATTTTTGAGAAAGTATTGGAACTATATTTAAAGTATTCTCTTTATTTGGGAAATTAAGATTTTTTTTTATCCAATCTACCCTAAAGGTAATTACAGTTTTTTTTGTCACAATGGGAACTTCATGGAGTCGAATGATAATAATGATGTTAAAATTTCTCCATGTTTCAAGAAAACATTGCAAAGGAATACTAAATTTAGGGTCTGTATAGATGAAAAATATGAAAATTCTTGTTGGGATCTTATTTGTAGTCAAACTTATCAAGATAGACTTCCAAAAGGAGTTTGTGAAACCCATTCTCATGCTATAGTAAGTTAGAATTATTTTCTATGGCAACAATTATCTAGAGGATCATATGATGAACATTATAAGCATGTTATGGAGGTGATGCAAGTTGAACTATTTGAGGAATTGAAATAAACCATGATGTCAAGATTTATATTAGCATGTTTGATACATTGAAGCCATGGTATATTAGGCCTGACACAATTTGTGGAATTTTTTGTTTTCGATGCCATGTTGAATTCCAATTACAGTATGACACATTCATAGATTTGTATTAAAGGAACTAGTAAGGTGACCCTCCTCCTCCCATAATCTATGATTTTGTTTTGATGACATTATGCAAAACAAATGTTGAAGATATGGTTTTTAGTAAAATATTGTTACGTGACACACAAGGCACACTGAATGTGGTAATTTGACACTATTGCATATGGATTTTCCTATGGATCCCACACACCCTATATTTTTGCATATCATAACCACATTGAGGATATATGCCATATGTTACTACAGATATGTCCTCTTCTTCTAGTGTGGCATCTAAAAGGATTGACTTGCTTGAGGATGGGATCATATTTCATAATTCACAGAGAAGTTTCAAAATCATATTCATAAATATATCAAAGAGCCTCATATGTGTATGTGTGTAAAAACATGGAAAAATCTTATCAGAAGTATACTTTGTCAACACTTACACATTTTCTCTAAAGAGAGAGATACAAATAAAGTACTATCATTCATACCGACTATCCTCAAGATAAGAGAAAATAAACAAAAAATATTGGCTAGAATAGCACACCATATTTAGTGTCAAATCCTTAAAAATGAATCAAGTGAAGTTAAGTGTTTATATTGTTGTCACATATTCAATATGTACATTATCCTAAATTACACATGACCATGACCATGTATTCTAAGGAACATAATATGTATATTAGGGAATTTCAAGTATTCTAATTTTTCCATCAGTTCTAGTTGCAACATTTGGACATCTTGCCTTGTGATATGGACCATGTTTTGTCTCACCATGTTCTTATGCCTAGTAATAAGACTAATATGGATTATGAAGTATCAAATAAATCCATCAATATGTATCAATTCACATCCTGAGATTATACCTCACTTTCATTTTATTGTAATTGATGCTTTGGATAAAGACTTGTATGACTACCTAACATGTTTAAGAGAAGAAAAAAATGTTCTTCATATTGTAGTTTTGAAATTCTATTTTTTCTTGGTTGGATTGTATTTTTCTTTGTGTTTCATTTATATTATTTAATTAAGAACATTTTTATTTTTGTGTTTATTTGAAAGATATATATACAATTTTAAATTTATATTTAAACATGTATGGATTTAAGATTTAATAAACATTATTCAAATGCATGATTGGCATAGAGAGCATCAATTCATAATAGCACTTCATAGTGATGCAATGGAAGCATGATGGCCCATAACCCATAGGCCTAGGTTTGAAACTTGATATAATACTTTTTTAGGAGACAAGGTGAGTAGTTTTCATTGTTACATCTAATTTGGTATTTTTAAGTCCTTTTCTTGCGTGTGCATGCGCACACACACACACATAAACAATTAAAAAGTGATGAGACCGTATAGCATAAGTATCTTAATAAAAACCTACATTTTTATGCATTGATGTATCTCATCAATAATTTTTAATATTGTTTTACAACACAATGTGTGGAATCAAAATATGTAAAATATAAATCAATGAAAACATCTAAAAGGTTTTTAATTATTCAAGATAACTTAGGATGTTGCATTCTTGTTTTTAATAGGATTTAATCAACTTCTTAGAAAATGATTTAAATTTCTAATCCAGTATAAATCAAATTAGATATTGATTTTTAAAATGAAAAATAAAATTTAATGATGAACCTAATATTGCATTTGGAATACTCATATATAATTTTAAAATAATTGATATATGTATGGTTGAATATCTATGTCATTATTTTTATTTTATGGTAGATAATTTGTATATAGTTATTGTTTTTCAATGTAGAATGTGAGGAGTTTTTACTGTTGCATCAAATGAAGCATGTTTTAGTCTTCATCTTTCATAAATCAATTGATATAGATTAAAAAAAATTAATATAAAACTAAATAAAAAATGATAAAACCATAATTCATAAATATAATCTTGTTTATGTATTTATTTTTTTCATCTAAATTTTAAATGTTGTTTTATAATACAATGTGTGAAGTCATAAATGTTATTTCAATGAATGTAAACAAGTAAAAAATTATAAACTAATTTATATAATTTTGTTGCATTCTTATTTTTATAAGATGTAATTAGCTTTTGAATATTTTGTTGAAGGAAAAATATAAATTATAAAAAAATTCAAGATTATTAAAGTTATTCTATATTTAAAATTAATCTATATAACTTTGTTGCACTCTTATATTTTGTTTTTATAAGATTTAATTACCTTTCGAATATTTTGTTGAAGGAACAAACTAAATTGTAAAAAAATTTAATATTATTAAAATTATTCTATTTTAAGTTAGATAATATCTTTCTTTCTTTTTTTAAATGTCACTTGAATGAAATAGCATCCTTTATAGGGAAGGATGGAATGAAAAGAGATATGTTATGACATTTTTACGGTGATGAATTGATCTATATATTATATAATGATGCCAATTGAAATTTATAAAATTAGATTCAAAAGTCGATCAATTAGTTCGCCTAATGGTTTGAAGGAAAATAAACTAGAATCTCTTTAAACTAGTGTTAAAAGGAAGGTATATAAAATAATACATGTTGTATTTGTTCGACAAAATTAATGTATACCTCTACAACCCCTTTGTGCATTTTGAGGTATGCATGTTCAACCTCGGTCCTTTTAGGTATTTTCACCACTAAGCAATTCCTTGTACTTATGCTTTTATATGCAGCCCCATGATCAACAAGTGAATCTCACTTGTCCATAGATTTAATTAAGCTATAATTTTGTTCATCAATGAATTGTTTTTGGTACCTAATTAATTCAAATAATAAATGAAGGAATCAAGATCATTGCCACATTGTACAAAATATGTGCGTTTATAATCTTGGCACATTGTCCAAAAATATGAATTAACAATCTTGACACATTGTTCATGTCACCAAGTAAATGCTAAGCTATTTTTATTTTGGACAAAATAGAACACCAAGTAATGATGGTTCAATTTTTTTTTAAAAGTGTTTGGTTTTAATTTTGATGAGATTGAGCATTGAAGTTCTTAGTAGGCTTAGTTTAATTATATAGTATGTTTTGATAATGAATGTTTTTATAGTTGGTTATAATAGTAGTTGATATTTCTAGGAAAAGAATTGTCTTAAAGTTTAAGGAACTCAACATTTTTAGTGGACATTCCACTTATTTTTAGGGGGAAACCAAGAAAATCTTTGTATATTAGAAACAAAATAACCTACCAAGAATATAAAGAGTTGCGAGGGAGAAAATTAATTGTTATAAGAAATTAATAAATTATTCAAAATGGAAGAATGAAGGATGTAAATGTGGTCAATGAATGTTAATGATATTGATAATTTTTTAAGTTAAATAGGTAAATATATATAAGAAGAGGGAAATAAGTCAAACTAAGATATTAAAGCACATAACCACGGGGAAATTAATTAGTACAATAATTAAAATGATTAACAATAAAAGTAATAGGGTGAAAGTAATAGGGTGAGATGTGAAGGGATAAAACATTAATTAAGGAAGGTAATAAAATTAATATAAGTAATTAATTATTAATTAAAAAGTAGAAAACAAGGAAATAAAGAAATATAGAAAAATAGTTAAAAAATAGGGTTTTAGTGAGCTTAATATTCATATAATGAATTTGCAAAAATAGTTAAAAATATAGGAAATATATTGAGAGGGTTAGTTAATAAATAGAAAAATGTGTAACTAAGATCCATCAAGAGAGTACAAGTAGGATCAAAATTTGATTTGAGCATGAAGGAAAAATAGGAAGGGTGAAATTAGAGGGTGGTAAAAGATGGTTAGAAAAAGTTTAATAAGGGCGTGGGCATATGAGAAAACCTTAAATAACAAAGAGATGAGAGTTAGAAATAAAAAGAAAATAATGAGAGCATTAAAATGAAGGGAGGATGCAACGTCCTCTAGTCAATCTAAGCTAAATTTTTCCTCACTGCTTAAGTAAACTGGCTCAGGACTTTTATCAAACACTTGGAAAGCCTTAATTGTTATATCTATATAGAGTACTCTTAAGTGGAATCTAATTTATTTATAAATTTTGGTGGTTTGTTTCAATTCAAAGTTGTAGAAGGAATTCCATGAAAAATCCACATAAAATATTGGTTAACCATTCATTGAAGACAACTCATAATACAAGCAAATAACAATGATATCTCAACAATTATAACAGTCCTATATCAACACCAATAAATTGGAGAGTACATATTATTCAGTGGTTGTAACAACACGCTGATATAAAATTAAATAAGATTGTTTTAAACCACATTCTTTCCCTGTAGAATTGATCTTATTGACAGCTGAATTTCTGAACTGAAAGGAATCCTAGAAGCCCCACAATTTGACTCAGTACATCACTAGTAGTTGGTACAAATAGTAGGATAACACTTAGCAGTAACTTTCCACTTAAGATAGTATCCAACAGTTGATAAATGGAACATATCTTGGCCCAACTATAGTCTTAGTTTTCCCCATAATGAATATGCCCTCTCCAATATTTGGAGTGCGCCTTCTTCACACACACAAATAGTTCCACTAGGAAGTGCGTCCCCTTAAATGCAGTCAACCAATAGAATGAGAAACGTGCCCTCAATAGTCTCCTCAAAGAGATCCACTCTGTTCATAGTCTACAAATTTGAAGATGGATAAGATGGAAAGTGACTATACCTAGCAGTGCACCCTTTTTAAGTAAATACCTTCACCAAAATACACATAAAATCTCTAAATATCAACAAATATTCAATTAAGCTTGATATTCTTGAAGGCAATGAAGTCCCATGAAGAAATATGAGTGATCTCCTCCTCTAGATCGCCTAGGGTGGATAGTTTCAACACTAAAACCAATGTTCTCTTAGGGTTTCCATCCCAATAGCCAAAATCCACAAGAGCTCTCCAAAATCACTTTTTCGAAAATAATTCATGAATGAGTGAGAGAATGAGGCTACTTTCCCTTTTGTTCTCACTTTGACCCTTTTTGGCCACGTTGACCCCTTTTCCCTCCTTTATTAATAAAGTGAATTTTTCAATAGTTACTTTACAAATTAATTACTCAATGCCACTTCATAAAGTTACTTTTTCCTAGTGACATTAAATAATTAATTAATCCCCTTTTTGTCGTTGAATGTAGATTATGGGAATCAATTATGGTAATATGTCAGCCTCCTGGAGCACTCAAGTGGAAAGGGACATTACAGTCCTCCCTACCCGAGATTGCCTGTCCTCGAGAAATTGCAAATTGGGGATGTTGCAGAATCTGTTCTCCCTCCCATATGGCATCTTCCACTAGCATGTGCCACCATCTAATAATATATTCTTGAATTATCCTATTCCTTATCTTCCTCTCCTGGACATCCAATATATCCTCAAGGTCTAGTAGAAACTACCCTCATCATCCAATGGAGGAAAATCTGTTGAAGCCATGACCTGTTGTCCTAGTGTCTTCGGAAAATTATATAGGGATCGTAAAAACGGGGCTTCAATTTCTTTGTGCCACTTTTATTTAGTGAGGACTGGCCGTATCGATGTGATCTAAAAACGATAAGTCCCCCACCTCGAAACTTCAGTTTATCATATGTATGTCTGCATACACCATATGTTGATTTTGAGCCACTTATATATTATCCTTAAGATCTCCAAGGATGTATTGTCTCTCCTATATCCAATATTTGGCCTTGGGCACCTACTATCCCCAAATTCCATATCCACAAATGATGGAGTGTCATAGCCATACAAAGCTCAGAACAAGGTCATAGCAATGGACATATGGTAAGTGGTGTTGTAACAATGCTCTCCTAGGTGAAACCACTTATCCATGCTCTTTGTTGTATTGACACATAATTGTGCAGGTACCCCTTGACCCATTTGTTTACAATATTCGTATGACCATCTGTATGGGGGTGATAACTAGTGTTGGGTTTCAAATCCATACCCACCAATTTGAAAACCTCCTGCCAAAATGCCCCGAGAAACCTGCTATCATGATCACTGGCAATGTATTTAGGTAGCTCGTGCAGATAAAACACCTCCTTGAAGAATACTTCTACCATCTATGTTGTTGAATAGTCTAAGGATATCATGAAGAATCATGTGAACTTTGTCAACCGATCAACCACCACATAATTACAATCTCGACCCTACAAATTCAATAATATTGTGATGAATTCCATCGAGATACTCTCCCACTTTTGTTCTGGTATGGGAAATAGATATAATAATCCTATCGAATGGGTCTACTCTATCTTATTCTACTGACAAACCATGCACTCTCTCACATATATCAATACATCATCCTTGAGGCCCTTCCAAGAGAACCTCTCCTTGATCTAACGGTAGGTATTGAAGTACCTTGAGTTCCCTGCTAATGGTGCATCATGTGAGGCCCTCAGAATATTATCCTTGAGATTGGTTTTTGACACCAATTATATCCTTCCTTTGTATAATATGACATCATATGCCACCTTGTAATTGCCATCCTAGGTGTGTTATTCCATTACTTCAAAAGAAAATTTGTTCTTGGAATATTCCACCAAGAAGTGAGACTTCCAATCGGCTAACATATCCATCAGTGAGCATGCGGTTGGCTTCCTGGAAAGGGCATCAACAACAAAATTCTTATTTCCCTTTACATACTCAATATCAAAGTGTAGTCCTATATCTTGCTTACCCACTTATATTGTATTTCATTCATGTCATTTTGTTCCAGGAAGTATCTCAAGTTGTTGTGGTCCATCCTAACCGCAAACCTATAACTTCCTGCTAGGTATTGTATGAACTTCTCCAATGCATGCATGATGGTGACCATATATTTTTCATAAAAGGAATAGATCCTCTTCGGCTCCATAGGTTTCCTACTTTCAAAAGCTATCAGGTGTTTGTTCTGCATCAAAACTGCCCCTATACCTATACGTGAAGCATTGCACTCTAGCACAAAGGGCTAGCTAAAATATGGTAGTTCCAACACAGGACAAGTAATCATTACCTCTTTGATTTTTTCGAATGATCTGTAACGTACCCACCCATCCATCCAAGGCAAGGAAGGGTACCTGATGACAATCTCTGGGGCTTTCACATAAAACTTAGCCCACTCATTAGATTCATATCATTAAAAGAGATGTGTGCAGATGGAAAACAAGAAAATGATGCACAGCGGAATTAAAACATCTACACACATTACTCATGCATACAACATATCAACAGTCATTGAATTAATATAGTGCAGAAGTAAATATATAGGCATAAAAACACTTATCTCCATTTTTGCAACTGCTCCAAGCAACTAGCTATGTCGCTGCAACGTTCCACCCAACCATAGGCTCTTCGATAGCTTATACTGAGTCCGTCCGAAGGCCACCCCCGAGATGGGCATGATTCTCACAAGGAAAAGGGGACATTCACTCATTCACAACCCATTTCTCATTTCCTCTCAGTCAAGCCAGTGCACAGCGGGGTTTATTAGGCTGCAGTCGAACCCTGGAGGCTTACACTCAAGATCAAGCCAAAGCAATGGATTTTCCAACAAGATGGCCATGGGTTTGGGCTTTCCCAAATTGTTTCCATCCAAAAACGAATTGTGGAATGAGGAAAAACATTCATAGGGAGGAAAAACGATTTCTCCCCAACCATCTCAGCATTTAACAACCATAATGGTCTCTATGGAACCCCAATTCAATTTTCCATCTTACCCACTAGTACACAATACAAAAACGCCCTTATCCCAGCTGAGGATCAAGGAGAACACCCAAAAACATGGGTGGAAAACGCCCAGGTAGATCCCCACTCGTGAGGGAGAGCAAATTGGTTGATGGATAATGGTTTGGGAAGCAATTAATGGCTCTTTTCTTGCCCAAGAAGCAAAACTCAATTTCCTATGCAGGGTGGCTTGCGCATACCTGAATTTGGACAGCCATACCTCCCATTCCCCAAGGCATTAACTACCTCAACCAACTCTTGGGAGAAATCAATGATTGGGTACAAAAGTCAACATGGGTAGTTGAGGATTTGATGGGTTCTCTCATTGACACTTGGCTTGACTTGGTTGGCTCAAGGGTTTGAATGGTTTCCCCCCCAATTCCTTGTAAAATCATGCCCCCATCTCTTTGTTGCATTGCATAGCTAGTTGTGGGTATTTTTATTAAAATGCATCTTACATGATATTGAAATTCCAATGTGCCTGGCTAGCACAAAAGCCATATGCATCACTAAATCGATGGTGGGGCCTTGGCCTTGAGCTCCTCACCATGATTTCATAACAATATTACATCAATTACATTTGAATGTAATGGGGTCAATAATGGGGACGTTACATGATACCTATGAATCCTTAGTCCACATAAAATCCCCTTTCTTTGTGAGATTGGTTAAGGGTGCACCCAATTGTGAAAATCCCTTTACAAAACGCTTTTTATAAGTGCATAGCCCAAACAATCCTCGAAACTTTGTAAGTGGTGTAGTTGTGAGCCAGTCCAATATGGCTTGAATATTCTCCTAGTGAACTCGAACACCATGTGCATTGATCACATGGCCCAAGTATAAAATATATGTCAGGATGAATTCTCATTTGGAGGCCTTGGAATACAAGGAATGCTCCTCCATAATGCTCATAATCTCTTCTAGGTGCCTCACATGTTCCTCGTATGTCTTGTTGTATATAAGGAGGTCATTGAAGAACACCAACAAAATTTCCTCAATTGTTTCCTAAAAATATGATTCATGCATGACTGGAAGTTGTAGGTGCGTTATTTAACCCAAAGGGCATAACCAAGAATTCATAGTGTCCATAGTGGCATTAGAAAGTTGTCTTGTGTACATCTTGTTCTTGGACTCTGATCCGATGATAGACCGATCGAAGATCAATCTTCAAAAAATACACTGCCCCATGAAACTCATCAATCTAAAGGATAAGATACCTATTATTGATGGTCTTATTACTCAGTTCCTTGTATTTAATGCACATTCTCATTTCTCCATCTTTCTTTTTGACCAAAACCACTAAGGACAAAAATGGACTGGAACTAGGTCTGATGTGTCCCATGGCTAATATCTCTTTAATAGATTTCTCAATCTCATCTTTGAATTTCTTCGGGTTCCTATAGGGAGTGGTGATCATTGGTTAAGCCCCCTCCTCCAACTCAATGGTGTGCTCGAAGCCCCTGTGAGGAAGTCTTCTTGGAGGAATCTCTCCAAAAACTCGGTCATGTTTTCCCAATAAGGCATGTATGTCTATATGATATTTTTGGTTGTCGTTTGAGTTCTTCTGAGTTGCGATAAAGCATTCTAATACATAATATATATATCCATGCCTGAATAGTGCTTCCATTCTCTTGGTGGAAACAACTCTTGGGTCACCATTAGACATTCCCCTTAGAACTATCTTCCTTCCATCTATTGCATTGAATACCAATTCCATGCTCTAATAGTTCTCTGAAATAGTACCCAATGTACTAAGCCACTGGACACCCAAAAATACATTCGTCTCTTCCAGATCAACCATGTCGAAGTCATCACTAGTGTTGTAATTCCCCATTGTCACTGTCAACTGCGACACCTTTCACATGCATGGCAACATGTTCCCACCAACTACCTACACACTGAATCCCTCAAACCCCTCTATAGGGATGCATCCCATGGTCACTAAAGCCGAGTCCAATAAATTGTGGGTGGTTCCACCATCTATTAAGATCATAACTAGATACCCTTGTATAACTCCCCTGACCTGAAAAGTGTCGAACATGGGAACACTTGATAAGGAAACAATGGTTCCACTATGACTTTGTACCTATGGAGGTTGTACCCATAGTTGTTCATCATTCCCACTACTCGTCTCACCATCCTGAACCTATTCTTCCACATCGTCCTCCTCCTCATCACTATATAAGAGTACTTCTATGTAGTGAACCTTTCCTTTACCAATGGACATGCGTCTCGGTTCCCAAGGCTTTTTGTAGCTGAAGCATAATTTTTTCCTTCTTAATTCATTCTAGGTCTCATCATCCATCTTGTTCTTCCTAGATTCCCCTTTCTAGAAGGGCTTCTTTTATTTTCCTTTATGAGGAATGAAAGGTTTGGATTGGAATTTGGTCATTGGGACTGCGTCCTCCATGTCTCGGACTCTAATGATGACATCCTATAATGTCATGGGTTTGAGGTCCTTAACCCAACCACATAGTGGGTAGGATAATCCCTCGATGAAAAACACAATAATTCTAGGCTCTGACACATCTTTCAACATAACTGCAAGCCTTTGAAATTCTAAATAGTAGGCATCTACTGTACCTGCCTTCTTTAGTTGTGCCAGCTCCCTGAAATGTAGATCTAGGTCTTTCCTATCAAACATGTCCATTAGCTGTTGTGTGAAGTCTAGATAGGATGTAATATTGGCATGCCCCAGAGTGACCAATACATGGTACCACCACTCATGGGCCTCTCCCTCCAAGTGCAATGTATCATATTTGATCGCTTCCACCTCCTTCATGGGGTTGAGTTGGAAATACGTATCCAAATTTTGAATCCAAGCTCTAGCCATGCATTTGTTAGACCCATCAAAAAAAGGGATAGTCATCTTCCCAACCTTCCACTGCAAATCAAATTTATGTTGGCCCCTGTTGAAGTCTCTGGGAATGTTCCTATACTTGATGGTATAGAAATCTTGTAGTAACATCGCCGCATGAAAATCCGCACCAAGAGTATGGTATTCCCTTAGACAATCATTAAAAATATCTCTTGGTAATGGCTTCCCTGGATTTCCAATTAGCCTCTCCTCCATGAAATGGGAAAATATCCATCGAGGAGTTTCTCTATTGGTTTCCTAGGTGTTGGTCTGGATTGGAATGTTAGTATTTCTTCCCTCTATGCAGTTCCCATTATTACCATTATTATTTTGGTTAGCTTGAGTAGTGGTGAGAAACTAAGTAAACATCTACATCAACTGGTGCTTCCACCTTGCCATATCATTTAAGATGCTCATGGTGATACCCTCAGGTGGATCCTCTCTGTTTGTTCCATTCCTTCTACCCCCAAATAGCTCGTTCTTATCCCTCATTTCTTCGTCTTCCTATTCTTTTTCAAACTACTCCTCTTCTTCTTGGAATTCTAATAAAACATGTTCATAGGCTCTCCCCTCTATATTCTTCTCATGTAAGTGATATGTTCATTGTTCTCGGGATTCATAAAAATGCATGCACCTCATACGTTGGAATAATCACCAGCTCTAATACCACGATAATGTGCTCTGATCACTCTGAGCTAATTTTTTCCTCACTACTTAAGTAAGTTGGCTCAGGACTTTCATCAAACACTTGGAAAACCTTAACCATTATATCTCTATATTGTACTCTTAAGTGGAATTTGATTTGTCTATAAACTTTGTTTTAGTTCACATGTATACAAGGAATGTCATAACAAATCCACATAAAACATTGGTTGACCATTCATGGAAGACAACCCAAAATACAAGCAAATAACAATGATTTCTCAATAATTATAGCAGTCCTATATTAGCACTAATAAATTGGAGAGAACGTAGTTTTTAGTGGATGTAACAACATGCTAATATAAAATTAAATAAGATTTTTTTAAACCACATTCTTGACCTATAGAGTTAAGCATATTGAAAACTGACTTTTTGAACTTAAATGACTCCTGGAAGCCTTGATATTTGACTGAGTATGGCATTGGTAGCTAGTATAGATAGTAGGATAACACTCACCAATAACTTTCCACTTCAGATAGTCTCCAATAGATAATATATGGCACATATATTGTCCCAACTATAGTCTTATTTTTTCCCACAATGAATGTTCCCTCTCCAAGATGTGGAGTTTTCCCTCTTCACACACGCAAATATTTCCATTAAGAATTGCATCCCCTTAAATGCATTCAACCAACAGAATGAGAAACAAACCCTCATGAGTCTCCGGACAAAGCTTGACTTTGCCCGCAGGCTGCATAATTGAAGATGGATAAGAATGGGAAGTGACTATACCCAGCAGTGCACCCTTCGTGAGTAAATACCTTCACAAAAATACACAAGAAATATCCGAATCTTGACAAATCTTCAGATAAGCTTGATATTCTTGATGGTAATGAAGCTCCATGAAGACATATGAGTGATTGCATCCTCTATATAGGCTAGGGTGGATAGTTTCACCACAGACACATGTTCTCTTAGGGTTTCCGTCTCAAGATCCAAAATCCATAAGAGCTCTCCAAAATCACCTTTTGAAAATAACTCATGAATGAATGATAGAATGAGCCTACTTTCCCTTTTATTCTCAATTTGACCCTTTTTGGCCACTTTTACCCTTTTTCATTTTATTATTATTATTAAAGTGACTTTTTTCAATGGTTACTTTACGAATTACTTACTCAACGCCACTTCATAGAGTTACTTTTTCTCGGTGGAATTAAATAATTAACTAATCCCCTTTTTGTCATCAAATATAACCTACTGGAATCAATTAGGCTAATACGCCATCCTCCTAGAGTACTCAAGCAGAAAGGGACATTATAGAGGATCTACAAAGGGGTGGTAGAAATTCTAACCAAGCCGATGAATAATACGTTTCCATTAATGGCTCAATTTGTATCAATCTTCATGGTTGAAATTGTCTAGATGTTTTTCAACTTTGAGGGTCTATTTGATGATGTGAGAAGAATAATGAGGAGAAGAAGTGAGGATTTTGGTTTGATTGAAACAAATAACTTGTTTAGAATTGTGAGAATGTTTGACAATGGCAAACTTAATAAGGTGATTATATAAGGTGTCAGCAATGTGTTCCTTGAGACAGGTTTTGATGGAACAACCAATTTGGCCAATGTAGGATTTACCACAAGAAAAAGGGTATTTGGTAAATTCCTTGATAGAGTAGAGGGTGATATTTATCTCCTCATTATTATTCTCACATCATCATAGAGGTTCTTGAAATCGAAAAATATCCAAACAATTTCAGTCGTGAAGATGGCTACAAATGGAGCCACTCATGGAAACCTATTATCCACCATCTTGGTTAGAATTTCTCCATAGGATTATATAATTTCTCCTTAGGTTTATATAATTTCAATATCCCTTGTATGTTTCTTGCTGTGAAATTCTCCTTGAGCTTTTAACTCCAAAAAATTTAAGTACAAACACATTAACACCCTCATTTCTTATTTTAAATCCGTCAATGTATGTAACTCATTATCATTAAGGGTTTTCTCAATACAACATTTGTGTTTTCTACATTTTTCTAGAAGATTTGAATAATGTTTCCATTGTCGTTATTCTTGTTTGTGACCTACATAATCATTGGTCCTTTCTAACCCATTCCTCAATTATTTTTTTTCAATTCTTTTGGTTTATGTCCATTTCATTAAGTAAACCCACATAAAGTCCATTTCTCTAATTATATCCATGTAAAGGGTCAAACACTAATTATGTTGAGGTTTATTTTGTAATCAGAAGCCCAATGATCATTTGTTTTCAATAGAAAGTGACATAAAATTCTCATACATATTATTCTAAAATAAAGGATAGTATCTTTTTTTTGTGCCTATGCTTTTTTGAGTTCTTGGTGACCACTTTATTAGTGAGTTCCTGGTCTCAAACCATGTGCTTTCCATGTGAAATGTGCTCGAAAGGAAAGCCTATATTCCATGACATTTTTTATCCCTGCCCCTGGCGTTCACAAGTCAATGCAGTTTGACTTGTATTAGTTTCCTTTCCATTATATAATTTTCACAAAGTTTTATAATGTTTTACAAAAAATCAAAACTAAATTGATTATTGTGAAAATACAAAATATATTTTTAAATTTTTAAATTACATACATTCTATTTATTGATTGGTTTGAAGGTTTTTCGATGAAACATAAATCCCTAAAGGAGTGACTTGAATTATGAAATTTAAAAAATAAATAAAATTAAATTTTAAAAACTAAATTTGGTAAAATATCACCTATATATGTACTTTGACAAGATAGGACAAGATGGTATGAGCATACATTTGCCATAAAACCAGGAGTTCAGCAGGCATCACTACAGAGTCAAGAGACGGTTCAATCATGCTCGATACAATAATTTTTCATTTTGTTTCTCATTTTGGTATGTGTTTATGTATATTACTTTTGAAAATGAAATATTTCATTCGTATTGCGAGACCTACTTTCAATTCTCGGCTGGTGCAACAATGGAAATCATTTTCTGCTATGTTTGTCATTTTGGTTTGGGTTTTTATATATTTCTATTAAAATAAAATATTAGAGTAGGATTGAAAATTCTATAGGCATGCATCGTCGTTGTGTCCAAGAAAGTTTCCATCCAATAACCATTATCAAATTCCTTCATCTAATTTGATTAACTTTCTTTGCTATGACATATTTATCTTGTGGTTGTATTATGAGATATTCATCTTATAACTTAAGTTTATGTCATTGTACCAAGGGGTGAGTATTCCCTCGGATTACCCAGGGTAGATCCCTTGCAGCTGTGAGCAATTTTCTCTTAATAGAAGTGATCTACAAATTAAATTTTGGGCGGAAAGAAACAATTTCAATTTAAGCACTGCAATAATGAATTTCAATTTAAGAACTACAATATGCTTTGATTTCTTACATATTCACATAAAACCTGAAATCTAGGAATATAAACGGAGCCTCCTTGAAGGTGAAATACCATCGTTCAAGCCCATATTCTTTTTGAACTTGCTGCTTGAAAGACGAGGTTGGAAGTACTATAATATTTTTTAGTGCAGATCTCAGCAATGGTGATTCTTCATGGATCTCCTTTCTTGATTCCACTTTACTATAGTGATTTAGTGAAGGATATTTGCGTGAAACCAACACAGGAGAGATGACATGTAATAGATTTGTGATCTCTCATAGAAATATATGACAAATTTGTGATCTCTCATGGTAATTGGATTAGTTAAATTTGGTGAATTTGTTACCCATATGCTAGTGTCATAACATTTGCAGTTGCATGAAGAGCTCGCGCCATCCATTTTGTAAGTTTGACAGGACTCTTCTTGAACTAGGACATCTCATCATTTGAAGATGAAGTAAATTTTCCTCACAATTTGAGTCATAATAGCATAATTCGGCTGTATTGGACGTTCATGTATGGAAATTCGGAACAATTCGAATTCGTCGAATATTCGATTTAGATGTAATACAAATATGGATTTCTATTAGCGATCAATTAAATATTGAAAATCAATTTTAAAAAATCATACATCAATTATTAAACTATAAAATATAAATAACATTTGATTACATACTTCCTAACCATTAATCCTTTTCCAATAAATATGTTTTACTTTCTTATTAAAATAATTATTAATAACTAAATGCGGTATGGTCTCTCACAATATTTTTGTTTTTTAAATAGTAATTTTTAAAATAGTTTTTAACAACTCAATGTTGTCTCTCACACTATTTTTTTTTTAATAGTAATTTTTGTTATAAATAACATGTGTGAGATGTACATTTATGGTATATTTTTGTATATATTTGAGTAAAAGTATTATATATAAGAAGTCAACTTCCGTATTTTATTCGTATTGGATATTTACATTACATATTTTTTCCCTATCGAATCGTATTTGTATCTGTTTTCGTACTCAAATTATGCTACTATGATTTGAGTTCAATTGTGATTGGACACCTCCTATCCCTTTTCCCTTCTATTTGTACATAGAATCATGTATCGATGTGTTCATGGTCATAACAGAGCAGGATAAGAATCCTCCTCCACCATCGTCGAAGCTATTAGTTCTATTCTTCATGTGTGCATGTATCTCAATGTTGTTTGGTATGTGAATTTGATGTTTAGGGTTGCATTGGAGGTAAATGCAACCACTGTTAGAACAATTGGAGAGCATGTGGATGGATCGGGAACCCACACAGGTGTACATGCCAACCACTATGAGGGATACAGTTTGAGGGATAACAACTCGTCACTCAAATCCAAAATATATCCCAATTTAAGCGATGGATGTTTGTGAGTTGAGAGGGTAGCTACAATCTATAGAGAATGCTCAAACGATGCCTCTGAGGAAGTCCACACATGAGAGGAGGAAAAAATGTAGATTGGAGATCTCCCTAAGAATTTTAAGGAAGGAGCTGACAAGAGAGGGGTCGAGGAGGACAAAAAAAGGCTCCAAAACATGGATCAATGCATATTTTTTTCTTTTTCCTAGCAAAATTAGCATGATCGACCAATACATACTGATAGTTTACCATTCCTACACAAGCAATAGGGATAAGGCTATAGGTCCTTTCAATATTTTCATCTCAATATCAAATGATGGCTACCTTTTAGCATGCCCTTGATAACATATTCATTCACTCAAGAATGCAGCTTACCGAGCAAATCCATCAATGAAATTACACTTTAACATAATAAGAGACTAAAAAATGTAAGACTAGTGAACTATAGCAACTCTCTAGTCTCACCATCAAAAGCATATGCATGATCAACTCTTGCAACAAGATCATCTCTTAGCTCCTCAGTTGTTGGCATTTCAATTTGTTAGGAATACATTTCCTCAATCTCTGGAGTAACATATTTCTTTGAACTCTCAAGAACAAACATCTATGATCCAAGGGTTGGTGTATCATCCCCTCCATATTCGCACTAACTCACAAGGCTATGTTCTTCCTTCTATATACGCTACCTTATTCTAGAATGCCAATGAAAAAACAAAAAAATTTATCAATTATCAATTATTAGCTTCATCAGATGCTTATTAATTATAGTTCCACCTACTGACATCAAAGAGGTAGCTTCAATATTTTTATTTACAACATAGGCAGGGATTAGTTGCATTGCAACTTTTTCTCTTATTTAAATTGACAAACACCCACTTGAACTTTTCACTGCATTTTGAGTTGTTTTAAAGCATGTTTTCATGTTTCAAAATTCTTTGGGCATGGAAACAAAGGGGCACATTAAGGAAACACATGTCTTTGGAATTTACTTACCTAAAGGATTTTACAACATTTCATATTTAGAATAATAGAGATCCTAATAGCCTTTATCTTTCTTATTTTCAATCCTCTTATCTCTATGGTATTCTCACGAGTTCATTATTTCTCAATACAATAGTGTGCACTAAACTCAATTATTGCCTAAGCTAATATATTTTGCGTATTCTTTTTTTTTTAACTATTCATGGAATTGACAAAGGGATTGCATGGTGGGCCTTATGTCTACAAGTTTCTTAAACATGGTACCACCATGGTTACCCCCATGGATTTGAATATGGGTTGATGGGGACTAAACCCCACACCTTAACACGTGCACTGCCACACACCTTTTTTAGGATATAAGGTTTATATGTTGTAATAAAAGTCACTTTATAACTTAGTTATGTATTTGTAATTTTGTGTAAAGAAAATATATCCCACATTCATAAGTGGGAATACTTTGCTCCATGAGTAACCATATATAAGGAGTTGAACTCCTATGTAATAATTGCACTAGTTACTCATAATATCATATTGTGTTATTTTGTGTATAGAAAGACTAGATTCTCATAAATGTTGATATTGTTCTACTATTTTTTCTATATTCCTATAGTTGAATATTTCTCAATGATTTTCTATTAGTTTAATTTCTAGTGTTTAGCAACATTCATTTCAACAATATTTTTCAATATGACAATATAGGGCTTCATCATTCAGTAATCTAACTGATTTTGTATTATGATGTTAACAAGTTTCAAGAAGATGGATTACACAAACCATTCTCTCAAGTTTATGAAGGGAGATGTAGCCATTGATGAAGATCCACCTAACGCTGATAGTGAGGATGCGATTATTGAATAAGAGTATATTTATGCATTTTAAGAAGTCCACATCTTGAAGGAATGACGGGATATAATGTAGATAAATATCAACATGGATGGTTTCTTAGATAGTTCTAGAGTTTGTGAATCGTGGGAATTATACCTTTACGATGATCATGAGACAAATTGATGGAGCACTATGGATGTATCTCAACATAGATGGTTGTCCAATAATTTGCGATATTCAAAATTTAAGAGTTTGTAGAGGTGGAATCCAGGAGCTCATGAATTCAACTTGGACGCTACACTTTACGAGGGTTATGAGGTAGCTTGATGGATCTCTACATGGTCCAAGAACCAATTTCAAAGAAGAATTTTTTTAAGAATGTTTGGTTTTGATTACTTCTAATATTTTGTTTAGACAATGTGTGTTTTCTTTCAGTTAGTTTGATTTTGAGTACTATATGCCTTAAGAGAAGGTGTTAGGATATAAGGCTCACATGTTGTAATAAAAGTCACTTTATGACTTAGTTATGTTTTTGTTCTTTTGTGTAAAGAAAGTATATCCCACATTCATAAGTGGAAATGATTTTATCCTTGAGTAACCATATATAAGTAGGTGGAATCCTATGTAATAATTGCACCAATTACTCATAATATTGTATTGTGTTATTTTGTGTATCACTCTCACATGTTCTATGGTGTAACTCTATTTAGGGTTTCTAGCTTTTGTAATAACCTTTACTCTCTTGAATGGGAAGAAAGTGGTGGTTGAAAACTATTAAGTTAAGCAGATAGGATTGGTCAAATAAGTGTTTCTCTATTATTATGATGATGTATATTGGACTAATAGATTTGTATATTTCTTTTTTTTTCAAATGAATTTTATTTATATGCATATATAGTTCCATATAAATATATTTATTAAGGAAAAAAATAACGTATAAATAAGAATTTGTTATTACATACAATAACATAATATACAAAGACTTTCTTATCATGTACATTTAAATAGTTAGCTATAAGATCCCAAACCCAAGATGAACCTAACCTAGAAGACATCAACCCAAAATCATGGAACTAAGATCCATGGAAATTTTTCATCCAACCTTACTAGAGAACGCCACTTCATTTCAATTCACCACTTCATGGACCAAAATCCTTTCACAATATCTTGGTTACTTTGTGTTGCCACAAAAGAAATGCAAAGAGTTACTATTGTTTCTCACTAACATATTATTTCTCACTCAGCATTTGACAATAACATGTGTCATGTTAGGTTTAGGATACTACATAAAGTTTCATGTCAATGTTTCCCTCTAAGTCAAGTGCATGTCCATCAACTTCTCCTTTGAGGATGAACGTGTTCACCTACTTAACGCGAACCCTACATAATTATTGTTTATAAGGGGGTATTTTATCAATTTTATGGTTTTTGAAACAAAATTGCGCTACCAATTTCACCACTTTCTTTTAGAAAACACTTAGTACCAATGTAGTAATGTTTTTTTAGGGGGTTCTCTAGAGGGTGTTGTTATGTCATTTGGTGATACTAGCATCACCACTGTCATCAGAAAGCTTTATTTATTAAAAGAAAATTAGTATTGATGTAGTAACACCATTTTCTTCTTTTCTTTTAAGAGTATTTTTTTGTTTTGTTTGATAGACAATATAATAATTTTTCATTTTTCATTGGCTACTTTTATTATTTTATTTTTTGTGATGAAAAAATCACCATTTTATTTATTGATTATATTTTGGATTAATTTATATTATTTTAAGATAGGGATGATAAATAACTCAATTCTAATTTTCTGAATTCTACAAAGTCTAAGAGAAATTTTACATTACTTTTTTTTAAGTTTAATGAAAAAATTCTTAAAATTTTGAAAATTAAGAAGATAATCTCCTTTGATTTAAAAAGAGTATAAGTAGATTTTTCTTTAATTTTCAACATGAAAAGTATTAGTTTCCAATCTTTTATATGATACAATGCTAAAATCATACAATTACCATTTATTTTGGAAAATAAGGTGAAATTTGAAGGAAAAAAAGGTAAACTTTTGAAAAACTTGTCAATGGTTTTATAGAAAATATCTATGATTTTTGCATCACCCACACCTTTCTTTATCCCCTCCCCTTGGAGGTTGAAATCTATAAAAAAAATTGAGAAATTCCTCAAGTTTTTGAAAGAAAAGGGAGAAATTTTACAATTTGATAAATTTTGTGAAATATAAAGCATGGAAGGTTGAGGGAGTTGTTGAGATAATGCCCAACAATCTGTTGGGAGGGGGAGGGGGATGATTCCTAGAAGTGTATTACTAGGGGGTGATTCTTAATCATTCCTTTGCAAGGGAAGATGCTATTACTCATCATAATGCCTCCCTTCATGCTTACAATATGTCAAAATTGGAAGAAACGAAATTAAGGGGAAACCACTCTCTCCACACTAAAAATTAAAGAAAATTTTCTTCATCTATTTCTAAATTAAAGGAAATTGTCTTCTTAATTTTCATATATATATATATATATAACCATTTTTTACTACTATTGATGGGTGTGTATTAAAAAATGGTGATGAAAAATAGACATTGAGAAAAAATGGAGCTAATATATAACCTTCAAAATAAAGGAAAAATGACACTTCAAAAAAGAAAAAAATTGTGTTACTACATTAACATTGAATAAATTAAAGAACTATACTCATTGGGGAAAGTGTTGATGTTAGTGTTACCATTTTTTTTAAATGACAAAAAAATTATCCTTTGGAGAACTAGTTAAGAAATTATTACATCTATATCAATTTTTTTAATATCTCTGGAAAAACAATGGTGATACTAGTTGCACCACTTTTTGATTTGGGACACTATGTCAAGAATATTTGAGAAAATTTAAGTGATTTTGGTCTCAAATTTTTTTTTTTGAGGTAATAGTTCTTGAAAACTAAATAATAATGTTGATATTGGATGTTCATTGAATTATTCAACATCCGCCCACATGTCAAATGTCAAAATCCTATAAGCTAGCATTAGATATGTAATCACTGTAGTTACTTTTTCAACCAAAAGGACATATTGAAGGTTCATATATTTAATCCCTAAATGTAGTTCCATTGTATTACACAACTCCCTTTTTTCCCTATATAAAGGAAATTGATCAAAGCATCTGTAATAAAGTGATTTTTTAGGAACAACTAATGAACTTGGACTAATGAGGTGACCTAATTGAAGACAAAATTCATGTACACATCTAAAATCTCTTTGTGAGTTGCTATGGTCTGCATGTTCCTTATATTAAAATCTCAATCCTCTAAGGAATTAATAATGGGTATTTTCACCAATTAGGAACCTATACATACATTTTAAGCATGGCCCAATCGTCAACAAGTGAAATCTCACTTGTCCATAGATTCACTTAGATACATTCATGTCCATAAATGAACTTTTGGGTACCTAATTAATTTAAATAATAAATGAAGCAATTAAGACTACTACCCCATTGTCCATAAGATGTGCATTTACAATTTTGGCATATATTACGTCACAAAGCAAATATTAAGTTGCTTCTAAATGGAAAAGGTATAATATCAATGTGCAGTTTAAGGATATTTTACACCCCCGGTCTATAAGAAATGAATAATTGGAACACCTAGTCACAATCAGTTGAAAATAAGAAGGTTGCATGGTTAATTTGGAGTTTGCATGACTTTTTATCTCTAGGTTATGCTTGTCCTTCAAGAATAGTGTGAAACTCATAGGTTTTCTTAAGGAAAACCATGGCTAGCCACACTCTCTTGATAATAAAAGTGTGGCCACATCTCAAGTCCCTAGAAAAGGAAAGAAAACATGAGAGTCATAAATCCACAAGTAAATTTCATGCATGGAATACACATGTACGGCATTCCTTCACTCCAAACTTTGATTGTATCACCATCATGTCCTGCAAACACAAGGTCCAAGGTTAAGAGAAGAAGACGGAGAAAAATGATTGAAAATGATAATGATGATGTGGTTGTAGTATATATATATATTGTTTGGGAATGCTTGACGAAGACTTGAATCCCATAGAGGAGTCCCTAATGATCCTAAGGAATCCCTTGAAGAAGAAGCCTTGTTATAAGTGTACATAACTCCAAAGAGGTCCCCTTATGGCGTATCGGTTGTGCATGGCCCTCACGGGAAGACACTTTGAGTTGTATACAAGTGGTACAAAGCCCCTAATGATCATGATGATGTGGAGTGTAAAGGAGTCCCTACAGTGTCCTAAAGAAGTGTGAAGAATTTCCTAAATAAATGATGTTGTTTCACATGACCATGATGATGGGTAACATGACCATTATGATGGGTCATATGACCATGATGATAAGAATTCTAAGGAAGTACCTAAAGGTGTCCCTAAGCAATGTCAGTAAGAAATGTGAATAAATTCCTAAAATAGCGGTGTTGGGTCCACATGACCAAGCAGTTGGGGTCACATAACCCATGTTGGAGAAGGCCCTAGAGATCCCCTAAGCTTGGTGCAAAGCATATTGGGATGATGGTTCCACATAACTCTGAAAGTAGTAGTGTTGGGTCCACATGTCTTGAAGGATTGGTCCACATGACCATGAGAAGTAGCCCCTGAAGTAATAAGGATTGGTCCAAAAGACAATGTTGAAATAAAAGGTGAAGAAACCCCAAAATAATGGTGTTTGTTCCACTTGCCCATGATTTTGGGGTTACATGACCCATGGTGGAGAAGGATCTAAAGGGTCCCCAAAGTTGGTCCGAAGCAAGTTGGTGTGAAGCATGAAGTATCCTAAAAATAATGATGCTTGGTCCACATGACCTGGAAAGTTGTGGTACTTTGTCCCATTGGACCACATGAAGTGGCAAGGATTCCCACAAGAAATAATAGTGTGTCCATCAAGTATGATGATGTGGAAAATCCCTAAGGCCCTTTGAGAAGATATGAAGTGATCTTGAAGTTTTGGCACGAAGTGTAATGATGAATCCTTGAAGTGGGGTACTAACCTTGGGACCCCTTTAAAATACAGAGATCCACAAATTAAGGATGAGTTTAAGGAGACCCTAAAAGAAGCTACAAGGCATGATGAAGTGTATAAATAGAAGATAACATTTCATTTGATCATCCATCCAAGTCTCTCTTTGGTATTGCACACCTATTGGAGAAAAGTGTGAAACTTTGTGGGGGAGAAATTGTTGGTCATCTTTGAGGATTAAGGAGATTCAAGAAAACTGGCATAACTTTCTCATACGGTATCGAAATTACAAAATTATTGGCTCATTGGAAATCTTGTTGCGAGGACTATGTGATGACATGATCTAAAGTTTCTTTTGGTTTGCATATTGTTTCTTCATCTTGTGATCTTGGAAAATGTATGGTTCATGCTTGTTGGTTTCTCTTTTGATGGCACATGGATAGAGTTCATCTTTGATCTTGGTATGGTATGTGAAGTCACTAAATATGTTATAGAGGCAATGATGATGGTTATCTTGGCATAGATATTGATGATTATTTGGAATATTGTATGATGGTCTTGGCATAGATCATAGTGGTTATCTTGGCATAGCCCATGATTATGTTTTGGCATATGGCTCATCTCTTGGAATCTTTAATGTTTTGAAAATGTCTATGATGTAAAAGTTGAGGATGCAAATGAAATCGATGGATGGTTGTTTCTGGGTATATATTTGAGTTATGTACATGTTTATATAATGTGATATATATAGAGACAACATGACAGTGACAGTGTGATAATGACAGGGATAGTGTAACAATGATTGTGGCATTGTGACATTGACAATGGCATAATGACAGAGTCATTGATTGTGGCATTGAGATAGAGATACAGTGATTGTGACAGGGACAATGATATAGGTACAAAGATAGAGATACAAGTTCATGTTGATAGAGAGAAAGATACAAGTTTCATAGATAGTGATTGGGGCATTGTTACAATGATAGTTATTGTGACAAGTTGATAGAAGCAATAATACAATGATACAAGTTGATAGAGATAGTGATGCAAGTACAAGTTGACCGAGGAAGTGATATAGGAACAAGATGATAGTGATAGTGATAGAGACAGTAACAGTGATATATTGATTCTTCTATTCATATCAGGGTGGAAGTATGGGGAAAGGAAAGTACATTTAAGTATCCTTCATGTTGGTGCCTATGATATTAGTGGGTTGGAGCCTCCTTCCAGTTGGTGTTGGTAAATCATGGATTTGTAGATTCCCTCATGTTGGAGTCTATAAATCAGGGGGTTGGAGCCTCCTTCTAGTCCGTGTTGGTAAATAAGGGAGTTGGAGCTTCCTTCAGGTTGGTGCTTATAAATTAGGGGGTTGGAGCCTCCTTCTAGTTGGTGCTATAAAATTAATTGAATGTAATATTGAATATATAAGAAAATCATTCCATGTTTTTTTCTCCCATTTGGGTTTCCACATTAAATCTCTTGTGCACTGTGTATGGTTTATGTGATGATGAATGGAATTGTTAATGGTTAAGGTTTACATGATATATTTAATGTTTGAAATGGTAAAAATTTATCAATATTGATTCACTCCCCTCTCAATATTTCCAACACAGTCAATCCAAAGAAAAAAAACCTCTATCAAGGCATAGGTGGAGAAATTAATCCATGATGGATTCATTTATCATGTCCCCTTGATGGAATTGATATCCATTGTTGTTCTCATTGAAAAAGAATGGGGTATTATTCGGGTCTATATAAATTTTATAGATTTAAACCAGGTTTGTCCAAAAGATAATTATCCTACCCCTTTCATTGATCAGAATATCGATGAACTCACTAGGAATGCTATATTTTCTTTCATGGATGGTTTTTGCATCTATAATCAGATACAAATTTGATCGAAAGAAAACAAAAAAGAAAACTTTTTCCATCCTTTGGGTACTTTTTCTTATTGCGATATGTTGTTTGGTACTAGAAATGCTAGAGCCACATTTCAATGGGCCACGTCCTATACTTTTTACAATATTAAGCACATTGTCAAGTTTTATTTAGATGACTTAGCTATTAGCTCTAGATAGTGAGTCAACCATCTAGTTTATCTTCATGTTGTTTTCGAATGATGTTGACATTATAGCATTCAATTGGACCCTCATAAATTCATATTTTGCATGGTATATTAGAGATTACTTGAGTTCATTGTGTCCATGACTAGGATCATGGTTGATCCCCTTAAGGTGAAGTGATAGTTCAATTTCCTCCCCTGTATACAACTCACCAACTTCAGAGTTTGCAAGGGAAAACAAGCTTCTTGCAAAAGCTATATCACAAAATATGTCAAGATTGCAAAAGGTTTTATGTGCCTATTAAAGTAGGTTATCCCATTTATTTGATATGAACAAGCCCAATGATCCTTTGATTCCTTTAATACCTCTATTTTGTCTAGTCCTTTGTTAAGTGATATGGATTACAAAAATGATTTTTTTACTATATATCACAACATCTGTGTCATCCATTGGTATGGTCTTGATACAAGAAGAAAAATTGCAACAAGAGCATGTGATTTATTGCCTAATCAAGGGAATAGTTGGTCCTGAATTATCATAATTTTCTTGTTGAGAAATTGGCATTGTCAGTATTGCATGATGTACAAATACTTAGACATTACATACTTCTTCAATGCACACTTTTTTTGGCATACTCCAACTCTATGCAACATATTTTAAACTGACACATAATTGGGGGAAAATATTCAAAGTGGATAATCATACTCCAAGAGTTTGCCGCATCTAAATCCAATAATTCCTTAGATTTTGTTGAGTTGATGTTTCAACTCCCTTGATATAATGAGAATTTATATGTTGATGAATCCTTGATAGATGAAATTTTATTCCTCATTGCCTCAATTGATCCCTAGTATAGAAGTATCCTATTGTATCTTCAAACTTTACAATTCCCTTCTCATTTATCTCATGTTGAGCATAAACAAAATTTCCATCAAGATAATTGTTATCTTATCATCGATGATAGTTTTTATCATTATGGATTAGATTTGATTTTGCTTTAATGATTAGTGCACAAGGAAGATGAGAGAGTTTTAAATGATTGTCATGTGGGAACATGTTGCGATCATCTTTCTAGGATGGAAACAACCCTGGAAATTTTATGAGTATGTCATCGAGAAGTTCCTTCCTTATCAAATGTTTACCAAAAAAATGCATGCCCCTCTAGATCCACTTCACCCTGTAGTTACTATCATCCTTTTCAACAAGTGGGAGGTTGATTTCATGATGTGTAAGCCAACCTCAATGAATGTTCACCATTATATTATATTGACCAACATATACTTTACTAAGTGGGTTGAAGTTATTCCTACCTCAATGAGTGTTGAAGCTATAACAATTATTTTTGTATTTAATCATATTATTACTTGGTTTGGTGTCCATCAATGAATTGTAACACATCACATATCATTTTTAGAATCAAAAGATGATGGAATGATATCATCAATTCAATGGCCAAGTCGAGGCTATGAAAAAAGTGTTGAAAACTATGTTACAAATGGTTGTAAATAAGAACAAAACCAATTGGCATATCATGTTTTATTATATTCTATGGTCCTACCAAACATTAGCTAGGATTTCCATTGGGTTTACTATGTTCCATCTTGTGCATGGTGTAGAGGTAGTTGTAGCAATTTAATGTGAGATCCCTTCATTGAAACTAGTTGTCAAATTCCTCTTTGATAACTTGACTAAAGAAGAACATCTCATATACTTTGAACAACTTGACAAACATTGTCACTATGCATCCATAGACGAGATTCATAAAAAAAGTGTTAAATTTCAATATGATAAAAGTGTTCATCCTTAAGTATTTTTCCAAGGTTATTTGGTTTTGGTTTACAACCAAGGTCATGATAAATTAGGATCGAGGAAATTTAAACCTATGTGGCATGGCCCTTACATTGTGAGTCGTGTGTTACAAAAAGTTGCATATGAGTTAGTGGACTCTGAAGGATACCCTTTAGATGATCCCTGGAATGAACTTTATCTGAAGAAATACTATGTGTGAGTAGTCATGCTTCACAACTCTCGTACAACAAGTTGTAAGCTAAAATTTGTGTTTTACTCAATTTTATTTTAACATTGGTTAGGGTTACTTCTTATCATGTCTTGGTATTGGGTTTCTAGGCGATATCCAATACACCCATGTATGTAGGATTCACGAATGGTGCCAATCATCACACTTAGAACATCACTTCCATTAGTTGGGTGATTTTATTTCCCACTTACAAACTCGTAAGCTATGGAGGTGTTTCTCTCAGTTTTTCAACAAAAAATGTAGCTAAATATAGAACCATTGTCCAACTTCTTACAAAATCTAGTATCCTTGGAATTCAACACTTACCGTTAATTTGGATTCATAGTTAGTAGTGTCTCAGTTAAACAATGTTTATCAAGTTCATGATCCAACACTTTTAAGGAAGTATTTAAGGGTATGTCTTCTTGAATTGCAGCTTGAATTTATCATGTATGTCCATGTTCCAAGATGATTCAATGTATTGGCTGGATTATTATCTAATTATATCATATATTGGAATCTATCACATTAAGTTATAATCAAAAGTATGCATGTACAATAACACATGAAAAATAAATGAGCACATCATTTGTCAATTACAAGGAACCCACAATACCATGTGTATCTATATAATGAAATTGTACAATCATGTTTATACAAAAAATCAATATAGTGTTTATCCATGCCATCAATCTATCTAGCCTCACATAATGCATAGGGAAATAGATATGTAACTGAAATAACAAAAAACACTTTCATAAGATATAATCCTCAGGATTTCCGACATGGACCCCATGATAACAAGTCACTGCTTTGGCTACATGTCACAAAAATTAAATGAAACATTAATGAACCCCCACAATGTTATGCTACAACTAATGTGGAACCTCCTTGAATTAATTCATAGGAACCCCCATAGTGAGTCCCTCTAGGTCCCTCCACAAATTCTTAAGTGTCCCCTGCATCCTCATCCTTTGAATCAAACTCTAGATTCTCCTCCTATATTGCACAATGAAGGTTAAGGGTCATCCCAACCAAATTATTTGGACCTACATATGTTCCATCCAATGAGATATAGTTAGTAACACTACATATAAACAAATGTTTTATTTTTACATTTTTCACATAAAAAATCCATAAAAATCAAATTTTTTTGTAAAAACTAAAACACTTTGAAACATAGTTATGAAAATGTGATTCTTACCAATAGGGCCCCACTAGGATTTTGGGGGCAATGATAGATCTGAGTCCTACCTTAATCATGTTCCCATATAGGGTAAGTTGTCAATTATGAGAATGTGCTCTCTGGAGTCGAAACTCTAGGGTGCATGGTTGGAATCCTCTTTATAAAGAATGAAAAAGGAATGGAATATTAGCCAAATTTATTTTGATTCCCTGTCCTACATAATATCAACTAATCTAATATGTTGACCGCCATGGTCAAGAATCAATCAAACACTATGAGTTGTGGGACACTCAAGCACATAATACATCTTTGACCGAGAATCCAATTCCATATAGTTGACACAAATGATCGAGTGATAGTGAATAGGAGGGTCCTTAGGGTCAAATACCAAGTATTCTTGATGGGGCGCACCTGATTGCTACTCTTTTATGTGCCCTACTCAATGTAGGTCATGATGTACTCATTAATGGTCAAATTCCAGGGCCACTTCCTCCTCCCTTTAGGTGTAGTGGTGATCCCCATCGAGATAACCCTATCAATAAGTAGATGTCCTTGATATCTAAGTGAAGAATATGACAACCAACACAAAATGCTCATCAAGATTCAAGTACTCAACCAACCATCATAATAATGCACCTTTCTTTTGCATTTCGGTTTTGTGAAATAATTTTAGAATCCCACAATATTGCAAAGAATCTAATGTGGGTTGGTGTATTTGGGTAGTTGAATCAACATATTCATGGTATCTCTCCTACCACTCTATCATGATGTATGTCCTTGCAAAATTATAGAAAATTATGGGTCAATTTTCTAGTTGATTTTTTTTGTTTTTTACTATATTTTGGGGGGTCACCATAATTGTTGCCTCTCACAGTCCCAACCACTCATGGGTTTTGTATATTGAAACAACCATAAGTAGGGCTATCTACTCTGGTTGTTGAGTGCCAAACCAATGGTTGTGAATTCATGGGACAAACAAGGTTTTCCACTCCCCCAAAATCTAGTAAAAATTAAGAATAAAACAATGGAAATGCATAGAAGGATGAGAGGACCTACATGGAATTGACAAATCGCAAATCCACTAGTTGAATCTTCCACAATACAAGCTCAAAATTTTTATGGGAAAACGTTTTTAACATTTTTAGCAAGTTACTATGGTAAAATGTCAAAATGAATTCTAATTTTACTATTTAAACTATTTTTGACCCAATTTCACCATTTTAACCATTGAAACAACCTTTTTGCAAATATTTTTCATGAAAACGACAATGGTTATGTTCCATATTGGCTCTAAAAGTTTGATTTGCTTGTTTTTCTACTAATATTTTTTTTATCATGTGCAAGATAGTACATATTCATGTATTTGCATTGTTTTTCAACCCCTTTCAAGTAAATTGATTCAAACTAGCATATAGTGATAGGTCGTTGGAATAGGAATTGCACTTTTAACCTGATATTGTGTCAACATCATGCCTTAGGCTTGATATTTTCAAGTGTGGCTTCAACACCCATCCTCTTTGCATCACCACAACTTGGTTGATCATGCTTACCCAACATGGGCTACCCTAGTTATCACCTTTTTTCTTTTTCTGCACCCATATTGTGTTTTGTCTGTAATGTAAGCTTGGGAACCCCATTTTGACTTTGATCCATTCATGCTTCTTGTGACTAATGTTTTTATGGCCATTACCCAATGGCTTACAGTGATTTCATCATTTAGATTATCTTGCACTTTTAGTTGCTTGTGTGATCATGCACACTACTTCATTGGTGTTCAGTATCTTAATGGCTTATGAATTTTGATGTCACCTTGTCTCTTTCCATTGACCGCAATATATTTTGTTTCCTAACCTATTATCCTTGGAAGGGGCCAATTTACAAGTGTATACTAGTATCCCAGTACCTTTTTTGCATTTATTTTACGTGGGACTTATTTTTTGCATTTATTTTACATAGGACTTCCCCATGCATTTGGAATGTGTCCACACAACTTTACCACATTCATTCCCTCCATTGTTCCATAGCATACTTTTATCTTTTTTTTCAGACTAATAAAAACATGAAATTTTCAAAAACACTAAAAATCATAAAAAATGAAATAGAGAATGGGAAGAATATTGACCTTTATTATTTATTTTTTTAATCTGTCAGTTGTCAGTCATTGTCACCCTTGAACATGGAACTTGTTTGTTTCAAGTCTCTTACAATTGGGCTTATTATTGCTTTAGGAGTTGTACCATGATTTTAAGTGTACTCCAAAAATTGGTTATTCGTCCAATCATCATGGGGAAAACTTTCAATGCCTCTTGCATTGATGTTTTATTGATCTATGTTTAGTGGACCTTACTTCCCTAGGAATTTATGTTCCATGTTCATGTTCAACAAAAGTTGGTAAACCTATTTTGGTCATTCCTCATATTTACCAACCATTTGTGTCGACCTTCTTGGTATCCATATATTCTTAGTGTTTTTCCTTCCTCAACTTCAATAGCCAAATCAGTTTCATGTCTTGTGTCAATTGAAGTTACCTCACATTCAACAAAGGGAATATATCATTGACCCCATCCACTTGGATGATTCAATCAGTTGTTCAACATTAGATCACTTATTCACACTTGATGATTGTACTTATTACCTTGGCACCCATTATTATCATTGGTGGGTAGCATTACATCTATTAACTATAGACATTAATGGTCAATAATTAGATGGTGTCTCCTATGCTCTACATCAAATCATCTATTCACATTGGAGACTCATACTTTTGCATGGTTTAGATTGAATACCTTGGGATAATATGATATCATTAGTTGATGTTGTCGCCCAAGATACACATAAATGTACCATTGTATGATGAATACGATGGAAATAGAATAGTCAATGTATTCCCCAATTCTTGGCATTCTTTTATGTAGAACAATATGTTGATCAACCTTGTATGTGCTTGTTGCTATGATATTATTTACATGGATCCATTGTATATTCTTCATGGCCGTGTTGTGTCACTTTCAAATTTCATGGTATGTAGTGTATTTTGTTTGGTAGTTGTGATTATTTTCACAACTTAGCATGGGTATGCCCACGTCATTGAATGTTTAGATATGATATGTTGGTGTTTGTTTGTAGGTATTTATAAATCTAGGGTTCTTTAATTCCTCATTTTTAATATACTTAAACCCAAGAATTCAAATCAAAGAGAGAATGGATAAAACCATAAAAAATCTCTTGTATGAAAGATAAAATAGATAGCCATGTCCACTTTCTTCTTCAATGGGGAACCTTCAAGGTAAATTATAGAATACAATAGAAATTATTGACAACACTATGAAATTCTAAATCACAACAGATCATGGAGTTGAGTATACCTCACAGAGAAATAATGAGCATAAAATATGAATTACAATGAAAATTGCAATAAAAATGAACAGACAATTAATTGTGCATGAGAACTCAGTTAGGAACATAATAATGTCACATGATCGAATAATCAATATAGTCAACAATGATATTACAATGGAGAGAATTCGAATCACCTAGGATAATTCGAGTCTCAATATGTATAGCATAGGAATTGTCACCTCTATCAGTGCTTCGGAGCTCCCAAACTCAATTAAACTCAACCAAATTTCAGTTAACTGGAGACACAATCAGTTAACTAACCAAAAGGGGGTGCAATAGTGAGTTTGGCATGCAAATCACTCAGAAAAGGGCGCATGAGACCACAAACAATGGCTATCGGAGCATAAACCCCCCACAAGAGTCAATTAACGCAGGTGGACTGAACTAGAACACTGAGTTGGATCCTAAAATGTAGGGAACTGACTCAAGTGGTCCTAAAATTATGCATGTAGGGCACATTAGGTGGCTAATGGATCCTAGATGAAATTTTCACACCACTAGGGGGGGAATGGAATCATCAACTGTTAGGTAAATGAAAATAATGCCAAGTAGGACAAGGATGGAGTATTAATTATCCTAAAAAACACATTACATAGATTGCGACTCTATATATAGTTCTTCAATAGCCAAATATATAACTACTTGTGGTCCCACTATTAATGAGGGTCGACCATGTAGGGTCATTTATTCAATAAAAAGGGCCCTTTTAGATTAATTCAATACCTATTGGTGATGCTTTTCAAATACAAAACATCACAAATAGGTTTCAAGATACTTGTTGATTGCTTCTATCTAGCCATCTATTTTGGGATGATAAGATGTTCTCATTTTCGTTTGGTTTCCCTATATATTATTAAACAGTTCTTGCCAAAATTTGTTGTTGAATGTGGGATCATGATATGACAAAATGGAGGTATAAATGCCATTGAATTTAAAAATTTGGTCAAGAAATATCTGGGAAACTATTGCAGGGGTAAAATGGTGTTGGAGGGCACAAAAGTGAGCATATTTGGAAAGTCAATCAACTACCACCATGATGATTGATTTGTTACCTACTTTTAGAATACAAAAAATAAAATCCATGGAAATGTGTATCCAAATCACGGTTGGTATTAACAATGATTAAAATGCCCCAATACTCTTCTATATCTCAGTTCCTTTGGTAAGTGTAAGATTCTGCTACAAAATTAATAATATTCTTTTTCATGCCTTCCTAGAAGAAGGAGCATCTATCACATACACAAATTTTCTGAAATATTAAATGATTTTCTAGAGTATATGAGTGTAATTATGTTAATATCATTTGTTTTAAAGATGATTTAGGTACTAGAAAAAGGAAACCTTTATACCACAAGGTATATTTTTTCCAAGTGCAACCTTGGGGAGGGTTGGAATCCTCCTATATTCACTTGATGAGTTGAGATGTTGTAACATTAGTTAGCCATTCATTTCATGCTTCTTCTAACCATTTAGGTACTAGAAAGGGTAAGACAAAGAGTGATCCCTCTTGCTCATGTTTCCTTGACAATGCATCTGCCCGAGGTTGTCTTTTCCATTTTTTATATGATATCGTAATCATATCCAAGAATATTGGTGACCCATTTATGTGTCTATGGGGATGACAAACTTTGTTCCAAAAAATACTTCAATATGTGGTGATCTATATTGATCTGGAAGTGGTTCCCTATGAGGTATAACTACCATGTGTCAAATTCATGTAGGATTTCTATCATTTCTTTCTCGTAGGTAGAATTTATGAAATTCACGTCACACAACAACTTATAAGTGAATGTTAAAATATTCTATCTTGCATTAAAATTGCACTTCAACCTTTTCCATAGCATCACATTCCATTACAAAAGTCTTGGTAAAATTAGGCATGACTAAGACTGGGGTGTGGCACATGGCTTGCTATAAAATTGAAAATGTTTTATCTTTCACTTCAATCCATGAAAAGGAATTTTTATTTAGTATGGTTGTCAAAGGGGATTCAATTTTACCATATTTCTTCACAAACTTCATATAGTATCTAGTAAGGACTAAAAATCCACATAATCTCTTCAAGTTTTTAGGGCGTGGCCATTCTTGCATTGTTGCAATATTTCTAGGGTCTAGTCTTATCCCATCTTGTACAACAATATGACCCAAGTATTCAACTTCTAAGCCCCCTAAAGTACATTTGGAGTGTTAAATGAACAATTGTTGGTCCCAAAGGAGTTTCAAGGATTTATCAACATGTCATACATGGGAATCCCAAGTTTTACGATAAATAAAGATGTCATCAAAGAAAACCGACACAAAATCATGAAGATATGGTTGTAATATTTTATTCATGAAGCTCTGGATGGTCGAGGGGAAATTAAAAAGTCTAGAGGACATTACCAAAAATCATAATGGCCTTCATGTGTGCAGAAATATGTCTTCGGAATATCAACCTCTTCCATCCTGATTTGGTGGTATGCATAATGAAAGTCGAGTTTGGTAAAAACAAAATCACCATGGATTTCATCCAGAAGAGCATTTATGACTATGATGGGGATTTTATCTTTGATGGTCAACTTATTAAGGGAACATAAATCAAGACACATCTGCTAAGTGCCTTCTTTATTTAAAACCTTGACCACTAAGGATGAATATGGGATTGTGCTGGGATGAATGAATCATACCTCCAATAGCTCCTTAATGATCTTCTCAATTTCATTATTTTGTACAAATGGGTGCATATATGGGTGGCCATTTTCTAGTTGAATACATGGAATTAAAGGTATACCATGATGGTGATCACCTTGAGATGGGGGTAATCCCTTTGGTATCTCAAATACCTACTGATGTTTTTCCAAAACCATTTCCAATTTAGGATGATTTTTGGTATTGTGTTGTCCAGGGATGCATGGAATGGAAGTGAGACATAACTCCCAAGTGGCATTTATTCAATCATTTTTCCATCCGATGAGAACTTATGATTTCAGGGGAGCCTTCTTGGATCCCTTCGAGGATGTGAGTATGTTACTTTAGTGTAAAACTCAAGTATAATTCCTTGAATTTCATGGTGATTCGCCCCAATGTTCATAGCCATTCATCCCCAAGAACTATATTGCAACCACCCATACCTATGGCCAACATATGAGTTTTGAGATGATACTCACTAATTGGAGTCTCACATTTTCACAGTGTCCCCTGCATTTCATCATCCCACCATTAGCTATCATAATTTGAAATTCGGGCACTAGGTGGACATAACATTGGATTTCTTTAGCCACTCACATGTGAATAAAATTGTGGGTGATACCATTGTTAACCAAGTATACCACTTTGTTGTGCTTGATGTAACCCAAAAGTTTCAAGGTGTGTGAGGGTGAAATACCTTGTAAAGCATGAAGAAATATGAGAAGTTCTTCTGGAGGGTCTTTAGGTTCCACCTCTTCTTGAATGGGATGGATTTGTTCATCGGCCTAAAACTTATGGGTATATTCCATAATGATTTCTTGAGAATGGGTGGGAGTGGTCACATGAATTTGAAATAATTTATGCTATTTATATTTATGACCTGGAGCATACTTTTCATCATAATTATAGTAGCATCTGTGTCTTTGTTGGTTTTCCATTTTATTTTTAAACAACTTGTCTACTTTCAAAGAAGGAGAAAGGATTGTGCTTGCGGAATTGACACACGTAGGGAATTGTTTGGGAATGAAAGTTTTTTTTTTGGTTTATGCATTTTTTTAATAGGAACGTGAAGTAGAATATATTAAACAAAGTATAAGATACAGATACAAATTTCCATTTCAGGAAGGGTAGAGCAAATACAGATACTGTGCAGTTCAAAATTGAACAGTTTCAACTTTTCAGCCTTGATAATGATACTTCCTAATTGTTCATAACTTCTATAATTTGTCGAATATTTCCTGACATACTGATTACATAAAATAAGGAAAAAAAACATTTAACTAATCAAGAAGAAAGGCACACTTCGACATTCCTGAGATTAAGCGGGAGGGATTCCTTCATGCGTCTGTGAATCATCCTCCATCAAAGAAATTTCTTCATGTTGATTTCCAGGGTCCGCCGATTCGGTGTGAATTTCAATTTCATCCCTCATGTCATTCAAAGAAACTTCCATTTATGACAGAAGAGATTCAATCCTATCGTTTCCTTTTTGCAGGGTGTCAAACAACTGACCTTTCAGAGAAAACATAAATTGCTTGAGGCCCTCGAAGTTGGCTTTTTGAAACTCCTTTATGCCTTGGATATCCTTCTGCAACTCAATCTCACCCACATGAACCAAAGCATTGGTCTCGACGTCCTCAATGAGCGACTCCATCTAAATTATGTCTTGGCCAATGAGTTTTCTCTCATCCAGAGCGACCTTAGAAGCTTCAAATGCATTATGAGTGTTCTTAATGTCCAGATGTACCCCTTTGATATCCCTTATCTCCTTAGCCATGCTCTCTAAATTCATCCTTCTGAGCGCCAAGGTAGACCAGGAAACATAGCAGAGGTTAGCCGAGAGAACTTCTACATTGAAAGTGAGGGTTTCAAATCCCGATACCACCAAATGAAGAGCGGTACCATCTCCTTGGGTAAAAATCGTGCAAGCGAGGACCTCGGTACTTCAACATTACTCCACTTGATTCCATCTTTCCACCATACCAAATTCCATAAATGCGAGGAGAGGTCTGAGTCCCATCTTTAAGACTCGACCAGAGGTGAAATCCACTTGTCCATGAATTTTGAGGGGGACTATGCATGCACACCCTCATAAGAAGGATGAGGGTTTAAACATGGATACCAAATGAATTCGGTAGGACCTTGGTTAAGAACTATAATCCCTTCACTAACCCTAGCTCCTTGATTGGCCATGATGTCTTCCTCCGCATTGTTGTTCCTTAAGATATGGTAGAATTGGATCCTAGAGATGTCGCAAATGGAAGAAACAATTCGCTTATGTATTCTGTTCAGAGTCTTGTCATGTCCTCTTTGGATATTTATCATTTGGTATCTCTTGAAGCGACTTCATGATGCCAATCCCTTGAAGGAGAGCCGACCATTCATCTTGATTATTGGTTATCCTACCTAATCCCCATGAAATTGATATACCTTATTCCCTACAGGGTCATAAACAACCCCTTCCACACCTGCCACCCCTAGATTTCCTTTGGACACTCCATTAAATAAGAGAAGATACTGCGATTGAGTTTTCCTCCAAACATAAAAATATTTTGGGGACAATTCAAGAACCCATTGAGGACTCAATGAGGATTTGGACTAAAGAGAGCTCAAATCTAAAATATTTGAGACCCGCAGAGCTTCAGAGTTGGAATAGGAGACCAGATGTGGAGGCCAACCTAGGCAAGTCGTGACTTCTTTGATTTGGGACTTAATGTTCCTTACCGTTTTGCTCACCTCCAGATTCTTTCCTTCGAAGATGTCCTTATTCCTTGTGAGCCAAATCTTCCAGTTGATGTACTTGGGTAGGCCATTCCAAAGCTTAGAAAGAATTTTTTTTTTGGAGGTAGTTCCAGGGTACTGATGTCCCCATCCTTTGAAGAAGCCACTTATGTTGTTTGGAAGTGAGAGATCAATGCTGAGGTCCATAACCATATCATCCTAGACTTGAAGAGTGAAACTGCATTTTAAGAATAGATGCTATACTGATTCTTCTTGTCTTTTATAGAGGACACACCTACTAGGACCAACTATTCCTCTTTTTCTTAAGTTCTCGGTAGTTAAAATTTTCTGTTGCGTGAGGATCCAGGAGAAGGTGCAAATATTGGGGGGGAAATCTCGATGCCACACTCTCTTCCATTTATGATCCTTAAGAGGCCCTGGGAAATTAGCAAGAAGAAGTTTATAACCATCCTTAACTCTGTAGAAACCTATTTCCTCCCAACCTCTAGAATATTTCTTTCTGATATTCAGGGGAGCCTTCCCATTAAGAGCCAAGTGCAGTTCTTGCAGCTTTTCATGAAGAGCTATGGGAGGGTAAAGAGGAATCCATCCTTTCCAATTCCCTTTCTCATCCCAAGAGGAGAGATCATGGAGTTTTAATATGTTCTTCCCCTGAAGCCACGACCTTAAGACAACGAGAGACTCATTGTATTTCAGGGGGGGGGCACCCAATATCCTATCTTCCCAAATGTCAATTCTTTTCCCACTTTCAGAGATCCAATAAATGTTATCTCTTATTAACTGGACCGAATATTTGCATAAGCTCCATATCTTGGTTCCAATGCCAGAAAAATTATTTTCAATGCACCTAAGCTTGATCTTTCTTATCTATTTTTTGACTATGATCTCCTTCCACCAGTCATTCTTACCAGTGATTAGTCTCCACAACATTTTGGCGCCCATGGCAATGTTGTTTAATCTGGGTTCCCTTATTGCTAGACCACCTTTATTTTTCTCTGATCGAACAGTTTCCCACTTTACAAGGTGGAATATATTCCCTCCATTAAGTCCTCCTTTCCATAAAAATCTCCTGATTTCATTGCTAATCTCACTCATTATGCCCAACGGGGCAAGAACGATGGAGTAGAGATAAATGGGAATGGAAGTGAGCACCGACTTGATGAACGATTACTCTTCTTTCCAGATTCATCCATTTGACCTCCAAAGATTGGACCTTGTTCTTTATTTTAGTGACAATATCTCTCCATCCTTCGGTCCTACCCTGTAGGGAGATAGGTATGCCCAAATAATTGAAGGAGGTCCATTTCCCGATCACTTTGAAACCAAGAATTCTAGAAAGGATCAAATTCATATTGTTGGAGAAATTCCAAGTATAGATGCATCTTTTTCCTTTATTAATTTCTCCCCCTGAGACTTCTAATAAATCTGAGAGGGTATTGGAGAAAAGTCTCAAGACTTTGATGGTGGCATTTCCCAATAGGATGGTGTCGTCTGCAAATTGGGCGTGGTTGACTGGCCTTACTCCTCTAACAATGTTGATCCCAGGAAGCTCACCAGAGCTAACAAATTTGTTTAGTTTTATGTTGAAGGATTCAACAGTGATAATGTAAAGAAAGGGTGATAAAGGGAATCCCTGTCGAAGGCCTCTGGACGCTTTAAAAAACCCTGTAGGTAATCCATTGCAAAGAGGGGAGATCCAAGGTTCTTCGATACAAGCTTTAATCCAATTGATAAAGGAGAAAGAGAATCCAAAAGCTTGTAAAATTTGGAAAAGGAAGCAGTGCCTTACTCTGTCAAAGGAATTTGCCCAATACAGCTTGATAGCCATCCCTTTTTCTTTCCTGCTTAAACTTGAGTGGATAGCCTCTTGCATGACAGTGATGTTGTCCATTATCTGTCTTCCCGTCACAAATCCTCCTTGATTTCCCGAGATGAGCTTCAGATTAATCCTTTTTAACCTTCCTGAAATAATTTTAGTTAGGATTTTATAAGAAGCATTGCAAAGAGAGATAGGATGATACATGTCCAGAGAGGTAGGATTCCTGTCTTTGGGAATTAAGGCGATGAATGACAATTTTTTTGCTCAAGCTTGTTCCTGCTCATGGAACAATTCATCATTCTACAGAGATCTCTTTTAATGATATGCCATAGGCGCCGATAGAAGCTAATTGGCAATCCATCTAGTCCAGGAGCTTTATCCAGATGCAAGGACCAAATAGCTTTTTTGACTTCTTCTTCCGTGATGCTTTTTATTAGAGTCTCATTAGTTTTGTTATTGACGAGCTTAGGGATGCTCGAGCAGAAAGAATCAGAGAGCGGCTCCACCAAATCTTGGTCTTCTTTGTACAAATATTGAAAATATGTGAAGATTGCATTTTGGATATGAGGCCCGGAGGTGATAACTCCTTCCTCTTCGCTATCTAACTCAAGAATGGTATTCCAACTAATTCTTTCCTTATGCTAATTGTGGAAATATTTGGTGTTCTGGTCTCCAACCTTAAGCCAAATACTTCTAGATCTTATCCTCCATTCCTCCTCATCTATTCTTTCATACTGAAGAACTTTCTCCTGCGCCAGTTCTTGTTCACTTTTAAAATGAAGGCCAGTTATTGCCATGGTCTCCATTATATCTTGTAACTCCTTGAGATTCTGCTGAGCTTCATTTTTCAAAAGCCCCGTCGAGGGTTTGTTCTTGGCCCAAATTTTAAGGGATGATTTGACAGCCTTCATTTTGGATTCCAAAATGAACCCAGGGGAACCATAAATAAAAACATTCCAAGCTGTCGAAACCAACACAGAAAATTCTTCCTCCTTGGCCCAGGTGGAGAGGAATTTGAAGGGAAGGGGTCCAAGATTAGAGGGGAGAAGGAGTTCAAACAGAATAGGTTTGTGGTCATAAACAACAAAGAGAAGGATTTTGGAGGAGAGAATGAGGGGAGTGTGGAGAGCTAGACTATTGATCAAGAATATATCTAGGTGGGAAACGATATGACCAGGCCCAATTCTTTGATTATTGTAGCTAGGGTTTTCACCCTAGCTTGTGCAAATGAGCACCTACTAAGGAGAAGGGACTCCTTAGTAGTAGTTCATAAAAATAGTAAATGAAAGACAGTACAGTAAAATAATAACTACTCTAAGCATGTGCATAAAATAGAAAAGACAAGATAATAAAAAGGGTTTTTTGTATTGATTATACCTCCAATGTGAAGGTTGGTGAAGTCTTTGCAGCAGTCCAAGAGGGTTGCTTCCAAGCTTCTAGTTTTGCTCCTTTCTCTTTCTCCAAAGGGTTTGGAAATGGGCCAAAGGGGCACTCAAATGTGAAAGTAGCTCAAGGGTGAGCTAGGGTTTCAGGAGTGATTTTGGCAGAGTAAGGGTGTGTTTGACTGTGGATGTGAAATGAGGGGCCTCCATCACCTATTTATAGGTTTTTAGTGGTGGAGTGCTGGCCCATGGTTTTGGGCACCATATGGTTTAGGTCAGCTGTATAGGGTTTTTGCTTCCTTTTTTCCCTCTTTTTCCTCTTTTTTGTATTTTTTATTCCCTTTTTAGAGGGTTTTTGCTATTTTGGAGGAATTTTGGATTATTTTGGGGGGAAAAGGGGTTTTTTTGGCATTTTGGAGGCTTTTTAATGGGTTTTTAAGGTTTTGGAGGCAAATATGGTAGGAAATATGGACAAATGAATCATGTAATGGGGTAGATGAGGTAGTGAGCACTTTTTGGGTGTTAACAGATTGCCCCCTGATGTGTGAGGGAAAGAGCTCATCATATGGCTGATAGACATCATAAGTCTGTTATGGTTTTCCTGGGGTGTGGAGAGGAGAAGAAACGAACTAGAGCCCAGAACAATGGTCCCGAACAAACTGCAAAAACTGAAAGTACATGACCTCAATAATGAATGAGGAATAATCAGAACATATGGACGAAGCGGGCATTCCCATGCTCGTATCAAGATATAGGACAACAATAACAGTGGGGTCCAAAATATGGGGACCTGAAATATACATGGCCTCAAATAATGAATGAGGAAGAATCTCAATATATGGACGAGGCGGGCATACCCATGCTCGTATCAAGAGACATAAAAAATAACTGTGAGGCCCGAAAAAGGGGGACCTGTAAGATACATAGAGAACCACTGTGTACATCATAAGGGTCCAAAGGGGACACAAATATGGTACATACTGCTGGGATGACCATGTCGGAGCGGAAGAAGTGGTACACTGGAATAACTACAGTGTGGCTGAGTGTGGTACCAAAGGAACTGATGAGCTACTGGATCATAGTGACGGGGAGTCATACCCTCAATGGTACACTATACTGGAACTGAACTAGGTACTCAAGGAAGCATATAACTGGATGGCTTCCGAATATAATCGCCAACGCAACCCGGACATCCACGGGGACATATAACTGGGTGTTCCAAAGTGACTCACCAATGTGCTAGAGTCGGGGGAAATCCGGGGTCTTCGACCAATAACTGAAGGGATATAAACCCTGCGCGATTATCAACGATGCAATCAAGGTGTTGAAGTCGAGCATGTGAGAAACAACCACTCGGAGAGGCAATGATGACTCCTCTCAAAATGGTCCGTAGGCACTCACCACAAATGGTGATGGGTCCAAGGCGCAGGGACCTCTGGGTCTATCCTCTGGAATAGAGGGGTTGTCGTCAACAGAGGGAGACCTGCAACTAGCAAGGCAATGATGTTTCCTTGATAGGAGCACGAGGTGGAGAACCGAAGTGTGAGAGTACTGATGGTAGGACTGTCATATTGTGGGGGATAACTGGGCAAGTAGAGTGGGTGGACTCAAACTTCCTTTGTTCAGAGTATGAAGATGGGGGATGATCGGCAAGCATATGAAACTGACTAGAGGGAAAGGGATCACAACTGTAATGGATCAAGGATAGTGACTGGGGTGAGTGATACTCAAGTTGGTGTAAAATGGCAGGAGACTACAAAATACTCTGAACAAAGGTGACCTGATTGGGGGTGCTGCCGAGATGATCGATCATAGTGCCAAGAGGCACGGGGGGATTTCTTCATGGGTTAAGGAACTAGAAGAAGTGTGTTTAAAATGGCACTATCGTGTGGATTTATACGAGCCCAGGACAGTTCATGCTCGTGATTGCTTTCAATTTTAAGGAGTCTGAAAGTGATAAGAAGACTCTGAAATAAAGGAATGGTACCGTCATGTGGATTTGTACGAGCCCATGACGGTGCATGCTCGTGGTTGCTTTCAATTTTAGAGAGTCTGAAAGCGATAAGAAGACTCTAGGGGGTTGCTTTTTCGTGTGTTAGTCTCCAAGGCCCGAAGAAGCATAAAAGGATGCAATGAAGAACTCTTCTAGCTGGTGTGACTAGAGTATTCCTTTTTCGTAAGTAGTCTACCAGGTCCGGAAAAGGGTTAAAATTATACCAGATAGACACCCTTTCAGGTACTTTAACGAGCATGAAAGGAAGAAAGATTGCTCGACGATCTTTTCATTGTTTTAGGAGTCAGAAAAGAGCTTAACAGAAACTCCCTAAGTACCTTTTTCGTAAAGGACTTGTCCGGCCTGAAAAAGGGATAAAATTATACCGAACAAAAGGAATGGCCAGGCAAGGAGGAAGTGCTCAATCGAGGAACATTGATGATGACCAAGAACGAGGGAGGGGGGGGAACACTGGTGGGCCTCCTTGCGGGATAGTGAATGGTGGAAAAATAATGAAATAATAGCAGTATGAGAGGAGTGAATGGCTCATGTAGAAAGGTGGAACAATCCGATGGCGGTCGATGTGGCCCGTAAACTGAGGCAGCAAGGTGTCGAGACACAATGTTGAAATTGTATCTGGTGAGAACGAGAAATGACCTCAAGCATCATCACGAGCTCATAAAAATGAATCTGGCAATATAAAAAGTGTCAAAAACGGAGAACAGCCGAAGTGGCACGCAAACCGAAGCGACAGGGGGCGTTTTGGAAAAAATACCCAAAAAATCTGGGGGTGAGAGTGAGAAATGATCTCAAGCATCATCACGGACTCGGAAAAATGAATCTGATGATATAAAATATATCAAACACGGATATCAGCCGAAGTGGCACGCAAATCGAGGCGACTAGTGGTGTCTAGAAAATGCTCAAAAAATGATGTGGAAAAAATAAGAAAACAAGTTGACCATCATGACGGTCTCGTTGTGTTGATTCCAGTGGTGGAAACAGTTCGAAAAATGGACTCCGGAATGGTTAAAGAAAATAACTAGGTTAAAAAATGGTTGCAAATAAAGGTGAGCCCACCAAGCCAAGGATGCAGTGGTGGGGAGAAATGATGACCCACGGGGGAAAAATACTAGGTGTATCGAATCAAACCATATATACAAGTGACATGTGACCTCAAAAATGGTTGAGATCATGCATGTGAAAAAGTGAGCATGGTTAATGACTTGCCCCCATGCTATGTGCATGGGGTTTATGATTGTGGATCACATATGTGTTGGTTTGAACAAGGGGGTCATGGACGTGCTGAGATAGATGTGATGGGGTAGGGTCAAAATGATTAATCGTGCCCCCTATCCCAGGGTCGAGGTAATCGAGTATGCCCCTTGACTCAGAGGTGTTACTGTGGTGCTCTATGATAGTGGGGTCAAAACCAGGAATTTTGGTATAGGACCAGGAAAAGACATCGCGGAATTCTTGGCAAAGTTTCTTGTACTCTCCAATCTCATACTCACTGCAGGAGTCTCCTAATGTAATGATTTCAAGAGCACTAGGTGGGTCAGAGATATCGATGTGGATTACAAGTGAGATGTTGGCCATGTTACCCTCCTCAAAGGCATCAGGAGCGGGAATGGGATCCTTAAACCAATCGACTTTGGCGGGAAGGAAATCTTTGGACTCAACCACAAATTGGGTAGCTGTGGTGGAGGAGGACTCTTCTGGGAGGAAATAGGAACGATGGTGCATGTCTTCCCAGGGATAATCCGGGGCAGTGAGAGCCTCTAGAATCTCCTCATCATTGTGGAAACTTTGAGTTGTCAAATCGGTTGACGAGGGAGTGGTAGTCGAAGAGATCATATAAATGGTTTTAATCTCTCCGGATGAGGGTGATACTGGGGGGTGGACCTCCTCGATTGTGGGGGGTGCCGTCTCAAGGTCCAAATTATTCATCTCGTAGAGAGATGCTCTGTAATCTGGGAGATCAGGACAGTGATGTGAGTAATGGCCATAAATACCGCATATTGCACAAGGGTGGTTGGTACGCAGTGATTTATCACGAGGCTTAGGGGTTGGATCGAGTTCGACAACTGAGATGTTGGGGTCGTCGTCAAGCATTTGCATGTGTTCATGTAATGCAGGTAATTGTGGACATTGATGAGTCGGATGGCCTAACTCATCACACAACGAGAATTTGGGAGGAGCACGAAACACAGGGGGGGTTTTAGCTGTTTTGGGCGGGGGTACAGCAGTGTATGGTTGTGGGCCTCTGCCCCCAGTGTGCTTGATAAGAGGGGGGGGATTCATAGATGACGAAGGGGTAGTGACATCAGGAGGTGGTTGACTAGTAGTGGCAATGGGTTGCACCGGTTGTAGGATGACATTTGTTGTCGGCGGGAGAACGGGAGGCGAAATATACCACATTGGTAATCCTACGGTTAACCCGGGGAGGCTGAGAGTAGCCATAACCGGGGTGCTTACTACGCCCGAGGGAGGGAATAGGAAGGGGATTGTGTGGATGGGTGTAACACCAATGTGACTAGGTACCAATGGTGGTTTGCGTAACAAGGGCAGTTGATTGTTGGGTGTTTGTGTACTGTGGGAAAGGGTACATAGGTCAGATACTTCGGGTGCGGGTGACGGGGGTGGAATGGATTGGAATGTTGAGGTAATCGGCGTATCTGAGTAAACTCTGGGTCCCACGGAGGAAACAAACGAGGTAGTTGCACCACAAACAGGTTGTTCAACCATGGGGAGAACATTCTCTGGTGCAGCGGGGGCATTGGGATCGTAATAGGTGAGTTGATCGACTTTGACCATGCGTCCGTCATGGGGGAACATCATGGTACAAAAAATGGATGAGGCAACCACCCGCATGGCATACATGTAGCTGCGACCAAGTAAGAGGTTATAATCAAGTTGGGCATTGATGACCTCTATGTCAATGAGCACTATTTTACTGGCCAACTGGACGGGGACATTAGCTAAGAGACCTTGGGGTTAAACCGAACACCGTCGTAGGTTCTCAACGCAGTGGTGGACTGCTGGAGAGTAGGGGATCCCAACTTCTGTTAAATGAATGTGGACATAACGCATGTAGAGGCACCTTCATCGATAATGCACTAATGGATGACAAGATTTCAAACGGAAACATAAACTTGGAATGCTAAAGTGGAAGGAAGGCGTGGTTCGGACTAGTCCAAATCGAAGGCCATCAGTCGTGAATCATTTGGGTCAATAGTACAAATGGTGGAGAGCAAAGTCTTGCACTATGAAGGACAATTTTTTAAGACTTCTAACGCAGACATGGCTGCGGGAAACTAGGCTAAGTCATCTACAATGTTGTAATTAGACGCAGCGCGAGCATTGGGATTATTGTTGATGCGACGAAGTGGGAAGTGAGGTGCTTTGGAGGTGCCATCTAGTGGAGCCAGAGGTATACGTAACGTCTGATCAGTGGGATGAGCGTTAGTGTTTTTTTTCGCGGGAGGGGCTTCAGGGGTGGAGCCATATTGGTTCCGACGGGTTTAGAGGTTGACATCGGCGGATGACATCATTAACAAGTGGTGGGTACCTGAGTCTATCATGAGTTGATCAGGAGCGGCATAAGTGATTTGCTGTTGTGGTGGCGCGTTGCCTAGAGGGGGAGCCAACGGCTGAGTGGTCACTATGCCTTGAGTTGGCAAGGGGTTTTGTAACACCAAGGGTTGATGTTGAGGTGGTGGGGGGTTAGGCAACGCCTGAGGAACTGCGTGCCCTTGGTGATGGGCATCATCAGTCTAGATTTGCTGAGCTCGCTCCAAATGTGGGCAAGCATGTGTGTAGTGGCCATCGACCCCGCAAATAGAAAAAATATGGTTTGTTCGCAAATTAGGATTTTTGGCCTGCTTGGGCGGCCGATCAGGGTTCTGGTTGGAAGGTGTCGCGTTATTGTTGTTTGGGGGATTGGGAGGTTGACCGCCTTGGTTTGGAGGGGGGTTATTCCCATGGTTACGGCCTTTTCCACGGTTTTGCTGGCCCTATTAGCGCTGGTTATTTTGGTTCTGCTGTGGATTTTGTTGGGCGTACACTTGCCCGTGGGCAGCAGGTGGGTTTTGGGGTTGTGCAGGTGCGGGAGTAGGCTGCGGTAGATAATAAGTAGGTGGAGGCTGCGCAGGTGCTGAACCTTGTGGGGGTTGCTGATACGTCTGCGGAACGGGTTGTGGGTTTGCCGCAGGGGCTACCTATGGTGGGTAATAAGCAGGTTGGGCTTGAGAGGACACAGGAGCTGGTACAGCCTGTGGGTGGTAATATGGCTGAGGTGTGACCGTGGGGGCGTAAGCGGGGGATGCATGACCAAAGCACTGAGGTGGACAGGAGGGTCCGTGGGAATGGTGGTGATGTGCCATGGGAGCATACGAATTGGTTGCTCTAGACTGAGATATAGCCCGCAAAAGGTCGGGGCTATGTCTAGGACGTGCTATGAAAAAGGGTTGGGGATGCGAGGCAATCCAGCCAATGATGCCATCTACGGCATGGGATGCCCTCGGTGCAGCGTGTCGGGAAGAATCGCCACGAGGGGCGTTAGGTATGATGGAATACAGATACCCCGACTGAGCGTAAATAAGGTCAAATTGCAGGGCTTTGAGGATGGCCTCTTCTTCGGACTAGGGTCATTCGGATGCCACATCCTTGGCAATGACAGGAAGGAGGGATTTTAGAAACCAATCTAAGAAGATACGGTCGTCTAACTTGATTTTGCAGAGGCTGCAGCGTCGACGCCACTCATGAATGTGGTCATTGATGTGGGTAGCCATGTTCTGTCTGCAAGACAGTAGGATCTCAACTCCCGCATCATAGCGGACAGGTAATTGAAAGAACTGCAAGAAAATCGAGGCACGGGAAGTAAAGGTGGCATGGGTCCCATGGGGCTACTCGATGTACCACTTAGCTACAGAGCCAGTGCGGGTGCGCTGTAACAGACGGAGGTGGACAGAGTCATCCACTATGGAGTTGGAGGAAAACCATAGATGGAAGGACATAATATGGTTCTAGGGGTCTTCACCTGCCTTTCCCTCAAACTTAGGGATGTCGGAGGGGAGCTTGGTGGGAATGTGAGGCCACGCAAGGTCGTGTCTGATGGGATCATTAGTTATTCTAGCTAGGTCAGGAAGGTTGAGACTAGCCATGAATGGAAAACTAGTAGAAGGATGTGACATACTAGCGGTTGTGACCATGTTGGGGCCAATGCCCCCAAGTGGAGGGGCTGGGTTTGGGATGTTGCCCCGAAGTGGAGGAACTAAAGTAGTATGGGATGGTCCTACACTGCCAAGGGTAGTGTGAGTCACTGATGGAGTGGCGATAGGCATTCCAGCTATTGGAATGGGTGCAGTGATCGGAATGGTAGATGTGGGCCCCATCGAGGGCATACCCAAAGCAGGTGTGGTGGTGGATGATCCACCAATGGTCCCTACAAAGAAAGGGGTGGAAGTCACGCCAGCCATGGGGCTGGTTGGTGCAGTGTAAGTGGGGTTCTTGGACTCTGCCTCAGAATCAGAGGTAAAACAAGGGGCATCTAGATCGGGTGACGGAATTCTATGCCGTTGATGAGTGGAGTCAAGTGACAAAGCTCGAGATCTATGATGAGTGGGATCAAGTGATGAAGATCTACGTCTATGATGGGTGATGTCAAGTGAACCGTGTTGTGGGGGCTCTCCCCGGAGGCGCTGAGAATGTCTCGGGGACTCAATGGTGACAGATGGTGTCGAGTATCTGGGGGTTGTGTTGAGTGAAAAATAGCTCAAAAACCCTAATGCAACCGAGTGTGCAGAAGGAGAGATCAACAAAAATATGGCACTCGGGCCAACAACCAACTCAAAACACTTACTGTAACAACTGTGCTACAATAAGTGGAGTATCAATAGAAATGGTCAGAATACCAACAATCAGCAGGTTTCCTAAAAAAAAAAATAGTGGACTCACTAGACCAAAAGGAGGTAAGGGAGCATGCAAACACCTAGCTAAATAGTATTCTGACTCAACTAGACATATCCTCTGCAAGGTGATGAAATCCAAGTCAGACAATATGGATAGTAGAGCCAAGTGGCTAAAGATATCCCCCTACCGGGAGGGACACCGGGTAGTCAATCCTAGAAGAAAAGCAACTAAGATACCCCGTTCATGACACGTTCAGTTGGGTGAATCTTCCGTTTGGTTCTATCGTAGTTGTATCCCCATACGGGTGATACACCGAGAACTGCGAAAGGTATCCTTCAGTTACTGAATGGATTGCGGTATTCCACTCAGGCTTCCGGAACCAGTCTGGTGACTTCAACCCTCCTAGGGGAGAGGCCTTCCCGATAAATTGGTTTTAAACCGTGTCAAAAAATACTAGGGGATTTTGGTTCCCTAATGGACAACAACTATGTCTCAAGTGTAAGCAACCGAGGGGTGTTATTTGGATGCCTATCCCCCCGATCCTACCTAACTACAAAAATTCTTATGTGTTCCCCAAGGGGGGTTAGAATGTTGGTTGTGTTAAGTAGTATTTTAGGGCTCACTTGAATTAGGTGACAGAGTGTGTGCGTGTGAGATGATGAACCCAAGTAAAAGTTCCACGGGGTGGGCAACTTTCTAACTAACAATACAGAATTTAAACTTTGGAATGCAAAATTTTCTCTTTTCAATTAAAATGCTGAAATTTTAAAAAATATTCTGTAAATGGAACAGAAATAATACTGTAGAAAAAAGGCTGTAGGGAAGTATGGCTGCAGATAGGGCAGATGGCTGTGCAGGTGTAGAAAATATTGCTACAAAGGGCTGGGTTCAAAACAGTAAAAAAAGTGCAGAAAACAGCGGGTCTGTGGCAAATCTGTGCGGTCGGACCGCGAGAAACAGATCAACAGTCGCAGACGGGTTGCAGGATTTTGGCCGAAAGACGCAGGCGGACCGCAGGAAAAGGGTCGAAAGTCGCAGGCAGGTTGCAAGAAAATGGCTGAGAGTCGCAGGCGAGACGCGGGAAAAAAGGCCGAAAGACGTAGGCGGGTTGCAGAAAAATGGCTAAAAGCCGCAAGTGGGACGCGGGAAAAGGGTCGAAAGACGCAGGCGGGTTGCAGAAAAATGGCTGAAAGCCACAAGTGGGATGGGGGAAAAGGGCCAAAAGACGCAGGCGGGTTGCAGAAAAATGGCTGGAAGCCGCAGACGACCCGCGAAAAAAAGGGTTAACAGCCGCGGTCGAACCGCACGAAACAAGCTGATAGCCGCGGTCAGATCGTAGGTAATAGACTAGAAACCACCGGTAGATCGCTGGAAATAGTCTGAGAGCCGTAGTCGGATCGCAGGTAAATGCCTAAAAGACGCGGTCGAAACGCAATTGCGGGGGGCAAAAGACATGGTTTACGACAGCCGAAAGGGACAACCGAAAAGAAAAAACAGAAAAATATTGCAAAAAATTGAAAACGTTTAAAACTTTAAAACTATAACCATAAATTCAAAGGAACACGAGGGGAGTCACTAAAAATGTAGCTAGGGTTTTCACCCTAGCTTGTGCAAATGAGCACCTACTAAGGAGAAAGGACTCCTTAGTAGCAGTTCAGAAAAACAGTAAATGAAAGACAGTACAGTAAAATAATAACTACTCTAAGCATGTGCATAAAACATAAAAGACAAGATAATAAAAAGGGTTTTTTGTATTGATTATACCTCCAATGTGAGGGTTGGTGAAGCCTTTGCAGCTGTCCAAGAGGGTTGCTTCCAAGCTTCCATTTTTGCTCCTTTCTCTTTCTCCAAAGGGTTTGGAAATGGGCCAAAGGGGCACTCAAATGTGAAAGTAGCTCAAGGGTGAGGTAGGGTTTCAAGAGTGATTTTGGCAGAGTAAGGGTGTGTTTGACTGTGGATGTGAAATGAGGGGCCTCCATCACCTATTTATAGGTTTTTAGTGGTGGAGTGTTGGCCCATGGTTTTGGGCACCATATGGTTTAGGTCAGTTGTATAGGGTTTTTGCTTCCTTTTTTCCCTCTTTTTCCTCTTTTTTGTATTTTTTATTCCCTTTTTAGAGGGTTTTTGCTATTTTGGAGGAATTTTGGATTATTTTGGGGGGGAAAAGGGGTTTTTTTGGCCTTTTGGAGGCTTTTTAATGGTTTTTTGGCCTTTTGGAGGCTTTTTAATGGGTTTTTAAGGTTTTGGAGGAAAATGTGGTAGGAAATATGGACAAATGAGTCATGTAATGGGGTAGATGAGGTAGTGAGCACTTTTTGGGTGTTAACAATTATTCCTAATGTAAATTCTTGTTCTTGGTTTAACATCTGTGAGGTCCCAAGAGGCCAAAATGTCTTCAAGATGTTCCTCAAAGGGATCTCTTACCTTGGTACCTCTGCGTCTTTCCTCCCCTTAGATCGTAGTGTTGAAGTCTCCATCAACAATAGAATTTAGATGGAGGTTTTTCCTTCTAAGATGCTCAAAGGAGAGCCATAAGTCGTGCTTCTTGTTGTAGATAGTGGGACCATATACATTAAGAATTCTAATCTGCCCGTTTTCCTCATTGTCTTCTAAATCAATCATAATCCAATTGGAATGCCTCCTTTCAACTATAGATATGTATTTATTCTTATCCCACCAAGTGGAGATTCCTCTTGAGATCCCCATGGCTCCTATGGAGGCTCCATCGTTGTTTTTCCATATTTTCTTCATACAAATCTAAGTATCTTCTTCTAACATCTTAGTCTCCTGGAGCAAAAGAATGGAGAGCTTTTCATTCTTAATTAAAAATTTAATAGCTTCCGATTTTGACTTACCTTCGAGTCCTCTTCAATTCCAGAAGACTATCCACATTATTTTTTGGTGAGGAGACCCATCTTGACCTTCAGGTTCTCTCTTGCTACCTCGGGATGCTTGAAAAGAGGCCTTAAATGTTGATCGATGTAGGTTTGCTTCCCTTCCGCCTTGTCCTTTTCCTCCTGCTCTTGTTTGTGTGCCCTGTTTGGCTTCCTGCCCTTCTTTCCAGCTGGCTCCTTTTCTTCTTCTTGATATTCAAAAGACTCTTCTTGGGAATCTTTAGATCTAGATCTGGTCACTGAGCTAGATGCTTATGATCTGGTGCATTCTGATCTAATCTCAATATATGGTTTTTTGGGAAAGCTAGGAACATAATTTTCCTTCTGCATTATATCTTCCAGCACTGGTTGCTCCTTTCCTTCTTGTTCCACATGCGCTTCTCTTATTTCTCCTTCTTCTTCACACTCATTTTCTTGTGTATCTAAGACCTAAAAGTGGTTGTTGATACCAATTGTTGAGGGGGATCCAAGGCTTGACTCTTGCACCGTAGGAGCCCCCGCAGGAACTTGTCTTTTCCTTCCCTTTTTTGATACCTTATTCCATTCCCCCTCCTTTTCTTGGTCCCCTTACTGCTCCTTCATTTTTGGACAACCTTTGGAAAAATGGCCATACTCGTGGCATGCTTTGCATTTAAAAGGTATATGTTCATAATCTACTTTCTGAAGATGATTCCACCCATCCATTGAGAGGTTGATTTCCTCTGGAAGTCCTTTTTCCATATCTACTTCCACGCATATTCTTGCGCAGGAAAAAAGAGGGGGTCGAGGCTCCGCTCTGTCTATGAAATTCCCAAGGGAGTTACCAATCGACCTCAAATCCTCATCCCCCCAACAGTGAAGGGGAAGATGGGGAAGTTTGACCCATACTGGGACTGCAGATGGAATGTCCTTCTCAAGGTCGAAGGAACCGTTCCGCTGGTTCAGATACATTCCCCTTGGACCAAGAAAATAAGGGCCGCTCTGGAATATTAGATACCTATCTTCCTTGTGATCAAATAGAAAAATGAAGAACCCTTTCCACAAAAGTTTTGTATGACTTCCCCTTTTATGAGAGGTATCTAGTTTTTGTTTAACCAGATCTCAATAGATTTGGAGATGGCCACATGCCAGTGAAATGCCCGATCAGGCCTCTTTCAGAGAGCGCTACAAACTTGTGTTTAGAGGCAGACATGGTAAGCTTGACTTCTGTTGCCAAGGACCGTCTCAAAAAACGCGAAATCCTGTGGGGGAATTGCCTTTGGAAGAGATGAGGAAGCATTCTCGATAGCCCATCGATAACATTCATCCAAGGATGGGGGGGGGAGCAGCTCAGACACCGGAGGTAAGGCCATGTCCGTAGTCTTCAAAACCCTAAACCTACGCTACTAATAAGAGAGGCAGTTAGAGCGTTCATGTTTAAAGCATAGACCTAGGATTCCATTCCCCAACAATGTAGATACACTCTATCTCAGGTTTGTTATCAAACCAAATGGTTACAATTTTTGGTTTATGCATTAATCATCATCTCTACTTCTAGATACTTTTGAGAGGCCTCCAACTAGGTGGTTGTATGTTTCATTTTGAACTATGCTCTAATCGCCTCCTTGAGGATACTAATGAAACATTCTTTATAGAAAGAATCTATTAAGTTCTTCATAGGGATTGCTAATTATTTAAAGGCTGAGATAAAGTATGCAACTGAGCCAGTTTGGAATCACTTGGTAAGAAACCCTAGATAGTGATTATCTCATTCATAACGAGCATGGATAGCTTTAACAAACAAAATCCAATTGATGTAGAACCCATATGGTCTCTTGTGCTACTCCCACGATTTCTGTCTTTTTGGATCTAGATACAAAAGCCCCACCCTAGTTTGATCATGTTATCAATAATGTTATGGAGGGAAAAGTAATGTTCCATTTGGGTTACCCATCCCAACAAGTTAGAACATCAAACTTGTTCAAGCCCATTTTAGGAAAAATATGCCATGCGTTATTATCCATAGAAGGTGGTTTATGGTTGTGAGGACCCAAAGGGGGCTGCTGGTTGCTAGAAATTCCCAAGTGAGAAGTGTCTTCCTAGCGTGGCTCATTATATTTCTCATACTAGTAGTCTGCTATTTGTATACCATGAGTTGTCATATGTGCCTTCTTCTCATTCACATGTTATCCAATATGTTTAAGGTTTGTTGATTATTCCAATCCAACATTTGATTGAATGTCTATTCCAAGTTGTCTATCTTCTCAACAAATTCTAATCCAATCTCTGGTCCAAGTTGGCTAACTTATCATCCAAATTTTGATCCAATTTTTTAACATGGCCACTAAGATTTGTGTATTGATATTCGAGGTGTTACAACCTACCTATAGTAGAGTGGGTGGCCATATTTTTCAGGGTGTTGGGGTGAGGCAATTTATAGGAATCAAGTAGGTCCCGAGGAAAAGGGAGTGTCAAGTGTTGTATCCCTCTTATGTGCTTGTGGTTTCCAACAATAGTACTTGACCCAATATATCAATGAAATAACCAAGGAGGCTCAAGTGCTCCCTTATCCATTCTACTCAACTACCTAGATACTAGAGGGTAATCTCATCGAGTGTTTTTTTTCAGTGTACTATAGAAATAAGATGATTGATCAGTTTAACTAAATTTGTTTCTAGGTATACCTAGGGGAATTCATGTACACTCGAGGATCATGGAAGTGATATTCTATATATAGGTATTATCAAACTGTTGTAAAGGAAATGTAGTAAATCGCTAGTCGCTAGAATTTGGTTGGTGCCAGGAAATATATGGGTGGGACCAAAGGGATATTATATTTCCAGCTGTCAGATGGGCCACATTCCTGCCGTTCATAGGGGTCATGTACTAAGATAACCCAAGTCGGCATTAAATTTATCAACTCTCATTTCAAGTTTATTGAAGTCCTGATACGAATTTTAAGGGAGCCATGTTAACAATATTTGGCATGCTGCACAAATTTTGGAAGAAAACAAATGATATGGAATTATGTTACAAGCAATAGCTTGTGAGAGAACATGCTATCAAGCCATTTCCTCCAGATCTTATTAAATTGCTATGATTTTCTTTCCCTGAATCTATGTCAAAAAGGTTTGCTATCGTGAGTGTTTTAGCTCCCCATATCATTTACAAGTAGTCCAAAGACATCATATCATGATATCACCATCAAACCAAATTGCTAGAAAATGAGAATACATCTACGTGAGGTTGTTTCACTATTCCCAAGCGATGATATGCTTCACAGAATATAGGCATGCATCTCAATTGCTAGAGGACCACACACCATAGTAGCATAATTCGGCCATATTGGAATTTCACGTACGGAAATTCGGAACAAATTTGAATTCGCCGAATATTCGGTATAGGTGTAATACGAATACGGATTCTTAGTAATGGAAAATAAAAGTTTGAAAACCAATTTAAAAAAAAACAAATTTAAACACTATAAAACATAAATTCCATTCAATTTATACTTTCTTATTAAAATAATTATTAATAAGCTAGTTGTCGTCACTCACACTTGCCATATGGCAGGTTGTTGAAATTATATTTTTTGTTTTTTAAATATATTTATTTTTTATTATATAAATGTCTATGTACATTTATCGTATATTTTTTAATACTCGATTAAAAAATATTATATATAAGCAGTCTACTCCCGTATTTTATTCGTACTAGATTTTTGCATTATGTATTTTTTCCATATCGAATCGTATTCGTACTCGAATTATGCTACTATGCCACACACTGAAAATCATAACAATTTTCAACTACAAGAAAAGGGAGAAAATTCCTTTCCTTTCTCATTGTTTTACCCTTTAGAATGATCATCCTATTTGTGCTTCTTATTATTTACAAATTTTAAATTACCTTTGCACAATTTTTCAGTGATGGTAATTCTATATTTGTTATGTGCAGATGTAAATATGCATGTGTGTGAGATATGGCGCAACCGCTTCATGTAAGATAGTTTCGAAAGCCACCCCATTTGCTATATAAAGAGAATGAATGGCCAGTCGAATGAGGGGGGTCTCCATAGAGCTTAAGGAAACTATTTTTCCTAATTGTTATGTCTTTTCTGTAAATTTTATATTGGAAATAAGAAAGGAGATGCTTCCAATAAGCTTTCTTTTCGATGTAAACTCTATAATCTTTTGTCATAGAGGAGATATCAAATTCAATATTTTGTTGTTGTGAATCATTTCTTGAATTCACCTGTCATTCAGAAGATGTTTTTATATTATGTATTTGAATATTAATCAATCAGAAATGATTTACTCATTTATGTGCCTACACATTTCTTATTTTGATTTTCTGGAAATGATTTCAAAATAGAGTCTGATGTATAAACAATACTTTCAGTATCAAAGACATTTTTTTTTTTTTTTTTCGTTTTAGAATTCTAGAATATTGATGTTTTAAGATGTCACTGTTTTGGCTTTGTTTCAATAATCAGTGATATAGCATTCCTTTTATACATACGATTCATTTAAAATCATGCTCCCAGGGGATAGTATTTAGATAAAATAGGATAGATTAGTTAGTGATTATGTAGATGCTGATTTGTTTTCTGTAGCTACCAAATTACTCTTAGATTAGATTTCATATTGCACTTAGATTACTTTGCATTTAGGAATTTAAAATCATTTAAATACAAGGCCTCCCGTCAGGGAGCCACAAGAATCATTAGTGGCAATGGGACCCTTATTCCCGTCAGAAGCAACTACACCAAACAGTTTAGGCTCTTCTTAAAGAACCTCAATCGGGTTGTTTCCTTTGCATTAAAGAGTGGTCGGTTCTTCCCATCAACAAACATCCTTGGGATTTTTCTTGCATAAATTCTACTTGATATTTTAGCTATAAGTATTTCAAGTGCATACAAGTGCGTAGACACCCCCCTCTCATGTTTTCAAGCCATCAATACATAGGTAACTCGTTGTCACTATGAATTCACTAAAAAATAACTTCATTTCAGCAAGATTTCAACATTTTTTCCACAATCAAAGTTTATGTTGTTGGTGTTAATAGCTTAGTGAGGTATCCTCACAAGTCGGCCCAAAAAAAAAAACAATTATTATTATATATCTTAAATGTAAACAAGTATAAATAAATGATGCGTCGATCCTAGGAAAAGTTGAAAAGTCACCCATCAAGCAAGTATAAATAAAGGATGCCTCATTTATTTTTTACCAAGTAATTTACATCAAGGAAGAAGGATAATTTATGGGCTTGATATCTTTAGGATTATTTACTCTTATATCTAGTTATACTTGTATCTTGAACTAATCCTCTCATAAGAAGGTTGTTAGGTTTTCTTCCCTTGAGTAGAAGGTTTTCCCAGGATCAAAATTATTGTGTCTCTTTGTTTCTATGCATGGCTTATTCTTTCAGTGATCCTAGTTTTGTTTCCATAGCAAATAAGATTGAATTATATTTCTTTATTAAATTCTAACATGGTATCTAAGCAGTGCTGAACTGAGAAACCATTGTCAGAAACTAGGGCTTTCATATTTTGACTGTTATGTCCACGAATCTGGAAGAAAAGGAGTCAAGATGAACAGTGTGAAAGTGGAAGATAGACTTGATGGGGCTGCCAACTTCAATTCATGGAAGTCTAGGGTACTCATCATATTAGAAGAGAATGATCTTCTAAAATTTGTGGAAGGAGCACCAGAACCAGAAGAAGAAGTAGAGAAGCCATCATGAAAGAAGAGTGATGCTAAGGAAAGGAGGATTCTAATAGAATCTGTTAAATATCATTTGATTACTCAAATATCCAAGAAGAACATAGCTAAAGGAATGTTTGATTCCATGAGTAAGTTATTTGAGAATAGCAATATCAACATCCATCACTTGCCCTAAGACAAAAACTCTCCAATATCAAGATTACTGGAGTAGACACAATTGCTTCATACTTCATGAAGGTTACTAAAGTGAAAGATCAGTTGGATACTATTGGAGAGACAATTGAATATAGAAGACTTGTCAGGATGACCCTCAATGGTCTTCCCATTACTTGGGAACCATTCATTCAGAGTATTAGTGGGCGATCCAAATTACCCAAGTATGAAATATTATGGGAAGATTATATTCAAGAAGAAGCTAGATTTGCAGCTAGAGGCAACATGAATACCTCCCATCATGAAGAAAGACAAGACCTTACTGCACATGCCAAGATAGGAATATGAAATGGAAGGAAGTATCATGACAGAAAAGATGAGGGTGAAAGATCAGGTCCACTTCCAAAACAAAAAAAGGAAGAGGGATATTTCACATATTTAGTGCTACAGGTGTGACAAATTCTGCCACATTGCTAGAGATTGTCCCCTGTGAAAATAAGGAAATCAATTTCATGCATCAGTTGTTGACGTTGAGGAACCTCCACCGAAAAATGAAAAACCTAATGAGACAACAACATAATGTTTCTTTTAATTATTGTAGTTGGTTCATTTTCCCTAGTCTGGGAGCCCAACATATTTCTTATTTTTCTAAGTCATTAGTTAGGATCATTATTGTAATTTGGGCCATTTTCCCTGGTATGGGATCCCAAAAAGATTTGATTCAATTTGTTGTTAAATAATATGACACCATTGAGCTAGGGAAAGGTGTCAGGACTCAGAGGGAGTCGATATACGTAAGGAAGAATTGCTTCTGAGATAGAAGGATGTGTTGATCTATCATATATTCTCGTTGGACTGGGAGAATGGTGGAGCTCTCCATGTGATGGAGAGATCTCTGTTGTGGACTAACATGAGATGCATGGGCACACTCCTTGAGTTAACATGAGAAGCATGGGAACACTCGAGTTGAGTTACCATGAGATGCATGGGTTCACTCCTCGTTGACTTGAGTTACCATGATATGCATGAGATACATGGGTGCACTCCTCACTGAATCGAGTTACCATGAGATGCATGGGCGCACTCGAGTTGAGTTACCATGAGATGCATGGGAACACTCCTTGAGGTACCATGAGATGCATGAGAGGAATGGGAACACTCCTCACTTATTTGATTTACCATGAGATGCTTGAGATACATGGGCACACTCTTCAATGAACTGAGTTGAGTTACCATGTGAATTTACACTCCATGCGATGGAGTAGCCATGCAATGACATGAGGCATTCTCACATTATCTGAGGTTGAATATCACTGAAGCTAGGATTGGAGTGATGGAGAATGTCTCCCTCTTTGAGAGGGAGGATTGATGATATAATATCAGTGAGACATTCTCCCTGATACATGGAGAATGGAATTACTCTCCCTTGAGAGGGAGAGAGAGGGAGCTGACTACTCAGATGATTCTCCTTGATGGACTGAGTTGAGTTGATCTTTGAAACCTCTTGATGGATTGAGTTTTGTCGAGTCACCAGGGTTGTTTCCCAGCAACTACTATGAGTTGGGAGACTTGTCACCTGGGTTGGTACCCAACAACCCTTGTGGGTTGGTGTTAACACCTAAAAAGTGCTCACTAGCTCATTCCCTTATTCACATGACCCATTTGTCCACTTTTCCACCATATGAGCCTCTAAAACCAACAAAAGGTCACCAAAAAACCTTAGTACACCCCTTTTTCCCACTCAAAAAGATTATTTTTCCTGAAAAGCATAAAAAACCCTAAAAAAGGGTCCAAATTCCCAAAAAATATTAAAAAGGGAAATAAAATATTAATTTTATTCAAAAAAGGAAAAAGGAGGGAAAAGTACCTAAACCATGTTGGTCAATACCATTTGGTTTCCACAAAACCACAAATGGTATTCCCCACCACCAAAACCTATAAAAAGGTGGTAGGGGCTCCTCATTTCAGATCCATCCATATTCCTATCCTCATGCTGCCAAAATCTCCCTTGAGTATTTGGCCATTGTAGCAAGCCTTGGAGAAAGGACCCATTTGAGATTGGAGCTACTCACCATTGGAGCCATTCAAACAACCTTCATCACTTGAAGGTATTGTTCTTGTAAGCATTTGCTTGCCCCATTGTCAATACAAAAATTATTTTTTATATTTCTTGTTCTTGTTCTTTAATTCAAAATGCACATGCTAGTTTAGTTTAGTTTATTGTTATTTATTTCTATTGAAACTGCTGCTACTAGTTAGCAGGTGCCCATAGCACTAAGCCTGGTTGCAAAACCAGGCCAACAGTTTTTGGCGACTCAGCTGGCTTTGAACAATAGATCTCAAGTTTTGCTTTCAATCTTAGTTTTTTATTAGTTTTTAGCCTTTAGATCCATAGATCTGCCATCCTAGACAGCAGATCCATTGCTGCTCTAGTTTTTGGCCCCATCTATTGCCATTAACAGCCCGGAATTATCAATTTTCGGGTTCGTTTTTCGGCTTCCATGCACGGCTTTCGCCTCGCGGTTTTCAGCCTGACAGTCGCGCGACTCATCGCGGCTTTTGGGATTTTTTCCGCGCGATTCCCCGCGGCTTCACGGCCTGTTTGCACGCTGCACATCGTGGCTTCACGATCTTTTGCCGCGCTGCACATCGCGACTGCGCGCCCCTTTTCCGCGTGGTTCCCCGCGGCCTATTTGCGGGCTGTACATCGCGGCTTTGCGGACATTTTCCGCGCTGCACATCGCAACAGTGCGCCGAAATCCCGCGCGGTCCATCGCGACTGTGCGACAGAAACCCGCACGGTCCATCGCGGCTTTTCTGTCAGAACCCGCGATGCTAATTTTTTTTATTCGGCCAAATCGTTTAAAAAATTAATTTTTTACTGTACTTTCTGCCCACATAGCACATTTTTACAGTATTAAATTCTGCATATTTTACAGCCATAGAAATTTTTTTTTACTATTTGAATGCACATCTAGAAAGTCTTTTTAAAATTTTTCAAGAAAGTGAAAGAAAGACTTATTTTGCAGTTTATCTAGGTTAAAAAAAAATTTCCTGTTTACTTCTTTAAAATCTTGCCCTTAGCAATTTCCTTGAAAAAGAAATCCATTTATTTCTTTAAGAAGTCTATTATTTTCTTTCATGATTCAAAAGATCCTTTGTTTTTTGAGTTGATTTTGCAAAGCATTTAATTTCCATTTATTAAAAAAAGTCATAAATATTTGCTTTTTTATTTTCAAAAGATCCTTTGTTTTTTGAAAATTTTCTATAAAGCATTTACTTCTTTCAAGTTCAGTTTACAATACCACACGTGCACCCACTCAAACACTTAATTGAACTGAGCTTTAAAACTTACCCTAATTTCAACACACTTTTAACCCCACTTGGGGAACACTAAAAGAACTTTGTAGCTAGGTAGTATTGGGGGGATAGGTGTTCCAATAACACCCCTCAGTTATTACATCTGAGACATAGAAGTTGTCCATTTAGGGAGCTAAAATCTCTTAGTACTTATTGGCGCGATCACAACTGGTTTGTGGGAAGGCCTCTCCCCTAGGAGGGTTGAAGTCGCGAGGATGGTTCTGGAAGCCTGAGTGGAATACCGAAATCCATTCAGTAACCGAAGGGCTACCATTCGCAGTTCTTGGGATATCCCTGTATTGGGATATTGCGATCAAGGACCAAACGACAGATTTACCTTTTCTCGACGTGTCATGAACGGAGTATCCTAGTAGCCATTCTTTAGGATTGATTACCCGGTGTCCCTCCCGGTAGGGGGATATCTAGCCGTGGACTCAACACTCAATATTGTCTGACTTGGATTTCATCACCTTGCAAAGAATATAGTTTGTTGATTCACAATACTTTTAGTTAGGTGTTTGCATGATTCAACCCACCTTTGGTCTAGTTACACCTATTTTTTCTAGAAGTTGTTTGCATGTTGGTACTCTGACCATTTGTTGCATCCCTCCACTTATTGTAGCACAACTGCTATAATAAGTGCCCTTTTTGAGGTTGATTTTTTGGCCTGAGAGCCTTCATTTTTACTCCCCTTCTTGCACCCTTGGTTGCATTAGGGTTTTGAGTTTTTCATATATTACCATTTTACACATACAGAATTTTTCACAAAAACTTATTTTCTCACCATTGAGAATTTCATACGCTCTCGTCGTCTACAGGGAGAACTCCTAGAGTTCAGTCTACTTGGCTCGCCACGTCACAGACGCCGATCCTTATCCCTTGACTCGACACATCGTCGGTCAAATAGACAATCATCCGATTCTGACACGCCTCACTTCACTTCTGATTTTGAGGCAGAATCCGAAAACCCCACTGCGTTATTCCCAACCAACATTATGGCTGGAACACCATTTGATCCACTCTTTACCAGCACCATAGGAGAGACGTCTACAGACCCTTCTACTGTGGTGCCATCCATGGCATCAACCACCCCCTTGGGTATGCCTAATATGGGAAACACTCCACCCTTAGGAATTCCCAACATAGGGCCACCTCCTGTTATAGGAATCCCCAACACAGGGCCACCACCTGTTATGGGTATGCCCAACATAGGGGTCACACCCCCTCTGATTCCCACAACCTAGATTCCAGGAATCACTACTACTATTCCCAACCCAAGTGTAACCCATGTCGCACTTGGAAGCGCTGGCCCACACCAGACCACACCTATTGGAGGACATATACCTTCAATCCCTAGCATACCTTTAGGCGCTACTGGACCCCTACATCATACCACCATGACTAGGCATGTCCCAGTCCCAGTCACTACATCTGCTAGTTTACCGTACATGGCGAGTCTGAACTTGCCAGACTTAGCCAGGCTCACCAATGATCCCATCAGACACGACCCCACATGGCCTCCCATGCCCACCAAACTCCCCTCCGATATCCCTAAGTTTGAGGGTAAGGCAGGAGAGGACCCCCAGAACCATATTATGTCCTTCCATCTATGGTGTTCCTCCAACTCTATAGTGGACGACTCTGTCTGCCTCCGCCTTTTACAACGCACCTTCACTGGCTCTGCAGCTAAGTGGTATATCGAGCAGCCCCATGGGACGCATGCCTCCTTTACCTCTCTTGCCTCGACCTTCCTGCATTTCTTCCAGTTACCTGTTCACTATGATGCGGGAGTCGAGATCCTACTATCTTGCAGACAAACCACGGCCACCCACATCACTGACCACATTCATGAGTGGCGTCGACGCCGAAGCCTCTGCAAAATCAAGTTAGACGACCGTATCTTCTTAGATTGGTTTCTAAAATCCCTCCTCCCTCTCATTGCGAAGGATGTGGCATCCGAAAGACCCCAGTCTGAAGAAGAGGCCATCCTCAAAGCCCAACAGTTTGATCTCATTTACGCCCAGTCGGGTTATCTATACACAATCATACCGGACGCCCCACGGGGCGACTCTTCACGCGGGGACGTGTCGGGGGCATCACATGCCGCTGATGGCATTATTGGCCAAATCACACCACAAGCTAAACCTTTCAGCATGGTGAGCACCATGCCCGCCCCAGACCTCGCTAGGGCTACATCCAGTTCCGGAGCAAATACTTCTTACGCTCCAACAAACCAGACCCATCACATTCATGGACCCTCTTGTCCACAACATTGCTACGGGAAAACGCCATCAGCATATGTACCTCCTACATACTATAACCAACCTGCTACACAGAACCCCATTCAGTTCCCACAACAATAGATGCATTACCCACAACTAGCTGCACCAGCTAATCTCACACCTCCAACAGCTCAGGGGTACCAACAACCCCAACAGGCAGCTGGACCACCTCCAGCTCCACCAGCATATTATCCACCGCAACCTGCTCCTGCACTTGCGGCTCCCCAAAATCCCCCTAATGCTCAAGGGCAGGTATATGCACAAAAAAATCAGCCCCAATACCAAAATAACCAACGCAACCAGGGTGGGCAACAAAACCGTGGAAGAGGACGTAACCGCAGCAATAACCAACACAATAACCAAGGTCCACAACCTCCCCATCCTCCACAAAATAATAACGCAGCACCTGCTCATCAGAACCCGGATCGACCGCCCAAGCAAGCCAAAAATCCTAGTTTGCGAACAAACCATCCTTGTTCTATTTGCGGTGTCTATGGCCACTATACACACGCTTGCCCACATTTGGAGCGAGCTCGACAACTCTGGACTGACGATGCCCATCGTCAAGGACAAGCGGCTCCTCAGCCACCACCCAACCCTCCACCACCACAACATCAACCTTTGGTGCTACAAAACCCTTTTCCAACACAAGGAATGGTGAACACTCAGCCATTAGCTCCCCCACAGGGCAACGTGCCACCACAACAAATCACTTACGCTGCTCCTGATCAACCAATGTTTGAGTCAGGTACACACCACTTGTTGATGATGTCAACTGCCGATGTCAACATCCAAACCCGGCGGAACCAGTATGGCTCTACCTCTAAAGCCCCCCCCGCCGATAAAGATACTAACGCTCATCCCACAGATCAGACGTTACGTATACCCCCGCTTCCACTCGATGGCGCCTCTAAAGCACCTCGCTTCCCACTTTGCCATATCAACAACAACCCCAATGCACGGGCTGCGTCAAATTACAACATCGTCGATGACTTAGCTCAATCTCCCGCAGCCATGTCTGCGTTAGAAGTCTTGAAAAACTGTCCTACGCAGCGCAAGACTTTACTTTCCGCCATTGGGGCGATTGACCCAAATGATTCGAAATTGATGACCTTTGATTTGGACCAGTCCGAACCACGTCTGCCTTCCACCATAGCAGTCTAAGTTTCTGTTTCCATTCGGAATCTTGTCATCCATCGATGAGGGTGCCTCTACATGCGTCATGTCCACATTCGTTTGGAAGAAGTTGGGATCACCTACTCTCCAGCAATCCACCACTGCATTGCGGGCCTATGACAGCCGGTCAGCTCAACCCCAAGGTCTACTACCCAATGTCCCCGTCCAGTTGGGTGGTAAAACTGTGCTCATCGATATAGAGGTCATTAATGCCCAACTCGATTATAACCTCTTACTTTGCCGTAGCTACATGTACGCCATGACAGCAGTTGCCTCATCCATTTTTTGTACCATGATGTTCCCCCATGAGGGACGCGTGGTCAAAATCGAACCAACTCACCTACTATGATCCCAATGCCCCTGCAGCACCCGAAAATGTTCTCCCCATGGTTGAACAACCCGTTTCTAGTGCAACCACTTCCTTTGTTTCTTCTATGGGACCCAGAATTTACTCAGATACGCCAATGACCTCAACCTTTCAGTCTATTCCACCCTCGCCAGCCGCGACCGCCGTATCTGACCTATGTACTCTTTCCCACAATCTACAAACATCCAACAATCAACCGCCTTTGTTTCCTAAACCACCATTGGTACCTAGTCACATTGGCATTACACCTATTCACACTATCCCCTTCCTATTCCCTCCCTCGGGCGTGGTAAGTTCCCCGATTATGGCTACCCTTAGTCTCCCCAGTTTAACCTTGGGATTACCCGTGTGGTACATTCCCCCTCTCGTTCCACCTCCGACACCAAACATCATCCTCCAACCGGTACAACCTATTGTTACCACTACTCAACCTCCTCCTGGTGTCACAATCCCTTCGGCGTCAACGAAACCTCCTCCTGGTGTCACAATCCCTTCATTGTCAACGAATCCTCCTCCTCTCGTCAAGCCCACTTGGGGCAGAGGTCCACAACCATACACTGCTATACCACCTCCTAAGGCAGTTAAACCCCCACCCGTGTTTCGAGCTCCTCCTGAATGCTCGTTGTGCGATGAGATAGGCCATCCAACTCATCAATGCCCACAGTTACCAGCGCTCTAGGAGCATATGAATATGTTAGACGATGACATCAGCATCCCAGTAGTTAGACTAGAGCCACCTCCTCAGCCTCGCGACAGATCACTACGCACCAACCATCCTTGTGCCATATGTAGTGTGTACAGCCACTACTCTCACCATTGTCCTGATCTCCCGGACTATAGAGCAGCATTGTACGAGTTAAACAACATCGATTTGGAGATATCTCCTTCCCTAATTGAGGAGATCTACCCCCCGCCATCATCCTCGTCGGAAGAAGTCAATACAATCTATATGATTTCAACAACTTTCAAACCAGAACCCCTTGATTTATGGTCTGACTACTTCAATACTGATGAGAAAATTTTGGAGACACTCACTGCACCCGACTACCCTTGGGATGATATGCATCATCGCTCGTACTTCCTCCCGGGAGAATCCACATCCACCGCATCCAACCAACTATCGGTCGAATCAAAAGATTTCATACCCACTAAGGTCGATTGGTTAAAGGACCCCATCCCAGCACCGGATGCCTTCGAAGAAGGGAACATGTCCAACATTTCCCCCATTATACAAATAGATATTTCCACAACACTAGGGAAACCCGAGCTCATCTCGCTGGGCGCATCTTGCACTCAAGCAGAAACTCAGGCGTATAAAAAGCTTTTTCAAGAATTCTGGGATGTTTTTGCCTGGTCCTATACCGAAATACCCGGTCTTGACCCCACCATTATAGAGCACCACATTGATACATGGCCTGAGGTACCCCCTGTTCATCAGAAACAGCGACCCATTCATCCTTCCAAACTCCCCGCTGTTAAAGCTGAGGTCGAGAAACTTCGCAAAGCGGGATTCATTTATCTTATTCCGTACACCACCTGGGTATCGAACCCCGTTCCCGTAAACAAAAAGCAAGGCACCCTTAGAGTATGCACTGACTTCCGTGATTTAAACCACGCTTGTCCAAAAGACAATTTCCCCACGCCATTCATTTACCAACTCATTGATGAGTGTGCGGGCCATGAAGTCCTATCTTTCATGGATGGGTTTTCCGAATACAACCAGATTCACATCCGCAAGGAGGATCAGTACAAGACTGCCTTCACCACCCCATGGGGCACCTTTTCCTATCGCGTCATGCCATTCGGCCTTAAAAATGCTGGTGCCACTTTCCAGCGAGCCATGACATATTGCTTTCACGACTTGGTCCATATCTTGCGAGTCTATCTTGATGACCTTACAGCTCGTTCCCGAAAACGATCAGACCACCTTAACGACCTCCGGCAAGTTTTCCTGCATTGTCGCAAATATAAAATCTGCTTGAACCCACACAAGTGTGTCTTTTGCGTTCCGACATGTCGGTTGTTGGGTTTCATTGTTTCCCAAGATGGAATTACTGTTGATCCCCTAAAATTCAAAGCCATCTTAGAACTTCCCCCTCCTCGCACGCTTCGGCAGCTCCAGAGTCTACAAGGGCGGTCCAATTTCCTTAGGCGCTTCGTTCCTGATTACGCCACCAAAGTCCACGGATTCTTACGCTTACTTCGTACCCACATACCCTTTGTTTGGGATGAGCAAGCAAACACGGAATTCGAAGCCCTCAAGAAATCTCTCACACAAGCCCCCTTGATATCCCCTCCGGATTTCTCTAAGAACTTCACCCTTTATGTCTCGGCATCTGAACATGCCATGTCCAGAGTCTTGGTCCAAGAAGATGCCTCTCACCAAGAGCATGTGATATATTACGTCAGCCAGACCTTGTATGGCCCACCCCTACGTTACCCATACGAGGAAATATTATCCCTAGCTGTAGTCTTTTCCGTACAAAAATTGCGGCACTACATTCTACTCAGTCATACCACGGTTGTGGCCGATTCCAACCCTATGGTCTATCTCCTAACCCGGCGGCTCCTACAAGGTCGTGTTGCTAAATGGGTCATTATCCTCCAGGAATATGACCTTACTTTCAAAACTCCTAAAAGCACCAAATCCCTCACGCTTGCTCACCTCATCACCGACCTCCCATCCTCTTTGTCATCACCCGCTATCCAAATGGATCTGATTGACGAACAAATCTTCATCATTTCATCTGACGACCCATGGTACGGAGACATTTTGATTTACCTCCGCACGCAAAAAATTTGACCAAACATCGATCGTGACGGACGTCGTCGCATACAACACCATGCCCCCTGATACCTCTTGTTAGGGGATGTACTTTACCGACGCGGCGTTGACACCATCCTACGCCGTTGCCTATCCCATAGTGAGGCAGAACAAGTCCTCAATGATTGTCATAGCGGTGCCTGCAGAGGCCATTTCTCCGGCATGGCCACCGCCCAGAAGATCATTCGAGCAGGTTACTTTTGGCCATCATTGTTTACTGATTGTATCACCGCAGTCAAGCATTGCCAGAACTGCCAACTCTTTTCTCCCAAAGCAAGAACCCCCCCCACCCCCCTTCATCCAGTCATCACTGTTGGACCATTCTGCAAATGGGCCATCGACTTCCTCGACTGCAACCCCACGTTAGCCGGCGGTCACAAACACATCGTGGTGGCCATAGATTATTTCACCAAGTGGGCGGAAGCCATGCCGACTTACAATTGCAAGGCCGACACTGTAGCACGGTTTTTCTTCAACCATGTTATCACTCGTTTCGGAGTGCCGAAGCAACTAGTCTCTGACCACGACTCTCACTTAGAAGATGCCGTCTGGAAAGAATTATCAACCATGTTGAAATTTGAACACCATTTCTCTTCCGCCTACTATCCCCAAGGAAATGGCCAAGTCGAAGCGATCAATAAAATTTTGAATACCATTCTCCAACGCACTGTAGACAAACACAAATCCAATTGGCACCACATGCTTTTCCCGGCACTATGGGCTTACCGCACCTCAACCAAAACCGCCACCGGTTTTACCCCTTTCCATTTAGTTCACGGTGTCGAATCCGTCCTCCCTATCGAGTGCCAGATTCCAGCCTTACATATCGCCGTTGAACTCCTACCAGAGACTTCCCCGATTGAGCAACGTTTACTACTCCTAGAGCAGGTCAATGAAGATCGGTGCACAGCTATTCAAAACATGGAAGCAGCCAAACAAAGATCAAAACTAAGTTACGACAAACACATCCACCCTAGAACCTTTTCTGAGGGAGACCTTGTCCTCGCTTACGATCAAGCCCACGACAAAACCAGAAAGGGAAAGTTTGTATCTATGTGGCAAGGCCCCTACATCGTACACACTTGCCTCGGGCAGGGGGCATACATTCTGACCGATTCAGAAGGCAATCTCCTACGCAACCCACGCAACGGGTTGTACCTTAAACGATTTTACCCATAGAAAATCTTATGGACACCACCGTCCATTCTAATATAGGCTTACTTTCTTTTTCTCACAAAAAATTCAAAAAAAAAAAAACCTAAATATTTGTTTTTCTCTGCATGACCACAGATGGATCCTCTTCCACTCTGCTATGTCAGTTTTGTTGATGGTGCAAGCCGTTGGTCTCCCAATCTCGCCTCCGCAGCTTGGGTAATATACTCCCCTTCACATGAGTTAATTCACATTGACGAAGTATGTTTAGGTGCCGCCACCAATAACCAAGCTGAATACGATGCCGTGACCGGTCTCCTGGCCGCAGCTCTCCAAATGAGCATCCGTCACCTCAACGTTTTCTTGGACTCACAGCTCCTGGTTTCCCAGCTCAACAATGATTACCAGGTACGCGATCCCTGTCTTTTCAGAAAATTCCTGCGCACTAAACAAATGGTTAGACAGTTTGAATCCATTTCGTTCACACATGTCCCAAGACACCTCAATAGTGTAGCAGACCATATGGCCAACAATGTCCTTGACTGGCACACCAATCACATCATGTCATAACCAAAATATGCATCCACGTGCATAACATGTGCCTCCACGGGCATATCCATAAACAAAATGCATCCACGTGCATAACATGTCCTCCACGGGCATATACAAAAGACAAAATGTGCATCCACGTGCATACACGACAATATATCCAAATATATATACACATATATATATAAACCATAATAGTCAACATGTCATAGGTGCCCTCAGCACCCGATATACAAAAAATACATTAGTCGTACAAAAATGCTTCCCCATATGCTCATCAGCATTTGGGGGCAGATACAATATCATCTACTCATCAGGATCCCTAGGCTCCTCCGGCTCCTCCTCCGCTGGCCCCGCCGGGTCATGGCGAGCCCGAACTCTCCGCTCTGCCGGCTCCGCTGGATCATCCCGCAAACGTATCCTCCTCTCAGCCGGCCCTGCCGGATCATCTCGTCCACCGCCCCTGTGCTCCGCCACAAACACCACTGTCCTCAACAAGAGCGACCGCCACTCAGGCGGCGCACCGAAGCAACCCTCCAAAATATCCCGATCCAGGTCTCTCCAACCATCCTCGAGGAGTCCAGCTAGGATCCTGTCGAAGGTCTGTCTGACACCCTCTATGGCGTCATCTCGAGGGCCAACCCCTCGCCCACGAGCTGCAAATCCTCCATCGCGTGGAGGCGGTACCGCTGCAACCACCATCGCCCGCCCCTGACGAGCCACGTAGTCGACCGGTGGCACTGGACCAACATCTGCACAAAGCAAGTAAGCCATCATATACTATCCAACTATAATCATAGATGATAAATCAAACAACACATGATATAGTATAAAATAAAACACAAAACATACCGTCTAAACTCCAGGCCTGTCCTGGGGCACGAGGCATCTCTCGGTCACCTCGATATCCCATGCCGGCATAGGGGTAGTCCTCAATCAGCAGGGGCATCTGCTCCCACTGCTCATAAAAATCCTCCGTAAAGAAACCGCGGACACCACCGCCGCCACGAGGAATCATCTTCCCCCACCGCATCATGCGAGTCTCACTCACCAGACCAGCACGAATGGGTACCCACGGTCGCAAGGTCGGCAACTGATCGAAGAAAAAACAGCATAGAAAGGAGGCATAAGAGAACTCTCCTCCCTCTCGACTGGCCTTGTCCAGATCTCTCCAGACACCAGCCAAGGCATAATAAGTCCCCCGAAGAACAGAGTCCACCAACATTGTTTGTCCCCCAGACAAGCGATGTGGCGCAGCAGCACCCAATATCCGCAGAACACATGCCCCAACAGCCTGCATATCCCACTCACGTAGGGATCGCAGACTAATAGAGCTGTTCAGCAAAATGGCATCATCAACACAGAAGGTCTGTAACAAATCCTCCATATCTACACCCGGCGGGATCCTCGGCAAGAGATCGCCCACCTCCCCCAAACGAGGCAACCCAGTTAGAAAATAGACATCCGTGAGGGTGATCTCTAACCTCTCACCCCCAATAATGAAAGCACCCTCCGCCGGCACCCACCAACTCACCAACTTGTTCAGGAGCCGTCTCACTGAACGAATAGGTGGGATCTGAGCGAACTTCAAAAGTCCGCTCATAGCCAGAGTCTGTCGCACCCCCAGATCAGTTTGAATCTTCTCCATCAGATCATCATCGATCTCCTGCTCTCGCCATGAGGACAATGGTCTCCTCAACATCCTGCCAGAAAACAGAAGAAATTTTTAGCCCCAGCACAAAAATTTTTGAAAAAATCCCATCGCGGCTTTTCCACCAAAAGCCGCGATGACCATCGCGGCCTCCATGCTAAAACCCGCGATGATCATCACGGCCTCAAGTCAAAAACTCGCGATGAACATCGCGGATTTTTGCCAGACAGTCGCGATGAACATCGCGACTATCTCCCATGAACTCGCGATGAACATCGCGGGTTCCATCCTCACAATCATGATGAACATCGCGACTGTCAGCCTAAAACCCGCGCGGTTCATCGCGGGAAGAGACCCGAAACCCGCAATATTCCACGTTGGAAGGTCAACGTGGAATTTCACAGCCTTCGAGGGCCCGCCGCCAAACAAAAAAGACATAATTGAAAAGGCTAAAGCAAATAGAGTTACCTGAAACTCGCAGAATCGAAAACCAACGGTGAAATCTCCCGAAAATCAAGAAATAGCTCTGACTGCTCTGCCAAACTCGCACGTAACAATGACACGTCATATGGGCCCCACGCCCTATTTTAAGAAATTCCACCATTTTTCCAACCACCATTCCGGTTTCATACGACGTCCGTTTCTCAAACCGTTGGTACCATTGGAATCAGCGCAGTGAGAACTTCATGACAGTTCTTTCCTTTTCCAGTTTTCACCAGCTCCATTTTTGGACCATTTTTTGGGCACCCTCGTCGCCTCGATTTGCATGCCATATCGGCCGTCGTCCATTTTTGGCATGCCTTATATCGTCGGATTCAGTTTTCCGCGCTCGTGATGACGCTTGAGATCATTTCTCGCTCTCACGCCTAGATTTTTTGGGCATTTTTTCCATGCCCCTTCGTTGCCTCGGTTTGCGTGCCACATTCGCCGTTCTCCTTTTTTGACGAGTCTTATATCGCCGGATTCAGTTTTCCACTCTCGTGATAATGCTTGAGATCATTTCTTGCTCTCACGCCTAGATTTTTTGGGCATTTTTTCCCATGCCCCCCTCGTCACCTCGGTTTGCGTGCCACATCCGCCGTTCTTCGTTTTTTATAGTCTTTATATCATTGGATTCAGTTTTCCGCGCTCGTGATGATTCTTAAGATAATTTCTCGCTCTCACCCCCAAATTTTTTGGGCATTTTTTACATGCCCCCTCGTCGCCTCGGTTTGCGTGCCACATCCACCGTTCTCCGTGGTTGGCCATCTTTATATCGCCGGATTCAGTTTCTCGCACTTGTGATGATGCTTGAGATCATTTCTCACTCTCACACTCATACTTTTTGGCCATTTTTTCAAAATGCCCTCTCATTGCCTCGGTTTGCGTGCCACAATGGCCGCAGCCCCCTTTGTGACAATCTTTATGTCACCGGATCCAGTATCACACACACATGACGACGCTTGAGACCTTTTCTCACTCCCATCTATCCATTTTTGTTCGGTATAATTTTATCCCTTTTTCGGGCCGAGCAATCCCTTTTACGAAAAAGGCACTTATGGAGTTTCTGTTAAGCTCTTTTCTGACTCCTAAAACAATGAAAAGATCGCCGAGCAATCTTGCTTCCTTTCATGCTCGCTAAACGTATCTGAAAGGGCATCTACCTAGTATAAGTTTACCCCTTTTCCGGACCTCGTAGACTAATTACGAAAAGGGTATACTCTAGTCACATCGGCGAGAAGAGTTCTCCATCCGCATCATTTTATGCTTTTTCGGGCCTTGGAGACTAAACTTATGAAAAAGAAACACCAATGGAGTCCCCTTGCCGCTTTCAGACTCTCTAAACATGAAAGCGACCATGAGCAATCACCATCCTGGGCTCGTAAAACAAACAGGACAGTTACTAGTCATAACCACTGCAGAGTCTTCTTATCGCCTTCAGACTCCTTAAAAATGAAAGCACCAATGAGCACGAACAGTCCTGGGCTCACAAATCCACAGGACAGTACCATCTCAGAGCACACTTTTATCCCTTCTTGGAGCTCATTAAAACTACGAAGAAGGACCCAATGGTGCCTCTTGGCGCCACGACAGATCACATCTACTCATATGACAGCTTCCCCATAATTGGTCGCCTTTGTTCAGAGTATTCTGTAGTACGTCACCTTGAAAACCCCTCGACAGCACCTATCAGCTCGTCCTCCCCCCCCAGAGTCAATATATACCATTCAGTCAATCAAAGCAATGATCCCCTCACCTACAAGTCAGTTCCCTACGCTGCCAGGTCAACCATGTCATCACGCTCTGAACAAAGGAAGTTTGAGTCTACCCACTCTTTCACCCAGTTATTTCCCATCCCCACAAGTATGTCAGTCCTACCATCAGTACTACAACACTTCAGTTCTACACCTCGTGCTCCTATCAAGGAAAAATCATTGCCTTGTTAGTTGCTGGTCTCCCTCTGTCGACGACAACCACATTTATTCCAGAGGATAGACCTAGAGGTCCCTGTGTCTTGGACTCATTACCATTTATGATGAGTTCCTACGAGTCATTTCAAGAGGAATCCTCAGTGCCTTTCCAAATGATTGTTTCTCACATGCTCGACTTCAACACCTTGATCGCATCGTTGAGATTCGCACAGGACATTGATCCTTTCAGTTATTAGTCAAAGACCTCGGATACCTCCTGACTCCTCCACATTTGAGAATCTTCCTATGGATACCAGTTACACTTTTTCTAGAGATATCTGGGTTGCGCATGGCGATAGTATTCAGAAGTACCCCAGTTTCATACTCCCTTGAGTATATAGTTGCATTATTTCTCAGAGATAACTCATAGTCTTTGAGTCCCTACAGATGTTGGACACCTTCAGTTTCAGCAGTTCATCAGTGAACCCAGTGTATCAGTTATTGAGATCAGTTATGATCAGGAGTATATCCCAAAATAATGTCTCTCCTGGACCAATATGATGTACCAGTAGATTCTTTATGTATTAGATCCCCCTTCTTGGGACTAATTTTTATGTATATGTCTTGATACGAGCATGGGAATGCCCGCCTCGTCCATTATCAGAGATTATACCTCATTCATATTGAGGCCATGTAATATTTTTTGTTTTTGCAGATTCCAAGGGCCATGGCTCCAGTCTCCAACCGGTCTCTTCTCTCCCTAAACCCTAGAAAAAAGACAAAAGAACTATGATGTCTATCGGCCATACGATGAGCTCCTTCCCTCACACCTAAAAAGTGCTCACTAGCTCATTCCCTTATTCACATGACCCATTTGTCCACTTTTCCACCATCTGAGCCTCTGAAACCAACAAAAGGTCACCAAAAGACCTTAGTACACCCCTTTTTCCCACTCAAAAAGATTATTTTTCCTGAAAAGCATAAAAAACCCTAAAAAAGGGTCCAAATTCCCAAAAAATATTAAAAAGGGAATTAAAATATTAATTTTATTCAAAAAAGGAAAAAGGAGGGAAAAGTACCTAAACCATGTTGGTCAATACCATTTGGTTTCCACAAAACCACAAATGGTATTCCCCACCACCAAAACCTATAAAAATGTGGTAGGGGCTCCTCATTTCAGATCCATCCATATTCCTATCCTCATGCTGCCAAAATCTCCCTTGAGTATTTGGCCATTGTAGCAAGCCTTGGAGAAAGGACCCATTTGAGATTGGAGCTGCTCACCATTGGAGCCATTCAAACAACCTTCATCACTTGAAGGTATTGTTCTTGCAAGCATTTGCTTGCCCCATTGTCAATACAAAAATTATTTTTTATATTTCTTGTTCTTGTTCTTTAATTCAAAATGCACATGCTAGTTTAGTTTAGTTTAGATTTAGTTTATTGTTATTTATTTCTATTGAAACTGCTGCTACTAGTTAGCAGGTGCCCATAGCACTAAGCCTGGTTACAAAACCGGGCCAACAGTTGGGAGACTTGCCACTGAATTAGTGTCCAACAACTCTTGTAGGTTGGGGATTTGTCACCTAGGTTGGTGCCCAAAAAACCTTGTGGGTTGGGATTCTTGTCACTAGATTGGTGTCTAGAAACCTTTGTAGGTTGGGAGACTTGTCATTAGATTGGTGTCCAAAAACCTTTGTGGTCTTGTCATATGGGTTGGTCCCAACAACCTTTTGTAGTTGGGAGACTCATGGGTTGTAGCCGGTAGTGGACTTCATGTTGGTTGTAGCCACTTGTACAAGAGAATACCTTCCTTATGATGTAGAGAAGTCTAAGACAAGACATGATGATCATATGATATCCAGATGTGTTCTAACATGGTGATACCTCCATAGCTAAGAGGGAGTGTTGGTGTTTATAGCTTCTTGAGGTATCCTAACCAATCAACCCAACAAATGAAATAATAAACCATTTTTATTATATATTAAATGTAAACAATGATAAATAAAGGATGCGTCGGTCCCAAGAAAAATGGAAAAGTTACTCATAAAGAAAGTATAAATAAAGGATTCCTCATTCATTTTTTACCAAGTAATTTACATATAGGAAGAAGTATAATTTATGGGCTTGATATATTTAGGATTATTTATTGTTCTATCTGGCTATACGTGTATCTTGAACTAATTCTCTCATAAGAAGGTTGTTGGGTTTTCTTCCCTTGAGTAGAAGGGTTTCCCAGGATAAAAAATTATTGTGTCTCTTTGTTTCTATACATGGTTTATTCTTTCAGTGATCCTACTTTGTGTTTCCGCAACAAATAAGATTGAATTATACTTCTTTATTAAATTCTAACACTTTTTTGTGACTACAAAAGCGTTGGTCCTTTATGGCTCATCCTGTCGTTTTTTTAATAGCTATTATTATCACCTCTAAGGAATCTCCAGCAAGGAGAGGAAAGGGCACCCCCCTACAGGAATCCTGAGCATGCACATTGATCTCTTAAGCCACAGAAGAGTCAGAAAACCCAAAAATGGCTAAGGGTCAAGCTAATCCAAGCCAAATGATCGAACCGCAGTGAGAAAATGGGAAAAACAAGGCAATGGAATGCTTCTGCAATCTACAAAGGTTGAACGGTCAAGATTGATTAATAGCCAAAGCGGTCATAGAAGTCCGGATCCGGAGGCCCAAAACAACTGCGGAAGACCCATTTGATCGATGGATTTTCCGCTTTCAAAGAGAGAATGGATGGTCAGGAGTGAAGAGTGAGGCTAGATCAACGGCTGGGAGATGATCCGCAACACACTCGATCAAGAGATTTTCTGCTTTTCCGCTTTCCTGCAGGTCCGAATTTCCAAATTTCCACATCCGCATTGCGGATTGCGGAAGTAGGATTGGTATTTTCAAGAGCGCAAATTTGGGTTTCTCACTTCCGCAACCCGCATTGTGAAATGCGGATTGTGAAGGAATAATTTATCCGGGGGCGTAGATGTGGGTTTCTGATTTCTTCAATCCACATTGTAGAATGCGGATTGCGGAGGCATAATTTTTCAGGGGGTAAAAATTCATGTTTTCGATATCCGCAACCCACATTGCGGAATGCGGATTGCGGAAGTGACATTTTTCCAGAGGCATAAAGGCAACTTTACGATTTCTGAAACCTGCATTGCGGAATGCGGATTGCATAAGTAAATTTTGGCAAAGTTCATTAGATGATTCCAAGTTCCGCAACCCACATTGCGGATTTCAGATTACATATTGTGGATTGCGGATCGGGCATTGCGGATTGGAGATTGTTTAGCAAAAACAGGGAAAATTTCGGCTACAGAAAATGAAGATTTTCAAAGGGAAATGGCACGTTTGGGAGCTGATTTGGAAGCCAAAGATAAGCACAGTCTAGTTACCCATACAAAGAAACCTAAAATAGACCAATCCAAAGGGGTAACAGGTGGCTCTTACGTCCTAAGATTCACCATGATAGCGTGTGGAGGTGTCCCCATCAGCTTGCCTAACAAATCATGAGTCTGTTGCATTTTATCGGTTTCATGAATGGCCACACCTGGCTGAAGTGCTCTAGAAGTTTCAATTTTTTTGTAAGCCTATAAAGGAAGGTTCTTAAGAGGACCAAAGGGTTGGATGTTTTGGATTCTGAGAGATTAAAGCTCTGCGTATGTATTGAACTCATCCTTTTCAATTAATGTGAAGACTTGATTTAGGAACAAAGATTCATGTGATGAGTGTTTTTATGTCTATTATTTCCTACGCATTTGTTCTTCATTTGTATTTCTATTGATTGTTTGCTTCTGCAGTATCTAGATCAAGACTACATGGTCTAAAATTCATATTGTATGCTTTAGATGCATATGACTAGGTATTCCACCCTTTTCCTCTTGAAGTTGCAGGTTAGAATTCATTTGCAAATGATCTAGCTCTGTGATGGAATTTGTTTCCCTTTCTTCCTTCATCTACTGATATCTTTGAGTTACTTAAAAAAACCTCATATACCCTACCTCTGCCTCTTAAATTGTTGTCTAAATCAGTCATTTGTGACTATAAATCCATTGAATTTTGACTCCATTCCCAATGGTGCTCTTGTCCTTAACCCCAACTAGTTGAAAAAAATCCCACAAATCCTTATCTGAAGGTCTAGCCACCACTTTTATCGATAGCCATCCTATGCAAATGATATCCTAAGTGCTGAGTAAATTGTGAAAGAGAGAGCCCTCTCTGTGGTTGGAAAGGCTAGTTTCCATCCACCAAAGCTTGGTTTGAAACAGTTACCTCATGATCCCTTCTGCTGCAACCCAGGAGAATCTTGAGTGATAACAGGTATTATGTCCATTCCACTTATTAAACTCACAAAAAGGATCCATTCTGCTAATTAATCCCACATAACACTAACATATTTTTAGGTTCATTTCATGTTTGTAACTTGTTAATCGCCACTTTTTTATTAGAATGAGACATAAATTCCTCATTTGGACCTACATTATTTCTTATCATGATTATTTAAGAGACTATGTTATCTCTAACACACAAAGAGAATTCATTAGGACGTCAAAAATGGAGAGGACATCAATTACACATAGATGCTAGATTAGTTACAATGAATATTCAAACCACTGGGGAACTATATATAAAGAGAAGAGTATTAACACTATCTTATAGAGAAGAATAACCAAGTTTCCAGTAGGTGTTACAGAGCAAAGGAATAATCATAGTGTTTCAGAAATATCTACAACCCTAGTGATATTTGGGTGGGATCACCACAAAGCGATGCCCATAAAAAATTCAAATAATCCTTCCTAAAGATGCAATTCAAACAAATTTACAGTTTTTAAAAACAATTGAAAACCAAAAGGAAAAATTCCTACCTGAAGTCCAATGGTTGATGTAGATCCTTGCTTTCAATCTTCAATCCACAAATGTTCTTGATAACCTGTAATGACAAAGAACGAACAAGAATATGGACAACAAACTGCAAATATAATTGTTAAACTACAAATTGCATGCTTAAAACCATAAAGATAACTTTTTACACATTACAGGATAGGAAAGAGAATTCTTTATATAAAATAACAACAAGATACATGATAGATTTCACCTGTTCTCGGCTTCGCCATTGTTCTGAGACTAGATACTAAGTTCCTCTGCTCAGGCCAAACACATGCACACCTCCTCTATGCTCCATATCATATCCAAATAAATCAACATGATAGTTTCTTGGCAAGAAAAGAATGGAGACTGTTGGAAATGCATATTTATGGAAATGGGGGATTTATTGTAGACTTGGGAATAGGGATTATGGATTCAATACAAATAATATCAATATAAGGATGATATGCTTCTCTATCCCTCTTCTCATGCTTTCCCTTTCCTCTTTTATACTTTTGGGGAGGCAGTTAGGGAAGTTCAATTAGTTATCTATGGGAAAGAGAGAGTTAAAGAACCATGACACTGTTTTCACATTTCCCGAGAATTTGTTTATTTTTTAGCCTAACAACATGTCATACATGAGTAATACACTAGGAGGGAACATATATGTGGGATAGAAATGCATATGGCCCATATGAGTGGGAAATTAGAATTTTTTAAGGATTTAACTGAGAAGGTATAAGGGAATTGAACCATAAAGGGACAAGGAAGTATGTAAAGATGTAATCAGCTAAAAATAAGCATTTTGTAGTGATGTGGCAAAATATACTACAACAGATGCCCCCTAATGTGTGAGGTCAGAAGGAAAACTAATGGCCAAAATACATTAGAAATATTCAGAGTATGTGCATGGAGGACCTAGTACAAGTAGTCAACAACCATCCATAGGTAGTGAACCTACAACATAATAAGTCATAACTCTCTTCCCGAGGCGAGCATACCCATGCTCATAAGTAATAAGAAGCATGGTCTCCAAATCAAGTACATTGCGGATCCATGTGATATATAAAAGCAGTGATCATAGCCACGTAATAATGAATACACTATGGATCCATGTCAAAATAGATCATAGCCATAAATAAATATACAGTGTATCTATGTCTAAAGGAGATCATAGCCACAGAAGATATATATACAGTGGATCTATGTCTCAAAATAAAATGAAGATATTTGGAAAGACTAAACAGATCAAACTCCATAAGAATGAATTCCAAAATAGGGGTGAATGGAAATCCAATGCAACCCGAGTCATAGCATAAAGATGTGATGCTATATATGGACTCGAGGTCTTGAAACCAACCAATATGGGTATGAGTCTAAACTATGTGAATAGATTTCTTGAAGTCAAACATAGTAAGACATCAATTGATTATCAGTCCTTGGCGTATACTGTTAACAAACACAAGACAACTCATCGATAATTATAATGAGAGGCAAGGCACCTAGTACAATCTAATAAGTGTGAATAGATGTATTAACATCAAACACCTGCAAACTCTAATGATTAGGGTAAATTGTGTATTCCCATTGTCGATAGCGAGTAAGCCCTCCACTAATGACTACAAGCTTAAAGGTACTAAAAATATTCTAGATCGTTATCCCAAAATAAATGTTTTGAAATCGATGGGAAGTGATCCACTGGAAGGAGGGCATTAAGGAATCCCTCATCATCCAACATGAGGTAGTAGTAGAAGGCCAGATATTTGGTGGAACAAACTGATTGATTCTTAAATGTACTTGACATGGGAAGTCAAACATACTAAATTCAAGATTTCAAAGGATTAGCCAACATAGGTTAAAACTTCCCTTGAACATGAGCATGACACAATAAGTGATTAAGGAAGCATTGACTCAAGGATGAACAAGACATAATCCTGTGATATATGAGACATCAACAGTATTCTCCATAATGACTGGAAGAGTAACCATTCGGGGGAGATAATGCATAAACAAGTTTATCTTCCTAAAGTCATATTATAACCCAAACTGAAGAGGTAATGATTCAAGATAATGTGCTTTGTTCAAGGGAGACACAACTTGCTGCCAAACATAAGTAAGAACATGACTCTTTCCCATCAATATTTTTGGAATATTTGTTTTTTTGTCTTTTTCATATTATTAAATCCTGAAAAAAGAATAAATGCATGCTATATTACATAGGAGGAAAAAAGTTAACTAGTTCCAAGTGCAAGGAACAAACCTATGCATAATGCAGGGAGCATGAGAAAGCTAGATAAGGACACTCATGGTGTGTTTCCTCAAAGTAAACAGGTGTCAATTTTCAAAGGTAAAATTATGCAAGGCTTAACGATAATGAGATAATAAGGGAGGGATTATAAAGAGAAAAAGGGTGGAAGCCGACATAGGACTCAAAAGCACAAGCAATAAAGATGCAAATGCATTTACAACTTAAACACAATAATGGGATCCTTATAGGGAATGGATAGAAATATATGAGAAAGAGAGCCATGTGGCTTCTTCTCAAAGTCATGGTAAAACTATAAAGGCTCCCAATCCTATGAGAAAAACTCGACATGGGCACCAAAATGGAAAACGAGTGCTGATTACGGTGTCCCGTGTTAGTTAGGATCTTCTGTTGGACTAGTGCAAAATGCAAATAGGGATGGTTGGTGCACCAATATCTGACAAGTTCGACCCTATGTAAAATTCAGATAGAATATATACAACCCTAGTGATATTTGGGTGGGATCACCACAAAGTGATGCCCATAAACAATTCAAACAATCTTTCCTAAAGATGCAATGTAAGCAAATTTATAGTTTTTAAACAATTGAAAACCAAAAGACAGAATTCCTACCCGGATTCCAATAGTTGATGTAGATCCTTGTTTTCAATCTACAATCCAAAAATGTTCTTGATAACCTGTAATCACAAATAACAAACAACATGGATAGAAAATTGCAAATATAATTGTTAAACTACAAATTGAATGCTTAAAACCATCAAGATAAGTTTTTACACATTATAGGACATGGAAGAGAATTTTTTATATAAAATAACAGCAAAATATAAGATAGATTTCACCTGTTCTCGGCCCCAACACTTTTTTGTGTTAGGATATCTCATCATTCAGTATGTACTTTGCATGCACATTGCACTTTGCATGCATCTACATGCATTGCATGCATCCGCATGCTGCCCAGTCAACAGTTTGATGCCTCCAGCACCTAGTCCCTAGTTTTCCAGCACCCGAGAGCCACTTTCCACTATGTTTTAGCCCTCCTAGTCAGGGAGGCGCCCACTTTTCACCCACCACTTGAGAAGGGCGCATTTTCTCACCTACCAGTCCAGTTCACTTCAGTTAGTTAGTTGTCTTTCCTTGATTTGAGGCTAGATTGACTCCTAACTGTTGTTACCACTCTGATTGACCTCCGATGAGACTTGACTACCTATTCTGAGTGAATTTAACTCCTCATGCGCCCTCCACTGAGCCTCGATCCCTACATTAGTGCCATTACCATCAGTTACACTTATTTCACTCAGTTAGACTTAGTTTGAAACCTGTCTGACAGTGACTTGTGCATTGATGACCATCACCGATTGATGATGAGGACTCCTAGTTGGAGCCAAGCTACACCATGTAGTATATTCGAATGACCTCCTAGGCTAATTTGAATTGCTCACTCATTGTGACAGTATTGTATTGTAATTCTACCATTCTGGATTATAGAGCACTGATGCATCTCTCTTGCACAGTTTTTACTCCAAATTGTTTTACATCTTTGTGATTGATATTCTTGTTCAATATATCTGCTATGACTAATTTTACATGGTATCAGAGCCATGGCAGGGACAAGAATTCTTTTCTGCAGGTGTTCTACATGAAGATTGAGTGAAGAGCTCACAAAAATATTTCAGCAGCGGCATGCAAAATCTCATGTGCATTCGTTCATGTGCATGCAAGACTGAAATTTCTCTCCAATCCACTCCAGAAGCCATGAGTTTTCCACAGAATTCCTGGATATAGATCATTGGATCATCAAGCTTGCTTGATCTCCTATGCCGGGTGTGATGCAACTCTAAAACTGGTGGATTGTTCGACCTTATGGTTCTTGTTTGCTTGTGATTTGCAGGTTTCTTAATTCCTCCATTTGCATTCGCTATTGCAGAGATGGAATATTCTTCTTCACAAAATCTTCTTACTCCATTCAACTATGATGAATGGAAACCAAATATGATAGCATGCTTGAAGAGGCAATGTCTCTTTGATATGTGCATTGGTATTACAAGAGTTTTTGTTTCCGATGAAGAAAATAATGATTGACTTAATGATTGTGATAGAGCTTTTGGGACAATATGTCTTGCTATGTCTCCTTGTATGCGCTACCTCAGTACTACTGCTGAAAATCCAAGAGATCTATGGGCCCAACTCAATAGAGAATTTGGAAAGCAGGAAGAAGAGGATCATGCTATCCTTTTGGAGAACAAGCCCAGTGAGATCCCCTTATGTGCTCTCTCCAATTATGTCTTGGCCTCATCCATTGTTCAAGATGAAGAAGAAACTGTAGAATCAACACTCAATCTCTCAAAGTCTTCTATTTCGAATTCTGAGCAAGATAAACCAGCTTATACTCTAGATTCCGAAGAGGTTCTTGAATCCTCTCTTTCACATGAGTTTGCCAGCATGCAGAATAATGATCTACTTGATGTTTTGGAGGTAAAATCTGATTTTGGAGGTGAATCATTCGTCCTACTTGATTGCATGCCTTCTATAAACTTTTTTTCTATCATTTGCACAGTTTCTCAGAGTTTTACTGAAGATGAAGAGCACTACCATTCGCTTGAGTTCAATTCTCATGCAATTTTTGCTGATTTTAGTTTTGATCTCACCCCTGTTGGCTCAAAGGAGATCTCAAGAAGCCATTTGTCAAATATTGGAGCTGATTTAACTTCCACTGATAAGAAGTTCAAGTTTCAAGATCTATTTGATCCGATTGGAGCTATTCCTACCTCACTTGGTTCGAATCACAGGTTCCAGGATCATCCTCATATTTTCATATTTGTTCTCACCATTTTCAGTATGAAGAGCAAGTTCATAAAGTCTCCACATTTGCTTGCATCCACTGATGGAGAATTCAAGCACATGTTTTTGGAGCATGATCCATTTGCTCCCAAGAGTAAGATACCTCCTGACATATCTATTTGAATTTGGGGCAGTTAAATCTTTTGGTGTGTTACAGTCCATTTTGAGGGGGGGGTTTTCCCATGATGTTTTCTCCATTTCCTCGGTTCATGGATTGTTCTTTATTTGGATTATTATTGTATTGGGGTGATGTTAACACCTAAAAAGTGCTCACTAGCTCATTTCCTTATTCACGTGACCCATTTGTCCACTTTTTCCACCATCTGAGCCTCTAAAGCCAACATAAGGTCACCAAAAGACCTTAGTACACCCCTTTTCCCATTCAAAAAGATTATTTTTTCTAAAAAAGCATAAAAAAACCCTCAAAAAGGGTCCAAAATTCCCAAAATATTAAAAAGGGAATAAAAATATTAATTTTATTCAAAAAAGGAAAAAGGAGGGAAAAGTACCTAAACCATGTTGGTCAATACCATTGGTTTCCACAAAACCACAATGGTATTCCCCACCACCAAAACCTATAAAAAGGTGGTAGGGGCTCTTCATTTCACATCCATCCATATTCCTATCCTCATGCTGCCAAAATCTCCCTTGAGTTTTTGGCCATTGTAGCAACCTTGGAGAAAGGACCCATTGGAGTTTGGAGTTGCTCACCCTTGGAGCTTCTCAACTATCTTCATCACTTGGAGGTATTCTTATTGCAAGCACTTGCTTGCCCCCATTTTCAATACAAATTTATTTTCTATATTTCTTGTTCTTGTTTTTTAATTCAAAGATGCACATGCTAGTTTAGTTTTAGTTTAGATTTAATTTATTGTTTTTGCTTAATATTGAAACTACTGCTACTAGTTAGCAGGTGTCCATTGCACTAAGCTTGGTTGCAAAACAAAGCCAACAATTTTTGGCGACTCTGCTGCTTTCGAATTTTAGATCTCACTTTTGCTTTAGAACTTAGTTTTTGATAGTATTCGTTAGTTTAATTCATAGATCTGCCACCCTAGACAACAGATCCATTGCTGTTCTAGATCTTGGCCCATTTTTTTGCCACTAACAGCCCGAAATTCTCAATTTTCGGGTTCGTTTTTCGGTGTCCGCTTACAGCTTTTGCCTCGCGGCTTTTTTCCCAACAATCGCGCGGCTCATCGTGACTGCGCGACCCTTTTCCACGCGGTTCACCGTGGCTTCGCAGCCAATTAGCACGCTGCACATCGCGGCTTCGCGGACATTTTCCGCGCTGCACATCGCGACTGTGTGACGAAATCCCGTGCGGTCCATCGCGGCTTTGCGACCGAAAACCACGCTGCCCATCGCGACTGTGCGACAGAAACCCGCGCGGTCCATCGCGGCTAAACTGTCAAAACTCGCGATGCCAATTTTTTCCATTCGGCCGATCAGTTTAAAAAATTAATTTTTTACTGTATTTTCTGCCCACATAGCACATTTTACAGTACTAAAATTCCAGCATTATTTACAGCCATAGGAAAATTTTACTATTTAGAATGCACCTTTGAAAAAGTCTTTTTAAAAATTTTCAGAAATTGAAACAAGGATTTATTCGCATTTTATCTAGATTAAAATTTTGTTGCTTACTTCTTTGATATTTTGCCCATAGCAATTTTTGAAAAAGAAATCAATTTATTTCAAAGAAGTCATATTATTTGCTTTCCTATTTCAAAATATCCTTTGTTTTTTGAATAGTCTTTGCAAACCATTTAATTTCCATTTATTGAAGAAGTCATATTATTTGCTTTCCTATTTCAAAAGATCCTTTGTTTTTTGAATAGTCTTTGCAAACCATTTAATTTCCATTTATTGAAGAAGTCATATTATTTGCTTTCCTATTTCAAAAGATCCTTTGTTTTTTGAATAGTCTTTTCAAAGCATTTAATTTCCATTTATTGAAAAAGTCATATTATTTGCTTTACTATTTCAAAAGATCCTTTGTTTTTTGAATATTTTCTGCAAAGCATTTACTTTTTCAATTTCAGTTTAAATACCACACGTGCACCCACTCAAACACATAATTTAAACTGAGCCTTAAAACTTACCCTAACTTCAACCCACTTTTAACCCCACTTGGGGAACATTAAAAGAACTTTGTAGCTAGGTAGTATTGAGGGGATAGGTGTTCCAATAACACCCCTCAGTTATTACATCTGAGACATAGCTGTTGTCCATTAGGGAACCAAAATATCCCAGTATTTATTGGCATGGTCATAACCAGTTTATCGGAAGGCCTCTCCCCTAGGAGGGTTGAAGTTGCGAGGATGGTTCCGGAAGTCTGAGTGGAATACCGAAATCCATTCAGTAACCGAAGGCTACCATTCACAGTTCTCGGGATATCCCTGTATGGGGGTATTGCGGTAAAAGGACCAAACGGAAGATTTACCTTTTCTGGACGTGTCATGAACGGAGTATCCTAGTTGCCATTCTTTAGGATTGATTACCCGGTGTCCCTCCCGGTAGGGGGATATCTAGCCGTTGTTTCAACACTCAATATTGTCTGACTTGGATTTCATAACCTTGCAGAGAATATCGTTTGTTGATTCACAATACTTTTAGTTAGATGTTTGCATGATACAATCCACCTTTGGTCTAGTAGCACCTCTTTTTTCTAGAAGCTGTTTGCATGTTGGTACTCTGACCATTTTTTGCATCCCTCCACTTATTATAGCACAGCTGCTATAATAAGTGCCTTTTTGAGGTTGATTTTTTGGCCTGAGAGCCTTCATTTTCACTCCCCTTTTTGCACCCTTGGTTGCATTAGGGTTTTGAGTTTTTTATACATTACCATTTTACACATAAGATTTTTTCACCAAAAAACTTATTTCTCACCATTGAGAATTTTAGACGCTCTCATCGTCTTCAGGGCAAACTCCCAGATTTCAGTCTACTTGGCTCACCACGTCACCGACGCCGAGCCTTATCCCTTGACTCGACACATCGTCGGTCAAACAGACAGTCATCCGATTCTGACACGCCTCACTTCACATTTGATTTTGAGGCAGATTTCGAAAACCCTACCGAGTTATTACCAACCAACCTCATGGCTGGGACACAATTCGACCCACTTTTTACCAGCACCATAGGTGATACATCCACAGACCCTTCTGCTGCGGTGCCATCCATGGCAACAACCACCCCCCTGGGTATGCCTAATATGGGGGACACCCCATTTTTAGGGATTCCCAACATAGGACCACCTCCTATTACGGGTATGCCGAACATAGGGGTCACACCCCCTCTCATTTCCACAAACCATATCCCAGGAATCCCTACTGCTATTCCTAACCCTGGTGTAACCCATGTTGCACTTGGAAACGCTGGCCCTTACCAGACCACAGCTTTTGGAGGACACATACCTTCAATACCTAGCATACCTTTAGGCGCTACTGGACCCCCACATCATACCACTATGATTGGTCATGTCCCAGTCACTACGCCACATTCATCTGCTAGCTTACCGTACATGGAAAGTCTGAACTTACCAGACTTAGCCAGGTCAACCAATGATCCGATCAGACACGACCCTGCATGGCCTCACATGCCCACCAAAATCCCCTCCGACATCCCTAAGTTGGAGGGAAAGGCAGGTGAGGACCCTCAGAACCATATCATGTCCTTCCATCTATGGTGTTCCTCCAACTCCATAGTGGACGACTTTGTCCGCCTCCGTCTGTTACAGCACACCTTCACTGGCTCTGCAGCCAAGTGGTATATCAAGCAGCCCCATGGGACCCATGCCACCTTTACCTCCCTTGCCTCGACCTTCCTGCAATTCTTTCAGTTACCCGTCCGCTATGATGCGGGAGTCGAGATCCTACTGTCTTGCAAACAGAACACGGCCACCCACATCACTGACCACATTCATGAGTGGCGTCGACGTCGAAGCCTCTGCAAAATCAAGTTAGACGACCGCATCTTCTTAGATTGGTTTCTCAAATCCCTCCTCCCTCTCATCGCCAAGGATGTGGCATCCGAACAACCCCAGTCTGAAGAATAGGCCATCCTCAAATCCCAACAGTTTGACCTCATTTACGCCCAGTCGGGTTATCTGTATACCATTATACCAGACGACCCTCGGGGTGAGTCATCCCAACACGATGCGCCGGGGGCATCCCACACCGCTGACGGCATCATTGGTCGTATGGCCTCGCATCCCCAACCCTTTTCCATTGCACATCCTAGTCATGGTCCCGACCTCACGGGCTACATCTCAATCTGGAGCAACCAGTTCATATGCTCCCATGGCACATCACCACCATACCCACGGACCTTCATGTCCACCTCAGTGCTTCGGTCATGCACCACCTGCATACTCCCCCCCAGCCACACCTAAACCAATATACTACCCACAGCAAGTTGCGACAGCTAGCCCAACACCTCCAATAGCTCAGGGTTACCAACAACCCTAGCAGGTAACTGGACCACCTCCAGCCCCGCCAGCTTATTATGCACCCCAACCTGCTCCCGCACCTGCGGTAAACCAAAATCCTCCCACTGCTCAAGGGCAAGTGTACACACAACACAACCAGCCCCAGCACCAAAACAACCAGCGCAACCAGGGCGCGCAACCAAACCCTGGAAGAGGACGTAACCGCGGTAACAACCAACAACAACATCAAGGTCCTCCACCTCCCAATCTCCCGCAAAATAACAACGCTGCTCCTCCTAACCAGAATCCGGATCGTAATCCCAGGCAGCCCAAAAACAATAACCTTAGAACAAACCATCCTTGCTCTATTTGCGGGGTCTACGACCATTACACACATGCTTGTCCACATTTGGAGCGAGCTCAACAACTCTGGACTGACGATGCCCATCGTCAAGGACAAGAAGCTCCTCAGCCGCCACCCAACCCTCCACCACCTCAACATCAACCTTTGGTGATGCAAAACCCCTTTCCAAACCAAGGTGTAGTGAACACTCATCCGTTAGCTCCCCCTCAGGGCAATGTGCCACCACAACAAATCACTTATGCCGCTCCTGATCAACCCATGTTCGATTCAGATACCCACCACTTGTTGATGATGTCATCCGCAGATGCCAACCTCCAAACCCGACAGAACCAATATGGCTCCACCCCTGAAGTCACTCCTGCTGACAAGAACACTAACATTCATCCCACAGATCAAACATTACGTATACCTCCAGCTCCACTCGATGGCGCTTCTAAAGCACCTCGCTTCCCACTTCGTCGCATCAACAATAATCCCAATGCTCATGCTGCGTCGAACTACAACATTGTAGATGACTTAGCCCATTCTCCTGCAGCCATGTCTGCTTTAGAAGTCTTGAAAAACTGTCCTTCATAGCGCAAGACTTTACTCTCTGCCATTGGGGCCATTGACCCCAATGATTCACAACTGATGACATTCGATTCAGACCAGTCCGAACCTCGCTTGCCTTCCACTTTAGCATTCCAAGTTTCCTTTTCCGTTCGGAATCTTGTCATCCATCGGTGCATTATCGATGAAGGGGCCTCTACATGCGTCATGTCTACATTCGTTTGGCAGAAGTTGGGATCCCCTACTCTCCAGCAGTCCACCACTGCGTTGCGAGCCTATGATGGTCGTTCGGCTCAACCCCAAGGTCTTTTAGCTAATGTCCCCGTCCAGCTGGCGGGTAAAACCGTGCTCATTGACATTGAGGTCATCAATTCCCAACTCGATTATAACCTCTTACTTGGTCGCAGCTACATGTATGCCATGCGGGCGGTTGCCTCATCCGTTTTTCGTACTATGATGTTCCCCCATGAGGGACGCATGGTCAAGGTTGACCAACTCACCTATTATGATCCCAAGGCCCCCGCTGCACCCGAAAATGTTCTCCCTATGGTTGAAAAACCTATTTGTGGTGCAACTACCTCATTTGTGTCCTCAGTGGGACCCGGAATTTACTCCGACGCGCCGATGACTTCTACATTCCAATCCATTCCACCACCGTCACCGGAGACACATGTCGCTAACCTCTGTACACTTTTCCACAATACACAAACACCCAACAATCAGCCACCCTTATTCCCTAAACCACCATTGGTCCCTAGTCACATTGGTGTTACACCAATCCACACCATCCCCTTTCTATTCCCTCCCTCTGGTGTAGTAAGCGATCCGGTTATGGCTACCCTTAGTCTCCCCGGGTTAACATTGGGATTACCCGTGTGGTATATTTCGCCTCCCGTTCCCCCGCCGACACCAAATGTCATCCTGCAACCTGTGCAACCCATTGTTACTTCTACTCAACCTCCTCTCGGTATCACTACTCCTTCATCATCGACGAATCCCCCTCCACTCATCAGGCCCACTGGGGGCAGAGGCCCACAACCATACACTGCGGTACCCCCACCCAAGGCAGTTAAACCTCCCCCCGTATTCCGTGCTCCTCCAAAATGCTCGTTGTGTGATGAGTTAGGCCATCCAACCCATCAGTGTCCACAGTTACCTGCACTACAGGAACACATGCAAATGCTTGACGATGACCCCAACATCCAGGTTGTCAAAATTGACCCAAACCCCATGCCTCGGGACAAATCACTGCGTACCAACCACCCATGTGCGATATGCGGTATTTACGGCCACTACTCACATCGCTGTCCTAATATCCCAGATTACAGAGCAGCTCTCTATGAGATGAATAATTTGGATCTTGAGACGGTGCCCCCTACTATCGAGGAGATCTACCCTCTAGCATCATCCTCATCCGGCGAGATTAACACCATTTATATGATCTCTTCGACTACCACTTTCAAACCAAAACCCCTTGATTTATGGTCTGACTACTTCCATACTGATGAGCAAATTTTGGAAACACTCACTGCACCAGACTACCCGTGGGAGGATATGCATCATCGCTCATACTTCCTTCCAGAGGCGTCTACATCCACAACATCTAACCAGTTGTCGGTCGAATCAAAAGATTTCATACCCACTAAGGTCGATTGGTTCAAGGACCCCATCCCAGCACCGGATGCTTTCGAAGAAGGGAACATATCCAACATTTCCCCCATTATACAAATTGATATTTCCACCACACCTGGAAAACCTGAGCTCATCTCGCTAGGCGCATCTTGCACTCAAGCGGAAACTCAGGCGTACAAAAAGCTTTTTCAAGAATTCCGTGATGTCTTTGCCTGGTCCTATACCGAAATGCCTGGTCTTGACCCCGCCATTATAGAACACCACATTGACACATGGCCTGATGTCACCCCCATTCATCAGAAACAGCGACCCATTCATCCTTCCAAGCTCCCCGCCGTTAAAGCCGAGGTTGAGAAACTTTGCGAAGCAGGATTCATTTATCCCATTGCTTATACCACATGGGTTTCAAACCCCATTCCCATCAACAAAAAACAAGGCACCCTTAGAGTATGCACTGACTTCCATGATTTAAACCGCGCTTGCCCCAAAGACAATTTTCCCATGCCATTCATTGACCAACTCATTGATGCGTGTGCGGGACATGAAGTTTTATCTTTCATGAACGATTTTTCTGGATACAACCAAATTCAGATACGTAAGGAGGATCAGTATAAGACTGCCTTTACTACCCCATGGGGCACCTTTTCCTATCGTGTCATGCCTTTCGGCCTCAAAAATGTTGGTGCCACCTTCCAGCGGGCCATGACCTATTGTTTTCACGACTTGGTCCATATCCTGCTGATCTATCTTGATGACCTTACAGCTCATTCCTGGAAACGATCAGACCACCTTAACGACCTCCGGCAAGTTTTCCTGCGTTGTCGCAAATATAAAATCCGCTTGAACCCACACAAGTGTGTCTTTTGTGTTCCTGCAAGCCGTTTGTTGGGTTTCATTGTTTCCCAGGATGGAATTACTGTTGATCCCCTGAAAGTTAAAGCCATCTTAGACCTTCCCTCTCCGCGCACGCTTCGGCAACTCCAGAGTTTGCAGGGGCGGTCCAATTTCCTTCGTTGCTTCGTGCCTGATTACGCCACCAAAGTTCACAGATTCTTACACCTACTTCGCACCCACATACCCTTTGTTTGGGATGAGAAAGCAGACACGGCATTCGAAGCCCTCAAGAAAGCTCTCACACAAGCCCCCTTGATCTCCCCTCCGGATTTCTCTCAGGACTTCACCCTTTACGTCTCGGCATCTGAACATGCCGTGTCCGGAGTCTTGGTCCAAGAAGATGCCTCTCACCAAGAACATGTCATTTATTACGTCATCCAAACCTTGTCTGGCCCACCCCTACGTTACCCATACGAGGAAAGATTAGCCCTAGCTGTAGTCTTTTCCGTCCAAAAATTACGACACTACATTCTGCTCAGTCATACCACGGTCGTCGCCGACTCCAACCCAATGGTCTATCTCCTAAACCAGCGGCTCCTACAAGGCCGTGTTGCTAAATGGGTCATTATCCTCCAGGAATATGACCTCACTTTCAAAACTCCCAAGAGCACCAAAGCCCTCGCGCTTTCCCATCTCATCACTGACCTCCCATCCTCTTCGTCATCACCTACTATCCAAACGGATCTGATTGACGATCACATCTTCATTATTTCGTCCGACGACCCATGGTACGGTGACATCCTAATTTACCTCTGCACGCAGAAATTTCGACCCCACATCGATCGTGACGGACGCCGTCGTATACGTCACCACGCCCCCCGATACCTCTTGTTAGGGGATGTGCTTTATCGACGCGGCGTTGATACCATCCTATGACATTGCCTATCCCATAGTGAGGCAAAACAAGTCCTCAATGATTGTCATAGCGGTGCCTGCGGAGGCCATTTCTCCGGCATGGCCACCGCCCAAAACATCATTCGTGCAGGTTACTTTTGGCCGTCATTATTTACTGATTGCATCACCGCAGTCAAACATTGCCAAAATTGTCATCTTTTTTCCCCCAAAGCAAGAACCCCACCCGCCCCCCTTCATCCAGTCGTTACTGCCGGACCATTCTGCAAATGGGCCATTGACTTCCTTGATTGCAATCCCACGTCAGCCAGCGGTCACAAACATATTATTGTGGCCGTAGATTATTTCACCAAGTGGGTGGAGGCCATGCCAACTTACAATTGCACAGCTGACACCGCAGCACGGTTCTTTCTCAACCATGTTATCGCACGTTTTGGAGTGCCACAACAACTTGTCTCAGACCACGGCTCTCACTTCGAAGACGCCGTCTGGAAAGAACTATCAACCTTACTGAAATTTGAACACCATTTCTCCTCTGCCTACTACCCCCAAGGAAATGGCCAAGTCGAAGTGATAAACAAAATTTTGAAAACCATCCTCCAGCGCACTATAGACAAACACAAGTCAAATTGGCACCACATGCTCTTCCCATCACTATGGGCATACCGCACATCAACTAAAACCGCCACAGGTTTTACCCCTTTCCACTTAGTTCAGGGTGTCGAATTCGTCCTCCCCATTGAGTGCCAGATTCCAACCCTACATATGGTCGTTGAACTCCTACCGGACACTGCCCCAATTGAGCAACGCTTACTACTCCTGGAGCAGGCCGATGAAGATCGGCGCACAGCACTTCAAAACATGGAAGTAGCCAAGAACCGATCCAAATTGAATTATGACAAACATGTCCACCCAAGAACTTTTTCCGAAGGGGACCTTGTCCTCGCCTACGATCAGGCTCATGACAAAATTGGGAAAGGAAAGTTTGTGTCCATGTGGCAAGGCCCATATATTATACACACTTGCCTCGGACAGGGGGCATACATTCTGACCGATTCAGAAGGCAACCCCCTCCGCAACCCACGCAACGGGTTGTACCTCAAGCGATTTTACCCATAGTAAACTGAATGGACACCACCGTCCATTACTGAACTTCATGACAGTTCTTTCCTTTTCCTGTTTTCACCAGGTCCATTTTTTGACCATTTTTTCACGCCCTCGTCGCCTCGGTTTGCATGCCACATCGGTCGTCGTCCGTTTTTGACATGCCTTATATCGCCGGATTCAGTTTTTCGTGCTCGTGATGATGCTTGAGATCATTTCTCACTCTCACATCCATATTTTTTGAGCATTTTTCCCATGACCCCTCGTCGCCTTGGTTTGCGTGCCATATTGGTCGTTGCCCCTTTTTGACAATCTTTATGTCACCGGATTCATTTTTCTGCACTCATGATGATGCTTGAGACCTTTTCTCACTCTCATCAATCCCTTTTTTGTTCAGTATAATTTTACCCCTCTTTCGGGCCGAGCAATCCCTTTTACGAAAAAGGCACTTAGGGAGTTTCTGTTAAGCTCTTTTCTGACTCCTAAAACAATGAAAAGATCGCCGAGCAACCTTGCTTCCTTTCATGCTCGCTAAAAGTATCTGAAAGGGCGTCTACCTGGTATAAGTTTACCCATTTTCCGGACCTTGTAGACTAATTACGAAAAAGGAATACTCTAGTCACATCGGCTAGAAGAGTTCTCCATTTGCATCATTTTATGCTTTTTCAGGCCTTGGAGACTAACTTACGAAAAAGAACACCAATGGATTCCACTTACTGCTTTCAGACTCTCTAAACATGAGAGTGACCACGAGCAATAATCATCCTGGGATCGTAAAAAACCCACAGGACAGTAATCATAACCACTGTAGAGTCTTCTTATCGTTTTCAGACTCCTTAAAAATGAAAGCACCAATGAGCACGAACAGTCCTGGGCTCACAAAATCCACAGGACAGTACCATTTCAGAGCACACTTTTATCCCTTCTTAGAGCTCATTAAAACCACAAAGAAGGACCCAATGGTGCTTCTCGGTGCCACAACAGATCACGTCTACTCATATGGCAGCTTCCCCATTTTGGTCGCCTTCATTCAGAGTATTCTGCAGTATGTCACCCTGAGAACCCCTCAACAGCACCCATCAGCTTGACCCCCCCCAGAGTCAATACATACCCTTCAGTCCCTAAAAGATATGATCCCCACACCTATAAGTCAGTTCCCTATGCTGCCAGGTCAACCATGTCATCATGCTCTGAACAAAGGAAGTTTGAGTCTACCCACTATATGACCCCAGTTACTTCCCATCCCCACAAGTATGTCAGTCCTACCCTCAGCACTACCACACTTTAGTTCTACACCTCGTGCTCCTATCAAGGAAACATCATTGCCTTGTTAGTTGCTGGTCTCCCTCTATCAACGACAACCAAATTTATTCCAGAGGATAGACCTAGAGGTCCCTGTGTCTTGGACTCATCACCATTTATGATGAGTGCCTACGAATCATTTCGAGAAGAGTCTTCAGTGCCTCTCCAAATGGTTGTTTCTCACATGCTCGACTTCAACACCTTGATTGCATCGTTGAGACTCGCATAGGGTATTGGTCCTTTCAGTTATCAGTCGAAGACCCCGGATACCACCTGACTCTTCCACATTCGAGAGTCTCCTTATGGAAACAACCAGTTACAATTTTTTCTATAGATATTCGGGTTGCGCATGGAGACAGTATTCAGATGTACCTCAGTTTTATACTCCCTCCAGTATACAGTTACATATACTTCCCAGAGATGACTCACAATCATTGAGTCCCTACAGATGTTGGACACCTTCAGTTTCAGTAGTTCATTAGTTATTCCAGTGTATCAGTTATTGCGATCAGCCATGTTATGATCATGAGTACAACCCAAACAAATGTCCCCTCTGGACCATTATGATGTACTAGTATATCTTCTATTTTTCAGGTCCCCCTTCTTGGGACTAATTGTTTACATATGTCTTGATACGAGCATGGGTATGCCCGCCTCGTCCATTATCAGAGATTATTCCTCATTCATATTGAGGCCATGTAATATTGTTTATCTTTTGCAGCTTCCAAGGGCCACGGATCCAGTCTCCAATCGGTCTATTCTCCTCCCCAAAACCCCAGAAAAAAGACAAAAGAACTATGATGTATATCGTCCATACGATGAGCTCTTGCCCTCACACATCAGGGGGCAATCTGTTAACACCTAAAAAGTGCTCACTAGCTCATTTCCTTATTCACATGACCCATTTGTCCACTTTTTCCACCATCTGAGTCTCTAAAGCCAACAAAAGGTCACCAAAAGACCTTAATACACCCCTTTTCCCACTCAAAAAGATTATTTTTCCTAAAAAAGCATAAAAAACCCTCAAAAAGGGTCCAAATATCCCAAAAATATTAAAAAGGGAATAAAAATATTAATTTTATTCAAAAAAGGAAAAAGGAGGGAAAAGTACCTAAACCATGTTGGTCAATACCATTGGTTTCCACAAAACCACAATGGTATTCCCCACCACCAAAACCTATAAAAAGGTGGTAGGGGCTCCTCATTTCACATCCATCCATATTCCTATCCTCATGCTGCCAAAATCTCCCTTGAGTTTTTGGCCATTGTAGCAACCTTGGAGAAAGGACCCATTGGAGTTTGGAGCTGCTCACCCTTGGAGCTTCTCAACTATCTTCATCACTTGGAGGTATTCTTATTGCAAGCACTTGCTTGCCCCCATTTTCAATACAAATTTATTTTCTATATTTCTTGTTCTTGTTTTTTAATTCAAAGATGCACATGCTAGTTTAGTTTTAGTTTAGATTTAGTTTATTGTTTTTGCTTAATATTGAAACTGCTGCTACTAGTTAGTAGGTGCCCATTGCACTAAGCTTGGTTGCAAAACCAAGCCAACAGGTGACCTTTGGTCTCAATAACCAGGGCGCTACATTTTATTTTTTACATCATAGTATAGCTTGAGGGGGGGTGTTAGGATATCTCATCATTCAATATGTACTTTGCATGCACTTTGCATGCATGCATGCATCTGCATGCTTCCTAGTCACCAATTTGATGCCTCCAGCACCTAGTCCCTAGTCTGCCAGCACCCGAGAGCCACTTTCCACTCTGTTTTAGCTCTCCTAGTCAAGGAGGCGCCCACTTCTCACCCACCACTTGAGAAGGGCACCTTTTCTCACCTACCAGTCCAGTTCACTTCAGTTAGTTAGTTGTCTTTCCTTGATTTGAGGCTAGACTGACTCCTAACTGTTGTTACCACTCCAATTGACCTCCGATGAGACTTGAATACCTATTCTAAGTGCAGTTAACTCCTCATGCGCCCTCCACTGAGCCTCCATCCCTACATTAGTGCCATTACCATCAGTTACACTTATTACACTCAGTTAGACTCAGTTTGACACCTCTCTGATAGTGACTTGTGCATTGATGATGAGGACTCCTAGTTGGAGCCAAGCTACACCATGCAGTATATTCGAATGACCTCCTTGGATAATTCGAATTGCTCACTCATTGTGACAGTATTGTATTGTAATTCTACCATTCTGGATTATAGAGCACTGATGCATCTCTCTTGCACAATGTTTACTCCAAATTGTTTTACATCTTTGTGATTGATATTCTTGTTCAATAGATCTGCTGTGACTAATTTTACATTTTGAAACTAAATAATGAGTTCATCCACCTGAGACACACTCATTCACACCTCCTCTATGCTCCAAAGCATGTCCAAAGAAAACAATTTGATAGTTTCTTAGCAAGAAAAGGATGGAGACTGCTGGAAATTTAGATTTTTTAGATATGGGGGATTTATTGCAGACCTGGGAATAGAGCTTATGGATTCAATTTGAATAAGATCAACATAAGGATGTTATATTTATATCTCCCCCTTCTCATGCTTTCCCTTGCCTCTTTTATACTTTTGGGAAGGCACTAAGTTAGGGAAGTTCAATTAGTTATCTACAAGAAAGAGGCAGTTAAAGAAATGTGAATTTTTTTTCACGTTTCCTGAGAATCTATTTTTTGTTTACCTTCATAACAAGTCATATGCGGGAAATACACTAGTAGGGCACGTATACGTGGGCTAGCAATGCATAGGGTGCATATGAGTGGGAAATTAGTATTTTTGAAGGATTTAATGGAGAAGAGATAAGGGAATTGAACCATAAAGGGACATGGAAGTCTACAAAGATGTATATCAACTAAAAATAAGCATTTTGTAGTGATGTGGCAAAATATGCTACAACACATAGAAATTATGTATTCTCATTAGTTCTATCTCCTTATTAGAAGAAATATTTTGTTTGGGACCATAATGAGAAAAATGCCATAGGAAGGCTAAAAATAGGTTCTTGAATTAAACATTATTCACAATTATTGAGACCTTCTTCCATAGAACTTGGTGACTTTGGTTTTTTCTAATTTAAAGGCTCTAATAGAGAAGGATTAAAGGGAGAAACATAATCATACTAAATGCCAAAGGGGATGCTTCATTGATAATAATTTGGGTAGAAAATGAAGGGACAAAATCCATAGTCTAAGTACGTCTAATAGAGAAGGATTAAAGGGAGAAACATAATCATACTAAATGGCAAAGGATATGCTTCATTGATAATAATTTTGGTAGAAAATGAAGGTACATCTAATAGATAAGGATTAAAGGAAGAAACATAATCATACTAAATTCCAAAGGGGATGCTTCATTGATAATAACTTGGGTAGAAAATGAAGGGACAAAATCCATAGTCTAAGTACATATAGGCAACCATAATATTTCCCATAATTACTAGGAATTGAAGAGCCTTTAAGGAGAAAATGCTTAGTTTTAGACAATAGGGAAAGCATAATACATTTGACAAGTGACCACCTTTATGGCATTAAAAGAAAGATAGAGGGAGATTAAATAATTCAAACCCTTATATTTAGGTGAAATGACCAGTAGAAATGTCAATTGCTTCATCCTACTCAAGGGGCAATCTCCATTCATGCACTTAAGGTAGGTTTAGCACAAAAAAATTGTTCCATGTACACAACCAATCAAATGATTTCCATGGAAATGAAGCTCAAGTATCTTTACATAATAAGGACAAACATACTTGTTAGTTATGAGAGGGTCAAATTAATTGATATGATTTGAGAGTAGGAAAAGTGTCAAAATGACACTATGAAACTTCATTTAACATATGGTTCATAAAATGTCTAAATAAAGAAAAAATCATCATTGTCAAATAAAATGAGTGAAATTGGTAGCACATACTCTTTTTTCCATATATCACTTTAGGTTAGCCTTAGAAGGAATTTTTCATTGCAGAAGAACTTGGAAAGAGAAATTATCTTTGGCATATTGTTCAGTAATAACATGGTCTATATAATAAATATTACTTAAAAAAATGCATCTTATAAAAGAACATTTAGTCCATTACTAAAAAAATGCATCTTATAAAAGAACATTTAGTCGATTCCACAAGTTTGTTCATAGCATTGGCATGAACTATCTCTTTTGCAAGATGGAATCGACTTTCAATTTGGTGAATGTGTTTGAAATTTTCGGCATGCCTCTTGGGCCAAAAGAAAGATCATTGCAATATGATAAAACATTATGTGAAAGCAAACTATACACCCATGTGGAAAATATTGTGCTATAGAAAAATCAATTTGTATGTCAATATATTCATTTTAGTCAACTTATTTCTACATATGGAGAACCTATAAGATTTTCATGTTGATCTTTGATTGTGTCAAATTGATCAGTAAAATGTTTGAAGTTATGTTTGAAGTTATTAGCATTTCTCAAATTAAGTCATAATTTATGTATTAATTATCTCATCTTCTTTCTTTAAACAATTCCTCTGCAACTCTTATGTTAGTTTATTTATTTGCATTCCTTCAAGCAATTAAATCATACATTTTTCATTAATCTATTACTATAGTACATTTTGGTGGACTTTTTCTTCATAATTTGATCCTTCAAACTTCAACCATTTCTTAATTTTCAATCATTGGTTTCTTTTGTGTTCTTTGTGTTGTTGTTATTGTAACTTCAGAAGATATTCCCTTGTATTTTATATTGTTATTATTATTGTATTTTATTTGTACCTTTGTCGGAGATTTTTTTCCTCCACTCGGGGATGTCATTATGATGCTTAGTCATACTAGGTAATTAAGGTAAAATCCTCTGATGTAAGTCAGGGCAATAGACCCGCTAAAGAGTCAATTGTAAATGTATTTCTAGGTCTCCTAGAGAAGTCGGCCCAGTTGAGTAAAAAGGTCACCCCAAGGTAAAGTATAAATAGAGAGCAAGGATCTCTCATTTGGACACACACTCACTCACTTGAGTTCACATAACTGAGAGAGAGAAGACAAGTTCGCATCGGAGGAAAGAGAGAGAGCTGCAGAAGACAATCTTATTTTGGGGTTTTACTTTTTGTGATATTGTATTGATGACGATTCTATCTCTAAGGAAGTTGCAGGGTTTTCTCCTTTATCGTTTCCCCGGGGAAAATATTTGTGTCTATTGTGTTATGTTGTGCTTGTTATTCTTGCAGATAAGATCATAGATAATATTGATTAAAAGTTGAAAAACTAACATGGTATAAGAGCTAAACTGAAAAGAAGACATTGTGCACCTGCGGGAAGCTAGGGATTATAAGTTGGAGGTATTATCTCCACAGATCATCAAGAAAAGGAGGCTAGGCTAACTCTCCCTAGAAGGGCACATCTTTCTGTCAAAGCATAATTGAATTCCGAGAATTTTCAATTTTTGGCCCGTTACTATTGCCAGGAGGAAAACTAGGGCATCAACTATTTTGGGATTCTGTTCACAGATTTGGAAGAGTAAGTAAATTGGACAACTCGCCTTGAGGAGGAACATCTTCCTATCTAATCAAAATTTCCAAATTCCAAGTTTGGAAAATTAGGGTTTCTCTGACAAACCCTTGGCAAGCCAGCTCCAGATCCAGCTTGGGCATCTCAAATTGGTGAGATCTAAATATTTTCTATTTCCATTTGAGGTTCTCATTTCAAAATGACTCACCACACCAAGCTTGAGGATAAGCTTGAAGGAGCTGATAACTTTCGAGCATGGAAGTATAGGATTGCACTTGTCCTTGAAGAAAATGACTTGGACAAGTATGTCAATGAAGAGGTTCCAACACCAAAGCATGATGAAGCTAAAGCCACCCACAAGAAGAAATTGGTTAAGGCCAAGAGAATCATTGCAGATTCTATCAAGGATCATCTCATCCCACATGTGGCATCCTCTAAGACACCCAAGGAGATGTTTGATGCTTTGACAAAGCTATATATTTGAAGGGAAGAACATAAATTAGAAGATGACCTTGAGGAACCCGCTTAAGAATGTGAAGATCCAAAATGCAGAGACCATGCAATCATATTTCACTAGGGTCTCTCAGATCAAGGAGCAACTTGAAGTAGTTGAAGAAAATGTAGAAGAAGGATAGATTGTGATGACTACCTTGAATGGTCTCCCAATATCACGAGACTCGTTCATTCAAGGGATATGTGCCAGAAAGAAGTTGATCACATTCAGTAAACTATGGGAAGAATGTACATAAGAAGAAGCTCGACTTGTGGCACGAGAAGAGAATATGGGATCCAATGACGATCAAGATCTCACAACACACGCAAGAATAAATCATAAGAAGAGGGAGAACCATCATCACAGTAAGAGGGAGAACCACCATCAAAATCAGAGGGAGAACTATGATAGACATAGAAGACCCAGAAGAGATCTATCCAACATTAGATGCTATACATGTGATGAGAAGGGACACCATTCCATAGATTGTCCTAGAAACATAAGTGTCTCCAACAAGAAAAGACACCATGCTCACACCGTGGAAGATGATGAACCTACAAGAAAGAGAACCAGAGAAGAAAGTGATGAATCTTCAAGCGATGAAGAATATGTCCTGATCTCAGCACTCACGGGAATTGTCACACATGGGAGTAGTGATTGGCTTGTAGATAGTGGAGCTTCCAAGCATATGATGGGATACAAAGAATATTTCACAAATCTATCTGAGCATGAGTCACCTCACAAGGTGAAACTTGGGGATGATTACCAATACCCCATAAAAGGAAGTGGAGGAGCTTCATACAAGCTAGACTCCGGTAAATATCTGAAGATGAAAGATGCCTTATATGTTCCAGGACTAAAGAAGAACCTTATCTCCATATCAACACTAGATTCTAAATGTATGAGGGTTGCGTTTGTCGATGGCCAAGTCCTAATGTGGCCAAAGGGAAAGACAATAGATTATGCAACTGTGATTGGAGAGCAAGAAGGAGGTTTGTACAAATTGAAGGGCCAACCTGAACAAGCATTGGTTCATGACTCCATGGAGCCAAGTGAACTATGGCATAGAAGGATTGCACATGTGCACTATAGATAACTGCCCATTGCAAGTAAAGTAGTTTCAGGACTTCCATAAATCCAAAAAAAACATGAATGAATTTGCAAAGGATGTGCAAAAGGAAAGAACATGAAGAAGGTGTTTACCAGTAGTGAAAGCAAAGCAAAAGGAATATTGGAGATCATCCAATCCAATGTATGCGGTCCCATGTCATTCATCTCACTAAGTGGGTATTGTATTATGTTTCTTTCATTGATGACTTTTCCCGTAAGACTTGGATATACTTCTTGAAAGGTAAAGATGAAGTATTAAGTAAGTTCAAGGAATTCAAAGCCTTGATCGAGAATCACACTGAGAAGAAGATCAAGACCTTTCGATCGGATAATGGCGGAGAATTCAATTCGGAATATTTCAAGAACTTATGCATAGAATCTGGGATTAAGAGGGAGTTTAGCACTCCCTACAATCCACAACAAAATGGTGTTGCAGAAAGAAAGAATAGAATGATAATGGAAGCAACAAAAGCGATGCTTCATGACCAGGATATTCCGATGCATTTATGGGAAGAAGCTGCATGAACAACTGTGTATGTACAGAATCGTACTCCTCACCGAGTACTAGATAAAAAGATCCCAGAAGAAGTGTTCTCCGGTGAGAAACTAGAATTCAACCATCTCAGAATATTTGGCTTCCCAATGTACATACACATTTCGAAGGAGAAAAGGACGAAGCTAGTTCCTTCAAAAAAGAAGGCAATATTAGTAGGATACAACGAAAATTCAAAGGCCTATCGAATATACTTCCCAGGATTCAAGAAGATCGACATCAGCAGAGACGTGACATTCGACAAAGACTCGGCATACAAAAAATCAAGAAGACTACCTATTGAAGAGGTTGAAGAACCCAAAGTTCCCAAGATTAGAGATACAACTATGGAAGAAGCAATTCCAAAATATCATGAAGACCGCGACATGAAAGAACCACAAGAACCTGTAGATCCATCTCGTGAGAAGAACTCCCACAAGAGAAGGCCAACATGGGTATGAGAGGCAATACAAGATGCAGAGAAGTATGGCGCTCCAGAGGGGATGCACCATTGCACATAGAAAGCAAGAGACCTAGACCATACTCTGGCTATGTGGCCCTGCGGTGTGACATCATTGACAAAGAACATTCCAACTATGAGGAAGCAACAGAGAAGAAAGAATGGAAGGATTCCATGATAGAGGAATACCAGTCGATTATGAAGAATGATGTCTGGGAGGTAGTTCCAAGACCAGAAGGGAAGTATGTTGTGACTTTGAACTGGATCTATAAGATCAAGCATGTTGCAAATGGTAGCATTGAGAAACACAAGGCAAAGTTTGTAGTATGTGGCTTCTCCTAGAAGGAAGGCATATACTATGAGGAGACATTCGCACTTGTGGCAAGATACAATTCCATCAGATCAGTACTAGCACTAGCTGCAGTGATGAAATGGAAGGTACACCAGATGGACGTCAAGACAACATTCTTGAATGGTGTATTAGAAAAGGAAGTGTGCGTGGATGCTTTGTATTTGAGACACATGACATGAATACTCATGTGTGCAAGTTGAAGAAGGCCTTGTATGGTTTGAAATAGGCACCCAGGAAGTGGTATGACAGGATGGATAAATTATGGATGAGCTTAGGATTTACCGAGAGTAAAGCAGATTCCAACCTTTACTACAAGGTTGAAGTGGGAAATCCAGTGATACTTCTACTCTATGTAGATGACTTGTTTGTAACAGGAGAGGATGAGCTCATTGCAGATACAAAGAGGAAGCTTGCTGCAGAGTTCGAGATGAAGGATCTGGGTATGATGCATTACTTATTAGGCATGGAGGTGTGGCAAGGTAAGGATGGAATCTTCCTTAGATAAGGGAAGTATGCAGTAGAGATTCAGAATAATGGGCTGCAAGGAAATGGCCACACCCATGACATCAAAATTGAAGCTACTATGTGATGCTTCATCAGAGTCTAATGATGCCACGATGTATCGTTAGATGATTGGGTCATTGATATACCTGACGAACAAGAGACTAGACATATGCTCTACTATGAACACATTTATCCAGCTCCTGACGGATTCGAGACAAGTTCACCTAATTGCTGCAAAGCATATATTAAGGTACCTGAAGGGTATAGTTGATTATGGGCTCAAGTATGACGCGAATCAGAAGATTAAACTGCAGGGTTATGTCGATTCAGATTGGGCAGGCATTTCCGCAGATAGGAAGATCACTTTAGGATGTTGCTTCAGTATGGGATCCAGTATGATCTCCTGGTTTAGCAGGAAGCAGTCGTGTGTGGCATTGAGTATAGCCAAAGAAGAGTATGTTGCATCTTTTTCGGCTAGTTGTGAGGAAGGATGGCTTAGGAAGCTATTGTCTGATTTGTTTGATCTCTAGTTAGAGGTGACTTATATCTTATGTGACAACTAGAGTTTTGTGAAGTTGTCCGAGAACCCAATTTTCCATGACAAGTTGAAGCACATTGAGATCAAGTACCACTATATCAGGGATATGGTGTAGATAGGAGCATTGAAGCTCCAATATGTTGCGACAGACGAGCAGATAGCCGCTGTATTGACCAATCCATTAGCTAGAGTGAAGTTTGAGTACTTCAGAGAGAAGCTTGGTGTTCTCTAGATCGAGGTTCCTCCTAAGAGGGAGTGATGAGTTTGGAAGACGTAGATAAACTAGATCCATTCTCGCATAGTGGTATGTTTTTATTCCCATGCTGGTAGATGTAAGGGCTGAGCCATTCTCACATGGTGGTAGGTTTGTCCTCCCATGTTGGTAGATGTAAGGGTTGGGTCTTACATGGTGGTAGGTTTGTCCTCCCATGCTGGTAGACGTGGATCTCGCATGCTGATAGACGTAGGTCTCGCTTTCTGGTAGACGAGGTTCTCGTATGGTGGTAGGCATAGGTGGTCCTTGGGACGTAATGAACTTGGTGTGCTCCTGATTGTCCTCCCATACTGGAGATGTTGTGAGGTACACCACTCATATGACACTATGTGTGCTCCTAGGAAGGATCTTTCATGGTGGCAGGTTTGTCCCCCCATGATGGTAGACGCGGGCTGACCGTTGTGGGGCATGTGATGTGCATCTAGGCTGTGCTCCGTTTGATGATTAGATGATCTGGATATGATGAAACGATAGTAGGAGACGCAGGTGTTTGCTGTGGCAATGTAATGATTGGTCCTGGGATGTACCTACTTGATGGCTTGCTCGCAGAGATGATGAATACCTATATGAGGGATAGGCCTACATCCAACATGAAAAAGGGTTGGCTCTGTAGAACTTCCTATGGCGAGTAGATTCGAGAGATTTCACCAATCGATGATCGACATGATGAGGATTGCGGCAGCAACGACGATGATGATCCAATTTTGATGAGGATGTTCCAACGTTGATGATGATCCAATGATGATGACGTTATCCAGACTTGTGTCCAATGGGTTTGATGACTATGGTAAGAGAATACCTTCCTATTTAAGAGGGAGTGTTTTTGTTATTGTAACTTCGAAAGATATTCCCTTGTATTTTATATTGTATTTTATTTGTACCTCCTTTGGAGATGTTTTTCCTCCGCTCGGGGATGTCATTATGATGCTTAGTCATACTAGGTCATTGAGGTCAAAGCCTCCCATGTAAGTTGGGGAAATAGACCCCCTAAAGAGTCAACCCCAAGGTAAAGTATAAATAGAGAGCAAGGATCTCTCATTTGGACACACACTCACTCACTTGAGTTCGCATAACTTAGAGAGAGAAAACAAGTTCGCATAGGAGGAAAGAGAGAGAGCTGCATAAGACCATCTTATTTTGGGGTTTTACTTTTTGTGATATTGTATTGGTGACGATTCTATCTCTGAGGAAGTTGCCGGGTTTTCTCCTTTATGGTATCCCTGAGGAAATTTTTGTGTCTATTTTGTTATGCTGTGCTTGTTATTCTTTCAGATAAGATCCTAGATAATATTGATTAAAAGTTGAAAAACTAACACTTTGGACATTATTTGGGGTTGTGTATATTGATGAATTGGTGTCTTTATTGTAATATTGATTTGTGGTCCCCATGATTATAACCCAAATTGATGGTTGTTAGGAGGAATTTATGGTACCATATTGATGCTTAGTCAAATGGGATTTGTGGTTCCAGATTAATGGTTTTGGAAGAAGCTATAATATTTTTCTTTTACTTCTTATGTTTCTAGTTTTTATGTCAACTATAATATATTTTTTTACATCTTTTTTTTTACTTCTTTATTTTATGTCGGCTATAATATTATGTTTCTATTTTTCATGTCAGCTATAATATTTTTTTTACTTCTTTTTTTTAATTTCTTTATTTTATGTCGGCTATAATATTTGGGACAGAAAGACACATCCCCCCACCTGGGCTGTAGAAATGCGTCTCTTGATGCAATCATTCATGATTGTTCTAGATTGTACCGGCACTACTCTAAAGCCATCCATTAGTGTACACAACTATTACATGACTTAGGGATGAAATATAGTCTCTTTGGCATGTCAAGTATATGCACCTAAGGTGACTCATCAACCTTAACCATATCTACATTAGGATAGGGAGGAGGCAAATCACTAGCATACAAGCCAATACCTACAAAATAAAGGATAACAATAATTAGATAATTTAAAAAATATTATAATCAATTACATGTGTATTAAATAAGACAAAAATTTGCAACAGAAAAATTCAAAAGATAATGATAATATTAATGGTCTCATGTGGTGGATTGACTTGAGTGAACATAGTGTTCAAACATCCTCATTGATTCATCCATACATATGTATACTCTACAAGACTAAGGATGTGATCATCATCATTATCTAACATAGCCAAAACACATGCACCCACTGATCTACATAGGTACTCCATTTAGTCCCTCTCAAGCAACATCTATAACCACTGCATGCACATATGCACATCAATCATCGACTTAGGGGGTGGTGGTTGATTGTAGTTCAAGTCACCAAAAACATCTCAAAAATATATTAAGATACTTAGACACTTATGATTTAGTTAAGATCAACTTGGTTTAATGTTTCTTTAGCTAAAGTGTATATCTTTAGTGTGCATTTGTAATTAACTAATCCGATGTCACAATTATGTTCTAGACATAAAGTGATCTGATGGTTCATCTTCTCCTCAACACCAACGACTATTTATAAGTGGTTTAAGGCTTGATTGGTCCATGATATTTATTTAAAGATAATGGGGGGTCATTTGTTGATTATTGATTATGAGAAACTCATTTCCTTAAATGGCCACATTCGTTAGGGCCTAGATTGTTTCTTTTTTGACAGTTTTTGCCACATAATACATTGATGTATTGATATTTGATTTGTTTGTACAAACAATTGCCTTAAGGTGTTCAACATATGTGGATATACCATGTTTATCGAGCATGGTATTAGAACTCCTATGAAGACCCATTCGCGTTGTTGATTGAGATCCTCAACCTGTGTCACTACATGCATCAAATGAATTTTCAACTCTACTTTTCATGTGCATTTTTGGGCTGGGTGAACCACTCCAAGGCACCCATAACATAGTTTTGTGCTGGAAACCTTTTTTGTTTGACCCTAAAATGTTTATGTTTTCCTAAGATACAATCATTTATATCATATCTAGAGGTATATAGTTTCATTTCAGTTTTAAAATCTCTTTCATATTTTTCTCTATTTATATTTTCACTTAGTTCCCTTTCCAATCTATATATGTCCTCTTCCATGTACCTCATGCAAGCTCGATAAATAAAAAATAGAACATAAAGTATTTTCTTTCTACATATGATCTTTTCCCCATTCCTTTTGTGATCTTGAAAAATCGAAGACAAAGAAGAAAAGTTGTATTTTTCAAATAGACCAACCAAGATTTTACCCCAAGCTATTAAAGTTTCATTTTTTTTCAAAAAAACGTTTTCTTTTGTGTACGACCATATTTAAAGTTTTTTCAAGCAAAACCACGAGTTTCCAAAGTATGCATGTACTTCAAGTGAATAGTAGAAAGAAAAGGCCCCATTTTTTTATAACATTTGTTATATCTTTTGTAATAACTCATTTGGTTGAAAGTTATTTTATTAATGTAACTCATTTGGTTGAAAGTTACAAGTTGTAGGTGACTCCAAAGCTATGATCAACTGGATAAATGGCTATTCAAATATGCAAGTGTTACATCTTCACCATTGGACTAACAAAGTTCAAGCGCTGAAAAATGGCTTTTGTCATATCTCTTTCACACATATTTTTCGGGATTATAATGGTGTAGTTGATGGGATGTCAAAGATGGCAGTGGGTGACATGGATGGGCTCATGCATTTTGAGGAAACGATTGATGGTTGTATGGTGGACAAAGGGGCAGTTACTGTTTTTTATTTTTGTTTTAGTATGGGTTCTTCCTCTGTTTTGTATTTCCATTGGACATATTTCCAGGTTGCTTTTTAGTGATAGATATGTAGTTTGTTCTCGACATGTTATTTTGAAAGATGTAGGACAAGTCTGAAGGTTTATGGGTTGACAGACTATTAGTTATTTACAGTCATTTTATATAAGGATTTTGTAACTTTGATTCTCTTCCATGATGAATAACAAGTTATAGTTTTTTTTTCGTTTTGAAAAAAATGTAAAGGTGTCTTTTGTTCATTAAGGTATATGAAAAAGCGAATGCAACTTTGAGTTATAAAATATCTTTATTGTAAAGTGAATTTCACTTAAATTATAAAAGTGAATCACCCATAAAATAGCTTTATTATTTTTTCTTAAGTTACTATTTGTATGCAACTTTAATTTATAAGGAAAGTTTATTGTATAATCTCACTTGTTTTATAAAAGTGGGTCACTTGCATTATAAAAGTAACTTATTTGTAAAAATGAGCTTAGGGAAAAAGTAAAAAATGATTTTTTTTAAAAAAAATTACAACTTTGACAACCTCATTGTGCATCCATCACCACATGGACCAACTTCCATTTACCACATGGCACCTTGCGTATTTGTTATGCCTTTCCTCACAAGGTCATAACCTTGACATTTTTTTTGCTAGGGAAATCAACAACTAGGGAGGGGCTTGTACTTGTGTGACATAGGGTTGATTCTCGTTCACTACTACTACACCCCTAGATGCACCTTGTTGGAACCCCAACAACTCCCCTTGATTTTGCAAATAAATTGCCCCCCATTAGAATGTTGTAAATTCTTAAATTTTAATTTTTCTTTTATCTTGTTTGATATGAATGTGGTCTCATGGCTTTCATTCCTTGATCTTTCACTCTTTTGATGCTTGTTCTTTGGCTTGGTTTTCACGCCTTTAAGGATTTTGTCGTTTGGATGATCTTTGTCATGTGAATCTCTCAGTTTTCTGGTGGTTGAACAACATTTGCATACCCTCGGTTCTCATTTTGGATGACTCGCTATCTTAAGTGAATGGGAAGATCATTTTGTAGCATGGAGTATTTTCATTCCTTTTATCTTCTTGGGTTTAAGTTGTTTTATTATTCATCATTGATGTCTACTTCTTTATCATTATTAATGATATGTAATAACAACTAATAACTTAAGTATCTGCTTTCTTATATTGGGTGAAAATGTTATTTTTTATTATATTCATAACTTTTAATTCATTATTTTAAGATTTTGGAAATATGAAACATACTTTAATTAAAACTTGAGTAACCCTTTTGACCTCATTATTCTAATTTATATTCAAATTACATCAACGTGGCTATGAATTAAAACTCTATACTAAGGAACCTTGGAATCACAAATATGTACACAAAATAAATCTTACGCATAGTAAAAAAGTGATTCTTATAATGTTCTTTCACCATTATCTTGAATTCAATTTCATTAAATAATAAACCATGATAATGTCCAAAAAGCTTACCTTCTATTATTCATATTTTTCAAAGGTTATGATAATATGATAATTTGAAACAATTTGTCACGACAAAATGGGAATTAATGGAATAAAACAAAGTTTAAAGGTTACGAATATATAAAGCATAGTTGAACTTGTCTTGCTTATATTTTTTGAGTGAGATACAAGATAATAAGGTAATCCTTAATCACTTGTTTGTTGTGCTCATGAATTGTACAGAGACTATTACCAAAAATACCATGAATTTTTGAAATATTTGAGATCCATGCTCATCCTGCTTTTAGCTTGACAGTTCATCAAACTAACCAGAGGATGAAAATGGAGAATCACGCACCAGCAGGAGACATGTTTTTTCGTGAGTTGTTTTGGGAAAACCGTGAGGAATTATCTCAAACGATTGAAAAACCACTTTAAAAATGGGCCAATTTACTTTTCAACACGAGACATTTTCAAAACAAATGCATGAGTTGTGAGATATTCAGGCCTGTTAGAGACGATTTTTTCTAGAATTTTTCGGTTGCGTTCAGCTGTAAGATCCGTTTTTATGGAGTTTGATATGATCTCTTCTCTCTATTTAAACAAAGATAATTCGACTGCCAGAGGAGGAGGGTCTCTTGAGAATGGGAGGAGTTTTTATCTTTCCATCTCTATATTTTTCTTGTAATGTTTTTGTTAATAGGGGGAGAGTTCTCCATGTTGCTGGAGGAATTTATTTTGGATACGGTGATCTCTTTGTAATTTCTTCATTCTGAACATGAAATGTGGAGGTTCTTCTTCTAAGATTGTCTTTTGGGGATTGATGAAAATCTGTAAATTTTGTGAAGTAAATAAAAAACCAGAGAAGATTGTTGCAGTCATTTTAAGCATTCAATCAGATTATGTAAGATTGTTCTACTCGAGTTAATTATGTCTAATTACTATCATTTTTGTTAAGTTCTCACATTTATTTATTTGAAATGATTAGCAGAGCTGATGTGTAAATCTTATATGCATAATCGAATAAGGTTATTTGACTATGTAATATTGATGTGCTTCAATATATTACTGTTTATTTGATTTCCTTTAATTAAAAAGTAATATAATTATTATTTTATACATCAGATGCTTATGTCAATCAAGCTCCTGCATGATAGGTTTCAAATGTATTAAATAGGATAAAATAGACCTCATTTAGTTTTTTCAAATTAGGATTTTGTTTCTTTTTCATAGTCGAAATCTACAGAATTTTTAGGAGCTACTAAATTTTCACTTACAGAAAATTTAGCAGCTACTAAATTTTCGCTTACAGAAAATTTAGCAGCTACTAAATTTTCCGTTTCATCATAGATTAAGTTAGATTGCATCTTAGGGTTTTTTTTAATTTCATTTTAAGGAATTCAAATCACTAGATTGAGAGACTCTCTTGTTGAGAGAAAACTCATAAGGCAGCAGGGCCTTTGTTCCTGCGAGAGGTAGCTAATGCAAAAATTCAAGGAGCTTCTTTGAGCAATCTGAGTGGGTTATCTCTCCTTGTTGGCCTCAGGACAGAAAATCCAGCCAACAAATGGCGCTACAAGGAGGGCCATGAGTAAGTAAGCGATTTTCATTTTTCAAATTATCTTATTTAACCATTGATCATCTCGCTCTCAAGTTCTAGCTGTTTACATCTTTAATCTTCTACATCAGTACATATGTGCGTAAGGGATGGTTAGATGACAAGCTAACCATTTTATCAATGCTATTTATCATTCATGGATTCATCCCAAATCTCTATTAGGAGTCATGTATCAAAAAATAATCATTCTACTCCACCTAAGATAGTTGATCACTTGTCAAAAAACAAATTTGATGGTGAAATTGAAATTTCTGCAATTGATCATGTTTCTCAATTTTTGCAAAATTGTCTTACTAATCATGTTATCGATGAAGCAATCATTGGTAGATCGTTCGCTTTGAATTTCACAGGCCGAGTTCGAAAATGGTTTGAAACTTTTCCATCTCAACATTCTTTACAACAATTTTTAGGTGAGTTTATTTATGTTTTTCACGATCCTGATTATGAGAAATTGTTTGTAGAATTAATAAATATTAAAAGATAATACAATGAATCATATGAGGACCATACAAACATATTTTTTAATCTTTGTTACAGATTTCCGTTGAAACTCATCACTTCTATTTTTCAATTGTTTCATCATGCTATGTCTTTTTCAAATAAATTAGTACAATCAGATAAAACAATTTTCTTCATATAACAATATTCTGATTGATTCTAATCAAATTTCAGAAGTTATAGATTAGCAATACTGTCTAACTTTTCTCACCTCACTAAATCAGAAAGAATACAATGTATTAGAAAATGTTATTGTCTCTTCTGATATTTCTAATTCGTCTTTATTTGCTCTTAATGAGAATAAAACTCTAAGACTAAACAAGGAAAGTTGTCATTCACATCAAGATCTTATGACTATTTTAGAAGAGAAAGAGACCAAATCTGAAATCTATATTGAAAAAACTTCTCCTACATTAATTAAACAAGACCAAGATATTCTTTTAATGGATTCCATTCTTGAATCTCATTTTTTTGATGGGCCTTGTGTTTCATTTACACCTTTATCTATTTGCAATGAACAAGATAATCTGTCATGTTCAGATTTTTCAATAAAGGATATTGATCTTATTTTAGGAGAAGAAATTAATGAACGTTTGAAATCAAATGCAAATACTCTAATAGAAGAAAAATTTTCTTTCAAAGAAATTTCTTTATCAACATATACTTTTAGTTTTCTTTCTTCGTCCACCTACTTTTCATTATACCCTAATTTGTTGAATAATTGTGCTTCTTAGGATAATCCTTCACATCTATTAAAATTTCATTTTGATACGCAAAATTATCATGGGATGCCAGATGATAAATTATGTTTTGATGATGAAGAGAATAAAAGTTATTCTTATGAATCTTTTGGTAAATGCAAAGAAAAAAGTCATATACTTTTAGAAACACCTCTTATTGATTCATCACCTCTCAGAATTAATGTAGGATCTTCTTGTTTAAATAATGAGTTGGCTAAAACTGAATTTTTCATTAAAACCAGTCATGATTCCCATTCATTTGATGAAGACATGTCTAACACAATATGGGATGATACCTCATTTGATTCTAGTCACTTACTTCAGTTTCAACCAATGATTACTAAAGATCCTCATTCATCTTGTACCATTTCTCAATCACGCAACTTTATTGACATTGATCACTCATTTATAAATTCACATGTTTATATTTTTCATGATAGAGGTGCAGATGGGCTTGAGGCTTCTTACCTCAAGAAGTTTCCATTCAATGGTAAGGCTTTTACAAGTAAAGATTTTAGTGGTAAGAACGATGCATCTATTTTTCTATTATTATCATATCATTTTCTATTACTAATTGAAGGTGATGTTTTTCTTACATGAATGGAAATGCTTCAATGGATTCATTGGCTATTTCACTTTACTTAATTTTCATTACAATTGATTTCTCTTGTACATAGTTAGGCTTAGGTTTAGATTAGTTTTTCTTCATTTTTACCCTTTCTTGTTTTGTTTTGAATAAATGCAGTTATGAAAATTATGTTAATTTCAAGAGGTGACACTTATTGATACATTCAAGGATGTTTTCTTTACCTTTTACCCTCTTGCTTATAATTATATTTGTTTAAAATTTGTATTTTTAAGTCATATATCTTTTACTTTTTCGACTTAAATGGGAAAATGTTTTATACATTTTTATGATCATAAGCAATAAATTTTAAGAAAACAAAGAATGTTGTTGCACATCAATACCAAAATCTTTTGAGTTGTAACTACATATGTAATTAAGAGTTATTTTAAATTTCTTTATTTTGGTTTGTTTTCTTTTTTCTTATTAATAAGAGGGCCTAACTTATTAAACATCTTGCTTATTTTTAAGAAATTCTTATGTCACAAATTATAATTAAAAAAGAGAGACACATTTTTCATCCTATAGAAACTAATTTCTCTCTTTTCATTTCATTTGTGATATAGCTATCTCATTTTTCTCCATGTAAGATGTTAATTTATTCAAGGCTAAGTTTTTTATTTTTGCATTTTCATATATCCATTTTAGATTTCCTTCTTTGATTGGTTTTATTTTTACAAGTTTGCTATGATTTGTTTTTTGACTTGTTTGTTTGTTTTCCGAAAAAGGGGTAAACTAATTCTAGCATATGGTAGTTTGTCTAGTCAAAACCATGTATTTCTGTCAAGTATTTGATCGAAATCCTTTTATTTTAAAGGGACGTCATTATAAAGACACTCTTCTTTTGTCAAGATTCTAACCATAGCGAGATTAGCCTTGGCTTTGAAAAATTTATTATGGACCATATTGATGGATTGATTGAGTTACCCGACTATTATCTAGGATCTTTATCTTTCAAAATGATGCTATAATGTAGATGAGTTTACTTTCAAATGAATCATTTTCCCTAGATTGAAGTAAGTCAAGAATCGTAAGTTATTTTCAGATTTTTTACGCCATTCTTTGTTCTTTAGTGGGCCATTCATATCTGCTTCCCCATCCACTAAGTAGTCTCTGTTGAGATTAACAATAACCTTAGTATTTTTCATTATAACATAACGTTAATAAAATCTAAGGGATTAACTGAAGAACGAGAGGTCTCATCACGAGCTGACCTGTCATGATCATAAGCTCTGTTGAAGTGACATTACCACATCTGGTTACCAAGCCAGGATGATGGCTCTTAGTCATTAGATTAGGATAAAGGAGGTCTCGTTATGAGTCGACCTTTTCATTTTTCGATAGTTCTTGTGAATGATACTACCATTATCTAGTCACCAAGACGGGGTAGTGATATTCAGTTAATGTCTTTGTCAATATTAGTTTTTGTTGTAAATAAAGGAAAAATTAAAGAGGTTAACCAAGGAACAGAAGGTCTCGTTATGAGCCGGTCTGCTCATGATCATAGATCCTGTTAGATTCACATTGTCATATCTGGTCACCAAGCCAGGACAGTGGCTCTTGGTTTCAAAAATCTGGGGATAGGGGGTCTCATCACATGCCAGCCTGTTCAATTTTTGATAGTACTTGTGAATGACACTATCGTCATCTAGTTACCATGCTAGGACAGTGGTCCTTAGTTAATGTCTTCAGCTTAAAAAAAATTAAAAAAAATTAAAAAAATATGAGAAAAATAAATCTTATTTGATACTTATCTATATCTAGTGGATGGGATACGAGCATCTAAGTGAGGTTAAAAGGCTTTCCCTGTGGTATCGAGGTCACATCTATATACTATGTATTCTATGGTTTGTTTTGATTATGAGAAATTGATTCCTTGGGAAGTTTTCTTCCTCCAATTATAAGAATAAATCATTTATATTTATAAGTTTTTAGATAATGGTCGGGATAGTTTGATTGATTTTGAAAAGTTATTGGTTCAATTCATGTATATATAAGTTAATGACAAAATCGAGTTATGTGATTGAGAGTTTGACATTAGAAGAATCCTTTATCATCATTTCTCTTATATTATTTAAAATTCAGATTTATTTTGCAGAGATAACTGGTTCACCCAACATGTCGTCATTTGTTGGCACCCCAAAAACTCCCCTTGATTTTGCAAATAAAGTGGCCCCCATTGGAATGTTGTAAATACCTAACTTTTAATTTTTCTTTTATCTTGCTTGATATGAATGTGGTCTCATGGCTTTCATTCCTTGATCTTTCACTCTTATGATGCTTGTTCTTTGGCTTGGTTTTCACGCCTTTAAGGATTTTTTCGATTGGATGATCGGTGTCATGTGAATCTCTCAGTTTTCTGGTGGTTGAACAACATTTGCATACCCACGGTTTTCATTTTGGATGACTCGCTATCTTAAGTGCATGGGAAGATCATTTTTTAGCATGGAGTATTTTCATTCATTTTATCTTCTTGGGTTTAAGTTGTTTTATTATTCATCATTGATGTCTACTTCTTTATCATTATTAATGATATGTAATAACAACTAGTAACTTAAGCATCTACTTTCTTATATTGGGTGAAAATGTTATTTTTTATTATATTCATAACTTTTAATTCATTATTTTAAGATTTTGGAAATATGAAACATACTTTAATTAAAACTTGAGTAACCCTTTTGACCTCATTATTCTAATTTATATTCAAATTACATCAACGTGGATATTAATTAAAACTCTATACTAAGGAACCTTGGAATCACAAATATGTACACAAAATAAATCTTACACATAGTAAAAAAGTTATTCTTATAATGTTCTTTCACCATTATCTTGAATTCAATTTCATTAAATAATAAACCATGATAATGTCCAAAAAGCTTACATTCTATTATTCATATTTTTCAAAGGTTATGGTAATATGATCATTTGAAACAATTTGTCATGACAAAATGGGAATTAATGGAATAAAACAAAGTTTAAAGGTTACGAATAAATAAAGCATAGTTGAACTTGTCTTGATTATATTTTTTGAGTGAGAAACAAGATAATAAGGTAATCCTTAATCACTTGTTTGTTGTGCTCATGAATTGTACATATATCATTACCAAAAATACCATGAATTTTTGAAATCTTTGAGATCCATGCTCATCCTGCTTTCATCTTGCGAGTTCATCAAACTAACCAGAGAACGAAAATGGAGAATCGTGCACCAGCGGGAGACATGTTTTTGCGTGAGTTGTTTTGGGAAAACCGTGAGGAATTAGCTCAAACATTTGAAAACCCACTTCACAAATGGGCCAATTTACCTTCCATCATGAGCCGTTTTCAAAACAAATACATGAGCTGTGAGATATTTGGGTTTGTTTGAGATGGATTTTTCCAGAATTGTTTTGTTGCGTCCAGCTTTAAGATCCGTTTTTCTGGAGTTTGATATGATCTCTTCTCTCTATTTAAAACGAGATAATTCGACTGCTAGAGGAGGAGGGTCTCTTGAGAATTGGAGGATTTTGGATCTTTCCATCTCTATATTTTTCTTGTAATGTTTTTGTTAACAGGGGGGAGAGTTCTCCATGATGTTGGAGGAATTTCTTTTGGATATGGTGATATCTCTTCGTAATTTCTTCATTCTGAACAAGGAAATGTGGAGGTTATTCTTCTAATATTGTCTTTTGGGGATTGATGAAACTCTGTAACTTTTGTGAAGAATTAAATAAAAAACCACAGAAGATTCTTGCAGTCATTTCAAGCATTCAATCACATTATGTAAGATTGTTCTATATGTGTTGAGAGTTAATTAAGTCTGATTACTCTCATTTTTGTTAAGTTCTCACATTTAATTATTTGAAATGATTAGCAGGGCTGATGTGTAAATCTTATATGCAGAATCAAATAAGGTTATTTGACTATGTTTAATATTAAATGCTTCAATATATTACTGTTTATTTGATTTCCTTTAATTAAACAGTAATATAATTATTCTTTTATACATCAGATGCTTATGTCAATCAAGCTCCTGCAGGATATGTTTCAAATGTATTAGATAGGATAAAATAGATCTCATTTAGTTTTTTAGAATTAGGATTTCATTTTTTTTCATAGTCAAAATCTACAGAATTTTTAGGATCTTCTAAATTTTCGCTTACAGAAAATTTAGCAGCTACTAAATTTCATGTTCTAGCTATTCGAAAATTTCATCATAGATTAAGTTAGATTGCATCTTAGTATTTTTTTTAATTTCATTTTAAGGAATTCAGATCACTAGATTGAGAGACTCTCTTGTTGAGAGCAAAATCATAAGGTAGCAGGGCCTTTGTTCATGTGAGAGGTAGCTAATGCAAACATTCAAGGAGCTGCTTTAAGAAATCTGAGTGGGTTATCTCTTCTTGTTGGCCTCAGGACAAAAAATCTAGCCAACACAACCATACTGCCCCTACGTAGATGCACATGCTATTCGAGATTTGAACCCACGACGTCACAAAGAATTCCTTAAGGGTTCACCCTATCACCAATCGGCCTACACCCTAGGGGTTGTCATAACTTTGACATTTAGAGTCCATTTTCAATGCCATTTTTTTTAAATTTCTTATTTTTTCAAGATCTTTCTATATTGATAGTCAGTTTCTACTTTTAAGCCATCCAATCTATATGTTGTAATACAGATAGCCCTATGATCTCCTCCTACTTACTAGTCCAATGTAATTCTCATGGAAATCCAATATGGAAGATTTACTACAAAGTAGGGGACTTTGTAGGGTTATGTTGGGAACAAAAAATATCCCTACTCAATCATTAACGAAATCCAAATGGGACAAAAAAAAATGAGAAAGAATGTAGATTAATTGGATTGTCCATCTCCCGTAATCTACAATTTCACCTTCAAGGAATTGAGAAACCAAATGTGACTTGGTAAAAGATGAAAACCATATATTGAAGCCCACTAGCTTGAAAACCAATTGGTTAATTTAAATCTCAATCATTTCTCTTACATTGAAAATTATCTAAGTTTAAAACACTTAAACTTTACTTGAAGAATGTAAGATAACAAAGAAGAATGTCCAAATTATATATGCTATTCTTGTTAAGCTTGCAAGTTCCTATTCTATGTTTGTATCTACTTTTCACTCCAACAAAGAAACAATTATTAATTAAGAGGTTACTTATAAAATGTTATATTTTGACACTTTTTGTTATTCATTGATTAGAGAGCAAGATAAGCTCTTGCATCTTGGAATGATTTACGTTATAGTTAGTTACATCTAACAAAACCTTAACTCATGACTTTGTACAATAGAAGCAAGTTGGATGCAAGGATATGAAGAAGCAAAACTCTGACAACACTCAAAAGAAAGGTCCCAAACCCTCTCAACTAACTCCTACTCCCAATGGTGATAAAGGAACTAAATTAGAAGACAATATCGAAGACTGAGAGACATTGTAATTTTTATGGGAAAAATGGTCATCTAGAGTCTAAATGTTTCAAGAGATGGAAGCCTTGGAAGTAGCAATGGAGAATCATAATACCAATATAGATTCTTCTTCTTCTAACTCTTCTTATCATGGACATGCACTTTCTGCTTTTGTTTTTCCTTCAATGAAACATCTACTTCTTCTTCTAATGAGTAGCTTATTGATTATGTACCATCTTATCATATGGCTGTGGATAAAGCCATTTTTTCTTCTCTTAATAAATTTAACACCAAATAAATATTTGTTAGTGATGATAGATCTCTTAGTGTTGAAGGGTCGAGAACAATTAAGTTAGATGATTTCCATTTAAATGATGTGTTATGTGTTCCCAATATTTCCTGCAACCTTCTATCAATATATCAAATCACTCCATAGAATTTTCACCTCACTAAGTTGTGATCAAGGATTTAAAATATCCTAAGTACATATTCTAGAAAATATAATTATTGCTCATATTATTAGGTTCTACATATTTGACAACTTTGGGTTGCATCTCTTCCATCAATTTGTATTGCTCATAGCAATGGCATGAGTGATTTGGTCATCGAAATTATTTCCCATTGCAATGTAAATGTACTATGATAATTGGTCTTCCTCTTATTTCTTGCAAAGATGGTGTTTGTTCTAGTTGTGTTCTCAACAAATATCATCAAGACAGTCTTGACAAGCATGCCTCTTGGCATGACTCAACCCCCTTATAGCTTCTTCACGGTGATTAGTCTGTGTTTGCTTCCTTCAAATTCTTTCTATGGCTTCAAGTTCTTCTTAACTTCCATTAATGACTTATTCAAATGCTCCTGGGTTTATTTCTTAAAACATAAGAATGAAGTTCTTGACATATTTTGGGCCTACAAGACCCTCGTAGAAAAAAATATGGACATCAACATCAAAGGTTAAGAACAGATCATGGAGGTGAATATGTTAACAACAAATTTACAACTCATTGCACTACATAGTGCATTCATATGCAACATACTATTCCATATACACCACAACAAAATGGTGTTGATAAGAGAAAGAATCACACCTTAAAAGAAATGCCACATTGTATGATCCAATCTAAGGAATTAAGTCCTCATTTTTTGTCATAAGCCATTATTTGTGCAAATTACATACTTAATCATGCTCTCACAAAAGATTTAAAATATATAACACTGGAAGAAGCGTGGAGTAAATATAAGTTATATGTAAGCCACATTCGTGTATTTGGTAGTGAAGCATGGAGTCGCATTCTTGATGAGAATAGGAAACCGTTGTAGCCTAAGAGTTAGAAGTGCATTTTTGTTGCCATATTTTGAAGATGTAAAAGGTTATAATTTTTTTCAACCTCATTTTAATGAAATTATTATTATGAGAGATGATGAGTTTGATGAAGGTCTCTTGACCTGCAAGCCTAATTTGATGTTTATGATATCTTCAACCTGTGAGCCATCTCCAATGAGCATGACATCTTCTATTCCTTAATTTTCTACTAGTGCTCCTATTCAAGGTCCTTCTTTAGATGAGGACAGTGAGGATGAAAATCCGCCTCTTTTTTCTCACCTTCATCTAGTTGGATTCATTGAACATAAACCTATACCAACACCACAACTTCCTAGATGAGTTTGTAAAACATGAGAAGTGGTTGGTGATCTTGTTAGTGATCTTATAGATCAACATCATACACGTTCATAGTTCTAGCAAGCCTCTATTTTGGATGATGTTTTAGAGAATCGTGTTCCAAAAAAATTTGTAGAAGCTTCATGCCATCCATATTAGGATGCAATAATGAATGAAAATATCATTCCCTAATGGTAAATGATACTTGGAATCTTGTACCTCTTCCGAAAGAAAGAAAACTTGTCAGATGTAAATGGTTGTATAGAACTAACTATACATCATATGGAAGCATTGCAAGACATAAGGTTTGATTAGTTACCAAGGTATTTTCTTAGGTAGAAGGGATTGACTCATTCCCATCTAGATATTTCCTTTGTTGTTGATATTGTTGTTTGATATATGAAAACACCCCATGAGAGCCATTAGCAGCAACAAAAATGATACTTCATTATGTATGGGGTACAATTCAATTTGGGATACATTATTGTTTAGGGGGACTCATGTGTATGTTGGTTTAACTGATTTCAATTGGGTCAATGAACCTAATGATTGGAAGTCTACTACATGTTATGTTTTTACTCTCTGTTTTGAGCCTATCACTTGGGCTTGTAAGAAGCAACATGCCCTTTCTCTTTCTTCCACAAAAGCAGAGTATCATTAGAAGAATTTTGAGATAAAAATGGGTCTAAAACAAAAATGTTCTAACAAAATCAACTTTGTAAGAACTAATAGGATTCAAGATGATGGTGTCAACCATAAAAATGAATAGTTTTGGAGGAGTAGTGAAAAAATTATTTTATCTATCGTATTTTCAATTTATTTCTTTGTAGGTTTGCTCAAATTTTGAGTGTGAGAACTTGTTGGATGTGGAATTAAATTTCACATCCAACGAGTACCCACTTGGCATACTTTTGATAGACCCTTGATAGGAAAAACTCCAAATACATTAAAAAACACATATTTCATCGAAAAAAATACTTTTTTTTAATGTATTTCAAGTTTTTGCATGCCAAGGGTATGTCGAAAGTATGGCTAGTGGGTAATCATTGGATGTGGAATTAACAGAATTTAATTATGCATCCAACAAGTGCTCACACTCAAAATTTGAGTAAACCTAGAAGGAGATAAGTTGAAAATAGATATAAAAAGTAGTTTTTTTTCATTTTTCTTAAAAAATATTTATAATTCGTATTTTATTATTTTCCTTAGGATGCCCATTTTAGACCTCAAAATTCCTCTAATGCAAGAAATAATTAGTGCAAATTAATAAGTCTTGTAGCTTCAATAGATCCTTTCAAAGTTTGGATTTTAGTAGCAACATCTTACCACACTCTAGTGCGTAATCACAATGCCATTCAACTCACCAAAGATCAATTCAACGTCAATGCAAAAAACACAATGAGCTACACATGCACTTCATCAAAAAGCTTCTTCAAGACTACATTCTCAAAGTGCTATATTGCCCCATAGATGATTGAGTTGTAGAAATTTTCACAAAGACTCTTACATAAGTGAAGTTTTCCAAACTTTGATCTATGTTAGGTGTTAAAGAAGATCTCATTAATGAGTGGTAGGCTCTAATGCTTCCTTCCTTCTCTTATTGAGCCACCTTTGTAAATCCTTCAATTCTGTCCCAAGTTGTTCTTAAGGGGTGATGTTAGGATATTTACACCCTTAGGAGTTAGTTAAGATCAATTTATTCAATGTGTTTTTAAGTAAAGTGTGTTTCTTTATCATGCATGTGTACTTATGAAATCTGTCAGTAACAATATGTTCTAGACATAAAGTGATCCAATGGTTCATCTTCTGTTTGATATTAGCGACTATATTGATATGTGGCTTAACACGGATTGGTCCATGATCTCTATTTAAAGAGAATGGACGGTCATTTTTCAATGATCGATTTTGAGAAACTCATAATATGTAAAATGTTTTTCTTTTGCATTAATATATTTTTTCAAGTGGGTTATGTTGGTGTATTGATCTTTGAGGGTTTTAACTACATAATACATTGGCATATTGATATTTGATCTATTTATGTGAGTGTTTTCCTTGAGGTGTGATGAGTTGGCTAATTGTTCTTTTAAATACAATCAACTACTAATTCATTAACTTGTCAAACTAGGGTTCATATGTTTTTCCAAGTTATCATGCATTGTATGTGCAAGCTACAAATTCTTATCAAACATTGATTTATATATGTAATATCCCAGCCAAGAATTGGCTAGAATACTATCTCCAAATTTCAAATTGATCAGGATTTTAACTAGCAATGTTTTTGTAATTTTCTTTAAGGTGTGCACGGTATAAGTGAGGAGTACTAGTTCACGGATCAAGGATGGTAGGGATGACTTTTGGTTCTAGAATTTATATGTAAAGTGTGTAGAAGAAAGATAATCCAGGTCTAAACAGTGAGTCCTATGCACAAGGTACTGGAGCTTTTCACTTTTCAACAACAGAGAAGTCTGTTTCCTACTTCGAGGCTTTCTGGGCTTCCAGCATATACATACTAGACTGAGAATTGGTTTTGGATGGCAGTAATGATTATTCTCAGTCAATAATATCAGTAAAAAATACTGGAGCATGGGGGTCTTTATTAGTGTGATTGTAACCATATACAAGCATTAGATCATTAATTTGCAGCATAGGTAATTCATACATAAACATATGCCAAAACTAGCTAGTTAAAAGTGCCCATTGAGCTAGTCTTTAATTCCGAAGGGTAAAAACTCATTAAAAGAACATAGTACTATGTTCTTCAATTATAAATGGCTCTGATATGACTTATTAATGTTCAGAATATCGAAATTGAATAATTTAGGAATATCTTGCAAATGGATTACCTCCTTCCTTCAATAAACCTCTCCACAGCTAGTAATTGAGCTAGTTTTAACTTCTGAAGGTGCCAAAGCCACAAACTCATACAAATATTAGTAAAAATCAGATTGAAGGCTCTGATATGTTATTCAATACACTTGAAGGTCGAAATCATAGAGTTGGAAGGAATATTACAATCATTGCACCCTCAGTGCACTGGAGGACCTCCAATAGCTAGAATTCCTCCCAATGGAAAGAGATGGACTGAAGATGGAGAAGAATGGTATGAATATCAGTATGGAACTGATATGAAGCTGTTATAGGTCAGAAAAATAGAGTACAATGGTGCATTGGGATCTCTCTGATGATATGGACTCCTCCTTTAAGAATGGGAGCTTTCTCTCCACTAGATCTAAAGTTGTCTTCATTTCAAGCACTCCTGGATGATGGGATCTCTTATGATGGTTGCATAGTATTCAAGTATGGCTGATGAAAATATGATCAGCAACAACATGAACCTCTGGAAGTAGATTGGAAACCTGTCAAGAACTTGGGGACCATCTCCCAAGGTTGTTGAGGCACATCTCTCAACACTAGAGAAGCTTAGAGCTCTCAAGAAAAATTCTCAAATGATCAAAAGTTGTGAAATGGAGTTGGAATCCTTCTTTTATAGAATTCATGTTGACCTGTTGAGCAAGTTACTTGTCTTGGTGACCTATGAGAGTGTGTCACCCATGAGTGGATAACCTTCCTTTCCTTTTGCTTGATGTCTTTCCTTCATTTGGAAACTACCATCCCTTTGTTTCCTGCTTTTCTATGACATTCCTTTTATCCCTTTTAGCAAAAGCTCCCTCTTTTCTTTTTCTGATTTGTTTCCTCTTCCCCAAATTGGAAAGGGCGCCCTTGGTATTCATTTATCTCTTTCATTCTTTTTTATTTAGTTTCCATTTCCTCCTTAAGGAATAATGCGCCCTACCTGCTTTTTCTACCTTGCTTGCTTTTCTTTTTTTGCCAATTTCCTTCCCCCTATTCCATTTTAGTAAGCTTATCTTCGTGAGGGTTCCTTCTTGGCCACTTGTACAAGAATTATAGCAACAATTAATTTTAAAATAATTAAAATTAATTTAATTATCCTTTCTACTAAACTTAGGATAATTTTAATCCTATGCTAGCAATAATGACATAAAATTCATCTCCTAGGGGTTATTTTGTCCCCTTTTTCCCATGGTCACTAAATTAGCCAAAATTGGGGACATGACAGTCCTCCCTCCCCAAAAAAAAATTCCTCAAGCAAGAAACCAACTCTAACCAACAAGAAGCCAACTAGTGACTTCACTCCTCAAAATATGTTGCTGACTGTCTAGAATTGTAATCCTCCATTCCAAGCTGAAATACCAAGAGCCCATCATGTTTCTGCTGCTCCAATCTGATTATAGTCATTCCCAAAATGACTAACTCTTCTTTAACAAAATTTTCAGCTCGATTAGGATAACTTAGTAGAATGCCTGGATCCCACTGCTTCCTCTGTAAGGACCCAAATTTTTCTGCCACCTTTGGAAAGTTGTCACTCCAAGGAATTCCCGGATCCCATTGTCCCTGATGAATACCATCCATCATCACTGTTACTTGTGACAACTTGTCACTCCAGCGTATGCCAGGATCCATCCACCATGCTGGAAGTGTGCCACTCCAAATGAAAAACTGAATAGTTGTGAGACTTCTCCACGAAACATAGAACTTCTTTAGAGCATGCAAATCAAAATGCATCTCTTGTGCATGTGTACTAGAGATATCCCATGGATGCAAAATATATCTTTGTTGATGCTCACAATTCAAGACAATGTTAGTTATAACAAAAAAATTATTGCAGAAACAAGAAAACCTTTTACCTCCCAAGGTCTTCATTGCAATGATGCCTCTACCCATCCAACCATTGGATGAATAAGCACTTTGATTTGCTGAACCATATGGAATGTGATCAACCACATGTATATCTTCCTCAAATAAAGAGATCTCATGATCTCTATGGAACTCAATAAGTGCTTCCCTCTTCATCCAATGGCTCAACCCTCTGCCATTGATCCAAGGGTGCAAGACTCCATCAATTGACCCACACCTTGAATATAAGCCTAGATCTGTTTCCTTCTTGTCAAAAGAGGCTACAAACATATGTATCTATTGCTTCTTGCAAATCATAGAAAAATCAGCTAAATTAAAAACAATTTCCTTGCAGAAAGACAAGAAACGTTTACCTTCCAGATTCTTCTCTTCAGTGATGCCTCTACCCACCCCTTCAGTGAATGAATAAGAAATCTTGCTTGCTTATTTATATGAGTTATAATAAGCAATCTCTTCTACAATAGGATCTATCTCCCATAGGGACAGAACATGATCCTCCTGTTGTACATGTGGCATCAACCACGAAAAAATATTCACCCAATGTTCATTCCTCATTGATGTGGTTGAATCTAGGTCATGTGGGAAAGAACTATGAACCTTCTTTGTATGTATGCAAATTTCAGTAACCAAACTTATGGCTGCAACTTCTTCATTATTGGTTGGCCCAAATGGGGTCATCTCATCCCACTTCTCCATGGAAGAGTGACTCTCTTCAAGGAACGGATCAAGTTCCCTCAGGAAAAGATCAAGCGCTTGGTTCTCATCAAATTGTTCTGCACAATCCTCAAGCACATGTAAAAATAAATGATCCTCATGATACACCATCTCAAGAGGTTCCTCCTTATGATCAGAAATTCCTTCAACCAAGTGAAGCTGGATGAATGGTGTGTAGGAGGGTAGGGAGGATCTTTGCAACTTTTCATGAAGTTGCACTATCTTTATCTTAGATTCTTGGAGGGCACTTTGAGTGCTTCTCAAAGAATCTTCGGTGGCCATCAATTCATCATTAATATTGCTGATCTCTTCATCCTTCAAGGATGCACCATGAAACAACTCCACAAGCTCAAGCAAATTGTCTCTATCAGAAAGTAGATTCAAGAAATTTCTCTTAATGATTGTCATGGCTTCCTGAAACTCCTCCATGTCTCTCATGGAAGACTGCTCCCCCAACTTCAAGCAAATCTTATTCATTAATTCATGGGTGTCAGTGAGGGTTTGAAGGGATTCTTGGATCTTGAATTCATTCATGTTTAGTGTCCCTTCAAGGAAATGAGGTTATGGAAGATGAACCTCCTCTTCTTCTAGATTCCTAGGATCAACTTCAGGTGGTTCCATTGAAGTTATGGAAGCTAATCCATATCTTGGGGCTACATGATATTCATATTGCAGATCATTAATATCACATCTTGGACTACAAATTGGGTTCTCATTCATCCCTGGTGCACTAGTAAAGCTTTCTCTCCAATTTTCATCCTTCCTCAATTCATGAATTTCAACCCCTGAGGGTTCAACCAAGCCAAACTTCTCATCAGAAGTGGCTACCCCATCAAATTGACACATAGGCACATAAAATTCAGATTTGAAGAATTTTTCATGTGTTATGTTCTCCTCCTTATGTGGTGGAATTATGATGGCTTGTCCTTCTGCCAAAATTTATGATTCACACCCCACTGATGTGTGCTTGTTTTTTGCTTCCTTGTGAAGCTCAAGGGGTGATTGTAAATATGATCTGTGTTCTTCTTTCATATCTGATCCAAAATATGAATCACCACTTTAAACATACCCTATATCTTCTGTACTGATCTTGAAATCACCCACAAAGAAATTTGAGGTACATTCACCTTCCTTGTTGCCAACAAATTCACTGAATGTTGCTCGATCTTCTGTGCTGCATTGCTCTTCTGATGGATGCAACAATTTAGACTTTTCCTCATGATATAAGGTGGAGGGTCCTTCTAAGGGCTGGAATGAAGAGTGACTCTTTTCAAAATCAGAATTTTGACTGCATTTTTGTGGCTCCTTTTCATCCTCTTCAAGTGGCACATTTGCATAGGCATGTTTTTCCTCCTTGAAGTCTCCATGAAAGCTCACATCTGTAAGTTTGAGTTCCTTATGCTTCACTTATCCATGAGATTGGAATGGATCCACATGCATAGATTCAACTTCATTTTTACTTTTTCCTCCTCCTTCTTCACCTAAAGAACTAGGTGGCTCTTGGTTTCTTTCCTTGATTTTGCATGGCTGTGAGGACACATCTTTGTCCTTCTCTTCAATCTTAGCTCATGGGGGAAAAAATCTTGTTCCCACTTCTTTGCACATCTTCTCAACAGTAAGTGTAGTCATCATTTTGTTCTTGATCATCCTACCTACCTCAAGTTCACAGTAATCTTGAAAAGATAAGAGATACCGGATCTCTTCCTTTAAGGCATAATATTCCATGAGGTACTGGAGTGATCCCTTCTGATTGCTTCCACTGAGTGTTTTTCCATCGATATGGCTATAAGAATAACCATAGCATATCCTTTAACCTATGATATCTTGGGAGATACTTTTAGAAGGTACTTCTTGGAAATTTTCTTCCTCATACTTTCTGCAGTACTCTTCATATTTCTCATCATAATCTTCATCATACTCCTCATAACAATAATCATCAAAGTAAGAATCTTCTTCACTGCTCATGGACATGGCTATAATTTCAACAAATTGAGAGTCTTCTTTCCACAGGAGTAGAGGAAAGCGCTTTGATACCACTGTAATATCCCAACCAATAATTGGCTAGAATACTATCTCCAACTTTCAAATTGATCAAGATTTCATCTAGCAATTTTTTTGTAATTTTCTTTAAGGTGTGCAAGGTGTAAGTGAGGAATACTGGTTCACTGATCAAGGATGGTAGGGACAAATTTTGGTTCTGGAATTTATATGTAAAGTGTGCAGAAGCAAGACACGCCAGGTCTAAATAGTGAGTCATATGAACAAGGTACTAGAGCCTTTCACTTTTCAACAACATAGAAGTTTGTTTCCTACTTCTAGGCTTCCTGGGCTTCCAACATATGCGTACTAGAATGGGAATTGGTTCTGGATGGAAGTAATGGTTATTCTCAATCAATAATATTAGTAAAACATAATGGATCAGATCTCATAATATTTTGGTAGGTTGTAGATGGATTTGGAGGCAAACTAGTCAAGGGTGCTACTGGGGATTGCATAGGTAGGAGATTTCCAGGCATTTCTAAACAAGTTGTAATGCACCACATACAAGCATTAGATCATTAATTTGCAGCATACGTAAGTCATACATAAACATATGCCAAAAATAGCTAGATCATTATTAGTGTTATTAGTGTTATTATGACCACATACAAGCATTAGATCATTAATTTGCAGCATAGGTAAGTCATACATAAACATATGCCAAAAATAGCTAGTTAAAAGTTCCCATTGAGCTAGTCTTTAATTCTGAAGGGTAAAAACTCATTAAAAGAACATAGTACTCTATTATGCAATTATCAATGGCCCTGATATGACTTATTAATGTTCATAAGGTCGAAATTGAAGAATTTAGGAAGAGATTTCAAATGGATTACCTCCTTCCTTCAATAAACCTCTCCACGTCTAGTAATTGAGCTAGTTTTAACTTATGAAGGTGCCAAAGCCACAAACTCATACAAATATCAGTAAAAATCAGATTGAAGGCTCTGATATGTTATTCAATACACTTGCAGGTCAAAATCAGAGAGTTGGAAGGAATATTACAATCATTGCACCCTCAGTGCACTGGAGGACCTCCAATAGCTAGAATTCCTCCCAATGGAAAGAGATGGACTGAAGATGGAGAAGAATGGTATGAATATCAGTATGGAACTGATATGAAGCTGATATAGGTCAGAAAAACAGAGTACAATGGTGCACTGGGATCTCTCAGATGATCTGGACTCCTCCTTCAAGAATGGGAGCTTTCTCTCCACTAGATCTACAATTGTCTTCACATCAAGCACTCCTGGATGATGGGATCTCTTCTGATGGATGCATAGTCTTCAACTATGGCTGATGAACATCTGATCAACAACAACATGAACCTCTGGAAGTAGACTGGAAACCTGTCAAGAACTTGGGGCACATATCCCAAGGTTGTTGAGGCACATCTCTCAACACTAGAGAAGCTCAGAGCTCTCAAGAAAAATTCTCAAATGATCAAAAGTTGTGAAATGGAGTTGGAATCCTTCTTTTATAGAAATCATGTTGACCTGTTGAGCAAGTTACTTGGCTTGGTGACCTGTGAGAGTGGGTCACCCATCAATGGATAACTTTCCTTTCCTTTTGCTTGATGTCTTTTCTTCATTTGGAAACTGCCATCCCTTTGTTTCCTTCTTTTCTCTGACATTCCTTTTATCCCTTTTAGCAAAAGCGCCCTCTTTGATTTTTCTGATTTGTTTCCTCTTCCCCAAATTGGAAAGGGAGCCCTTGGTATTCATTTAGCTCTTTCATTATTTTTTATTTAGTTTCCATTTCCTCCCCAAGGAATAATACACCCTACCTGCTTTTTCTACCTTGCGTTCTTTTCTTACCTTGCCTGATTTTCTGTTGTTTCCAATTTCCTTCCCCCTATTCCATTTTAGTAAGCTTATCTTCATGATGGAGCCTTCTTGGACACTTGTACAAGAATTATAGCAATAATTAATTTTAAAATGATTAAAATTAATTTAATTATCCTTTCTACTAAACTTAGGATAATTTTAATCATATGCTAGCAATAATGACATAAAATTCATCTCCTAGGGGTTATTTTGTCCCCTTTTTCCCATGGTCACTGAATTAGCCAAAATTGGGGACATGACAATATAGCATGCAATGTAGTAAAGAGAAAGACTCGATGCAATATCAAAATCAAATCAAATTAATTGAGAACCAATAATGTAGTTACCATTCCCCTAGAAGCCCTTGATGTGGAGTTGTTCTTAGTTAATGGATAAACTTAACAATCAAAATCAAACAATGAAATCAACTTAAATACTTCTTACAATTTCGACAATCAATGATAAATTCAAACTGCATAACAACTAGCTAAAATAGTGAGATAACTACCAATTACGAATCAATCACACATACATATATGAGAAATAATTCCTAGGTTCTGGAACAAGGTTTAATTAATCAAATCACAACATAATGTGACAATATGTTTTCCGGGCCTCTCCTCCTGCACAAGTGGTAGAGAACTTCTCTTTATATAGAAATGACAAAGAATTCATATTGTTCAAAGATAGAATGTGATCAGGCTAAGAATCTATGATCCGAGATGTTTCAATTATTAAACCAAAATTACAAAAGATTACAACTAAAGTGCAACTTGCTACGGAAATTCCACACAACTTGTCAAGTGGCTCGATCCTCTATGATTCACATTCTAACTCGAGTGAAACCAATCTCGCTCCTTATCCAAATAAAAGGTGCTCATAAAAACTAACTATTGCAAGTCATGATGGACAACATCAGAGATGTCTCGTGCCAATTGCCTGATTCTGCAGCTTCTACAACAACACTTGGTTATGGAGCTTCTGTTGTGGAAAGGTCATATCGTCAAAATATGCAACCATCCTTAAAGGTAATCATATAGGTCATATAATTCCTTTAATTATCCATTCAAATGTTCAATCAAATGAATGCAACTAGGAATACCTAATGTCAAGATCGATCCTATCTCATAAACATGTCTTATTCTTCATGTAAAAAGGTGGCAAAAATGTAGGAAAGGTTGACAAAAGGAATGATAAAATGATGGCATTTCCATGACCCATCATCTCCCCCCACCTGGGGAGGTTTCATTTCCTCATGCATTCAATTCACTCAGTTGGATCAGAGTTTGAAGGTGCATGGGGTAAATATTCAAAATAGAGCTTACTCTAGTTGCATGGGGAGTGTCCAACTTCACCTAATTCATAATAACCCATCTTGGAAACTGTGGTGGTCCAAAAACTTGCTTCATATTTTGACTCTATTGGATGCCATAAGATTGGAATGTTAAATTTCAACCCAATCCAATGAATTCCATGTATCTTTGAACAGTCAATATACATCTGCACACAATCTAGGGAAATCCCAAATCAAAAGTTGCAGAGAGGTTCTTTTGAAACCTAATACATCCCACACTTTGTTTGTATCCATCCAGTTCTCACAAGTGATGGTTGATCTCTGAATATCTGTGAAATAAGAAACAAACAGAGGGTCTTGGAGTTTATTCTCTTTCTCTACATGCAACCTAAGAGGTGTTGTCTCTCCACACAGCCATAAGTCCTCATTTGTTTTTGTAAACTTTGTCGAAGATGATGTCTGCCCCTAGGTTTATTTGATTTTTCATGAATGAAGAAAACACTCGTAATTGAACATCACCCACATACATATTTGGGTCCCAATGATTTAATCCACTCATTATAAGATTATGCTGACATAATTCATAGAGTACGTTTGTATCCTCTTCATCACAAATAGAATATACCTATAAAAATTGGTTAGGATTTATGATATAACATGAGTTCCCAGTGGTCAAAATTCTCAATTGAAGGGAAACCATCTACCCTTTTATATACATGGAATGCATAGGAGAAGGATGGAAACATGTCCTCATTACATGAGCTAAATGAAATAAATACATTTTGTCATGCTTGAGTTGTTGAATGTCATTATTCAACTTACAAATCTCCAATTCGTTGTTTCCTCAAAATATCTACTTGTTTCTCCAAAGAATTTTACTTAACCTTCCATTTAGCATGTTCTTGTTTTAGTTGGCCATTCTCTATAAGTCATGATGACTTCTATGTGCCAAGTACTAACTCTGGAATACCCAAATTTTCCTCTGGTTGTTTCATCTATGTCACACAGTTGGTTATCATCATGTGATGCAGATGATAACCATTCATGTTCATTGATAGCCTCCACAAGGGAGTCCAACCCTTGTCTAAATTCATAACTCCTTATCTTTCCCTGGACCAATACTAACGCTATATGCAATTCTTGGTTAGGTTTTTGTAATATGCTATTAAGCTCATATTTCCTTTGGTAGGGTTAAAGTGCAAAGGTTGAATTTTTTTGAACTAAGATTTATGTTTCTATACTAATTTACTACAACTCACCTATTATTTAGCTTCTGGAACAATGTCTAGAGTTTCTTGAATAGGCTCAAACTCTTTATCAATTTGTATTAATTTAAGATCCCCTCCTTCACTACTACTCCCAACTTTAATTGGATGGGTTCGACTCCTCTTCTAGGTTTGAGAGGGAAACATACTTCAAAAATCCCTCTTTCTAATCCTTTTAGATTGGTGCACACCCATTGGTTTCCTTTGAAAATAAATAGTTATTGCCTTTGCGGATTTTACAACTTTTACCTTTTCTGCAGCTTCAATAGCTTCCTAAAAATCCTAGGTATTTTCTTCTGTTTCCCTCTTAATGAAGGTAACCCAACTCCATGTTGTTTCCAATAAAGCATCCTCAACTAATAATTTGACCAACCCATGATGACTTAGGTTGGTTTCGAGGGTTTGATAGTGTTGTGCTTTTGTGCTCATCAACTCAATCAAACAAAGGAGGAAATACAGGAGAACGACATACATTTTCTGTCTCAAATGTATCAACAATATGAAATCGTACCCAAAGACCAATTTGAATCTTCCTTCGCGGGTGAGATACTTATGAACACACAACACAACCTCTAGCCATCGTTCTGTAAGTGAACTCCGTTGAATTCCCCTCTCAACCCTGTAAGTATCACACTGCCTTCAATAAATTCTTTGAGAAGATCTATAGAGGATTTTTTTTCGCTCGAACCATCATTCTCCCTTTGTTGATATCCCAGTAACTTGGGATATATTCTCCATTGTCACATGAATAGTAATCCTCAGACCTTAGAAAGAAAATCTATTAATGAACAAGCAAACTCCAATGTTATATCCTTGTTGAACCCATGGAGATGTTCAAAATAACCAATCCAACCTGCTTCTGCTAAAATTCTTAATACTTCGAGGTTTCAACGAATCAACGAAGTGTTCTTTGGTTCATTACGCACAGGTGTGCCCCCCATAATCAAATGCAAAAAATGGAAGAAGATGCTCAAAGTGCAGTATTAGAAAGTCACAGTTGGTTGGGAGTAGATAATATGGTATCATAAATCAAATCAAAGGAAACTGGATCATGATAAGCAGTGCAAAGGATGGTTGAAACAATAAATTTGGAACAACCTTGGCTTAATTCAAATCAACGTAGAATCAAACATAATGATTTGTGTGAAAGGGATAGATGGAAGACTGCCATATAGTATGGGATCTAATCATGCGTGTGTGCACCACCAAATGATATTCAATCATGTGTGTGTCCATTTCCAACTCAGGAAAGATTGTTTCCCTCCCCCTACCGAAAAAAATTGCCATTCGTCGGGAAATCTAGGGAAGGTCAAGGTATGACATAGGTACCACAAAGTTACACCCGAATATTTGAATGATAAAATGGAAGAAAACATGCCTGTTCATTCCTATTAGAGGAAGGGAATATTGCGCAATGAAAGTTGGATGCAACAAGGCTGAGAAAAATAAACCAAGAGATTCACAACAGAATAGAAACATATGATGGGACTCTCTACTAGCCATGCAATCGATGTTGTGTAGCAAGCGTGGAAGATCTAGAAACATTCTGGAGATATTAGAGGTGTTTGACAACACTAAGAGGTGTAGTAGCAACTTGCAAATAATATATCTTAAACGAACCTTGGTCAAAGAACAAGACACAAGATTTATGTAGAACTCCTATCGAAGTTGGGATGTTCCACGCAACTCTGAGGGGATTTCCGTAACTATGTTGGAACTCGATGTGTTTCTAGTAACTCTAAAGGGATTTCTAGAACTCCATTGGAACTGGATGTGTTTCCCACAACTCAACTAGAACTAGATGTGTTTCCCACAACTCAGAAAGGATTTTTGTAACTCCGCTAGAACTTTCTGCAACTAGGCTAAAGATGCTAGTGAAGCACTTTTTTTTTAATAATGACTGTCTTCCGCCAGCATATTGGTTTTCGAATAACAACTGTCTAACTGCACCAAAAAAGGTTTTCACAGCACCATTATTTCAGATTTATTATGCCTAGTGGTACTAGCCAGGGACTAGTTTTACAGTACTGTTGAGTCTTGTGGTGCCCAAAGTAGGTTTTCACTACAAGATTATGTTATAGGTGTAGATGGTTAAGCCATTCCACCAACAACTTTGAAATGTGAACAAGAAACAATTTGTCATACAAAATATTCCTTGGACATTGGTTTTTGATATAATCTCAATCAATGTCCATTAGGAAAAAAGGAGTCGAGTCTCATCAATAGTCCTAAGCTTAATAGTGCCATTATCAAAGATTGTATATATTTCATAGTGACCTAGCCAGTGTGTACAAAGTTTCTTTTTGAAGTCCTTAAATCTAGAATCATACAACAGGTCCCAATCACCTACTTGGAATGTCTTGTTTTTAATAAACTTATCATGCCACTTTTCCCAATGTTGTTGAACAACATACGTTAGATGCAAAGCATCTTGATGCAACTCATCAAGCTCATTAAGCCGATTTAGGAAGTGTTGTTTTGCTTCAGTATGATCTGCACCTGAACAAATTTGATAAACAATCACAAAAATTTCTTATTGGACTTTTATCAAACACTTTGATTGCAAATCTGGTTTATGACTTTTCTGAACTATGAATTCATGTATCACATTGTAATGAATTTTCTAATAGTTTAAGCATAAACACCATACAACCAATCTTGTGAACTGAAGATAAATGCAACACAGAAATTTAGGGCCAAGCCCAGGGCAAAACCTCACCAGAGGAAAACCTAGAGAAATAATTTTATTTATGAGAGATAAACTCAAAAATTCAACAACTCAAAATTTCTTCTACAACATCAAAACAATTTCAGAAACCCCACTCATATGCAAATCTGCATTGGAAATTGTGCCAAATAATCACAGTTTACCCACACATGCGAATTGTGCACAACATTTTTTCAAGATTCATGCTAGGTATGGATAGTACGTACTGTATGGATTCTACCCAACATTAAATGCAGACCAAAACAGTCTCAAAATTCATGCCAAACTCGACCTCAATTGTCTTGAAATTTGTGCCAGCAATCTGCCTCATTTTATGTGCTTTTACGGTTTGCAAAGATGGTTGTATGGTCCAATGAATGCTACAGGAATTTCTAGGGAACCATTCCCTCAAGTTGTCTTGATGAACAACTCTCACAAAACAGAAATCTCCTTCAAGATTTAATTTCTCTCTCTCTCTCTCTCTCTCTCTCTCTCTCTCTCTCTCACACACACACACACACACACTTGTCTTCTTCTCTCTTGATGTCTCTTCTTCTTTCAAAGTGTTTAAATAATCACTTAAACCCCTCATGAACCCTAGCTATCTTCAATAACCCTAACTTCCTCAATCAATGGCTAGGATTAAAAGATCTAAAGGGTCAACATTAATTGCACATTTAATTCCTTTTAATAATAAATAAATTCACATTTACATAAGGGACCCATATTACTTAAGTGAAACTCACTTTTAAAATATAAAAGTCACTTTATTATATTTACAAAGTAACATTAGGAAAGACAAATTTGTCCCCCCCATGTGACATCAAAATCATGGGGAAGGACCAACTAAGTTATAAAAACTAACAACACCCACTTGTAAAGGAGCCTCAATGTCCCGATCTCAAATTCAACTGCAAAAACGACACTCCTACCATAGATAAGTTCATAAGGAGTGAAGCGCGTGGTGTTTTTCCATGTGGTTCGATAAGCTCAAAGGGATTCTGGAAGTCTAGCATCCCAATCACCAAGGTGAATTTGCATGGTCTTTGTTAGAATAGACTCTAGCACTTTATTGGTATTTTCTACTTGTCCATTGGATTGAGGATGATAAGGTGAGTTATTTTTGTGTTGAATTTGATACACTTTAGTAAGTTTCTAGGTCACGTGAGAAGTGAATTGAGCTACTCCATCTGTGACGATTTCACGGGGCACCCCAAAATAAACAAAGATCTCCTCATAAAGGAAATCTACTACAACTTTCTCGGTATCCCTCAGAAGTGCCTTGGCCTCCACCCATTTGGTAACATAATATGTGCAGACCAAGATATGGATATTTTGACGAGATGGATGATTGATCAATCCCACAAAGTCTAAGGCCCATTTCTCGAAAGGTTTAGTAACAAGCCGAGTTTGCAATGGCATTTCATCAAACTTGATGGGTTGGCCCATCCTTTAACAACTATCACAACTCCTCATGTACTTTTTAGCATCATGGAACATATCAGGCCAATAATAGGCCAACCAAAGTACCTTCTTAACATTTCTTTTATCGACAAAATGTCCACCACAAGGCTCATCATGACAAACCCTGAGGATGTCGTAAATTTCATCCTCTCTGACATGACATTGGATTATAAGATCCTACCTTCTATAAAAGAGGTAGCCTTCAAGCCAGGAATACCTAACACTTTGCCTAAGGATATTTTGTCGTTCTCCTAGGGAAAGGTGGTCTAGAAGCTTTCCTATAACCAAGTAGTTAGCAATATCTGCATACCATGAACTGTAAGTAGATAATGCAAAAAGATGTTCATCAAGAAAGTTGTCTTCAACATGGAATCATCCTCATTAATGAAACTAGAAAGGAAATTTGTGACAATGTTATCCTTGTCGTTCTTGTCAATGATGGTGACATCAAATTCTTGTAGTAACAATAACCACCTAGTCACTCTATCATTTGTGATGGGTTTTTTTATTAAATAATGGATGGCATGATGATCAGTGTGTATGAAAATAGGATAGCTAGTTATATAATGGAAAAACTTATTAATAGAGTAAACAACGACAAGAAACTCTTTCTCTTTTACCATGTAATTCAATACCGTAGGAGCCGGGATTTTGTTGATGAACTAAATGGTGCAGGGCTCTCTCTCTTCTTGTTGACCCAATACTACACCAATAGTTGCATCTGAAGCACTTGTAGAGATGTGAAATGGTATGAACCAATTAGGTCCACATAAAACAAGAGCTTCATAGAGTCGTTTCTTAATATGTTCAAAAGAAGATTGGCATCCATCAGTCCAAACAAATTCCACTTCTTTAGAAAGTAACGAAAATAAGGGAAATGCTAGTTTAGTAAAGTTTTCAACAAAGCGTCCTAGCATGTCCTAAAAAGATACATACATATTTTTGTTTTTGGACTGGGAAGCTTTAGAATTACCTCGATTTTTGTTCCATCACTTCAATTCCTACAGAAGAGACATAATGGCCGAGAACAATACCCACATTCATTAACATATGGCATTTTTCATTGCTCAAGGAGAGGTGAGTGTTACACCTTAAAATATCACCATGAGGAACATGATGTTTATACCATCTAGGAAGTGCTAGGACACTTCATCATCTTGTTGGTCCCTTCCCTAGTCAAGTTTGGAAGCAAATCCAACCAAGAAGGGTTTGAAAACCACTTGCCAAATCATGTTTTTTGGGCCTTAGAGGAGATTTTCGCTCCCTATCTTGCCTTAGGGGTGCGACAATTCTCAATTGCCAGTGTTAGGGGAGCGAAAATCTCCCTATTTTCGCTCTCTATATGCTTGTGGGGGGGGGGATATCCTTTTTTCGCTCTGTACACCACTTTAGGCGGGAAAAAAATGTTAGTTTGACCAAATTCCTTGGTTTTTGAGATTGGATTTTGGGTGAGATTTTTAGCCTTAGCTCCCTCCTTCAAATCCTAGCCTCTTCCTAATCTAAGTACCCTCAAGATACTTGATCCTAATCAGACTCTCTTGGTCCCAAGATATCTCCTAATTGGTTTGGCCTTCCTAACCTATAAATTGGACCTCATACCTATGGCTCAAGGAGGTGGGAAACACTTGAAGAGATGGAACTTATGATCCCGTGACTTTCAAAGGTATGTGAAGGAGAGCTCGGAGGACGATCATACTGCAACAAATTCAAGTATAATCCATTTTGATGTACATGTCTTCATAGCTTTCCTATTAATCTAACTTGGCATATTCTCCCATATTATGCTTGTTGTTCATTTGATGTATGATATGTTGTATTTAGAGCTAGCTTAAGTGCATTTGTATGCTTGGAAGGTCGGTTTCCTATGTTGTTTGCAGATCTACAAGTTTGGGCATCAAGCTTGGAGCTGGAGCTAGGACAACCTAGATATTGGAGGTAAGGCATTTCTCTCTTCTTCCCCTTCTCTTTTATGAATGCTTGTGTACTGTGCTAGATCTAGGAGAGTAGATAACCATTTGTTTCCTTTCTATCTTGGGTTAGGTGTCTAGGGACCTTTCCAATCCCATGAGAGAGTTTAACTATCCATAGGACGAAATCTCAAGAATAATGATTTTTCCTACATCTCTGAAGTATTTTTTCCAGATTCGTTGAGGCTTCATTGAATATGTTACCAGAGGCTGTAAAGTTATCCATATATATCTCAACACAATCATTGATTAGATTAGAAAAGATATCAAGCACAACCCACTGGAAAGTTCCAAGTGCATTATAAAGTCGAAAAGGCAAGACTCGGTACACAAATGTCCTCCAAGGAGAGGTGAAGGTCGTCTTGTCCTATTCTTCGATAGCAATTTGGATTTGGTTATATCCACTAAATCCATCAAGAACTTGGCCAATAAAAGGAAAGGGAAAATGATCCTTATATTGATGTTTCTCCAAGTTGCAGCATCAGGCAAACATTCTATTATCACTCAAGATTCTCTTGGGTTGCAGCAGAAGGGATCATGAGGTAACCGTTTTGAACCAAGCTTTGGTGGTTGGAAACTAGCCTTTCCAACCACAGAGAGGGCTCTCTCTTTCAAAATTTACTCAACACTTAGGATATCATTTGCATGGGCTGGCTATGGATGAAAGTGGTGGCTAGACCTTCAGATAAGGATTTGTGGGGGTTTTTTCAGCTAGTTGGGGTTAAGGACAAGAGCACCATTGGGCATGGAGTCAAACTTCAATGGATTTATAGTCACCAAATGACTGATTTAGACCAAAATTTAAGAGGCAGAGGCAAGATAGATGAGGTTTTTTCAAGTCAAAGATATCAGCAGATGAAGGTAGAAAGGGAAACAAATTCCATCACAGAGCTAGAGCATTTGCAAATGAATTCTAAACTAGAACTTCAAGAGGAAAAGGGTAGAATACCTAGTCATATGCATATGAAGCATAAAATATGAATTTTAGACCATGTAGTCTTGATCTATATACTATAGAAGCAAACAATCAATGGAAATGCAAATGAAGAACACATGCACAGGAAATAACAGACATCAAAACACTCATCACATGAATCTCTGCTCCAAAATCAAGTCTTCACATTAATTGAAAAGGTCGAGTTCAATACATACGCAGAGCTTTAATCTCTCATAATCCAAAACATCCAACCTTTTCGTCCTCTTCAAAACCTGCCTTTATAGGCTTACAAAACATCTGAAACTTCTAGATCACTTCGGCCAGGTGTGGCCGTTCGTGAAACTGGTAAAATGCAACAGACTCATGATATGTTAGGCACGCTGATGGGGACACCTCCGATCGCTATCATGGAAAATCTCAGGCCGTTAGAGCCACCTGTTACCCCTTCAGATTGGGTCGTTTTAGGTTGATTTGGATAGGTAACCAGACTGTGCTTCTCTCTGGCTTCTAGATCAGCTCCCAAATGTGTCATTTCCCTATGAAAATCTTCATTTTCCACAGTCGAAATTTGCCTTGTTTCTGCTAAACAATCTTCAATCCGCAATGCCTGATCCGCAATCCGCAATGGGGGTTGCGGAACTCAGAATCATCGAATGAACTTTTCCATATTTTATTTCTGCAATCTGCAATGCAGGTTGCGGAACTCGGAATGCCTTTGGACAACTTCACGAAAATCACCTCCGCAATCGGCATTCTGCAATGCGGGTTGCAGAACTCGGAATGCCATATTTCACTTCCGCAATCTGCAATGTGGGTTGCGGAACTCAAAAACTCCGTTTTGCGCCTTCTGGAAAATGACCCTTCCGCAATCCGCAATGCAGGTTGGGTTGCGGAACTCAGAAACTCACATGTGTGCCCCTGGAAAGAACATGCTCCCGCAATCCACATTTAACATTGTGGTTTGCGGAACTCGAAACTCGGAAAGTTGAACTTGTGCCTTTGGAAAAATTAAGATCCCACAATCTACATTCCGCAATGCGGATTGCGGGACTTGGAAATTCACATCTGGTGTGTTGCAGATCGCTCCCTAGCCATTGATTTGGCTCTATTCTTCAATCTCGACCATTCAATCTCTTTAGATTGCGGAAGAACTCGCCTTGTTTTTCTCATTTCTTTCACTGCGGCTTGATCATTTGGCTTGGAATTCGTCGATACTTAGCCATTTTTTGGGTTCCCTCTTCTTTTGTTGGCGTGAAAAGTAGACGGGTATGCTCGAGGTTTCAGTAGGGGGTGTCATTTCCTTCCTTGGCAGGAACATTGATAGGGGTGTTAACAATGGCTCCAACTAGGGATGATATCCTCCTTGTGAGGTAGCAAGAATAGTAGACTAGTGGTTGTTCTCTTTTTTTCCTTTATTCAAACAAAACTAAAAAATGGCTAACTGAAACTCAACAAAAATGAATTTGTATAGTGCGGGTGGGTCGACCGGCTTGTTTTTCACTAGAGATAGCATTTCAAGAACCGCCCATTGAAGGGTCTCTTCCCAACTGGTTCATCATCCCCATCCTATAAGAAGAAAGTGTTGTTTCCATGGCGGGCGATGACTGTATAGGGCCCCTACCAGAGGTTATCAAACTTTTGGGCTTGGTCCTCTCTTCTAACATCCCATTTCAACACTAGATCTCCCACTTGGAAATCGTTAGCCTTGGTCTTTCTATCAAAAAATTTCCTAACCCTCTCTTGAGCCAGCATAGCTTCGGCATGTACTATATCTCTGACTTCCTATATCTCAACCAGTTGGTTGGTCCTCCTTAGCTCAGGGTTTGGCTCCTCTTTTTGCTCCTATAGCAGCCTCATTACAGGCCCTTTGAGGGAATCGAGAAATATCACCTCTGTCCCATATACCAATTTAAAAGGTGAAGTTCCAATGGACCTCTTAGAAGTGATTCTATCATCCCACGGGGCTAAGGTCAGCTTGGTGTGCCAAGCCCTTTTTTTCCTTGCAGTAGCTTCTTGATGATCCTAACCAGACGTTTTTTGGATGATTCAGCCAATCCATTTCCCTGGGGGTAATAAGCAATAGAATGGCCCAATTTTATGTGGAATTTGTCACAGAATTTGACCATTTTCTTGTATTTGAAGGCTTGAGCATTATCAGTGATTATTTTAACAGGGAAACCAAACCTGAACATGATATTTTCCTCTAGAAATTTGATGATGACTGTGTATGTGGCTTTCCTGGTTGGTATTTCCTCAATCCATTTAGTGAAATAATCAGTGGCAGTCAATATCCACTTGTGTTGAGAGGAGTTGGGGAAAATTTCACCAATGAAGTTAAGCCCCCACTGTTGGAAAGGGGCTTCTACATATATTGTTTAAGTATAAGACCTTCCTCCTCCCTTCAAAGATCTAGCATTCATGGCAAGTAGCTATCTCCTTATATGCATCTTTGAACATGGTGGGCCAATAAAATCCTGCCCTGGGAATTTTGTTGGCAGTAGTCTTCCAGTAATGATGCCCCCCACAAACACCTTTGTGAAACTCTTTCAAGTTCACTTTCATTTCATCTTCCACTAGACAGTTCAATAGAACACCTCCAGAGTCTTTCCATTAAAGGAATCCATTCAATATGCAAAAATTTGCATCCTTCATCTTGGTTGGCCTAGATTTTCTCTTACCCATCTCAGGGGGTGCTTGTAAGTTCTACAAAACATATATAACATCAAAATACCAAGGAGAAGATAAGAATTTATTTGATACCTATGACAGTGGGTCTTGGGCAGTTTCTTCCAACATGTGTGAAAGCAAGTTCACACTTAGTGAATCCCAATTTGATTCAGCCATGAGTATGGCTAGTCTTTTCCCTTTGATAAGCTTTGTAGGTTTTATCTCCAAGTCATATTCCAAAAGCACAGCTATCCCCTTAGCCCTTCTACCTTCTGGATCAGGTTGTATCAATATATCCTTTACTGCAACATTAGGAACATAAGAAATCACATGGGAATGTAGAACATAAACTTTGAAATCTTTCAAAGCTTTAACCATGGAATATGCTTGCTTCTCCATGATGGTGTACTTGGGCTCAACATCTATAAGAGCTCTGCTAAAGAAGGCTATGGGATGCTCATCTCCTTCCTGATTTTTCTATAAAAGCACTCCAGCTATGGAATTCTCAGATGCAAAATAAAACATTAGAAATTATTTGTCAAAATCGGGACTAATTAGCACAAGTGCTTCAACAATTGCCTTTTTTATGTCTCCAAATGCTTTGTTGGCTTCAACAGTCCACCTGATCTGAGTGTCCTTCTTAATCATGTTTGTGATTGACCTCATGATCTCTACAAAATTGGGGATGAACCTTCTTAAGAAATTCACGGTGCCTAGAAAGGATTGGACTTCTTTTTTACTCCCGAGGAGTTTAATTTTCTGTATTGTGTCAACTCTGTCTGGGTCAATTTTAATCCCATCTTTAGATATTATGTGACCTAGCACCTTGCCTTCTTGCATGGAAAAGTTTTACTTTTTGGGGTTCAAAGAGATTCTATGTGACCTAGTAGCTTTCCTTCTTGCATGGAAAAGTTTTACTTTTTGGGGTTCAAAGAGATTCCAAATTTTCTGCACTTGGAAAACACTTGATGCAAATGTTTCAAATGCTTTGTATCAGACTTAGAATACACAGTGATGTCATCCATGTATATGACTACAAATTTGTCTTTCTCTTTTGCAAAAGCTATATCCATAGCTCTTTGGAAGGTAGCTCCTGCATTCAACAGACCAAAGGACATTTTTGCATACATGAAGGTCCCCCAAGGTGTGGTAAAGGTTGTCTTGTCTTGGTCTTCTGGTTGTACCTTAATCTGATTGTACCCTGAAAATCCATCAAGCATGGACATTCTTGCTGCCCCTACAACCTTCTATAAAATGTGGTCCATTTTTGGCAGGGGGTAGTTTTCCTTTAGGGACACTTTGTTCAGATTTCTAAAGTCAATGCACAATCTAATTTCACTATTTTTCTTCCTCATTGGGACTATGTTGGCTACCCACTTTGAAAACCTCAAGGAGACTATGATTTTGGCTTCATACAGTCTCTTCACTTCTTTTTCTATCAGAGGGAGTAGCATAGGATTCATCCTTCTTAGTTTTTGCCTGAATGGTTTCTCCCCTGTCTTGACTGGTATGGTATGTTGGATGATAGTAGTGTGATATTCTTTCAAGTCTTCATAGCACCATGAAAACACATCAGAAAAATTTCTTATTAGATCAACATAGTCATCCTTGGTGCCTAGGCTTAGAGATTTGGATAGCTTGACATTTTTTGGTTCTTCATCATTCCCAATGTTACAGTCTTCCACTTCGCTGTTGTTTGGAGCAACCTTGTGATGTTTGGCCACATCATTTTCATCAAAACGTTTTTCCAATGGCACCAATCTTTTGGGTATATAATTGCTCTTCAGCTGCAGGATCTATTTGTCTCCCAAAGTGGTTAGGATCTCTAGTGGGTCAGGTTCCCATTCATCATCTGCACAGTTCTCTTGATCAATCTGGGTATTGGCAAACTCTTCATTCATCTCTAGAAATTTCTTGATCTGCTGATCACCTTCAAATATTTTCCAATGTTTGGTATTGTCTAGAACAGAGGGTCTATACCTTATATTGATCATGTAAGCTTTGGTAGGATAGGCAGGGAGTTGAAATCTGCTAGCAGAGCTGTCCAAAATGTCTGCTATTGTATTTTTCTCTCTAGGGATGAAGGAAATATCATGCTTTGTGAAGAAATTGTCAAACATATCCCAAACAACATTTATGTAAGCCCTCATTTTGGGATGTTTAGTCTCATAATTTCCATTCACCTGTTGGATTATTAGCTCTACATCTCCATAAACTTTGATCTTTTTAGCTCTTAGATCTTTGAGTGCATTCAGACCCAACATTAGGGCTTCATATTATACCACATTATTAGAACAGTCAAACATTAGTTTGAAGGTATGTAATCTGGTGCATTGACTTCCTTCATCTGGAGGGATGATCCATACCCCTAGCCCAGCTCCTTCTTTATTCACAACTCCATCAAATCTCATAACCAAGTGATCTTCTTTTTGGATTGTGGTTGTAGGTTCCATTTCTAACCATGACCCTTTGGGTAGACATGGGAAATAGGGGACCATAGTGACATGTGTACACTAGAGAACACTAGGGGAGGGAGGTGCCTCACAAATGGGTAGAGTGCTTGGAAAACCACCACTAGCCTTTAACATACACCTTGCAACTCGCATCCAAGCTTGCATCAGGCTCCGTAAGGATCTTTGCTAGAACCGTCATGCCGTGTGCACAACCAACTATAATTTGAGGTTCTGAGGGACACTTAGAATTAACTATTATTTGCTCCATCTCATATCCAAATCCTTCATTCGGAATCTGTGAAGAATTAACCATTACATTTAACCTTGTAAAAATTGAAGCATAAAAGCTTCTCTTTACATCCGTAATTTCTCTAAAATGCCCACAGGCAATCTGAATCCCACATATTGGTAAATAATAATAAATATTGATAATGATAAGATGATTTACAAGAATTAATGTCGGGTATTTTATACCCTGAGTGGGAAGGGAGGTGACTTTTCAAGTCACCTCTTGAGTAATTAATTAATCACCCTAATTAACCTATTTAGTATTTAAATGTTAATATTTATAACATTTATATTTGTTACATTGCCTTCCCTTTAAGGGAAGCTTTGTCCTCAAAGCTTATTGGAAACAAATGATTTTTTGTTTGAACCGACATCTCTAGATCCTTTCTTTAGTACTGGCGGCACTTGATGAAATGAGGCGATATGATTTACGAATCCCAAGGGAGAACTGTCGCATCGTCTCTAATGTGGTCCATCTGAGATCTACTTTTATCGGAGCTATTTGATCGTTTTGTGGGACGTAACTTTTTGTGTGATGCTTAGTGTATTGATTCGATGTTCTTGCTTGTCTGACATCGTAATTATTCTGTGTATGTTCATTTTGACCCTGTCGTTGGTCAAAATGACGTTTATAATTTGGGTGACGATAAGGAGACCTTGTTGTCTGTTCTTTTGCTTCGTTTTCTTGAACTTGAGTTTGCTTTTCAGAGAGTCTGGATGCTTCTTCCTGAATTTGCTCTAATTTGCTCTCCAATATATTGTTGTTACTTGGAATCTTCTCGAACTTTTCGTATTGTGCCTTTTTGTCCTCTTTAAACTTCTCAATTTGCTTCTCTAGTTCTTCATTATGATTTTTCAGATGCTGGTTTTCATCTTGTTGTTCTAGTATTTTTACTCCTAGGTCTTCATTTGTATGTTCTGTCTTCCGACTATGTTTCAGCTTCTTGATTTTCGTAAGTAATGTCTTCTTATGAATTCTTAGGCGAAATAGTTCTTCGATATTGCTTGTTAATGTGTTATTGACTTTCGTAATTTCCAACTTGTGTGCTTTTTTTGAGTCATCGTCTTTCTGTTGAAGTTCCTCAATCTATTGCTGAAGGCGGCAATTCTCTGCTTCTTGGCATCTTACTTTTGTCTGAATTTGCGAGATTTCGTCATCTTTGTCCTTGATGATTTTGTTTAATCATTTTATTTCTTCTTTATTTTCGACTTCATTTTTCATGATTTTTTGGTTTTGTAGATTCTGATTAGTATAATTTTGACTCATTAATTCCTCAATTTGAGTAGATAATCTCTCAATATGGATTTTTAGATAATGATTCTCCTGCTCTATTAATCCCTTAGACATATCCAGCTTCGCCATGTCAAATGCTTTGTCCAATGCTACTTGTATTCGGGACTACAATTCTGATTTAGAATTCGCCATAATTCCCGACTTTGGACGATAACTGGTCTTCTTGACTTGATTTCTTCTTTGACTTGGTCTTCTTTTAACTTTTTTGTCGAGTCTTCCTTTGACTTTGGCTTCTTTGATTTTTCGTCTCTTTATTAGGTTAAATAACCCATTTTTTCAAAAATAATTATTATAAAATAATTATTATTATTTCTTTTTTTATAATAATAATTATTAATTAATTAATTAATAACATTATTATATTAATGTTTAATAAACTATATATAGTTTATCATTAAAAATTATTTATAATAATTATTATTATATATAATAACAATATTATTATAAAAAATTGAATTGGATAAATTATAATAAATAATATTATTATTATAAATTTATATATATAAGGTTGTGAAGAATAAAATTTTAATAAAACTAGAATAGTTTTATAAAACTAGAATGGTTTTATAAAACTAGAACGGTTTTATAAAACTATGTTCTTGTTTTTTTTAACTTTTCTTTTCTTACTTTCCCTTCTTTTTATTTTTTATTTTTTTTCTACTCTCCTTTTTTTTAACTCCTTGCTTCTTTTTACTTCTTATTTACATCTTCCTTTTCTTTTCTTTTTTTACTTTTTCTTTTCTTTATTCGTTTCTTTTCTTTTTACTTCTTTACTTCTTTGTTTCTTTTCTTCTTCTCCTTCTTCTTTTTTTTTTACTTTTTCAAAAATTAAAAATCTCAAGTACTTAGGGAAACCCTAGTTTTTAATGGGAAAATTCCAAGATTCAGAGAATCTCTGAGATGATGGCTAATAGCCGGATCGGCAACGAAGCTCTGATACCAATGAAGCATAAAAGCTTCCCTTTACGTCCGTAATTTCTCTAAAATGCCCACAGGCAATCTGAATCCCACATATTGGTAAATAATAATAAATATTGATAATGATAAGATGATTTACAAGAATTAATGTCGAGTATTTTATACCCTGAGTGGGAAGGGACCTCTTGAGTAATTAATTAATTACCATAATTAACCTATTTAGTATTTAAATGTTAATATTTATAACATTTATATTTGTTACAAAAATTTAAAGAAATGTACTAAAACCTCATTCAGACATTTCTTCAAACACTTTGCTTCATAAATGATTTAATGTTGCTCTTAGTTATTTAAAATCAGAAATAACTTGAACAAGAAATACTCAATGAAATAACCACTCAAACATTGTAGAATGTGAACACATATGTTTAGGGCAAACCCTAGGGAAAAACCTCACAAGAGGAAAACCCAGAGATATGTCTTTTATTAAATGAGAACAAAACTGGAATTTCTCACAACTCAGAAATTCATCTTTCCTTAAGCAAAAATCATAAATACAATTAAACCAACTTATTTCAGCAATTTTCTGACTGCCTCATAAACTGTGCCAACAATTAACTATACAGACTGTATGGTCTCTGACTTCTATACGGACTGTGCCTCGAATTTTGTGCTAGCAGAGGTATACGGACTGCACAAACTGCCTCGGTTTATGTGCTAGCAGACTGCCTCGATTTCTGTGTCAGTAGAGATGTATGGATTGCACGGACTACCTCGTTTTCTGTGCTAGCAAGAGACTGTATGACTATTTGTTGATTACCTTGGGAATTGTGCCAATGATTTTGTCTTGGAAGTTGTGCTCTCATAAAATGCAGAAATGACTTCTCTTCTCTCTCACTGTGTGTTTTCTCTTTCACTTAGACTTGTATTTATACTTTAGCTTTCCCAAAACCCTAACTCAAAACCCTAACTATCTTTTCATCCAATGGTTAAGATGATTTTGATATAATGGCTTATATTCAATGCTCCTTTATTAATTACATCTCATAATTAATAATACATTAAATAACGTTTGAGACAACTTAAAGTACATAATACTGAATTACTTTATTAAAAAGTCAATTTAAAATTATAACAAGTCTAGGAAACACAACGTTGTGTCCCTCCCATGGAAAACACAAAAACATGGGGCTAAGGACATTCCTCGTTTGCTTGTCCTTTTCTCACTTAATTTAACGTTAGCCTCTTTGGCTTGATTTGACTTTCACTTAGCCTTTTTGTCTTTATTGCATTTCTTTGGGGTAGGACAATAATGCTCATAATGTGTGTAATGTTGGAAATGTTGCATGGTTCAAGGAAAAGTGGGGAACACCCGGTGAATCTACACAATCCTATACTGCATCACAACATCGGGGGAAACCTACCAGGAGTGAATCCCAGGTTTGAAGATGCAAATCAAACACTCCAGAGCCGAGGCACAATACAACATGGAGACATAGTGTACACAGAGGTCACGGGGGGGAGGTCCTCAATGTCACCTATCTCGATCTTAGTTAGGGGAAGAGACAATCACGAATGGGTCGGATGAGTGGGGATAGTGGCAAATGAAACCAAGGCTAGCAAAAATGCAATAAAATGGCCAAGTCTATACCAAGAAAGGGGGAAGACCAATGTGCATAAACAAGAGCCTCCAATCAAAGTGGTAAATTTCCATTTCCAAAGGCCACCATAAAGCATCAAATCACAAAAGTGGATCACCCAATAATCACCATATGTCAAGTTAAAGTACTAGTATAAATAAACAAGCCAAAAATACACCTATGAGCATAAACCATATACCTGCCATGCCATATACATGTTCTGCTGAGTGGCTCCAAAGAATGACCTTTGACATATGTGGGCAAGGGAGTGACAAACCAACACTAATCTCTGTTGCTCCAAGAATATCATGGTTAAGCAAACCATCTCAGTGGGGTCATGTAAGAGCAACTAGGACAAGGGGGACTGAAATGCTGCTCTATGATGCTCTGGATATGAAAAATTGTACTGTGCCATCACTGATCATAACTCTTGCTCTACTCAACTCATGTCTAATATGGCTCAAAAATGTCTCTAACAACAGCTATACATCATGGTAGCCTTAGCTAGCATGGATGTGATTGTTGAACACAATGGTCACACTGAGAGGGGGGTGAATCAGTGTCTAGACAATTAAACCCCTTTTCACTTCTATAAGTCAAACAGATTCTACCAATGCATCATGCTACAAGTACATCATTATTTACATAAGCATTCAACAATGAATCATAAACATATTATCCACTAGATCACTGAATCACAACACAAGAGGACACAAGATTTATATGGTAAACTTGTTTATGTATTGTACATGGAAGACAACGATCTTCATGATTACAATCAGCACCAACTGATAAAAAGAGCCCCAAATCTAGCAACATGACCCAGCCTGGTTTTCTTAGCACCAACTAAGGAGTGGTGAGGTGTCCAAACCTCAGATGCAAGACTAGCTTGCAATTACATACTGATCACTCTCATCAACTATGTCATGTCACTTGTCAAATAACTTGTCAATGTCAAATCAATAACTTTAAAAATATAGTCACTGCTATTCAAGAATCTTTCCAAGTCATCACAAAACATCAAGGGTCTTCTCATGTCATCATCTCACTGTATACTGAGAAAATATCTGAATATATCATTGTATAATCATCAAGTCACTGTCAAGTTACCTTGTTATCAATGTCCAGCCACTACCAATCAACTAGTCAACTTCTCAAGTTGGTCAACACTCAGAGCTTGAACCTTCATCTGTCCTCTGAAGTCTAAGAGAAATGCCAATGACGTGTCCTGAAATATCAATCAAAATCAGAGTTTAAGGATAGTGCTGGAGCTTCTTAGAAAGACTAAAGTCAGAATGAAACACTTCAGGCTTGAGGTTCTTATTGATTGCCAATCTTAGACAAAGATTAGATCACATGAGAGTTCAACATTAACTGTGGCTTGCTTTCACCAAGAGTAACATAATCTTTGAATTTCTTCAAACAAGCCCTAACATGTCAATTATAACTTGCTCATTCTGTGGTCTATCTAGATTGAAGAACAACCTCTGAATTGAGAAATCCTTAAACAACCTAAAATATTTCCTCTTTTTCTGTGGTTGCCTTAGTGGTGATACCCGAAAATCAGAGCATATAAAAACTTTCAAAACAGAGCTTCACAATTGCGGCTGCCATAGTGCATTCCATCAAAATTTTAGACCATGTAAAAACTTAAAAATTTTGTTGTTGCCACCAAAAACTCAAACTTCTGTGTTTCAGCGAAATCTACCTCAGAGGAGGTTCGAAATTCAGAGCAGCTTCTTCATACACCCGAATTCAAAGCTCAATCTCTTCCTTTTATACTGCAGCTACCACAGTCGTCTGTCAACCCGAATTTCTCAACTGATACTATGGGTGCCAAAAAAAAATTAGACTCCTACTCCTTCGTTGTTGCAATCCTTCAGTACACAAGTTTTATCTTCAATCAACTGCTATCAAAATGAGTGCTACTGCAACTCGAAAAATCTCCTTTTTATCTGGCAAAAGCCTCAATAAGGACCACCGAAAATCAGAGCTTAACTTCCTTGTTAATCCTGCGGCTGCCTCAGACTGATCCGAATTCAGAGCTACTTCAAAACCTCCGAAAATCAAAACTTGATTTCCTCTTAACTTCCTTTTGAATGAGTGGAAGAGGCTATATATATATATATATATAGTATTCAACGTGGAAGGTTTTACTGGGCCGACCTGCTATGTATATAAATATATTTTATACACCATTTTTATATTTATTTACTGAGTTGACTTTGCAAAAGTTATTTTAAATTAATATCATTTTGAAACTAATTTTGACTGGGCCAACTTGTTGAAAGGGTTGATGTAAGGTTCCTTTTAAAGTCTTTTATGGAGCCGACCTGCTATGTATTATATATTTTCCTTTTAAAAAAGTTTATTTCATCAATTCATCAAAGGCTTCATGGAACATAAGTAAAGGCTTCAAGCATTATGTATATCAATAAGGAAAGAGGGAATTTAACCACATCATCAAATCATGGGTTCCAAAATCCAAGGGCTTCATGTCAAGCACGTGACCATCAAACCACCAAGTGTGTGTTCCTTGAACCATATTCTAGGGCTCCATGACCCTGTCAAGCCACAACATGATGTATGTGGGTTCAACACCCAAAAATCTATGTACAAAGATACCATCAACAAGGGCTTCATCATTAAGAAATCCAAGGGTTTCAAGATCCATACTCCCACATGTCATGACCAAGTGGAATCCGCTTCAATCTCCACCAAGGGCTTCAACAAGAGCTCCATCATCATGCAATATGGTCCACGTTACCACAAGCAATGGTACCATCATCCAATCATCCTTGTGAGCTTCAACTGTGGGTTTCAACATCATATCCATCAAGTGGTCCAAACACCATATGTATGGGTTCCCATGCAACATGACATCATGTATGTGGGTTCCAAGGGCCAAGATACCATTTGCAAAACATAACCATCAATCCTTCATGGTCCAAGCCCCACATCTCCATGGGATTCATACAAAAAGCATCTTCATGCCACATCAATGTCCAAGAGGCATGTCAAGGGTATCAAGGCGCAATGCCAAGGTCCTCCATACACCTATGGGCCACATCATACACAATGACCACAGAATGGATCATTTGTACAACTAGGTGCACATCATATGTAAATGGGCTCTAATGCCCAAGCTTCCACATGATGAGGGTACCTTCATCATGCAAACCTATCCATCAAGCTTGTCCACTGCAAGGGACATTAGTGGCATCAATGATGACTAAAAGGGCCACTGCAAGTCCATGTTGGCATCAATGACAACTCAATAAACAATCTCCCCCTTTGTCATTAATGACAACAACTCATGCTCCCCCTAAGAGCATGCTCCTCCTTTCATCTTCATCTCTCCCCCTTTGGCATCAATGGCAAAGGGTGACCACAAATCTGCATTTATCACAATGAAGTCACTGCTAGTTGTTTCCCCCTATCAACATGCATAACTGTCTAGTTGTAACCACGATCCAGGGACCTATACTACTTCTTGAAAGAGCCATCAGCTACTCTTTCTCACCCTTGAGTTCCTCCTACAACTCCCATGAACTCAAGGTAATCCAAGGTCTTTAAGAGACCTCAATGTGGGATTTCCATATGGCATCCATCTCCTTTGCATTGTTCAATCTCTCCTAGGTGCAACTGTTCAATCTTCTTCACCCATACCTATTTTTTGGCACTTGTCTTAGCATTTTCTCCTTCATCATTATTTGTCTTCCTTGGTTCATTGCCTTTCCTTGCTGAACCAAATTATACACTTCTCATAGATCGTCTCCTTGTATTACAACAGTCTTGAGCTTTGTGCCCAAAACCACTGTAGTTGTAGCATCTCATTGTACGACAATATTTAGCAATATGACCCACATGGTTGCAAGTCCAACATATAACTGTATTGTTGGGATTCTCGACACTTCTTCTTGCATAGAATCTGCAATCCAATGCCCTGTGACCAAAATCATTACATGAGTAACAATAACCATTGAAACCATTTTCATACCTGCGTTTTTGGTTCCATCTTGGAGTTGTCTCTCTTCTGAGTTTGCTTTGAGGAGTGGGATCAATTTCTTGATGTCTTTTTGATATTCTAAATTATTTGTTGTCTTGTGCAGGTACATGAGGAGCAGCTTTAATTTCACCTTTTGAAAATGAAGGGCTTGCTTCAAAAGTCTTAGGAGTCCATGTGCAAACTTCAGGTTTTTCTGCTTCCTTGTTGTAGCCAAGCCCATATTTGTTAAATGGAGATATTTGACAATCCAAGATCTCGTCCAAGATGACTGAACTGTTGTTGAACTTCACATGAGCATTTGACTTTTCAACCTTCTTTCTGAGATCAACAACTTCTATTTCAAGCTTCTGGTTTGTCTTCTCTTTTTCTTCCAACTGATTCTTCAAGATTTCTTCTATTCTTTTGGCTTCCTCTAACTGAGTCTTCAAATCGATATTAGCCTGTCTTGTCTCTTCAAGCTCTCCTAGGTCTTCAATAGTGTCTTCTTGTTCTTTTGCTAATTCGGTCTTCAGTCTTTCAACTTCATCCTTTTTGTCTTGCAACATGGCTTCATTGAGCTTAACTTTCGTGAGTAGCTCTTTTAGTGCCAAGGTCTTCTGCTGGTACTTATCTAAAGATTCCAAAGTTCTCTTCTTAAACCTCATGAAGTCATATTGGTTTAGACTAACAACATTCATGAACCAATCAGCTTTGAGATCAATATTCAAGAAGGTATGTGTTATTTCCTTTGTTGCTTTCAAAAAATCTTCTTCATCATCTGCAAGAACTTTTTCAATTTCATCAAGTATAGAGTTACTACAATCAGAAGAGTCCATACATTCACTGGAGTCCAAGTCTTTCTTTCCTTCTTGCTTCACATGTTCAGAGGGCTTGACTTTTGTTTCCTGACGTGCCTTTTCAGTATCTTGTCTTCCCTTTTGGTATTCACTTTCCAACTTGAACCATAGGTCTTTGGTTGAAGTGCATTCCCCTACACTTTCCTTGACGAAGCTTGGAATTCCATCCAAGAGGAACTTCAAGGCAGTGGTGTTGTCCTTCTTAGCTTCTTTCTGTGCAGCTGACTTGGTCTTCTTATTGGATGGAATAGGTGGATTGATAACAATCTCCCAAACACCAAACCTCTTCAAGTAAGCTTTCATCTTGCTTCTCCAACTAAAATAATCTATCAAGTCAGATATTGAAACATCATTGTTGGAGGACTCTGCTTTTTCATCCATTGTGTGTCTACGGATCTCCTTCAAGCTTGCAAGGATTCTATTGAAGGCCGGCTCTAATACCAATTGTTGAACACAATGGTCACATTGAGAGGCGGGTGAATCAGTGTGTAGACAATTAAACCCTTTTTCACTTCTACAAGTCAAATAGATTCTACCAATGCATCATGCTACAAGTACATCATTATTTACATAAGCATTCATCAACTAATTCAACAATGAATCATAAACGTGGTATCCCCTAGATCATTGAATCACAACACAAGAGGACACAAGATTTCTATGGTAAACTTGTTTACGTATTGTACATGGAAGACAACAATCTTCGCGATTACAATCAACACCAACTGATACAAAGAGCACCAACTCTAGCAACATGACCCAGCCTGGTTTTCTTAGCACCAACTAAGAAGTGGTGAGGTGTCCAAACCTTGGATGCAAGACTAGGTTGCAATTACACATGGATCATTATCATCAACTCTGTCATGTCCCTTGTCAAATAACTTGTCAATGTCAATTCAATAACTTTAAAAATATAGTCACTGCTGTTCAAGAATTTTTCCAAGTCATCACAACAGATCAAGGGTCTTCTCATGTCATCATCTCACTATATACTGAGAAAATATCTGAATATATCACTGTATAATCATCAAGTCACTGTGTATCATGGTCACTGCCAAGTTACTTTGCTATCAATGTCTAGCCACTGCCAATCAACTGGTCAACTTCTCAAGTTGGTCAACACTCAGAGCTTGAACCTTCATCTGTCCTCTGAAGTCTAGGAGAAATGCCAATGACGTGTCCTAAAATATCAATCAAAATCAGAGTTTAAGGATAGTGCTAGAGCTTCTTAGAAAGACTGAAGTCAGAATGAAACACTGTAGGCTTGAGGTTCTTATTGCTTGCCAATCTTAGACAAAGATCAAATCACATGATAGTTCAACATTAATTGTGGCTTGCTTTCACCAAGAGTAACATAATATTTGAAGTTATTCAAACAAGCCCAAACTTGTCAATTATAACATGCTCATTATGTGGTCTATTCAGATTGAAGAACAACCTCTAAATTGAGAAATCCTTACAGAACCTAAAGTATTTCCTCTTTTTCTGTGGTTGCTTCAGTGGTGAAACCCGAAAATCAGAGCATATAAGACCCAAGCATCTATGTACAAAGATACCATCAACAAGGGCTTCATCATTAACACATCCAAGGGTTTCAAGATCCATACTCCCACATGTCATGACCAAGTGGAATCCGCTTCAATCTCCACCAAGGGCTTCAACAAGAGCTCCATCATCATGCAATATGGTCCACGTTACCACAAGCAATGGTGCCATCATCCAATCATCCTTATGGGCTTCAACTATGGGTTTCAACACCATATTCATCAAGTGGTTCAAACACCATATGTATGGGTTCCCATGCAACATGCCATCATGTATGTGGGTTCCAAGGGCCAAGATACCATGTGCAAAACATAACCATCAAGCCTTCATGGTCCAAGCTCCACATCTCCATGGGCTTCATACAAAAAGCATATTCATGCCACATCAATGTCCAAGAGGCATGTCAAGGGTATCAAGGCACAATGTCAAGGTCGTCCATACACCTATGATCCAAATCATACACAAATGACCACATAATGGGTCATTTGTACAACTAGGTGCACATCATCTGTAAATGGGATCTAATGCTCAAGCTTCCACCTGCTAAGGGTACCTTCATCATGTAAACTTGTCCATCAAGCTTGTCCACTGCAAGGGACATTAGTGGCATCCATGATAACTAAAAGGGCCACTGCAAGTCCATGTTGGCATCAATGACAACTCAATCAATAGTGATAACAATGCCCAAACCCAGGTCTAGCCACACTAATTCAAAAAATGACACTTGAACTCACAAAGGATGGATTGACACACAAAAGCTATGGAATTAGTTTCGACAGTAGGCACATTATAGAGGCATCACACCTGGGTAGACCATTTGGGTAAACCAAATGACTGGAGGCAATTTCCCCAAGAATTATGTGGACTCTTCCGCTTCTGGTGGACAACTGGAATACTGATTGAAATGTTCCCAAACTACTATGGACTCCACTTGACTTGACCAACAAATATTTGACAGTGAAACTGGTGACTAGGTGCAAAGATTGAAACTTGGACTAGTGAAGGAGGCAGTTTCCAAACAGGCTTGAATGGCACTAGAGGCTCCCAAATTTCTGTTATGTGACTGGGGTTGGGATCAATTACTTCCGATTTATCTACAGGGACCTTCAGACCAATTCTTAAAAACACCTTTAATAGTTAAACCCTTTAAGACTAAAAATTTGTCAATTTTCTTATCAATAGCGCAAGCAGTGAAAATAGTTAATTTCAAATGCTATCTAGAGATCACGAATTATGCAATAAACTTGGTAGTTGAGTTAAAATACATGTCATTCAATGAAATCATGCTTCAATCAGACATTCAAAGGCACATGTAATAATCAATGAGAGAAAAACTTGCAGTATGTCATAGATTCACTAGAATTTGTAACATAGAAACATAAGTAGAGTGATTGAGAGTAAGGAATGGATCTTTTTACTATTGGATCTGATAAATATGTAGAAGTGCATCATATTACATCTCTCTGATTGCACATGAACAACAACTATAGTTCACAGGGGGCACAATTCATCAATCTTACTGTCTCTACTGCTACAAAACACTGCAAATTGAACACTATTGCTTCTAAGATTCTACTACACCAAACTGAAACTCGACCACATCATTTTGAAGCTCAGATCATACCTGCAAGAAGACTTTAATGGCTGAAATAAACCTCTATGAAAAGAACTGTGTTCTCTTCCTCAATTTCCAACAGAAGGATCTCATGATCTCTCGACTGGATTACTAGTTGCAAAGGGTCACATCTCCCAATGCTGGCAAGGGGCACACCACCCAAGCCTCTAAGAAGCCTAGAGCTCTCCAAGATGAATAATTAGAGTGAAAAAAGGTGTGAAAGCAAGTGATTATGATCCTTTTATTAACCTTTGCTGGCTTTTTCCTTCCTTCCAGAGCTTACTTTCTTGGAATTCAAGCCATAGATGAGTTGGATGCTTCTTTGGTAAGTTGCTCTTCCATAGGACCTAGTGTCTCCATAATTGCGTCCTCACTGGGTAAAATTAGCATATGTAGCTTTCCTAAGGCCTCTTGCTTGCTTTCCTGCTTTTACTCTTTCTTCTTGAGCCTTATCTTCAAAAATATGGAAACTTCTGCCTTCTTTGATTTTCTGTTGTTTTTCCTGGTTTTCCTGCTTTAGGTTGTTTTTACTACTTTTTTCCTATATTTTCCCGAGGGAGACAACTCATATGCCTTATCCTTCATCATGTGTTCCCTCTCGAGCCACCTAGATAAATTGGAACTCATAAACAATAGTTCGTAAATTAATTATTCCAAAATTGTAGTCCACGTCATTCTTTCATGATTTATTTAATTACATAAAATAACTATAGCCAAAATTAACTCTCTTATTAATTAATTCAATTTTCCACTAGGAGCCATGGGAATTGAATGGCTTAGTGTTTTGACCAAGGTGCCCTCAGGAAGGGGACATTACAATGTTTGTTAGTAGTGTGGGTGGTTCTTACTATACCATGTGTTCTAGGATTTCTTCTTTGATTCATGAAAACTATATACTTTGAATACAATAGAGTAGGACCTCACTAGGAAATTCTTCGAAGTGAATGCGTAGGTTCTTACCTCTCATTTTTCCTTGTACTCAAAGAGACGTGGTTATACTTTTGTTGGTATATCTCGGTTAAGGGTTTCAAAGGTAAATTTCATGTGCATAATGTATATTAGAAGATAATATATTAATCATATTTTTGGTACAATTTGAGGATAATCATTGTGAATTTGTTATGTTAGAATTTTAAACTTGGAGATGAACCTTTTGAAAGAGAAAAAAAATTATCTGTTGAAGAAGGGAGGACTATTCTTTTTTTTGCAAGGGATTCACTTCCAATGTTCCCTGTTGCCACCTAAAACACACTTAACTGTAGGAAAGTCTCCCAACCACTGGGTGTGTTCTTGAGGGGCAACTATGAGTTGAGAACCCACTGCCACCCTCGATTCCTAAATCCTCCGTTTAGACCCCAACTCCAAAAGGTCAAGGGGGGTTGTCCCTACTTACTAAGTTTCTCTAAAGAGTTTCTTTAGCAGTTGCAAATTATTAATGTTTAATGACAAGAATTCATGCAAAGATGCAATAATTTTGATGATAAGCAAACCTTCTTTGAAAATAAACCATGTAAAATTGCAAGAGAGAAATAACAAATCATCTACCAAACTAGTGCCTACTTTCCTTTCGTCATGGAGTCATAGATACAATAAAAGTAAGATCACCAAAGACAATCAAATTGCATTAAACCATTCACTTATCACAATGATCAAACTATCATATTTAACACCTGAGAAATACTTGTAGTAAATGAACAATTAATGAATGAAAGGTGCTTGTAATGAGATTGAACTGAATTCAAATGCTTCGAAAGTAAAGAACCAAAAATGAAATAATAATTGCAATGTTAATTATTTTTAGGTCTCTCTTTAGCTTAGGGGATTTAAGGTTTGTGCAAGAAAAATTAAAGCTATCCTATGTGTCTACCCCAAAACTTATCTCTTTCGATTTGAGATAGATTATTGGGTGCTCAACAAGGGAACACAAGTTTCCCAACTAGCTCCATGGGTCAACCCCAAATCTTGTTGGGTGCTCAACAGGAGGACACTAAGTGCAACGAGGCTCCCAACAACCTCTACCCCTCTAGCTCCACAGGTCAAACTTAGTTTTCTCAATGTCTTATCAAGATAAATTTATGAGTTCCTATTATTCTAGCCAACACTAATTTTTTCCCTTTCTTGTCACCCAGGATCAGACGAACCGGCAAGGGGAGTGAATATAGGGCAAGGATTGAGGCGCGGTTTATTTAATCTTTTTAAAGAATAAACAATAATTACATACAATTCAAGCCAACACGATATTGCAAGGGTGGCAAAGACAACTCACTTGCAGGGTGTGGGCAACAATATTTAAAGCAAAAATAACTTAAACTTAAACAAATTACTAACCAGCACGATTTTGCATGGATGGGCAAAGCCCCTTCACATGCAAGGTGTGGGCAAACAATATTACCAAATGCAAATAAGAAGTAAACTAATTCCTAGCCCTTTCTCTTTTTCTTACAAGGGTGGGAAAAACCCAACTACCGTTGCAAGCAATGGATGGCAAAAAATAACTTAAGGAAATAAAATGCTATCCTAGCCACACAACTCTCTTCCTAATGAAGAGGAGGGGCAAGCAATCTAACAAAATGAAAATAACATATAGAACTAACACTAGCCTCTCTAGACTTGCAATGCAAAGGTGGGAAAGCCCAACTTCTTTTGCATGCAAGGGATGGTTGAAAAACAAAAAGAGTTCTTACTAGAAATAAAGGAATAAGGAATCAAGCCCAAGAGACTCTCTTGGGCTTGTTACAACAAGAGAAATTTCAGCCTTTGAAATAAAAGAGAATGGGGGTCAAGAACAAGAAATTTGACCCTTTTTTGGCAAGAAACTTGAAGTGGCCACTCTTGGATGATCTTTGAGCTTATTTATGGCCAAATTTTGGCATTCCCTCCCCATGTAACATGAAAAATCTGCACAAAACAACAAACTAATCATTTCCAAATATGATAAAAATGAGTACGGAATCACTTTAAAAAATTTAACATATAAATTTCAGCTATTTGTAAATAAAATGCAGAATATAAAAAGCTAGAAATAATGATTTTTTAGAGCGAAATAAGTAAAAATATGCAATAAGAAATAGTTAGTTAAAAGAGGCCAGGTTCCTCAATGGTTGTTTGAACAATGGGGTATCCCACCCGGGAATCCCACTCTCCAAGCTTAAGTAACTTGTAACAAAACTAGCTTCAAATCCACAAGGGGTGAGAGATCAAACAAAGAAATGAGAAAGCATTTATTCAAAATAGAAGTCCATGAAATTCTCAAATGCTAAGAAGATAACCCACATAACATGTAACAACAATATTACAATATTATTCTCAAGCAAAACAATTTGCTTGAGATCCACAAATGCAAGCAAGAAACTACAATGCTACAATGTTACCTCACATAAAGCCAAGAACCAAATTTCCTCCAAAGATTTATCTTCATTCACATCAAAAGCTGGAAATTACAATGGCTCACTTCTTTAGACAAGAATGGAAGCAAGAGAGCAAGAAAGAGTGGGAGCATGAGAGATTGTAACCCAAATGAGGAGGAGGAGCCTCCTTATAAAGGAAAAATGAAGGAGAGAGCACCTTTGCATGCTTTACACTGGTCAAGAGAGAGAGAGAGAGAGAGGCCCATGGATGGAGAGAGCACACTTCTCATGGGGAAAAACCATGGGAATGGAAACAATGAGGAAAACCTCTTTCCTCTTCCCACATATACCACCAAAGATATAGAGGGAGGTAGGACGCCCTCCTTGTGAGGGTGGGCCCCCATTTGACCCCCCCACCCAACATCATGCTAGCTTTACCCTTGAAGGAAATGCGCCCCCCTCGTAGAGGAAAAACACCCCACTTAAGAAAGAGGTGAATAATGGGTAGAATGGAGCCCTAGGGGGTGTATTTATTATGCATTGGTCCCCCTAAGGCTTAGACACCAAAAATTTCCCTCAAAACATTTGATTTTTTACTTAGGAAAATTTGACCATTCTAATTAAAATCAATTTTCTTGCTGAAAATTGACTGACTTAGGAAAACATGACCAAAACCATATCAAAAGTTGATGTCTTGACTTGAAACTTGGTCCAAGGGTGTAGGGGGTCTCATGCCATTGATTTTGAGCACCCATACTCCTATACAACATCATAAAGGATGACTTATCTCTCTTTTACATTAGAACTTTTTATGCTGAGGGACAATTTTTAATTACTAAAAATTAAAAAATCATAAGTAAAAGTTAATGAAATTCCGCAAGACTATGGATAATGTCTAGCATGGTAATATAGAACATTCCTAGGCCGCATTCACCTCATGAACTCGATCATGAGAACGCCTTTCAGCACTTTGGAGGAATTTTTGAGTGAAAAACTCAGATAATTAAAATCACTAAAAAGGAATTTTTATTATCCAAGAGAAAAAACACTCGATGAAAGGAATTCCCTAATGATAAATTCCTAGGCGACTAAGATTTACAAAAATTGACCTTCATGCTGACATATCATTACAAAATCCCCCATAGGGGTGCGGAAATTTCATGGAGAAGAGATAAGAAGAAGAGTTGCTTCGCCTGAAAAACTTCATTAGGTGCTTCTTTCTCATCTTCAATGCACATGGTACATGTGCATGGTACATGGTTTCCCACCTAGTTGGCTTGGTGGTCTGTAATACCCCAATTTTGGACTTTGAACCCTTATTATATTTTGCTAAGTATTATTTCAGTTTACTTAGTTAACATTAGAAATCTGATAAATTGATTTCTAAAGACCATGTGGACCAGCACATTAATGAGATGGGAGTCACAGTCCCCTAAGGTTTGGAGGGAAAATGCCACTTAATAATAAGAAGAAGAAATTATTATTGGAGACAAATGGCAAACCCTAAAGAAGAGATTTGAGAAACTAATGAATTAAAAGAATTCATAAAATGAGAAATTCCTCACCTAAGAGAATAAAAAGTGAAACTCTTTAAAAACATTCATACATTATCACACTCAAGATTCACAATCTCATGAGCTGAACACACAAGAGAAATGGGAACCTGGAAGAACAAAATAACCTGAGACAAATGAGGACAGATTTGGGAGAACCAAACTGGTCCTGAATACAGGTGAAGGAGGATAGATTTGGGACAACCAAATTGGTCTTGAAGCTAGGTGAAGGAGGACAAATTTGGGAGAACCAAACTGGTCCTGAAGCCAAGTGAACGAGGACAGATTTGGGAGAACCAAATTGGTCCAAATTAAGAGTAATCTTACAACTGAGTATTGGCTTGGACACTTAATTATGTGCAGGTAGGAGAACTACCCCAGGCTTGCAGGAGCACTGCATTTTACTCTGTATAGGCTGTGTAATTGATTCTCTTAATGGATGAGGCTTAAAAGGCCCTGGAGCATCCTGGAGCTCAGGAGTACTGAGTTTGATGTTGGGTGTCCTGTTGCCACTGTAACATCCTAAATAACTTGGTTAAACAAGCTAAGGGTGACTTAAAAACTATACTATGACCTGGGGGACTGTGAACTCAGCTCGGGGGTGACCTGAAAGCAAGGAGTACTTGTTGGTCAAAGGCTGGGAGGTTTGTGCTTGGTTCCACTAGTCATATGGACTCAGATAAGTTTATCTGTTGAACCTATATGTTTATTTTATGGACAGTATTGGAATGTGTATATTTATTCCTGGAAGTACTGTTAAATGATCTATTATTTCAGATCTGTTAATATGTATATTGTATACTGATTTTCTGAGCATAGATCTTCCATGAAATTCCTAGATCTATATCATCTGATATAGTTTCATAATCTGAGTGAAATACCTGAAGTATTCATGGTTTATGTTGTTGTATGAATAAGTATACTTCTGATGCAGATATGTGAACATAAATAGTGTTTCAATCAGGGTTGTAAACTTGAGAGATGCATCCTAGAGCGAATATGTTGTAAATGTTAATCTATGTTTTATACATGCATTTTATACAGAGTATATTCATTTCTATATGAATGACAAAGCTAGGGTTACATATATTTTTATATGTAATTCAGGAAGACATGTAAACCTAAAGGTTTACATGTGAAGCCTTAAAATATTTACAAATCCTTTCTTCTATTGTTATAGATCAAGATGAACAGGATACTTCCTTAGATATTCTTAATGAAATGTTTATGCTAGATCTGCTTATATATTCACATTACAGTTCTGTATGAGAAAGACAAAATACATAAATATTACAAAGTGAATCGTATTCATATTTAGGGTTCCTAAATTGTTGTTCACACTTGTTAACATTTACCAGAGATCCATACTAAAATCGAATGCCTTTTATCCTGGTAGATGCTGTGTGTTTTTAATAGGGCGAATCATATAAACTCTTATTCCCTCGATATGAGCTAAGTAAGGACACGAGATTCGACCTGGAGTCCACTCGTGGTCCCTGGCTGAAAGCCACATTATCATATTACATTACAGAGCTAAATACTCTTCTTAAATACCAAGTTTTATGCCGGCGGTTCAACCATTCTTTATATTGAATGCATAAACATCTGATTAATATGTATTGACTGCCACGGTATTTTATACAGAGCATATTCGTGCAAGAATCATACTACATACTATTATTGAAATATGATTTTATATGATGCATCTAGTTAACATGCTAAGCCTACACAATGCTCAGGGAGTAGCTTGATACACGAAACCGACATTATAAATCTACTAAGTGTTGGAACGTATACCGCCAAGGCTTATGCAAATCGAATCAACATAAATGTATAAACACTACTGATGCCTATATGCATGTTGAAGATCAATTAACCATAAAACATTTAAATGTTATAGTATTCCTAAGTTACTTTGTGTGAATTAATGAGTTGCAGCTACCCTTCTTTTGGATGCATATACATCCATGAGTTAAACGGAAAACATTATATATGTTCAACAATAAATCGAATGCGAAATGCACGAAGTTAAGTATGGCGAACCCATCGAATTGTGCACAGACATTATAAACAAAAGATGCAAGTAATATCCATTGCTGCAAATCAAACATTTCACCATTTAAAAGAGTTAAACGCCATACGACTTAACACAACATTGTTTCATTAATAAAATGAAAGTAGACAGAGGCCGAGAGCATCTGGGCATGCCATTACAGTATCAAAACGAGCAGTATTAACCAACTACAACGGAAACGTTCAAGCCTTACCAATGCATTCATTATTTACAAACTGGGAGTTAAAAGTCCAGAGCGAATGCTCTTCCAACATCTTATCCCTTCAAGGGTCAACCCTAGTCGTGGCGGTAGAACCACCGACAACGCCCAACGTGGCCCAAACCATAGCGGTCGCAAGGACTGGCTTCCACCAACAACAAGCTAACGCTTCTGCGTTTTGGGGCCAAAGGCCACTACTCTTTAAAGCAGCAAAACTAAACAACCCAACCATTAACCCTTCGACAACGTTTGAGTAACTCATCCCTAAACCACGGGCTGAAACCACTCGGGCTTCAAGTAGTGGCGAGTTACCTAGCGGTTTGGGGCACCTTGTCCCCACGCTCAGCATTGTGTTGAGGCCACTCTGCGTGCTTTTGCTTTCACAACCATCCTGCTAACTTGCAAAACAACGACAAGTGGTTAAACCGGTGATAAGTGAAACAATAAATACGCAGAATTACCACAGCTTGCAGTAAGGTTGATATGAACCATATTACTTGTAAGCAGAGACATTCACTGCCACGCATCACCTGAACAAACAGTTAACAAGCAACAGCGTTAGCCAAAGCTCGAAGTCGTTATAATATTTAAACATTGGAGTAAACAGTTACAAAACGGAGCTTTTACTTACCATGCACGTAGTAGTGAACGTCGGCCATGTCGTCATGTTGTTTAGGGCATTGACCAGGCGTCGAAGCATTTCCTTTGGGATTTATGGTGTATAAGCTCACTGTGCAGGGTAGCAAGCCCTCTACGTAGAGCATCAACATAACAACAAAGAACACTGTCGAACACCAAGATTTTTCAATGCTGTGGGAACCGAATAGGAAGGTGATGGTCACCGCTGACCCCGATTGCCGTGGAGTTATGGCATATGCCATGGATCGTTGGCGCGAAGACCGTAGAATGGTGGATCAACGGCGATGCAGAGTTCACCATTGCCAATAAACCAACCTTGTTGGAGATCAACGGTGGAAACGATCAGAACATTTAATGGGGCCTGCTTAAGGGATGTAGTACCATTCACTGAGCTTGTAGCACGACGTGCTGAGTTGGTTTAGGCGGGAGTCTCATTTAATATGCCAACCACCGTCCATGTAGACCAAACCACAACAGAGCATCGAGTCATCCACGTGAGCCAGGGTATTTGTTACCTGCCAAATGGCAAGCCAACTGGGTTCAAAACATCTGAAGAGGTTGGTCAAGCCTGCGTGGCTTCGCCACATCACCACTTAGGCCACCCGTGAAACATACAGTGCTAGCACGCCATCCTTTCGTGTCTCTTACGTTTGTTGTCCACGTTAGCGTGACAGTAGTATCGTTCATCAGACCCTTAAGTCGTTGGTTCAAAACCTTAGTGCTTACCTTGGTGATCTCGTATTTTATGTTGGTAAGAAATGTCATGAAGTGACATTTGATAACATTGTATGTTGGGTCAGACTCATACCCTTTGGGCGCGAATTTGGAATGTAATACATTCTAGGCTTGTTAAGCCTTAGTCCTTGTTTGGGACACACATATATATATATATATATATATATATAGAGAGAGAGAGAGAGAGAGAGAGAGAGAGAGAGAGAGAGAGAGAGAGAGAGAGAGAGAGAATTAAGTTTTTTTTATTATAATGTTATTGATATAGTTAGATTGCATTTTAATATATTGGATTTTAAGCCATAGTCCAACTTTAGAGATAGGATAAATACATAGATATGTTTATATATATATATATTTAAATAATTATATATTACCATATATATGTAATTATATTATTTATAAAGCTAAGTCATTATATTATGTGTTCAATAGGATGGATAAATGCTATGTAAGATTCATAAGCATATGTTTTTTACGTGTTCAATTTTATGGATGAAAATAATAGATGCATATAATTATTAGGTTAAGCCTAATGCTGCATTTATCACCTGTTATTATCCATAGTGGTGCAATAGGTCATAATTGCACAGACTTAGGTACTTTAAGAACGGTCAACTCTATTATGACCTTAGCCTAGTAATGTTGCAAGTATTGCTAGGGCTTATTTAACACAACCGCATAGGTTATATGTTGGGAACATATGACTATGCCAAGTTAAAATGATATTCATTTGATGCTATGAAAAGATAGTCATGGTGTAATGACATATTAATGAATGTTAATATAGTTATTAATGTCATTTATTGCCTATCACTTTCGTGGTCTTAAGTGTTTAGGATGTAGCGCATAAATAATTTTTGACATGTGAGTTGTCCTTGTATGGTAACTTTTACTGAAGAGTTACGCCAGCTATAGCGACAGCTAGAGTTGTCGGTTTCCGCATTTTAAGTGATTGGAGTCTTTATTTTAAAAAAAAAATTGCGTAGAGGAGACGTGACAAATTGGTATCAGAGCACGATCACTACACTAGGACCTTAGGCTCATTTGCGCGAATGCTGTGTTTTTAATTAAAGATAAATAACTAATTTTCCTGTAGCATACTGTTTTGAAATTTTTATATAATTACATTGATGTGCTGACTTCTAACAAACAGTTGTTGACCACACTTAGACAACACAGTGGTTGGACAGTAAGAATGGCGGAAAGGAATTATGCAGAACAAGAAGGAAGGTTGGCTGTGGAAACATCCAGTCAGCGAGGAGAAATGGCCAGTAGGCAAGGGAGGAACCAGAACTCTCCCTAGGAAGCGACAAAATCCAGCGAGATGTTGGAAACAGTGAAGAGTCTGAAGGATGAATTGATCAGCATTAAAGAAGATAACATTAAAAACTTTGAAGAAAAATGAGAAATAAATGCTATCCTGCTGCAAAAGTTGACAGAGAAAGAAAACAGTCACCTCCCAACATCGGAGGAGTAGCATGCAGAAAAATCAGTCACAAAAAGAAATTCGAAGTTTAAGACTACACCTCCAAGAATTTCTGCGAGCTACAATATGGATGTCAATGACGAAGAGTCACAGGGAAAAGATTCTGAAGAGGACGTTCCTAAGAAGAAAAATAAGACTAGAAGAGTAAGTCATCTACATTCAGAATTGAGAAAAATCAAGCCTCCTACTTTTAACGGAGAAGTTAAAACCAGAGAAGAGAAGAACTGTGGTTGAGAGACATGGAGAAATATTTATGCATGTTCGATTATTCCAACATCATCAAGGCTAGGATTGTTGTTTTCAACATGTAGGGTAAAGATTCGGCTTGGTGGGACGATCTCAAGTTGACCCGCTCGATCAAAGAGAAGAAGGTAAAGTGGAAAACATTCGCAACATTCTTCAAACATAAGTACCTGTCTGAAAGGTACTTTGATAAAAAGGTAAAAGACTTTTACGACCTTAAGCTGGGAAAACAAACCATCGAGGAATTAATCAGTAAATTTCTTGACTTGCTCAAGTATGTTCCTTACATTCAAGATGAGAAAGTAAGAATTCAACGTCTTCTAAACTGTTTGTCGTTTGGGTACAAGGATCGGATAGAGTTTGATGATCCTAAGACTTTAGAAGATGCGTTAAAAAAAGCTAGACTGTGCTATGAACAGGGGTAGAACAGAGCTGAAGTGTCAAAAAGGTGGAACGAAAAGAAGAAAACCAAATCTGAAAACAGGCAGAAAGGACACAAGCCCAACCAGTTCAGAAACCAAGTTTCAAGGGCACCTTTCAACAACAGGTTTGAGGGCAACAAGCCACAATCCAAATTTGTTCCGCCCATTAAGAATTTTAATACCAAAGGCACCAGAAAACCAGAACATGCACCATCTAAGCCACCACTCACATGTTGGGGATGCAGAGGAAATCATAGATGGCATGACTGTCCTCACAAGAAAGATCAAAACAAATCAGTGCAAAACCTTCAAGAGGCTTCCACAGTCCAAGATATAGCAAGGACTCCGTAAATTTTTGTTGCATTGAACAATCGTCAAGCAGAACACCAAGCCTCTGTAATCGAGGTTGAAGGTATGCTTTTTGGGACACCCATGTCTATCTTGATTGATTCTGGCGCATGTAAAAGTTATGTAGACCCAAAGCTGTGTGAGTCATGCAAACTTAGTAAAAACAAATACATGCAGCCTTAGCTAGTGCAAATGGCAACAGGGACAAAAATGAAAGTTTCTGAAGTAGTTAATCAGTGTCCCTTGAAGTTGAATGAATCCTATACTAGCGCAGATTTAAATTTTTTGCCATTAGGATCATATGATTTGCTCATCGGTATGGATTGGATGGAAAAACATAGGGTTGTTATTGACTGCTATCAAAAATATGTCACTTTCATGAATGATGTTGGACAGCCTGAAAAGATTCAAGGAATATTGAGAGCAGTGAAATTAAGGGAATTTTTGCTCTTCAATTGAAAAGAAATGCACGGAAAGGGTGCAAACTCTATGCTGTCCACATGATAGAAAAGCAACAAAATGAAATTTCAGATTTTACAAAACATCCTGTTTTGGTTGAATTTGAGGATGTGTTTACCTAGGAGATTCTGGAGTTGCCTCCTAGAAGAGAACTGGATTTTACCATAGACCTGTCCCCGGGAACAATACCAAACTCTAAGGCACCTTATCGGATGAGTACACCTGAATTGATAGAGCTGAAAGCACAATTGCAGGAGTTGTTGGAAAAAGGTTATATCCGTCCAAGTGTATCCCCGTGGGGAGCAATGGTGATTTTTGTACGGAAGAAAGATGGCACTTTCCGGTTTTGCATAGATTACAGATAGCTAAACAAAGTAACCATCAAGAATTGGTATCCCTTTCCAAGGATAGACGATCTGTTCGATCAGGTTGGGGGTGCTACTGTCTTTTCAAAAATTGATCTAAGATTGGGTTATCATCAAATCAGAATCAAGGAAGAAGATGTGCATAAAACAGCTTTCCGTACTCACTATGGACATTATGAATTTGTGGTGATGCCATTCGGTTTGACGAATGCACCAGCCACGTTTATGTGCTTAATGAATAATGTTTTCAGCAAGTACTTGGATAAATTTGTTGTAGTGTTTATTGATGACATACTCATCTATTCGAAGAACGAAAGTGAGCATGAGGAACACCTAAGGTTGGTGCTGCAAGTTCTACGAGAAAATCAGCTCTATGCAAAGTTATCCAAGTGTGACTTCTACAAGGACAAAATACAATACTTGGGTCACATTATCTCAGCACAAGGAATTGCGGTGGATCCCGACAAGATTAAGGCCATAATGAGCTATCCTACTCCCCAGAATGTAAGCGATGTCTACTCTTTCATGGGATTGGTCGGGTACTACCAGAAATTTATTGAAGAATTTTCCAAAGTAGCCCATCCCATTACCTCCTTGCAGAGAAAAGAAGTTAAGTTTCTTTGGACATCCAAGTGTGAAGCAAGTTTCACAAAACTGAAACAGTTGCTCACTACTGCTCCTATTCTAAAAGTGGCTGATCCATTTGGAGATTTTGTTGTGTGCACGGATGCGTGCAAGGATGGTTTGGGAGGCGTCCTAACGTAAGATAGTTCCATAATTGGTTACGAATCTAGAAAGCTTAAAACGCATGAAGTAAACTATGCAACGCATGATTTAGAATTGGCTGCCATAATTCATGCTTTAAAAATGTGGAGACATTACCTTCTTGGAAAAAGGTGTGTTTTGAAAACTGATCACATTGGGCTAAAACATCTTTTTGAACAACCAAACCTGAATGGAAGGAAAGCAAGGTGGTTGGCTTTCTTAAGCGAATTTGACTTTGAAATTCAGCATATTAAAGGCAAATAAAATAAAACTGTTGATGCACTTAGTAGACACATACACCTACTAACTATGGCTTCAGTTAACAATTTTCAAACTGATTTAATGTCGCAGATCCAGACAGCTGCTGAAAAAGACCAAAAATATCTGAATTTAAGACAAAAATGTCTTGCAAAAATTTCAAATCAGCAAGAAACTGATTACTACATCTCCAAAGATGGACTGTTGTTGTTTAAAAACAAGTTGTACATACCAGATTAGCAAGAATTAAAACAACTCATTATGGACGAATTTCACAAGAGACCATATTCTGGTCATCCAGGCTATCAGAAAATGCTGACAGCTATTAAAAAACAGCATTATTGGCCTAGACTGAAATCAGAAATTGCTAAATACATTGCAAAGTGTATGGACTGTCAGCGGGTAAAAATAGAACATCAACATCCGACTGGTTTACTGCAGCCTATACCAGTACCAGAATGGAAGTGGGAGACCATTTCTATGGACTTTATCACCGGATTGCCTAAAAATAACAAACAACATGATGTTATCATGGTTGTAGTGGATAAGTTGACTAAGGCAGCTCACTTCATACCAGTCAAATCCACTTTCAAGGCAATAAACGCTGTAGAGGTTTTCATGAAGGAATTCTTTCAACTTCATGGAATCCCCAAGGTGATTATATCCGATAGGGACACCAAATTCACCTCATACTTTTGGAAGGATATGTTTGCAGGTTTGGGGACTAAACTAAGTTTTAGTACAGCCTACCATCTGCAAACTGATGGACAGACCGAAAGGGTGAACCAAGTCCTTGAGGACATGCTTCGCTTATATGTCATGGACAATCCGAAACAGTGGGAAAACTACCTAAACTTAGCTGAATTTGCCTACAACAATGGTTACCAAACTTCTGCAAGAATGAGCCCATTCGAAGTGTTGTATGGCAGAAAGTGTAAAACCCCTATAACTTGGGACGATCCGGTAAATCGGATTGTGGTGGGTCCTAAAATGCTAGTTGAACTAGAAAACATTGTGCAGAAAGTTAAAACTAACTTAAAAACTGCCCAAGACAGGCAGAAAAGCTATGCTGATCTGCATAGAGAACATAAAGAATTTGAAGTTGGGGATCATGTATTCCTAAGAGTGAAAGCAAAGAAAAGTTCTTTGAGCTTGGGAAAGGTTTCCAAACTTGCACCAAGATTTTGTGGTCCTTTCCAAATACTTGCTAGAGTAGGACCTGTTGCTTATCAGTTAGCTTTACAAGCAAATTTCAAAGTGCATGATGTGTTTCATGTTTTATTGTTGAAGAAATATGTATATGATCCTAAGCATATTGTGAACTGGCATGTGATTCAGGTGGAATCAGAAGGATATTTCCAGACAAACCCTATATGCATACTGGATCGGAAAGAGGTGGTACTTCAGAATCGAACCATCGTTCAGTTAAAAGTGCAATGGGAGCACTATAAGCCTGAAGAGGCTACCTAGGAAATGGAAAAGGAAATGTGAGCAACATACCCTTTCCTGTTCGAAGAAGTACATGACACAAACTGAATTTTCTTTTATGCTATTTGTTGTTTTTGCAAAACTGTTTAACACCGAGGACGGTGAAAACTTAAGGGGAGGGGAAATGTAATACCCCAATTTTGGACTTTGAACGCTTATTATATTTTGCTAAGTATTATTTTAGTTTACGTAGTTGACATTAGAAATCTGATAAATTGATTTCTGAAGACCATGTGGACCAGCACATTAATGAGATGGGAGTCATAGTCCCCTAAGGTTTGGAGGGAAAATGCCACTTAATAATAATAATAAGAAATTATTATTGGAGATAAATGGAAAACCCTAAAGAAGAGATTTGAGAAACTAATGAATTAAAAGAAATCATAAAATGAGAAACTCCTCACCTAAGAGAATAAAAAGTGAAACTCTTTAAAAATATTCATACATTATCACATTCATGATTCACAATCTCATGAGCTGAACACACAAGAGAAATGGGAACCTGGAAGAACAAAAAAACCTGAGACAAATGAGGACAGATTTGGGAGAACCAAACTGGTCCTGAATACAGGTGAAGGAGGACATATTTGGGAGAACCAAACTGGTCATGAAGCCAGGTGAAGGAGGATAGATTTGGGAGAACCAAACTGGTCTTGAAGCCAAGTGAATGAGGACAGATTTGGGAGAACCAAACTGGTCTAGATTAAGAGTAATATACAGTTGAGTATTGGCTTGTCCACTTAATTGCGTGCAGGTAGGAGAACTACCCCAGGCTTGCAGGAGCACTGCATTTTACTCTGTATAGGTTGTGTAATTGATTCTCTTAATGCATGAGGATTAAAAGGCCTTGGCACATCCTGGAGCTTAGGAGTACTGAGTTGGATGTTGGGTTGCCTGCTGCCACTGTAACATCCTCAATAGCTTGGTTAAACAAGCTAAGGGTGACTTAAAAACTATACTCTGGCCTGGGGGACTGTGAACTCAGCTCGAGGGTGACCTGAAAACAAGGAGTACTTGTTGGTCAAAGGCTGGGAGGTTTGTGCTTGGTTACACTGGTCATCTGGACTCAGATAAGTTTATCTGTTGAACCTATATGTTTATTTTATGGACAGTATTGGAATGTGTATATTTATTCATGGAAGTACTGTTAAATGATCTATTATTTCAGATCTGTTAATATGTATATTGTATACTGATTTTCTGAGCATAGATTTGCCATGAAATTCCTAGATCTCTGTCATCTTATGTAGTTTCATAATCTAAGTGAAATACCTGAAGTATTCATGGTTTATGTTGTTATATGAATACGTATACTTCTGATGCAGATATGTGAAAATAAATATTGTTTCAATCAGGGTTGTAAACCTCAGAGATGCATCCTAGAGCGAATATGTTGTAAATGCTAATCTATGTTTTATGCATGCATTTTATACAAAGTATATTCATTTCTATATGAATGACAGAGCTAGGGTTACATATATTTTATTATGTAATTCCAGAAGACATGTAAACCTAAAGGTTTACATGTGAAGCCTTAAAATATTTACAAATCATTTCTTCTATTGTTATAGATCAAGATGAACAGGATATTTCCTTAGATATTCTTAATGAAATGCTTATGCTAGATCTACTTATATATTCACATTACAGTTTTGTATGAGAAAGATAAAATACATAAATATTACAGAGTGAGTCGTATTCATATTTAGGGTTCCTAAAGTTTTGTTCACACTTGTTAACATTTACCTGAGATTCATACTAAAATCGAATGCCTTTTATCCTGGTAGATGCTGTGTGTTTTTAATAAGGCGAATCATATAAACTCTTATGCCCTCGATATGAGCTAAGGAAGGACACGAGATTCGACCTGGAGTCAAATCTTTGTCCCTGGTTAAAAGCCACATTATCATATTACATTACAGAGCTAAATACTCTTCTTAAATACCAAGTTTTATGTTGGCAATTCAACCATTCTTTATATTGAATGCGTAAACATCTAATTAATATGTATTGACTGCCATGATATTTTATACAGAGCATATTCATGCAAGAATCATACTGCATACTATTATTGAAATATGATTTTATATGATGCATCTAGTTAACATGCTAAGCCTACGGCAATGCTCAAGGAGTAGCTTGATAAGCGAAATCGGCATTATAAATCTACTAAGTGTTGGAACGTATACCATCAAGGCTTATGCAAATCGAATCAACAGAAATGTATAAACACTACGGGTGCCTATATGCATGCTAAAGAGCAGTTAACCATAAAACATTTAAATGCTGTAGTATTCCTTTACTTTGTGCGAATTAATGAGTTGCAACTACCCTTCTTTTGGATGCATATACATCCATGAGTTAAATGGAAAACATTACATATGTTCAATAGTAAATCGAATGCGAAATGCACGAAGCTAAGTATGGTGAGCCCATCGAATTGTGCACAGACATTATAAACAAAAGATGCAAGTAATATCCATTGCTGCGAATCAAACATTTCACCATTTAAAAGAGTTGACGCCATACGACTTAACACAACATTGTTTCATTAATAAAATAAAAGTAGACAGAGGCCGAGAGCATATGGGCATGCCATTACAGTATCAAAACGAGCAGTATTAACCAGCTATGGCCGAAACGTTCAAGTCTTACCAATGCATTCATTATTTAGAAACTGGGTATTACAAGTCCAGAGCAAATGCTCTTCCAACATCTTATCCCTTCAAGGCTCAACCCTAGTCGTGGCGGTAGAACCACCAACGATGCCCAGCGTGGCCCAAACCATAGCGGTCACAAGGACCAGCTTCCACCAACAACAAGCTAATACTTCTGCGTTTTGGGGCCAAAGGTGACTACTCTTTAAAGCAGCAAAACTAAACAACCCAACCATTAACCCTTCGACAACATTTGTGTAACTCAACCCTGATCCATGGGGTGAAACCACCCGAGCTTCAAGTAGTGGCGAGTTACCTGGTGGTTTGGGGCACCTTTTCCCCACGTTCAGCATTGTGTTGAGGCCACTCCGTGTGCTTTTTCTTTCACCACCATCCTGCTAACCTGCAAAACAACGACAAGTGGTTAAACCGGTGATAAGTGAAACAGTAAATACGCAGAATTACCACAACTTGTAGTAAGGTTGATACAAACCGTATTACCTGTAAGCAGAGGCATTCACTGCCACGCATCACCTGAACAAACAATTAACAAGCAACAGCATTAGCCAAAGCTCGAAGTCGTTATAATATTTAAACATTGCAGTAAACAGTTACGAAACGGAGCTTTTGACTTACCATGCACGCAATAGTGAACGTCGGCCATGTCGTCGTGTTGTTCAGGGCATTGACCAGGCATCGAAGCATTTCCTTTGGGATTTATGGTGTATAAGCTCACTACGCAGGGCAGCAAACCCTCTGCGCAGAGCATCAACGTAACAACAAAGACCACCGTCGAACACCAAGCTTTTTCAATACTATGGGCACCAGACAAGAAGGTGATGGTCACCACTAACCCCGGTTGCCGTGGAGTTATGGCATATGCCATGGATCGTTGGCACAAAGACCGTAGAATGGTGGATCAACGATGATGCAGAGTTCACCATTGCCAATAAACCAACCTTGTTGGAGATCAACGGTGGAAACGATCAGAACATTTAATGGAGCCTGCTTAAGGGACGTAGTACCATTCACTGAGCTAGTAGCATGACATGCTGAGTTGGTTTAGGCGGGAGTCTCATTTATTATGCCAACCATAGTCCATGTAGACCAAACCACAACGCAACATCGAGTCATCCACATGAGCCAGGGTATTCTTTACCTGCCAAATGGCAAGCCAATTGGGTTCAAAACGTGTGAAGAGGTTGGTCAAGCCTACGTGGCTTCGCCACATCACCACTCAGGCCACCCGTGAAACATACAATGCCAACACCCCATCCTTTCCTGTCTCTTACGTTTGATGTCCATGTTAGCGTGACAGTAGTATCGTTCATCAGACCCTTAAGTCGTTGGTTCAAAACCTTAGTGCTTACCTTGGTGATCTCGTATTTTATGTTGGTAAGAAATGTCATGAAGTGACATTTGATAACATTGTATGTTGGGTCGGACTCATACCCTTTGGGCACGAATTTGGAATGTAATACATTCTAGGCTTGTTAATCCTTAGTCTTCGTTTGGGACATATAATATTATATTAGATATATTATATATATATATATATATATATTAATAGAGTTTAAAAGAATTAAGTTTTTAATTATAATGTTATTGATATAGTTCTTGCATTTTAATATATTGGCTTTTAAGCCATGGTCCAACTTTAGAGATAGGATAAATACATATATATGTTTATATATATACATTTAAATAATTATATATTATCATATATATGTAATTATATTATTTATAAAGCTAAGTCATTCTATTATGTGTTCAATAGGATGGATATATGCTATGTAAGATTCATAACCATATGTTTTTGACGTGTTCAATTTTATGGATGAAATTAATAGATGCATATAATTATTAGGTTAATCCTAATGTTGCATTTATCACCTGTTATTATCCATAGTGGTGCAATAGATCATAATTGCACAGACTTAGGTACTTTAAGAATGGTCAACTCTATTATGACCTTAACCTAGTAATGTTGCAAGTATTGCTAGGGCTTATTTAACACAACCGCATAGGTTATATGTTGGAAACATATGACTATGCCAAGTTAAAATGATATTCATTTGATGCTATGAAAAGATAGTCATGGTGTAATTACATATTAATGAATGTTAATATAGTTATTAATGCCATTTAATGCCTATCACTTTTCGTGGTCTTAAGTGTTTAGGATGTAGTGCATAAATAATTGCTGCCATGTGAGTTGTCCTTGTATGGTAATTTTTACTGAAGAGTTACGCCAGCTGTAGCGACAGCTAGAGTTGGCGGTTTCCGCATTTTAAGTGATTAAAGTCTTTATTCAAAAAAAAAATCGCATAGAGGAGATGTGACATGGTCAACTTTATGGCTCCAACTGCGGGACGTGTGCTCGATCTGGTCTTTGGGAAAGGAGAGGATGCGAGAACTCCAGAATCTGTGGTTCTTATAATCTGTAAAAACATCGCAACTTGACAATAAAACCTTAGTAGCTCATGTTTCTTTAAAAAACCAATGAACCATAAGTTGCTTTAGCTAACAAAAAATGTTATTATTACTAAGTACATAAAATAAATGCAGAAAGTAAATGCTCACTCTAAGGAGTTTATTTTCCTACTCTAAGCATGATAAACAACATCTTAGGTAAAATCAAATATCCAATGCAAACACCTAAGCATTTTACCAACTTTAAAGTTTTTTGACTTGTCTTTGGTTACCAGCCAAAGCAATGACATGTTTATTAAGAAATGCAAACCTGCGTTTTGATCCAGAATGGGCGGGCTGGATGGGGAATCATGGGCATGAATAACGTCATCAAATTGCTTCCCAAACTGACAAGTGCTCGCACAAGATTCTTCTATCCATGCTTGGATATGACTAATATATACATGTACACGATGAGGCAGATCAACCACTTCAACATATTGTTCCAAAGGGCTCTTATGATGATAACTTTGTGTAGAAGACCCCAAATGTTCCAGATCATAAGGAACCTCTGCATGCGAAAATGATGGTTGAGACAGATCTTCAATTAATTGCATTCCATTTGATTTTCCACTACATTGTTTCCCTATGTCCTCAATATTGATACTGATATATGGCTCGGACTGATCATAAAGACAAATTGCATGCTCCTCCTCCATACAAAGATTTCCCAAGGCCTCAAGATCCATGCTCTCTTCTCTAAAAACCTCACAAATGGGATCTTCAATAAAGCCATCAAGAGACTCAATACTCCCTCTTCTAGATATGTCATAAACAGGGTTAACAATAAAACCTTCAAAAGATTATGGTTCCTTATTCTCCTCCTCAGACATGTCATAGATTCGATTTTCCATGAATGTCCAAGAATCCTCATCAACTACTTGGTTAGACATAAGGGGGTCTTCATCACTAGTATCATCCTACAGGCTATACTTATCCTCCTCTTGATCACTATCCTATTCTTCAAAAAAAAAGTCACAAGGCAGTAAAACTTCCAAACTACCATCATTGCATGGAGAACAGGCAAGAGTGCCATAATGCACATTACATATTTCATCATAAATTTCATTATAAGCTTCTGTACGGGTTTCTTCTTGAGGTAGATTTGGGGTACAAATTTGATAATCATCACTGAAATAATTATGAAAGCATCCCCAATCTTCAATATTCTCTGTTATGGGGACATGAGGAGGATCTTCAACCATGTTTGAATTTTGACAAACTTCTTCGTTGGGATCATCATGGAGGTGTTGCTCAATAGTGGGAATTATGGGTTTCCTCAGCTTTGTTAGTTGGTCAAACCCCCTTTCTATAGTAGTTACCATATCTTCTTCACCATCATACCAACTCCTTAAAGATATAGCAAAGAATTTTTCAAGGGATGCGATGCATTTATCAAGAAGACCACAATACCATATCCAAGCATTCCTCTTCAGAGTATTGACAAACACTCGTATCATATTATCTTGATGAAGCATTTTGAGATCAATTCCCACCAATGAAAGAAAATATATGATGTGCCCGGCAGTTGAATCGCCATTTCCAAAAAAAAATGGAAGCAAAACATTTCCCTTATTTGAGAGACATGGCTCATGGTTGGGAAATCCTGGGATGCCCGAGAAGTCAATGGGAGGATATGCACTAGAAATTTGATCTTCGGACTATTCATCATCCATAATGGCTATCAGTAGTACATATCTGATTCAATCATGCATTCTGTACTGAACAATGAGCTTTAAATACTTTACTATGTTGCATGGGCTCATCTACACACAATCAATCTCAACAATTTTATGAGAAACAAGGTATTATCCCTTAATGGAGTTGCCAGATGAAAAAATAAAGATCTACTTTAAACATTCATCAAATAAAGAAAAAAAAACAGGTGAAAATAGTATATTCTTCTTCCTTGCGCGACCTCTTCTGACGTGTCGCAGCATCGCCGATGCTGCGATTCTTCCTTACCAAACTGCTTGCCAACAGGCCCCCAACACAATCTTGTGGCTCGCCCTTGAGCCACGTCAACTAGATATGGTGAACTCTGTTGTTTTCACTCGACTAGGGCTAAACTATAGTTCTGCAACTATTCTTGCTGTCTGGATCGCGCGGTGTTGTTTTGCTCCTTCTGCTATGCTAATCGTCTGCTCGTTGTCATGTACTTCTTGCCCAAAAGTGGACTCGTCCCAGCTTACTGTCACAGACCTTGCAAACTCATCCTCTAGTCTCGAGAGACCGATTGTAGATGGAGGGGAATGTTGCAAGCAACGCCAGGGTGTAAAACAGGCCAATGGTTCTAGCACTTCTGTTTCACACCAGTAAGCACACGTTACAGGGACCCGGGGGCAACGTCCCCTCCTTTTGTGTGGTCGCAGGGACCATGAGACTTCAAACCATCACCAATTGCCCAGACATCTCGGACAAGACCTCATGCTTATAACCCCTGAATGTCCGAGGCGCAGCTTTCTCTAACCGCTCATGCACACTCGTGGTTCGGGCCCTCAGCGCACCTGGTGTGCTCCCACAGGAAATAAAATGGATCATTTCCACAACCTCCTTGGAATTCCTAACTTAGCCAGATGCTCGAACGTCTCATAACATAACCTCGCTTAACTGAAACAACCTCTGTGCTCGTATTATCCTTGGGTCCTATATTTATACATCACATTTAACCATTCGTCTGCCTTCTCAATCCTGTGCATCACCTGCTCACGCTCCAAGGTAATCATAAGATGCCACTACTCGGACATCGAAAGTGGGCGGAGCGATCATACCCCCGCCTGTCGCCCTATGTGCAAAAGTGTGCGAAGCAGTTGTTCGGCCATACTGTCGTGGTGGATGCCTCATGCCAGCCCTACAAACCATCCCTCCAGGTGTCGGCAGCCATGTTGCCTCAGTGTATCCCTCATTCCAAATGTGTGGACATCTGACACGGTCTGATTCGACTGACGAGCATATCTTCCCAAAAAAGGGAAAAGGTGCCAGCTACATAACGATTTCTGATGTGACCCAGTCACAATGCTGCCACTTGTCGCAGACTGCTCCAAACTTGCGGTAGAAGACTCCCTACTTCCGCATTCCATCCTTGTGGGTGCGCCATCCTGCCACCAATCAATCTACTTCTTCTTTTTTTTCCCGATGCAACTCAGGCATCACGCTGTTCCAAGCCTGAGCGATAGGGCTTCAACCTTCTACCATTAATCAACTTGGGGAGCATCGCCCCATCTAATTGCTGCAACTGTACCGCTCCTCCTGAAGTAAGGCTACTAACGTGATACGGGCCAAGCCAATGCATCTGCAACTTTCCTGGATGTTTCATAAACTTGATGTCACACAACAACACCAAATCACCCTGTTGAAATTGTTTGTTCTTGATATGGCGATCAGGCCAAGCTTTTTGGCGATCCTTCTCCACACCCTCATGGAAGACGACGATGAAGCAATCTTCCTCCAGCTGTACTAACTGCACAAGATGTTCCTCTAATGCTGCTATATCATCCATGCTAGTTGTTGTCGCTATGCACAGACTCGGAATGATATATTCCATAGGCATAACCGCCTCTTGCCCATACACTAGCTTGAATGGTGTTTTCCCTGTCAGCCGTTTACATGTGGTGCGATAGGCCCACAATACTGCTAGGATTTTTAGATCCCAGTCATCCCGGTTCACATTACACACCTTTGTCAGCGCATGTTCCAATATCTTATTGAAAGCTTCCACCGTGCCATTCGCCTGCAAATGATAGGGTGTACTCTTCTTATGTTGTATCTACAATTCCTCCGTCAATGCGCTGATGGTGCGATTGAGAAAGTGGCAGCCTTGATCACTCAACAATATCTTAGGGTAGCCAAAGCGAGTGACGATGTGGTCAAAGAGAAACCGCATTTCTGTGGCCACAGAACAATCAATGACTGGTGCAGCTTCTACCCATCATGTCAAATAATCAGTTGCCGTGATGATATACCTAGCACCAATGCGCTTCCCCGGGGGATGGATAGGTCCCACGAAATCTACTTCCCATTTATCGAATGACTGCAACGTCAACTGAGGCATCAACGGTATCTCGTCCCATCGGGATGGCTTCCCAGTTCTCTGAAAAACATGACAGGATCGTGCATAATCTATCACATCACTGTGCAGCGTAGGCCACTAGAGCCCTGCTTGAAGCACCTTCCTTGTCATCGCATGGCCACAATAGTTCCCTCTAGCCACTCCTGCATGTGCTTCGGAAAGGATCTGCGCTTGCTCATGTGGCAAAACACACCGTTGCAATATCTCATCAGCACCCATCTTGTATAGTGCACCTGCGATTAGCTGGAAGTCCGCAGCCTTGACTACCAACTGCTTCTTTTGACGAGTGGTGAATTCTTCTGGTGCGGTACCTATCACCAGGTACTGAACAATTTCTTCAAAATATCCATCAGCGACTTCAACTTTAAATAATTGTGCATCAGGCAACCCATCTTCAATATTAGTTGGCTCCTCCCCTGTTTCAATCTGGGAGAGATGATCCAGGCCAGCATTTAACTGCCCTAGCTTCACAATTACTTCAAAATGGAACTCCTGAAATAGAAGTAGCCATCGACAGATCTTCCCCCCAACACAGGCTTATTGACCAGGTATTTTAATGCCTAAAGATCTGTGAACATCTTGAAATGGCCTCCCAGTAAATAATGGTGAAACTTATGCAACATGTAAACCATTGCTAGACCTTCCCTCTCCGTAGTAGTGTATTTTCTTTCTGCAGATGACAACTTCCGACTGGAAAAAGCAATGGGGTGATCAAGATCCCCCTATCTGGGCTGGGCCAATACTACTCCCAGCGCGATCGATGAGGCATCAACATGAACATGGAACTCCTTACCCCAGTCAGGAAATATTAATATCGGCGTCGAAGCCATCTTCGTTTTTAGTGTCTCAAAGCTATCTTGACATTCAGCGCTCCACTGGAATGCCACATCCTTCTTCAACAACTTCTCCATAGGGGTAGTAATCGCAGCATAACCCCTGATGAACTTGCGATAATAACAACTTATACTATGAAACGAGAACTCGACACAGTTCTCGTTTTTCTCTCTCCTAATTTTAGTAGCTATTTTTACCTCCGTTTCAAAAAGGGTTGATGCCAGTATCACACATTTTCATTTTGAGGCATTTTTTTGGGCCTTTGACACATCTTTATTGTAAAGTATTTTTAATTTCTATTTTCAAGTGTGTTTTTTAGAAATTTAACAAAAAACATACATTTAGAAGCTAGCTATAATGAAAAACACATACATTTTCGAAATTTATCTTTAAAATTTAATCATAAATAATATATTTTTATGGAAAAATAGTAAACAAATCGAGAAAAAAAAGGACATTTAAACCCATTTTTAATAGATTTTTAGTCATTTTGTATAAAAATGATACTCTTTCACATTATTTTTCATAATATTTAACCACCTAACCAATTATTATTAAAATTTAAAAAGAAAATATTTAAAAAAATTACATTGCCCCCTTCTACCCTAACCCTATCCCTACCCCCCCACAAACTATTACAAAAGTTTAAAAAATAATTATAATGCGTCCCTTCTACCCTAACCTCCTAACAAACTATTAGTAATTTTTTTTAAAAATTACATTTAAAAAAAAAATTACATATCCTACCCTAACCCCTCAACCAACCATTAATAAACATTTAAAAAAACAAAGTACATTTCCTAATGCCTTAGCCCCCTACATTACCCCCTACCTTAGCCCCCCCAAAATTACATTCCCTAATGCCCTACCCACTACCCCATTACCCCTCACACATCGTTTTAATTAAAAACAATTTAAAACCCAACTTAAAAAAATTAAAAAATAAAAATAAAAACCTAAACTTAAAAAATAAAAAATAAAACCTAAAGTTTACCAAAAAAAAAAAACAAAAAACAAACTCGACTTTACAAATTAAAAAAGAAGACTTTACAAAAAAAAAATTTAAAAACAAATTTTAAATTTTAAAAAAAACTTTACAAAAAAAATTAAAAATTAAAAAGAAAACTAAACTTTACAAAAAAAAAAAAATCAAAATAAAAATTAAACAAAACCAAACTTTAAAAAAAATTTAAAAATTAAACAAAACAAAAATTAAAAATAAAAATAAAAATACAAACAAAAAAAACAAAGATCGCACCCAAAGAGGTGGGCGGATGCTGGCTCCGCTCCCTTGGGCGCCCAAAGGGCTGCCCCCATGGGGCGGCCCTTTGGGCGCCCAAACACGTTATAAAAAAAACATTAAAGATTAAAAAAAAACCTTTACAAAAAATAAATTAAAAAACAAATTAAAAATTAAAAAAAACACTTTAAAAAAAAAATTAAAAATTAAAATAAAAAACAAAACTTTAAAAAAAAAAAAAACAAAATGGGCGGGGAGCATCCGCCCCCTTGGGCGCCCAAAGGGCCGCCCGTGGGGCGGCCCTTTGGGCGCCCAAGGGGGCGGAGCTCAGCCCGATGGGCGCCCAAAGGGCCGCCCCACGGGCGGCAGCTCGATGCCCGGCATCGAGCTACCGCCCGTGGGGCGGCCCTTTGGGCGCCCATCGGGCTGAGCTCCGCCCCGCGGGCGCCCAAAGGGCCGCCCTTGGTCCATTTTGATTTTTTTTTTTTAAGTTTGTTTTTTTATTTTAATTTTTAATTTTTTTTGTAAAGTGGTTTTTTTAATTTTTAATTTGTTTTTTGTAAAGTTTTTTTTTTTAATTTTTAATTTATTTTTGTAACTTGTTTTTTTTTAATTTTTAATTTGCTTTTTAATTTATTTTTTGTAAAGTTTTTTTTTTTTAATTTTTAATTTGTTTTTTTTTGTAAAGTCTAGATTGTTTTTTGTTATTTTTTTTTGTAAAGTTTAGGTTTTATATTTCATTTTTTAAGTTTAGGTTTTTATTTTTTTTTTAAATGTAAATTTTTAAAAAAATTATTAATATGGGGCAAATGAGACAACCCTGACCATTTAAGGTAGGAGGGGCGCATTATAATTTTTTTTTTTAACTTTTGTAATAGTTTGTTGGGGGTTAGGGTTAGGAATTTATTTGTTGAAAACAAAAAATTTCAATTTAGGGGTTGATTTTAAGGCTTTCGTAAACAACAGTATGAGATTTTTAAGCCATGGCTATATTTTTAACCCAGAGAAAAAAAACGTTGATACTAGTATCAACACTTTTCGATTTGGGGGTTGTTTTTGGTGTTTTTAATGAAAACATGATACTGGCATCAACACTTTTTGATTTGGGGGTTGTTTTCGGTGTTTTTTATGCAAAAATATGAGTTTGTATGGCTAGAGTTCTCGTTCTTAGTATATAGTTCTCGTTTCATAGTATAAGTGGTTTAATACCCTGTGTGTCTCAGCGTCGCTCGTAACTGCTTAACAGTAGTCAGCGGTGTCAAACTCAGAATAAGCGCAATCTTTGCTGGGTCAACCAACAATCCTTGCTTACACACAATATGACCCAACAGTATGCCAGACGGTGCACAGAAGATACACTTCTTTAAGTTCAACGATATCTGATGCTGCCGGCATCGCTCCAACATCAACCGCAGATTCGCCAGATGATCGCGGACCAACCCATAGACCGTCCAATCGTCCATGTATACCTGTAAAAACTTCTTAATGAAATCTTTGAATGCAGCAACGACAAACCGCGAAAATATCGCAGGTGCATTCTTCAAGCCGAATGGCATCACGGTGTACTGAAAGTAGCCCCATTCGGTAACAAAAGTTGTCTTATGGCGGTCTTCTTTGGCAATGCGGATTTGATTGTAGCCATAGAACCCATCTGTGCAAGACTACATCTCCTGGCCACCCACACCTTCGAGCACTTCGTCGGTAAACGGGGTTGGGAATGGATCGTGCAAACATGCATCATTGAGCTTCCTGAGGTCGACGCAAATGCACACCTCACCAGTCTTCTTATCTTGTACCACCATAGGACTAATCCATTCCAACTCCTCGACCGGTTCAATGATACCAGCATCCAGCATGCGATCCAATTCTACCTTGACCCTCTCCTTGTGTCGCGGATTCAATCGATAAGGTCGTTGTTGGATCTGCTTAGCATCTAGTTTTAATGGAATCTTCATCTCGCCTAAGTCGCCCAGAATCCCCTTCATGTCGGAAATACATCCTAAAACTCATGGTGCAAATCAGTGACCTTGCTTATCAGCTCATCATCCCAGTAATTCCCGACATTTGCGAATTTCGGAGTGTCCTCGGTCCCAATGTTGTTGATGTATATGTAACTTCGGAATGTATTTTACCCATATGTATTGTATTCCTATATAGATGTTATTATTCCTCTATACGGAAGTATTTGTATTCCTATAGAGATGTTATTATTCGTATATACGGAAGTGTCATCATTTATATTGTAAGTGCCGTAACTTATACTTGATGGGTTATTAGACCACCTTGATGGGGTCGGCCCTGTATGAGTCATGTGGGTAAATGGGTTATTAGACCACCAAGTGTGGGGTCGGCCCGGATTAAGTTAACCATGGGTTATTAGGCTAAGCTAGACAAGTCGGCCCCATTAGTTTATTGGGCGGGACAGGACAAGTATAAATAGAGATCGGGAGATCTCTATTTGATCACTCATTACTCACTTCTATCTCTCTCAAAAAGTGGCGCACTTGTGAGAAGGAGGATCATCTGCTAGGAGAAGACTATCTCTTGTACTTTGGTTGTATAATTTCTCTATCTATCTCTGAGGAAGTTGCGGGGTTTTTCACCTTCTTGGTTTTCCCCAGTGAAACTTTGTGTCTCTTGTGTGCTTGCATTATTGTGTCCATGATTGATATGCTGTAGATATGCTGTACATGTTATTCTCTCAGTTAAGATCCTAGATCAGACTGAAATTTATGAAAAACTAACATGGTATGAGAGCTAGCCTGAAAGAAGGCATGGTATGGCATGTATGACACTTGTTGCACTTGCGATGCTAGGGCTTGATATAGCAAAAACCAGTCATCGTAGCACTTTCGCTATAAATCCATTTCGGCGAGGTTTCAGGATCTGAAACTCTTACAGGTCGAAGATAAGATCCCCATGTACCTTGTGTCCGAAGCACAACTTCTAATTCGTTGTACTTTGTGTTTTATGATCTGTACAATCTAGGGTTTCTGCCTCTTCCAGATCTGAGTCATAAACAGGTGACCTAGGAAAAAAGGTCATAACTTGGGCTAGGAAGCTCCAAATGAAATTTCGTAAAAAGTGACAGGTAGGGAATGGATTGTACTTTCACATGCCGAAAGTGAACCAGTGACACGTGGCACTCCGTACAAGTTCGCTCTCATGTTTTATCCCATAAACAGGTCACATTGCGACACTTGGCATAACTCTCTCTCAGAGAATCCAATTGAGGTTAGACCTATGGGGTTGGAAAGATGACAGGTCGAGCTACCACAGGTAGAAGTTTAATACCCTGTGGATTCGTAGTTTCGGAGTTACGCCAGAAACAATCAGGTGCATATTTCTGTCAAAACATAATTGAATTTTGAGCACCTTCATTCATGGCTGCGGGAATTAGGGTTTCGGAGAAAGTTGGATTTTTTGTAATTGGAGACCACGGCTGAATGCTACTCATCAAAATCGAAATTTAGAGACCAAGATCAAATTTTTTGGTTGGGCATAAGGCCGGGCTTGATCAAACCCTAGTTCGGGACTTTGATCGGAAAAGTGGAAAATTAGAGCTTCTGCAAAAGTTGGAATTTTTTAAGTCTGTGACCATCGCTGGAAGCTCCTCAGAAAAATCGAAGTTTAGAGCTTTGGATCGAACCTTTTGGTTGGGAAGAAGGGTGGGTTTTATCAAACCCTAGTTCGGGATCCTATCTAGAAGATCCGGAAGTTTCAAAAGAAATTTTGAGGGGTGAAACTTTGCAGTTTTCAAATTCTGAGTATACCGGCTTGATCAGCTCATCAAGACGCATCTTTCTATCCTTTCAGAAGTTTGAAATTCAAAGTTTGAATTTTTAGGGTTTCTCGGACAAACCCTAATCCAGCTCCAAATCTAGTTCCTGCAAATCAAATGGATTGGATTAATCCTAGAAGAAAATGGATTGGTCACCTACATAAGTGAAGAAGTTCCAGTTTCAGAGGGAGATAAGGCTAAGGCCTTACATAAGAAGATTACAAGCAATCTCGACATGTATGACTTATCCAGGTATGTTTCAAGATCTGTTCATGATTAAGTTTATGGTATGTTTGTCTTCATTAAGGTTAGTACAATCTTGATTAACTTTAGACTTGTCGTATCATCTTAATAAAATTATGAATGCATGATAGAAGATATTCATTGATTAGGGTTTTGACACTTATGATTGTACTAATGCATTGTGGTGTTGTATGAGGTTGATGTTGTCCGCTAACATAAACGGTACATCAAGAAAGACAAATCATGTTCTAGTTCAAGAACATATGACCATGGTGACATGAAGACAAAGGTTCACCATTGCCATGGATCACATAGAAGATCTACTTATGAGGTATGTATAACTTGGTTCTATAATGGTTAACCTATGAGATATGCAGGTTATTAGCACAAGTCACTTAAAGAGAACAAGAAGACATCATGTGGGTATCTCAAACAATAACCAGCTAACATATTAATCCAGGTATGTTTTTCCTATATCAATTTAAAATCCTGCCTTGTGTTAAGATATCTTATATAAGTATACTCGACATGATTGATTATGATTATTCATGAAGTTATAGGTTTGAGTAATCATGGGTTTAGGCATATTATGTTTCTTACTTTAATTGATGATATGACTAACCAGAAGAGTCCTATATAAACCTTGAATACTAATGTTTATTATCTGTGTTTAAAATGATCATTATTATACATGTTTAAGATTATTGTGCTTCTGATAGTATTGAGATTATACTAATAAATGTATGATTATGTATGAGATCTCGAGGATATCACAATAATGATACTTGTAAGCATGCATAGTGATCGAGGATGGATATAAGTTCAAGGACAGGTAATCCAAGAAGCAAAGATCAAGAGGGAGCACACTCCAGTAGTTTCTGCAAGGATGCAGATATTCAGAGGGAGTCGACCACTTCTCACAATCCACATCAAAATGGAGTTGTAGAAAGGAAGCAAAGACTAAGAGGGAGTCAACCCAACAAACAAACAAAGATAAGTATTTGAATTATCATTTCTTGCATATTTGATTGTTTAAATAATATTATTCAATGATGTATATACTGATGGTCCTAGAATTAGGTTGTGTATTTTGGCATATTAGAATAATTGCATTAATGAACAACATACTACTAATATGCATATAATGGGTAAGTGGCCTATGGCACTGTACAACACTCCATTGCTACTTATCTAGAATGAAACCTCTTTGCTGACATGTTGGGAGTAGTGCAAACTCTTAACAATGTTCAGGTAGAGATTGGAAGGCATCTAGAAAGTTACAGGATATGGATGAATGTTGTATTGAAGCATTGGCTAAAATAATTGCGTGACTATATGACATATTTCTTTATGTGTAAGAATTTGTTCTGAAAACTATGAGAAGTTTCTAATCATGCAATTTAACTTGTTTTGTAGGAAAGATCGTATACGAGCACCTACAAAAGAAGGACTACAACATTTGTTTCAGCAACAAAGTTATCTATTAAAGATTTGAATAAATTGAAGTTCCCAGGATTCGGGAAAAATGCCATGATCGAGGAGTACTAGTCGATCATGAAGAATGATGTTTGGGATGCAGTCCCAAGACCTAAAGGGAAGTCTGTTGGATCTATAAGATCAAGCATGCTACAGATGGCAGCATAGAAAAGTACAAAGCGAGATTTGTAGCTCGTGGCTTCTCCCAAAAAGAAGGGATTGATTATGAAGAGACTTTTGCTCCTGTAACCAGATACACTTCCATCAGAACAGTGCTTGCTCTGGCTGCAGTGATGAAATGGAAGTTACACCAGATGGATGTCAAGACAACTGTCTTGAATGGTGTAGTCAAAGAGGAAGTGTATGTGGAGCAGCCACTCGGGTTTGAGACACATGACCGAGAGTCACATGTGTGCAAACTAAAGAAAGCCTTGTATGGTTTGAAACAGGCACCCAAGACTTGGTATGGCAGGATAGACAGATTTCTATCTAGTTTGGGCTTTACCAAGAGTAAAGCGGATTCCAACCTTTACTACAAGGTTGAGGAAGGCAATCCAGTGATACTACTATTGTATGTGGATGACCTGTTTGTAACAGGTAAGGATAGATTGATTGCCGACACGCAGCGGAAGCTTGCTGCTGAGTTCGAGATGAAGAACTTGGGGATGATGCACTACTTTCTAGGTATGGAGGTGTGGCAGAGTGCAGATGGAATCTTCCTTGGACAAGGGAAGTATGCAGTGGAGATCCTAAAGAGGTTCGGGATGATGGACTGCAAGGCCATGGCCACACCTATGGCATCGAACCTGAAGTTTCTGTGTGATGCTTCATCTGATCCGGTTGATGTCACAGTGTTTCATCAAATGATTGGGTCCTTGATGTACCTAACGAACATGAGACCAGATATTTGCTTTGCGGTGAACACATTGAGCTAGTTCCTGACGGATCCCAGAGGTGTTCACCTGGTTGCTGTAAAGCATATTCTGAGGTACCTGAAGGGTACAATTTATTATGGGCTCAAGTATGATGCGAATCAAAAGTTTAACCTGCAGGGTTATGTTGATTCAGATTGGGCAGGCAGTGCTGCAGATAGGAAGAGCACTTCTGGGTGCTGCTTCTATATGGGATCAGGTGTGATCTCTTGGTTTAGCAAGAAGCAGTCTTGCGTAGCACTGAGTACAGCTAAAGTAGAGTATGCTGCAGCTTGTTCGACTTGTTGTGAGGCAGTATGGCTGAAGAAGCTATTGTCTGAGTTATTTGATCTCCCACTGGATGCTATTGGTATCTTCTGTGATAACCAGAGTTGTGTGAAGCTGTCTGAGAACCCGGTGTTCCACGACAGGTCGAAACACATTGAGATCAAATATCACTATATCAGGGATATGGTGCAAAGAGGAGCAGTGAAGCTCCTATATGTTGCAACGGATGAGCAGGTTGAAGTTGTGTTGACAAAACCACTAGCCAGAGTGAAGTTTGAGTATTGCAGAGGGAGGCTTGGTGTTCTTTAGATTGATGACACTTCAAGGAAGAAGTGATGGACACATTTGCAGAAGTCATTTCAAGCATGGTGGTAGGAGGATCCTCCCATGGCTGTGGATGTAAGCGCTGTGTGATGAGCATCAAGACGATGCTCCAGTTACTGCTTTGGATATGATCAGTTAGATCATGTATATGTTTATGCATCATGTTGGATGTTGGATATGATAAGTTGGATCATGTATATGATATGCATCAGGTAGATGCATGATATGTATTAGGTGGATACATTGTATGATCAAGTGGATCATGTATATGATATGCATCAGGTAGATACATGATATGTATCAGGTGGATACAGTGTATGATCAGGTGGATCATGTATGTGATATGCATCAGGTGGATGCATGATATGTATCAGGTGGATACATCGTATGATCAGGATGATCATGTGTGATGAGTATCAGGACGATGCAGAGATGATGATCAGGATGATCATGGACATCAAGATGATGTATGATGAGTATTAGGTTGATACTCTGTGGCCGTGGACAGGTTGTGCAGATAAGCATATAATAGCGCCCTGGGAGATTTGCAGATGCTCTTGCTAGGTTTTGCCGCTAGCATATAATAGCTCCCTGGGAGATCTGGCAAATGCTCTTTCGAGGTTTTGCTTGGAGGGACATATAATAGCACCCTGGGAGATTTGCAAATACTCTTGCTAGGTTTTTCCGCTGGCATATAATAGCTCCCTGGGAGATCTGGCAAATGCTCTTGCTAGGTTTTGTCCATGGCATATAATTTCTCCCTGGGAGATCATGCAGGTTGTGCTAGGCACGTAATCAGTCCTGAGATGCTCTTGCTAGGTTTTGCTTGGTAGCATATAATGTCTCCCTGGGAGATCTTGCAGGTTGTGCTGGGCACGTAATTTGTCCTGAGATGCTCTTGCTAGGTTTTGCTTGGTCACATGTAATAGCTTGTTAGGAGATCCGATAGGTTGAGCAGTGTGCTCGTAATCAGTCCTGGGATGCTCTTGCTAGGTTTTGTTGACGCACGTAATAAGTCTTGAGGATTCCACAGTATGGCCAGTGATGATGAAGACCTGCAGGTGGTGGGCCTACATCCAGTATGAAAAAGGATTGGCTCTATAGAACTTCCTATGACGAGTAGATTCAGAGATTGATTGAGATAGCAGCAGCCGTGACGATGACGATGATTCGCTGATGATGATCCAGAGAAGAAGACTTGTGCTAGTAGATATGTGTCGAGAAATACCTTCCTAGTTAAGAGGGAGTGTTGATGTATATGTAACTTCGGAATGTATTTTACCCATATGTATTGTATTCCTATAGAGATGTTATTATTCCTCTATACGGAAGTATTTGTATTCCTATAGAGATGTTATTATTCCTCTATACGAAAGTGTCATCATTTATATTGTAAGTGTTGTAACTTATACTAGATGGGTTATTAGACCACCTTGATGGGGTCGGCCCTGTATGAGTCATGTGGGTAAATGGGTTATTAGACCACCAAGTGTGGGGTCGGCCGGGATTAAGTTAACCATGGGTTATTAGGCTAAGCTAGACAAGTCGGCCCCATTAGTTTATTGGGCGGGACAGGACAAGTATAAATAGAGATCGGGAGATCTCTATTTGATCACTCATTACTCACTTCTATCTCTCTCAGAAAGTGGCGCACTTGTGAGAAGGAGGATCATCTGCTAGGAGAAGACTATCTCTTGTACTTTGGTTGTATAATTTCTCTATCTATCTCTGAGGAACTTACGGGGTTTTTCACCTTCTTGGTTTTCCCCAGTGAAACTCTGTGTCTCTTGTGTGCTTGCATTATTGTGTCCATGATTGATATGCTGTAGATATGTTGTACATGTTATTCTCTCAGTTAAGATCCTAGATCAGACTGAAATTTCTAAAAAACTAACAAATGTTAATCTTGTGGATCTTCAGCGGCTGACTGATCGGATCGCTTAGCGCATCAAGTGGCACCACAGCACGACTTCCTTCTGATTCCGGGATATTCACATTCCGCGGATCATCACCATCTTATGGCCCACCACTGATATTGAAGCATTCCATGAGAGACTGCATCTGGCAGTGCGTGTGTGGATCCGCAGGATATGCTACCGGGATAACCTGCAGAATTACATCACGGATGAGCTATAAAGCATTATTGACCTCTGGATCGGTGTCCGCAAAACTGAATGTATGGGTAAAACACACTGTGAGCTCCAGCCAAGTAGAAATTTCCCCTCACAAATCAGCCGCAGTATACCATGATCATGGCATCTCATCCAACGTATGGATAAAAGCATGGACCCATTCGTCTCTTGGTCGCGATACCCATAACTGCTGACACTCCATCAAATGACCACCAGGGTCGTCCCGACCATCATACTTCCCAGTGTGTTAGACCTCAGTATCGCCAAAGCGTACCATCATCAATCTTCTGCATTTCGACCATCCATCAATTGATGCCTTGTGTGTCGCCCACCAGCGTGCTGGAGCAGCCTTCAATGCTTCGTTCAATGCCAGCAATCGCTGTGGTTCGGAAACTCTTTCTTTGAACTCCGTCAGAAAGTCAGATAAGCCAGGAAGCCCTTCATATATTGGTAGTGTAACCGTTTCAGTTGCGACACGGCATAATGATTGTGTGACCAAACCGCACTTACGGAGCGATACCTCGTGCAAGCGGTTCTGCCAATATTCTAGTGCATCATCAGAGTCGGAAGACGCAGAGCTGTCACTGCGCCATCCCAGCTTACCGTTGGCAGTCAGATGGATATAATCTTCAAAAATATTGAATGCATGGTCCCATCCGCTGGGATCGTCGTCCTTCACTGGCTCTATGTAGCGACGTCCTTTAGCCGGATCCAACGGGGCAATAACTCTGAGATCGCGATTTTCAAAAGTCATCATCCGTCACTTGAAGTTGATTACAACTCCACTATCATTAGCCCATCCAATCCCCAGTAGTGCTGGATAAGAGCTTCCTCCCTCGACTACTTCTATTACATCAAAGTCGGCATATGTTTTCATTCCCTCAATGTCCACCACCATCCGTGGAACTCTCCCAATTGGTGTTACCTTAGCGTGATTAGCTAATCGGAGTTGTACAGGAGACCAGCTCAATGGGGGGCTCCTCATCTTCTGCCAAGCCTGCTTGGTCAAGATGTTGACATCCGAACCAAGGTCCAGAATAACCGAATCAACATTGTAGTCGCCAATTTGAATATTCATCTGCATCTCCTTACCCGTCTTGCGTCGTTGCAGGGAATTAACCGCGAGCTCTTGTCGATCCTGTGCCGGTCATCGCAACAAGGCTTCAATCGCAGCAAGAGCATCGGGATCTCTTACAAGGGATAAACAATGTTCCAAAAATGCTCGAAGTGTGCTGGACCGCTGTGACGGGCCGGCCTCCGAAGTAGCATCAAAAGTAGAAGGCATGTCATACACAACAGCTTTGCCTCGGTCGTTTTCTAGTGCACGTCGTGCTTGAAGAAACGTCTCCCACTCCGCATCAATGTCAAATGATACCTTCTTTTGTCCGGCTAACCTGATCATTGAGTTGTCCGCTCCAGTTGTCTTTCCTCCGCGAGTGACCACAACAACAGAAGCATCTTGCGGTCTTGGTTCTGCAGAAATTGTCGCGATATTCGCACCCTGGGTCTGGTTCAGCGGTGGATTCCCGGGTGGGTTCACATTCTGATTCTAATCCTGCCGCATATTCTGGTTCTGCACTGGTTGCTGCACTTGGTTCTAGGCAGGCTGCTGTGCCTGGGGCTGGTTCGGCAACTGGGGAGTATTTCCTGCTTGCCATCGCGCAATCAACTGTGGACAATTCTCAACCGTGTGATCATTAACAAAGCAGAACGTACACTGGTTCTCCAGTAGTGGGCAGTCCCGCTGGTAGTGTCCCCATACCGCATAGTGATAGCATTGAACAGGTCCGCGACCACCTCGTACTCCTCCACGACCAAATCCTCTGCCACGGCCTCCCCGGTATCCTCCCCAGAATCCTCCCTGCTGTTGGTACTGTGGTTGGTTGAACTGTTGCTGCATTGGTGCCGGCTGCATTCCTTGCCCTTGTTGTGCATACTACGGTTGTTGTACATACTGTGGCTGCTATGGAGCCATCTACATTGGAGCATATTGCAGCATGAACTGCGGCGGTTACTACTGCTGCGGTACAAACTGCATTTGCGGTTGAGGTAGCGGCAGGGCTACCTACAGTTGCGGATGTTGTACGGCACGCTGGTCGTCCTTTACATAGAATGCATCACACATTCTTTCTTGTAGCAACCCATATGCACGGCAATCCTTGTCATCATGGCCCACTAATTTGCAAAATGTACTATAAAGATTCCTCAGGGTGGTGACCATTTTTTGCATATATGGGAAATTGTCATGGTTGTGCCCATACACATGGCAGACGCGACACCACGGCATCCTACCACCATTCAAAGGATTTGGCGCTCCTAAAACCAAATAATTGCGGAATTCCGGGCAATTGTCTTTCGTATGCCCTTCTCCTTGACATCGCGTACACCAGACTTCCTCACGTTGCTCCTTGCCCTTCTTCAAATCTTGCGGCTGTATAGTCAAGTTAGCGAGCTTTGTTTGTATCTGCGACATCCTGATTGCATTTTCTCCAATCGGCAACGCCTCCAATCGCATTGCAATCTCCAGAGCTTCACTGGGTGTCGAGATGTTTTGTTGCATCAATGGTAGCCGAATATGTGGTAGCAGTGTCGCGATGAACCATTCTTTATGTTGGACGATGCTCATATCAAAACTAACCCTTTCCATCAGTGTCTTGAATCACTGGTCGAAATCCCATACTGTCTCATTGGGATACTGCTTAATTTCTTTCAATTCCGTAATATATTGAGCCTCAAACTTGGGCTTTCTAAATTTGGCAATCAACCCATCCTGAATCTCATCCAGCGACTTCTCTAGGGCTCCTGTAGGGACTAGAACAAACTTCATAATCCAATCTAATGCACGACCTCGCAGAGTTGTCGCTAACTGCCCTTTTTTAGCAGCATCATCAGTGATCTTCTTTACGGTCCAGACCGCTTCACACAAAAACCAATACTGTTCTGGGTTGTTTGTCCCACTCCCGTGGAACAACGGTAACTTAGCATCATCGCTCACCATTCTAGGCTTCCTTCCTCCTTTCGTTGTACTACTACTAATTAACTTATGTGGTATTAACGAACTTGGCGGTGTCGAAGTGGTATTTCTTGCTATCTGAGAGATAGTGAGCGGAGGTGTGGGTACGTTGGTGCTGGGGTTTGGTCCTGCCTCTATCTTGGGCGTAGCCTGGTTGTCCTTGTCAGGGTTGTGAGGTCGCTTTGCCCCGTGTGGTCTTCCTTCACAATCTTGTGGTTCGACCGCAGCAGGACCTTCTCCCGTCCTCTGCCTCTTTTCCTGTCGGAACCCCGCTCCTCCCCTCATAAGACCACTTTCTTCCTCAGCTTCACTCATAGTCTCATCATGACCTGCACCCATCTACCCCTTATCATTCCATGTACCACCCCCCAACTGTCACGGTACCCACGGCCTCCGCCCACCAGGCTGTCTACTGATCAAGATGCATCTTCAATATACCTTTTCGCAAATAAGCATCTTGATCGACAGTTGAAGCGACAGTAGAAACCTGCCTCGAGGTTCGCGGAAAAAATATCTTTCGGCTTCACTATAAGATTTCTAAGTATCAACTGCGAACTCTGTGATATAGCCCTCTAGGATACTATCGAACCACACTTCGACAGCCCGCGATGCTTTATTATCAACTTCCTGCAGTTCTTGAATCAACTTGGGGGTCCAGGTCGTCGGTTCACCACCTTGGAAGTTCCTCTTTTGGAAGGTCAACTTTGCCAACCACTCGAACAATAGGACCGGGAACTCACAAAAGAACCATTCGTACGAACCGTCGTGAATGTATCTATCTACCCACTGTCCTACTGTCAGTCGAGTGTTTCGGCTTTCCTCTTCAACGAATTTCTGCAACTTCTGATCAAACCATTCTTGGATCTCCAGTTTCGTCGGGTGCCACAACATGTCCTCCTTTCACTTCGTACACATTCCTGGCAACAAAACCATTTGTTGACTCAAACCCAGTCGACAGGGGTTCCCATCACTATCGACACCAACCCACCGCGATCTCCCTGAGCACCGGCCTGGACAGGTTTGACCTTGCCCAGCAACACCTGCAGAGCAGATGAGGTCTCACCGGAGGCGATCAAGGGAGAGTGGACGGAACCATGTTTATGTCGAATGAAGGAGGGTGTTGCGGCATTTGCTTACTTAACTTATTTATCGCAGTATCCAAAAAAGATCTATGCATTCAAGATTAACATCAATAGCATTATGTAACAGAGTCATTCATTGCAACAAAACGAATATAACATTAAAAGGTTAACTGCAGCAAGAAATCATCACAATAGGCATTAATACGAAAGATACACAAGGAATTTCACCAAAACAGTTTTGTCATGTCATATTACTTCAGAAAACCCTGATACAATATCTCTGCAAAACCAGATCTCAACGATATCTCTAGATCTCAGAACATATGCAAAAACCGGATCTCCAAGATCTCTCTTTTTTCTCTCTTTTCCCCTCCTTTCGACCTACAACTTTCTGTCTATATATAGGCTTCTGCCTTTACAATGCTTGTCCACTTACTAACAACTTCCTAACCAACTCCTAGACAACTGACCCAAAATCTAATTGACACGGTCCAAATGACCCAAAAACCCGCCTCCTGTGGTACAATTAGCTCAAATTTACATCTCATATGGTCCAATGACCCAAAAACCCGCCTACTGTGGTACAATCAACTAAAAAATACATAAAATAGTCTATTATGTTGCCTTCCGCGACCTCTTCTGACGTGTCGCAGCATCGGCGATGCTGCGATTCTTCCTTACCAAATCACCTGCCAACATGACAAGTAAACCTTCTTTGAAAATAAACCATGTACAATTGCAAGAGAGAAATAACAAATCATCTACCAAACCAATGCCTACTTTACTTGGGTCATGGTGTCACAAATACAATAAAAGTAAGATCACCAAAGACAATCAAATCGCATTAAACCATTCACTTATCACAATTATCAAAATATCACATTTAACACATGAGAAATACTTGTAGTAAATGAACAATTAATGAATGAAAGGTCCATGTAATGAGATTGAACCAAATTCAAATGCTTCAAATGTAAAGAACCAAAAATGAAATAATAATTGCAATGTTTTGCCAATGGTCCTGTAGATTTTAATTATTTTTAGGTCTCTCTTTAGCTTAGGGGATTTATGGTTTGTGCAAGAAAATTAAGCTATCCTATGTGTCTACCACAAAACTTATCTCTTTTGATTTGAGAGAGATTGTCGGGTGCTCAACAAGGGAACACAAGGTTCCCAACTAGCTCCACGAGCCAACCCCAAAGCTTGTTGGTTGTTCAACAGGAGGACACTAAGTGCCACGAGGCTTCCAACAACATCTACCCCTCTAGCTCCATGGGACAAACTTAGTTTTCTCAATGTCTTATCAAGATAAATTTATGAGTGCCTATTATTCTAGCCAACACTAATCTTTGCCCTTTCTTGTCACCCAGGATCAGACGAACCGACAAGGGGGGTGAATACGGGGCAAGGATTGGGGCACAGTTTATTTAACCTTTATAAAGAATAAACAATAATTACGTACAATGCAAGCCAACACGATATTGCAAGGGTGGCAAATCCAACTCACTTGCATGGTGTGGGCAACAATTAAAACAAAATTAGCTTAAACTTAAACAAATTACTAGCCAACACGATTTTGTATGGATGGGAAAAGCCACTTCACATGCAAGGTGTGGGCAAACAATATTACCAAATGCAAATAAGAAGTAAACTAATTCCTAGCCCTTTCTCTTTTTCTTACAAGGGTGGGAAAAACCCAACTACCATTGCAAGCAATGGATGGAAAAAAAAACTTAAGGAAATAAAATGCTATCATAGCCACACAACTCTCTTCATAATGAAGAGGAGGGGCAAGCAATCTAAAAAAATGAAAATAACATATACAACTAACACTAGCCTCTCTATACTTGCAATGCAAAGGTGGGAAAGGCCAACTTCTTTTGCCTGCAAGGGATGGCTGAAAAACAAAAAGAGATCTTACTAGAAATAAAGAAATAAGGAATCAAGCCCAAGAGACTCTCTTGGGCTTGTTACAACAAGAGAAATTTCAGCCTTTGAAATAAAAGAGAATGGGGGTCAAGAACAAGAAATTTAACCCTTTTTTGGCAAGAAACTTGAAGTGGCCACTCTTGGATGATCTTTGAGCTTATTTGTGGTCAAATTTTGGCATTCCCTCCTCCCGTAACATGAAAAACTTGCACAAAACAACAAGCTAATCATTTCCAAATATGATAAAAATGAGTATGGAATCACTTTAAAAACTTTAAAATATAAATTTCAGCTATTTGTAAGTAAAATGTAGCATATAAAAAGCTGGAAATGATGATTTTTGAGAGCGAAACAAGTAAAAATCTGTAATAAGAAATAGTTAGTTAGAAGAGGCCAAGTTCCTCAATAGTTGTTTGAACAATGAGGTATCACACCCGGGAATCCCACTCTCCAAGTTTAAGTAACCTGTAACAAAACTAGCTTCAAATGCACAAGGGGTGAGAGATCAAGCAAAGAAATGAGAAATCATTTATTCAAACTAGAAGTCCATGAAATTCTCAAATTCCAAGAAGATAACCCACATATCATGTAACAACAATATTACAATATTATTCTCAAGAAGAAAAAAAATTCTTGAGATCCGCAAATGCAAGCAAGAAACTACAATGCTACAATGTTACCTCACATAAAGCCAAGAACCAAATTTCCTCCAAAGGTTTCTTTTCATTCACATCAAACAATGGAAATTACAATGGCTCACTTCTTTAGACAAGAATGGAAGCAAGAAAACAAGAAAGAGTGAGAGCATGAGAGATTGTAACCCAAATGAGGAGGAGGGGCCTCCTTATAAAGGAAAAGTGAAGGAGAGAGCCCCTTTGCATGCTTTACACTTGTCGAGAGAGAGAGAGGCCCATGGATGGAGAGGGCACACTTCTCATGGGGAAAACCATGGGAATGGAAAGAATGAGGAAAACCTCTTTCCTCTTTCCCCATATACCACCAAAGAGATAGAGGGAGGGAGGGCGCTCTCCTTGTGAGGGTGGGAGCCCCATTTGACCCCCCCCCCCCCCCCAACATCATGCCAACTCTACCCTTGAAAGAAATGGGCCCCCCTCATAGAGGAAAAACACACCACTTAAGAAAGAGGTGAATAATGGGTAGAATGGGGCCCTAGGGGGTGTACTTAATATGCCTTGGTCCCCCTTAGGCTTAGACACCAAAAATTTCCCTCAAAACATTTGATTTTTTACTTAGGGAAATTTGACCATTCTAATTAAAATCAATATTCCTGCAGAAAATTGACTAACTTAGGAAAACATGACCAAAACCATATTAAAACTTGATGTCTTAACTTGAAACTTGGTCCAAGGGTGTAGGGGGTCTCATGCCATTGATTTTGAGTACCCATACCCCTATACAACTGTTGTTGTATATGTAACTTCGGAATGTATTTCACCCATGTATTTCATATATGTATTTTGTACTCCTATAGAGATGTTATTATTCCTCTATATGGAAGTGTCGTCATTTATATTGTAAGTGTCGTAACTTATACTTGATGGGTTATTAGACCACCTTGTTGGGGTCGGCCTTGTAGAAGTCATGTGGGTCGAAGGGTTATTAGACCACCCTATTGGGGGTCGGCCATGTGGGTCAAAGGGTTATTAGACCACCAAGTGTGGGGTCGGCCCGGATTAAGTTAACCATGGGTTAAGCTAGACATGTAGGCCCCATTAGTTTATTGGGCAGCACATAACAAGTATAAATAGAGATCGAGAGATCTCTATTTGATCATTCATTCATATACTTCTCTCATTCAAAAAGTGGCGCACTTGTGAGGAGGAGGCTTTGCTGCTAGGAGAAGACTATCTCTTGTATTCTGGTTGTATCATTGCTCTATCTATCTCTGAGGAAGTTGTTGGGGTTTTTCACCTTTATGGTTTTCCCCAAGTAAACTCTGTGTCTCTTGTGTGCTTGCATTATTGTGTCCATGATTGATATGCTGTAGATTTGTTGTACATGTTGTTCTCTCAGTTAAGATCCTAGATCAGATTGAAGTAAATTCAAAAAATTTAACATGGTATCAAAGCTAGCCTGAAAGAAGGCATGATATGGCATGTATGACTCTTGTTGCACTTACGATGCTAGGGCTTGATATAGCAAAAACCAGTCATCGTAGCACTTTCGCTATAAATCAATTTTGGCGAATTTTTTGGATATAAAATTGTTACAAGTCGAAGCTAAGATCCCCATGTACCTTGTGTCCAAAGGACAACCTCTAATTCGTTGTACTTTGTGATTTATGATCTGTACAATATAGGGTTTCTGCCTCTTCTAGATCTCAGTCATAAATAGGTGACCTTGGAAAAAAGGTCATAACTTGGGCTAGGAAGCTCCAAATGAAATTTCGTAAAAAGTTACAAGTAGTACACAGACTGTACTATCTCAGGAAACTTTTTCAGAGGCCGAAGTTGAATCAGTGACATGTGGCATGTCGTACAAGTTCGCTCTCCTGTTTTATCCCATAAACAGGTCATGTTGCGACACTTGGCATAACTCTCTCTCAGAGAATCCAATTGAGGTCAGACCTGTCGGGATGGAAAGATGACAGGTCAGGATACCACAGAAAAAGTTTTCAGACCCTGTGGATCGAAAAGTGCGGAGTTACACCAGAAACAATCAGGTACATATTTATGTCAAAACATAATTATTTTTGAGCACCTTCATTCATGGCTTCCGGAATTTAGGGTTTCGGAGAAAGTTGGAATTCTTGTAATCAGAGACCACAACTGAATGCTACTCATCAAAATCGAAATTTAGAGACCAAGATCAGAATTTTTGGTTGGGCAGAAGGCCGGGCTTGATCAGACCCTAGTTTGGGACTTTTATTGGAAAAGTGGAAAATTAGAGCTTCTGCAAAAATGGGAATTTTTGAAATCTGTGACCACGGCTGAAAGCTCCTCAGAAAAATAGAAGCTTAGAGCTTTGGATCAAACCTTTTGATAGGGCAGAAGAGTGGGATTCATCAAACCCTAGCTAGGGGTCACGTCCAGTGAATCCGAAAGTTTCAAAGGCAAAATTGAGGAGTGAAACTTTGCAGTTTTCAAATTCTGAATATACCAGCTTGATCAGCTCATCAAGGTACATATTTCTATCCTTTCGGAAGTTTGAAATTCAAAGTTTTAATTTTTGGGGTTTCTCTGACAAACCCTAATCCAGCTCCAGGTCTAGTTCTTGCAAATCAAGTGGATTGGGTTAATCCTAGAAGAAGATGGATTGGTCACCTGCATAAGTGAAGAAGTTCATGTCTCAGAAGGAGATGATGCTAAGGCCTTCCATAAGAAGATTACAAGCAATCTTGATAGGTATGGCTTACAGGTATGTTTCAAATTCTATTCATGGTTAAGTTTATGATATGTTTGTCTTCATATCATTACAGTACAATCTTGATTAATTACTAGACTTGTCGTATTACCTTAATAGAAGATATTCATTGATTAAGGTTTTGACACTTATGATTGTACTAATGCATTGTGATGTTGTATGAGGTTTATGTTGTTCGCTAACATAAAAGGTACACCAAGAAAGACAAATCATGTTCTACTTCAAGAACATATGATCATGGTGACATGAAGACAAAGATTCATCCATTGTCATGGATCACATAGAAGATCTACTTACGAGGTATGTATAACTTGGTTCTACAATGGTTAACTTATGAGACATGCAAGTTACTAGCACAAGTCACTGAAGAGAACCAGAAGACATTATGTAGGTATGTTAGACATAACTAGCTAGCATGCTAATCCATGTATGTTTTTCCTATATCAAGCTAGAATCCTACCTTGTGTAAGGATCTTATACTGTTGTGTTGTTGATAATGATTATTCATGAAGTCATAGGTTTGAATAGTCATGGTTGTATGCATATTATGTTTCTTACCATAATTGATGATATGACTAACCAGAAGAATCATGAAGGTATAGGTTTGAGTAATCACGGGTTTATGCATTGATGATTTAACTAATCAGAAGAGACCTATGATCAAATAAGAATATGCATGAATAAAAGAAGACTTCCCTGAAACCTTGAATACTAATGTTTATTATCTGTGAATGATCATGACTATACATGTTTAAGATTATTGTGTTTTGATAGTATTAAGATTATACTAATAAGTGTGTGATTATGTATGAGACCTCAAGGATAACACAATGATGATACTAATAAGCATGCATAGTGATTAAGGATGGATATAAGTTCAAGGACAGGTAATCCAGGAAGCAAAGATCAAGAGGGAGCACACTCCAGTTGTTCCTGCAAGAAAGCAAAGGAGCACACTTCAGTAGTTTCTGCAAGGATGCAGATATTCAGAGGGAGTTGACCACTTCTCACAATCCACATCAGAATGGAGTTGCAAAGATTCAGAGGGAGTCCACCCAGCAACCAAACAAAGATAAGTATTTGAATTGTCATTTCTTACATAATGTTATTCAATGATGTATATGCTTATGTTCCTAGAATTAGGTTGTGTATTATGCATATTAGAATAGTTGCATTGATGAATAGTGTACTACTAATATACATGGGTAAGTGGCCTATGGCACTGTACAACATTCCATTGCTACTTATCTAGAATGAAACCTCTTTGCTGACATGTTAGGAGTTGTGCACACTCTTAACAATGTTCTGGTAGAGATTGGAAGGCATCTAGAAAGTTACGGCATATGGATAAATGTTGTATTGAAGCATTGGCTAAGATAATTGCATGACTGTATGACATATTTCTTTATGTGTAAGAATTTGTTCTGAAAACTATGAGATGTTTTATAATCATGCAATTTAACTTGTTGTGTAGGAAAGATCGTATACCATCACCTACAAAAGAAGGACTACAACATTTGTTCAGCAACAAAGTTATCTATTGAAAATATTGAAGATATTGAAGTTCCCAGGATCTGGGAAGAATGCCATGATCGAGGAGTACCAGTCGATCATGAAGATGTTTAGGATGCAGTGCCAAGACCTGAAGGGGAGTCTGTAGTGACTTCCAAGAGGATCTACAAGATCAAGCATGCTGCAGGTGGTAGCATAGAGACTTTTGCTCCTGTAGCTAGATACACTTCCATTAAATCAATACTTGCTCTGGCTGCAGTGATGAAAAGGAAGATACACTTTCTTGAATGGTGTAGTTGAATAAGAAGTGTATGTGGTGCAGCCACTTGGTTCTGAGACACATGACAGGGAGTCATATATGTGCAGAACTTGGTATGGTAGGATAGATAGCTTTCTATCCAGTTTGGGCTTTACCAAGAATAAAGCGGATTCCAACCTTTACTACAAGGTTGAGGAAGGCAATCCAGTGATACTACTATGTGGATGACCTGTTTGTAACAGGTGAGGATAGATTGATTGCTGACATGCAGCGGAAGCTTGCTTCTGAGTTCAAGTTGAAGAACTTGGGGATGATGCACTATTTGTTTTTGCATGGAGGTGTGGCAGAGTGCAGATGGAATCTTCCTTGGACAAGGGAAGTATGCAGTAGAGATCCTGAAGAGGTTCAGGATGATGGACTGCAAGGCTATGGCCACACCTATGGCATCGAACCTGAAGCTTCTGTGTGATGCTTCATCTGAGTCGATTGATATCACTATGTATCGTTAGATAATTGGGTCCTTGATGTACCTGACGAACACAAGACCAGATATTTGCTTTGCGTTGAACACATTGAGCTAGTTCCTGACGGATCCGAGGAGTGTTCACCTGGTTGTTGTAAAGCATATTCTGAGGTACCTGAAGGGTACAGTTGATTATGGGCTCAAGTATGATGCGAATCAAAAGTTTAACCTGCAGGGTTATGTTGATTCAGATTGGGTAGGCAGTGCTGCAGATAGGGATCAAGTGTGATCTCTTGGTTTAGCAGGAAGAAGTCCTACATAGCACTGAGTACAGCCGAAGCAGAGTATGTTGCGACGTATGAGCAGGTTGCAGATGTATTGACCAAGCCGTTGGCCAGAGTGCAGTTTGAGAGAGGCTTGGTGCACTTCAGATCGAGGTTCCTTCCAAAGGGAAGTGATGAGTCTGGAAGATGCAGATGCACATGAGCTTTTCTGACATGGTTGATGTGTTCTCCCTTGGTCGTGATGTAATTGCTGAGCCATTTTTCACATGGTGGTAGATGTGTTCTCCCATGGTGAAAAAGTAAGGGCTGGAGCCTTCCCTGAATGGTGGTAGCTGTGTTCTCCCATGTCGGTGGTGTAAGTGCGGGATGATGTGCATCTGGGCTGTGCTTCGTGGACGATGAGATGATCTGAAGAGGACGATGCTATGATGATTAGGAGGATCATGGATGATGAGCATCAGGACGATGCTCCAGTTACTACTCTGTATATGTATATGCATCATGTTGGATGCTTGTTATGATCAGTTGGATCATTGCATCATGTTGGATGCTTGTTATGATCAGTTGGATCATTTATGTATATATGCATCATGTTGGATGTTGGATATGATCAGTTGAATCATTTATGTATGTATGTATCATGTTGGATGTTGGATATGATCAGTTGGATCATTTGTATGTATTTTGTATATGCATCATGTTGGATGCTTGGACCATGTATCTGTATATGTATCAGGTGGATACTAAGATCATGCATGTTGATATGTATCAGGTGGATACATTGTATGATCAGGTAGATCATGTATGATGATATGTATCAGGTAGATACTTGGTATGCATCAGGTGGATGCATTGTATGATCAGGATGATCGTGGATGACGAGCTTCTCCAGATGACATGCAACAGAATGTTGCAGTGATGCTGATCAGGATGATCATGTGTACATCAGGATGATGTATGGTGAGTATCAGGATGATACTTTGTGGCCGTGGATCAGGTTGTGCAGATGAGCATGTCTGGGAGATCCTATAGGTCGGAATTGTGTACCCATAACAGCTTGGGATGCTCTTTCGAGACATTGCTCTGGGAGGACATGTAATTTGTGCCCTGGGAGATTTCAGGTCGGAGTTGTGTACCCGTAACATCCTAAGATGCTCTTGCGAGGTTTTGTCCTATGGCATGTAATTTGTGCCCTGGGAGATTTCAAGTCGGAGTTGTGTACCCGTAACATCCTAAGATGCTCTTTCGAGGTTTTGCCATGACCACATGTAATTTGTGCCCTTGGGAGATTTCAGGTCAGAGTTGTGTACCCGTAACATCCTGAGATGCTCTTGCTAGGTTTTGTGGTGACCACATGTAATTTGTGCCCTGGGGAGATTTCAGGTTGGAGTTGTGTACCCGTAACATCCTAAGATGCTCTTGCTAGGTTTTGTGGTGGGGTCACATGTAATAAGTCCCGGAGATCTGGACAAGATGAAAAAGGCCTCAGATGCTCTTTAGGGTTCTTGCTAGGCAAGAGACTCTTTAAAGGTTTTGTGACGCACGTAATAAGTCCTGAGAATTCCACAGTATGGCCAGTGACGATGAAGACCTGCAGGTGGTGGGCCTACATCCAGTATGAAAAAGAACTGGCTCTGTAGAACTTCCTATGACGAGTAGATTCAGAGATTGATTGAGATAGCAGCAGCAGTGACGATGACGATGATTTGAGGATGATGATCCGCTGATGATGATCCAAAGAAGAAGACTTGTGCTAGCAGACCTGTGTCGAGAAATACCTTCCTAGTTAAGAGGGAGTGTTGATGTATATGTAACTTCGGAATGTATTTCACCCATGTATTTCATATATGTATTTTGTACTCCTATAGAGATGTTATTATTCCTCTATACGGAAGTGTCGTCATTTATATTGTAAGTGTAGTAACTTATACTTGATGGGTTATTAGACCAACTTGTTGGGGTCGGCCCTGTATAAGTCATGTGGGTCGAAGGGTTATTAGACCACCCTATTGGGGGTCGGCCATGTGGGTCAAAGGGTTATTAGACCACCAAGTGTGGGGTCGGCTCGGATTAAGTTAACCATGGGTTAAGCTAGACATGTAGGCCCCATTAGTTTATTGGGCAGAACAAAACAAGTATAAATAGAGATCAAGAAATCTCTGTTTGATCATTCATTCATACACTTCTCTCATTCAGAAAGTGGCGCACTTGTGAGGAGGAGACTCTGCTGCTAGGAGAAAACTATCTCTTGTATTCTGGTTGTATCATTGCTCTATCTATCTCTGAGGAAGTTATTGGGGTTTTTCACCTTTATGGTTTTCCTCAAGTAAACTCTGTGTCTCTTGTGTGCTTGCATTATTGTGTCCATGATTGATATGCTGTAGATTTGCTGTACATGTTGTTCTCTCAGTTAAGATCCTAGATCAGATTGAAGTAAATTTAGAAAATTTAACAACAACATCATAAAGGACCACTTATCCCTCTTTTACATTACAACTTTTTATGCTGAGGGATAATTTTTAATTACCAAAAATTAAAAAATCCTAAGTAAAACTTAATGAAATTCCGCAAGACTCTGGATAATGTCTAGCATGGTAATATAGAACATTCCTAGGCCCCAATCACCTCATGAACTCGATCATTAGAATGCCTTTCACCACTTTGGAGGAATTTTTGAGTGAAAAACTCAGATAATTACAATCACTAAAAATGAATTTTAATTATCCAAGGGAAAAAGCACTCGATGAAAGGACTTCCCTAATGATAAAGTCCTAGGCGACTAAGATTTACAAAAAATGACCCTCATGCTAACATATCATTACAAAATCCCCTGCAGGGGTGCAGAAATTTCATGGAGAAGAGATAAGAAGAAGAGCCGCTTCACTTGAAAAACTTCATTAGGTACTTCTTTCTCATCTTCAAGGCACATGGCACATGTGCATGGTACATGGTTTCCCACCTAGTTGGTTTGGTGGTCAACATTCCCCACTCATGCATTCGATTTTTTGCCCATTATATTGACTATTGCATACTCTTCATATATTTTTCACCGTGGATGATCTGGAAGAAGAAAAAACGTTACTTATCCAAATTTCCATTAGAAGAAGACTACATTTTTATAGTCACTATTGATAAGCTTAATGGGCAACTTTGTCAACTTCATGATGTAGTTGTTGCTTTGCAAGATATTAATGTAGCCTAATTACATAGTGATAATAGAAGAATTTAGTAGCAAGTTGAATCATTACAAGAAACTGATAATCAACTATGACATGGGGTCATTTTTTTGCAAGATTTGGTCTTAAGCTCAATGAGGATATTCTACTCCAAAATGATAATTTCTACCACTAATGAATATCAAGATTTGAAGCATGATTATGACCACCTTCTTGCTTAGTTGGATGAGAATGACAAGCCCATCCAAGATTTGCAACACGTCAACCAAGACATTTTCATTGAAAGTAAGTGACATGAAAGGTATAAATGATCAATTAAGGATTGTTGTTCGAAAGTTGCCTTGTTATTTTAATAGAGACACTAGTCTTCTTGTTAGAATTTTGAAGTACGATGAGAAAATTGAAGATTGGTTTATGCATAATAATGGGATGGAATACAATTTAGGGATTGTATGTCAAAAACTCATGAATATATTTGGGGAGAAAGAAGAGATACTTGATACCTTGGAAAAATATATTCAATATCCACTTTATGTCACTTCCTCTCATACATGGTTGGCCACTCATGAACAATGTTCCCCTAAGCTAGATAAGCATATTGAAAGGTTGGATTCCATAACACTTCATCATTGTGGGATACAGAACGGGTGGACTTAGAAAACATGGATTAGCAATTGCTTCTCCTATTGAGCCTGAGATGAAACTAAAGTGAACAAGCATTGGATATTGTGAGACTTCATCACCAAGTGAAACCAATCACGCTATTATTGATTACAAGAATAAAGATCCTACAACATCTACTGATTTTTGCATTGATGGTATGCTAGCACTGGAATTTAATGCTTCATATGATTCTTCTACTATCAATTCATAGGAACCAAATCTTGCACTTTTTGCTCAACAAAAACCACATCCTACATCCTTTATTCAACAAGAACTGAATTCCTTTTTATTGACATTTCATTCGAATCGTCGCCCTCATCATTATGAATGTAGGAATTCATCCAGGTATCAAAATCCATATCTATACAGTAACAACACTTATTATAGAGCTTTAGAGAAGAGGTGTAAAAGACAAAGTCTTGGATCAATATTGACTACTAGGGTTTATTGTGGTTGGATCTATTAAAGAAATGTAACTGCGGAAGATATTCTAAATACATTTGTCTATTGTATTATTGTATTCCTCCTTCGAGAGATGTCATTGATGTAATTGATAATGTAAGATTAATTGAAAGAGTCAATGTAAACCCTAACCATTAGGTCGGCCTAGAAATAACTAGAAAAGAATATTTTATTGTAAAGTGTACAGGTCAGCCCAGTTAGGTGAGTTAAAGCCGACCTAATTAGTAAAAAAAAGGTCAAGTCACTTGTCAAGTATGAATAGGGGATTGAGTTTCTCATTCGTATCACTCATCTCACTCACTCAAGTTCGCATAGGAGAGAGAGAAGTTCGCACAAGTGAAGGAGAGAAGTTGATTTTGTCTTGGGGTTTTATCTTGTACTTGTGAATTGTATATTGAGGAAGTTTTGTCGGGGTTTTCTCCCTTGTGGTTTCCCTGAAAGAAATATTGTGTTCTTTGTGTTTGTTGTGCTTGTTTTTCTTTCAGTGATGATATTGTTTAATGTTATTGTGCTAAACAAGTGAAAAACTCACATGGTATCAGAGCAGGCCTGAAAGAAAACATTGTGCAGCCTCCGCAACTGCAGAAACTAGGGCTTCTTATTCCAGGAGCTCTCTCCACAGATCAACTGAAAAAGAGGGTGCATCTAACTCCCCTCACTATGGCGCATCTTTCTGTCGAAGCGGAATTCAATTCCGAGAATTTTCATTTTTTGGTCCCCCATTGCAGCTTGGAGAACTAGGGCATCAAGTTTTTGGAACATTTGCTTAAAGAATTGGGAGGAGTACCTTGCTTAACTTGCCTTGAGGAGGAAAATCTTTTCATCCAATTAGTTTTCCAAAATCCTGAAGTCATAAAATTAGGGTTTCTCTGTCAAACCCTAGGTCAAGGTAGAAGCAGTTTTCAGAAGGACAACTTTACTGGTAAGCCCTACATGTATTCTATTTCCATTTGAGGTTCTCATTTTATCAAAATGACAAACAATACCAAGCTTGATGAGAAGCTTGAAGGAGCTAAGAACTTCAGGGCATGGAAATATAGAATCATGCTCATTCTTGAAGAACATGACCTAGAAGATTTTGTAAAAGAGAGACTTACAGAACCAGAAGGAGATGAGGCCAAAGCAAGACACAAGAAAAATACGACCAAGGCTAAGAGGACCATACTTGACTCTATCAAAGATCACTTGATTCCTCAAGTGTCCTCAAAGAAGACTCCAAAAGAAATGTTTGATGCTTTGACCAGCCTGTTTGAAGGAAAGAACATTAATAGGAAGATGACCTTGAGAAATCAACTCAAGGGTGTGAAGATCCAAAAGTCTGAAACTATGCACTCATACTTCTCCAGAGTATCTCAAATCAAAGAACAATTAGAAGCTATTGGAGACACGGTAGAAAATGCTGAAGTTGTGATGACCACTCTGAATGGTCTTCCTACAGATTGGGAACCTTTTATTCGTGGAATATGCGCTAGGAATAAATTGATCCAGTTCAGACAACTATGGGAAGAGTGTGTGCAAGAGGAAGAAAGAATAGCAGTAAGAGAGGAGAAATTAAATGACAATGAAGATCAAGCTTTGGCAACTCATGCCAAAGGTGGAAGGAATAGAAAGAGTGATGTACGTACCCGTGACCACTCTCCCAGAAGATCTCAAAGATCTCAAAGGAGCAAGAGGTTCAAGAAAGACCTCTCCTCAATTGAATGTTTTACTTGTCACAAGATGGGACACATTGCAAGAAATTGTCCTCTCAGAGTTGAACAGTTCAAGAAGCAAAATAAAAGATTTCATGCCCATGTAGTTGAAGAAGATGAACATGATTATGAAAGGAAGGCCAAAGAAGATTCCTCCAATGATGAGGAATATGTACTTTAATCCAAACCAGGAAGATAGAAGAACATCTTATCTATCTCATCATTAGATAAGAAGGGATGTAGTTGTGATTGGAATTGAAGAAGGAGGACTCCACAAATTGAAGGGACATGCAGAGTCATCCCTAATAGCTAGGACCATGAGTCGTTGTGAGTTGCAGTATATAAGATTTGTTTAGCATTGTCGATCATAAGCAAGAAAGGAACAGGTCCTTTGAATCAAATGATGGAGTGGAGCATACTGTTAAAGACTCTTGCAAGGAGACTGGGATCAAGAGAGATCCTACCAAACAAACAAAGATAAGTATTTGAATTGTCATTTCTTGTATTGTCCAGTTGTGTACATATTTATGTTCCTAGATTTAGGATGTGTACTATGCATATTAGAATGTTTGCATTGATGAACATAATACTAATAATATGCATGTGATTGGTAAGTGGCCTATGGTGTGGTACAACATTCCATTGCTACTTATCTAGAATGAAACCTCTTTGCTGACATATTGGGAGTAGTGCACGCTCTTAATAATGTTCTGGTAGAGATGGAAGGCATCTAGAAAGTTATCGTATGAATACAGGATATGGATGAATGTTGTGTTGAAGCATTGGCTAAGATAGTTGCGTGACTGTGTGAACTATGCATAAGAATTTGTCATTACGTTTTGGAAACTATGAAATGTTTCTAACCATACAACTAAATTTGACTTGTAGGAATATCGTGTACGATCACCTACAAACGAAGAATGATGAGACTTGTTTCGTAGAACAAGTGACGATGGTTCAACTATAACATTCAACAAGATTTATGAAATTAAGCATACTACAGAAGTACAAAGCAAGGGTTCTCTCAGAAAGAGGGAGTCGACTATGACGATATGTTGCTCTAGTGGCCAGAAACACTTCCTCAGTGAAGGATATTACACTAGATAGATGGTGTAATCGAAGTAGAAGAAGATATTGAGCAACCTCCAGGACTCGGGACTCTCTACAGAGAACCACATGTGTGCATATTAAAGAAGACTTTGTACGGGACCAGAAGGAACCCATGGGATAGGATGATCACCTAGAGTGATGAAATATCAACCTTTGCTACAATGTTGAAGATGAGGAGCTTATAGATGGGTGCAAGAGAGAACTTGCAACAGAGTTCAAGATCTAGATATCCAGTAACCTAAAGAGATGACATAGATGGATACCCATAAGATTAACAGAAAAGAAGGTTACAAGTCACTACAATACAAAATGTCCTGATGCAGAGAGTACAAGATGCAGAGGGAGGATAGTACTCAGTTAGAGAAGGAGCAGGGAAGCTCCGCTTTAGAGGGAGTGACTACAACATAGAAGGTTGCTCAGAGTGATACCAGATGTCTCCCCTCACTAAGAAGAAGCTTGTTGCAGAATTTGAGATGAAAGACCTTGGGATGATGCACTATTTTCTAGGTCTTGAAGTATGGCAGTTCCCAGATGAGATTTTCCTAAATCAAGGAAAATATACTATTGAGATCCTAAAGGGATTTGGGATGTTGGATTGTAAGGCCATGACTACTCCAATGGTGAAAAACTTAAAGCTCTTGAATGATGCTTCATCAGAGATAGTAGATGTTACGATGTACAGAAAAATTATTGGCTCATTGATGTATTTGACCAATACTAGACCAGATATATGTTTTGCTGTGAACACCTTGAGCCAGTACATTATAGAACCTAGACATGTACACCTAATTGCAACAAAACATGTGATGAGGTACCTAAAAGGTACATTGGACTATGGACTCAGATATGCTTCAGATAATGAGTTCAGATTGTACGGATATACAAACTCAAATTGGGTTGGAAGTGCCGAAGATAGAAAAAGCACTTCAGGATGTTGTTTTAGTTTGGGATCAGGTATGATCTCGTGGCTCAGTAGAAAGCAACCTTGTGTTGCTCTCAGTACAGCAGAAGCTGAATACGTCGCAGCATGCTCAACTTGTAGTCAAGTAGTTTGGCGTCGCAAGATATTGGCAGGATTGTTCGATGCAGAGATAGATGTGACAGATACTCTCTGTGACAATCAGAGTCGTATCAAGATGAGATAGAATCCAATATTCCATGATAGATCGAAGCATATCAAGATCAAGTTTCACTATATCCGGGATATGGTGCAGAAGGGAGCTGTAAAGCTCAAGTGTGTTCCTACAGAGGAACAAGTTGATGATGTGTTGACTAAGCCTCTATCTCACATAAAGTTTGAATACTTTCTAGACAAGCTTGGTGTGGTCCGAAAGGACCTTTCTCGAAAGAGGGACTGATAGTGATTCCAGTCCTTGATGACTAAATATCAGTGCTTGCCGACCGATAGTGATTCCAATCCTTGATGACTAAAGATCAGTACTTTCCAAATGATAGTGATTCCAGTCCTTACTGACTGAAGATCAGTACTTGCCGACTAATAGTGATTCCAGTCCTTGACGACTGAAGATCAGTACTTGCCGACTAATAGTGATTCCAGTCCTTGTCGAATGAAGATCAGTACTAGCCGACTGATAGTGATTCCAGTCCTTGCCGAACGAAGATTAGTACTTGCCGACTGATAGTGATTCCAGTCCTTGCCGATCGAAGATCAGTACTTGCCGACTGATAGTGATTCCAATCCTTGCCGACTGAAGATCAGTACTTTCCGACTGATAGTGATTCCATTCCTCATCGACTGAAGATCAGTACTTGCCGAATGATAATGATTCCAGTCCTTCCCGACTGAAGATTAGTACTTGCCGACTGATAGTGATTCTAATCCTTGCCGACTGATAGTGATTCCAGACCTTGATGACTGGAGATCAATACTTGCCGACCGATAGTGATTCCAGACCTTGACGACTGGAGATCAGTACTTGTCGACTGATAGTGATTCCAGACCTTGACGACTGGAGATCAGTACTTGTCGACTGATAGTGATTCCAGTCCTTTCCGACTGATAGTGATTCTAGTCCTTGTCGACTGAAGATCAATACTTGCCGACTGATAGTGATTCCAGTCCTTGCCAACTAAAGATCAGTACTTGCCGACTAATAGTGATTCCAGTCCTTGACAACTAAAAATCAGTACTTTCCGACTGATAGTGATTCCAGTCCTTGCCAACTAAAGATCAGTACTTGTCGGCTGATAGTGTTATCCCATTACTTGTCGACTGGTGATGTTATCTCAGTACTTCTCGACTGATGATGTTATTGTTCCAGTACTTGTTTACTGGTGATTGATGTTGTTGTTCCAGTATTTACTTACTGATGATTGTTGTTCCAATATTTGTTTACTGATGATTGATGTTGTTGTTCTAGTATTTACTTACTGATGATTGTTGTTCCAGTACTTGTCGACTGATGATTGATGGTGTTCTAGTGCTCAGACACTGATGATGATGCTGATGGTGATATTCCATCAGACACTGATGATGATGTTGATGGTGATGGTGATATTCCAGCAGACGATGATGATGATGCTGATGATGATATTCTAGCAAATGATGATGATGATGCTGATTATGATATTCTAGCAAATAATATTGATGTTCCAGCAAATTCTTGTTGACGGTGATGATGATGTTCCAGCAGATGATGTTGATGATACCCCATACATATGGTGATGTTCCAAAAACTTCCTACGACATATAGAGATTCACAAGTCGGTTGGACAGTAGTTGATGTTACCCACATAATACCTTCCTAGTTAAGAAGGAGTGTTAAAGAAATGTAACTACGGAAGATATTCTAAATATATTTGTCTATTGTATTATTGTATTCCTCCTTTGGGAGATGTCATTGATTTAATTGATAATGTAAGATTCATTGAAAGAGTCAATGTAAACCCTAACTATTAGGTCGGGCTGAAAATAGCTAGAAAACAATGTCTTATTATAAAGTATAAATAGGGGATTGAGTTGCTCATTTGTATCACTCATCTCACTCACTCAAGTTCGCATAGGAGAGAGAGAAGTTCGCACAAGTGAAGGAGAGAAGTTGATTTCATCATGGGGTTTTATCTTGTACTTGTGAATTCTATATTGAGGAAGTTTTGTCGGGGTTTTCTCCTTGTGGTTTCCCCGAGAGAAATATTGTGTTCTTTGTGTTTGTTGTGCTTGTTTTTCTTTCAGTGATTAGATTGTTTAATGTTATTATGCTAAACAAGTGAAAAACTCACAGGATCGATACTTTGCTATGGTGACATTTGTGCACTTGTTTGAGCACTTTATATCAACTTGTGTTATCAATTTTTGTTGGACAATTTTTTATGGCACTCTTTATTGCTAGTTATTTCGCACATTTGATGCCAAATGCCATCTTGTTCTACATAGGTGTTTGGAGAACTTGTTGATCTTATTGACCATTATGAGAGCATGATCAGATTCTTGGATTGCTTCTTCATTGTCATGAGAATATGATCATGAATGTCTTTTTCGTCTTTTATGTTTTGGATAGTTCTTTGATAGCATGGAGGGATTTTGAGTTCCCACTTGTGCATATGCTCTTGTTGCTTTATTACTTTATGAAGAACGTCATGTGTAGATGTTTGGGAGACTTTCATTTTAGAGGACTCTCCGTTGTGAGCTAGGTTGCATCTCATCATGGTAAGGTTGTAGTTATCAACACTGGTCACTTTTTATATCTCTACTCAAGTGCAAATTAAGGGGGGATTTTGGGATGTAATTTTCACTTGCTCAGCATTACTTATTTATGTCCTAAGGCGGACATTGGCATATTGGCATATCTAATGCAATCTTGACTTGTGGTCCTAGTGATTAGAACCTTTATTAATAATTGTTAGGTGGCATTTATTTTCCCATGTTGATGGTTAATTAGGTGAGCTTTATGGTCACACATTTATGGGTTTGGGGGAAGCCCACTAAACCCCATTCCTATATATATATATGAGGCTTTGTCTCATTTATAATCATCAAGATCATGTACTTGAACACTTGGACTTGAATATGATATGAGCATATTTGAGAGGAGTTTATTCCCCAGAGGGTTATGCACTAAATATGGTTGTTCTCGTTCTTTTGTGTATTGTCCTATCTTATTTGATATATATCAATTGTTGATTATTGGGGTTTATTTTCCAAGAAAAACCTCATGGGAAAACCCATGGGATGCTTCCCCGCATTTGTGGATGGCATCCTTAATAAACTCATTGGCATAGATTGTATGCCTAACTCAAGGGAATTTGAACCGAGCATCTACCAGCACAAGAACTAGCCAAATGCCCAACGACATTAGTGACAATGTGTTGAGCTAACCCCTTGGGCTTGATTACTAGGTTTATTATGAATGAATTCATGGCTTATAATGAATGAATTACAACACCATATTTCTAACAACATAAAAGTTATTAGTTTCAATGAAATGGATGATTGAAATTCACAGTTTTGTTAAAAAATCTATCAACTTATTAAAAATAAGTGTGTTATGTTCATCAAGATATTACAAGAGATTGCATAAATATATTCATGTACTATGAATTGTGACATCTCTCAGAAAACTTTGGGAGGCCTAAAATACAAAATTGTTTACCAAAATGACAAAGAATGGGTGTCTACTTTCTAGAGACACGTTCATTCATATCATCAAAAGCATGATATTAAATGTCAAAATGAGGCTATTGTTGGTATTAAAACATGGGGTGCTTGTTATCAATGATTTTAAAAACTTTTACCTCATTCTATTATAGGGGCTCATCTTGTAATCCATTGGCATTCGCTAGACTATGCTTGAAAATTCTAAGCGTCCATCAATGTTTTTCTTCAACATGAGTTAAAAAAAGGCCATTATTTTTCCTCAAATTGTCGAAGCAAATGAGTTAGATGTCCTAAAACATTCTAGTTCACACCATACTATTGAGTAAAATTTATTTGGTATATGTTCTCTAGCGACAATTGATTCTACATACAAATAGTAGAATGAGGGAATATCTGTTATCATATTTGCACCCTAATCCTCAACATTACCAAAATTTCTATTTTATACATAAATTATTACTTTTCTTGATTAGACATTTGCTTGGTAACTTGTTGATGACAAAAAAAAGATTAACAATTTAAATTATTACACTGAATGTAATGCGGCATCGGATGGATGGTTTGGACATTATCACTCTAGTAGATTGATATTGCAATAAGTGGAGATTGTTACAAGATGCATTTGTGCCTCTACAAAAAAAAAAATTGTTGGAAGCTTCAAGACACATGCCCCAAGGGGCTGCACCACACAAAATTCACTAAAAATTGCACCCATCCTCATCACTTTTGATCTTATGCCATTTTGTTGACATCACTAATGGACCAGTGCTTTATAAATTTGGTTTTTATCATTTTTTCAAAATGATTTTAACTTCAACTTAATTGAAATCCAATTTGACATGTGCCCTCTGTGGGTGCCTATCCCTGATTATTTTGAGTTGTCATACAACATTACCTAATTGTCATTGACTCACTTTGAAATTTTTAGGAAGTTTGTAAAGTGATTTTGTTGATTAAAACATTCAAAAACGTTTTTGAATCATGTTATGATTCTATAGCGCCTAAGCAATGAAAATATAACATTATAATATCCTTTATATATTTTTTATCAATGCCCTTTCATTTTATAAAGAGAGAACAACTCAAATACAGTCATCAGCACAATCATGTCACCTCATCTTAATTATTGCTTCATGTCTTGAGTTTTAAGAACGTCAAACATTGACATCATAAAACAGACAACCTATGTAGGTGCAAAGTTCCAAGCTGTATTAGTTATCTAATTGACAATCCCTCCAAGGATTAGCAGTTCAATCAGTAGTTATGGCTTATAAGACCTCATAATATTTGTTCTGCATGTAACTATCTTCTTATTTAATTATAATGGTTTCAGTCAACAACAAATTCATTCCTTTTTTGAATGGTGTGTAAAAAACAGAAAAAGGTACAAGGGAAGCTCACATACATTTTTTTTTCTACAAAGAATCTAGCACATGCCATATATTAAGATCCTTCCACCCTACAAAATATCTAAGAAAAATGTTTCAAAATTATTTATCCTTACTCATTTAAACAAATATTGAATACCATTGTACATATTGCCTATAGAGTTTATCAAACCTGAACTTCCTCAAACAAAGCAAGACAAAAGATCCGTTAAAAAGCCTTTAAACCATTCAGTAGATAAAGAACACACGCAGAAATATAGGGCATCAAATCTCTTGAAATAAGGTAAACTCCCAACTTACTATCAGCGTTCTTATAAAGTGTTGCTGCCTTCCTCTGTAGCTCTAACTTGATCAAAGTATGGGTGGGCCTGCAAGAAGGCATGGATATAGCTCAATACACATTGTGAAGAATATCTGAAAGAAAGCAAGCAAGCTTCTTTACAAGATATTTGTAGGAACCTATCAAACAACAAGAACAATCCGAGAAGTAAACAAATAGCTAAAGGTAGTAAGATAAATTATTGAACTATTTTGTTTATGGAAATCATTGAATAATAAAATGCTGAGTTAGAGAAAGCTAGATTTACAATTAAAAAAAAATCAATGATCAAAAAATCATTAATTAGCTTATATTAACAAATCTTTAACAAAAATCACAGATAATGTATTTTTTTATTCTATGGTCAGAGATGTTAAACAGAAAACCAATTACATGCCAAAATGCTGATTACATATAGAGAGAGAGATTCAAATAACACCTTCTCTCACAAGAAAATAGGAATAATACAGATAAATGATATTTTAGAAAGAAGCCCGTGTCTATATTGACTCCCATAGATGATTACATAATGCAAAACCCAAAACCACCCTTTATAGATGAGGCTACACATCCAAAGACAGCCTTTAAATGAGCCTATGTGTGCCAAAATATAACATGAGATTAGCCTCTATGTGCCAAAATATAACATGATATCACTAGCCATGATGTTCTCATGTCCAAAAGTATCTATTAACGTTAATTGTCTCGGCCAATCCTTGTAGGTACATTATTTGTTACAATATCTACCACATTTCCCCAGCCCACCTTCTCAATTGCCTCTTTGAAGAGGCCCATCAAATATGCATCATTATTTTACAATTTTCCCCCAAGTTTCCAGGACGGGGGGATGTGGGAGCGGGGAAACGCACATTCGGGATGCGTGGAGACCACCCCCAAATTTTATGGAAATTCGGGGGGGGGGGGGGCATCTCTAAAATTATAAAAATAAAATAAAATACCAAAAATAATAATTCATTTGATGTATATTCATGTTTGTGCAATGTAAATACTAAATATATTGATTTAGTTTCTAAGTAGTACCAAGTAGGGATTGTAAAAAGTGAAAATAATGGAAAAACATAAAAAAAGTATATTCTCGAGGGCATGGGAAGGGGAAACATCTTGCCATGAGTCCCCGGGACGCAGGAAACACAGGAAACGCGTCCCCGACCCTGCGGGATGTATCCCCGTGGAACACTATTATTTTACCTTCCCAATAGTGTCATGCAAGCTTGACTCTATAGGGATCTTCTCATTAGCTAAAATACAAATCCTTGCTTTCTCAATACAAGGGAGTTAATATCCTTTCAGGGCATGGTTTATGAAGTTGTTGACCAATGAATGTCGTGACATTTGCAAAGGAAGAAATACAACTGATGCACCAATGTTATGGTTACCCTGTACATCCCATGGGCCATAGATGGTCAAACGTGCATTGAGTAATAGTAGAATGACCTTGTTGACTTACAGTACTAGTAGGGTCTACTTGTTTTTCAGTTTTGGTAGGACAAGTTGCTTCCCTTGTTTTTCTCAAGTTCATTGAAATGCTTTATTAGTGTTGCCATTTTTATTTGGGGATTTTATCACATAATTTTATTTCTTCCCTCTTCCCAACCCCACATAAATGCCACTGCTCTTGCAAATGATCCTGATTTTTTAAGGTTAAAGTGAGGGTTGAGACCAATAACAAACATTTGATCCAGTGGATCCCCCTGGTCCCCCTCTAATGAATGACTACACTTAACAACTACCCACGATCTGCTTCAAATGTCCCTTTGGATTCCAAGAACTCTTTCGACACGGACCATATTAGGACAATAGGTGGTTTATTTAATGAAGTTATGAAGCGGTTGCTTGACCTTTCCATTGTATTGTTGGTGATTTGAATTTGGAGGATAAAACTAAGAAAATGTACAGAAACCAACAACAAGAGAACACCTCAAAATGCAACCCAGAAATCTGAATAACTCTCTTTAGTTTAATGATGAATCATCCAATATCTAATTTCACTGAGTATCCAACTCCAAGAATTCTCCTCCAAGACATAATTGCATCTCTCAAACCCTCTAAGAAACAATTGTTGTGTACATAAAATGCTCAAATCTCACTTTTTCCAGGTAATGATTGCAAGCGTGATTTTTATATTGAGAGGTTTTGGGTCTTTACCCTTTTATGTTAATTTTTCCTTTTTTAGGCATGTTCTTATTTTCCCATAGCCACCTCTCAATGAGAAACGAACAAGGACCTTTTTATGGCTTAACTGGCTTAAGTTTCTGGCTGAACTGGCTTAAGTTTCTCAGTTGTTTCTCATGACACAAAAATGTTTCCCAAGAAGCATGGTTCTCCCATAAAAAATGCACCAAAAATAGCCTGAGCAACCTCAAGTCTTTTCATAATGGTCCAAAAAAGAAATGATGCCTATTCTAGATGTTGTTTTCCATTCTATATAGTTTCTACCAGAAATTATATTGCATTTTAATGTTTCTGGTAACATAGGTTGAAAGCACCTCTACCCCACTGGAATAGACAACGCTTTGCTTTCCTCCTCTCGTACCCTCTACTCCAGTAAAATCAGTATGCTTATTACTCATCCACAATCCAGTTCTCAACCTATCTTGGAGAATACATAAAGGTTGCACAAAATTGATGAATGCACAAAGATTGAAACAAACAACTTTTGGTATTATTTTCTTACAAATCGGTCTCCTTGCACCATGCAACACAACGTACCAACTCAAAATAATTTCTCTTTACAATACTTTATGTTGGAATCATGAATATAAAAAGAGTGTTTGTGAGTAAGGAGTGGTCGCAATCAAAATACAACAATAACATTGATGTTATGCACATTTGGCACTTGTCTCCAATTTTCCTCTACGGACGGATGCCATAGAGGTAATCACGACTTCAGAAAATTTGGTCATGGTGCTTAGGATGGTGAATGAAGAAATGGCTCAGATGGGTTACCTATATGAGGCCATGGATAGAAGCAAGGTGTGAACCTGAGCAATTTTGGGGGTAGGAGAAGAAATCCACGCTTATCTAGGAAATTATTCGCTCCAAGTGGGAACTTTACCTTCATTAGCCATTACATGCAGTTGAGTAATATCTTAACCCATTATTCCTTTATGGTGAAAAATACAATGTTGACATTAAGGTGATGAAAGGGCTATTCTAGTACATCTAGAGAATGCTCCTTGATTAAGCAAATCAATATACCATCTAAACCCAACTAAAATGCTGATAGTTTGTTTGGATATGATTAGTAAGCTGAATGAGGAAGACAATCTTAATAGAGGGCATTCTTAGTTTTCTTAATTCATGATCTATTTTCTAATGTCTAAATTTTTCTATCTCTCCATTATTTTTATTTTTTTGAAAAGTACATGTTATATTTACAGAAAAATATTTATAAACATAAAAAAATGGAAGGGTATATAATGGCTTTATATCCTCTTCCAAAGAACCAAAAATGCTGAAATAAAGTTTGAGTAAGCTACATAGTCTGAACCTTGAGCATATTGAATCAACAAAGCCCCCTTAGCCAAAATCTCATGACATTCCTCATCATACCACAGAGAATAAAATGCAAACAGAGAACTAATCTCATTCTCCAAAACAACTTATACCATAGCTTTCATAGAGTGAACAAGGTAGAAACTCTCAAAAACTACCAAATCCCAACAAAAGAGGAGCAAACTAAATAGTTGTAGTCACCAAACAATATAATATGCCAATAAATTCACATCTGAAAGGAGACCAAGCAATGATCCTGAATAAATGCCCAACAACTCCAAGTAAACTGACACTCCCAACAAAGATGCTTCACCATCTAAGAGCAACGACAAATAGGGAAAAGTCCATAAGAAAGCCCACTCTTTGCTAATCGGGCTTTAGAGGGGAGTCCTTGGTAGAGAACAAGCCAAGAAAAAACACGCAACTTATAAAACAATTGAATGGTTCAAACATTGTGAAGCCTATGTACCCATCTATCCTTCGAGTCAACAGAGATCCATCTTGAATCAAGAATTGGTGCTAAAGGATGTCTCTAATTCAACAAGTAAAGTCAGCAAGAGTCGTATTGCTTCAACGAATATCGAAACTCCAACCCCAATCCCTCCAGATGGCCCGACATCCCAATGTTCATTTTAAGTAGATCCTACTAGGGAATGAGCCCTACCAACTCCATAATTGAATGCCAATCGAGGTGAGGAGGCCATACTCAGCCAAGGATAACCAGTATTTCCAAGACTAGGTAACACTATTCCACAAGCCCCTGCCAAAAGAAGATGACCTTCATACTCAACCATCAAGCCTGAAGGCAAAGCACCTTAGAAGAAAATAGGGAAATGAGTGAGATTCCAACCAGCCCTATTTCCCTCCATATTCCACCTAAACAATCTTACCACTGCCCTCAAAGATAACCAAATACTCCTAAAATTAAGAGAGCCTAGAACCTAGAAAAGGTGGGGGGAATAGATGATATCACACAAAGCAATGGTCCCCCCACCTTCCCCACATGTTGCATTGACATAATCCGATGCCAAAACAAAACCTGCCATGGAACATCACCCTCCAAATGCCTCACCACCCATTTGCTAGTGAAAATAGATCTTTGAGTGGCAACATTGATCAATGCAACTCCCCTCATCCTTTGACATAATACACACATCCCAAGGAGCCAAAGGGAGACCTTTCTCTCCACCATACTTAGAACATAAGTAGGAGCACAAAAAAAATTCTAATCTCCAAAACTAATCTGTACTACGAAACCAATAGGAAAAATAGTAGATCTCTGAGGCCTACAGGATCCTTCCAAGCACTATCAATTTTCCAACAAGGGCAAGGTCCTTATGTTGCCAAACATGAAGTTTCTTTTGGAGATGTTGCAGACACCAATACCATATAGAAATAGGCAAAAGATCCATACTGAAGGGAATGCCTAGAAACCAAACAATTTCCATAGGCTAATTATAAGTCCTGTTATCACACAACTTGTAGTTGTCCCTAATGGTATCCCATCCGGGATGGGAGAGGAGATGGACAACTAAAGAGGTGACCCAAGAGATGCCACAGTTCCCAATGCAAGCTGGGAGTCACGTAAACCGAGGCACTCTTCACTTTAGATCGAGATGAATCAAGACCAAGGGGGAGACCCTATAGCCAATCAAAGATGATTGGATCAAAGCAAAGGTTTCTAGGGAAGTGTGAAGATGAGTTACGGAAACCAATGCAAGGTTAGGTGGACCTAGAAGTTTAAGTATGGTTGAAAGACGCTTAAGGGATGACTAGTGTTTCAACCAATAAATGATTTAGGCCACATAATGAGATCAAATGACAAGATCTAGTACCATGAAGTACACAAGTGGGGCCACTACCTTGGGATATGGAAATGGTTCAAATGGGACCCACAAGGTGAAGTTAAGGGTGCAAATGGTACCAAGGGGTATGCAAAGCGTAGATCTATGGATCTAAGATGAAATTAGAGATACCCACATATGGGATCTAGAATTGACACTGTTGATGTATATGTAACTTCGGAATGTATTTCACCCATGTATATTGTATTCCTATAGAGATGTTATTATTCCTCTATACGGAAGTGTTTGTATTCCTATAGAGATGTTATTATTCCTCTATACGGAAATGTCGTCATTTATATTGTACGTGTCGTAACTTATACTTGATGGGTTATTAGACCACCTTGATGGGGTTGGCCCTGTATGAGTCATGTGGGTAAAACGGTTATTAGACCACCAAGTGTGGGGTCGGCCCGGATTAATGTAACCATGGGTTATTAGACAGAGTTAGACAAGTCGGCCCTGTTAGTTTATTGGGCAGGACAGGACAAGTATAAATAGAGATCGGGAGATCTCTATTTGATCATTCACTTACTCACTCTTCCACCACTCGGAAAGTGGCGCACATGTGAGGAGGATCAGCTGCTAGGAGAAGACTATCTCTTGTACTTTGGTTGTATCATTGCTCTATCTATCTCTGAGGAAGTTGCAGGGTTTTTCACCTTCTTGGTTTTCCCCCGGTGACACTCTGTGTCTCTTGTGTGCTTATATTATTGTGTCCATGATAGATATGCTGTAGATACGTTGTACATGTTATTCTCTCAGTTAAGATCCTAGATCAGATTGAAGTAAATTTTGAAAAACTAACATGGAACCAGAGCTAGCCTGAAAGAAGGCATGATATGGCATTTATGACACTTGTTGCATTTGCGAAGCTAGGGCTTGATATAGCAAAAACCAGTCATCGTAGCACTTTCGCTATAAATACATTTCAGCGAGTTTTCAGGATCTGAAAATCTTACAGGTCGAAGATAAGATCCCCATTAACCTTGTGTCCAAAGGACAACCTCTAATTCGTTGTACTTTGTGATTTATGATCTGTACAATATAGGGTTTCTGCCTCTTCCAGATCTGAGTCATAAACAGGTAACCTAGGCAAAAAGGTCATAACTTGGGCTAGGAAGCTCCAAATGAAATTTCGTAAAAAGTGACAGGTAGGGCACGGACTGTACTTTCTTAGGTAAGTTTTTCAGAGGCCGAAACTGAACCAGTGACACGTGGCATGCCGTACAAGTTCGCTCTCTTGTTTTATCCCATAAACAAGTCACATTGCGACACTTGGCATAACTCTCTCTCAGAGAATCCAATTGAGGTCAGACCTGTGGGGTTGGAAAGATAAGAGGTCAAGCTACCACAGGAAGAATTTTCAGACCCTGTAGATCTGAAATTTTGGAGTTACACCAGAAACAATCAGGTGCATATTTCTGTCAAAACAGAATTGGATTTTAAGCACCTTCATTCATGGCTCCGAGAATTTAGGGTTTCGGAGAATGTTGGAATCTTTTGTATTGGAAACTACGGTTGGATGCTCCTCATCAAAATCAAAATTTAGAGACCAAGATCGAATTTTTTGGTTGGGCAGAAGGTCGAGCTTGATCAAACCCTAGTTCGTCATTTTGATCGGAAAGGTGGAAAATTAGGGCTTCTGCAAAAGTTGGAATTTCTGAAGTCTGTGATCACGGCTGGAAGCTCCTCAGAAAAATCGAAGTTTAGAGCCTTGGATCAAACCTTTTGGTTGGGCAGAAGGTGGGCTTTATCAAACCCTAGTTCGGGATCCTGTCTAGAAGATCCGGAAGTTTCAAAGGCAATTTTAAGGGGTGAAACTTTGCAGTTTTCAAATTCTGAGTATACCATCTTGATCAGCTCATCAAGGCGCTTCTTTCTATCCTTTCAGAAGTTTGAAATTCAAAGATTGAATTTTTAGGGTTTCTCTAACAAACCCTAATCCAGATCCAGTTTCTGCAAATCAAGTGGATTGGGTTAATCCTAGAAGAGAATGGATTGGTCACCTACATAAGCGAAGAAGTTCCAGTTTCATAGGGAGATGAGGCTAAGGCCTTACATAAGAAGATTACAAGCAATCTCGTCAGGTATGACTTGCAGGTATGTTTCGAAATTTGTTCATGATTAAGTTTATGGTATGTTTGTCTTCATTAAGGTTAGTACAATCTTGATTAACTTTAGACTTGTCGTATCACCTTAATAAAATTATGAATGCAGATATTCATTGATTAGGGTTTTGACACTTATGATTGTACTAATGCATTGTGGTGTTGTATGAGGTTGATGTTGTCCGCTAACATGATGTTGTCCGCTAACATGAAAGGTACATCAAGAAAGACAAATCATGTTCTAGTTCAAGAACATATGACCATGGTGACATGAAGACTAAGATTCATCCATTGTCATGTATCACATAGAAGATCTACTTACGAGGTATGCATAACTTGGTTCTATAATGGTTAACCTATGAGATATGCAGGTTACTAGCACAAGTCATTGAAGAGAACAAGAAGACATTATGCGGGTATGTTAGACATAACTAGCTAGCATGCTAATCCAGGTATGTTTTTCCTATATCAAGTTAGAATCCTACCTTGTTAGAATCAAGTTAGGATCTCTTATATAAGTATACATGGCATAATTGATGATGATTAGTTATGAAGTTAGAAATTTAAGTAATCTAGGGCAGAGCTGCTGGGAATCGACCCCCCCCCCCCTCGAATCGATCCCAAATCGCGCTCCGGACGGAATCGATGAGGGATCAATTTTGGAATTGCGATTCCTCATCGATTCCGTCCAGAATCTAAAAAGACACTTGAAAAATTATGATTTATACAATGATTAAGGGTTTTACTTTCGATTGACTCAAAAGTGGAAGACTTATCCTCAAAAGAAATTGGGCAAGAGGGGTCATCTCCGGATGTTGACAATTCACTTTATATTTGATTATTAACAGATTCAACAATAGGATCGGAAAGGGGAAGGTTTTGATCTTGGACTTGATTTGAAGAATATATATCATCGAATTCACTTCCCCATTCTTCTAGGAATTTATTTTCGAACATGTCATATCCGGAAATGCTATTGGCCTTCAAATTCAAAAACCAAAGCTCAGCTCTTTCTTTGAAAGATGAAGCCAATAGTTTCATACACACATCCTCATGGGTTATGGATAACTCTTTAATAATTTCCCTAAAAAGTTCAAGGTGTCTTTTAGCAGATACTTCATGACTTCCATCAAATTTAGACAACCTTTCACGGGCTTGATGAGGGATTTGATGAGGATACCCAACAAAAATTGAAAAGTCAAAAACTTTCAAACGACCAAAAGTCCCAGGCCGCTCAGAAGCAGCCATGGATGGAAAAAAATTTATTTTTTATTATATATATATATTTTTAAACTCAAGAACCTAAATACAAAATGATGCACCCCATGTGTTCTAGATAATGATAGGATCGATCACCAGTGGAGTCGCTTATGTGGAGTCGCCAGGTAGACTTTAAAACTCTTCTACCAAGATGTATGTCGTTTAAAATGCAGGGAGAGAGTGAGTGACAAATAGATGGATATGCTTTTAATTAAGGATTGAAATGATAACCATCTAGATTAATCCGGATGCGATAAGATATGAGTTATGCATGGATAATCGCAGACACCTAAGATAAGCCTCTACCTCCCCGGTAGCGGCGCCAAAAATGTTATCAACCAACTTGTAGTTGTCCCTAATGGTATCCCATCCAGGATGGTAAAGGAGACGAACAACTAAAGAGGTGACCCAAGAGATGCCACGGTTCCCAATGCAAGCTGGGAGTCATGACAACCGAGGCACTCTTCACTTTAGATCTAGACAAGATAAGATCAAGGGGGAGACCATATAGCTAATAAAAGGTGATTGGACCAAAGCAAAGGTTTCTAGGGAAGTGTGAAAGATGAGTTACAAAAACCAATGCAAGGTTAGGTGGACCTAGAATTTTAAGTATGGTTGAAAGAGGTTTAAGGGATGACTAGTGTTTCAACCTATGAATGATTTAGGCCACATGATGAGATCAAATAACAAGATCTAGTACCATGAAATACACAAGTGGGACCCACTTCCTTGGGATATGGAAAGTGGTTAAAATGGGACCCACAAGGTGAAATTAAGGGTGCAAATGGTACCAAGGGGTATGCAAGGAGTAGATCTATGGATCTCAGACAAAATTAGAGATACCCACACATGGGATCTAGCACTTGACACTAATCCCAAGAAGTGTGAATTGCCTTAAGTGGACTAGTGCCTTGAAATGGATGGGTAAATGGAGTAAAAAAGATGTCAAAATGTAGATCGGGACACTTAAGATGCAAATCAAGGATGTTGATCAAGATCAAGTGAATGTAATTGTTAGATCTTGCTAGATCTAATGTTTTACTAAGTGGTCCAAGTGGACAACAACCCTCAAATTGAGGAATGATACCCCCAAGGCAAAAATACACAAAGTGAGACACTAGACATAGGTTTCAAGGTATGCTCTTTTCAAATCAAATGGAATCTCAACCACCCAAGTCCTTGAAGTGGGCCAACTCAAACCCCTAGGAAGTGCGACTTTGCTCAAGGAGGGTTAAATGCATGGGAAAGTGTGTCAAATCAAGTCCAAAGGCCACCAAACTTTAGATCCAAGTAGTTTATGCAATTATCAATGTGGATCTTGAGAATCAAAATGATCCAATCGCTAGATCTCCATAGATCTGAGATTGAAGATACATCACCAAATTGACCCAAGTGGGGCACAACCCTCAAAACGAGGAATTGGGCCCACAAGGTGAAAATCAATGAAGTGAAGCACTAGGGGTAGGTTATCAAATGTGAGGATCATGAATCAAGTGGGATCTCACCTACCCATGTCTTGGAACTAACCCAACTAGCTTCTCCCAAGGGGTGCGATTTGCCTTCAAGAGGGCTAGGTGCCTTGGAAAGTGTGTCAAATGGAACCCAATCACCACCAAACTATAGATCCGAATTGCCGTGGATACTATAGAGGTGGGTTTTCAATATCTTTCCAAAAGCCAAGCTAGATCCAAGTAGATCTAGGAAAACAAAAATGAGGGTTTTGATTTTAATGTAGTTTTTGACCAATAGGATGGATAGCAAGCGAAATCAATACGTATCTTGTAGATCTTACCTCAAAAGCTTGCGGCCTCTTAGCATATGGAGAAATCTTGCTGTAGTTACAATTCCAAGCTTGATCCAAGTGTCTTCAACCAAAAACATCCAAGCCCTAGGAGGACAGATGTCCCATGAAAACCTGTAAATCAAACTACTTCAAGTTATATTTGATCCACAAATCCATAAGATCTAAGCATGTCATATCAAGAAAGCAATCAATGGACAAAGCACAATTGGAAAACTCCCTCTCTATTAAGACGTCTTGCTCATGGGGGATGTGAGCAACCCCTACAATCTTCCCACAAAGCAAATCATTGAGCTAGCTTCAAGCAATTCGGCCTCCCTCTCTTGATGTCGATTTCACTTGTAGAAGCAAAGAATGTCTAGAAACAAGATGCAAGAACATATACAAGAGTAACCCAATCAAAGCCAAGAAGTAGATCTCAAAAATAATATTTTCATTCCAAGTTTTCCAGAGCCCAAAGGTCATCTATACAATAGGGGGTCTCCTCCTTATATAGGATAATAAAGACCAAAACCCTAGATCTCAAAACCACTTTACAACAAGATGAGTGGTTGAGATTAAAAGATCTCAATACATAATCAATGGCTAAGATGAATCATAATAGCATAACACATGGATCACTCAAAATAATGATGACTTCATAGCTAAAAGTACTCATGGAGGGTGACGTCATCCTCTAGAGGGGGCAAAAGTACAAAGGCCCACCTCATATGACTAGGACATGACTCATGAAGCACATGGTGGGGCTAGGAGGCATCAATCCTTGCTAGCTCATCCCTATGGCACAATAAAATAATATAATATGTCCAAAATAAATACAAATGATCAAATTTGTCCTCAAAATATGTGAGAGACATGCAGTAAAAGGCCTCCTGTGGCCTCTGTGGACCCCACTGACAGATGAAAACTAGCTGGAAGATGGGGGGTTCACCCTGGAAGACCTCTGTGAAGACCAAGTGCCAAAACCCTGCCTCAATTGCCAAAATCGAATTTTTCAGTGACCCTTTTATTCCATTTTTAACCTGCCTTGGTAACTGTGAAAGTGTTGAAACTGCCTCCTAGGGCATCTGCGCTGTCAAACTGAGCCCACCAAGCTCTCCAGAAGGGGGGGTAAATGGTAATATCAAGTGGCTGGACCACCCCCTCCTCATACAGCACCCTAGGTGAACTGGCCTCTCATGGCCCCTGCTGCTCAGGCTGGGAAATCAACTCCAAATCTGGTCAACAACTAGAAAACTGCATCTATCACTGTCAGAAGTGCCCGGAACTGAATGATAAGTGTCTCATTGGATCTAGAAGACCCAAATATACTAAGAATGTGTACTCATACACCATGGGTTGCCCTGATTGGCTAGCTGTAGGGTCCACCATATATGGACAGTGCATAATCTGATGATCTGGAATAATAATAAAACCTGTTGAACTACATCAATCATCATCTGAATCATATGTCCATCATATAGCATCATCATCAAGAGTATGTGGGACCATCAATCATCATCAATAAGCATACATGGCCCACATCATCACGGATCCCAAGAAATGACCATAGTCAAACTGGATTTGACTAGGTCAATATACAACCAAGGATAAATCATATCAATAGACTAAGACATGTTCCTCTAATCATACTCACAGCTTAACTTAAAGTATAACATCAATTAGTGGCATTAATCATATTTGCACATTCCGTTGTTATTTATATTTACTTGCACAATAACTTAAATGACAGACTCACCCATTGGACATGGTCTAACTGCTAGTTAAGGATGAAGGCTCGGAACAAGGCTAGGCAAAGGGGATGACTTGTCTAAACTCAACTAAAAGACACTTTGGACTGGGAGAAAGGGGAAGCTACAAACTCTGTGCTGGACAAAATAAACACGGGGAATGGCTATGCCTCACAAATGGGTAAGTTGTTTAGAGAGTGCTTATTCAACTTAGGCATCATGTCTACTTTTTATAAAAGATGATCCAGTTTCATTAGGATCCATTGATTTCATTTCATGGTCTTTTTGGCCTACATAACCCTTCGGATCTCAGGTGTGCTGATAAGCACAACTAATTGCAGCTTGCATCCAGGGCATGTTTATACATATATAAGGTCAGCAATTGTTTAGTTATAGAATTTAACAACCATTGCTTTTTGGACCTTTCTTATACTCTTCGAGGAGTATTTTTAGCAGTTCATCGCTCTTGCCCTTTTTTAGTTTCCATGGGCGAATCTACATAAGTTTCCATAAGTAGTACATGAGCTTTTAGTTTTAGCCAACAACATCTCAAGTGACTAGGGGGAGTTCGTGTTAGTGCCAAACATCGGGACAACCGACCAGAATGATTTAGGCCTACAATCCAACTTACCAAAGGCAAGTTTTGTCACCAACTCAGAGCCGAGACACTAACAAACAGGGATGTGGTCCAAACACAAAGGTAGTAAAAAGGGAAGTCCTCAATATCAGAAAGTCAGGTAAGACAAGTCAAGGGTTAAAGCCAAATAAGGAAAGTCATGGATGGATGTAGTCAAGTGAAAGTGGAGCCTAAGCTAGCAGACAACTGGTGTCAAGAAAGACCATATCTATGCAAGGTAGTAAACTAGTGAGTTTTGTCAAACAACCTAAATGTGCAAGTAAAATGTCCATTTTATAATTTATCAATTTATAAAGTTTGCCACATCATGAATCATATACCAAGCTAATGTTGTGAACATGACTAAAGCAACAAGATAATAATCCACAGTCAATGATCAGAAATCCACAGGTCATACAACATCATCATAAGAATAATCATCATATATCATCTGAAACACTGCTACAATACATCTCTAGGCATTGAACTGAAACTGTATGGAATAAAGGGTCACATCGGTCATCAAATCTAAACTCTCAAGGCTCAGCCTTGACACAAGGTCTAACATAAGTCTAAATAATACACTGCTCTGATCATGAGTGATCTCAAAATATAAAGTCATCATAGCCATGCTCTGAATAATCTAAGCTCTAGAATGTGCAGATATCTGCTAAGCAAGAATAGTAGCCCTGCTACTATGGTGTGATAACAGATAGATCAATGGAATGAGAAACTTACCTTGAGATCATACTTGAGTGATGGAAGTGCTTGCCATGTTGTTGAGGAATGTTCCCGCAGAGATCAAATGGGAGATCTTTGATTTTTCTTGCCCCGATGTGATGCCCTAGTCAACACGTGCACCCTCCTCTTCTTCTCAAACCAAGGAAATCGATTCAATCAGTAAGATCAAGAATGGAGGAAATACAAGCAAAAGCAAATGGTAGCATGAGGTAGAAGGTACAAAGATAGTAATACTCCTTGTTACCGACGAAGAGACCCCAAAGAAGAGGCAGGGGGAGTCTCCCCTACCAATGCGGCCTCCTTGAAGCAAATCGGCCTCCACCTGTACATGAAAAATACATGGAACAAAATGATAGCAAGATAATCTCCAATAACCCAGTGCAAAGGAAGAACAAACAGTCGAACTCCAAAAGCATTCACCACAACACAACAAGTAGATACAATGATAATTTTCTATTCCAATAATCCAGAGCCAAAAGTCCCTTTACAATGAGAAGCTCTCTCCTTTAAATAGGATGGAGAGATACCAAAACCCTAGCCACCTTTTGAATGGATGGCTAAGATTAAAAGATCAAAGTGATCTAATCAATGGTTGAGATGAGCTCAACATAAAAGTACATGGATCAATACAACAATATAATACATCAATGGACCAAATCGCCCTAGGAGAGGGGGTCCCACCAAATGTCAATGATAAAACATAAGATCTAGCTCATGGTGGGTCTAGGGGGTCATGACTTGCCTCCCTATTGTGTCCCCATGGCACAATAATATAAAATAACCAAGCTAGACACCAAATCATGCCTCTCTGGGAAAGTCGTGAGCCTTAGGAGGCTCCAGAAAACCATCAAAAGTGTCGAAGAGATGAGTGTAGGCCCCACTGAAAGCTGAAACTGTTGGAGAAGGTGTGGAAGACATCCCACTCATCATCAAAACTCATCCCATGCCAATCCCTTTCCTCAGTAGCTCAAATCAAATCCCTCAGTAGCCATTTTCACCATTTTTAATCTGCCTTGGGAAGTGTGAAACTGCCCAAACTGCCTCCTGGAGTGCCTGCACTGTCAAGGTGAGCCCACCAGGCTTTCTGGGAGGGGGGTAATATGGTAATAACAAGTGGCTGGACCACCCCCTCCATGCACAACGCCCTAGGTGAACCAATCAAATCTCACCCTTGCTCTGACAAGCCAATACTGCACTAAGATAGCCAACTGAGGCTAAATCATGACTATAACTACCCAAAACTGAAAACAGACTGTCTCATTGGCCTCAGAGAGCCCAAAACCATCTAAGGTGTGTACTCATACACCCTATGGATCTCTGCATGATCATATAAAATATCCAATGTACCCGACAGACCAAATAATAATAATCTGTAAAAGTGCTGAAAAGCAAAAAATCATCATCAAAAGCCTGAAACCACTACATAGAACTATCTAGTGACCTGTACCAGACCATATATCATAGCTCTGCATCATCTGAGGTCTGCCACCTCATGTCCTGTAGTTGACCTTGGTCAAACCAAGCTTGACCAAGTCAACATGACCAATAATATAACTCAGGCTATCATCAAAACTATTGCAAGTGCCAAAGGTTAAAGCATGCTCTACAATTCATTCAAGTAACAATTATAACAAGAAGTAATCATTTACTGGCGATCTACAATCAAATGTATAAGGCTTTTAATTATTATTATGACTTAGACCAGACTTTCAAGACCATACTCACTTCATAGTTGTGATCAATTTGCTAGTGAAGGGTGAGGGATAAAAATTAAAAGGCTAGGTTAAGGGATGACTACTGACTTGACATTGTGAAACTTTGGAAATGGAAAGGGAATACACACTCTAACATATGCTGGACAAGCAGTAACACAGGGGATTGCGGTGTCTCACAGATGGGTAAGTTGTTTAAAGAGTGCTTATTCAACTTAGGCATCATGTCTACTTTTTAAGATGATCCAGTTTCATTAGGATCCATTGATTTCACTTTATGGCCTTTTTGGCTTACATAAGCCCTCGGATCTCAGGTGTGCTAAGAAGCACAACTAATTGCAGCTTGCATCCAGGGCATGTTCATACATATACATAAGGTCAACAATCGTTTAGATATAGAGTTTAAGAACCATTGCTTTTTGGACCTTTCTTATACTCTTCAAGGAGTATTTATAGCTTTTCATTGCTCTTGCCCTTTACTCACGTGTGTTAAGAAACACATTCTAGAGTTTACAATTTCCATGGGCGAATTTACATAAGTTTTCATAAGTAGTACATGAGCTTTCAGTTTTAGCCAACACATCTTAAGTGACTAGGGGGACTTCGTACTAGTGCCAAACATCGGGACAACTGAACAGAATGATTTAGGACTACAATCCAACTCACCAAAGGTAAGTTCTGTCACCAACTCAGAGCCGAGACACAAAAAACAAGGAAGCTTATCCAACACAGAGGCTAAAGTGGGGGAAGGTCCTCCATACCACTAGTCAAGTAGTAAGTCAGGGTAATAAACAAACTGGGAGGTAATGGATGGATGAAGACAATGAATAATGAGACCAACACTAACAAGCCAAAATATGGTGAGAATGATCACCTCTATTCTCCCTAGGGAGGGTAAAACCAATGAGTATGGGTAGTGAACTTCTAAGTCTGAGTGGGGACAATATAATATATATAAAAATACAACCAAGTCCACATATCTATATGATCGCCAGATCATGATACTAAATGCTAAGACATGTTACAAGAATGAATATAAAAGCAATATAACCATAACACCAGAATATACCTGCTGAGTCATATACCTGAATGCACATAATCTGAACCAACATTTGTCCTCTGAAACTGTTGCTGCAACTCTGGGCAATACTGACTGCTCTGTATAAATGGCTAAATGACTACATCGGTCATCTCTCTGAGTGTCCTGAAACTCAGTCATGGCAGGGGGAATAAAACTGTTGTCCATAATATAATCATGATCCATAATAGATGCTCATCTTAGCATCTCAATGTAAGGGAGCTAGCTGAAAAGTGTATTGGAATCAGAAAAATAGTGTATGGTAGCCTAGCTACTATATATGTGATAACAGGTTCATTAATCCCCTCCTTTAAATATGAATGCTACTCTTTATTGTAACTGTTATCACCTAAACTGTAGTTACCCCTAAGGATGTATCCACTCATGGATGGCAATAGGGAAGGGCAACTCAAAAGGTGCAACTACGATCACCTCGACCTCCAATAGATGGTTGTCACGCCAGTCGAGGCAACCTTCACTTTATGTTATCTAGCCCAGACAACAAAGGGGGAGACCCGATCTACTCCCGACAGGAGAGATCAAAACCAAGACACCAAATCTAAGTGAAGTAAGGTGTATGGTTTATCCTAGACCTTAGGATGAAATCACAAGACAAGTGAGGGGTTCAATGAGTATAGCTTTGGTTCATTATTGATGTGAAAGTGACTTATGATTTGTGAAATAGGATCCAGGATTAAAGTACTAGTTCAATGTGAGAAAATCCACTGCCTTGGGAACCGTGTCCAATGCAGGGTAGTTTAGGGGTTGAATTGGGGCTAACTAGTACAAGTGACAAGCTTGATCGTGAAGTATGATGGCATCAAAAGGGTTTAGCTCACCCATCAAGGGTCAAACCACAAGTTAATCCAACAATCTAGGAATGTCGAATTGACTTGGAGAGAGACTAGTGCCTTGGGAATTGGGATAATGGAGTCAAAGTAAAGTTAACTTGTGGTTAAGGACTCCTATTTCATGAGACAAGTGGGCAATTAAAGTCTTGATGGATGAATAGGTCTAGATCTAGGTTTGACCTAAGTGGACCACAATCCCTTAAAACAAGGGATGCTATCCCCAAGGCAAGATTTGACAAGGTGACCTACTAGACCTAGGTTTTGAATTATTCCCGTTTCAAATCCACTGAAATCTCAAGTACCCACGTCCTAGAAGTGGGATAACTCACTTCTCCAAGGTGGTGCGACTTTACCCAAGGAGGCCTAAAAGTGGGATAAGTGGAGTCAAGACAAGTCTAATGGCATCCAAACTTTAGATCCAAGTGGTTTAAGAAAGTGAGAGTATAGATCTACAATTTCAAAGCAATCCAATGGCTAGATCTTACTAGATCTGAGTTTGAAGATACTAAGTGGTCCAAAATGGGGATTAAATCCCTTAAAATGTGGAATAGGGCCCACAAGGTAGAAATCAAAAAAGTGACAATCTGGGGGTAGGTTATTGGATGTGTAGATCATGAATCAAGCGGGATCACAACTACCCACATACTAGATCTAGGTCAACCCACCAAACTAGGAAGTGCGCCCTTGCTTGGAGAGGCTAAATGCCTTGGGAAGAGGGTCAAATGGAGGCCAATCCTCACCAAACTATAGATCCAGGATGTCATGGACACTATAGAGGTGGGTTTTAAATTTCTTTCCCAAGAAGCCACTAGATCTTAGTAGATCTGAAAAAATGTAAAAATGGGGGTCTTGATTAATTAGGGTTTTAAATGTTTTAGACAAGTGGATAGATCATGGAAAGAAATTACCTTGAGATCATACCTGAGTGATGTGAATGAGATGCCTTGATGTTGAGGAAGATTCCCGCAGAGATCAAATGAGAGATTGTTGATTTTGCTTGCCGAATTGATGCCCTAGCCCACAAGTGCGCCCTCCTTTACCTGTCAATCCAAGGAAATCGATTTCAATCAAAGAGGTCAAGTATGGAGGAAATACAAGTAAAATGCAATGATAACATAGAATAGAAGGTCCTGGGACAGTAATACTCCCTGTTACCAACGAAGAGATCCAAAGAAGAAGTAGGGAGAGTCTTCCCCTACCAATACTTCCTCCTCAAAGCAAATCGGCCTCCACCTGTAGATGCAAAAACGTGGTACAAAAGATATGGCAAAACAAGATCTCCAATAACTCAGTGCAAAGGAAGAACCAACGAACGAACACCAAAAACATTCACCACAACACTGGAGATAGATGCAATAATAATTTTCTATTCCAATAATCTAGAGCCACCAGTCCCCTTACAATGAGAAGCTCTCTCCTTTAAATAGGAAGGAGAGGCATCAAAATCCTAACCACTTTTTGAATGAGTGGCTAAGATTAAAAGATACAAATGTCTAATCAATGGTTGAGATGAGCTCAACAATAACATACATGGATCACTAATAAAATATAATATAAGTGGACAAAATCGCCCTAGAATAGGGGAATCCCACCAAATCATGATGACAAAATATAATAGGAAGCTTATGGTGGGTCCAAGGGGTAATTTTAGCCACCCTTGGTCAATCCCCATAGCACAAAATAATAAAATAGTCATCAATATACCAAATCGTGACTCTATGGTCAAATCGTAGGCCTCAAAAGACCTCAGAAATCATCAGAAAGTGCCATAAGTGATGGATGCGGGCCCCGATGAAGCTGAAACTGCTGGAGGAGGTGTGGAAGACATCAATCCATCATCACTGATCATCCCATGCCAAGACATTGCCTCAGTAGCCCAAATCGAATTCCTCAATAGCCATTTCTACCAATCCCGAAATGCCTCGGGAAGCGTGAAACTGCCCCAAACTGCCTCCTGGAGTGCCTGCGCTATCAAGGTGAGGGCACCAATGTGTCCGAGAGGGGGGGTAATATGGTAAAAACAAGTGGTTGGACCACCCCCTCCAAACACAGCGCCCTAGGTCAACCGGATAAAAATCACATCTGCTCTGACAGTGTCTCCGACAGACCAAAACTGCACTGGGATAGCCTACTGAGGCTCAATCATCACTGTAAGTGCCCGGAACTGAAAACAGACTATCTCATTGGACTCAGAAGGTCCAAATCTATCCAAGATGTGTACTCATACACCATATGAATCTCTGCATGATCAAAATATATATCCAATATACCGGAACGGGGCAAATAATAATAATCTGTAAATGATCAAATACTGTTGTAAACCATGAAACATCATCATAACCCTGTAGCTGCTGCATAGAATCATCATGTACATGTACATAGACCATATATCATCACAAGGTCCAACCATCTCATGTCCTATGGCTGACCTTGGTCAAACTAGGTTTGACCAAGTCAACATGACCAAATATAACTCAGACCATCATCGGAAGCTGCTGCAACGTGTCAAAGGTGAATGCATGCTCTACAACTTATTCAAATAACAATTATAACACAAAGTAATCATTACTGGCGATCTAAATCCAAATATATAATGTCATTAATCAATATTATTACTCAGACTAGACTTTCAAGATCATACTCACTTCATAGCTGTGATCAATTTGCTAGTGAAGGGTGAAAGCTAAGAAAACTGGTTAGGCTAAGGGATGACTTGAATGACTTAACTTTGTGACACTTTGGCAAAGGGAGAGGGAATACACACCATAGTATATACTGAATGAGCAACAACACAGGGAATGGCGGTGTCTCACAAATGGATGAGTTGTTCAAAGAGGGTTTATTCACCTTTAACAGATGCGCACAATCCATAATACAAATAAGGCCAGCAATTGTTTTGATATAGCATTTAAGTTCCATTGCTTTTTGGGCCTGAAGTTTCCATAGCCTTGGTCTATGTGTGTTTATAAACACATTGCATAGATTTACATTTATTTTAGGCTTTCTACAGCAGGTATGTTTTTAAGGCACTTGTTTACCTGAGCACTTCTAGGTGTGTCATGGACAGCTTGTTTACCTAGGTATTTACATTTCCAAAAGATATAACATTTTATTTTCATGGCCATTTTCATTTGGCATGCCTTTCATTCATGTGTGTTTAGAAACACATTGCATGAATGGGCTTTTCATACAAGATATAGCATTTCATTTTCTAGATTTTGTATTCATGGCAGTACTAAAAGTTTCAGGTTTAGCCAACACAACTTTAGTGACTAGGGGGGATTCCAAGGAACTCCAACTCACCATAGGTAAGTTTTGTCACCAACTCAAAGCCGAGACACAAAAAACAGGGAAGCTCATCCAATACAGAGGCTACAGTGGGGGAAAGTCCTCCATGCCACTAGTCAAGTAGTAAGTCAGGGTGATAAACTAAAAGGTAGGCAATGGATGGATGAAGACAATGAATAATGGAGCCAACACTAGCAAGCCAAGGTATGGTGGAATGATCACCTCTATTTTCCCTAAGGAGGGTAAAACCAATGAGTATGAATAGTGAACTTCTAAGTCTGAGTAGGGACAATATAATATATATAATAAGCTTCAACCAGGTCCATATATCTATATGATCGCCAGATCATGACACTAGGTGCTAAGACATGCTATGAGAATAAGTATAAAAGCAATATAACCATAACACAATGATATACCTGCTGAGTCATATACCTGAATGCTCATCAACCTGTACCATCATCTATCCTCTGAAACTGCTGCTGTAACTCTGGGCACTACTAACTACTCTATACCAATGGTATAATGGCTACATCGGTCATCTCTCTGAGTGTCCTGAGACTCAGTCATGGCATGGGGAATACAACTGCTGTCCAAATCTGATAGTGATCCAATATAGATGCTCATCTCAGCATCTCAAATGTAAGGGAACTGGCTGAATAGTGTACTGGAATCAAAAAAATAATGTATGGTAGCCCGGCTACTATATATGTGATAATAGTAACCAACTTCTTGGTATATGTGATTCAAAGTAATTATTAATTAAATTCTCCACCTATAAGATAGTGATACTTCTTTGGTATACATGCAAAAGGTGGGATGAAATGATTACTTCTTTCAATGCTAGAGCGTTGTGTTAGAATATGCTCAATAAATACACCATAAATCCTCTCCTTGGATGATAGTCTTCCACCTAGAAATATGCGCTTGCTCTTACCAACCTCACTTATTAAAGGGCATTGACCTTGTACGAAGATGCCTTAGATTCCTCCTTGGGTGGATCACTCTTCATAATGCTCTTATGATTCCTTAATATGTGTCGCAAGCAATTAATATTACCCCTTGTGTGGAGAGCTATAGGAAGATGTGCCATTTTCACCTTGAGAAATGCATTGAATACCCTTTTGGGTGGAGCATTCATCAATTCTTGTGCATGAAACCCTCAACTACTTCCTAAGACGATCAAAAGTCAATGTATGCTCCTCAAAGGAGGGTGCTCCTCTAGAAGTGTGCATTTGACCACAAATTATGCCATAAACCTTCCAATATCTCCTCATAATGTGGGTGTTCCTTTTCATGTGTTTTCACACTAGTGAAATCATGCCATGGGTCCAAAATGCCATGCCATGATGATGAATTAATGGATAATGTACTATATGTTGTTATTGCTTTAGTTGATGTATTGACTATTTGATGAGTCTAGCTAGTAGTATCACACTTTCAAGTTGACGAGGGTAGTAAATCCTTGATTTGCTTATGTACCATTGAAACTAGGTAATGTTTGAGTATCTTGCAAGGACTTGTACCCCCTTCTCCGGGTCCATAATATGGCCGTCTATCCATCTATTGCACCTCATAATTAAGGTCTACATCCTTGGTCTGAGGTTGATGAAGTTGACTCTTGTCTCCCCTCCCTTGTTATCAGTTGCCAGTGTTGACTATTGGAAAATGTGTCTTAGAGTTGATTGTGTACGAGGAATTCCTTTAGCTAGGTGGTCTAGTGGGATCCTAACCCATGGCCTTCTTTCCTTTCAGTCAGGATGACCTATAGAGAACTACACCTTTACCAAAGCATGAAATGTAAAGTAAAAAGATAAATAAAAGAGGCATAAAAGAAAAGGGGTGATATACAAAGACAATGTAAAGAAACTAAGTCTCTTGGTTTGGAAGTATGGGGACTAGGCATCGTTGGGGCTATAAACTCTTGACTAGCATGGATCGCTAAACACCCTAACATTTTGTGTGGATGATATGCCACTTCTGCATTATTTAGTGGAAGCTCGTTGGACTCCCGTGATTGGCATCTCTTCCAAGTCAATGAGCTCCCCCTATCAAATAAGGCTACATTCAATTGAAAGGTGGCATCTTTGTGACACTCCTCTTGGTGACACTTATGGTATTTATTTTATGATTCTACTAGCATAGATAATCTTGGAGTATGTCCTTTTTCCATTACACCCTGAGTCAACCAATTCATCTTTTGACCAAAAGTATCACTTATCTAACCTTGGTTTATCCATCTTATCCACTCGATTGAAGAAACTAGTCATTGCAAGTACTTAAATGTTGTCATGGATCTAGTTAGCAGGTAAATCTTGTTTCTCAAAAATCTATTTGAAGATACTTGTAGTGTAGGTATATAATCATTTATAGATGACTAGTTGTATGATGACATAGTTTGATGGTTAATTTCATCTATATATTGTTCCACGTGGACACCCTTTGTTGTTGGTCCACCAAGGACAAATATGATCCTAGTACATCTTGATCGATGCAACAGAGAGTTCATCGAGTCTTCTTCAATGTTTCATAGTTTACATAACCAGTGTATCATTCTCTCTAGGGGGCTGAAAGATGGAAAATCCAAATCTTAAATCATAGAGGGTATTTTAAACATGTAAAAGCACATTTGGATACCTTTTGGCCACTTAACTAGGCAAATGAAGTCAGATTGGTCATTACTTCCCTAGATCAATCATTTCCAAAAAGGTGGTGGGTTTCTCCCCACAGACTACAGTGTTTATTTTCATGAACGTGCATGGGGATGTTTTACTCAATATTTTGAATATCTAAGGGTAGATCTGGGCACCCAATTGGCCCTTCTACAGCCTCCAACCTTTGCATGCCAGAACACTCCTCCAGATTGGCCAGATTCCACAAGGGCTTATTCTCAATGTCAGCGGGCAGCCTAAAAACTTCATGAATGTGCATGGGAGTGATTCATCCTCTTCCAAGACAACGGCTTGGTGGATTTGGGCACCCAATCAGCCAAACTGCTCAATTCATCAATTTCCTTACAAGGCGTTGTCCATTTCGATCATCTCCCAAGCATAGGAGGGTTTTACAGGCTTATTTCAAGTTATTTCAAGCTAATTACGGATTAATTAATGGCACACCTAAGGTTTTTCATTAAAAAATCCTAAGTTGGTGTTTAATAACTTATTAAGAGATAAAAAGTGAACTTTGTGTTATAATTTTGAGTTGAGATGGCACTTTTTGATTAATTGTGAATTATTAGCTTAAAATACCTAAGTCGATTTGCCTATATTGGCTAATGGGACGTGTGGAGACAAATTAAAGTGATGTAGCACTTTGGCACACATGTCGAGGTGCCTTGGGATGAGATAAAGCAAATGCCAACATCAAATTAAGTCTTAACCGTTGATCTTGCTTCCTAGCACATGAATTGTCCCTCAGACAGTAAATCGTGGGCCTCCAATGACTTGGCAAAAAGATGGTTTTGGTCAAATACTTGAAGTGAGGAAAACAACAAGTGGTTTTAGCAAACAACACCTGGTTTTGTAAACAACACATAGTATGTTTCCTCTTGTATTGAAGGGACCCATGGTATTTGGCAAATATTTTAATATTTTGACTAGTAAACCAAGGAGGGTGCCTTCTAGGCCCAACGACTTGTTTTTTCTTCACATATTTTATTGTAAAGGAGTTGAATCTTGATCTTAGATAAAGTAACCAACCTCCTAGGGATCATCACAATGCAATTTCTCATGTAACAACATTGTAACAAACCCTAGATCTCTTCTAGAACAGAAATTGGCCCTCCTAGGCTATTTAAACGAGGTCGATTTCCTCTCTAAGGGGGGGAATTTTGGTATTGCATTAAAATTCTCTGGATTTTATTCTTGATTGGTGTACTTGGGGCTCTTCTTGTGGAAGCTTATGGTGAGATCTTGATGTGATGGTGGATATTATCTTCACTATTTTGAGGTAATTTTGTAGTAATGCTACTTGGATATAGTAAAGAAATAGGTAATTGTTGCAACCTTGTCTATCATGTTTGAAATTTGCTCATGTATTGATTGTTGCAACCTCCTTTGTTCATGTTTGAGTTTCATTCATTATATCTTTAACCAAATGGCTCTTGTGTATTAGATAGACTGTTTACTTGATGATCAAATGTTTTCTATGAATTATTTGGAGTAGAGGATCTGTTTGGCTACTTCAACTAGAAAAGGAGGGGAATTGTGCTATCCTCCACTCTCCCTTGATGATATTCATCCACTTACCATTTCAATTTTGACTCCATCTGCCCAAACTTGTTGTTTCCCTCAAGGCACTAGTCTAGGGTTTTGGTTAATGTTAATTTGTTGCATTCATCAATTTCCTCCATTATTCAAATCTACTTACCAATCTTGTTTTGTAGGTACTTGGAGTTGAATCTAAGGAAGAGGCTCAAAGGGAATCGATTTCCCCTCCTAAGTGTAAATATATATAGATCCAGAGATCACTACTCCCTCTGGATCGCCCTGAGACCTCAAGTGGTATGAGTCTCTAAATCAATATATGCTCATAAAGAAATAAACTCAAACAACTAGATCTGCATTTACCAACTGAACATAAATGCAATCAACCACAGAGACAACGGATATACCCTGGAACCCTTTCGGGAAAAACCAGCTAACTATGGGGCTATATTCTCTCTCGAGCCCAGAGCATATAGAAGTATAAAAGACAGTACAATACAGAATTACCTCAGCCGGTAACTCAATCCCTCTGACTAGGACAAACTCTAATTTGCATGCATCCAGCTGATGCATGCATTGACGAAGTATGCCCTAACTGCCAATCTGGATCTAAGTGTTCTGACGGTGCCTCTGATAGATCTGCCCTCTCTAGATCTCTCTGCTCTGATCTGCTCACTCTGAAGACTGCCCACAGATGAAATTGACCTTCTCTGCATGCACAAGTGCGCCCTCCCCTCTGGATGTCAAATGCTCTTACTGCTGCGGATCTCAACAGATCTGAGCTCCGATCGTCCCTAACCTTCCTCAAATATCAAGGCAAGGCTATCCTGGAAGTCACAGACTCCTAATCGGTCAATCCAGCTCACAATGAGCTTCTCTGCCCTTAGGAAAAACATCCTCCTCCAAGAGAACTCGGCCTCCTCCAATCTCCACAGTAATCTCACTGTTGAGCTCTCTCAGCTCACAAGAACGGGTATCTAGCCTCTCTAGAACTGAAGGTCACAGATCTAGCTCGGATCTGACCTTCCTAGCTCCTGCAACAACTCCTCTCTATCTCAGAAAGTCGCCCCACATGTGCAGATTCGTCCTCCTCACTCTGGCAATATCTCTCTCTGATGATACAACTGAGTAACCCCATCTGGGCACCCCCTGCCTCTATAAATAATCTCACCGATGAATTAGGTTTGCCAAAACCCTAATTCCCGGTGCATGCAAAAAGTCACTTTTGCATGCATTCACTGAATGCTGACAGGTCATGCAAAACTCATGCATGCAAAGGTCAATCTCCCCTGAAGCTCCGCATGCAGCCCCCACTGGGCTCATGCCACTGAGTAGAGTGCATCTCACTCTCTACTCCATCCTGATGCCTATGCAGCTGATGTGCCTCCATGTAAGGCATTTGAACCATGGAGGACATCCCAAAGTTACCATAATCTAACACTAAGTTCATCTACTTGTTATTACTTAACCCTAAGGAGTTTAAATAAAACACCATAATTAATAATAAACCAACACTTTGTGATTGTAAATAAGCCTCTTGTTATTCATTACATCCAAGTACTTAGCTAATGAGGGTTCTAAATTTTGTCATATATTCATCTTGTTAGCTTAATGTTGGTTTGTTGAATATACTAATTGTTAATGCACAACCTAGCAACCATGAGATAGGCAAGTGAATCGGCAGCTAATCTAGCACAACCATGGGCTCCTAACCCAACATGTCACTAACGGAAAGGAACACAATTGTTTAGGTTTCGCATGCTCGATAGTGAATGAGCCCAGACTAACCAAGGGAGAGACCTTAGCCAAGCTTTTACTAAGGCTATTAGAAGACCTATCTATCCCAAGATACTAACATAGCTATATTTTTATGATTATGCCTACTTAAGATGTTTAATAAAGTATATATACACAATTTTAGTAAGATACACAATGTTATGAAAAGTAAATGATACAAAATGAAAGTACTTGAAAAATAAAAATATACCAATGGAAAATAAAAGGGTAAATATCCCAATTCCAAGGCTTTATAAGTCATAGGGAGTATCTAGCTGTTATAGTCCTTCTAACCACCTGCGAAGTCCAACAATGATGCTCGGCCCAATCTTTCAAAAGCACTAACCAGGGAGGATTAGGACCATACCCTTAGCCACACCACCCGACCCCTCATATGCGTGAAGAGTAATCTTCCCAAATGTTTTTTTGGTGCACTATAACGACTAGACTACCTATAGGTTGGTTTTAGGATGCCTAAGGAGTCCCTGATATCCTCAAGGTATGTGGGGTCCAAGTCCGTGCGCAGTGTTGTCCAATGCAATACTACTCAACTAGGGGTACTAGACTAGAGTCAGAGGGAATGTCCAACATCTTGCACCTAACGGGGATTCAAGGCGACATGTCCCAGCACTGGTCACTGTACTAGCCATCTCCCCTAGACCGTATTTTTACCTGCCCAACGACAACTCCCAAAGATCATATAGATGTCGACACATGTCTTCTACCCAATAAATTCCCAATGATATTTTCCCTTAATGAGACATTCACCATAAAAGGATAGATGTATAATCTTGGTTATAAATGGCAATGTATCATTTAGCTTCCAGCATAATAGCATTGAAAACAAAATACTTGCTATTCAAAAAATAACTTCAATTGCGAGTATTTCTAACAAGTATTTAGCAAAGAAAGTATTGAGTTAAACTAAATGCACAACTAGATCTAATTCTCAAAAAATAGTCAATCAATATAGCTTTCCAATATCCAAGAAACATTCACTTCAATAATGACAATTTATATAAAGGCAATGGCAATGCTTCTCGGTCCTAACAACTTGAAATCTTCTTATGTCATTGAACAAGTAGCTAGCTACCTGATTTGTCAAATACTTTCTTGAAAATCATTCACATATTGAAATACCATTCACTTGCCAATGATTTAATAAAGCTACCAATGACAATACAAGTCACCATGGAACTTATTTATCAACTATGAACATATAACAAATTTCTCTAGTATTGATTCCACTAAGTCAATCCACATTTATTTGAAAAATGAGAGCAAAGCCTTTTGAGCATTTACTTGTTAAATTATCAAGAGTTGCACATAAATCAAGTCTTATTGTATTACCAATGGCTATATTCCTCTTTATAAGATCATTAGCATTTAATATTTATATCCTAGTAACAAAATCTCACTTCACTCACTCAACAACCTTACACCAATTTCACTGTGTTATGTGGCATTCCAATTTATAATTCAAGGATCTAGATCATTAAATGCAGTATACCATCTATTTAAATTATAATCTCAATTTCATCAGGAAAATACTTAATAATAGTAATGTTATCACGCAACTAGTAGCTTCCCCTAATGAAGATCCTATCCAGGATGGTAGAGGGGATGGGCAGCTAAAGAGGTGACCTTCGAGGATCCTGATCACCAAAAGTGGACTGGTTGTCACACCAATCAGGACCTTCGCCACTTTAAGCCAATTGAAAGAAGGCTAAGGGGGAGACCTTGGCCTATCCTTGCGGAAAGAACCCAACAGACAGGACAACCTAACAGCTATGCAACTAGGATAAAAAGGATACGCTGCTGAGGAAACCCTAGGCCGTAGGTAGATACTACTGAGGGAGGCATGAATGGATTGATTTTAATATAAAATATGTAACAATATAAATACAAAAGATTGCTCCTCAGTAGCTACGAAATTATTCAAAGACACAGGTTACTTGAGTGTTAGGTGTGGATGAGCAAATCGCTACCCAAGGGGGTTTAACTTGGGGAATTGAAAATGCTCAAAGGTAGGATTCGAATAACAATTAATGGTTGTCCTAACACTTGAATTTGTTTGCTTGGATGAAAGATAAGAGCAAATAACAAAGACCACAAGCAAAATTAAGTCACGAACCAAAATTAAAATCACCAGGACAAGAGGGGCGCATTAAGTCACGAACCAAAATTAAGTCACGAACAAAAAATTAGTGCCAAGTACAAGGGATTAACGGAGTCAAGATTATATGTCATTTAGTTTCTAAAGGTTTTGGATCATGGCTACAAATACCCAAATGACAAAATTTAAAGATTCTAAGTAAGATGACTTATGGGATTTTTATGGGGTTTTAACTAGTTAATTAATCTTTGATGACAAATGGAATGGAAATGGAAACAAGAGAAATGATGAATAACTTACCGGTTTTCTTGGGAGATGCCGAGGTAGTGACAATTTGTTTCCAACAAAGATCAACTAAGAACAAGAAAGTGAAGCTCCGGATCTTAACAAAATACACCCAAGTGAATAGCTGCGCCGGTGCACCCTCTTCCTGCCAAACAGACAACCAAGAATACGTTCGATTTCCAAAAGAAAGGGAGAATCACATACAAGAAATCCAGAGAGAAATAATTGATACAAAGATACAAGAAAACTCTATTGGAAATTGGTGTTGGCATTGATCTCACAAGAACCAATAAGATCTAAACTTAGTTTCTCACTGTCAAAGTTGGTTGAGAATTATGCAAGATTATTGGGTCTTCTCTAAATTGTTAGCGGATGCTCTAATCAGCAGTTTCAATGGTCATACATGCGATGGCTTGATGGTTATGGAATCCCAATGCACTTGAAGAAACACATGGTGAAGACCTTGCTTATGTCTACATGATGGAGTACTTATGGATCACACTTTGCACCTATTCTTCATGCCCTTGAATGAAGGCCTCTTTGTGAATGTTGATCTTGGAGTGTTTGCCTTGTTGAAGAAGTCCTTAATTGATGTTTGAAGCCCATCAAGAAGCCATCAAGAAGATTTCAAATCAATTTTTGATATCCTACACAAATTGAAGAAAAGAAGGGTGAAGGACCATGTTATTGCAAGCACGGCCCTTCTGGGAGAGAGTCCTCATCAAACTATTTCCATTGATATGTAGAATGCCACCTAACTCTTCACGGTTGAAGAGATAATGATTTTTAAAGTTAATGTGGTAATTTTCCTCTTCATAAGTAGGTCGGCTCTCATTTTTTAAATAAAAAATATAAATGGATTTTGCAAGTCGGCTCCTATCATCCACATGAGACATATATATATATAGCATTCTCCACTTTTCATTTTTGGAAGCAGCAAGCTCGACCTCTACTCTGAATTTCGGGTTTAAAGGAGCTCTTTTGAGGTAGCTGCAGGTGCATGAAGATCTGAGGCAGAAAGTTGATTACCAAGGCAGCGAATTTGACAAGGTGACTGAGGCTGAGCGAAGTTGGGACAGTTTGATGTATAAAAGACATAGCTTCTAGTCGATTCTTGTTAAATCAAACTATATTCGGAATTAGGAAGCTACATGGAAGAAATATCCTGTGGGTCCAGTGGATAAAAGGAGTAAGCTCAGTCTGTGGAAGTTTTATTGCAGGCAGTTACTGTTATCACACAACTTGTAGTTGTCCCAAGAGGTGATCCTATCCAGGATGGTAGAGGCGTTGGACAATTAAAGAGGTGACCCAAGAGATTCCACGGTTCCCAAGGTAAATGGTTGTCACGTTAATAGAGACACTCTTCACTTTAGATCTAGCCTAAGCAAGACCAAGGGGGAGACCCTATCTAACCTATGAAGGCTAGCGAACCTACTCAAGACCTCCTAGGGAAATGTGAAAGTGAAAGGAGAGAGATCAAGAATGAATAGATCTAGATCTAGGGAATATAAGTGGACAATTGGAGTTAGGGCTTGGTTGAGGAGGCTTATGGAAGGGACAAATGCTCAACCATGCATAAAATATGTCACTTATGAGTTTAGTTTAGTAGATCTAGATAGATCTAATGCCAATCAAAAAGACCCAGGTGGGGCCCACCCTTAAATTATGGAAAGTGAGTGAAATGGGGCCCACAAGGTAAAATTAAAAGAGGAAAGGCACTAGAAGGGTGGCTAAACTATAGATTTGATGTTTAGATGAAGAACAAGCAACACCCAAATGATAAATCTAGAAAAATCCCACCTACCCACAAGTGCGACCTCCCTTGGAGAGGCCCAGTGCCTTAGATCTAGGGGTAAATGGAGTCGGATTCTCACCAAATTTGGTCTCCAAGGTTTATTAATTATTGGTGAGGTGGGTTTTAATTATTAATCCCAGATATTCGCCAGATCTATCAGATCTAAAAATTAGCGTTTTAAGATATGAGGGTTTGAAGCAATGTTGAAAAAGTCGGCATCGGCAAAAAGTCGGCAAGGGTCCTGTTATCACACAAATTGTAGTTGTCCCTAAAGGTATCCCATCCGGGATGGTAGAGGAGACAGACAACTAAACAGGTGACCCAAGAGATGCCACGGTTCCCAATGCAAGCTGGCAGTCACAATAACCAAGGCACTCTTAACTTTAGATCTAGACAAGTCAAGACCAAGGGGGAGACCCTAGCCAATCAAAGATGATTGACTAACCCAAAGGTTCCTAGGGAAGCGTGTCAAAAGGTGAGTTACGGAAACTAATGAGTTGATTAGGACTAGGTAGGACCAAGAGTTGTGTGATGGTTGAAGAGGCCTAAGAAGTGACTAATGCTTCAACCAATGAATGAATAAGGCCACCTAATGGATAGATCTAGTACCATGAAAATACACAAGTGAGGCCTGTTACCAATATATTTGTACCATAGTTGGATTATCTGAAAAGCCGCCATTTGACAAACATGATAAGTGTTTGTATTCCAGTGTATCAGATGATCCATCCTTTGTGCCTAGCCAGTTTTGGCTAGTCAGTTTGTTTTTTGTCTTGAAATGACCATGCCCCACGGGGTTTTTGTAATAAAAGTGTACTAGTAGTGTTTGAGTGGCTCGGTCATCCATGACTGGTTTATCAACTAAGGTATTCCAGAGAGTTTTTTACCCTGACCAATTATACTTTGCTTTCAGCCAAGATATAGTTGACAAGGTTTTCTCCCACTTCCTCCAAAGCTGGAATGCCCGATTTTGAAATTCTGGCCATGGGGGGTTATTAGAGTCCAACTGATGAATATGAACCTACTAGACACTATGAGTCGAGTCAGTGGTCATTTCCTAGGTCTGTAGTAGTTTTTAGACGTTGTCCGAAAATTTTTTACCAGATGCGTTGGACAGTAAATTATTTTATTTTTTAATAATTAATTTTTCCATAGTTTAAACGGAAAAATTCAATTTGTAATATGTCAATCGTCCGGGGATGTTTTTCAGTGATTGGAGACTTAATTCCTAAGCCAAAAATCATACTTAGACCCCGGACACCTTTATCCTAAGTTTCAAATCGTTATTTAGCCACTTAATTAATAATTCCTCAAAAAATCAATAAAGAGGATTATTAATTAATTAAATTCAAAAAATTAATAATCGGAGATAATCAAATTCTCTCCAAAATAATCCAAATTGGATTATTTCAGTGGCTAAATGACATGGCACATGGCATTAATGAAGTTTCCAATCATCTCAGTCATCATCCAGTCAACTATCCAGTCAGCAAATGAGATCTCCTTCAAAGCTAATTTGCCCACCTGCATGCAGAACTCAATTTGGGTGATGTGGATGAATATTAAATTGTTTTTGAGTTAAGTTTTTTACATTGAATGGGAGTGGGGGCGCCTTGCCTAGGTGGAGGCCACCTCCCACTCTCACCTTCCAAAGATCCACCTCAATCACGAGTTTGAGCTCCAAGTTACAACCTCTCATTGCATGCATTCACATCAAGCTTTGGGAGGATCTACGAATTGGTGATGTGTCTTTTAATGGATTGTTGGGAGTGTAACAAAGATTATGGTGGGCGCCCTAGCCACCTCATGGGCTTGGCTCCCATTGTACACGAGTTACATTGATGTTAACTCAAAGCTTTGTCTCCCATGCTAGCACTCACGTATATCCTTTAGCTCACGTCAATCTCTTTTGGGAGCTCGAATATTACATGTGGCGAATGATTGTTGGAGGGTGAAGCTTCCAAGATTGGGATGGGGGGCGCCTTGCCAAGGTGGAGGCCACCTCCCCATCCACATAGATCACAACTTGAGTTATTTGGTGGAGTTTGCACTCCAAGCCACTCATGATTGGATTTTGATGGAGATTTGATGGAATTCGATTTAATGTCAAGTGCCATTGGCTCTCATGGATGCCAATTTGAATCAAGGTAAGGGTTGGGTCTAGTTTTTGTATAAGTAAGAGTGCTTTGCTCTCTCTTTCTCATGGAGATTTGTGCATAGAAACTCTGGAGAATTTTGTAATATTGTTTAGTATTTGAATAAAGTTGAAGACTTTGGAGGTCAGCATGGAAGCTCTTTGTGTGCCATGCTTCATCTTGTATGAGGTGATACCATTTTTTGTTACTTGCTTTTGATTCTTAAGCATTTGATTTTGTGATTAGAAGGCTAAAAATCTAGCACAATATTATACAATCTATGCTTTTCTCTTAAGTTTGTGGCTTTCAGGTATTCTCCCAAGTGCAAGAGATCTTGCTTGGTTTACACATTCATTCTGAAGGTTACCAAAGGAGTTTTTGCTTTAAGAAATAGAGAAACAAGGGGTTTACTTGCCTCATCCATCAAGCAACAAACACATTATTTATCTGGTTACTATTTCTCTTCTTTCTGTTTCTATTTCCAAGTTTTGTCTTGAGAAAGTAGCTTGGGATTTGATCCCAAGTGCCACATAATTTTGTGGCTACTTCTCTATTCGCATTAGCATCCTTGCGTGCATCCAGCTAGCTGGAAGGTTTTCGGGACTAGTGCTTCTAGTGGTCAGCTTGTTCCAAGGTAGATCCCACCTTATTGTTTGATTTTTGGTTTGTTCTGACTTGCTTTGGCCTTGATCTTCTTGCTTTCTTCACACTTCTTTTTCTTCCTCCTCTAGCCTTCGTTTTTCTCCTCTTAAGCTTCGTTTCTTCCCTTGTTAGCTCTCGTCTCACTTCTTTCTTCTTCCTTGTCTAGCCTTCGTTTCCTTCCTTCTAAGCTTTCCACCCCTCTTTTTGTTGAGGTCTTCATTTACCCTAGCTCCGTCCATCTCCTTCTTTAGCCTCGTTTTACTCCTTTCTTTTGCCTTAAAACTCCCTTCTTCTCTCCTTCTCGTCTTCTTTCCTTTTTACCCTCTTTCTCTCCCTTTGTTTCCCCTCCTTCTCGTCTTCTTTCCTTTTTACCCCCTTTCGTTCATCCTTGAGTGCCCTAAAATCACAATAAACAACAAAAAACAAAGGCTTGTAGTAGTTAGTTTTCATAGTTTGCATTTCCATTTTATTAATAGATCTTAGTTCAACTTTTGCATTACTTGATTTGTGTGCATTGGATCTCTTTACAAAGTTAGGCATTCTCACATCATACTTTGCATATTACATTAGTTTAAGATCTAGTTTCATTTCTAGTTCTCTAACTTGTGTTTCATAGTTAGATCTTGCATTACACTTCTCATATTTTGTACTTGCATTGTTTAGAAGTTAGCTTCTTTTATCAAGTTAGCTCTTACTTGCATTTGTTAGATCTTAGTAGTATTTGCATCTAGTCTCATCTTTAAAAGATTAAATTGCATTTGAAAAAAGATTGGGCATATAGATTAGTGGTTAGCTTGCATTTAGTTTCAAGTTTGTTTTATTTGACTAACGCTAATGGGTGCATGAGTTTTTGAACTTTCATTTATTGCAAGTGTTGGGAAAAGAACAAGTTATTGAAAAGAGAAACAAGAAGAAATTTTAAACCAAAACCACTTGGAGATTACCCAAAGAAGAAGAAGATTCGATCCAAGAAAACAAAGATATAATCATTCTCTTTTGTACAAACCCAATAAGGGGTTTTAGTTTCAAGTTTTTAGTTGCTTTTCATTTCAAGGGTTTCACTCCCTCACTTTGTAACTGATTAATAAAAAAGGCTAAGTGGGATAAGGCCTCCCATATTTGGTTTTCCTTCCCCATTTGGGGAAGAGTGTCTTGCATTTCTTAGCTTAGATTTGCTTTGAGTTTCTAGAACAATTTCATTTGTTCTTAGAATTTTAATTGTTAATTTCAGTTTTGACTTGAGAAGTGTCTTGGGATTTGATCCCAAGTGCCGCATTGACCTTGCGTGCTACTTCTCTTTCCCCACTGTGTACTGCGTATGACCAACTAGCTGGAAATTTCATGAACAGTGTGTAGAAGTCATTTGTGACTTCCTTTGCTAAATTAGTTTCTTTCTGTTGTAGAACACTAGTTGCTCGTTTAGTTCTCTTTGGCAAGTGGTTATTTAATTTTCTATATCATTGCTTCATTTTTATCATTTGAGCTATCATTTGGTGTTCTTTGCTTATAACCGCTTGTCTTCTAAAAAAGAACCAAAGACTCTTGAACTTGCCATAACACAAGTCAAGAGCACTCTCTATCGGAAAGCATTCCCACTGCATTTCCTTGCATCAAGCATATAGATTAGTTAAAGTCTCTTGAACTGCCGTCATAAGATGAAGTCAAGAGCACTCTCTATCGGAGAGTTGAACTGTGTGCTCCTAAATAAAATTCTTTCAACTCACATTCCCCATTAAAATCTACTTCATTGCTTTCCATCACTTAGTATGCTCTGCCAACCTTAAAAAAGTTGGACTCGTACTCAGAACGGTGATTGGAATTGTTAATCTTGAAAGTGATAACCTAATAAAATTTTCAGCCCACAACCAACAAACCGGCGTTGATTTTTCGAGAAATACTCAGGTAGTGAGCAAAGTTCCTAACTGGTGGCGCCAAGCAACCCAATCTAGGCACTCGCTGGTTAAATTCTCAGAACACCTAGCTTGTGATCCCAGACAGGTCCGTCATGTCTCCAAGGGGAAGCCACTGAAGGTATACTTTTTCGGTGGGATGCATACCTTGCTTTTTCTAGCCTAATAATCAAGATCACTAAAACTTTTGAATTTACCAAGATAATTTGCATAACGTTCTCACAAACATTATTCTAAGACTTGATCTTCAGCATCCCCAAGCACTACACATTTTTTACTCCATAAGGCACTGGTCTTTTTACACTTTCATCAATTAATTAATTGGGGCCATTTGTCCATTTGTCTAAGTTATTTATCTGTGGATGCTACTTTATCTTGCAAGTCTTCATTATACTGTTGATCTATAATCTTGTATCGCAACGTGGATTGCTTCTTATCTTGTGTTTATTTCTTTATCTTATAAAAACTGTGATCTCATCATTTAAAACTCCTAAACAACACTCATCCGCATCACCACATACAAAAACACTAAAAAACACAGAGCCATAGAAACTCTTTGTTAGGGGCTACCCCCCTTGGCTTCGTTAGGAGTTAGCCTAAACAGAGGAGCTGGGATTCAGGTGACAGTACCTGGCTCATTGCTTGCCCCCAAGGCCACACTTCTCCCACTTGTAGTGAGGAGATAGCTTTCGAAAGATTTATGCTGTTGGTGTGCATCTCGACGGACAACGGGGCCCACTTCCTTGAAATATGGAAATGGTCCAAATGGGACCCACAAGGTGAAGTTAGGGGTGATATGGCACTAAGGGGTGTTTGATGATGTGGATCTATGGATCCAAGATGGATTAGGCAACACCCACTTATGGGATCTAGCAAATGACACTAACCCCAAGGAGTGCGAATTGACCAAGGGAGACCAGTGCCTTGAGATGAGGGGGCAAATGGAGTCCAAAAGATGCCAAAATGTAGATAGGGGTAGTTAAGGCAATTATCAAAGTGGGTTTTAAGTGGCATGCCCCAATGTATGCTAGATCTCCATAGATCTAAGGTTGAAAGTGCATCACCCAATGACCCAAGTGGGGCACAACCCTCAAAATGAGGAATGGGGCCCACAAGGAAAAAATCAAAGAGATGAAGCACTAGGGGTAGGTTATCAAATCAGACAAATGCAAATCAAGTGGGATCTCACCTACCTATGTCTTGGAAGTAGTAAAACTCACCCTCCCAAGGAAGGCTAAGTGCTTTGGGGGAAGGGTCAAATGAAATCCAAATGCCACCAAACTATAGATCTGAATTGCCCTGGATGCTATAGAGGTGGGTTCTTTTTATTATACCCAAAGCCAAGCTAGATCCAAGTAGATCTAAGAAAATAGAAAAATGAGGGTTTTGATTTTAATGGAGTTTGTGACCAATAGGATGGAGAACAAGCGAAAACAATACATAGCTTGTAGATCTTACCTCAAAGCTTGCGGCCTCTTAGCATATGGAGAATTCTTGCCCTAGTTACAATTCCAAGCTTGATCCAAGTGTCTTCAACCAAAAATGTCCAAGCCCTAGGAGGAGAGATTTCCCATGAAAACCTGTAAATCAAACTACATCAAGTTAGATTTGATGCACAAATCCATAAGATCTAAGCATGTCATATCAAAGAAGAAATCAATGGACAAGGCACAATTGAAAAACTCCCTCAAGATGAAGACGTCTTGCCCATGGGGGATGTGAACAACCCCTACAATCTTCCCACAAAGCAAAACGTTGAGCTAGCTTCAAGCAATTCGGCCTCCCTCTCTTGATGTTGATTTCACCTGAAAAGCAAACAATGTCTAGAAGCAAGAGATGCAAGAACATGTATAAGAGTAACCCAATCAAATCCAAGAAGTAGATCTCCAAAATATTATTTTCATTCCAAGTTTTCCAGAGCCCAAAGGTGCTTTTACAATAGGGGGTCTCCTCCTTATATAGGATAATGAAGACCAAAACCCTAGATCTCAAAACCACTTTACAATACAACAAGATGAGTGGTTGAGATTAAAAGATCTCATAATCAAATCAATGGCTAAGATGAGCCTACAATATATCACATCGATCACTCAAAGAGAGGGTGACATCATCCCTTAAAAAGACTCATGGAGGGTGACGTCATCACTAAGAGGGGGCTAAAACACATGGGCCCACCTCACATGACATGGACATGACTCAAGAAGCTCATGGTGGGGTTAGGAGGCATCAATCCTTACTAGCTCATCCCCATGGCACAAATAATATAAAATAATATGTCCCAAATAATACAAATGATCAAATCCTGTCTCCAAAACTGATAGAGACATGTAGTAAAAGGCCTCCTGTGGCCTCTGTGGACCCCACTGACTAATGCCAACTGACTAGAAGATGGGGGGTTCACCCTGGAAGACCTCTGTGAAGACCAAGTGCCAAAACCTTGCCTCAGTTTCCCAAATCGAATTCCTCAGTGACCCTTTTATTCCATTTTTAATCCGCCTCGGTAACTGTGAAGTTGCCCAGACTGACACCTGGAGTGCCTGCACTGTCAAATTGAGCCCACCAGGATCTCTGGGAGGGGGGTATAATGGTAAAATCAAGTGGCTGGACCTCCCCTTCCTCATACAGCGCCCTAGGTGAACTAGCCTCTCATGGCCCCTGCTGGACAGGCTGGGAAAACAGCCCTAAATCTGGTCAACAATTGGATAACTGCATCTATCACTGTCAGAAGTGCCCGGAACTGAATGATAAGTGTCTCATTGGATTCAGAAGACCCAAATCCACTAAGAATGTGTACTCATACACCATGGGCTGACCTGAGGGGTTAACTGTAGGGTCCACCATACATGGACAGTGCATAATCTGATGATCTAAAATAATAATAAAACCTGTTGAACTGCATCAATCACCATCTGAATCATATGTCCACCATATGGTATCATCAACAAGAGTATGTGGGACCATCAATCATCATCCATAGGCATACATGGTCCACATCATCACAGATCCCAAGAATGACCATAGTCAAACTAAGTTTGACTAGGTCAAAATACAACCAAGGACAAATTATATCAATAGACTAAGACATGTTCCTCTAATCATATTCACAGCTCAACTTAAAGTATAAACATCATTCAGTGGCATTTATCAGTTTTACATATTCCATTGTTATTTATTTTTACTTACACAATAGCTTAAATGACAGACTCACCCATTGGACATGACCTAACTGCTAACTAAGGGTGAAGGCTAAGAACAAGGCTAGGCAAAGGGGGTGACTTGACCAGACTCAACTAGAAGATACTTTGGACAGGGAAAGGGGGAGCTACACTCTGTGCCGGACAAATAACAAGGGGAAGGGTTGTGCCTCACAAATGGATAAGTTGTTTAAAGAGTGTTTATTCAACTTAGGCATCATGTCTACATAAAACTGATCCAGGTTCATTAGGATCATTCATTTCATTTCATGGCCCTTTTGGCCTACATAACCCTTCGGATTTCAAATGTGCTAAGAAGCACAACCAGTTGCAACTTGCATCTAGGGCATGTTTATACATATACAAGGTCAGCAATAATAGATATAACTTTTGAGTAACATTTGCTTTTTGGACCTTTTCTATACTCTTCGAGGAGTATTTTAGCAATTCATTGCTTTTGCCCTTTACTCACGTGTGTTAAGAAACACATTCTAGAGTTTACAGTTTCCATGGGCGAATTTATAAAGATTTCCAATACAAAGTAGTACATGAGCTTTCAACTTTAGCCAACAACATCTCAAGTGACTAGGGGGACTTCTGCCAGTGCCAAACATCGGAACAACCAACCAGAATGATTTAGGCCTACAATCCAACTCACCAAAGGTAAGTTCTGTCACCAACTCAGAGCCAAGACACTAAACAAACATGGATGCGGTCCAACACAGAGTTAGAAATGGGGAAGTCCCGAGTATCAAAAAGTCAAGTAAGGCAAGTCAAAGGTGAAAGCCAAATTAGGAAGGTCATGGATGGATGGAGTCAAATGAATGTGGTGCCTAAGCTAGCAAACAGGAATGTCAAGGAAGACCATATCTATGCTCATAGGAGGGTAATAAAACCAGTGGGTTTTGTCAAGAAACCTAAATGTGCAAGTAATACATCCATTAATAATAACATCATCCAAGATATTCAATTTTAGTTTTAAATAATATTGCCATGTCTTGAATCATATACTAAGCTAATGCTGTGAAGATGACTAAAACAACAAGATAATAATCCATAGTCAATAATCATAAGTCCATAAGTTATATCACATCATAATAATAATCATCAAATATCATCTGAAACACTGCTGCAATATAATCACTGGGCACTGAACTGAAACTGTATGGAATAAAGGGTCACATCGGTCATCAAATCTGAGTTTCCAAGGCTCAGCCTTGGCACAAGGTCTAACAAAAGTCTGATATAATATACTGCTCTGATCATGAGTGATCTCAAAATACAAGCTCATCATAGCTGATTTCTATGAAAGCAAAGCTCTGAAATGTGCAGAGATCTTACCTCTAAAGCTTGTGGCTACCTTGCAAATTGATAATCCTTCCTAAGTGACGCAATCGAGAGTGAGATCCAGCTTCCCCAAGTGAAATCGCTATCCCTTCAAGGTGACAAGTGCGCCCTTTTCCTGCCAAAAACGATCTATATGAGAATCAATTTAGCATGAAAATGACTATAAGGATGAAAAGATGAAACAAAAAGCATCAAATATGTCATAAAGATACAATAATGATACTCCCTGAGACAAAAGTATATTCAAAGGTAAGATATGGGGTTTCCCCACAATAGCGTTGCCTCAAATCGTCCTTCTCTTCAACCACACGGCCTCCCTGCAGAGAAAACGTTTGGACAAGCAAGATCCACAATGATAACACAGAGAACAGATTTTATATTCAACTTGAAAGATAACCCATCAAAGCCAAAGAAGATCTACAAAAGTAGTATTTTATTCCAAGAGTTCAAGAGCCCAAAGGTGCCTTTACAATGAGGGGGTCCCTTCCTTAAATAGGAGGAGAGAGACCAAAACCCTAACCACTTTATGAACGAGTGGTTGAGATCAAAAGATAAATACAATATAATCAACAGCTATGATGAGACGAAACAATATAACGTGGATCAACTCACTAAGAGGGGTGCGCACTCACTAAAGGAGGCCCTAGGGGGGGTCGCACCACATAAACATGACTAGGACAAGTGTAGGAGCACATGGTGGGGCTAGGAAGCTTTATTATCCTTCACTAGCATCACCCCATGGAACAATGATATAAAATATGACTCAATAACATGTCAAAGTGACCATATGACCAAATCGTGGCCCCCCTCAATGAGAGAATAATACATCAAAAATCAACCCAGAAAGTGTGTGGACTGCACTGACCGATGAAAGCTGAGCTAGAAGATGTGGGATGCATCACAAGTGACCTCTGAACAAACCTCAGGCCAAAACCTTGCCTCATTTGCCCAAATCGAATTCCTCAGTGACCTTTTCATCTCATTTTTATTCCTCAGAATTCCTCCAAAAAAACATCAAAATGGCTGTATCTCTCTACCTGGTGTCCCGGACACAAATCTGACTACACCATCAAGTCTGGAGATGGGGTAATATGGTAATAACAAGTGGCTAGGCCCCCCATCTCCTCGGGAGCGCCCTAGGAAAACGTGCTAGCTCAAAGCAAGAGCTTAACAGGCCATTTCTGCATGGCTAAACCGGAGAAAAATGGAAATCTGACTGTATCATCACTGGGAGTGCTTGCAACTGATAATTGAGTGTCTCAATGGACTCAGAAGGTCCAAATATACTAGAGATGAGTACCCATACACCCTATGGCAACCTGTATGATCATCTGTAGCCTCATCGATACCCAGACAATATAAAAATAAATGGTCTGAACATAATAATAACCAATAAAAAGTGCACCAACCATCATATGAAAAATGTGCCCATTGTATGGAGTCATCAAAGGTGTATCAAAGGACCATAAATCATTATCATATAGCATCACTGGTCCAACTCATCACGGATCCCAAGGTTGACTTTGTCAAACTAGGTTTGACCATGTCAAAACTGATCAAAATATGACCCAGGCTAGAAGAGCCTGTTGCTGCACATGCAAATGGTTAAGGCATGCTCTTTTAATCAATTCTAGTAGCAAGACTTAAAGTACTAAGCATCATTTCACTGGCAGTTAATGAATAATTATATCAAAATAATAGTTTAAACAATTATTTACTCAAAGTAGAACCTCAAGGATATACTCATTCTGTAGACATGAACATTTTGCTAGCAAAGGGTGACGGTGGAGAATGCAAGGCTAGGATAAAGGGATGACTTGACTAACGCAACACTGTGATACTTTGGATAAGGGAAAGGGAATACACACTAAAGCATATGTCGGATAATAAACACACAGGGTATGGCAGTGTCTGACAAATGGAATAAGTTGTTCGGAGAGGTGCTTATTCAACCTTGGCAAATGTCTACAACTCACATCCAAGCTGCATCAGCTCCATTAGGATCGTTTCTAGAACCGCCATGGACTGGGTACCTGGATAACCGTAACTTAAGGTTCTAGGGGACACTTAGAATTAGATGTCCCTTACTCCATCTCACATTACAACCCGTAGGCTCCGTGAGGAATTTAATCATTACATTTAAAAATTCCTGGCCAGCAGTCTTTAGATTTGGCATACATTTAACCGCTGCTTTTTAGGCCTTTATGACCCTTTTGGGGATTTTGCATGTGCTTTAAAGCACAACTACTCAAGCTTTCATCCATGGTGCTTTTCATTTCAATTTCTATTCAATTTCACAGCCCTTTTTCACTGTGTTGAGAAGCACAGTTTCAAAGTATTTCCATGGGTTTTCACAAGAGATAACAATAGTTTCCATATGTAATGATGGTAGTACAATTTGCTTCAGGTTTTAACCAACACAACTCAAGCAACAAGGGGGATTCTCCACAATCAAGACCAAACACCGGGGAAACCAACTAGAGTGATCAAGGTGTCAAATCCAACTCACCAATGGTTAAGTTTTGTTGCCAACTCAGATCTGAGACACAAACTAACAGGGATGCTATCCAACATAGAGGCAAAAGTAGGGAGGTCCTCCATATCACAGGCTGAGGTGTAATTCAGGGTGAAAAACCAAAAAGGGAGAGATAATGGATGGATGATGAAAGTGAAGGTGATGCCTAAGCTAGCAAGCCATAAAGGTGGGAATGATCATGTCCACACTCCTCAGAGGGTAAAACCAACGAGTACAAAACAAGAGCTTCTAATTCTGAGTAATAAGACCATTTAGATAATCAATAACAACCATGTCCATATCATAAATACTGCCAGATCATGACCACTACATACCAAGTCCAGCTACTAAAATGACCAAAAGAGAAATATAATCAAAACCAATACACATCATATACTTGCTGGGCCATATACCTGTACCTGCTACCTGGACCATCTGTAACCACTGAAATCACTGTTGTTGAAGCTCTGGGCACTGCAGTGCTCTGTATGGGCTAAAAGGTCACCTCGGCCATCAAATCTGAGGTCATGAGGCTCAGTCTTGGCATAAGGTTCACTGCATGTCTGATCTGGGGCTACTCTGATAAGTGAGTGACCAAAACAATACTGCTCATCATAGGTTGATCTCATCAAAACTGAGTAAAGGCTTGGCTCAAAAATATACAATGAACTGCTCTACAATCATGGTAGCCCTGCTACTATGGATGTGATAATATCTGGCTCCAGCTGGGACAAGTGCTCTATGGGAGAGAGTGCTTGAGAACCTCAGAAATCTATGGTCCCCAACACTAACTGCATCAATCTTCTAGCAAGCACCTACATGATCTGCTTCATCTTCAAATGTACCTATTTCTATACACATGAATCAAAATATACCAAGCAGACATGTATGGAATAAAATAAATGCTAACATCAAATTCTAATTTAGAACAGAAGTTTAAAATGCATGAAAAGACAGATACTAATCAAATCAACTAACAAGTTTTATTATCATTTTTGTTTTTATGCAGGAAAGATTAGGAGATAGCAGAATAACCAAACCAAATAACTCAAAAGAACTCAGAAGACACTCAACACTCAGAAAAAGAAAGACACTCAAATCCTACTGCTCAAGTGAGCTTATTCCAAGGCCTACCTACCCTACTCTAAACAGTCAGACATATGTTAGGTAAAATGATAAATCAAACATGTTAATGATTCTTCTTTGATTTTCGTTAATAAAACAAGTCAGGATTGGATTAAAGATTAATGAATTTGATAGCACAATCTTCCTGATTTGTTCAAAAATTGCAAAAGGGTTTGAATGGCGCATGTTGTTTCCTAATACACACCTGGCGGGGACGCGGCAGGAAACCTTCAAGTCTCTCGGTGTGTTCTTGGGGGCAAGTGAGAGTCAAGTGATGTCACCTGATTACTCGACTCCTTCGTCTAGGCTTACTCCTAGCGAATCCAAGGGGGGTGGTCCCTATAAAAGTAAGACTAAGGCTTTTAATCTATTAACAAAAATACAAGTCTAATCTAGGAGTTGTTTAATGATGAAATGGAAAAATAACAACTAAGCACTGCTCACCAAGTTGCTTTTTTACGTTAAATTCTGAGCCCATTTAACATACTAAATCCTAAAGAATATCTTAATTCAAACCCACAGAGATTAAGCAATAAGAATTACTCACAGTCCTTGTGATATTTCCATCATAATCAACTTTGTTGTAAGCTCATATTGATGCTTATACATTCCATTCAGATCAAATAGGTGATGAAGGTAAGTGTGTTGTAGACTAATTAATCATTGTTTTCATTGGCTATCATAGGATATTTCTGAAATAACCTTTTAAGTGTTACTTTATTGGCATTACATGGCCTCATATTGCAAGTTATTGTATTGGTTTAAGTGGGATTTATCATTGTTACAAAACTCATAACCTTAAGCGAATCTCTGTGTGATTTAATTATTCAGATCTGATATACATTGTTGACACTCAAACAACATCTTGATGATACCCTATTGTCAGCACATTTGTTGATCTCATACTTGGTAATAAGTGTGTTGGTTGGTGGATTAAGTGATCACTGTTTTCATCATTTGATTGGCTGTCATAAGACCTCCTAATACCTATACATAGTCCTACAACCATAAAGTTTCAATTTGACAAGGCTCTCAACATATTTCATATCCAAGATCATTTGAGGAGTATATTACTGTGGGTTATGTTCATTATATCTCTATCATACCTCTGATCAAATCGGTATCTTACAGTACTTATTTGAAAGAAAAAATGATCACTATTTTCACTCTCCCATAGGCTGTCATCACTATTATTTCACCATATAATCCTACAAACTCTAAAGTACATAACTAAGTGTTACGATGGCACTAGCACCAGCGTGCCTGTAGAGGTACCCCAGGGAGAGGGTGTCTTTTTTTTTACCAGGAGGGGTGTTTATCCAGCTTATTCTGAGGTGGGGTTATGACCAGACCCTATGGTTTCTCCTCTGGAAGTACTATGGCTTAATGGCATCGCTGACTTCCTCATGAAAGGGTTTGAAACCCTGAGGTTGGTGTCTCGGCTTCCAGGGGTGGGTCACTGGGTTGCATGACCCCGACCTTGTTTGATCATTCCAGTAGCAGTTTCTTCAGCACTGAGACGCATGCTTATCCTTCAGAGCACCTCCAGCACCCTCCTGGCCCTCCAATCCACCAGCGCCCTCTCTCTGGGCCTTCCTTTAGAGGATGACATCATCCTCCTTGGTAGACTGTTTGCTTGATAGGGGGTGGCGTTGAGGGTTTTTCATCACTGTTGGGGTTATTTGGGGCATGACAACCCCCCCTACACAGTCTGGCCTTCAGTTTGGTCAAATATGGCCTTGTTCGGCCATTTTGCTCAAGTAGGGGTAAAATCTGGGGAAAACACCCCAATTTACCCACTACTTTGATTATTTTATATTATTTTTATTCTAATTTTAAATTGACATTTTTAATATTAAATTGACCTTATTTTTTATAAAAGTGAGTGTGAGATCATATAAATACAATCTCCTCACTTCATTTTTAGACATCAACTCTTGGGATAAATCATTATGACTGCTATTTGCCCTAACTAGGGCTCTTTGAAGGGATGTGCACTCTGTTATCACACAAACTCTAGCTGCTGATGTAAGGTGTCCCAACGGGGATGGTAGAGGGAGTGCAGCTAGGAAGGTGTAACCAGCAATGGCCAAATCCTCCGCTCGAAGAACGAAAGTCACACTAGACAAGGCTATTGTCACTTCAGACGAGGCACGTAGCCAAGTCAGGGGGGAGACCTTGCTCAACCGGTGATGGTTGAGAGACAAAAATACACCCAAATCCCAAAAGAATAAGAGATGAAAACAAGGAGTGAGTGTAGATGAGCTCCTAAGTCTAGTCTCAGCCAACTGATGGACACAAGCAGTGAAATAATAGTGATGTAGAAAGTGACCAACAATCAAACGTGATTAGATGACAAGATTAAATTAGTGATTGTATGGGTGAAATAGTCTAAGGAGATATAATAAGATGGAAGTGAACTGTTGAAGTAAAACTGCCCAAGACAATGGTTAAACAATGAGTCAAATGGATCTAGGGCAGTGGGAAATTAGCGTTTATAAACACTTCCAGCAAACGATACTTGATTTCTTGTGATAAAATGGCGTTCTAAACCCAAATCAAGAATACCCACAACCCAGAAAAATACCCTACAACGTGATTGGCTGAAATGCCCAAGGAGGGCGAAATCAGTGGGAGACCAGTGCCTAGTTCTATGGGTAAACGGGGTCGGAATTAAATGAAATTTGAGATATAGAATAGAGGTTTGAGCACATTTCATTAGTGGTTTTTAAAGGAAAACTAATTCTAACGGTGAAATTTTAGTATTTAAATTTTTAGGGTTTTAATGTGAATTTTCTCTCTAAGACTATTCAGAAAATGAAATGCAAGAGAAGGAGATGCAACACCTACTTGGAATCAGTTGAAGTCTTTGATTTGTTGAGGTTAAAACATCCCGAAGATCAAATAGAGTTGATTGCAGAAGTCCCCAAGTGGAATCGACTTGCTCAGTCCCACCAACTCGTCCTCCTTGCCTGCCAAAACCAATGGACATAGATCAAATCAGTATGATAAGCAAGTGAAATCTACAGCAATACAAATAAAAATGAGAGAAATGCTTGGCTGAAATGGCAAAAACACTTCCCTTTTGTTACCAATCCCGGAGAGTGGAGCAACAGTGGCAGCCAAATGGTGCGCCCTCCTCCAAGAGTTGTATTTGTTGCAAACAATGGTGAGAAACAATGCTGGAAACAACAACAATCTACAATAGTGCATCAAGATAGCTTGGCAATCAACAAGCTCAAAGAACATCACCACAAGACACAAGCAAGAGCTGCACAACGTTTTCTCTTCTATTCCAAGTCCAAAAATGCCAAGAGAGAGGGATACAATGGGTGAGTGCCTTCTCTTATAGAGAAAGGCCACTCACTAAACCCTATTCCCTCCAAAATGAAGGGCTGGGATCAACTCCCAAGCAACCAAATCGAATGGAGGAGATTCCTCCTTGAGGGGGTGAGAATTGCCCTCTAAAGCGCACATGTGGAGAGGGGGTCCCCTTGTGGGGCCCATACAATACATAAGACACAAGCTAGGGGGTTTCTATAACATGTTTTATCCCCCTAGCTAATACATCAAGGTCCCACCACAATATACATCAAAATCGAATTGTGCCAAGTGAGGAAAAACGCCCCCATGGGCAAATTCGACCTCCTATAGTGAGTTGGTCCAATGGAGGAACCCACAACCAAAAATACAATGTCCAACATTACCAAAATTACCTTAGAGATCACCCTTGTATTAGCCAACCTTTGATTTTTCCATTTGCCATAGTTTCCTTTGCCAAATTTTGATTTTTCCTTTAATTAACTGCTGGTTTTTATTGTTGAAGGTGTAAATTGGGCTTTTGACCCACTTATAGTGCCCGGATTGTCGAACCGTCTAATGCAATGCGATCGTGGACCCCAAAAATAGTAGATATGGTCACTTGAACGACCATGATCCATCACTTAGGCACTGTTTGCCCAAAATCCATTATTTTTAATTAAAACAGGTCATTAATGACCAATAATAATTAAAAATCTCATCGCTACCTCAACCTTTTCAAATTCTGATGCTTGAAGGTTCATATGGGACCCCAAGAGAATACAAATGAACACAATCGAAATCCCGGTCGCAATATTTTTTCGGGCCCATTTTTGGCCTGGTCAACATAGTTTGACCAAGTCAAATCTGGTCAACATGGTATTGGCTGAATACCTGTATGCAATATGAAGCGATAGGCTTCCTTATACATGTTAGTACATTACTAAACAATAAAATGTCAATATCGTGATAAAAAATACGTAATATCTCAAAAACACGAGGCCCTTGGTGAGGTGGGCCCACCACATCCAAAAGACTCAAACTGCTATGCACAACCTATAGACTTGACCACCTAGCTGACTTTGGGTGATGTGGAATACAAGGTGAAGGATGAGGGATGACAAGGACAAAGATCATGCAACCCTTTGGATAACTCGGGAAAGCAGGGTCCACTTAGAAAAGCATACCATGACAAAACACGGGGAAGGGCGGTGCCTCACAAATGGGTATAGTGCAGGGAAACCGCCACTGGTCATCTAACAAGCACCTCACAACTCACATCCGTGCCTTAATAAGACTTTGTGAGGATCTTTTCTAGAGCCGCCAAACTGGGTGTCCAGCAAACCATAACTTGAGACTCTAGGGGACAATCTTGAGCTTGTCCCTTGCTCCCTCTCACCTCCTTGCCCCGCAGGACAAGGTGAGGAAATAACCACTACAAAGCCGATATGTACGGCTGACCTGTGTCCATGTGTGTTTACAAACACATTGCATGGATTTTACATTTACATTTCACTTAGCCTTTTTTTTGGCTAGATTTTACATTTACAATAGCCTTTTTGGCTTGCTTTACAATTCTTCATTTCTTCAATTTACATCAAGGCCCTTTTGGGTTACATACATATCTCAATAGATATAATCAAGGTGTTCATACTGCAGAGTAATGGGGGTGAGCATAAATGCTTCGATGACCAATGGGGAACAGCCGGTGAGGCTACACACTCCTATACTGCATTGCAACATCGGGGGCAACCGACAGGAGCAAATCCCAGGTTTGAGAGTGCATCTCACACACTAAAGAGCCGAGGCACAAAATACAGGGAATCATGGCATACTCGGAGATCAGTGGGGAAGGGGATCCTCAAGGTCACAAATCAGAATCCAAGTCGGGAAAGATCAATCATGAATGAGTCGGATGGGTGGAGGAAGTGAAGGTGGATCCAAAGTCAGCTGCCTAAAGGGGATTAGGTGACCAAGTCTATACAAATAGTGGAAATGTGATCCGGTGTGCATAGATAGGAGCCTACTGAAAGGGGTGGACTGACATCACCAAGGGCCAAACACATCATAATAACAGCTAGATCACCACATCAACATAATATGTAAAGTCAGTGTACTATCATGTATAAACAAGTCTAATCAACAAAATAAGCAATAGAACATCAAATGCTATACCTGCTACACCATATACCTACTGCTGAAGCTGACTCTGAAACTGGATCTCAACTAAATCCGGGCAATAAGTGGTAAACCAGCAATACTCTGTAGCACTCTATCAAAATATGGCTAGGCAACTGTCTCAATGGGCTTGTGCAAAGTCTGGCAAAGAAGGGTGCCTCTGCAGGCAATAATGTATACATGTCTGGACAATACAATAAACCATCTGTCCCCATTGATATGTCTGCTCGGGGCAATTTGAACAAAACTGTGTGCCTCCTCTGAAGGCATCCGATCTCTGATCTGGAAAAAAAAGTATAGTATGGTCCCAAAGCACACAATCTGCAGCATGGTAGCTCTAGTTAACATGGATGTGATAACACACTCCTTGAAGGTTATTTTGCAAGTTTGAAGCATTTCTTGGAAGTTTTACTTTTGTTCATGCCAATGCTAAGGTGAGGCTAGAGTTGTTTGCTTAACACATGCACATAGAGGTATCCTTAATTTTTTGTTTGATGTCTCTGTCAAATTGTATGAAAGTGATGCTTGTTAGGGTTGAATGGAAGCCATTGTTGCTTCATTTTGTCTTGATTAGCATGTCATTTTTTTCTTTGGTCGCCTTTGCATTCAAGCTTGAGCTTTAGGTCTTCAAGTCTTGCTAAAACTAGGTTCCCTCAACGAATCCTAGAGATTGTTGAGGTTAGCCCTATTTGCCAAGCTTGCCAAGTACCATCTCAAGGAGAGTAACTCCTCTCTTTAATGCCCTAGGGTTAGGTAGATAGTTTTCTCTTGAAACCCTAGGTTGTTCATCTACTTCTAAACCTAAATTTCTGAGTTATACATTGTACATATTATGTTAGTTAATCTAATTTATTTTTATTTCTGAGTTTAGTTGTTAAATTTAATGATAAAAACCTAAATTCTAAAGTTGTAAAAACCTAAGCAAACCCCCATTTCTATTGTAACCCTAGCTGCAGCAACCTTTTTTTGCTCCCGCATCTCCTTCCTCTTCCCTCCAATACCTTCACCCTACCTCTCTTTCTCCTCGGCTTCCCTTCCTTACCTTACCTCCACCCTCGGCCATCCTTTATCTCCCCTTGCTGCCATCTTTTCATACCTCGGCCTCCTCCTTTACTAATCCGCAGGCCTTCCCTTCACCCCCATCCTCCTTCTCTCTTCCCTTTCCCCTCCTTTCTCCTCACGCGACCTTCCTCCAACCTCCCTTGGAGCCCCTTTTCTCCTCCAGCACTGCCCTTCTTGCATGCTGCTCTACCGAACCCTGTTGCACCCGCCATCATTTCGCAGCCCCCCTCTCTCTTCCACCCGAGCTCCTATCCTCGGCCTCTCCCTTCTCCACCCCTCTTCGTTGCTCCCTCTCCTTTCTTCCTACCTCTCTTACCTTGCATTCTCCATCTCCAAGCCCTTCCTCTTTTACACAGGCCTGCCCTTTGGGAAGCCCTTGTGTGCCCTAACTGTCCCCTTATCTACACACTGCAAAACACAAAAACAAAGTAATCAAGTTAGCTTTTCTAACCTAGCGAATTACACATTAATCTTAAAGTTAGTTCCTTGCTATCTTGTATCTTTTTTTATGTTATTTCACTGTGTACGTAACTCAAAATTGCACCTGCAGTAAAATCTGGAAAGCTATATTTTACACACATTGTTCCTCTTGGGCTTGTTTGATCATCCATTGGGTTTATTTAAAGGTCTAGTCATAGCTAGTTTAGTCTTGATTGGAAAATATTTGGTGCTGATACACATACATATAACACTAAACCAAGCTAGATTTCAGTCCTTGTAATTCATAATTATTTAGCTGATAATTTCTTCATTTTTATGCAATGTTAATGTTGGTTGACTGTGTGTAGACATCACTCAGTAAATTTCATTTACAGATCTGAAGTTGCATTCGAATTGGACTATTCTTGGTCTCTTAAATAACTGATAGTTGTTGGGAAATGCTTAGAGTTGATATACCTATTCATGATATTGTCTATTAGATGCTAAAGATTATATATAATTGCAATAGACTTATAACTTACCACACTTCTCTAGTAACATCTCTTTGCATGATAAGTATATGATGATCTTTCTATTGTTATCGATCCACTATTGTTATTAATGAATGACTTGCCATTCTATGATGACTTCAGATTAACTTCTCATTGGCGTTTCTTTGATAACATACATAGCATATTGGGTTAATGGTTGGTTAGCAATATAGTCTTTTGATCCAGTATTGATTATTCTAATACATGTGTATATGTTCTTACATTTCATTGGTTGAAGTTGAATGCACTTGACTCCATATAGGCACTGGTCTAACTACAAATTGCATAGAGAATATATTTTCCATGGTTGTTTTAATGTTCTACAGGATTCCATAAGGACACTTCTCCTTGGAGGTTTCGACTTCCGAAGAAATTAGAACTGTGACCAAGGTGACATTGGGTCACTGATCTTATTTGTGCTTAGTGGAAATTAGCCCTGCTAATTTGCCCGGTAACACTAAGATCAATATCACTACTGTTACTAGAGCTATTATCTACTTCATATCTTATGCATGTTTTGAGTAGGATTGTATTCCTCTTAAGGGGTATTTTACTAATACACTTTGGTAAGTTGTAGAAGGTACTTTGTTGATCATGCGTTGGTGAGATACTCTCATTTTTGTCATCATTACAGACCTATTAACTTGAACAATAAAACTAGTAAATTATCTAGAGACTTTTCAAAGTAACTTATGAAATGGACTACAAACTAAGTCACTTAAATCTTCAAGTTGGATTAGTTACTAGTACTTGGATTCATTGCTTTTGGTCTAAAAGGATCTTTCTCATTAAAGCATATATGGATTTGATGAATATTAATGGCTCGTGATCTGATCGATATAAGAGGTGCTATAAATCCTAGACTCATAACAACCTAATAAGGAGTTTTGAAGTTTTATTGGTAATCAACTTTGGATTTGCTAAATTTGGCACCAAGTCATATTTCTCAATAGTGTTGTAATCGCTCTAGTAGTTGGTTTATGGTACATTGCTTTGGAATAATAAGTTGCTTGAGTTACTTGATAAAATCAAAAGGTTACTGTTATCACATCCATGTTAGTTGGAGCTACCATGGTACAGATCGTATGGTCAGAGATATTTTTTCCAGATTATTTTTTATCCAGAGCAGAGATGAGATGAGATCAGAGGGGGCATTATATATTTTGATGGTCCAGATGCTACTACTGAGCAGTATTACAGAGCCCCTCTTCCTTTCCCACCTTTGCATGACCCCATTGAGAGGGGTAACTTAGCCATATTATGATGAGAGCAGCACAGGTCACAGCTGGTTCACTACTTCTAGCCCACATACAACAGAGATTGGTCGTCAGATCCACTTACAGCAGTAGGTATATTGTATGGCAGGTATATATTATTTATGGTTATTGCTCATGGTTTTGCTTTGAGGCTTGTTTATTTGTATTAGTACATTGACTTGACATATGATGGTTGACTTGGCGATCTCGTGTATTATTTATATGATGCTTGTGGCCCATGGTGATGTCAGTCCACCCCTTTCGGTAGAGACTCCTGCCTTTGCACATTGGTTCAAGTCCCTTCTTTGGTATAGATTTGGCCATTCGACCTATAGGAAGCTAGCTTTGGTATCACTTGTCACTTCTATCCACTCATCCGACCCATCCATCATTGGTTCTTTCCCCGACTTAGACCGGAATAGGTGGCCTTGAGGATCCATTCCCCCAGTGGCCCCTGAGTACATCATGATTCCATGTTGTTTTGTGCCTCGGCTCTTTAGTGTGTGAGATGCATTCTCAAACCTTGGATTCACTTGCTATCGGTTGCCCCCGATGTTGTGATGCAGTATAGGATTCTGTAGCCTCACTGGGTGCTCCCCATTAGTCCTCGAACCATGCACACTTGCCACCATTACTATGCAGTATATGTATCATTGTTATATCTGCTGTGAAATGTAAAATCCAAGAATGTGTTTCTTAACACACACGGATCATAAAGCCTATGAAATGTAAATCCAAGAATGTGTTTGTCAACACACACGGACAAAGGCTGGCTATATCTATTTGAGCATGTAATGGTTATTTCCTCACTGAGTCCAAAAGAACTGGGAGGTGAGATGGAGTAAGGGACAGCTAATTCTAAGTGTCCCCTAGAGTCTCAAGTTACAGTTTGCCGGACACCCAGTCATGGCGGCTCTAGAAAAGATCCTCACGGAGTCTGTTGCAGGCACGGATGTCAGTTGCAAGATGTGTGTTAGAGTCTAGTGGTGGTTTCCCTGCACTATACCCATTTGTGAGGCATCACCCTTCCCTATGTTTTCTCATGGTGTACTTATGTCATTGGGTCTTGTTTTCCCCACTTATCCGAAGGGCCACTCAGTCTTGGTCTATGTCATTCCCCTTATCCTTTTAGCCTCGTTGTCCACCTCACCCAAAGTTAGCTCAATGACCAAATCTATAAGTGTGCATAGCAGTAGAGCCTTTGTTGGAAGTGGTGGGCCCACCTCACCTTGGGCCTATTTTTGAGATATTGTTTATTTATGATCACCATATGTTCGTCATTTTATGCTCGTAGTTATTGTAATAACATAAATAAGGGAGCCTTGGCATCCCATGTTGCATGCAGAGACATAACAGTTCATCCATTTCCATTTTTTACCAGAGTTGACTTGGTCAAACTAGCTTGACTAGGCCAAAAATGGGCCCCAAAAAAAGTTGGAACCAAAACTTCGATTTTGGTTATTTAGTATGCATTGGGGTTCCATATAAGTCCCCAAGTGTCAGATCGTGAAAATAATGAAGCATCTATGAGATTTTTAATTATTGATGGCCAGTATGGCCATACTTTAATTAAAAATGCTTGGAATTGGGCAAATTGTGTCTAGATGATGGATCGGGGTCGCTCTAGTGACCTTTATTAGTGGATTTGCGGCCTAGGATCGCATTGGAACAAACGGCTCGTCAATCCGGGCAAAAGAAGTAGGTCAAAAGAGCAATTTTCATCTTCAGCTATGTGAACCAACAAATAATTAATGGAAAAATCAAATTTGGCTAAGTTAAACTTTGACATGGTAAGTGCAATGTTGGGTAAAGGTAAAAGGGTCTCTCATTATCATTTTTATATAGTTTGGACATGCATTATTCGGTGTGGGGGCCTCCATTCATCCCAGCTATGTATATGGGACGAATTTGACCATGCTTGGGCGTTTTTGGGCAAGCAAATCTTCAATTTTTGGAAATATAATGTAATGAAACTTAAGGCATGGGGCCTAGGGGGCTAAAACAGCCTAAAGCCACCGCCCAGGTATCCCCACTCAATGTATATACCACTACTTTGGTCCCTCACTCTCCACATGGGCACACTAGGGTAATTCGCCCCCCCTCTTGGTCATTTGATCTCAGCCATCGATTTTGTATTGGTGAGATTAGATCTTAGCCCTTCATCATGTTTGGAAGGGTGTTTGTTATGAGGTTTCTCTATTTAAAGAGAAGCTCACTCATTTGGAGCCTCTCCTTGGCATTGTACACTTGAGACTGATTTTTTATAGAGACATTTCTTCTGGGTTCTTGAGATATTGTGCTTGAAAGTTTATTGTATTGACTGATAGCTAGTTGCCATTGCATTCTTGAGTAAATTTCGTGGTATTCCCATCCTTTCTTGGCTGATGCGAATTGCAGGTAAAGAGACCATCTAAAGGGGGGCGCAATTCTTGGAGTTGTCACTCCATTCTTGCCCATTCTCTCCGGAATATCAACAAGGGAGTTGTTTTTTCTTTGTAGCTTCTCAATTTCCTCATTTTTAGTCATTTACTTGTCGTGTTTAACTTGTTATTTGCTACAGATTTTGATTTCATCTTCTTTGTGGCAAGTTGCAAGGGCGCATTTGGTCACCTAGCTGCTCAAAACGCACAAGGGACTCGCTGGTTGCTCAACACTTGAACTTTGGGGCTAGTCTTCAAGCAAAATCCATCCATTTGCTATTGTCTCAGGTACGCTCTCTTTGCTTGTCCTCTAAATCTCGATTTCACTGTGTTTGCTAAGCTGGAACATAATAAAAATCAACCAAAAATTAACATCTTTAAATTTCACCGTTAAAATCCTTTTTTGTTTTAAACCCACCTTGCAATTGATCTTAAACGTCCATATCTTAAGTTTTATTTCATTTCGACTCCATTTACCCACATTCTAGGCACTGGACAATTTTTTGATTGCGCCCTCCTTGGGTAGTTTGCCCTACCACGTTGCTTGGGTGATTTTTGGGTTGTGGGTATTGTTGGTTTTGCTCTGTATAGCTCTAATATTATCCCATATCAAGCTAAAACCACTAGAAGTGCTACTTAAATCATCATTTTTACTTCTGCTATGTATGCACAATCAGTTTGAGTCAATTTCCCCTATAGGCAGAAATTTAATTTACACTTCTAGCATAATTTGGGTCTCTAATTTAATTTGCAGCCATCTATTACCTCAAAATCGAGTATCTTTATCCTTACATCAGATCTGAAATAGGTCAATTGAATGCTCTAATCTTATTCACAATTTCAGTCTTCCAGTTGGAAAGAGTCTTAGGACACTCTAGACACTTTTTCTTTGTCTTCTCTTGTTTATCTGGGGTTTGTAAGTGTTTGATTTAGAGTCTCAACCATGGTTGGTTGAATAGGGTCTCCCCCTTGACTAGGCTATGTGCCTTGTCTAAAGCGACAAGCACCTTGTCTGTAGTGACAACTGTTGTTCCGAGCAGTGGACTTGGTGTTTGCAGGTGTCACCTACCTAGCTTCCCTCCTCTACCGTCCCAGATGGGATACATCTAGAAACAAATAGTGTTTGTGTGATAACAGTTACAATAGTGTTGACAATTTGAACTAGTTATATTACCCTATCTCATAAGGTTGTTGGTAGTTGCTAATGTTATAACTTATACATGTTGGGATGACATAATATTTCACTAATAGTTATCACTTTATAAATGAGTTTTGGGTCTCATTGATGATATGACATCTTGCTAATAAAGTAATCTTTCATCTAGATCATACATCTCTTTGAATCATAGACATATTGCCTTAGTCATTTTGCTACAGGTTATGATGGATTTGATCTTATACCATTGCTTATGATAAATTTCAAAGGATATAATGCTTGGTTTATTTCATTGTTGATTCATGAAGCTATTTACATTATCATAAATGGTTCTTATTTCATTGATGTTGAGATTTACATAAATGCTATGAGTTAGTGATTACAAATGATACATTGATGGATTTTCATATTGGAAACATTTTATGCGTGTATATGGCTTAACGACATTTGGGATTCTTGGGCAGAAGACATGTGTCAACGTCTCTAAAGATCTTCAAGAGTTGTCATTAGGTGGGTAAAACTGTAGTTGAAGGGAGCTCTACTAGACAGTGACCATCGCTGGGACACGTCTCCTTGCATCCTCATTAGGTGCAAGATGTTGAACATCCCCTTTGACTTTGGTCTAGTTCCCTTCTTCGAGTAGTACCACATTAGACAACACTGAGCATGGACTTGGACCCCACATACCTTGCGTATATCGAGGACCCCTATAGGTATCCTGAAACCAACCTATTAGTCGTCTTGTTACTATAGTGCACCAAACACAACATTCGAGGAGATCACTCTTCATGCATTTGAGAGGTCGAGTGGTGTGGCAAAGGGCACGGTTGATCCTCCATAGTTAGTGCTCTGAAAGATTGTGCCGAGCATCATCATTGGACCTTCCAGGTGAATAGAAGGGCTATAGTAGCTTGACAATCCTTGTGAGTTTCAAGCCTTTTTGGGATTTGGAGGGTTATTTATTTCAAGAAGCTCCAATTGTCTACCTTCAACTATAAATGCTTTTATTTCGTTGTATCATATATTTTATTGCTCATAGTATATTTGCGCCGAGAGGCGCTCTACAGCCCAGTATGGGGGAGATCTTGTGAGTCGAGTGTTTGTCGAGTAACAAAATAATACAAAGTAAAAAGTAATAAATATTATGTCGGCCATAAACAAAAAAGAATAATACAAAGTAAAAAGTAAATATGAGACTTAAATTAGAGACTTTAGAGCTTAGGATTAGGTGGTAAATATTATGTCGGACACAAACAAAAAAGAATAATACAAAGTAAAAAGTAAATATGAGACTTAAACTAGAGACTTTACTTTTTACTTTTAATACAAAGTAAAAAGTAAATATGAGACTTTAGAGTGTTTGTCGAGTAACAAAATAATACAAAATAAACAAAAAAGAATAATACAAAGTAAAAAGTAAATATGAGACTTAAACTAGAGACTTTAGAACTTAGGATTAGGTGGATCAGGTATTGCACTCAAGGAGCTATTCAATGACAGGTTTGCACATCGGGAGATTTGATCCCTCTCGGCACTTGATAGAGCCTAGGATTTGGATCTTTTACACATCATTGAAATCTGAAATGTGTTTTGTCTTTGATTGAATATCCCTAGATAGACACTTCATCATTAAAATAGAGCTAGGTCGGTATTTGGGGTTAGCTAGATCTTCTAGGTTAGCCTTAGACAAAGCTTGGCTAGGGTCTCTCCCTTGGTTAGTCTAGGTTTATTTACTGTTGGAAAAAAGAAACCTAAAAAAGGAACTCCTTTCGGTAGTGACACGTTTGGAAGGAGGTCCATAGTTGTGTCAGTGTAGCAGTGGATTACCTTGCCAATCTTTTGACTGCTAGGTTGTGCATAAACATGACCATAATCACACTTGCAAGGAATTTGGAATAAGACAAAATGATCAAAACAACAATGCAAAGTTATAAGATATATGGTTAATTCCGAAAAATGGGAAGAGAATTTTTAACTGATATCAAAGAAACTTCTCCGATGCATTCAAAATTCAAGTTAAACAGAGAAGTACCATAAGCAAATACAAAAACAAAAGAAGGTAAGCAATAACAAAATGAACAAGCAAGAAAAAATAATTTAACCGACAATTAGGTCAATGAAATGTAGGAAACTTCACATTTTATAACATAGGAACAAAAAAATTACCATTGCTTCTCTTGCTGTGAGCCTTTCCTGGTGATCATACCGAAGAAGCTTATCGAGAAAATCAAGAGCCTGCCAAACATTTTCTTTTCAAAAACCTTAAAAGTTGAATTGATAAACTCAACCAACAAAGGGGAAAATAACTTTATGTCTTAACTTCTTAAGGCACAAGCCCAGAACCGTATTATCTGACAGTCAATATCCTATGCTAACTTGTGTGGCAGCAATAACGTATTTTATAGCATAAAAGCATAAGAGGGCATATTTGCAAAAACAATTCAACCCTACTAAACTGATAAAATCCTTAACATAAACAAATGCACTACTCAAACCTCTGAAACAGCAATATGTTGATTATCAGAATTTATAAATTTAGACCAGGGCTTCCTGCTATGCCTGAAATAGATATAAAACAAAATCAGCAATATGGGAATTGCATATGTAAAAATATCTTAAGAACAGAACACCGTGCCTGACCTGTGGAGAACAACAAAAGGTATGCAATTGGTACCTTCCCAAGAGAGCTTCAAGATGAGGATCAAGCTCCACCTGATATTTGTTTATATAAGCATTTAACTCATCTGTGCCAAGTACCTGTTAATAATGAAATCAAACTCGTTACATCATAAATGAAATACAGTATTTCTATGAAATCTGAAACTATATATTGCCAGAGAAAGAGCCCTGTCATAAAAATAAAAAATAAAAACACAGGAAACTGTGGTATGAAACAAAATGTATGAGGTTGAAATTAAAAATCAACAGAAAGAAGCAATTTTTCCCAAGAAACATTCCAAAACAGAGCCAATATGCAATGGAAAAAACTTAAATGAAATAAATTACTTGGATACAACTTACAAATCACATAAGTCTTCTCTATCTAAGAAAGAATGGGAAGCTTGATCTCACAGAATGCAGTACTAGTGGAAATCCTAGCACAGAGCTTGTAGGGGAAAACTTAAAAGATATATACACACCTACAAAAACACATACTAAGAAATTAAGAATTACCAAATATGCAATTTTTATAACGTTCGAAACAGAAGAGAAGACAAAGTGCATTGTCCTCAGCTAAGCCTTCTTTAGATGTCATACCATAAAAATATCTCAGAAGGATCAGCCCTGGACAGAAAAGAACCATTATGGACAAAATATTATCTTCTTACAGGACTGTTTATAAAAAGTATTTACCGTTCCCATATACAAGAAAGCATCAGGTCTTGCAACCTGTTAATAGTAAAGTCTCTACCTAAATTTTATAGAAAGTTCCTCTCGACAACCAGAGATTTCAAAGTACTTACCAATAACTTTCCCCTGCAAACTACACCATTCCCAAGTTGCCAAATGATTTAACCTTCTACAGATCCATCCCTTCTTTTTATCTGGGAGGAACTTTAAAGCAGAATAAATATTTTCATAGAAAATTGAATGATTACAATGCCCCCTTTCTTTATAACAAAAAACCAACTATATACCTTTTAGAAATACATCTAACTAAACAATAAAAAGAAACATCATTAATGATACATCAGGGAACCAAAGGGCGGTCACACAACTACCCCCTCCCAACATAGGCTAAGAGGGAAAGCATTTCTGTTTTGCCTCCAACATCTAAAGTGTTTGCATCATTCCTAAAAATATCCATCTTGGCTAAGGTTCACATATAGCTAATCAGATCTAAAAATTGCTAATTTTCCAATTGGAATGGGGTATATGCCCCATGAAAGGTTTCTCAATGTTTTTTCAAGGAAATGCTTGTTCGTCTGACCACAACACACATAGTCCTTCCTGTTACAGCATATTACTACATTGTGATTTTGGTTTCAAGCTTGCAGGATTTCATGTCTAGACAGTTGGATGCGCAAATGGTACAGTTGTCTCCTTGCTTGGAGATGTTTCTTGATGGTTGAGTTGTGGCCATGATGGTTAGCTAGGAGGTATGCTGTGATGTGTTCTCATGTCTTCATTGTGATTATTGATCATTATGATGTGCCTAACTAGTAAAAATCTCATAAGGTGATGCACTCCCTCTAAGTGATGATTAAAGGATTGAATGACTAAGATGATAAGGCACTTTATTAACACTTAAGTATGTTATGGAATAAGAACCCATCAATTTAGGGTATCCCTAAGTTTTGAAGTGTTAATAGTTGTACTTTTTAAGTAAAGGATTAATTAGAGTATTTAACCTTGGGGTTTCTAAGGTTTTAGTGTGATTAATTAAAGTCAACGAAGAAATAGAACTAATCACACTAATTCACCAAAGTACCTAAGGTTTGTACTCAGGATTAATTTAAAAATCACTTAAAGGGGAGTGCTAGGCTCAATTGAAGATTATTTCATGAAGATTAAGTTTGAGGGGGCGCTAGATGGAACACCCTAGGGGATATGAAGACTTCTGATACATGAGAGACTTTATCATGATGAAACTATTGCCTAAGGAGGATTTAACGAAGATAATTTGATGGATGATTTGATTGGGGTCATGACACAAGGAGGCTTATTGCAAAAACACCCTAGCTCTTTTGAATATGCTTTCACTTGGACAATTACCACTAAACACTAAGCTCCTAGATGCCATGGAGTGCCCTCTCGAAAGACTAAAGATAAATTTATTAAAAAATCATTTTTGAGGGGGGTGCACTACTTGTTCAAGCCTGAAATTGGTCAAAATGAGTCAGAGAGCGGTTTCTTAATGCCACACGTGCTGAGAGAGTGAAGCATGATGGAGGTTGCACATCCTTCAAAGAGTTAGTTGGATTCACACATGTCGAATATTCTCTCTTGAAAGGTGCACTTCAATTGCTAGTAAAGGTTGCTAAGTCAAAGCATTGGACTCAAGGAACTATCTCTTCTAAAAAATATTATTTTATCCTTGGTCCAAGTTGGTTATTCATTGCACATCTATCAAAGAATTTGGTTAGATCCATTTGTTAAACTCTTGGAGGGCACATCACTTGAAGAAGGGGTCTTTTCATTTGAGGAGCTTCTAAAGGGAAAATTGTTGGAGAAGATGGCCGACATGGTCAAAGCATTCATTTATCTAGGCAAGTGCTCCACCTTATTGGCCTTGGTGGATCTAACTAACCCCATTGTTTATTATTTGTTGAACTCTTCTAAAAAAAATGGTTAGATGAGAACTATTATTGCATTATTGCCCTTGGACAAAGAATAGATCTAAGCACTAGTTTGCTATTCTTAGAAGGATTTGTTGAGTAAATAGGGGATCTAGAAAGGGAAATTAGTATTCTATTGTACAAGGAAGCTGAGTTGAAATCTATATAAGAGTTTACTCACTTCACTTGAGAGAAGGGTGGCTTTTGGAGAGACCCCTTGGCTATTGTAAATATTTTGGTGCTAGGGGAATATAATGAAGATCTTTATTGATGCCTTGATGCTATAATAATTCTTGGTGGTGTTCATTGTGATGGATTGCATGCCATGGAGTGGTCTTGTGTGGTAAATCTATTTTTCCCCAATTGAATTTGTTAAGTAGGTTAGCCTCTATTTAACATTTCAATTGTCATTTTTCCTTGACGTTATCTTGAAGCATTAGGACTATGTAAAGAAATCATCTCCATTTGCTATGAAATGTTCATTGTAAAAGGGTCATTTTGCAATCACTTGATCTAGCCATTTAGTGTCTCTAGTAGGAGGATTGGATTATGTAACACATGTTCCCTCTTCCATTTGCAAGTCCCTCATTCATTGATCTATATTTATGACTCCATGCACACAATTGATGCTAGGCACTAGTCCTTTCCTATATACCATAACTCATTACTAATTCTTCTTTTGTTTGATAAATTATCTTTCTCCCTTGAGCATTAACTCCTAGTCTTTAGCAATCCTAGTAGTTAGGAAGCCTTTCTTGTGCTAAAGGATAACTAGAACTAAATAGCGAAAGAGAGTGGTAAGTTGACAATGACCCCCTCTTCATTCAATTTGTATCATACCTTTGGAGACGAGGTTGCACATGTGGCAAAAATTCAAGTTTTGGAACCCTTATCTACATATTCCCATGCATGTTTGTTTATTGAGGGTGCATCTCATCATGTTCAACGCATAATCCGCATATTTGGAGGAATTTCACGTCATTGAAGTTCCTAGGAGGGTGCATTGTATTAGATGTGGACACAGGTATACAAAGCCTATCTAGAAGATGAAGCACTATGTCTAAGTAGAGTGCCCATCATCCAAGCAGGGTTTCATGGCACCAAACACTAAAGTAGGGAAGTGCTCCACCTTTAGAGAAACTTGAAAGTTAATATATTTCATGGCACATGTGTTGAGCACTAATTAATAAGGGCAACCAAGCTTCAAGGAGGTTTGCACATCTATCTCGAGCAGCCACATTTGGAGGATTATTGTAGTGTTTTATCGCCTCAGATCTAAGGGTGACCATAACCACCCTCATCCACTATTTGCACATTCTCCAACATCACACCACTTCTTGAAGCATGATTAAAAATATTTTGATTTATCTAAGAGCTTAAAGATGAAGCCTCAAATTAAAGAAAGACTAATTGTTTGATATGTTTGTGCACGGACATTGGAAAGGAGGTTTCAATATATACTTCCATCTCACATTTTGGATATACAGTACTTGTTGAGCTCAAATGTCTTACTAATGTAAGATTTATTTTATAAGTTGCAATTTCAGTAGATAGCTTAACTTCACATAGTATTTCCTTGGATAATGTCAAATGATTGCACAATATGGGCATCTCTATGTAAGTAGCATTGACTTTATGGAGTTTCCTTAAGCATGTTTCAGATCAACACACGTTTAGAGTCTGAGCATCTCTGAATAATAGTTTCGAGATACCACCTGTTTTCCTCTGTTTGTATATACCCAGAAGTCCAGAATAAATGATGTATCTATTTCTAAATTTGAAAATATAACTAATGGAGTAATAAGGTGTTCACCACGGCTCCATTCTCACTGTGGTTTTTCCCATCTGAAAGGAATGATGATCAAAGGGATGACACCAAATGCAAGTCCTGGGAAATTTTAGTGTAATAGTTACCCCTTAGACCTGGCGCCTAAGCCAAAGGAATCCTTATCTATGCAGTGCAGCCCCTCAGGCCATGTTTCTCAAAGCACATTCAAAAAAAGAAGAAGAAAAGTTGACAAGAACAATAAATGCCAGTTTAGAAATAAGTAAACTTAGTTACTGCACCCAAAAGCTTACCTTAGATGCTAGGGGAAAATAATGACCAGAGAAGACTTTTAAAATCCTCTAGGAGAAGTAGTTACAACTTACACCATAAATAAAACTCAAATCCCGCAATTTTTCCAGCTTGAAAGTTTTGCTTACCTTTCCAATCTTAACAAGTTGATCATAGTTATCATGCCCGTAGAAAAATGGCTCATTTTGAAAAATCTGCCAAAAAGAGAAAATGTCAAAAGACACATTATATTAAACAAAACATATTCAATTCATATTTCCAAAAAAAAAATTGGTGGTACTTACCATTCCTGCAAACATACAGCCAAGGCTCCACATATCAAGAGAATAATCATAGTCTTGTAGATCCACAAGTAGTTCTGGGCCTTTAAAGTATCTGTTCAACAAACAGAAGATGCTTAACAACTTTTATTTTAAACAATCAGAAACATTAGGTATAGCAAAGAAGCAAGTATGAAACATTCCACAAGTGGATCAGAAGTCAGTAATCTTAAGGACAGTTGAAGAATAAAAGAATCACAGTGCAAACTAGATGAAGAATAAAACTATTAGCTACAAAGATTGAGTTATAATATGCCGAATCCTGGGCAGAGTATACACCAGCTTATAAAATAGCACAATGTTGATAGGAAAGTCTAGTGAGTTCCTACAATCCATGCCTGAGATGATATAAGAGTTGAGATCAGATAATCCTCATCAACCACTTCTTTTAATGGTATTTAGCTGAATCTCTGGAGGTTTCTCCTCACTCAAGTTGGAATGATGCCTGAAATATTCAGGAGGTACCAACTCATAGTGATGGGAGATTCAGTAGCAGTCTCCTGTAATTCCTTGAAAATTGAACTGAAATCCAAGTGGTATGGTCTCTGGAGATGCAAACCTTTGCATAGCTAGAATGATAACAAAAGCGTTCCTTCTGAATGAACCAATCTGTTCCCATCCATATACCAGGTATGCCCATGGAGTTCACATGCCTGAGTGACTCATCAACATGAGTTGTTGCTATTTAAAATCAGTTTTATTTGAGCAACATCTCTCAAGATGATGGCAATTTAGCAATGCCTCAACTCTCTACAGTGCTTCTCATAAAACTTCCTGTTATGCCATAAACAATATGGGCACAATGTGACTTATTTTTTCTTCACTCTGTTCCAGTTTGCTGATGTATTCCAGACTGTTGTGGCCCATTTTTCTACTTATGGGCCTTCTGTGTGATATGGGTGGTGTGATGACCATGAGATGTTATATTTTTGCCTTGTTCTACTACTATACCATGTCAGATGATGATGATGATGTGTTACTTGATGCTGTACTATAATGTATATTGTTACCGCGTGATATATTATGATTGATTGTTTTGATGAGTATAGTTAGTAGTACCTTGCATAGGTTGACGAGGATGAAAGGTTGTTGGTTTTATGACATACCATGCACCAAGATGGATACTCTTAATTTGGTATTTCTAAGGACTATTCTCCCTTCTTTGGTTCCACCTTTTAGCCTTTATCATTTCATCCATACCACTCCATATTGTCTTCACATCCCATTGGCTTGAAGTCGATTGATTGACTCTTGTTCTTCCCCTTTTGTGGATCTATGACAATTTATGTTTTGCTTTTTCACAATCGTGTCTAAGGGTTGTTGTGTTGTAGTGAACCCTTAGTACAAGAAGCTTTCGGGTATGCTTCGTAAGGCCAGCTATCAATAGTCACGAAGAGCTACAATTGAGCAATGCCTTCTCCCAAGATCCAAAATTCCCTATGTATTGTTATATAATGGTTAATAGTTGGAAGAATAGGTAATCCCTGTCGGGGCTGTGGACGCTTGTTGGCAGCAGAGCTAAGGCCGTGTCAGCACTGGTATCTGAAAGGTGTAAAATCAGGGCCAGTATCTTCCAATACGTTAATCTTGTGCTTAAAGAAAAGTAAAAAGAAAAGAAAATAAGTTAAATAAAGGGAAATATTACTGTTGGGATCAAGGGAAAGGTATCTTATAACACACCCCTTCTGTGACACATGCTATTATTGTTCGATTGATTGGTGTAAACCACAAAGGATTCCCTGAATTCATTACCTTGAGTCAAATAGTTAACCAAAGCCAATTCACTTTCAAACCTTTGTGAGTTATCCATCTCCACCCAAAGAAGAACTAGTCCTTTGGTAAATACTTTGATATATTTGTATGTTACTGGAATGCTCTTAGATCATTAATCCGATGAACCTGTTTGAAGATACTTATGGGGTATATTATCATGATTTCATGACTATGCTATATATGACTCACACTTAATAGTTAAATGCTTTATGTCTATTACGTACATTGATTCTGCATGTACGCTACTACTGGTCCACCTGGGAAACCCCTTAGCAACAGTACAACATCATATCAGATTTTCAGACATACAGAGACATCATCATGCCTCCCTCAAAGACATTCAGTGGATTCAGTGGATGTTGGTGCATTTCTGTGTGTAGCTAGTCCTATCACTGAAGGACATGTTGGCCATGTTTTGTTGTACATGGGATCCATGTATTCTAAGCACATATTTGGATACCCATTTGGCCATTTATCTATGTATATGCCACCTAATTGGTCGCTACTTCCATAGACCAATCATTACTGTAGGGTGGTGGACTCATTGCACAGAGTTCTGTAGTCAGATTTTCATGATCATGCATGGTTTTCATGCAAATGTTTTATGAGTCTACTGATGGATTTGGATACCCATTTGGCTCTTCTAATAGCCTACTAAGTCAGATTGGAGAATACTCCTCCAAATTAGTCAATTTGACCAAGTTTGACTATTTCAACAATTTGACTAGGTCAACAGGGCCGAGCAGCAGGTGAGATATAGGTGTCAGCATCAATTAGTAGTGTTTTTTACTATGGGAGTGATTTTGATCCTTTTCCCCTTGGTTTCATGTCAATTCTTGACTAATTGACTTTTAATTAAAACTTTTCCTAAGTTTTAATTTAAAAAGCCTAAGATTGGCATTAGTTTGACTAGAGCTATAGAGTCATTTCTAGGATGATCTAAGCAGAGACATGGGCACACATGGTCTTCAGAGGATATTTGGACTCATCACAGGCAATTTACCCCTTCAGTTTACATGACATACATTTTTTATTAATGGCATTTAATTAAAACTTTTCCCTAAGTTTTAATTAAAAATGTCTAAGTATGGTTTGGTTAATAATTAAGCCATTACGGGAAATTCTCAATGATGAGTCACTCTTTGGGATTATGTGGAGGCTTCCTAGTGGCTTACAAGTGGTTAGTGGACTTCTAGGGTGACATGGCACTCTCATACACGTGTCATTGGTTTAGAGGCAAACTCATAAGATGATTGACATTTGGCACATACTACCTGTTTTATTAACATATGTGGATAAAGGCATTCATCCTAGGAGGGTGCATTGACTCTTCATCTTACATGGCACATGGTTAACTCATCTTGGAGGGTTTACTTGCCTAGGAGAGCGCACTTGTCTTTGCTAGGCGCACTTGCTAGTTGAGTTGTTGGTATTTGCTCATGGTTTTGAGGATAGCTCGTCATATTTGCACATGGTTTTTGCTTATGGTTTTGGCACTGTTATGACACCATAGTAGCTGGGCTACTATTCCTACTGAGCAGATATCGGCACTTTTCAAAGCTTTGCTTTTACAGAGATCAGCTATGATGAGCTTGTTATTTGAGATCACTTATGGATCAAAGCAGTATATTGTATCAGACTTTTATTAGACCTTGTGCCAAGGCTGAGCCTTGAGAGCTTAGATTTGATGACCGATGTGACCCTTTGTTCCATATAGTTTCAGTTCAGTGCCCAGTGATATTATTGCAGCGGTGTTTCAGATGTTTATTGATGATTATTATGATATGATGTTGTTATCACCAAACTCGTAGTTGCCCCTAAAAGGTGGATCCGTAAGGATGGTAGAGGAAATGGGCAACCAAAGAGGTGAAACCAAGATAGCCTCGACTCCCAATGGATGGATGTCACGCCAATCGAGGCAATCTTCACTTGATGTTGTCTTAGCCCAAGACAACAATGGGGGAGACCCAGATCTACTCCCGACAGGATAGATCAAACCTAGACACCAAATCAAATCAATGGAGGATGAAGTACGTAAGGTGTAAGGTAAAGTAACCCTAGATCTATGGATGAAGTCACAAGGTGAGTAATAGATTGGATCAAGAGGCTTAAGCAATGTAAATTTGATCCAACTTGGTTATGCAAGTGACTTATGAGATTAATTACTAGATCCAGAATCAAGGTACCAACAAATGATATGAAAATCCACTGCCTTGGGAACCATGTCCAATGTAGGGGGGTTAAGGACAGGATTGGGGCTAACCAATACCAAAAGATAGACTTGATGAAAGGATATGACAGTGTCAAAGAACCCAAGTCTCAGAGAAAGATCAAAACACTTAAAAAATTGCCCAAGTGAGGAAGTGCGCTAGGTTTGAGGGATCAGTGCCTTGGGGTTTGGGCCTTGTGGAGTCACCCAAGCATGACGCCTAGGAGAACCCACTTTGGGTTTGACCTGATCTACAATACCCAGAAATAGTTTTCCAATTGATCAAGGGATTTGATCAGTAGAATTTTCCAATTAATTTGAGTGAGGGTTTTAAAAGTAAAATTATGATGCCAATGGATTGGAACCAAGAAATAGGGAACAAACCTGTGGATCTTACCTGGATAACCTTGTAGATGCCTTGATGATGATGATCTATGCAAGCCCGAGCAATTTGAATAGATTTGGATAAGTTTTCTATGAGATCGATTTGCCCAAGGAAGCCAATGCGCCCTCCCTCCTGCACAACAAACGTCAACAATATCAGATTTGATGCATCAATAGAAAAAGACAAATGCTACAAGAGAAATAACAAGAAGATAGCATAGATCACAATGATACTAATGATAACCCCCTGATACAAGCGATGCCAAACAAGCGAGTTGAGGAAGCCCTACAAAAACGCCCAAGTGAAGTCGCCCTCCTGTAGACAAGACAAAGATTTCCAAAATATATAGATCTTACCACAAATACCCAAATGCTAGGATGCAATAGACTTTACAATCACCATCGAAGAACACCAGATGCAAAGGAGACCTGTTATCACCTAACTTGTAGTTGCCCCTAGAGATGGATCCAAGATGGATGCCAGAGGGGATGGGCAACCAAAGAGGTGCAACCAAGATAGCCTCGACTCTCAATGGATGGTTGTCACGCCAATCGAGGCAATCTTCACTTTATGTTATCTAGCCCAAGACAACAAAGGGGGAGACCCAGATTCACTCCCGATAGGAGCAATCAGACCAAAACACCAGATCAAATCAAATATAGATGAAGTACGTAAGGTGTATGGTGAACCCTAGATCTATGGATGAAGTCACAATATGGGGTTTAAACAGTGTGGCTTTGGTCCAATATGTATATGTGAGTACTAGTCAATTATGAGAAAATCCGTTGCCTTGCGAACAGTGTCCAATGCAGGGTAGTTAAGGACCAAATTGGGGCTAACTAGTACCAAAAATGAGCTTGATGGAAGGATATGACAATGTCAAGATACTCAAGCAAACAAGACAAAGATCAAACCACAAGCTAACCCAACAATCCAGGAAAGTCGAATTGGCTTGGAGAAGATTACTGCCTTGGGAAATGGGCCAAATGGAGTCGGATGTCCACCAAATTATAGATCAGGGATGTTGAGGTGTCAAGCTAGGTGGATCTTGAAAATTAGGGTCATCCAATGGCTAGATCTCAGTAGATCCGAGATTGAAATGTATCACGAACTTACCCAAGTGGGGCTCAACCCTCAAAATGAGGAATGGGGCCCACAAGGTGAAAATCACTAAAGTGACACACTAGGGGTAGGTTATCAAATGTGCAGATGAAGGATCAAGTGGGATCTCACCTACCCAAATGCTAGATCCTAGCAAACTCACCTCTCCTAGGAAGTGCAACATCCCTTGGAGAGACAATTTTGCCTTGGGAAATGGGTCAAATGAAGGCCAATCCTCACCAAACTATAGATCCGGATCGCCATGGATGCTATAGAGGTGGGTTTTAAATTTTATACCCAAAAGCCAAGTGGATCTTGATAGATCTGAAAAATTGTAAAATGAGGGTTTTGAAATATGAGGGTTTGAAGTAACTTAGACAAATGGATAGATCATGGAATGAGAAATTACCTTGAGATCATACCTGAGTGATGGATGAAGATGCCTTGTTGTTGAGGAAGACTCCCATCAAATGAGAAATTGTTGATTTCGCTTGCCAAAATGATGCCCTAGCCCACAAGTGCGACCTCCTCTTCCTGTCAACCAAGGAAATTGATTTCAATCAGTTGAGCAACAATGGAGGAAATACAAATGAAAAGAAAATGATAACATGAAATAGAAGGTCATAGGACAGTAATACTCCCTGTTACCGACGAAGAAACCCAAGAAAGAAGTAGGGAGGGTCCTCCCCTTACCAATACATCCTCCTCAAATCAATTCGGCCTCCACCTTTAGATAACAAAAATGTGGTACAAAAGATAGCAAGACAAGATCTCCAAAAACCCAGTGCAAAGGAAGAATCAACGAACGAACTCCAAAAGCATTTCACCACAACACAACAGATAGATGCAATAATAATTCTCTATTCCAATAATCCAGAGCCAAAAGTCCCATTTACAATGAGAAGCTCTCTCCTTTAAATAGGATGGAGAGAGGCCACAATCCTAACCACTTTTTGAATGAGTGGCTAAGATTAAAAGATCAAAAGATCTAATCAATGGTTGAGATGAGCTCAACAATACAATACATGGATCAATAATAAAATATAACAATATGTGGACAAACTCGCCCTAGGAGAGGGGATCCCACCAATTCATAATGATAAAATATAAGATCTAGCCCATGTAGGGTCCAAGGGGTAATTTCTAACACCCTTGGTCAATCCCCATAGCACAATGTCAGCAAAATAATCATCTAAGCACCATATCGTGCCTATCTGGGAAAGTCGTGAACCTTGGAAGGCTCCAGAAATCATCAAAAAATGCCATAAGTGATGGATGTGGCTCCCAATGAAGCTGAAACTGCTGGAGAAGGTGTGGAAGACATCCCACTCATCATCACAAATCCTCCCATGCCATAAACTTTCCTCAGTAGCCCAAATCGAATTCCTCTGTAGCCATTTTCACCATTTCTGAACTGCCTCGGGAAGTGTGAAACTGCCCAAACTGTCTCCTGGAAATCCCGGCTCCAAAAAGTAGGGCCACCAAACTGTCTGGGAGGGGGGGAATATGGTAATAACAAGTGGCTAGACCACCCCCTCCATCAATAGCGCTCTAGGTGAACCAATCAAATCTCTGCTCTGCTCTGATAGGGCCTCTGACATGCCAAAACTGCACTAGAATAGCCAATTGAGGCTAAAACATCACTGTAACTACCCGGAACTGAAAACAGACTATCTCATTGGACTCAGAAGGTCCAAATCCATTTAAAGTGAGTACTCATACACCATATAGACCTCTGCATGGTCAAAAATAAATGCTCATCATATCCGACAGACCAAATAATAATAATCTGCAAAAGTGTCGAAAAGCACAAATCATCATCATAAGCCTGAAACCACTGCATAAGCCCACCATGGTGACCTGTACCAAACCATATATCATCTATCTGTATCATCTGAGGTCTGCTACCTCATGTCTTGTGCTTGACTTTTGGTCAAACTGGGTTTGACCAAGTCAACATGACTAAAATATAACTCAAACTGTCATCAAGCTGGGGCAAGGTGTCAAAGGTTAAAACATGCTTTACAATCCATTCACATAGCAATTATAACAAATAGCAATCATTACTGACGATCTAAATCCAAATGTAATAGGTCATTAATTATTATTTATTACTCAGACAAGACTTTCAAGGTCATACTCACTTCATAGTTGTGATCAATTTGCTAGTGAAGGGTGAAGGCTAAGAATATCATGGCTAGGTCAAAGGATGACTTACTGACTTAACACAGTGACACTTTGAAAATGGAAAAGGGAATACACACCATAGCATATAGTGGATAAGCAACGACACAAGGAATGGCGGTGTCTCACAAATGGGTAAGTTGTTCAAAGAGTGTTTATTCACCTTGATAGATGCGCACAATCCATAATACAAATGAGGCCAGCAATCTTTTTGATATAGAGTTTAAGTTCCATTGCTTTTTGGGCCTATAGTTTCCATAGCCTTTAATCTATGTGTGTTTATAAACACATTGCATAGATTTACATTTCATTAGGCTTTTTGCTGCAGGTGTGTTTTTAAGGCACTTGTTTACCTTAGCACTTCTAGGTGTGTCATAGACAGCTTGTTTACCTAGGTATTTACATTTCACAAAAGATATAACATTTGATATTTCAGAGCCATTTTCATTTGGCTTGCCTTTCATTCATGTGTGTTAAGAAACACATTGCATGAATGGGCTTTTCATACAAGATACAACATTTCATTTCCATACTTTGTATTCATGGCAGCACTAAAAGTTTCAAGTTTAGCCAACAACATCTTTAGTGACTAGGGGGACTAAGCCAACTCACCAAAGGTAAGTTTTGTCACCAACTCAGAGCCGAGACACAATAAACAAGGTCGTTCATCCAATACAGAGGCTACAGTGGGGGGAGGTCCTCCATGCCACTAGTCAAGTAGTAAGTCAAGGTAATGAACAAACTGGGTAAGTCATGGATGGATGAAGAAAGTGAATAATGAGACCAACACTAGCAAGCCAAAGTATGGTGGAAATGATCACCTCTATTCTCCCTAGGGAGGGTAAAACCAATGAGTATAGGCTAAGAACTTCTAAGTCTGAGTAGGGACAAATATGATATATATATAGTACAACCAGGTCCACATATCTATCTGATCGCCAGATCATGATACTAAATGCTAAGACATGCTGAGAAAATGGAAATGAAAGCAATATAACCACAACACCATAATATACCTGCTGAGTCATATACCTGAATGCTCATCATCTGAACCATCATCTCTCCTCCAAAACTGCTGCTATAACTCTGGGCACTACTGATTGCTCTGTACAAATGGCTAAATAGCTACATCGGTCATCTCTCTGAGTGTCCTGAGACTCAGTCATGGCATGGGCAATAAAACTATTGTCCATAATCTGATAGTGATCCATAATAGATGCTCATCTCAGCATCTCAATGCAAGGGAACTGGCTGAATAGTGTACTGGAATCGAAAAAATAATGTATGGTAGCCCGGCTACTATATATGTGATAACAAGACCCAAGAATTTCCACAAGAGAGTTTTTCTATTATCAAGATTCTAAGAGCCAAAGACCCTTTACAATGAGAAGCTCTCTCCTTTAAATAGGATGGGGAGATACCAAAGCCCTAACCACCTTTTGAATGGATGGCTAAGATTAAAAGATCAAAATGATCTAATCAATGGTTGAGATGAGCTCAACATAAAGTACATGGATCAATATAACATTATAACATATCAATGGACCAAATCGCCCTAGGAGAGGGGGTCCCACCAAATGTCAATGATAAAACATAATAGCTAGCTCATGGTGGGTCTAGGGGGCAATATCTATCCTCCCTAGTCAGTCCCCATGGCACAATCATAACATATGAACAATCCTAGACAAATGGATAGATCATGGAATGAGAAATTTACCTTGAGATCATACCTGTGTGATGGATGAGGTTGCCTTGTTGTAAGAGGAATGTTCCCGCAGAGATCAAATGGGAGATCTTTGAGTTTTCTTGCTTTGAAGTGATGCCCTAGTCCACACGTGCGCCCTCCTCTACCTGTCAAACCAAGGAAATCGATTCAATCAGAATGATCAAGCATGGAGGAAATACAAGCATAAGCAAATGATAACATGAAGTAGAAGGTACTAAAACAGTAATACTCCCTGTTATCGACGAAGAGACCCCAAAGAAGAGGCAGGGAGAGTCTCCCCTACCAATGCGACCTCCTTGAAGCAAATCAGCCTCCACCTGTAGATGAAAAATACATGGACAAAAAGATAGCAAGATAATCTCCAATAACCCAGTGCAAAGGAAGAAAAAACAGTCGAACTCCAAAAGGATTCACCACCACAAGAGAAGTAGATGCAATAGTATTTTTCTATTCCAATAATCCAGAGCCAAAAGTCCCCTTTACAATGAGGAGCTCTCTCCTTTAAATAGGATGGAGAGACACTAAAACCCTAACCACCTTTTGAATGGATGGTTAAGATTAAAAGATCAAAGTGATCTAATCAATGCTTGAGACGAGCTCAACAATAAAGTACATGGATCAATAATAAAATAATACATCAATGGACCAAATCGCCCTAGGAGAGGGGGTCCCACCAAATCTCAATGATAAAATATAAGATCTAGCTCATGGTGGGTCCAAGGGGTAATTTCTAACACCCTTGGTCAATCCCCATGGCACAATATCAATAAAATAATGCTCTAAGCACCAAATCGTGCCTCTTTGGGAAAGTCATGAGCCTTTGGAGGCTCTAGAAAACCATATAAAATGTTGGAGTGAAGAGTGTAGGCCCCACTAAAAGCTGAAACTGCTGGAGAAGGTGTGGAAGACATCACTCTCATCATCAAACATCATCCCATGCCAATCCCTTGCCTCAGTAACCCAAATTGAATCCCTCAGTAGCCTTTTTTACCATTTTTTAACTGCCTCGGGAAATGTGAACATGCCCAAACTGCCTCCTGGAGTGCCTGCGCTGTCAAGGTGAGGCCATCGGGCTCTCTGGGAGGGGGGGTAATATGATAATATCAAGTAGCTGGACCACCCCCTCCATGCGCAGCGCCCTAGGTGAACCCATCAAATCTCATAATTGCTTTAACAGGGCCTTTGATAGGCCAAAATTGCACTAGGATAGCCAATTGAGGCTAAAAATCACTATAACTACCCGAAACTGAAAACAGACTGTCTCACTGGACTCAGAGAGCCCAAATCTATCCAAGATGTGTACTAATACACCATATAGATCTATGCATGATCCAAAATAAATGTCCATCATATCCGACAGACCAAATAATAATAATTTGTAAAAGTGTTGAAAAGCACAAATCATCATCATAAGCCTGAAACCAATGTTTTAATAACCGGAACCGGGAATCAAACCGGTTTGGGGTCAACTCGGACCGGAACCGGAGCGGTTTGATTTCAATGAACCGGACTATTAAAAAATACAAAAAAAATTACAATTTTAATCATAAAAATTATATTTAACATTCCAAGCTATATTTCGAAGCATTAGACACATAATATGCATATTTGAAAGTGAAACCATTAGACTAGTAGACACATTGACATAATATGTAAAGTCTACTCATATATATAAATCGGAAATCCATAAACCATGTATGGGACTATGGGTAACAAAATGGCACCAAGTGCACTACATACTCATAGTAAAGTCTCATAGCATATATCTCAAATTCTGAAACAAAATACAATATAAATGAGGCTCTATATCCTCTAGAGTCTACAGTCCTGTTATCACCTAAACTGTAGTTACCCCTATAGATGTATCCACTCATGGATGGCAATAGGGAAGGGCAACTCAAAAGGTGCAACCACGATCACCTCGACCTCCAATATATGGTTGTCACGCCAGTCGAGGCAACCTTCACTTTATGTTATCTAGCCCAGACAACAAAGGGGGAGACCCGATCTACTCCCGACAGGAGAGATCAAAACCAAGACACCAAATCAAGTTGGTTCTAAGTGAAGTAAGGTGTATGGTTTATCCTAGACCTTAAGATGAAGTCACAAGACAAGTGAGGGGTTTAATGAGTGTAGCTTTAGTTCATTATTGATGTGAGAGTGACTTATAATAATTGGAGACAAGGTCTGGGATTAGAGTACTAGTTCAATGTTGGAAAATCCACTGCCTTGGGAACCGTGTCCAATGCAGGGTAGTTTAGGGGTTGAATTGAGCCTCTTGACCTCGGATTTGATGACCGAGATGACCTTTTATCCCATACAGAGCAGTGCAGTGCCTAGAGTTTCCGCGGCAGTGTTTTCATTGGATACAGATGTTCCAGATAGCAAGTACAGGTATATGGCCCAGCAGGTATATGGTGTGCATTGGTTTTGATTATCTCGCTCTTTTGGTCATTTTGGTAGCTTGAATTAGTATCTAGTGATCATGATATGGCAGTATATATGTATGACATGGATATGGTTATTATTGATTATCTAAATGGTCTTATTACTTAGAACTAGAAGCTCTTGTTTTATACTCATTGGTTTTACCCTCTTAGGAGTGTGGACATGATCATTCCCACCTTTATGGCTTGCTAGCTTAGGCATCACCTTCACTTTCACCATCCATCTGTTATCTCTCCCCTTTTGGTTTTTCACCCTGACTTACACCTCAGCCTGTGATATGGAGGACCTCCCCTTTGCCTCTATGTTGGATAGCATCCCTGTTACTTTGTGTCTCGGCTCTGAGTTGGCAACAGAACTTACCCTTTGGTGAGTTGGATTTGATACCTTGATCACTCTAGTCGGTTGCCCCGATGTTTGGTCTTGATTGTGTAGAATCCCCCTAGTTGCTTGATTCGTGTTGGATAAAACCTTAAGCAAATTGTACTACCATCATTACATATGGAAACTATTGTATATCTCTTACGAAAACCCGTGGAATTACTTTAAAACTGTGCTTCTCAGCACAATGAAAGAGGGCTGTGAAATTAAATGGAAACTTAAATGAAAAGCACCCTGAATGCAAGCTGTGATTAGTTGTGCTTCTAAGCACATGCAAAATCCCCAAAAGGGTCTTAAAGGCCTAAAAAAAGCAGTGGTTAAATATATGCCAAATCTAAAGACTGTTGGGCAGAAAATTAAATCTAATGATTAAATTCCTCACGAAACCTACGGGTTGTGATGTGAGATGGAGTAAGGGACAGTTAATTCTAAGTGTCCCCTAGAACCTCAAGTTACGGTTAGACGGGCACCCAGCCATGGCGGTTCTAGAAAATATCCTCACGGAGTTGATTCATCTTGGATGTGAGCTATAGACATTTGCCAAGGTTGAATAAGCACCTCTCTAAACAACTTATTCCATTTGTGAGACACTGCCATACCCTGTGTGTTTATTATCCGACATATGCTTAACTGTGTATTCCCTTTCCTTTATCCAAAGTATCACAGTGTTGAGTCAGTCAAGTCATCCCCTTATCCTAGCCTTGCATTCTTCACCCTCACCCTTTGCTAGCAAAAGTTCATGTCTACAAAATGAGTATATTCCTAAGGTTCTATTTTGAGTAAATGATTATTTAAACTTGTATTTTTTATAAATATCTATTAACTGCTAGTGAAATGATGCTTAATACTTTAAGTCTTTCTATCGTAATGATTAACAGAGCATGCTTTAACCATTTGCACTTGCAGCATCAGGGATTTCTATCCTGGGTCATATTTTGATCAGTCTTGACCTGGTCAAACCTAGTTTGACCAAGTTAACCTTGGGATCCGTGATGAGTTGGACCAATGATGTTTTATGATGATGACTTATGGTCTTATGATACACCTTTGATGGTTCCATACAGTGGGAATAGATTTCATATGATGGTTGATATACTTTTTATTTGTTATTATTATGTTCAGACCATTTATTTTTATATTGTCTGGGTATGGTTGAGGCCACCGATGATCATACAGGTTGCCACATGGTGTATGGGTACTCATCTATAGTAGATTTGGACCTTTTGAGTCCATTGGGACACTCAGTTATTAGTTACAGGCACTCTCAGTGATGATACAGTCATATTTCTACTTTTCTCCAGTTTTGCCATGCAGAAATGGCCTATCCAGCGGTTGCATTGATCTAGCACGTTTTCCTAGGGCGCTACAAAGGATATGGGGGTCCAGCCACTTGTTATTACCATATTACCCCATCTCCAGACACATTGGTACATTCAGATTTGTGTCCGGGACACCAGGCAGAGAGCTACAGGCATTTTGATGTTTATCTATAGGATTTTTGTGGAATAAAAATGGGATAAAAAGGTCACTAAGGAATTCGTTTTGGGCAACTGAGGCAAGGTTTTTCCATGAGGTTTGTTCAGAGGTCACTTGTGATGCATCCCACACCTTCCAGCTCATCTTTCATTAGTCAGTGGGGTCCACACACTCTCCGAGTTGTTATTTGATGTATTATTCGGGGGCCACGATTTGGTCATATGTTCACTTTGACATGTTATTAAGTCATATTTTATATCATTGTGCCATGGGGTGATGCTAGTGAAGGATAATAAAACCTCCTAGCCCCATCATGTGCTCCTAGTACTTGTCCCAGTCATTTTTATGTGGTGCGCACCCCTCTAGGACCACTTTTAGTGAGTGCGCACTCCCTCTTAGTGAGTTGATCCATGTTATATTGTTCCGGCTCATCATAGCAGTTGATTATATTGTATTTATCTTTTGATCTCAACCACTCGTTCATAAAGTGGTTAGGGTTTTGGTCTCTCTCCTCCTATTTAAGGAAGAGACCCCCCTATTGTAAAGGCACCATTTGGGCTCTGAAAATACTGGAATAAAATATTATTTTGCAGATCTGCTTCTCATGCTTTGATGAATGTTCTTGTACATGATTATACATCTTTTGCATTAGACATCTGATTTATTTACAGGTGGTTTCAACAACTACAAAGGGAGGCCGAGTTCAATTGTTGAAGGGGTGCGAATTGCCTTGAGGAAAGATTGCAGGGGTTTCCCACATCCTCCTTGGGCATGACGTTTTCATCTTGAAGGGAGTTTTTCAATTGTGCTTTGTCCATTGATTTGCTTCTTTTGATATGTCGTGCATAGATCTTATTTTATCTGTGAACCAAATATCACGTTTGTAGTTTGTTTTGCAAGTGAAAGAGGACGTTTTTTCTCCTTCGGCTAGGACGATTTGGTTGGAATCACTTGGATCTAGCTTGGAATTGTAACTAAATGCAAGGATCATTGATGTACTCGGCGGCCGCAAGCATTTCAAGTAAGATCTACAAGGTACGTATTCATTTCTATGTGTTTTACCCATTGGTCATTCAAACCCTCATTGTTAAAACCCTAGATTTTTAGATCTGATAGATCTGGCAATTATTTGGGCTTAAAACATAAAACCCACCTCTTAATTAATGAAAGAACCTCATAGCTAAATTTTGGTTTAAATCCGACTCCATTTGACCCCCGCTCTAAGGCACTGATCATCTCTTGAGGGGGATGCACTTATGGGTTTTATGCATATTTCTGGATCTATCACTTGGGTTGTGCTACTTTCCCCTTTAAACTTCAAATCTACTACATAGCTAACCTTCTAGTGCCATTTGGACCTTAATTTCACCTTGTGGGCCCCATTTCACTCATTTTCTATATTTTAAGGGTGGGCCCCACTTGGGTTTTCTTGATTGTTGAGCATTTGTCCTTCCTTAAGCCTCCTCAACCAAGCCCTAACTCCATGTGTCCACTTCTATTCTCTAGATCTAGATCCATTCACTCTTGATCTCTCTTCTTTCACTTTCACATTTCCCTAGGAGGTCTTGAGTGGGTTCGCTAGCTTTCATTGGTTAGCTAGGGTCTCCCCCTTGATCTTTCTTATGCTAGATCTAAAGTGAAGAGTGCCTCGGTTAACGTGACAACCATTTACCTTGGGAACCGTGGCATCTCTTAGGTCACCTCTTTAGTTGTCCATCGCCTCTACCATCCTGGATAGGATCACTTTTTGGGACAACTACAAGTTGTGCGATAACAATACCCATGGAGTACCCAAATTCGCAGTACTTGGGCTTTTATGGAGTACACGTACCTGAAGTTCATTAACGAAGCACCGGGTACTTAGGTGTCGTACCAAGTACTTCCACAGTACTCCCAGAGGTACCTGTTCCTGTATCGGGTATGGTGGTACAGGTACCCGGTACTGGCATGCGTGCCCGACCCCCCGGTATGGATACCATGGCTACTTAGGAGAGGAGTCTATCCAAGTGACACTTGGGGTAGATTCCTGAGGTTTTGCCAGGTTAGTAGCCGATTAATCCTTGCAATCTAAAGACTACTAGGTTGTGCAACAACAGGCTACACAATTAAGTCTTGCATAGGTGAAACTGAAATTAATTATCATGCAGGCCTCATTTAATTTAGATTTAACATGCCAGCTTCTCTAAACTTGAGTAGGTCTGTTGCTCAGGCCATTGCAGTCAGTTTGGCTCTTTCTAGAAACTTGGGATTTGTTCTTATAGATGAATGGGCAATGAAGTGAAATACTTTTTAGACTATTTTTGAAGAAATAGACTCTTTTTTCAGAGTAGTCCCCTCTGTAGACAGTTTGTGGAGCTTTACCGCTTCCAAGGGCGGTCTTGCTTATTCTATTTCTCCTACACATTCTCTTACAGTGATGTTATTTTCTGTCCAAGTTTATTTATTTTTTCTAAAGAACAAATTGATTAGCTGTTGACTTTTTACAAAATGCTCATGCATAATTCTTTATACCTGTGAAGAGTAAACAGAAAGGTGTGGTGGTGTCACATCTGAGTATACCAGCTAATCCTGTTATGTTTGTGTGAAAGTGGGGAACATACTGCAATCCCCAATGAACCAAAATTTCATCCATATATGTTAGAAGAAGAGAAGATGTAGATTACATAAACCAAGGCTTGCATATGATAGTATCTTACCTGGATGCCACCCGAACATTGTACTCCTTTCCTGGGTGGTAAAATTCTGCAAGTCCCCAATCTATAAGGCAAAGTTTCCGCTGTTGATGGTCAATCATCACATTGTGTGGCTTTACATCTCGATGCATAATGCCCTGTGAGTGGCAGTAGTCCAATGCCTGCAAGTAAAAGGCCTGGTTCAAACATCTAATAAACATTACAAAATGGATTCTCTTTATATCTAAAACTTGCATAATTACGTTCTAAATGAACAGGTTGGATGAGGCAAATTGCAGCAAATTAAGCATACCAAGGAAAAATTGGTGTGCTATAAAAGAGAAAGGCAGTGTCGCCAAGGTGCCAAAGATTTTTAAATAATACTTATGTTGAACCAAGTTTCATGGATAGGCAATCCCCAAGGGTTAGCTCAAGTGGTTTGACTTACCATGCCAAAGCCATATTTTCCAAGGAGGTTACAAGGTTGAATCCACCTGGGTCCCTTTGGATTAGGTGTACATGTTGTATGCCTGCAGTATCTACCCCAGGTGCCATTCACTAAATGTGAGGAAGTGCCTAAAGAGTTTCCCCAAGGAAGTTTTCCATGGAAAGAAAGTTTCAGGGACAACAGGACTGGTTTCTGGGATAGCTGGAAGGCACCATGCAATTTCCAGGGGATAGAAATACGTGGATGACAAAATATATATTTTTTAATCAAAAAATAATTTTTGAAAAATATAGAACTGCAGTCACCAGATGTCTTGTTAATTATATTTTCACTTTTGCTTTGATCCCAAAAATGAAGCAGGATATCATATCAACCTTATGTAAAAAGTCCCGTTTTATTTAGCAAATAATATATCTCCATCCAATTATGCATTTACTGAAATCTTTCTTGAACAAAAACTCGTTAACTCAAAATTGTAGTATTTCCTAGTACAAATAAAAAACAAGCATACATTGGTATGACAATACAGAAAGCACAATTAATGTTAGTCATATTTCATGCCAGCTCAGTTGGCACTTGAAAGATACTATATGCAAAAATAATTTTGCAAATTACCTATGCAGAGACCGAAAGGAATCTAAATGCATCCCCAATTGATTTTTATTTTTTGGGGGAAATACTGCTTATAGAAACTTACAGCTGTTCCTTTGGCTAAGCTGCAATGCTATGAGGGGTGTATCTATAGCATATGCCATCAAAATCACCCAGGAATTACACCTGGCCTCATCTGCACCAACTTCAGGGAGGTGTTGAACAAGGTATCTGGATTAATGCCAGCCTGATCACCTCATGCTTGCGCTAGACCACACTCTCATGGGCATCCCTTATTTTTTGCCATGATTTCTCAAAATGTTTTAGATTTAATGGTTTCTGGAAACATCAAATTCCCCAAAAGCACATAGGCATTTCAAAACTAACTAGAAAAATGATTGTGATGAAATTGAATATAACTTGGACATATCCACCAAACTATCTTAAGACAAATACACAAAGCATATATCAAAATATGCCAACTTAAAGCAACTACAGCAAAACAGAAATCTGAATAAAAAACAATTGCTTATCTGAAATCCTCATTTCTAATAGCAAGAAAACTGTAATGCATACCTTCATGCTCCATAAATTTTTAAACACAGAACAGGATCTGCTTAATTTAGAGGAATGGAATGAACCAGGAAGATTAGTAGTATCATATGACAAAATTGGGCGTATGTTATAGAAGGAACAATTTCAATCAACATATTAGACACCCGGAACTAGAGCACAAAGATTTGCAAGAATATATTTTATTCCAGAAGCCAAGAGACAAAAGTCCCCTATAAAATGAGAGGGTCTCTCCTTTAAATAGCAATGGGAGAGAACAAAACCCTAACCACCTTTTTAATGAGTGGCTAAGATTAAAAGATACATAAGTTCTAATCAACGGTTGAGATGAGCTCAACAATTAAGTACAAGGATCAAGTCCAAAACATAAGAAAGCACACTAGACAAATCACCCTAGGGAGGACGTCCCACATAAAGTGACTAGGAAACATATAATGAAGCTCATGGTGGGTCTAGGGGGTGATATAATCCATCTCTAGTGTGTCCCCATGGCACAATAACATAAAATATGACATCAAAGTACAATAATGTGACCATGTGGCAAAGTCGTGTCCCCTCAAAGACAACAAAACCATAAAAAATGAGCCTGGGAGGTGTGTAGGCCCCACTGATTGCTGTAACTGCTCTGAAAGGTGTGGGATATGTCACACACATCATCAAGATCATCCTCATGCCATTTCCTTGCCTCCGTAGCCCAAATCGAATTCCTCTGTAGCCATTTTACCATTTTTTATGCCTCTGTAAATCACCTGTAGAAGATAGAAATGCCTGTAACTCACTGCGTGGTCACCCGAGGCCAAAACTGATTGCACCAACATGTCCGAGAGAATGTCTATAGAGTTAAAACCAGTGGTTGGACCCCATACTCTCTCTGTAGCACCCTAGGTGAAAGGAATAAAAAGTCAAACTGCTCTGCCAGGACATTTTTAATGGCAAATCTACACCAGAATGATAAACTAAAGAATACCTCAACTGAAATTGCCCGGAATTGCAAACTGAGCATCCCAATGAACTCGGGAGATCCAAAAGTACTAAGAATGTGTACTCATACACCATGCGGATAACTGTATAATCATATAATATCATAACCATGCCCGGACAGATAAAAAATAATAATTTGTAAATGATCAAAATCATAAAAAATGTCCCAAATCATCATCTGAAACCTGTAGCTGCTGCATGGTACCACCTGTGGGTAATGTAAGACCATATATCATCAATCTCTGTCATCAATGGTCACATACATCACATGTCCTCTGGTTGACTTGGTCAAACTGGGTTTGACCAGGTCAAACTGACCAATAATATGACTCAGGCTGAAACATCAAAGTGCTGCAAGTGTAACTGGTTATGACATCCTTCATTAATCATTCAAATAGAAAGATTGTAAACATAAAGTAGTACTTGACTGGCGGTTTAAAAACAAGATATTCAATATAAACTTTATTAATAATAATAGCTCATAACAGAACCTCAAGGATATACTCACTTCATGGCTGTGATCAATTTGCTAATAATGGGTGAGGGTGGATAAATGCAAGGCTAGGCTAAGGGATGACCATACAAACCTCACATTGTGATACTTTGGATGTAGGAAAGGGAATACACACTAAAGCATATGATGGATAAACGATAACACAGGGGATGGCAGTGTCTCACAAATGGATAAGTTGTATGGGAAGTGCTTATTCAACCTTGACAGATGCCTACAACTCACATCCAAGCTAACTCAGCTCCGTTGGGATCTTTTCTAGAGCCATCATGACTAGGTGTCCGACAAATCGTAACTTGAGACTCTAGGGGACACTTAGAATTAGTTGTCCCTTACTCCATCTCACATCCCAACCCATAGGTTCCATGAGGAATTAATCATTACATATAAGGCCAGCAATCATTGGATTTAGCATTCATTTAACCATTGCTTTTTAGGCCTTTCATTTCATTTAGTTTCCATGGCCAGATGTCTTTGGATTTCGCATTTATTTAACCACAGCTTTCATTTAGGCCTTTAGATATCCCTTCTTTGGGGATTTACATTTCATTCATTTCACATTTCCATAGCCCTTCTTTCATTGTGCTTAGAAATACAGTTTTATTGAATTTCATTTCAATGGGCTTTCAAATAGATATACAATAGTTTCCAGATACATGTAATGATGGTAGTACTATCATAACTGTCTCGTTGACTTGCTAGCTTAGGCACCATTGCCACTTGTCTCCATCCATTCGTATATCCTTCCCTTACTTTTGGATCTTTACCCTGACTTACTCATTGACTTGTGATATGGAAGATCTCCCCACTTCTGCCTCTGTGTTGGACCCGCATCCATGTTAGTTTTGTGTCTCGGCTCTAAGTTGGCAACAGAACTTGCCTTTGGTGAGTTGGATTTTATGCCGTTATCATTCTAGTCGGTTGCCCCGATGTGTGGTTTTGCCCGGAATTCCCCCTAGTTGCTTGAGTTGTTATTGGCTAAAACCTGAAGCAAAATGTACTACTTTGGAAACTATTGGAAGCCCAATGAAAAGGGCTTTGTTATCACACCATAGTAGCAGGGCTACTATTCTTGCTTAGCAGATATCTGCACATTCCAGAGCTTCCATTATTCAGAGCTTGGCTATGATGATTGTATATTTTGAGATCACTCATGATCAGAGCAGTGTATTATTCAGACTTATGTTAGACCTTGTGTCAAGGCTGAGCCTTAAGGGTTCAGATTTGATGACCGATGTGACCCTTTATCCCATGCAGTTTCAGTTCAGTGCTTAGAGATGTATTGCAGCAGTGTTTCAGATGATATATGATGATTATTATTGTGATGATGTTATATGACCTAGGATATTTTATCATTGACTGTGGATTATTATCTTGTTAATTTAGTCATGATCACAGCATCTGCTTGGTATATTATTCCTGATGTGGCAAACTGTTTAAAATGAACTGTAAATTATAAAATGGACATTTACTTGCACATTTAGGTTGTTTGACAAAACCCACTGGTTTACCGCCTTACATAGATATGGTCTTTCATGAAACCAGTTGTCTACTAGTTTAGGCTCCATATTCACTTGACTCCATCCATACATGACTTTCCTTGTTTGACTTTAAACCTTGACCTGTCTTATTTGACTTTCTGATACTGAGGACTTCCCCATTTTCTACCTCTGTGTTTGGACCGCATCCCTGTATGTTCAGTGTCTCGGCTCTAAGTTGGTGACAAAACTTACCTTTGGTGAGTTGGATTGTAGGCCTAAATCATTCTGGTCGGTTGTCCCGATGTTTGGCATTGGCTCGAACTCCCCCTAGTCACTTGAGATGTTGTTGGCTAAAACTGAAAGCTCATGTACTACTTATGGAAACTTATAAATTCGCCCATGGAAACTAAAAAGGGCAAGAGCAATGAACTGCTAAAAATACTCCTTGAAGAGTATAAGAAAGGTCCAAAAAGCAATGGTTCTTAAAAGCTATATCTAAACAATTGCTGACCTTATATGTATATGAAAACATGCCCTGGATGCAAGCTGCAACTAGTTGTGCTTATCAGCACTCCTGAGATCCGCAGGGTTATGTGGGCCAAAAAGGCCATGAAATGAAATTGAATGATCCTAATGAACCTGGATCAACTTGATGTAGACATGATGCCTAAGTTGAATAAGCACTCTCTAAATAACTTATCCATTTGTGAGGCATAGCCATCCCCCGTGTTATTTTGTCCAGCACAGAGTTTGTAGTTTTCCCCTTCTCCCAGTCCAAAGTATTTTTGAGTTGAGTAAGACAAGTCAACCCCTTGGCCCAACCTTGTTCCTAGCCTTCATCCTTCACTAGCAGTTTGACCATATCCAATGGGTGAGTTTGTCATTTAAACTATTGTGCAAGTAATTTCAAATAACAAAGGAAATATGCTAACTTAATCAATGCCACTGAATGGATGTTATACTTTGAGCTTGGCTATGAGAATGATTAGAGGAACATGTCTTAGTCTACTGATATGATTTTTTCCTTGGTTATATATGGACCTAGTCAAACCTAGTTTGATTATGGTCATTTCTTGGGATCCGTGATGATGTGGGCCACATGTGCTTATGGATGATGATTGATGGACCCACATATTCTTGATGATGATGCCATATGATGGATATATGATGCAGATGATGATTGATGCAGTTCAGCAGTTTTATTTATTACTCCAGATCATCAGATTATACACTGTCCATATATGGTGCACCCTACAACTGGCCCATTAGGGCAACCCATGGTGTATGGTTACACATTCCTAGTGGATTTGGGTCTTCTGGATCCAATGAGACACTTATCTTTCAGTTTCGGGCACTTCTGACAGTGATTGATGCAGTTTTACACTTGTTGACCAGATTTGGGGCTGATTTCCCAGCTTGAGCAGCAGGGGCCATGAGAGGCTAGTTCACCTAGGGCGCTGTATGAGGAGGGGGTGGTTCAGCCACTTGTTTTTACCATTTACCCCCCCTTCTGGAGAGCCTAGTGGGCTCAGTTGGACAGCGCAGATGCCCTGGTAGGCAGTTTTGGCACTTTCACAGTTACCAAGGCAGTTAAAAAATGGGATAAAGTGGTCACTGAGGAATTCGATTTGGTAAATTGAGGCAAGGTTTTGGCACTTGGTTTTCACAGAGGTCTTCCAGGGTGATCCCACTATCTTCCAGCCAATTTTCACCATGTGGGTAGGCCCACAACGATCACAGGAGGTCTTTTACTGCTTGTCTGTCACAGATTTTGAGGACAGATTTGATCATTTATATTATCTTGGACATCTTTTATTATTTTATTGTGCCTTTGGGATGAGCTAGTAAGGATTGATGCCTCCTAGCCCCACCATGTGCTTCTTATGTTATGTCCTAGTCATTATGAGGTGGATTTTGTACTTTTACCCCCTCTAGTGGATGACATCACCTTCCATGATTATTTTTAGACTATGACGTCATCACTTTATGAGTGATCCATGTGTTATGTTATTATGGTTCATCTTAGCCATTGATTGTATGATGAGATCTTTTAATCTCAACCACTCATTTGATGTAGTATTGTAAAGTGGTATAGGGTTTTGGTCTTTATTATCCTATATAAGGAGGAGACCCCCTATTGTATAGCTCACCTTTGGAGCTCTGGAATATTGGAATAGAACACTTCTTTGTGGAGCATATCTCTCTTGTCTTGTGGATTCTCTTGCATCTTGAGTATACAGTATCTCTTCTGTGTATCATTGTGGATTTTGGTGCTACATCTCGTTTTCTTGCAGGGAAGTCGAATTGGTGGAGAGGAGGGTTATTTCTTGAGGGTTATTGTTGGAGGGATCCACATATTCTCTCTTGGGTTGATCTTGGTGAAAGGGAGTATCATTATTGTATCTTTGTGACATAGTTGATGCTTTCTATTACATCTTTCTACCATTTTCATAATCATCTTGCTTGACTTGTTTCTCTTGATCTTGTCTTGTAGGAGGAGGACGATTTGGCTTCTTTGAGGAGGACGTTTGGCTTGGAGTAACAAAATTGCACTCTTGAATATACACATAGGAGAATGCTATCAATTTGCAAGGTGGCCATAAGCAATTGAGGTAAGATCTACAAGGTATGTGTCTCTTTCCATCCATTCTCTCTCCATTGGTCACAAACCCTAATTAATCAAAACCCCAATTTTGGTTTTTCTTAGATCTACTTAGATCTAGCCTTGCTTTTGAAAAGATCTTAAGAATCCACCTCTATAGCATCCACCCCTAGTTGGATCTATAGTTTGGTGGTGATTGGTTAAAATTTACACACTTTTCAAGGCAATATAGCTCTCTTGAGGCAAATCACACTTCCTTGGGAGAGGCTTGTTTGGTTAGATCTAGCATATGGGTAGGTGAGATCCCACTTGATTTGCAATCTACATACTTGATAACTTACCCCTAGACTCTTACTTTGGTGATTTCTACCTTGTGGGCATCATTCCACATTTTAAGGGATTAAAACCCCATTTTGGACTACTTGGCACCTTAAAACTCAGATCTAGTAAGATCTAACCCTTGGATTGTCTTGATTTTCTAGATCCACATAGATCATTGCCTAAACTACTTGGATCTACAATTTGGTGGCCATTGGACTTGTTTTGATACCCCTTTCCCACCTTTTAGCCCTCCTTGAGCAAAGTCACACTTCCTTGGGTGACTGAGTTTGCCCACTTTAAGGATGTGGGTAGTTGAGATTTTTGTGGATTTGGAAAGAGCATAATTTGAAACCTACATCTAGTGTGTCATTTTGTGACGATCTGCCTTGGGGGTAGCATTCCTTGTTTCAAGGGATTGTGGTCCACTTAGGGTCATATCATGAAACATTAGATCTAGAAAGATCCAACCATTATATCTCAATTAGCCCACTTGATTTGCCTACTTGGTGTCCCGATCTACACTTTGACATACCTTTTGACTCCATTAACCCATCCAACAAGGCACTAGTCCTCCATAAGCAAGTCGCACTCCTTGGGAATTGTGTCAAACCTTAGATCCTGTAAGTGGGTATTCCTAATTTCAACATAGATCCATAGATCTACTCATTATATACCCCTTAGTACCAATTTCATCCCTTAAATTCTATCTTGTGGGTCCCATTTGAATCATTCACATATCCCAAGAAAGTGGGTCCCATTTGTGTAATACATGGTACGAGATCTTGTCTTTTTAGCTCATCATGTGGCCTAAATCATACATTGGTTGAATCACTAATCATCTCTCAAACCATCATCAACCATACTTTAACTTCTAGGTCCACTTAACCTTGCATTGGTTTCCGTAACTTACCATTAACTCATCCCTAGGAACCTTTGTTTGGGTCCAATCATCTTTGATTGATAATAGGGTCTCCCCCTAGGTCTTGATTCATCCAGATCTAAAGTGAAGAGTGCCTCGGTTGACGTGACTCCCACCTTGCATTGGGAACTGTGGCATCTCTTGGGTCACCTCTTTAGTTGTCCATCTCCTCTACCGTCCCGGATGGGATACCACTAGGGACAACTACAAGTTGTGTGATAACAGGCTTGTTATCACATCCATGTTAGCTGGAGCTACCATGCTGCAGAGTGTGTGTGGTCAGGGACCATACTATACCTTTTTTTTTTCTAGATCAGAGATCGGATGCCTTCAGAGGAGGCACATAGTTTTGTTCAGATTGCCCCAAGCAGAGATATCAGTGGGGACAGATGATTTATTGTATTGTCCAGACATGTATACATTATTGCCTACAGAGGCACCCTTCTTTGCCAGGCTTTGCACAAGCCCATTGAGACAGTTGCCTAGCCATATTTTTGATTGAGAGTACAGAGTATTGTTGTTTTACCACTTATTGCCCGGATTCAGTTGAGATCCAGTTTCAAAGTCAGCTTCAGCAGCAGGTATAGCATTTGTGTTCTATTGCTTATGTTGTTGATTAGACTTGTTTATACATGATAGTACACTGACTTTACATATTATGTTGATGTGGTGATCTAGTTGTTATTATGATGTGTTTGGCCCTTGGTGATGTTAGTCCACCCCCTTCAGTAGGCTTCTGTCTATGCACACTGGATCACATCCCCACTATTGGTATAGACTTGGTCACTTAGTCCCCCCTTAGGCAGCTGACTTTGGATCCACCTTCACATTCTCCACCCATTCGACTCACTCATGATTGGTCTTTTCCCGACTTGGATTCTGATTTGTGACCTTGAGGATCCCCTTCCCCACTGATCTCTGAGTATGCCATGATTCCCCGTCTTTTGTGCCTCGGCTCTTTAGTGTGTGAGATGCACTCTCAAACCTGGGATTTGCTCCTGTCGGTTGCCCCCGATGTTGCAATGCAGTATAGGAGTGTGTAGCCTCACCGGGTGTTCCCCATTGGTCATCGAAGCATGTATGCTCACCCCCATTACTCTGCAGTATGAGCACCTTGATTATATCTATTGAGATATGTATGTAGCCCAAAAGGGCCTTGATGTAAAAGAAATGAAGAAATGAAGAAATGTAAAGCAAGCCAAAAAGGCTATTGTAAATGTAAAATCTAGCCAAAAATGCTAAGTATGAAATGTAATGTAAAATCCATGCAATGTGTTTGTAAACACACATGGACACAGGTCAACCGTACATATCAGCTTTGTAGTGGTTATTTCCTCACCTAGTCCTGCGGGGCAAGGAGGTGAGAGGGAGCAAGGGACAAGCTCAAGATTGTCCCCTAGAGTCTCAAGTTATGGTTTGTCGGACACCCAGTTTGGAGGCTCTAGAAAAGATCCTCACGGAGTCTTCTTAAGGCACGGATGTGAGTTGTGAGGTATTTGTTAGATGACCAGTGGCGGTTTCCCTGCACTATACCCATTTGTGAGGCACCGCCCTTCCCCGTGTTGTGTCATGGTATGCTTATCTCAGTGGGCCCCGCTTTCCCGTTTCATCCAAAGGGTCACATGATCATTGTCTTTGTCATCCCGTACCTTTCACCTTGTTTTCCACATCACCCAAAGTCAGCTAGGTGGTCAATTCTATAGGTTGTGCATAGCAGTTTGAGTCTTTTGGATGTTGTGGGCCCACCTCATCAGGGGCCTCGTATTTTTGAGATATTATGTATTTTTTATCACCATATTGACATCTTATTGTTTAGTAATGTACTTACTTGTATAAAGAAGCCTATCGCTTCATATTTCATATAGGTATTCAGCCAGCACCATGTTGACCAGATTTGACTTAGTCAAACTATGTTGACCAGGCCAAAAATGGGCCCGAAAAAAATGTTGCGATCAAGATTTCGATTTTGGTCAACTATTATCTTCCGGGGTCCCATATGAGCATCCAAGCATCAGAATTTGAAAAGGTTGAGGCAGCGATGAGATTTTTGATTATCATGGGTCATTAATGACCTGTTTTAATTAAAAATCATGGATTTTGGGCAAACAGTTCCTAAGTGATGGATCGTGGTCGTTCAAGTGACCATGTTTACTATTTTTGGGGTCCACGATCGCATTGCAACAAACGGTTCGACAATCCGGGCACTATAAGTGGGTCAAAAGCCCAATTTACACCTTCAGCAACAAAAACCAGTAGTTAATTACATGGAAAATCAAAATTTGGCAAAGGCAACTATAGCAAATGGCAAAAATCAAAGGCTGGCTAATACAAGGGTGATTCCTAAGGTAATTTGGTAATGTTGGACATTGTATGTTTGTATTGTGGGGCCCTCTCTTGCCCTGCTCACCAAGGGGGATGAATTGGCCCATGGGGACGTTTTTCCACTTAGAGAAATTCATGATTTATGTAATGTAATGGAGTGGGACCTTGGTTGTTGGTGTTAGGGGGATAAAACACCATATAGACACCCCCTAACATTGTTTCATTTGTTGTATGGCCCCACCATGGGCCCCTCACTCCACTTGTGCGCTCTAGAGGGCAATTCGCACCCCCTCATTGGGCTCATCTCCACCATCTGTTTGGGTTGGGAGAGAGTCAATCCCAACCATCCATTTTGGAGGGAATAGGGTTTTGAGAATGGTCTATCTCTATAAGAGAAGACACTCACCCATTGTACACTTCTTCTTGGCATTTTCGACTTGCACTTGATAAAGAGAGAGACATTCCATTTGTGTCTTGTTACTTGGTGTTGTGGAGTAATTTTGTGGTGATTGATAGTTAGTTTATGGATGCATTATTGAGATAATTTGCGTTGTATTCCTACCTTTCTTTGCTGGTTCGAATTGCAGCTTTGGTGGCCATTTGAAGGGAGGCGCTACATTTGGAGCGAGAGCTCCACTCTAGCAAATTTCTTCGAAATTATTCACAAGGGAGTTGTCATTTGCTTTCAGCTAGTCAATTCTTTTACTTTCAGCCATTCATTTGCTGTTCTTACTTGGTTATTTGCTGCATTTATTGATTGTCTCTTGTTTGTGGCAAGTACCCAGGGCGCACTTGGTAACCAACTGCCTCCCACGCTCAAGGAAACACGCAGGTCTCTCCACACTTGATCTTCCGGGCTATTCTTCGCTCAAAGCACTCCATTTCACCATAGTTTCAGGTATTCTTCATCTCCTTGTCTCCTCATTGTCGTTTTCACTGTCTTGCTAAGCTGGAAAATCACTAAATAAACCATAAAAATACAAAACTTAAGATTTCACCGTTAGAATTAGTTTTACTTCAAAACCCACTAATGAAACACTCTTAAAAGCGTAAATCCAAAGTTTCATCTCTTTTAGACTCCATTTGCCCATAGAATCAGCACTAGTCTACTTGGCAAAAACGCCCCCTTGGGGCGTTTTTCTCCTTCTGCTGGGTTGGGTCGTTTTGGGGTTCTGGGTAGTCTTGATTTGAGTTCTTATCATCACATCATCAGTAGATATCAAGCTATAAATTGCTAGAAGCGCTTTAAAACCCGTATTTGTTGATGCCTTAGGTCTATTATTTCACTGCTTAACTAGTTTCCTTGGCAACATCACTTCTAGCTTACTGCATGTCCTTTGCCTATTTTCAACCATTAAATCACTAATCTAATTAGTTTATCTCGCTACATCTGATTGCTGGTCACTTCTACATCACTCCCATTTTACTACTTGTGTCCATCTAATGGCTGGAATTAGACTTAGGACTTAATTATCACTCATTTCCTGTCTTTACTTCTTTCCATCTTTGGGATTTGGGTGTGTTTTGTCTCTCAACCATCATTGGTTGAGCGGGGTCTCCCCCCTGATTTGGCTGCTTGCCTTGTCTAAAGCGACAGTAGCCTTGTCCGGTGTGACTTTCGTTCCTTGAACGGAGGACCTGGCTATTGCTGGCTACACATTCCTAGTTGTTCACCCTTTGCCATCCCTGTTGGGACACTCATCTTCATCAGCTAGATATTGTGGACATGATGGCACACTCAGTTGGACAGTGCAGGCACCTGGCAGTTAGTTTTGGGCAGTTTCAGGGTTTTTCAGGCGGATAAAAAATGGAATAAAAAGGTCATCGAGGAATTCGATTTGGGCAATTGATGCAAGGTTTTGGCACTTGGTTTGCTCAAAGGTCATCCATGGTGTATCCCACTCCTTCCAAATCAGTTTGCAGCAGTCAGTGGGGTCCACATGGGCTACAAGGGGTCTTTTATTGCATTCTTCTCTCTGGTGATGGGGACATGATTTGATCGTTTGTATACTTGGACATGTCATTGAGTCATATATCATGTTATTGTGCCATGGGGTCATGCTAGTGAAGGGGAATAATACCTCCTAGCCCCACCATGTGCTCCTAGTCACTTGTCCTTGTCATTATATTGTGGCTCCCATGTTATTAGCCACCCCCATGGAGTGCGTCATCCCCCCTATGGCTCTTTTAGCCATGACATCACCCTCTTTTTTAGTAATCCATGTCTTACGTTATGTTGGCTCATCTTAGCCATTGATTATATTGTTGTATCTTTTGATCTCAACCACTAGTTTTCAAAAGTGGTTTAGGGTTTTGGTCTTCCTCATCCCATTTAAGGAGGAGACCCCCTCATTGTAAAGGCCCTTTGGAGCTCTTGAAGATTGGAATAAAAATACTATCTTGTGGATCTACTTCTCTTGTCTTGATGGATTCTTTTGCAAGTTGAATATAAAATCTTTTCTCTGTGTATCACTTGTGGTTCGTGGGGCTTCCATTCATTTTTCTGCAGGGAGGCCGAATTGGTGAAGAGGAGGACGACTTTGAGGGAGGATATTGTGGGCAAGCCCCATATCTTGCTTTGGATTGACCTTTTGTCTCAGGGAGTATCATTATTGTATCTTAGTGACATAGTTGATGCTTTCTCTTTCATCTTTTCATCACTCTTTTGCTAGGCTTGTTTCTCATTAGATCTTGTCTTGCAGGAGGAGGGCGATTTTGTCATCTTTGAGGGAGGAGGATTTGGCTTGGAGTTCTAGATCTCACTCTTGAATATACACACAGGGGGAAGGTTATCAATTTGCAAAGTAGCCACAAGCATTTGAGGTATGTTCCACAAGGTATGTGCCTAGATCCATCCATTTTTCTCCATTGGTCACATAAACCCTAAAATCAAAACCCTCATTTTTACTTTTTTTTAGATCTACTTGGATCTAGCATGCTTTTGGGGATATAATTTAAAACCCACCTTAATAATCTTCACGGCAATCCCGATCTATAGTTTGGTGAGGTTTGGACTCCATTTGGCCCATTTCCCAAGGCACTTGGTCTCTCCAAGGGAGGTCGCATTCCTAGAAGAGTGTCCTTTTGCTAGTTCTAGTACATGGGTAGGTGAGATTTTTGCTTCATTGGATAGATCAGCCCCTAAAACCTACCCCTAGTGCTTCACCCTATTGATTTTTACCTTGTAGCCCCATTCCTCATTTTGAGGGTTGTGCCCCACTTGGGTCATTAGGTGATGCATTAGCCTTTTCTTAGATCTACTTGTTTAATTTCATAAGAGGCCTAAATCAAACATTTGGTTGAAACATTTGTCCATTTCTTAAGCCTCTCAACCAAGCCCTAACCACCTTGGGTCCACTTACCTTTCTAGATCTAAAGTGTTACACCCTTGATCTCCTTGCTTAACTTTACACTTTTCCCTAGGAGTCTTTGGGTTAGCTAGATGTCATAGATTGGCTAGGGTCTCCACCTTGATCGTGATTCATCTTGATCTAAAGTGAAGAGTGCCTCAGTTAGCGTGACACCCAGCTTGCATTGGGAACCGTGGCATCTCTTGGGTCACCTCTTTAGTTGTCCAACACCTCTACGTCCTGGATAGGATACCTTTTAGGGACAGCTACAAGTTGTGTGATAACAGGTCCTAGGGAATACATCTCACCCATCTCACCTAGGAGTTTCACATGTAATTTGGGTTTATGATGTATACACCACAGTCAAACTAAGTAAAGGGATAAAAATTAAATGAGTCATTGAGCTATTAGAAAAATACCACTTGAAAATCATTAAACACATGTTGTCCTTATTCTAGCTCACATGTTGGAGGGTCAATCTCTAACATCCCCACATGTGGAGGCTTAGAGAGAGAACATTTTACTTGAAAAAGGTCTCCTAGTGCAAAACGACTTCCTTTTTTCTCTCACATGCGGCAAGCATTTGAGTATTTTGAGGTTGCCGTGGTGGTTGGAGATGCTCATGTACCACAGATGTGAGTTCTCCTTGGTCCAAGCGTTCACTTCCAAGAGGAGCACCCTTGCTTTGAGGAGGTTGTTAGAATTTTTTTTCATGATTTAACTGGATTTTGACCATGTCCTATGGAACGCTTGTCTGGTTTGGTCCACACGTGCCACCTATTCTTGACTTGAGGAGGGTGTGCCGCACTTGGTGGAGGTTTTTATGGTTGATTATATCTCTCTAGTTAGTTGAGGGGATAATAGTTCTTTCTGGATTCCTAGATTAGATCTAGGGTTTTAGACTTGGATATTATTATTTTATTGGAGGAGGTTTTCAGATTCTTCTCTATATAAGAGAAGCTCCTCCTATTGTAAACGTTGCTAGAAGTTGTGGAGAAAACTCTCTTGCTATTGTTTAGTTCTTTTGGGCTTAGGCTTGTGGATGGTTTATTGGAGAGGTCTACTGGAGAATCTGGGTGCTTGATGCTATGGATGTTTTCTTCAATTGTTGATATTGGATTTATGATTGGGTAAGATATATCCTTTTTAGTTTTGAATGCCTGTCATTTGATTGTTAGTAGTTTGCATACTCTCCAATCTTGTTGTGTGTTACTCCTAGTTTTTCTTCACAGCTATTCATGCAGGATCACTGGAAATTCCTGAGTATTGGATTTCCTCTTGGAATATTGCAGAAGTTGATTTGGCTATTAGAGAATAAAGCAGAGTTTGAGTAAATCAACCCTATCTACTCTTTAATCACCAAACTTCTATTAGATGTTCATTAGACCCCATCTGCCCATCTCAGATTACTAGGCACTAGTCATAATTTATATGCCATTCTAAAATCTAAAATTTATTTTTAATTTTCTGTTCTTAGATCTGCAATTTTTTATTGCTTTCATATATTAAAATCAACCCTAAAATACAATATTTTCATCGTAGATTTTCTACAATTCATGGCTGGAAATATCTTAATGCAATTCTGTCATTTTTGTTATCATCTAAATGTATGCTCTAAAACAGAAATTTAAATCATTCTTAAGGGCCGATTCATTGGGTTGAAGGTTCAAGTTAAAACGATATTTAAGTTTTTCCATATCTTCTCTTGTTTTATCCTTGTTTATTCAGTCATTTCATTTCTAAGCAAGGGCTAAAATTTTCTACTGTCACAGACCTGTTAATTAGTTAAAAAAGATACATTCTGGTAAATTTGTAACAGCTCTTTAATTGCTACTTCAGATCTGGAAATTGCCTCAATTAAATCTGCCCTGTTCTATTGGCAAAATCAGCTTTAGAACAGAATTTTAAATTGTCATTTGAAAGTTGATCTCTTGGGATTAAAAATTCAAATTAGCATGCAATTAAATCTCTTGCTTTAAAGTTTAAACTCAGTTTATACTCCAATTTCAGATCTGTTTAAGGGTTTAAAGTTTTAAAGCATCTTGCTATTGTAAACTCTTTTCACTAGCCAAAAGAGAATCATTTCCTTGCAAGCTTATAACAGCAATCCAATTAGCACTTCAGATTTGAATTTTGAGTCATTTCACATTTATTGATCATTGTCCTAACTCTAATGGAGATGGATTAGCGCTTTAATAGCATATCTGAGTTTTAATCAAATCTTATGGTTCTAACCCAGTTTACATTTTATTCCCACATATCTCTAAGGGTATTGAAAACATTGATTCACAAGTTGGAGGGCTTTATGCTGACCAAACCAAGAGAGGGGGAGGGGGATCCATGCACTCAAAGAGAAAATACTACTAGTAATGAGGAACTCAAATATATAAACTGCAGGGGTGTCATATTCACAAGTTTACGGAAAAAGAGAGTAGGTCTACAAGATTGGCTTCACTATATGCATGTTTAGTTGCAACTGTTCAATATCCTCAAGATAGACTACTAATAGCCTGCTAACAATCATTTACGAAGGGACAAATCAATATAGTAGGCATGAAAGCAAGTCCAATGGAGGAAAACTAAAAAGGCAATTGGTGGATATGAATTCCTGTAAAATTTGTCAAATCAGAAAATCTAGAGAGAAATTGCTAGTCAAAACATGATACCACTATCTACTCCTACGAACATATGTTTGTTGCCAATCAATCAGATTCATAAACGTTAAAAGGGAATGATCAAATGTTTGTAGTAATAGATAAAGATAACAAGATTTAATTCTTGAAGAATCAAACACCAAGTACGTTGCATGGACATATTGAAGGAGAAAACATTAAGCTCCAATGTTTATGTATTACATATTAAGCTAAGTTACATTGGGATGCACCCCCATACTCATAGGGCTAGAACTCGGAACATCTGAGTACTGGGTACGCAAGTACCAACACTGGGATGTCTAGAGGATGTCACAAACATCTCTAAGATGTCCCAGATGCCTCCCCAAAAATATTGGGCACACCCCCTCTCCCCACTTCCCTGCCCTCCCAAAAAGAATACAAGAAAAAAAAACAGAAGAAAGAACAAGTCAGGGGGGATGTCCCCCTCAAAAATGGGAATGTCCCATATGTGAGACCAGAGGGAAAAAAGGAAAATAAAACCAAACAAAGAGTCAACGTCTTTATTCCTCAACTCTCAATGCTCTTTGGGACTTATATAAATTCAAGAAAGAGCTCAATCTATGAGGTCATATATACACTATTCAATTTCCAATTTGTAGATTGATCAAATTACTTCAGTATTATCAAGTTCCCTTACCTAAGGTCCTTGTCTTGAACAAACTAGCTTTCTTCCTCTTGTGAGTAAATTGGCCATATTCATTCTTCTGGAATAAATACAATAATGCTTTTGTGTTTGGTGCTACATATTCCACAATTTGTTTCACTATCTATACCTGTTGCTGAGGTTTTAGGACATTTCTTCCTGCTCATTTTATATCAATAAAGCATTTACAGTCATAACAATTTATGGCATTTGCTTCTCAAACTTAATTGGCTTCCAATCAGGATGAGAAATGAAATAGACAAAAAGAAAAACTATAAATGGACCAAATAGAACAAACTAAGTCCATCTATGTTATAGTTTATTTTTCAGATGATAAGTCTAGACTCTAAATGTTCATTTTTCTCCATCTTTAAAATATGGTCAACTTGATTGGAAGGAATATGTAAAACAAGGTAACCCAAGATATCTAAGTAGTATATACTATAAACACAACATGAAATGAGATATGTAATTTCACAGAAATATGGTCAAATTTCAAGAGCCAAAAGGAAAATATTTCCTCTGCATGTCAACGAAGTAAAGGGCATAGCTGAGTATTGCTATCCAAATATAACAACTTATTGCCACAAACTAAAAAGCACATGTTGTTCAGGAATTCTGCCTAGTCTCTCAAAATCGTGAATTACAAAAAAGAGAAACCGAGCATTGATATTGCAAACTACTTGAATTAGAAATGAAGTAAAACGTAGTGTACAATATACAGATGATTTAGCTATATTTTTATGTTAGGCATCAAAAAAGCATAAAGATACCATGCTTATCAAATTTCAGAAAAGCACACAAACATGGATGATTTGGTAACATACCTTGAGAAGCTCATACATGTAGTAGCGTATATCATGATCTGATAATGTGGGGTAAAGAACTTTAAAATCTGTATTGTTTACATATTCAAAGATCAAACAAGGTGTTTTAGATTGTGGATCTCTAACCACATCTAAAAGTTGTACAATATTTGGTCCTCCACAAAGGTTCTGCAAAATGCTGATCTCTCTCTTGATCTGTGTATTGCAAAAGCAATTTTTCAGAAGCGAACTCAAGACCACATGCAACATCTATAAATTCATACACAACATCACAATGATAGTAAATAAGAGTACAAAATTTCTATAGAATGATGAATCACCTAAATTTATTGAGGGATGCCATCTAAAGTTGAGTTCAAGGCCTTGGAGCTCTTTGTTTTTAAATTGGATAGTCACCTAGAAAAGATTCTAGACATAGTAAGAGGAAATAGCTGATCTCTCCTAACAGGTAGAACCATCCACTCTATTTGTAAAAATGTCCTCTCTATTTTTATTTTTTGCAAAATATGTCCACACAAATATGCATTTGAGAAGACAAACAGATCCGAGTGATAGTTATAGGCAATCTAGCACCGTAACCACAAGTTGCCTCTCTGATCAGGCTGGTGCTTTTCCAGCCATAGAGGGGGTGTCCCTATGGTTTTTTATGTGCTCTTATTTCTGTGTGTAAATCTGTGTATAAACTCAGAATAAATCAGCAAACTAAGCTGCACTCAAGTGCCTAGAAAGCGCCCAACAACAAGGTAAAAATTCTAAATAAAATTACATGAAGTGAGATTAGTTTCTTTAATTAAATTTCAGCTGCAAAATCGAAATGAATGGAGAATAATATGCACTTTGAGTGAAAGAACAGTTGAAAACAAATGCACAAAAAAAGAATGTGTGCCTGGAGTGGAAGAGAAATTCAAAACAAGTGCATAAGAATAACAACACAAAACCTACCACACGAATCCTCTCAAGAAACTCAAAGAGCTAGAAAAAAGCATAATCAAATCTATCTGATATAACTATAGAGGCAGAAATTTATCCATAGATATAATACACCAGGGTCTGCCCTGTCAAACTTTGGAGACATAAACATTCCAAGGATACATTGGTTCCCACTTTGTATTGTTATCATGGTACCTGTTATCACACAACTTGTAGATGTCCCTAAAAGTTATCCTATCCAGGACGGTAGAAGTGTTGGACAACTAAAGAGGTGACCCAAAAGATGCTACGGTTCCCAATGCAAGCTGGGTGTCATGCTAATCGAGGCACTCTTCACTTTAGATCAAGATGAATCAAGATCAAGGGGGAGACCCTAGCCAATCTATAAAGACTAGCTAACCCAAAGACTCCTAGGGAAGAGTGTAAAGTTAAGCAAGGAGATCAAGGGTGTAAGACTTTAGATCTAGAAAGGTAAGTGGACCTAAGGTGGTTAGGGCTTGGTTGAGAGGCTTAAGCAATGAACAAATGTTTCAACCAAGTGTTTGATTTAGGCCACTTATGAAATTAAACAAGTAGATCTAAGAAAAGGCTAATGCATCACCTAATGACCCAAGTGGGGCACAACCCTCAAAATGAAGAATGGGGCCTACAAGGTGAAACTCAATAGGGTGAAGCACTAGGGGTACATTTTAGGGGCTGATCTATCCAATGAAGCAAAAATCTCACCTACCCACGTATTAGAACTAGCAAAAGGACACTCTTCTAGGAATGCGACCTCCCTTGGAGAGACCAAGTGCTTTGGGAAATGGGCCAAATGGAGTCCAAACCTCACCAAAGTTCAAACTATAGATCAGGATTGCCGTGAAGATTATTAAGGTGGGTTTTAAATTATATCCCCAAAAGCATGCTAGATCCAAGTAGATCTAAAAAAAAAGTAAAAATGAGAGTTTTGATTTTAGGGTTTATGTGACCAATGGAGAAAAATGAATGGATCTAGGCACATACCTTGTGGAACATACCTCAAATGCTTGTGGCTACTTTGCAAATTGATAACCTTCTCCCCGTGTGTATATTCAAGAGTGAGATCTAGAGCTCCAAGCCAAATCGCCCTCCCTCAAAGATGACCAAATCGCCCTCCTCCTGCAAGACAAGATCTAATGAGAAACAAGCCTAGCAAAAGAATGATGAAAATTATGAAAAGATGAAAGAGAAAGCATCAACTATGTCACTAAGATACAATAATGGTACTCCCTAAGACAAAAGGTCAATCCAAAGCAAGATATGGGGCTTCCCCACAATATCCTCCCTCAAAGTCTTCCTCCTCTTCACCAATTCGGCCTCCCTGCAGAAAAACGAATTGAAGCCCCACGAACCACAAGCGATACATAGAGAAAAGATTTTATATTCAACTTGCAAAAGAATCCATCAAGGCAAGAGAAGTAGATCCACAAGATAGTATTTTTATTCCAATCTTCAAGAGCTCCAGAGGTGCCTTTACAATGAGGGGGTCTCCTCCTTAAATAGGATGAGGAAGACCAAAACCCTAAACCACTTTTGAAAACTAGTGGTTGAGATCAAAAGATACAACAATATAATCAATGGCTAAGATGAGCCAACATAACATAAGACATGGATCACTCAAAAAGAGGGTGACGTCATGGCTAAAAGAGCCCTAGGGGGGATGACGCACTCCATGGGGGTGGCTAATAACATAAGAGCTACAACATAATGACAAGGACAAGTGACTAGGAGTACATGGTGGGGCTAGGAGGTATTATTCCCCTTCACTAGCATGACCCCATGGCACAATAACATGATATATGACTCAATGACATGTCCAAGTATACAAATGATCAAATCATGTCCCCATCATCAAAGAGAAGAATGCAATAAAAGACCTCCTATAGCCCATGTGTACCCCACTAACTGCTGCAAACTGATCTGGAAGGAGTGGGATACACCATGGATGACCTCTGAGTGGACCAAGTGCCAAAACCTTGCCTCAATTTCCCAAATCGAATCCCTCTATTGACCTTTTTATTCCATTTTTTATCGTCCTGAAAAAACCCTAAAACTGCCCAAAACTGACTTCCAGGTGCCTGCACTGTCAAACTAAGTGTACCATCATGTCCGGAAAGGGGATAATATGCTAAAAACAAGTGGTTGGACCACACCCTTCCTCTGTAGCACCCTAGGCAATGAATTGCCTCCAATGTTCCTGCTGGATAGGCCACATCAGCATGGCCAAACTGGTCAATAGGTGGAAAAGTGCTAAAATCATGCCGAGGAGTGCCCGAAACTGAAAGATAAGTGTCTCAATGGATCCAGAAGACCCAAATCTACTAGGTATGAGTACTCATACACCTCATGATAACCTATAACCTGTAGGATCATCTGTAAGGTCCACCATACCTGGACAAGTAAAAATATGATGATCTGGTAATAATAATAAACCTGAAAAACTGCATCAATCATTATCTAAAGACTGTGCCCAACATATGGAATCATCAATAGGTATATGTAGGACCATGGATCGACATCATACAATATAAATGGTCCATCTCATCACAGATCCCAAGGTTGACCTTGGTCAAACTGATCAAAATATGACTATGGCCAAAATGGCCATGCTGCTGCAAGTGCAAATAGTTAAGACATGCTCTCTAAATCATTTTCATAGCAAGACTTTGAAACATTAAACATCATTTCACTTGCAGTTAAATAATAATAGGTTATTTAATCATTTACCTTCAAAAGGAACCTCAAGAATATACTCGTTTGTAAACATGATCAATCTGCTAGCAGAGGGTGAAGGGTAAGGAAACAAGGCTAGGCCAAAAGGGTGTGACTTGACTGACTTGACATAGTGATACTTTGGATAAGGGAAAAGGTGTTACATACTTAAGCATGTGTCGGACCAAGATACACAAGGAATGGCGGTGTCTCACAAATGGATGAGTTGTTCAGAGAAGTGTTTATTCAACCTAGGCAGAAATATCTACTACTAGAACCGTCACTTGTGCCTCTAGGGGACACTTTGATTTAGCTCTCCCTTACTCCATCTCAAATCATAACCCATAGGTTCAATGAGGTATATTTCCATATATAAGGTCAACAGTCTTTAGATTTAGCATTTGTTTAGCCACTGCTTTTTAGGACCTTCATTCATTGAATTTCATGGCCAGCAATCATTATATATAGCATATATTTACCCATTGCTTTTTAGGCCTAACATAACCCCTCTGGGATTTCACATGCGCTAATAAGCACAACTAATCGCAGCTTTCATCCGGGGTGCATTTACATTTCAAAGCATTTCATTGCATAACATTTCATATCCCCTTTCATTGGGCTTCCAATAGTTTCCAAGGTAGTACATTTTGCTTCAGGTTTTAGCCAACAACAACTCAAGCAACTAGGGGAAATTCCGCACAAAACAACACATCGGGGCAACCGACTAGAATGATAACGGCATAAAATCCAACTCACGAAAGGCAAGTTATGTTGCCAACTCAGAGCCGAGACACAAAACTAACATGGATGCGGGTCCAACACAGAGGCAGAAGCGGGGAGATCCTCCATATCACAAATCAAGGAGTAAGTCAAGGTAAAGATCCAAAAGTAAGGGAAGGATATACGGATGGATGGAGACAAGTGGCAATGGTGCCTAAGCTAGCAAGTCAAAGAGACAGTAATGATCATGTCCACATTCACAAGAAGGTAAAGACCAGCGAGTATTGTTTCGGGCAGTTCAAGTCGTCCCGAGGAGCAGTTTTGTCTATCTGAGCTACAAAATGGCATTTTAATGCTAAAGTACATCAAAATGCACCAAGTACAAAAAAATAAAATATTCAAAAAATCAATTTGGCACATGACAAAATGACATGGCACAAGTTATGAAGGTGGGCGATTATATTATTTATCTAAAGCGATGGAGTTTGGTTAATTTAAAAGTCAAACTTATGGAATAAAGATTTAAAGATTCGCCCATCCCTCACGTGGACCAACCCCTCTCATGACATGGCATTAATTCATACTTGATGGGCGAATGTCTTAAAAGATCGAAGGCATATATTACAAAGCATTTGATATGGTCGAATTATAATGGTTGAATGGTTATCACATTTGCCATGCTACGATTTCTCTTCACGTGAACCATTTTCTCCACGCAACACCCTTTAGTGTGGGGATAATTCCAAGGTGGGATGCGCCTACCTCTTGAGAGGTGGCGCAATCCCCTCTATCACGAGTTTCAATCAAACGCCAATCACATAAGGGAGCAAGTCAAATGTAAGAGAGTTTCCCATCACTCATGCATGCATGTTGAGCTCACGTGAAGGCTCACGAATTGTTGTGATGATCCCTATGTTGGGTGTGCCTACCTCAACCTCAATGGAGAGGTGGCACAGAGCCTTTGGCTTGGCTTCCAATCAGCCCATATCAACGCCAACCAACCAGCAGTTAAACTTTCAATCACTCATTCGCGCTTCTCATGGGTTTGGCTCTTTCCTTTGCATGTAAATTGCTATTTAACCAAGCTTTTGCCATCTCTCTCACTCGTTGGTGTTTTGAGGCAAAGCTCTGCTATTTTTGTAATCTATTGAGAACTATTTGACAAATAAAGAGACTTTGGAGGTCGAATTCTTGTGTTGTCTTTGATGTGTGGATGCATGATCAATGTGTTGAACGAAGGAAGCTTGTAGTAAGCTGCTCATCTACCTCTTGCCTTGGATCTTGGTTTACTATAAGGACAATTATTTGTTGGGTAAGCTAGGCTAGTCAAGTTTGTTTACTTTTCTAGTTTTGTTGTTTCATGTGTTAAGAGACCTAGCTTTTAAAATATTTCATTTGTTTATGAATATTTTGGCATATTGATTTCTTATGTATGTTGCTTCCAGATCTAATGTTTTGTAATGAGTTGATGTAAGCTGCAGGTACACTTTTGATTGAAGGAGAAGAGGACTTGCTTGTGCCTCTTTTTTTATCTAACTACTTTTTGTTTCAGATCTAGTCCCTCGACAATCCAGGAATTCATCTTCAAATCTCGAAGTCTCATATGAAAGAGTTTATTCATTCCCTTCTCCTATTTTCTAAAGCTAGCTTTGGTTACAGTTACCTTGGTTTGAAACTTTCACTTTCTTTCTCAAAATAAGCTATCTTTAAAGTTTGTGAAATTTTAAATCAATCAATATCTAGATTAAGTGTTTCAAAGTTATCTTTTAAATTATCTAGATCCATAAGTTCTAGACTTTTAGTGCAAGTTTTCATTATTTTGAAGTATCTCAAAATAGTTTGTACTTTATAAGTCTTAGAAGCGTACTAGTCTTTCATTTCATATTTGGAAAGCAAGTGCCTTTAGTTATTTGGGCTTAGCTTTTTCAAAGCAAGCCAAATATCCTAAGGAAAGTAGCTTTCTAGCTCACTTTCCTTAGTTATTTTTTTACTCCATTTACTAGTTTTTCAAAGTAGAATTTTTCCATTTTTTGTACATAAACGAAATACACTCTTAAAGTGTGTTTCGGTAGATTCTGAGCTTTTCATTGTTCGCTGGTTTTTACATTTAAAATATCAGTCCAAACATTTAAAATTAATTAAAAGTTAGTGTAAAGTCCAAAAAAGTGTCCAAAAAGCTTCTTTTTACATGCTAGCTGTCTTCCTAGTTTAATTTGGCAATTTGTAGTGTTGTCCGAACACTCCTAAAGTGTTCTGATTTGTTGATTTGATTAACTTTGTTTGCTAGTCTGATATTTTATTTCAGCAGGTTGAACCCAAAGAATCAAGAAGATTACCATATCAGGGCTCCCTAAACACTTCCAAAAACCAGTAGTTCAAGTGTTGATCCATTCTCTTCAAATAAATTGTAAACTGACTTGTCCCTAAGCATAAAGGGCAAGCAGTAATTCATCTCTATTCCATTTTGTAAATTGAAAAATAAAAAGAGCAAGCAGGCAATTCCAGCGCTTGGACCCCAATCCCCCCAGGGGGGATTTGCATTTTTCACTTTTTTCACTTTTTTTACTTTTTTCTTCTTTCTTTTGCTTTAGATTAGTTTACTTGTTGTTATTAGTAATTAGAAAACATCCACGAAGCACACAAGGCGTCCCAGGGGGACTTACAAGCTTTCACAATCTCTCACCTAAGTGCTACAAAATGAACCACAATCTTGTTCTAAAAAACTTCAAGTAAAATTAACCCCCCTTGCTCTACCAAAGTACTCCACCTTAAGTGGAAGAAAAAATACTCTTGGGTTTGCATAGATTAACCATCAACTGAAATTATTATAAAATCTTTCAAGATAAAATCAACCCCCTTGATCTACCGAAGTACTCCACCACATTGCGGTGTTAAGAAAAGATACCCTTGGGGCTTAGATTAGATTAATCATCCACTTACACTTCATTATAAAATATACCAACGCCCCAAACCCAGAGTATGCTCTTGGACGCTACAGCTTAGTCGGAACAGCTGGTCAATCAGAAACAGGTGCAAGGTACTTAGTTTTAATAGGACAATCCATTAGAATCGAATCCTAAGAACTCGAAAGGTTGCATGGACTGAATCCACAGAGTCAGCGGGCTTTTAAGCAGGTTCATCCGCGCCTGGTCGGACACTTGGTAATGTTGCGAGAGCACTCAGTTCGAAGGTTAGGTTTCTTTTGGGACAAACCAAGAATTAACCCACTCTTTAATCCACTCATTTAATAATCATAAAATTTACCAACTGAGACACTGCAATACTTTCACTAAGACTACACAAGCAACCCTACACAACAGCAATTGCAAGCATTTTTACATTCTCGGCACTGGTCTTTAATTTTCCATGTTTTAAGTTTCAATCATAAATGTCATGAATGCTTATCTATCTTGTGTTGGGTTAATCAATTGATTTAATTTGCAAGCAGTGCTTAGTTGTTAATATTATCATTTCATCATTTAATAAACTCCTAGAATAAGTTTTTCCTTTTCATAGATTAAAAGCCTTAGATTCATTTTTCATAGGGACCACCCCCCTTGGCTTCGCTAGGAGTAAGCCTAGACGGAGGAGTCGGGTAATCAGGTGACAGCACTTGACTCTCACTTGCCCCCAAGGACACACCGAGCGGCTTGAAGGTTTCCTACCGCATCCCCCCCAGGTGTGTATTAGGCGGCAACATTTTGGCGCCGTTGCCGGGGATAAACCTTTCTATTCCCGGGTCACAACCTTGTTTTCTTTTTGTTGTTTTATTTTGTTTGATGTATCCTGTGAAAATTTGAAATTTACTCAGTCCATCTAGCGACTCCACTTTTAAATAATTCAACGAGATATTCAACAAGAAGAAATTCGGAAGGGTTATTCAATCTTATTCCTGAACCTGAAAATTCATATAGAAGAAGATTAAATAAACAAATCTCTCGGAGAATACTCGAACATCTTAGATTTGAGTCAATTTCAGATATTCACCATCCATTTGAAGAGTCTAATCCAACATAAGACATGGGAGATTTTTTCAGCCCTCTAGACTTTACTGCAATCGTAGGGTACCCTCATGTCGTAACTGAGAAAGCAATTGCAAAATTGCCTTCATTTCAGGGTAACAATGCCATAAGTGCTAAGGCACATTTGAAATCTTTTTCACAATGTTATAATAAATGGTGCCTAAACGCTAAATATGAAGATGTGCAGATGAATTTGTTTGCGCTATCCTTAGAAGAAGATGCCTTTGATTGGTTTTCAGACCGAGATGCCGACAGCTACAAAACTTTCAAAGAATTCGAAAAGGGTTTCCTGAACAAATGGGGAGATAAAAAAGAAGACAGATATTTGTTAGCATCCCTGAATAACATGAAGACAAATGAAAATGAGACAATGGAAGAATTCAATAAGAGATTTAATAACCTCATTTCAAGCCTTCATGCCGAGATCAAGCCTCCAGATGGCTCGATCCTCATTCACTATATTGAATCTTTCAATGGAGAGATGAGATATCAGCTTAGGGACAAAGAACCTGCCGATCTGAAGAAATCCCAAGTGATAGCAGAAAAAATTGATAAAAATATGCAATCATCCGGAAAGTCAAATCTTCCAGGTTTCACCAGAGGAACTTCATCGAAACAATCTGACAACAAAGACAAGTCTTCATCAACAGATAATAAGGACCTAGCAAAAGATCCTTTGAGAGAGTTGACAGATGTGATCAAGGCTATGGAAGCCAATCATGCTACACAAATGAATTCCATGCAAAACAGACTTATTACTATGGAAAGAGAAAAATCTCAAATGCCTTCCAATAGGTATCCTACCAGACAAAACAATGAATGGAAGCCAAAGTATCCATCCAATAATCAAAGGATCCCTAGTCAACTTGAATCAGCTAACATGGTTGTGGATGATGTGCCTCCCTTTTGTAGGGCTTGTAATGAATTCCATGATGAGACAACTTGTCCTAAGTTTAACTAATAAATGAACAAGGTCCTCCAGAAGTCAACAACTTTGTAAGGTATTCAAATCAACACGAGTATATCAACCATGTCGGTAAAACTCACACTTTGCCAAAGGATGTCTGGAAACAAGCTAAAGAAGTGGCACAGGAAAAGGACAATGTTACTAAAATTTATGGAGAGAAACCTACACCTGAAGAGATCAAAGAATTAGCGAAGTTCAAAGGCTTCACCTATCAGAGAAGGAAGACTGCCATCCCCATCAAACCAGATCTGCATATTCCTAAGGTAACTCATCTTCCTTCCCCAGAACTGAATGTTGATGTTGTTAGCTCGCTAGCTGGTGCTAAAATGCTGGTTCATGTAACTGAAGTCATTAAAATGTCAGGTCAGAAGGATAGATTGATAAAGTCTTTAGAAGCTAGTGGAAATATTGATGAAGCACCCACAGAAGTTATGTATGAAAAACCTAAGGAAAAGGTCCTAGAAAAGACTAAGGATAAAGTTCAGGAAAAACCGAAAGAGGCCATTCCTGAGAAACCTAAAGAAGTCATTCCTAATATTCCTAAGAAAATCAATGAAGATCTTCCTATTATATTACATAGTATAGATCCTCGCAAGGAAGAGCATCCTCCTTTCTATGTATCCTTAGTTGTCAACAACATGTTGCTCCATAACTGCATGCCTGATTCACGTGCCGCATCCAACGTCATAACTAAAAAAGTCATGGAACAATTGAACCTGAAAGTCACAAGACCTTATCAAAATGTGTGTGCAATGGATTCTAGAGAGATTGATACCATGGGCATTATCATGAACTTACCTGTTAAGTTAGCTGCTTATCCTAATGTGAATTTGACTATGGATGTAGTGGTGATCGATGTCCCTAACACTTGGGGCATGTTGCTATCTAGAAAATGGGCTGCTTCCCTTGGTGGTTGCATTCGAATGGATTGGACCTATGCCATGATTCCAACTAATGAAGATGCTCATGTTAGGTTGTATAGAGAAAAGGAAAGGAAATTCCATGTTGAAGACCCTAATGTGTTAGATAATGAATATGTTCATGAGGTGGACAGTTCTGGTAATTATTCTATTTTTGCAAACACATTAGCCCCCATTAAAGAAAAGATAAAGGATGATAGAGAAAATGGAATATGGAAGATGAGTTTTGACGGTGCATTTTCTAGATCTGGAAAGGGTACGGGAATTGTTATTACTTCTCCATCTCAACAAACTTTCAATTTTGCTTTCAGACTTGAGTTCGATGGTTCAAACAATGTTGCAGAGTATGAAGCACTCTTGCAGGGCCTAGAAATAGCTAAAGACATGGGTATTAAAATTCTAACCATTAAAGGAGATTCAGACTTAATTATTTGTCAAATCAAGAACATCTTTGCATGCAAGAGTCAAAGGCTAAAGAAGTATAGGAATGCATGTTGGGATACAATGGAACTATTTGATGCCCTAAACATCACGTCAGTACCTAGGGAAGAAAACAAGGAAGCAAATCAACTAGCAGTAGCAGCCTCAACCCTTCAGCCAACTGAAGAGTTAATCAAGGATCAAGCAAAATTTGAGATCAATTTCAAACCATCCATCCCGGATAATGTAGATCATTGGCAGGTTTTCAAAGATGACAAGCAAATCCTTAGATTCATACACAATGTTCAAGAATTCACTGATTGTAAGACAGGCTATAAGGAAGAAAAGTATGATTATAAGGAAGAAGAGGATAACCCTAGGAATGCTATACCTAAAAGCATAGTTGAATGGGAGCACATTTTTTACAGACAAGATAGGCATAAGCCAGAAAAGGAAATATTAAAGGCTGGAAATCACATAGAGATCAACATTGGGACTAAAACTGAACCTAAGCTAATCAAAATTGGTAAGGGTACAAGTGAAAAGGAAAGAAATGACCTTATAAGCCTAGTTCGGGAATATCGGGATGTTTTTGCCTTCTCTTATGATGAGCTCAAGTCATATCGGGAAGATGTTTTCCAGCATACTATCCCTTTGAAAGAAGATGCCAAACCTTTTCGCCAGAAGTTGACACAAATGAATCCCAAGGTGGCCCCCATAGTTTTGAAGGAGCTTCAAAAAATGCTAGCAGTAGGAATCATAGCCCCAACTAGACATTCCTCATGGTGTTCAAATCTAGTTGTCGTAAGAAAGAAAAATGGAAATTTAAGACTATGCATTGATTTTAGAAATCTGAATTGGGCATGCTTAAAAGACAATTACCCTCTTCCCAATATGGAAACTTTACTTCAAAGGGTAACTGGTTCGGAAATGATGTCAATGTTGGATGGTTTTTCGGGTTATAATCAGGTTGTGGTCAATGAAGAGGACGGGCATAAGACAACTTTCACTACCCCATGGGGTACTTTCAAATATCTCAGAATGCCTTTTGGATTGCTCAATGCTGGGGCAACTTTCCAAAGATCCATGGATTATGCCTTCAATGAGCTAATCGGTAAAATTATAGAAATATATCAAGATGATCTCACATTTTTTTCTAGGGAAAGAACTGATCACATTGGCCACCTAAGACAAATCTTTGAACAATGTCGAAAGTTCGGCATATCTCTAAACCCAGCCAAGTCTGTCTTAGGTGTCGACGAGGGGAAATTACTTGGTCATATCATATCAAAGGATGGGGTCAAGATTGATCCAAAGAGGGTAGAAGCCATAAAGAAAGTTCCTTTACCTTGTAATAAAAGAGCATTACAATCTTTCAACGGGCAAATCAACTTTATCAGACGTTTTATTCCAAACATAGCAGAGTCAATGAAGCCTATGCAAAAACTACTTAAAAAGGACGCTAAGTTTGAATGGGATAAAGAAGGTAGGGAAGCCTTTAGTGGAATACAATATGCTATTTGTAGGTCACCAATGTTGATTAGTCCTGATTATTCGAAAGACTTTCAGATATTCTTATCTGCATCACCAGACACCATAGCCGGAGTTTTGTTGCAGAAGAATAAGGATGGCCAAGAGCAACCCATAGCCTTTATGAGTAGGGCCTTACAGAATTCTGAGCTTAAGTACACTATCATGGATAAACAAGCTTATGCCTTAGTTAAATCACTTAAGCATTTCAGAATGTACATTGGATACTCTAAAGTTATAGGGTATGTGCCTCATGCGGCGGTTAAGGATATTTTATCACAACAGGATTGTCTTGGGATTAGGGGTAAATGGGTCTCCAAGATCCAGGAATACGACCTAGAAATCAAACCCACCAAGTTAGTCAAAGGTCAAGGTTTAGCCCGCATGATGGTTGAAGGAAATGAGCAGGCCTTAGGGATGGTATGTCACAACACCAAGCCAGCACAGGCCAGATCAGATGAGCTTCAACGTCTAGAACAGGTTCCATGGTATTCTGATATCATTTACTTTTTAACCAACCTCACTTGCCTAGATCATTTTGTGGGCCATAAAAGAAGAGCTTTGAGGTTGAAGTCCACAAAATTTTGTATCACCCAGGATGGGCTGGGATGGAAAAATCCGGATGGTCTTATTCTAAGATACATCGATGAGTCAGAGTCCAAAAAACTCATGGCTGAGTTTCACTCTGGATTTTGTGGAGGGCATTATGTGGCCAAGACAACAGCCCATAAAGTCCTTAGAGCGGGATATTAATGGCCCACTTTGTTTTCAGATGTCCACAAACATGTCAGAAGTTGCCAACAATGTCATCTTTTCACGGGAAAACAAAAGTTAGCAGCCTTGCCTCTTAAACCTGTGGTTGTCCAAGCCCCTTTTCAGCAGTGGGGTCTTGATTTCATTGGCTAGTTTAAGGATAACTCTAGCAATGGTTATTCTTGGATCCTTACTGCCACTGATTACTTCACCAAGTGGGTGGAAGCTATCCCCACTAAAACAGCAACCGAGAAAGTGATCATGGATTTCTTAGAAGATAAAATAATCACTAGGTTTGGTGTGCCTGCTAGAATCACCACCGACAATGCCAAGGCATTCAGCTCAGCAGAAATGTCATCCTTTTGTTTTAAATATGGCATCGCCCTATCACACTCGTCAAACTACTATCCCCAGGGTAATGGTCTAGCAGAATCTAATAATAATAACTTAATGACCATAGTTAAGAAAATTGTTGGAGATAACAAGAGAGCCTGGGATAGCAAAATCAGATTTGCACTTTGGGAAGATAGGATCACGAAGAAGAGCTCAACAGGAAAGTCTCCTTTTGAACTAGTTTATGGATTGGATGTTACTCTACCTGTTCATCTAAAGTTACCAGTGTATCAGCTATTAGAGGAGTGCAACACAGTTCTAGATGCATCCCAATATAGGATGAATTAGTTAGTTGAATTGGATGAAATCAGACGAAAGGCGGTTGATCAAAGTATAAAGAATCAAAAGAAGGTTAAAAAGAATTTTGATAAGTCATCTAAGCCAAGAATATTTCAAGTTGGTGACACAGTACTACTATGGGATAAAAGAAGGGAAAAGCCTGGGAAACATGGAAAGTTTGACAGTTTATGGGCAGGCCCTTACCTCATTCACGATGTAGCAGGAACAAACTCTTTCCACCTGAGCAGTATGGATGGCGAGAAGTGTACCCTCCTAGTCAACAGGGGCCTTCTCAAACTATTTTACAGTGAAAATATCTGATGCCCATGGGGGCATCTTTGTATCAAAATTTCTAAACCCTACTCCTGCATTTTATTTCTTAGTTAGATTTACTTTATGTATATTATTATTGTATACTAGTTTCATTTTTGTACATTAGTTTAAAATTTTGCTCATGTACCATAGTCTCACTTTTATAAATAAATGTTGCAACTTAGATGTTTCATTTGGTTATTTTTCATATATATGGGACTGATGCACTTATGTTTCCATGTAGGAAACTGAGAATCTGGAGTTCTCGAATGATCTCCTTTCCTAGGAAAGATCAATCACACATCCCGCAGTTGGAGCCAAATGTTACCAGCAGAATTGCACATCAGCTGGACTTCAGTGAGTCGCCAGTTTTGCACAAACGTTTTTGTGCTTATCAGAGTTCAGATGTTCCAGACTTGGCCAATTTTGGCCATCTTTTTCATTTCTGTAATAAATGACCATGCCCCACGGGGTTTGTAATAAAGCATACTAGCATGGTGGTCTTTGAGTGACTCGGTTCCCTAGGACTCTACAACCAAAGAAGGTATTCCAAGGAGTGTTTTCCCTTGTCAATTATGCTTTGCCTTTAGCCGAGTATAATTGATAAGGTTTTCTCCCGCTCCTCCAAAGCTGGAATGCCCAAAGTGGTGGTTAGGCCTTAGGAGATTATTAGAGTCCATTTTATAATGTTTATAAACATGCTAGACGCTAGGATTTTATCGTTTTGTTATGTACTAGGTCCCCTTGAAGTTTCAGTCAATTCCGAGAAAAATAATTTTTTCGCATTTTTAAGCCATTTTTTTAATGGTTTAAATGAAAAAATTCCAAAGGTGATAAAAGTGTGATCCGGAGTCGGAATTTGGCGCAAGGAGGCTCATTTTCAAGCTCGGAGCTCCCTCTTTACCCCGATACCCGGTCTTCCTATGTTTTGGGCAGTTCAAGTCGTCCCCAGCCGCAGTTTTGTCTATCTGAGCTACAAAATGACATTTTAATGCTAAAGTGCATCAAAATGCACCAAGTACAAAAAAATAAAATATTCAAAAAATCGATTTGGCACATGACCAAATGACATGGCACAAGTCATGAAGGTGGGCGATTATATTATTTAGCTAAAGCGATGAGGTTTGGTTAATTTAATAGTCAAACTTATGGAATAAAGATTTAAAGATTCGCCCATCCCTCACGTGGGCCAACCCCTCTCATGACATGGCATTAATTCATACTTGATGGGCGAATGTCTTAAAAGATCGAAGGCATATATTACAAAGCATTTGATATGGTCGAATTATAATGGTTGAATGGTTATCACATTTGCCATGCTACGATTTCTCTTCACGTGAACCATTTTCTCCACGCGGCACCCTTTAGTGTGGGGATAATTCCAAGGTGGGATGCGCCTACCTCTTGAGAGGTGGCGCAATCCCCTCTATCACGAGTTTCAATCAAACGCCAATCACATAAGGGAGCAGGTCAAACGTAAGAGAGTTGCCCATCACTCATGCGTGCATGTTGAGCTCACGTGGAGGCTCACGAATTATTGTGATAATCCCTATGTTGGGTGTGCCTACCTCAATGGAGAGGTGGCACAGAGCCTTTGGCTTGGCTTCCAATCAGCCCATATCAACGCCAACCAACCAACAGTTAAACTTTCAATCACTCATTCGCCCTTCTCATGGGTTTGGCTCTTTCCTTTGCATGTAAATTGCTATTTAACCAAGCTTTTGCTATCTCTCTCACTAGTTGGTGTTTTGAGGCAAAGCTCTGCTATTTTTGTAATCTATTGAGAACTATTTGAGAAATAAAGAAACTTTGGAGGTCGAATTCTTGTGTCGTCTTTGATGTGTGGATGCATGATCAATGTGTTGAACGAAGGAAGCTTGTAGTAAGCTGCTCATCTACCTCTTGCCTTGGATCTTGGTTTACTCTAAGGACAATTATTTGTTGGGTAAGCTAGGCTAGTCAAGTTTGTTTACTTTTCTAGTTTTGTTGTTTCATGTGTTGAGAGACCTAGCTTTTAAAATATTTCATTTGTTTATGAATATTTTGGCATATTGATTTCTTATGTATGTTGCTTCCAGATCTAATGTTTTGTAATGAGTTGATGTAAGTTGCAGGTACACTTTTGGTTGAAGGAGAAGAGGACTTGCTTGTCCCTCTTTTTTTATCTAACTACTTTTTGTTTCAGATCTAGTCCCTCGACAATCCAGGAATTTATCTTAAAATCTCGAAGTCTCGTATGAAAGAGTTTCTTCATTCCCTTCTCCTATTTTCTAAAGCTATCTTTGGTTACGGTTACCTTGGTTTGGAACTTTCACTTTATTTCTCAAAATAAGTTATCTTTAAAGTTTGTGAAATTTTAAATCAATCAAGATCTAGATTAAGTGTTTCAAAGTTATCTTTTAAATTATCTAGATCCATAAGTTCTAGACTTTTAGTGCAAGTTTTCATTGTTTTGAAGTATCTCAAAAAAAATTGTACTTTATAAGTCTTGGAAGTGTACTAGTCTTTCATTTCATATTTGGCAAGCAAGTGCCTTTAGTTATTTGGGCATAGCTTTTTCAAAGCAAGCCAAAGATCCTAAGGAAAGTAGTTTTCTATCCCACTTTCCTTAGTTATTTTTTGAATCCATTTACTAGTTTTTCAAAGTAGAATTTTTCCATTTTTTGCACATAAACGAAATACACTCTTAAAGTGTGTTTCGGTAGATTCTGAACTTTTCATTGTTCGCTGGTTTTTACATTTAAAATATCAGTCCAAACATTTAAAATTAATTAAAAGTTAGTGTTAAGTCCAAAAAATTGTCCAAAAAACTTCTTTTTACATGCTAGTTGTTTTCCTAGTTTATTTTGGCAATTTGGAGTGTTGTCCGAACACTCCTAAAGTGTTCTGATTTGTTGATTTGATTAACTTTGTCTGCTGGTCTGATATTTTATTTCAGCAGGTTGAACCCAAAGAATCAAGAAGATTACCATATCAGGGATCCCTGAACACTTCCAAGAACCAGTAGTTCAACTATTGATCCATTCTCTTCAAATAAATTGTAAACTGATTTGTCCCTAAGCATAAAGGGCAAGCAGTAATTCATCTCTATTCCATTTTGTAAATCGAAAAATAAAAAGAGCAAGCAGGCAATTCCAGCGCCTGGACCCCAATCCCCCCAAGGGGGATTTGCATTTTTCACTTTTTTCACTTTTTTTACTTTTTTCTTCTTTTTTTTGCTTTAGATTAGTTTACTTGTTGTTATTAGAAATTAGAAAACATCCACGAAGCACACATGGCGTCCCAGGGGGACTTACAAGCTTTTACAATCTCTCACCTAAGTGCTACAAAATAAACCACAATCTTGTTCTAAGAAACTTCAAGTAAAATTAACCCCCCTTGCTCTACCGAAGTACTCCACCTTAAGTGGAAGAAAAGATACTCTTGGGGTTTGCATAAATTAACCATCAATTGAAATTATTATAAAATCTTTCAAGATAAAATCAACCCCCTTGATCTACCGAAGTACTCCACCACATTGCGATGTGAAGAAAAGATACCCTTGGGGCTTAGATTAGATTAATCATCCACTTACACTTCATAATAAAATATACCAACGCCCCAAACCCAGAGTATGCTCTTGGCCGCTGCAGCTTAGTCGGAACAGTTGGTCAATCAGAAACAGGTGCAAGGTACTTAGTTTTAATAGGACAATCCATTAGAATCAAATCCTAAGAACTCGAAAGGTTGCATGGACTGAATCCACAGAGTCAGCAGGCTCTTAAGCAGGTTCATCCACGCCTAGTTGGACACTTGGTAAGGTTGCTAGAGCACTCAATTCGAAGGTTAGGTTTCTTTTGGGCCAAACCAAGAATTAACCCACTCCTTAATCCACTCATTTAATAATCATAAAATTTACCAACTGAGACACTGCAATACTTTCACTGAGACTACACAAGCAACCCTACACAGCAGCAATTGCAAGCATTTTTACATTCTTGGCACTGGTCTTTAATTTTCCATGTTTTAAGTTTCAATCATAAATGTCGTGAATGCTTATCTATCTTGTGTTGGGTTAATCAATTGATTTAATTTGCAAGTAGTGCTTAGTTGTTAATATTATCATTTCATCATTTAATAAACTTCTAGAATAAGCTTTTCCTTTTCATAGATTAAAAGCCTTAGATTCATTTTTCATAGGGACCACCCCCCTTGGCTTCGCTAGGAGTAAGCCTAGACGGAGGAGTCAAGTAATGAGGTGACAACACTTGACTCTCACTTGCCCCCAAGGGCAAACCGAGCGGCTTGAAGGTTTCCTCCCGCGTCCCCCCCAGGTGTGTATTAGGCGGCAACACTACCACTTGATGACAATGGAATGGTGTGCATATGCGTGATATAGAGATATGGAGCCCTTGATGTGTTGATAATGGTGCCATTACCTTTGAGATGTCCTTGATGCCAAATTGCTCATAAGAAATGATTGAAGCCATGGTCATAATAATGTTGGAACCCACAAGATGGTCCTTAAGCCCATATGAATGTCAAAGAAGTCTTGGTTGACATGTTCAAGCCCTTTGCACCTTGATGATGTTCTTGTAGCCCATAAGTATGTGAGGATGACCATTGGTGGTTTGTATGAGGACCTTGACATTGGTCTTTGATGTGGACAATCTCTTGAAGAGATGGCATGTGAAGGGTTGGGTCTTGGAACCCATACACATGGTGGACACAGCCCTTGTACCATTAAGAAGCCCAAGTAGCACATGCTTGAATACCCTTGGTGGAGTTTGAAGTCAATTGTTGATGTTCTGCACTAATTGAAGAAATTAAGGGTGAAGAACCTTGCCAATGCAAGTAAGACCCTCACAAGGTAGTAGCCCTCGGCATGTCGTTTCCAACAGTAAGTGGCACGTCACATGGTTCCTTATGGTTGAAGAGATATTAATTTTTAAGTTGTGTGGCAATGTTAACCCCATATATTGGCTCAGCTGACCTAAGAAAAGATTTAATTGTCATTTTTAATTAATTTGAAAGGTCGGCCAGCTCATTTTTAACCCACACGACTTGTATAAATTGCAAGCTTCTCCACTCCAAAATGCAAGCAAGTTTTAATGAAATGAGCTCTGATTGGGTATTGTAGCAGCTACAGTCGACAGTAATCTTTTTTAAATTTATCTTCATCTCTAATTTCTGAGGCAGCTGCAGCAGTGTTCTTGTTTTATCATCTCTAAAATTCGGGTTGCTTCCTTGTTGAGCTCGAGCTGCTTTATGAGGTTTCTGAACTGTCTCTCCTCTGCACAATTCGGACTGTCTAGAAGAGAAAATTCGGACTGTCTAAAAGAGAAAAATCAGACTGTCCTCTCTGTGGAAATTCGGACTGCCTCTCTGTAAATTTTCGGACTGTCTACTGTTCAAAATTTCAAGTTGTCTCCTCTCTATAAACTCGGGCTGCTCCATGATTTTTAACTTTTATTTTTTATCTTCTTCACTCTCTCTGAACTTCGGGCTTCACTGGTGCAGACTTAGAGTTGATGAGCATAATACATTGAAGCTGATCTGAAGATTTAATATTACAGTGTCACAATGAACACATGTGCATGATAGTGGCAGTATTGAAATGATGTTTGGGTAGTCCCTTTGGGTAACTTGATATTACACAGAATTATGACATTCTATGGCAGCAGCATAATTGATAGATGACATTGATGTGTTAAGTTTACAGTGATATGATAAGTCAAACTCAGAAGAATTCTATCTCAAACATATGCTTCATTTGGCTTACTTGATAGTGACAAAGAAGCTCTTTACAGTGAAATGCTAGATGTGTTACAGGGGAGTGACAAGTGATCAGATTGATTTGACTATGGACAAGTTGATGACATGATGGTGGACATGGTGTTGACATGATAGTATAGCAGAAGATGATGATTAGAATGATGATCTCGTGAACAAGAAGACTGTGATGAAACATGAGCAGAATATTGAATGATGTTGTGAATGGCCTGCAGGAAGAACGCCTCTTAAATGTGAACTGTGATGTGTATACAGCAGGTTGATGATTTATGATCCTGACATGATGATTTGTTTGGGGACAGATTGGACAATTTGATGATGTGCTGATCTTTGACATATAGATTAACAGTTTGATGACATCTGTGGATGAATAGAATACTGGATAGAATGTTGAAGATGATGATAGCTTATGTACTATGATGCATAGAAAGATTGTGAAATGTTGATGTGATGTGTTTGTGATGTATACTGTATTGTAAATGCAAGCTTGTCTTGCATCTGAGGTTAGGATACCTCAAAACTCTTCTTAGCTAGGTCTAAGAAAACTAGGTTGGGTCCTAGATAAGGAGTTGGTGCTCTTTGTATCAGTTGGTGCTGAATTGCCTCACGGTTGCAACCGTTTGAAATAAATACAAAAAGATTACAACAATTATATCTTGTGTCTCTTGTGCAATGTGTTGATGTGTTTTAAGTTGATAGTTCATTGATGAATATAACATTGAAGTGAATGTGAAATGATATAAGATTTAGAGTTTGAAGAAGTTGGAATTTGGATTAAGTGTAAGCTCACTGATTCACCCCCCCCTCTCAGTGAGACATTGTGTCTAACACAAGTGAGAACTCCCTTTCAAATCTAGAAGCAAACTCATCTACCTCCTCTGCTGCAGCTACCTTCTCATCCTTCACCTGTTTGTTCTTCTTCTTGTGAGGGCACTGTCTTGCATAGTGCCCGTACTTATTACATGCAAAGCACTTGACCTTACTCAAGTCCTTCTTTTGTTTGAACCTCTGCTTTCCTTTAGCTGCAAGCACCAAATCATCCTCCTCACGTATGGCAGAAGAGGAACCCTGAATGTAACCCCTCTGGGTCTCCTCCTGTGTGAAATCACCCCATAGACGATCCCACTTGGGGAGGTTCTCTTTGGCCACAATGGACTCAACAAATACTGCCCATGGCTTAGTCACTCCATTCAAAGCTTGTCAAACCAACTCTCCATTCTCGACCTTCTCCCCCACTACCCCCAGCTCAGATCTTACCTGTGTAATCCTGGTAAGATATATGGCCATGCTCTCGTCCTTGGCCATCTTTATGCTCTTTAATTTCTCTCTGAGTACCATTTTTCTTTTTGCGTTGGAACTCTGGTACACGTTTGTCAAGGCACCCCACATCTCAAACACGTTATCCTTAGCAGTGATGTGTGGGATCACATGGTCCTTGATTGCATCAAGGAGGATCCTCTGGGATTTGATGTTCTTCTTTTCATAGACCACTTTTGCAGCTACATCTGTCAGCACTGTAACTGGCTTTGTGGTTGTCCTATCCACAATATCCCACAGTTCACTCTCCTTCAGAAGCAACACAATTCTTGCCTTCCATGCATTGAAGTTTGAGGCCCCATCCAACCTATCCTCGACTCTCAAACTGGTAGCCATACCCTCTGAACAACTGAGAACTGAAACAAGAGTATCAAAAGAAACAAGAACCTCTCTCGATCACAGATATGGCCTCTACTCGCACAAATTTGATAGATACATCTCAAATCTATCCTCCAAAAACACAGATCTGAGAGATCTGACCTCTACAACCACAGATTTGAGCTCCGTTCTTCAGATCTTGTAGATTTGGTCTCTATCTCACAGATCTAGTATCCCAGCTGAGTCTCCGCACAGATCTGGTATACTGCTCGCATATATGAGTGTGAATGCCCCCTCTGACCCTTACCAGGGCCTCTGATACCATGTTAATTTATCCCAGATGTCACTACCCGATCAGGGAACCTTGAGATCTCAATGGCCTTAAGTCTCTATAAGCCAAAACAACCCATCTTCTCTATACCAGAGAAGATCACATATAAAATAGAATTATAACTGAAAGCACTATAGATCTCTTAACAATATTGACCAAAATAAGCAATCACACACAAGACTCATAGTTTTAACCAGGAAACCACAATGGGGAAAACCAGCCTCAATGGGGCTTTCTTCTTTCTCGAGCCCAGAGCATATAATAAAGAGAGAATGATTACACACAGAATTTTAGAAGATCTAACAAAACCTAAAGGGTATAAAACCCTAGATCTACATGCAGAAGCTACTGTTGCTCTTGGGAAATGCACCCCTATTGTCTACTCTGATCTGGATCTCTGAAGTACTGTCTCTGCCTATCTCAGGATGTAGTACCACCTCTCTCAATCCTATGCCCTAATCTACTATGTCAATGAAGAAAGTTTGCAACCTCTCAGTGTAGAATGTGCCCCCTCTGCATGGGAAATGCGCCCTCTCTCAACAGTTGCAAAGTCGCCCCTCCTCAAATCCCAATCAATCTCTGATGAAATCAACTCAGATCTTCTTCAATCACTGAAGAATATCACTCCTGAAATTCTCGACTCACCTAGCCTCAAGCAAAACAACTCCCCAGACAAACACGTCTTCCCCTCCTCATGAATTGCGCCCCTTTGCCTCTGGAAAGTCACCCAAGCTCAAACCTCTAAGCTGTCTCCACTCAGATGCTCTCTCTGCATACAGTAATGACTAACTGATGCCTCTGATCTAGTAAGGACTGATCCTTCTCTAATCCCCTCACTACCTCTCTCTGCAGATGCACCCCCTCTCTCAGGAAGTCGCCGTCTCTGCATGCACAAGTCGCCCTCACCCTCAATTGTTAGATTATAGTAACTTCAGGATGTCCTCCATGGTTCAGATGTCTTGCATGGAGGTACATTAGCTGCATAGGCATCAGGATGGAGTAGAGGATGAGATGCACTCTACTCAGTGGCATGAGTCCAGTGGTGGCTGCATGCGGACCTTCTGGGGTGATTTGACCTTTGCATGCATGAGATATGCATGACCTGTCAGCGATCATTGGATGCATGCAAAAGTGACTTTTGCATGCACCGAGAATTAAGGTTTTGGCAAACATAATTCATCGGTGAGATTATTTATAGAGGCCAGGGTCAGCGGATGAGGTTGCTCAGTTGTATTGTCAGAGAGTGATAGTGCTGGAGTGAGGAGGGCGCAGTTGTGCATGCAGGGCGACTTTCTGAGAGAGAGAGGAGTTGCTGCAGGAGCTAGGAAGGTCAGATATGAGCTGGATCAGTGACCTTCAGCTCTAGAGTCACTAGGCACCCAGGTCTGTGGACTGAAACAGTCCATCAGAGAGCATTCTGCTCAGTTTAGAGGAGGACGTGTTCAATTGGAGGAGGGTGCATTTCCCAAGGAGGGAGAAGCTCATTTGGAGCTAGATCGACCGATTCAAAGTCTGAGACTTCCTGGATAGCCTTGCCTCAGCATTCGAGAAAGGTTAGGGACGATCAGAACTCAGATCTGCTGAGATCCGGTTCGGTACAAGCATTAGAGATCCAGAGGGGAGGGTGCACTTCTGCATGCAATAGAGGTCGCATTCTTGATAGGGCAGTCTTCAGAGAGAGCAGATAAGAGCAGTGTGATACAGAGAGGTAGATCAGTCAGAGGCACCTGCAGAGATACTCAGATATATATGCTCTAGGCTCGAGAGAGAAGAGAGCCCCACAGATTGCTGGTTTTCCCGATTGGGGTTTCCAGATCAAATCAATCTAAAGAGATAAAATCAATCTATCTAAAGATAAGTAAGATGACAGGTATGGAATCCTAAAGTCAGATGTCCACCAAATTGTAGATCATGAATGTTGAGGTGTTGAGGTAGCTGGATCTAAAAGATTAGGATAATCCAATGGCTAGATCTCAGTAGATCTGAGATTGAAATGTGCCACAAAGTGAACCAAGTGGGGCTCAACCCTCAAAATGAGGAATGGGGCCCACAAGGTCAAAATTACTGAATTGACACACTAGGGGTAGGTTATTGAATGTGTAGATGAAGGATCAAGTGGGATCTCACCTACCCAGGTGCTAGATCCTAGCAAACTCACCTCTCCCAGGAAGTGCGACCTCCCTTGGAGAAGCTTCTTTGCCTTGGGAAATGGGTCAAATGATGGCCAATCCACACCAAACTATAGATCCGAATCGCCGTGGATACTATAGAGGTGGGTTTTAAATTTTATACCCAAAAGCCAAGTGGATCTTGCTAGATCTGAAAAAATGTAAAAATGGGGGTTTTGAAATTATGAGGGTTTGAAGCATTTAGACAAATGGATAGATCATGGAAAGAGAAGATTGCCTCGATTGGCGTGACAACCATCCATTGGGGGTCGAGGCTATCTTGGTTGTACCTCTTTGGTTGCCCATCCCTTCTGCCATCCATCTTGGATTCATCTCTAGGGGCAACTACAAGTTAGGTGATAACAGGAATTAAGACCACTGTGGAGGCTTGGGAAAGGTATAGTATGACAATGAAAGATGACACATAGTGATTCAATGATTATGTACGATTCCAGGATTCAAAGCTAGTTTCAGTGATCAAAATCAACTGCCTTGGGAAACGTGACCCTTAAAACAGGGAAAGTGTCCCAAATCAGAGATCTGACAGTTAGGGCTTTCTAGCTATGCTTGATGAAAGGATATGACAGTTTCAAGGTGTTTTAAGCAACAAGACAAAGATCAAGCCACAAGATAACTCAACAATCCAAGAAATTTGAATTGACTTGGGGAAGATTAGTGCCTTGGGAATTGCGCCAAATGGAGTCGGATGTCCACCAAATTGTAGATCTAGAATGTTGAGGTGTTGAGGTAGGTGGATCTTGAAAATCAAGGTCATCCAATGGCTAGATCTCAGTATATCTGAGATTGAAATGTGCCACAAAGTGACCCAAGTGGGGCTCAACCCTCAAAATGAGGAATGGGGCCCACAAGGTGAAAATCACTGAAGTGACACACTAGGGGTAGGTTATCAATTATGGAGATCAAGGATCAAGTGCGATCTCACCTACCCAGGTGCTAGATCAAGCAAAATCACCCCTCCTAGGAAGTGCGACCTCCCTTGGAGAAGTTTCTTTGCCTTGGGAAGTGGGTCAAATGAGGGCCAATCCACACCAAACTATAGATCCGAATTGTCATGGATGCTATAGAGGTGGGTTTTGAATATTATACCCAAAAGCCAAGTAGATCTTGCTAGATCTGAAAAAATGTAAAAATGAGGGTTTGAAATTTAAGGGTTTTATCAATGAAGTAGTTGTGCCAATGGATTGGAACCAAGACTAGAAGAACAAACCTGTGGATCTTACTTGGATAACCTTGTAGATGCCTTGATGATGATGATCTATGCAAACCCGATCAATTTGAAGCGATTTGAGGTAGTTTTCTATGAAGTCGATTTGCCCAAGGAAGCCAATGTGCCCTCTCTCCTACACAATAAACGTCAACAATATCAGATTTACTGCGAACAAGAAATAAGAATAATGCCACAAGAGAAATAACAGAAAGATAGCATAGATCACAATGATACTAATGATAACCCCCTGATACAAGCGAATGCCAAGTGGAGCGAGTTGAAGAAGCCTTGCAAAAACGCCCAAGTGAAGTCGCCCTCCTATAGACAAGACAAAAGTTTCCAAAAAAAGATAGATATTACCACAAATACCCAAATGCTAGAATGCAATAGACTTTCCAATTACCATCGAAGAACACTAGATTCAAAGGAGACCACAAGAATTTCCACAAAAAAGTTTTTCTATATCAAGATTCCAAGAGCCAAAGACCCCTTTACAATGAGAAGCTCTCCCCTTTAAATAGGATGGAGAGAGGCCATAACCTTAACCACTTTTTGAATGAGTGGCTAAGATTAAAAGATCAAAAGATCTAATCAATGGTTGAGATGAGCTCAACAATACAATACACGGATCACTAATAAAATAATACAATATGTGGACAAACTCACCCTAGAAGAGGGGATCCCACCAAATCATGTTGATAAAACATAAAAGATAGCTCATGGTGGGTCCAAGGGGTAATTTCTAACACCCTTGGTCAATCCCCATGGCACAATATCCAAGAATAAATAATCTAGGCATCAAATCGTGCCTCTCTGGGAAAGTCGTGAGCCTTAGGAGGCTCCAGAAATCATCAAAAAGTGCCATAAGTGATGGATGTGGGTCCCGATGAAGCTGAAACTGCTGGAGAAGATGTGGAAGACATCCCAATCATCATCACTGATCATCCCATGCCATAACATTGCCTCAGTAGCCCAAATCGAATTCCTCTGTAGCCATTTTCACCATTTTTGGACTGCCTCGGGAAATGTGAAACTGCCCAAACTGCCTCCTGGAGTGCCTGGCTCCAAAAATAAAAATCACCAGACTGTCTGGGAGGGGGGTAATATGGTAATAACAAGTGGCTGGACCACCCCCTCCAAAAATAGTGCTCTAGGTGAACCAATCATATCTCTGCTCTGCTCTGACAAGGCCTCCGACAAGCCAAAACTGCACTAGGATAGCCAACTGAGGCTAAAATCACCGTAACTGCCCGGAACTGAAAACAAACTATCTCATTGGACTCAAAAGGTCCAAATCCATCTAAGATGTGTACTCATACACCGTATAAACCTCTGCATAGTCCAAAATAAATACTCATCATATCCGGCAAACCAAATAATAATAATCTGTAAAAGTGCTGAAAAGCACAAATCATCATCATAAGCCTGAAACCACTGCATAAGCCCATCATGGTGACCTGTACCATACCATATATCATCTATCTGTAACATCTAAGGTCTGCCGCCTCATGTCCTGTGGTTGACTTTTGGTCAAACTGAGGTTTGACCAAGTCAACATGACCAAAATATGACTCAAATTGTCATCAAGCTGTTGCAAGGTGTCAAAGGTTAAAACATGCTTTACAATCCATTCACATAGCAATTATAACAAGTAGCAATCATTACTGGTGATCTAAATCCAAATATAATATGTCATTAATTATTATTTATTACTCAGACAAGACTTTCAAGGTCATACTCACTTCATAGTTGTGATCAGTTTGCTAGTGAAGGGTGAAGGCTAAGAATAACATGGCTAGGTTAAAGGATGACTTACTGGCTTAACACTGTGACACTTTGGAAATGGAAAAGGGAATACACACCATAGCATATAGTGGACAAGCAACAACACAAGGAATGGCGGTGTCTCACAAATGGATAAGTTGTTTAAAGAGTGTTTATTCACCTTACACTGATGGGCACAATCCATAATACAAATGAGGCCAGCAATCTTTTGATATAGAGTTTAAGTTCCATTGCTTTTTGGGCCTAGAGTTTCCATAGCCTTTGATCTATGTGTGTGTTTATAAGCACATTGCATAGATTTACATTTAATTTAGGCTTTTTTGCTACAGGTGTGTTTTTAAGGCACTTGTTTACCTGAGCACTTCTAGGTGTGTCATAGAAAGCTTGTTTACCTAGGTATTTACATTTCACAATAGATATAGCATTTGATATTTTCATAGCCATTTTCATTTGGCTTTCTTTTCATACAAGATATAACATTTCATTTCCATATTTTGTATTCATGGAAGCACTAAAAGTTTCAGGTTTAGCCAACAACATCTTTAGTGACTAGGGGGGAATTCACAAGGAACACCAACTCACCATAGGCAACTTTTGTCACCAACTCAGAGCCGAGACACAATAAACAGGGAAGCTTATCCAATATAGAGGCTACAGTGGGGAAAGGTCCTCCATGCCACTAGTCAAGTAGTAAGTCAGGGTAATGAAAAAACTGGGTAAGTCATGGATGGATGAAGATAGTGAATAATGAAACCGACACTAGCAAGCCAAAGTATGGCGGGAATGATCACCTCTATTCTCCCTAGGGAGGGTAAAACCAATGAGTATAGGCCAAGAACTTCTAAGTCTGAGTAGGGACAAATATGATATATATATAAGTACAACCAGGTCCACATATCTATATGATCGCCAGATCATGATACTAAATGCTAAGACATGCTAAGAAAATGGAAATAAAAGCAATATAACCACAACACCATAATATACCTGTTGAGTCATATACCTGAAAGATCATCATCTGAACCATCCTCTGTCTTCTGAAACTGCTGCTGTAACTCTAGGCACTACTGACTGCTCTGTACAAATGGCTAAATAGCTACATCGGTCATCTCTCTGAGTGTCCTGAAACTCGGTCATGGCATGGGGAATATAACTGTTGTCCAAAATCTGATAGTGATCCATAATAGATGCTCATCTCAGCATCTCAATGCAAGGGAACTGGCTGAATAGTGTACTGGAATCTGACAAAAAATGTATGGTAGCCCGGCTACTATATATGTGATAACAAGTACATTGCTTCAATCTTCGTCGGCTCGCTTGGAAACCAACTAAGTACAAATTAGGTGGTAACACTCCTCATACAAATTGAGGAGTAACACTTACAACACCAAAATAAGTAGATCAGTCCAAACAAATATATAATATAAATTAGTATCTACTTCACTTTTGGTGAAGTCCTCACTTTGCAAATACCCATCTATCCTGGAATACCAAACTCCAAATGCTCCTCGTGCAGAATCATCACCGAAGGCTGTTGTTATCACATCCATGTTAGCTGGAGCAACCATGCTGCAGATTGTGTGGTCAGGGACCATACTACACTTTTTTTTCCAGATCAGAGATCAGATGCCTTTAGAGGGGGCATACATTTTTGTTCAGATTGCCCCGAGCAGAGATATCAGTGGGGACAGATGGTTTTAGTATTGGTCCAGACATGTATACATCATTGCCTACAGGGGCACCCTTCCTTGCCAGGCTTTGCACAAGCCCATTGAGATAGTTGCCTAACCCTATTTTTTATTGAGAGTACTACAGAGTATTGTTGGTTTGCCACTTGTTGCCCGGATTCAACAAAGGTCCAATTTCAAAGACAGCTTCAGCAGCAAGTATATGGTGCGGCAGGTATAGCATTTGATGTTTTATTGCTCATGTTGTTGATTAGACTTGTTTATATATGATAGTACACTGACTTTACATATGATGATTGATATGGTGATCTATTTGTCATTATGATGTGTTGTTGGGCCCTTGGTGATGTCAGTCCACCCCTTCCAGTAGACTCCTGTCTATGCACACTGGATCATATCCCCATTATTGGTATAGACTTGGTCATTTAGTCCCCCTAGGCAGCTGACTTTGGATCCACCTTCACTTTCTCCACCCATCCGATTCATTCATGTTGGTCTTTCCCAACTTGGATTCTGATTTGTGACCTTGAGGATCCCCGTCCCCACTGACCTCTGAGTATGCCATGATTCCCTGTCTTTTGTGCCTCGGCTCTTTAGTGTGTGAGATGCACTCTCAAACCTAGGATTTGCTCCTGTCGGTTGCCCCCGATGTTGCAATGCAGTATAGGATTGTGTAGCCTCACCGGGTGTTCCCCATTGGTCATCGAAGCATGTACGCTCACCCCGATTACTCTGCAGTATGAGCACCTTGATTATATCTATTGAGATATGTATGTAGCCCAAAAGGGCCTTGAAATGTAATGAAATGAAGAAATGTAAAGCAAGCCAAAAAGGCTATTGTAAATGTAAAATCAAGCCAGAAAGGCTAACTATGAAAGTAAATGTAAAATCCATGCAATGTGTTTGTAAACACACATGGACACAGGTCAGCCGTACATATCAGCTTTGTAGTGGTTATTCCCTCACCTAGTCCTGCGGGGCAAGGAGGTGAGATGGAGCAAGGGACAAGCTCAAGATTGTACCCTAGAGTCTCAAGTTACGGTTTGCCGGACACCCAGTTTGGCAGCTCTAGAAAAAATCCTCACGGAGTCTTCTTAAGGCACGGATGTGAGTTGTGAGGTATTTGTTAGATGACTAGTGGCGGTTTCCCTGCACTATACCCATTTGTGGCGGTATGGTATGCTTATCTCAGTGGACCCCCGCTTTCCCGATTCATCCAAAGGGTCACACGATCTTGGTCCTTGTTTTCCCTTAGACTTCACCCTACTTTTCCACCTCACCCAAAGTCAGCTAAGTGGTCAAGTCTATAGGTTGTGCATAGCAGTTTGAGTCTTTTGGAGGTGGTGGGCCCACCTCACCTGGGGCCTCGTATTTTTGAGATATTATGTATTTTTTATCACCATGTTGGCATCGTATTGTTTAGTAATGTACTAACATGTATAAGGAAGCCTTTTCGCTTCATATTGCATACAGGTATTCAATCAGCACCATATTGACCAGATTTGACTAGGCCAAAAATGTGCCCGAAAAAAATATTGCGATCAAGATTTCGATTTTGGTCATTTGTCATCTCTTGGGGTCCCATATGAGCCTCCAAGCATCAGAATTTGAAAAAGTTGAGGCAGCGATGAGATTTTTAATTATTATGGTCATTATTGACCTGTTTTCATAGTTACCAGATTCGGCCCTAGGCCTAACCGCACCCGAATCGGATTCTCGGATTCTTCATCGGATTCTTCCACCTCATTTTGACAAATCTAAAGCTGTTTATGTAGGATAAATGTAGGATAATTAGGGTTAATTAAGGCTAGGGTTCCAAATCCCCGATTCCTAATTTTGGGGTGAGTGTCGCACCCATATCGGATTCTTCAGCCGATTCCAATCGCACCCACGGTTCGTGTAACCTTGCCTATTTTAATTAAAAATCATGGATTTTGGGCAAACAGTCCCTAAGTGATGGATCGTGGTCGTTCAAGTGACCATGTTTACTATTTTTGGGGTCCACGATCGCATTGCAACAGACGGTTCGACAATCCGAGCACTATAAGTGGGTCAAAAGCCCAATTTACACCTTCAGCAATAAAAACCAGCAATTAATTAAATGGAAAATCAAAATATGGCAAAGGCAACTATGGCAAATGGCAAAAATCAAAGGCTGGCTAATATAAGGGTGACTTCCAAGGTAATTTGGTACTGTTTGGACATTCTATTATGTGTTGTGGGTCCCTCCATTGGACCAGCTCACCTTGTGCGTCGAATTTTCCCATAGGGGGCGTTTTTCCACTTAGTGAAGATTCATGTTTGTAATGTATTTGATGTGGACCTTGGATGTATGAGTTAGGGGGATAAAACATCATATAGACACCCCCTAACACTTGCTTTATTTGTTGTATGGACCTCACAAGGGGACCCTCACTCCACATGTGCGCTAGAGAGGGCAATTCGCACCACCTCATGGAGCATTCTCCTCCATTCGATTTGGCTATTGGGGATTTGATCCCAGCCATCCATTTTTAGAGGGAATTAGGTTTGAGATGAAAGCATTCTCTACTTAAGAGAGAAGCTCTCCCATTTCTCCTCCTCTTGGGCATTTTTGTAAACACTTGGACTGAAATAGAGAAGAGATTCTTGGAGAGTTCTTGAGACATTGTTTGCTTGGATGAGTATTGTGGTGATTGATGTCCATTTGTTGATGTATTGATGAGTTATCTAGTGTATTTTTCCACCATCTACAGCTGAAACGAATTGCAGGTTGGAAGGCCACTTGAGGAAGGGCGCATTTCTTGGAGTGGGAGCTCCACACTTGGGTTCTTCTTCAAGGATTTAAAGAGGGAATTGAATTTACTGTTTATCATTCAATTTCTCAATCATTTGTCTTTCATTTTGTTGTGGAAACTTCTACTTGTTTCAAATCTCTGATTTTCCATTTTTTGTGGCAGGTAGCGAGGGCGCACTTGGTCTTTGGCTGGCTCAAACGCTTAGGGAAAGCACTAGTTGCTCATCATTTGAATTCGGCAAGTGGTCTTCATACAATATTCAGCCATTCATCCTTGTTCCAAGTACTCTTCTCATGCTTAATTCTCTACTTAGATTTCTGATGTGTTTGCTGAACTGAAATTACATGTAAAACCAAGAGAAAATTAAAAACTAAAAATTTGACCGTTAAAACTTAATTTTCTTTTCAAAACCTGCTATTTATTTGTTCTTAAATGCCTAAATCCTAAGTTTCAAATCTATTAGACTCCATTTGCCCATAGATTTAGCACTGGTCTTTTTGCCAAAAATGCCCCACTTGGGCGTTTTTCTCTTTCTGCTTGTTTGGGTCACTTTGGGGTTCTGGGTAGTTTAGATTTGGTTTTAAATCGCCATTTTACCTTAAGAAATCAAGCTACCGTGTGTTGGAAGTGTGTTTAAACCTCGATTATTCTCTGCCCTAGGTTTATTAATCCATTGTTTTAACCCCTTTCCTTGGGCAGTTTACTTCATCATTTCACTTCCAACTCATTTTGCATCCTTAGACTAATTTCAGCCATATAATCATCAATCTAATTACCTCATCGAATCTAATTGCTGGTCAAATTCTCATTTGCACGCCTACTCTATGCTCGTGTCCATCTGTTGGCTGAATTCAAGTCTAGGATCCCATTAGCACTCATCCCTTGTCTTTATCTCTTTATATTTTGGGATTTGGGTGTATTTTTGTCTCTCAACCATCACTGGTTGAGTGAGGTCTCCCCCCTGACTTGGCTACATGCCTCGTCTGAAGTGACAATAGCCTTGTCCGGTGTGACTTTCGTTCCTTAAACAGAGGACTTGGCCATTGCTGGTTACACCTTCCTAGTTGCTCACCCTCTACCATCCCTGTTGGGACATTCATCATCAGCAGCTAGAGTTTGTGTGATAACAGATACCTCTCTAGCTAAGAGGGAGGATGATGTAGCTACGTGAGCTCTCCTCACTAGTCTAGCTGACCTACAAGATAAAAACAAACAATAAATGTATTTTTATAATTCAAAATGACAAGTCGGCCCCAGTAAAACTGTCAAGTCAGCGCAGTTAGCAATTTACCAAAAAGTAGTGTATAAATAGAAGTGTTGCTCCCCTCATTTGGTCACTCACTCAAGCAAGTTCGCTCAAGTGAAGAAGTTCGACTTTTTGGGTAGTAGAAGACATTTGGAGCTGATTTCTTTGGGTATCTATTCTTCTTGTACTTTTATCTTCGTTGTATTGAATGTCTAAGTAAGAAAGGGTTGTTGGGTTTTTCCTGAGTTTGGGTTTTCCCAAGATAAACTTTTGTGTCTATTGTTTCCGTGAATAGTTGTTCTTTCAGTGATCCTATATTGTCTATAAGTTGAAAGAGACGAAAATTATATTGCTATAATCAAAATTCTAACAAAGGCTCCACTCCGAAAGGTGGAGTGAGCAGGGGGGATCGTCATGCCCCATCTAACCCCAACAATGTTGAAAAACCCTCAACGTCCCCCCTCTACAAGCCTGTGGGCCTGGTGACCAAGGATTACGTCATCACTAGAAATGCACCAAGGAGAGAGAGCGCTCTGCTGGAAAGGGGCCAAGATGGGTGCATATGGTGACCGGAAGAGGAGGAAAAAGCCTCAAAGCTGGAATACTGTCACCGGTGTAGAAAACAAGCAGGGGGTCATGTGACCCAATGACCCACCCCTAGGAGCCTCGGACACTAACCTCAGGGCTACAAGCCCTAGAATGAAGCAATCAACAATGCCATTAAGCCATAGTACTCCTAAAGGAAGGACCAAAGGGTCCGTCCATAACCACCTCTCAGAAAGTACTGATAATACCCCCAACATGGCCCTAAAGAAAAATCTGACCCTTCTCCTTGGGCAAACATCTGAATGTGCGTTGGTACTAGTACCATGTAACACTTAGTAAGGAAAGGATTCTATGGTTTCCTCTCTGCTCTTTTCCTTGTTCGATGTGGGGTAATATTTTCTCATCTCTTGTCAACATTGCTCTCAGGCATCTGAGCAAGATCAATTAGGGTTTTATTCTATATTTTGTTAACCTTGTTAGTGGAGACTTTCCTTTGAAGGAGCTCTACTTGTGGACCTTGGAAGTTCATATTTCGCCCTAATTAGGTCAAAGATTACTAAACCTATAAGATTTCTAATCTTTGCCCTAGTTCATAAATATTGAAAGGCCAATTTCAGGAAGGGGCAATGAACTTGATCTCTTGTTGCCCTAGGAATAAGACTAAGGTCTAATTCCCTATTCTTGTTCAAAATGTTTAAAATCTCTACAATTTTATTTGAAAAAAATACAAAAAAAATAATGTATTCCAAAAAATCCCTAAAAATCAAATATTAATTCCAAAAAATATTGTGTTTGTTAAAAATCTAATCCGTCAAAAGTGAAGTGTTGCCTTGATTTTGTGGCTAATCTCCAAGGGCGTCTTCTTCTTGTGGTTAGTCTGATAGATCTAATGGTTTGTGCAAGCGCTGAAGTATTTTTCAGATCTAATTTTGACAGGTACAGCCACACAATTTCAAGTTTGAAGGGCCATACAAGACAAGGACAAAGTTTACCATTAGCATTGATCACTTGGGACTCCATTTGGTGGCTGGATTTGGTTGTTCTTGTGATTTATGGGGGTTGGTTAGGGCATAAGCCAGGTCTCCAGTTCCAGATCTAGCCATCTTTTGAGACATTTTTCAAGGTCCACGAGATGTTGGGAAGCTTCTCCAAGGTTCTTACTGTCCTAAGACACGTTTGGTAGCTCTCTAGCACCTTTAGCAATCTTGCTAGGGTTGTTATTAGCCCTCAAACAGATCTAGTAAGTTATTTTCATAATCGCTTTATTTATTTATTGGCTTCCCTAGAGGTATGGTTTCTATCCCTCTATTTGGTACACATTCCTAGGTAAGTGGGCATTGTTCTATGTAGTTTTCATCTATTTTTGGAGCACATTCTACTGGATGTCCTCTCATAACAGCAGCAAACCTTTTGTCATATGCCCTCATTGTGTGCATTTATGATCCAAACTCCTATCTTCTTAAGCATCTTTGTACTCATTACTTTGAATCCATAAGGAATTGATCTTTGTTAAAAGGTTCCTCGTGTTAAGAGGTCCTCGTGAGGTATATGTGTGTTGTTGGACTGGTTTGCAGGTTTACCTCCCATATATTAGGGACTCCCCCTTGGTCTCTAGGAGTTTGCCTAAAGCATGAGTTGTGTTGTGATGACATTGGGTGCAATTCCTCTTATGCTTACCCTCGTAGCACCGCAATTCAAAGACTTTCATCAAGGTGCTAATTTGAGCAGTAACAAGGTGTACTCCACCATGGCATCCTGCCAAGCCTGTTGTTCTATAGCCTCCTAAAAGTTGGAAGGCTCTAAATCTATGTTCTTTCTCATCAATGCCATGTAGTTTGGAAACTTCTTTAGAGGTCTACTCTCCTTGAACATGCCCCTAGTAGCCTCAACATACTCCTAAGCATCCCTCAATGTATAAGTGAAAAACGAGGTCTCCTGACATACTGGAAGGGGCTAATGTCTCCACTTCACCTTAAGGTTGTTGTCTTGAGTTAGAGTTCATTGGTGACTCTAACTCAACCTTCAAAGCTTCCTACTCATCATCATCTATCACTGGAATAAGATCATGAGACTTCCTAGAGATAAAGTCTTCTTCAAACTATACATCCCTGGTTACTACTGTCTTCCTCTGTTCTGGAATATAAACCCCATAGGCCTTTGAACTCTCACTATAACCTACAAATAAACCCTTCTTGTTGTAGGGATCCAACTTGGTCCTCTTCTCTACTAGTACATGGATATAATATAGACATCCAAAGATGTGGAAATGACTCACCTTTGGCTTCACATGAATGAAATCCTCCTCTGGTGTATTGTCCTCCAAGACCCTATGAGGACATTTATTCTAGATATAGATTGTTGTGTTGCATGCTTCTACCCAAAGAAACATCTGCAATTCCTAGTCATGAATCATGGCCTTAGAAAACCTTATGATGGATCGATTCTTTCGCTCTATAACCCCATTCTACTATGGGTTGTATGGAACAGTTAGCTCCCTCTTAATTTATGCTTCCTTGCAAAACCATAGAACTCCTTGGAGGTGTACCTACCCCCATTGTTCAATCTCAAGACCTCGATCTTCTTCCCTGACTGGTTCTAAACTAGAGCTTTGAACTCTTGAAACTTGCTAGAGACTTCTTCCTTGGTCTTTAAGGAGTAGATTCATGTCTTATAGGAGAAATCATCAATAAAGGAAACATAGTACATGCTACCTAAGATTGATGCTGCTGACATTCATCCACAAACATCTAAATGCACTAGGTCTAGAATCACCTTAGACCTACGCTCATTGCTTGGGAAAGCAACATTGACATGCTTGTCAAGCTTGCACCCTCTACATACTCCTTGTTGCTCAATGTTGAACTCTAGAAGACCTGTGACTATCTCCCTCAGAATAGGAAACACTTTATGATACAGGTGCCCCATCCTCCTCACCCAAGTTGTCACTATTATGAATTGTGGCTCGAACAAGTTCACCATGCAACCTGTATAGATTACCTTCCCTAACTCCTATCACTTGTGCTGCTTTTGGGCTCGATTCCTTCAATCTAATAAGGACATGTTGGTTCTTGAACTCTATTGCATAACCCTTATCTTCCATAACGGAAACTAAAAGCAAGTTCTTCCTTAGACCTGGAACAAATAGAACATCATCAAAATCTAAAGAGTTACCTGGCTAGAGTTGGAAGGTAATAGTACCAATTACTGCTACTGGGTACTTGGCATCATGACCAAGCTCTAACTAAACCCCTGAGTTGTGGTCTTTTAGACTAGTAAAACATTGTCAGAGTAATGTCACATGCCAAAATACCCCACATCCACATACCAAGCATCCCTCGAAACTATGCTAGTAGAAAGGCAAGATACCATCGAGAAATCTTTCTCAAAGTTGGTGACAAACTCATTCATATGAGTCTCTACTTCATCTAAGTTTCTACAAATGTTGCCACTTGCTTCTATTGTTGCTTTCGTTTGCCCTTCTTCTTGTCTGGACACTGTGATGCATAATGATTGTGCTTATGACAAATGAAGCACTTGACCTTGCTCAAGTCATTCTTTCCTCATTGTGAGGTTGACTCCTCATTCTTTCCCTTGGCCTTGCTTGGCCCTTTACCTCTACCCTTCTTCCATTGTCCAAATAAGACTAGGTTATTGTCACCACCCTTCTTGTTGACCTTTGACTCCATCCAAGTCTCCTCCTAGAAACAGTCATCCCAAAATCTTTCAAAGGAAGGAAGATGATCACAAGTGCAAATGCCCTAGACAAATGTTTCCCATGAAGCTGAGAATCCATTCGGTGCCATGTTCACTAGTCTTGATTCTTCAATCTTCTCTCCAACTGATGCAAGTTGATTATGATTCTGCATAACCTTCATCAAGTGACTAGTAATTGTGTATGATTTGGTCATCTCTATAGGTCTGAGTTTGATCCGCAATATCATCTTCCTGTTTATGTTCTCACTCCAGTAGAGGCTAACCAAGGCATCAAACATCTCCTTTGTTGTTTTCTTCTTGGATATGTGAGGAATCAAATGATCCTTTATAGCATCCAAGATCATCTGCTTGGCCTTCAATTCCTTCTTCATGTGATTTGCCAACTGCTGTAGATCTGTAGGTGGAGTCACAACATCTTTGACAATATCCCAAAGATCGTTTTCTTGCAATAAGAAAGTTACCCTGATTTTCCAAAGCAAGAAATTTGAGGCAACTTCCAATCTGTCCTCAAATCTTAGGCTATTTGATGTCATCTTTGAGATCTAATACACAAACTCCCAAGTATGATAGGTAAACACAACCTCTGAAACCCTCTAGCTACTATTCCTTGTTTTTGTCAATTGCTTCTGGAAGTTATTGTCAATGGTTGTTTCTGATAGTTGATTTATTGTTGTAAACCCTCGAGAATCTCAATTAGAGATGCTATGATACCATGTTAAAGTTTCCAACCCTAAATGACTGTTGTCCTTATGTTCTAAATCAAACAAATCAAATACAGAATTTCTTTAAACCGCGGAAATTAATTTATGAACATTGCATCAATCACAAAATAGATGGAAAAGTAAATAGTAGAAGCATAAATGAAATACACATAGACACAAATGATTTCTCCTTCAAATCAGCTTCTCTTTCCCTAGATCAAAGCTTACAAGGTGACCTCTGCAGCCTGTTAAACCAGCAATTGTATGGTCAACAAAACCGCCTCAAACTGAAGTGTACAGCCTGTGTAAGAGGAGAAAAGCTACAGCAGTACAGGCTACTCTTTTCCTGTCTGTTTTGGACAACAGATCACTCTTCCTCTCTCTTCAACAACTGAACCACACTCAAGCAACCACAGAAGACAATGTACGGCCTGGTCTGAAGGTGTACAACTTGCCAATGAAAGAAAACAGTAGCTATAGCAGTGTACGACCTATATGGCCTACTTACACTTGATGTTCGATCCTCTCTTCTCCTCCCTAATGCACTCTGGCTCTTCTCCTATTTGCTTTCTCTCTTCAACTATATTCGACCTCTCTATCTTTGTTTGCTTTTATGCTTTGTCAAAACACTGATCTCCTCAACCCTAACCGCTACCTATCTCAATCTTGAGATGTAAGACTAAGATAAAATCTAATCCAAGTGATTAATGTATTAAATACATTTCTAGACCCCTAAGACTAAGTCAACTTCAAAACATTACACTTTCACGTTTTCAAGTGAAATTACAAAATAGAAATATTTACCATTTTTTCTAAGTGGTCACTTTACGAAACGTCTTGAAACACTCCTTGCCCATTCATACTGGAACCTGTGCAACAAGTTCATGTTCGAGCTACATTTCTCAATAGGGTTCCTATCATCGCATACCTCCCATGAAAACTATTTTATCAAACCTTAGATTTGCATGCCAACGGAGTATAAGGACAAGCGGTGCATCAACCTTAGGTTGATGAGATGGGCATTAACCTCAACCCATTTCATCGTACCTCTTCCACACTTCTTCAAGCGTAGAAAAGGAATAGTTATTAAACATGACATGATGACTCTGTGCAACAAAAGTGGGATTTTATTTCTCATTGTTTTTGGTTTTTGCAGGTGTTCATGTATTGTCGATCCAGTTTGGTTCAAAGGCACAAATTGGTTCGCCCTGTTTCTCATGTTTGAAAAGGCATTGCAGTTTGGTTTTGGCCTGCTCCTCCAGGTCATTTGGGACTTTGTCCATGGATCCCAACTCTTGGGTTTGCTTTCTTTTGGTCGTTTCCAGTCTAAAACACACCAAGTACTTTCTTTGGTTCTGGCTTTGGGTCCATTTCTAAGACTTCGCAGCCGTTATATCCCTGTGAAATTTCTTATTTGTGCCGAGTCCAAAGGAAAAGTGTTCACCAAATTGACCTTCAGATGGCCTTCTCTCACTATATCAACAGGATGGCAACTCAACTTCACTCTCAGAGATCCAAGAATGTTGAATTATCAGCAGTAGTGGCTTGTCAAAGCAAGCAAATTGAAAAATTGGATGCAGACTTCAACATGCTTTATGTATTGGTTATGGATCTTGCTAGGAGCTCACATTCTCTGGTTTCACTTCCAAAGACTTCTATTGGGTCTGTCAAAGCAGTAGTTAAGGATGAAGAAACAGTCCAACAAGTCCATGGCAACATGGAAAATGAAAATGTAGCCTTGGTGCTCAACCTTCAGGAAGACATAAGGTAAGAAGTGCTTAGTGGGCATGTTTTCTTCTAAGCTGAGGTTTAATTACTAGCTCGGTTTATTAGGCTTTACACCAATAGACTTTTCAGATATGTTGCCAAAACTATAAATATTGCTCGGGTAGTAGGTAGTCATTTTGAAATTTTGGGTCTTTTTGAAACCCTAATATCAGACATGTCAATTTTTCAATGTATTAAACCGGTGTACGATGTGGTCGTAGCCTTCTTTTATATAAGTGATAACCATTTCAATTTTAAAAAAGGGATATATCACGAAATTAGCTATAATCTCACGATATTTGCAACACTAATATATATTATCAGTTATTTGCATCATTTGATATTAGTTGAATCATGTCCAATAATCAAATAATAACTAGCATAGATCCATCTTAACCTCGAATTTACTAAGCAATGAGAGTGATCAAAAATCTCAACTGCAAACCTCGCTACACTAAAAGATCTGGTGCTAAAATGGATCTATGCTAGTATGTGAGTGTGTGAAGCAGATGATCCATGAAGGAGTCTAAGATTGACTAAATTCATGATTAGAGGAGCATCACAAGACAAGAGTTCATTCTAAGGATTGTTCAAGTATGGGCACAAAGCTTAGTCAGGCCCATCATGAACTAAGAACAATGCTTGCGCTATATGTTTATAAGCCAAGGCACACATCTGTAAAGCACACAAGTGGCAAGCACAGGCGCAACAAAGAGGGCATGAGTCTCAAGTGCAAGGCACAACCAAAACTTTGATGCATCTATTGATGAGGCATGGCAAAGTGTCATGGATGAGCAGCTAAACAAACCATTACAAGGGAAGCTCAACCATCATAACAAATCATCGCATCTTGTTTTTCTGTCTCTTCATCTTCCCAACACATGCACACTATGCATTGATCAAATATGAAGAGACAGAATGTGAAACACACCTAATGCTCTACACTCCCTTGGCATGTATTATTATTTATAAACCTCCCTTCCAATGTAATCAAGTTGGTGTTCTTAGTGGTTAGTGTAGGTCAGTGGATAAATAGTTGTTAGTTGGTATCAACTTCATGTTGCTCATATCTTTGTTTTACAAACCCATATTTTGTAAATGAAATTTCATAGTTGATATTCTATGCAGATCTTTGTGCCAATTGTGTGTGTCGTGTTAAGAATTCATCTGTCTGTTTGTTTGCTTAATACTTTATCTTGCTATAACCAATTGACTTTGAAGTTTGTATGTAAGAAGAACACATTGCAACTGTGCCAATTGTGTATGTTGTGTTAAGAATCCATTTATGTATGATTGTTTGCTTAATACTTTATCTTCCCATAACCAATTGACTCTGTATGTAAGATAAAAACATTGTAATGGTTGTTGTGGATGCACTAATTCCACTAGGTGCACTATCTTGGATCAAATTGGTATCAAGGCATTTGTTTCGCACATAGTTGTTGATTTGCTACACAGTTTATGGTCAAGGCTCACGAGAAAGATGGGAATGGAAGACAAAATGCAGAGCCACATTAAATTACTTGAAGCCGAAGTTTCTAGCCTTAACCCAAAAGTTAGGTCTATAGATGGTCAATTGATGAATGCCACACATCTATTGTAAAATTTCACAACTTTGGTAAAAACATTATAGGCTAATGTTCAATAACCACCCTCAGGGAGCAACTGAAACAAGAATCCAAGTACTCCTTAAGGAAGCTCACTACCAAATCTGTTTCTCTCTCATAGTGGAAAGTGGAAACCAAGGTGGAGATTTTACCCTATGATAGTGGATTGCTTCCAACTTGATGACCGGTTGAGGCAATTAGATTCCTTTTATGAAGGACAACAATTCACAAATGAAGACAAAGTTTCCTTCATAAAGCTACACGTGCAGAGAAGCTTTGCTATGGTGGGGGAATTTATGTGAGTGCAAAAAAAATCTTGGCAACACATAAGCCCTAACTTCGGACGAATTCAAAGCCTCAATCAAGGACAAACATCATGTTGGCTATTGGAGGGAGGAACAAAACAGTGGCAATAGCTGCTATAGAACTCCAACTAGACAGTAGATGCTTGCATTCAAGATTTTAACCAATACATCATGCAGCTCACAGTTATGGACAAAGAAGCCAATGTTGTTCACCAAGTTCATTGGTCGATTGATCACACCAATTTAGAAAGTGCTTGAGATGTTTGACATCTGCACTCTTGAACACGCTTATTGAAAAGTTAAGTTATCAAAGGCTAAGAACAGTTGGAGGAAGCCCAATAATGTTGCTAGCTCTAATTCTAGCCAAGGAGAGAAGACAATTACAAGAGATGGTGCACAAAAGAAGCCATTTGACAAGACTTTGTAGCAGAACACTAACTCCAATATGCCAAAAGAAGGATAGAACACATCAAAGAAGAAGATTGTCCCATTCTGCAATTATTGCAAGCGTAGAAGACATCCTAAGGATGAATATTGTGGCTACATGCAAAGAAACACCAGAAGTCGAATGCCCCAAAGATGGGATAGAAAGAGATATCAATACCTGTCAGCACAACAAAAGTCATTTTCTTGATGGCAGTCATGTTGAGCACAAAAAGCAATTCTACACAAAGATCCAGATTAAGAAGGAGCTTGTCACTGCATTGTCTGATATTGACAAACAAAAGATCTTATCTCGAAAGTGGTAGTGAAGAAGCACAATTTGCCTAAAGTTGCACATCCTAAACCCTACTCCTTGTGTTAGCTTAGCAGGAACAAGGACTTGAGCCTCCAGCACAAATGCAAAGTGAAGTTCACCATCTTTGTTGATTGTCTTGATGACATAGAGTTCGATCTTGTTCCATTGAATGGGTGTGGTGTTATTTTTATCAATCCATATTTATGGGATCAAGATGCTATCTACCAACGATGCTTGAACCAATATAGACTTGTTAAAGATGGCCAAGCTTACTCATTAAATGTAGAAAGATCCAACACCCTTAGTGCTTATTTCAATGGTTGAAGCATAAAGACTAATAAAAAATTTAGGACATTTTGCTCTGTTAATCTTGCAACCGAGAAAGAGGAAAGAGTGGCACGATTCAATTAGGTGAGCAAGGACACTAAGGCCTTGTCACACGTAGATCTAGCACAACAAGGGAAGTCAGAGGAGCACAAGTAGTTGGACAAGGTATGGATGCATTATTCAAATTTCAAAGTTATTCAAAGAACGACATGGAATGACTCCAAGCCACACAATTGAGTAGTCCATTGACTTGCAACAACGAGTAGTTCTGCCAAATGAGGCATTGTGTATGACTTCATCATTGGAAAATGAGGAGATCAAGGGGAAAATTCAAGAATAGTTGGACAAGGGCAACATTCCACCCAGCTCATCACCATGTGGATCACCTATTGTTCTTGTTCCAAAGCAAGATGGGTCATGGGGAATGTGTATATTTTGGCACTTAAACAGAGTCTCCATCTAGAACTGCTATCCGTTGTCATGTGTTGATGGCCTAATAGATCAACTTCAGGGAGCCAAGTATTTTGGTAAGATAAATACAAATTCTGGTTACCACTAAATTTGTATCAAGCCAGAAAATATGTGGAAGATAGCCTTAAGACATGCTAAGACTATTTGAATGGTTGGTGATACACCTTAGAGGAATGATGAACAATGTTCTCAGACCATATCTTGATGAGAACGAAGTTTGTCAAAGACCCCTGAGTGGATGTTGAGGACCAACAACACCTAAGTGGGGAGGTTTGATACAAAAAGGAGCCAAAGATTGACTAAATCCATGACTAGAGGACTTGCGCATGATAGGACTTCAGTTCAAGGATTGTCTAAGGATGGGAGCAAAGCTTAGCCAAGCGCATGATGAAGTAAGTGCAATGTTTTCCCCGAGTGTCCATAAAACTAGGCATACTTCAGTTTAGCCCATCAGTTCCAGACGCAAGCACAATAGAGAGGCACATGAATCTCAAGCACAAGGCACAGCAAAATATTAGGCACACTGATTTTGAGGCGCATTAGAGTGATCTGGATGGACAACTCAACAGACCGTTACAAGGGAAGCTCAACCGTTATAATGGATTGTCGCATCTTCTTCCTTTGTCTCTTCATCTTCTCAAAATGTGTACATTATTGCATTGATCAAGTAATAATAGATGTCATGGGAATACAACGTGTTAGGGGTATTTGGCATCTTGTCTTCTCATATTTGATGAGAAGACAATTAGATGCCAAATACCCCTAACACGTTGTATTCCAATGACATATATTATTAATTTATTATTTATACACCTCCCTTTTAATGGAATCCAGTTGGTATAGTTGGTGGTTGGTGTACAGTCATAATTTGTTAGTTAGTATGAGCTTCATGCTATTCATGTGGTTGTACGGACTCATATTTTGTTAATGAAATTTCCGAGTTGATAATCTGCCCAGATCTTTTCATTTATGTTTATTTGTTTACTTATACTTCATCTTGCCATGACCAGTTAACTATGTTAATTGCATTGCAGCACTTGTGTGGATACTCTAATTCCACTAGTTTCACAGTGCACTATCCCAGATCAGCTGGCCTTGATAGGAGTGTTTCACAAAGTAACGAACATCCCCCCCTGCATGTTCAAATACTTCTAGTCATGAATAGTAAGTTTAGAATTATATATAACACACCCAAAAGAACACTGGTTTTGGCTTGTCCTTGAACTTGAACGTGTGAAATAGGCGGTCATTTGAAAAGGGTTGAGCTCCAATTATAATGAAGGCATCTTGAGTTATATATATGTACTATAAAAATTAAAAGGTTGGGAGGTAGAAGGGAACCTTTTTCTTTTTGACAGGCTTGAGAATTTTGACGATACAGCGCTGGTTGTTAGCAGTGTTGACGCCTTCAAATACCTCGCTGTACTTTCCCCTGCCAACTTTACTTATCACTCGATATGCATCCGGATCACTGCATAACACATAAACCGAATAGCACACGAGTCTGTGCGAATTTATGAATGCAAGGGAAGGGAAAAGGGAAAGGGTACGAATGCATATAGGTAATAATACCTACCCCCAGTGCACAACGAGGGATTCGTAATCCCAGTACTCTGTGGGACGCAACACGTTGACATCTGCGTACACTCGAGCCTTTGACATTCCTTCAAGCGGAGTTGCGCACTTTGTGCACCAGATTTTGGGGCCCTTCAACCTCTCCGCATTCAGATAAATGCACATTCAGTTATAGTTACGGCCCCATCCCTCGACTACCTCGCTTCCTTCCCCATACGGATGGAATCTTAATCAACACCAGCGGCAGCAACAGATTCGTTCACGCCTCTACAGCAATGGCCAATCAATCTCTATATATACGTTTATAGTTGTGTGGGCCATCTTCAAAATACTTAGAATCTTCCAATATATACTTCCAACTACATAAAATTTTCTAAATTGCATCCGAAGGGAAGGGTTGAAGTTGCATTGTAGTACCCGTACTACAATCCAAACTGCAACATGGTATGATGGTAATAGTGTTGGGGATTTTATTCTCAGATTTAGATTCTACTTGTCACATTCATGGTATGATATGTGTTGTCTCTTTATTAGTGTCATTTTGGCGTTGGAATTGGAGTTCTCAAAACTTTCTCATTGGAGTGGAAAGAAAGAAAAAGATTTTAACGTCCGCGAGGTTAAAGATAGCCTATGGGACAGACTATCTTGCCCACTGACTTTTGCATTTCCACCCTTTTCTTGTCAAGCTTGATGATGAGTTCCCCCAATTTCACCACGGTCCCTTCACTGAATAAATTATCCCAAGAACTACCTGCCAAGATATTCACATAGCTGTCTCTGCTGCCTTTGAAGGCCTCACACTCTAAAATGAAATGTTTTTATGTTTCTACTTTTCCTGAGGTGCAGAAAGTACATACCCGCTCTTCCCAAGCTTCCTTTGATCTTTTCCAGCGCCCTGTCTCACACCGAAGTTAGTGGGAATTGGTTCTTAATTGAGCAATAAGCATTTTGGCCCTCCACGAAATATTAACCTCTATATAATCATTTTGGATGATATTTATAAATATCATTCTTATTCCATAGAATATGGATGGTATTTATATTTATCATTCTTATTCCCTAGAATATGAGTGGAACATTCTTTGAGTTTATTTAATGATTATGATTTTATATTATGTAATGTAAATTGTGGTTAAATTGTGCTTGTGTTGTGTGTGAGTAAGATTTCATATAACTAAAGAATGTGTACATGTAAGGAAAAATGGAAATGGATGTGGTTTATTTAAGGTAGTTTTTTTTAAGGAAGTGGTACATATAATATGAAGAGACAATATTTTTGTGTCTTTCTAACACACTTAGTTTGGTTGTTGTAATCACATAGATGCAAGGGTAGGTCATGCCATCCATTGATTATGTAGTTGGAGAATAGAGGGAATGTTGACACATCTGTGAAGTATGGGTTATTAAAAGACTCTTGGGTCATTAAAAAGCCTCCCTAGGACTTCTTTCTATGCAATTATGACTTTCTTGGTGCATTTAAAAACCTTTTTGGTGTTCCAATCCAACTATTACGAATGGGATGGGAATAGGGAAACCTACAAGTCCACTGGTGGAGAGTTGGCCCTCTCTGACTAAATTGTAGAATGATAAGTTTTTTCACTTGCAGACGTCATTTTTTATGTTGAAGGACCACCTGGGCTTAGGAATGATGGTTGGGAATATATAGTGGTTGATGTTGAGCTTGTTGTAATGGGTGGAGGCTAATCCTCAAAAACCATGATAATTTGTTGCACACTATTGAGCTCCTCGCAAATGATGTTTGATGTTGAACTTATTGCAATGAAGTCGGGTGCATTTGCAACCCAATATATATAAGATGTGTAATGCAATGTATGTCCACAATGCTAATAAAATAAATTGAAAAAAAATGATGTTTGTAAAAATGAAAAAAATTAAGATACTAGTAATCATACATCTTCTCACACGAACACCTTAGGTCATTCAAGACATTAATATGAGTAAGGTTGTCATGCTTATTATATAAATTTAGGGTGAAACAATTGTTAGGAAAGATCGAACCCATTTATGAAATTTTTTAAAGATACTTATGATTAAGTGCAGTGTGCTTGCGTCCAAAAGTGACACGATTATTGCAATTTCAAAAGTCATTGAAACTAACATCAAATAACATAAATAAAAGGCACATATCAAATTATTAATAGGGATACATGCACATCCAATGGTGGATTGGACTTATAAATTTGGATTGATAGAGGAAAAGCTCTCTAACAAAAAAAATTGATTACACTTTATAATGATAAGAGCAAATTATTAATAGGATACATGCACATCCAATGGTGGATTGCACTTATAAATTTGGATTGATTGAGGGAAACCTCTTTAACAAAAAAAACCGATTACCTTTTATAATGATAATAGTTACAAAAGAGAGGAAGAAACTCATGTTCATACAAAAGATGAAGAAACCCTAACTAAAAGCATAACTAACTATTAAGATTGGTGAAGCCCTTATTACATGAAAGTTGTCTTTCATAATTATTGAAGAGAGATATCATATGACTTAAGAATATAAGATTAATACAAAATTTATAAGCTTGCATACAAAATAGCTCATGTGCATAGAGTATAATATGTAATAAAGACATTGTAGTTAGGTATGCAAGTGTATGCCCTCCCACTTAGAAATCTATGTCCCCAAAGATGCTAAAACAATGGCTTAAGACGAAAATATTGTTGAAATAAGTAAAAACATATACATTTATGCCACAATATAAATCCAAAATATGTAGTATAGTGCCTCGAAATAAACATAAGCATGTCTCCCAACTAAAGAAAATATTAGATCGCCAAAATTTGATAGTATAACTCACCATTTGACCTCTATATTAAACCTTGGCTCACTTTATTGATAAAAGTATCATGTCAACAGCATATAGTAAAGCTATTATTATGTCTAAACCATGGAAAAATAAATGATTGAACATTTTGTATCAATGGCCATAAGGTGATATGTAAAGCCACCTGCAAGAATAAATAGTGGGTATTGTACATATGCTAGTTGCAACCTCTTATTCCTTTGTAGTTCCCCCATGTTAAGCCCAAAATGTGTTTGTACATGTGTTTTCATTGAATGTCCAGATGTAGTAAAAAACCGAGGATGCATGCAAAGTGCTTGATAGCATGTTTAACTAAGGATGCATGCCAAGTGTATGATAACATGCTTGACCAATGATACATCCCAAGCGTTCATTAAAATATCAACACCACGGGTTACCTTGTTAAGTAAGAACTATGTGGGCATTTTTGGAAGACCTTGTCTTTCTAGACAAGTTCAAAGATACCTTAAATTTGACATCAATGATTCCATACAACATAGGGAAGACATGATTTTGAAATTCCCTTTCTTCATGTTGTTGGAGTATGCAATCATGAAGCTCTTAGGAGCTAAGCCTTTGGTGGTATATTATCAACTTTTTTGTTTCAAGGAGAGAAAACTCTCTTAGTGGTTAATGGAGCATGTGCCAAGGAATATACCCATGGAGTATTAATGGTACATCCAATACCTCCATTGTATACAAACACTCCCTTTTCACTCTCTTTACCTGCACGAACTAGACCTGGAGCCATAAAGAAGAGACCTAGAATCACCTAGTGGGTCAAGACATGTTTATCTTACAAAGAACTTTCCCATGAGGGTATGACTTTTCATAAGTTCCACATAATGGGCTACATCTTCACAATTAAAGTGTTTATGGACCAATATGTTAATGGGAAAGTGTATAGAAGTCTCAAGATATAAACCCAAGTTTTAAACCTATTTACGATCTAGGACATTTAGTGGATTTCTCGGATCAACCATAACTAGGACCATGTGTCACATAATGGAGACAAAATAAATTGAACATATTATGCTAAGTAATCCCAATCCTTATAGGGTCTAGATGACCGAAGATGGGCATCCAACGAGGAGCGATGGAGCAGCGGCGTGGAGGTAGGGTTTGGAAGGAGCGAACGGTAGCTGTGAGCTACCAGTCTTGGTAGGGGAGAGGTACTGTTGACCATACCTCTCCCTGTCACATCATCGTGACAATACTTGGAATGCGCTAGACGGAGGCAGAACTTGGAGAACTTCTTGATTAAAATATGGTGGTGATTGCTTTGGGGTTTGTTTGTCAGTTTTTGGAGCTGCAGTGTCGGTGAACTGTGGTTTATTGCTAGGGTTTGCTGTTGTTCTCAGGGTTTATGGCATCGATGGAGGAAGTGGAAATGGTAGACTATACTAGCGACCAGCTGGAGGCACAGGATGTATGGGGGGTGCCAGGTGGAGGGCAGATGGAGGGCCTGGAGGAAATCCCTATGCTGGGGCCTGATGGAACTGTTTCAACCGGTTTGGGGCAGGTGAGGCCGGTAACAGAACTCTCACCCTCGGATTACCTGACTTTCTCTCCACATAGCATGTTGCCGGATATTCTGGACAGCGATGGAATTTTAGTAGATCTTTTGGGTAGCTCGAGCTGGAGGGAGGATGGAGATTTCTTTGCTCAGAACCTAGGGTTTCCGGCGTCTGGTTTGCAGGGGGGTTTTGAAGTGGTGGCCGGTTTTGAACAGATTGCGGATGAGGGTGTGGCCCGACAGGTACAGCAGCTGTGTGGGTCGGGTTGTGGTGGATCAGGGGTGGATGGGAGAGTACCTTTGGGGGTTTCAGAACACCACGGTTATGATAGCCCTCCTGTTGATTCTGGGTCATTGAAGGCTAAGGTGGGTGTTACTTCTGGGGTCGGGGTTGTTCATAAAGGACCCAACAAGCGGCGAAAGAGGAGCTGGATTAAAACCAGAATTGTGGGTAGTTATGCTGTAGGCGAAGATATTGCCTGGGAACGGGTCCTTGAGATGTCTCGCCTGACGCTGGTGGGAAGGGTCATGGGCAGAAACTTCGCTCGACCTACTGTGATGGAGTGGGTGGATTCTCACTAGCGAGAGATACTGGGATACACACCAGAGGTGGACATGTTGCTTCGGGGATGGTTTGCGGTGGTATTACAATCTGAGGCCGATCTGCGCAAAATTCTTGATAGGAACTGGCATTTGAATCACATGCCGGTTTTATTGAAGCCCTGGCATCCACTTTTTGATGCTAGTCGGGAGAGAGTCGATTTGATTCCGGTATGGGTACGACTCCCGGGACTACCCCTGCATTTTTGGGATATCAGTCATTTCCGAAAGATCGGGGATATTTTGGGAAATTTTTTGGAGGCAGATCTCTCTTATCTGGAGACGCATTACAAGCAAGTTGCAAGAATTCTGGTCAATTTGAATATCCGTGAAGGACTACCGAAGGTCATTAATTTGGAATGGGGGCCGGTAAGTATTCCTCAGATGCTGGATTATGAGAACGTGCCCTTTAGGTGCAGGCGGTGTCATGTTTATGGACACCCGGCGTCTGCTTGTCGTCTCCCGGCTCGCACACTAAATGGGGAAAGGAGAAACCCTCCTACTATGGACATTACGAAAGAACCTATGGACCTGATGAACAATGAACAGGTGCCTGTGTTGGAGGACTCTGATGGCGAACGGATATGCGAGGATTTGGAACCTTCTAGCCAGGAATCTGATGCGGCGCTGGACACTCGAACTGGATACAACATTGCTCCTGTTGCGGATATATGTTTTTCTGCTCCTATGGCAGAAGCTGATGTGCCGGGATCTTCTAATACGGGTATTCCTTCTCTCTCTTTTTCGCCCATTGTACATTTATATTTAAATCGGTGTTCATTGGTCGGGCTTGATTGGGTGGAGGGGCTGAAAAAATTATCCTTGTCGGGACACTCTGAGATTCTCCCCTTGACATCTTCTTCGGCTCCATGTGGGGGTAATATTTTCACGGTGGTCGAAAACACTGAACTCAACCCTGCTTTGCCTCTTCTTCTTTTGGAGGATAAACTGGCTACTATTGAGCCTGATCCTAGGAAGGTGGTTGAGTCTTCTGAGCTCTCCTCTCTCGAGTCTTCTGAATCGGGGTATTTCCTTCGCTCATGCACTAAAACTTCTGGGGGGGGATTAGGAAAGGAAAAGGCGCTGGCTTGGAGAGGTAGGGGCCGCAGGTCTCATTTCTCTAAGGCTCAGACCAGGGCCAGAATGGATCTACGGGAAGGGAAACAAATCTCAATTGAGAGGGCACTTAGAGCGGTGAATGCCCAGAAGAATGTTCGGTTATGAAGATCATGTCTTTTAATTGTCGGGGTCTGGCTGGGCCTAAAAAGAAATCAGCCTTCATAAGGGTGCTTACTCTTGAACACCCTGATGTGATCATGCTACAAGAGACTTTAGGGTTAGGTGATATCATCAAGGAGAGATTGGAACATTGGATGGCAGGGTGGACCTTTGTGACTCCGGATGTAAGAGGTCACTCTGGGGGCTTGGCAGTGGGATGGAAGAACTGTACGATTAAACTCATTAATGCATGGGGGATGGCTTCTGTGTTGGGAACCGAGTTTCTCTCTGTTGATTTGGGTACTTGTTTTACTATGGTAAATGTCTACGAGCCCTATGTAAATAGAGTTCCTTTCTGGGACACACTTCTGCAGGATCAACTCTTGGATGGTGACTCGGTTGTGGTGGGGGGAGATTTAAATTTTACCTTAGGGCAATCTGAAATTTGGGGCCCTCAAGCTCATGTGGACCCGCTGGCAGAATACTTTCAACAGAAATTGGTTGGTAAAAACTTATTGGATATTGAGCCTATTAAGCTGAAACCCACTTGGAGGAATAACAGGAGTGGTGAGGCTTGGGTGGCAAAGAGACTGGACCGGTTCCTGGTGGCTGAACAGTTGGTGGACAGGTTCCTACAACTCAGGCAATGGGTAGGGAGTGGAGGGGATTCTGATCACTTTCCTATCTTCCTAGAGATTAAAAAAGGTCCAAACAATCCGCCTAGCTCCCTTAAGTTCAACAGAAACTGGTTAAGTGATGATTCTTTTAAAACTCTCTTTCTGGATCTTTGGAGGCCGTATGATGAGGACCATGAACGCACTGCGGCCTTTCAATTTGCTGAGAACATTCAACGAATAAAAGGAGCTGTTAAAGAATGGGCTATTGCTAAGAAACTTAAGGAGGATATTGAATTGAAACAGGTAGAGACTGAACTACTTCAGATCTATGAAGGGGATGGAGGGGGTCTACAGACTCTGGAATCTAAAGTAGCCATGGCTAGGCTGGAAGGCAAAAGAAATACCCTTTTGATGGAAAAGGAGGAAACCTGGAGACTTAAGAGCAGAGCGATTTGGTTGGAATGTGGGGACGAGAATACTAAGTTCTTTCATGCATACGCCAGGGGGAGGAAGGCGGCCAATACTATTTGGAGCTTGAAAGATGAAGATGGAATTGAACATTTTGATTTTGAAGGGAAAGCTAGATGCGGGGTGGGACACTTCCATAAATTATTTAGGGCTCCAGCTCAGGCCTCTATTGCAGAAGTAATAAGGATTGCCCAATTGTTTCCGCGGTTTGCAGAGGAGGAGGATAACAGACGACTGATGTGTGCAGTGAATGAGGAGGAATTAAAGGAGGTTCTTGGAAGTTTTCAGAAAGACAAGAGCCTGGGGCCGGATGGGTGGACGATTGAATTCTTCCTGGAACTTTATGAAATTGTGGGTTTGGATCTATTACAGGTGGTAGAAGATACTCGTATCACTGGGAAAATACCTGCAAGTTTCAACTCTACCTTTATAGCACTTATACCTAAGACTGATAATCCGGTTACGCTCTCTGAATTCAGACCTATTTCATTATGCAACTGTATCTATAAGATTGTATCGAAGGTCATTGCTCATAGACTAAAGGTAACACTATCTGAGCATATTTCAGCTGAACAATTTGGTTTTTTGGAAGGTCAACAGATTCATGAGGCCATAGGGGTGGCTCAGGATGGACTACACAGTTTGAAGACCCGGCATATCAAAGGGGCTATACTAAAAATTGATCTGTCCAAGGCATACGACAAGGTGAGTTGGATTTATCTCCGGCTTCTTCTGACACATTTGGGTTTTGGTATCAATTTTATTAGATGGATCATGTCTTGTATAACTACTGTATCATTCTCCGTGTTATTGAATGGCGCGGCCACCCCCTTTTTTCATGCGGAAAGAGGTCTTAGGCAAGGTTGCCCTCTTTCTCCCCTTCTTTTTCTTCTGGTGGCAGAAGGATTAAGCAGGGCTATTCACGAGGCTAAATTACAGGGGAGATTCAATGGCATTGACATTGGAGATCAGTTATTTATCACTCATCTTTTATTTGTGGACGACATACTCATCTTCTGCTCGGGAGATCGAAGGGATACTCGTGCTCTGAAGGAGATTTTGGAGCTTTTCTCTCATGCTACGGGGATGCATATTAATGCTGAAAAATCCACACTCACTATACATATGCTGCGCCCGGAAGAGGAGCGGGAACTTGTTGAAAATTTCCCATTTAATATCTCAGGCTTAGATGTGGGCTTGAAATATCTGGGTTTCTCACTCAAAGCAAACGTATATCTGAAAAAGGATTGGAGATGGCTGATAGGTAAGGTGGAGAAAAGATTGAATGTTTGGAGTCACAAGTGGATGTTGCGAGCTAGCAGGTTGGTTTTGGTTAAGGCCGTTTTGGAAGCCATTCCAGTATACTGGATGTCTCTGTCTTGGATACCCAAAGGAATTCTCGAACATATCAGGCGGATTTGCTTTAGATTCCTCTGGAGTGGTAAGAAGGAAGGACAGGTAACTCCTTGGGTTAACTGGAAGAGAATTGCGGTACCTAAAGGTCTTGGGGGTTGGGGTTTAAAAAACATCTTTTTGTTTGCACAAGCATTGGCAGCCAAGGGAGGATGGAGACTTATCAAAACTAACAGTTTGTGGACCTGTGTTATAAAAGGAAAATATCTACCAGACATGAGTCTTGCAGAATGGATTAGGAATCCTAGGAAGTCACACCACCGGGGATCTGTGATATGGAAGGCAGTGGTGAAATCTTTCTCTCTAGTGGAGAATAATCTGGCTTGGGATGTAGTTAATGGTGAAAAGGTGAAAGTTGGCAGAGATCCTTGGACCGGGAGTGAACTTTTACATTTGCTGCCTGATAATGTTATTAATGCATTGGAGAATAGGGACATTATCACTCTTAATCACTTGGCTGATAAGAGACCTGATGATCCGTGGATACAACATTGGAAAAATGCAAATATGTTGGGTCTGGGGGAACCAGAGTCTGGCTATCTGAATACCTATATCAACGGGTTGAATCGGGCTAATATACAGCTTACGAACCAGGAGGATGTTCTGATCTGGGATCTTGATCCGTCGGGGATTTACACTCCTAAGATGGGTTATTTAATGCTTAACGCTGATGCAGAGATTAGGGATGAGGTCTAGTGGTGGAGACCACTGTGGAAAATTAAATGTCCATAAAAAACCAGACTCTTTATGTGGTGTGCTTTAGTGAATCGGGTACCGACCTGGGACATACTTCAGAAGCGAAACTTTCAGGGCCCAGGTTGGTGTGTTATGTGCAAGAAGGAACCGGAAACCATATCACACCTTTTCATCACATGTCCGTTCACGATTGCTGTATGGAAAGAATGCTCAAAACTGGTCAGCTTTGACTGTAGGTGGGAAGGAATTTCGGTGGAAACTGCGTGGGAGAATTGGTGGAGACGGGTAACAAATAATAAACAGAAGTCTTTACCACTGCTGATTTTATGGGGGATTTGGCTGGCAAGGAATGGGGCAATCTTTCAGGAAAAACCATGTATCCCGGAAATCATTTGTGCACAATCTGTGGGCATATACCAAGCATGTCTAGAACATGTTAGGGCTGCTAAACAGAGACGAATCATGGAGGTTGAGATCGATAAATCTCACCCATGGGGATTTTTTGACGGAGCAGCTAGTAATGAGATCTGTGGTGGAGGAGCATTCTTATATCTATCCAATTCACACTTCTTTGAACTCACAATGGGTCTTGGCGCGGGATCCAATAATTATGCTGAAATTATGAGCTTAAAACTACTTCTTATTTTTGCTTCCGAAAGGGGTATCACTAGGTTGGCAGTACATGGAGATTCTATGAATGTTATAAATTGGACCAATCAAACACAAGCTTGCAGATATATTAGACTGGCAAATGTTCTTAATACTATTCAGTTGGTCAAACAATCTTTCGACTTATTCACATGCCGGCATGTTTACAGGGAAAATAACCAAAAAGCGGACCATGCATCCAAAGAAGGGCAGCACATGGTTTTCGGCACTTGGAAAGTAGCTGAAGAAAGGGATGGACAATGAACTGAATTCTACCACAGACCTTTCATCGACTGACTCACAATATGATCTTATATATATTTTGTCTAAAAAAGCAAAAAGTTTTAAATTATGTATAAATTGCAGACTTATATGCGACAAAGAGGTTTTTGTATAAAACTTATGAAGATGTAACAGCAAATTAGTCCGGTGGGACAGAACTATTTTTTTGAACAAAACAGAAAAGTATCATATTATGCATATTGAAAGCAGACGTAATAGTCTCATCAAGGGAACCAAAATTTTTGGACTTGGAAAATTCACTGATATAGTGAATACTGAATGTAATTCTGACCTCTGTTGATGAATGGAATTACGCTTTTTTCGTTTGGAAAAAAAATAAAAAATCCCAATCCTTATAGCAAAGGATAATGGTTATTTTTATATGTATATTTATGGTGAGAATGGGTCTTTCAACATATGATCATTGTTGGATTGTTCTTATATTGTTTTTAATTGGTTCAAAGTTTGAGTTAAAATGTTGTAAATCTTTATTTATATATATATTTTTTGTAGAGAGTCAAACATCTTTTAAACTAGGTTTTAAATTAGGGTTGAGAGCATATGCAAGAATTTAGATATAGAAAAATAATTTTCGGCCTATTAAGCAACAAGGATTTATTAACTAAGAATCAAAATTTTTATTAAAAATACAAGAGAGAGCACAATGGAAACTGTAAGAGCCGCTTTAGAACTTATCGCTCCCGTCGTCGGATCATTTCAGAGCATTCCTCCCTCACCTCTCCTACTATGTTCTCCCTTTCCGCATGCGCACCTCTGCTTAGGTCCTCACTGCTGGACAGATTCACCCATGGAACTTTTAGCTCATAGGATGTAGGGTTGTCTTTTTATGGGATCTCTTGCCAAAGCATTGCCCTCTACGTCGAACCCCATAGTCTTCTAATGGATAACTACTTTCCCATCTCCGTGAGATATATCAAATGGAACTCGATTTTCCTTTGTGTGCACCCCTTGGTTCTAATCTCAGGCATTCAAACCCTAATCTACAATTCTACAAACATTCCACCAGGTTTGCAAAGGCTTTTCTAAACAGGAAAGCATCTCACATTTGTGTGTAAATGGATATTAGTGATGGGTTTCCTGACAATCTCCTCATCGATTCGACAAATGATGAGCCTTACTCGCAACTCATTGATTATGAAAATACTACTTTTTGTTGTATATCTTGTCAGCGAACTAGGCATCTAAGGGAAGCGTGTCCATCCTTCTCAGCTCAAAATCCAGCCCCCAAGGCATAAAAAAGGGGCGAAAGGATGGCAAGAGGTCAACCCAACCCCTCAGTCTAATCACAAGCATTCTAAGCAAGATTCTATAGGTAAATCACCGCCCTCCACTTTGCAACAACATGTGTCAGCTACATTGCATCCATTGTCAGATCCATTGCAACCTAATTCAATGCCAATGGAACATCCTTCGGATTCAAATCGGACTCGAACAAATCCCTCTCCAACTCCGCCTTCAAATCTGGATTCAAATGCTCATCCTAATCTGGATATGCATTTCACAAAAAAAGATTGTGAAATGGCTATGATCCTAGAATCTCTTCCAGGAGGTCCGAAATTCCCCCATGGATTAGATCATTCAGATAATGACAAAGAAACAACCACTACTCCCGAATAGCATGCTTTGGGACCTTTGTCTGAGAATCTAACCATTATTTCCTCGAAACAGTCCCTGGTTAATTCTATAGGTTGGATTGATGTTCGCGGGAAAAAATGGAAAAAATTATCCCATACGGGAAACTCAATGACTTGATATCTTTCTTTGTGTCTAGATTCTATGTTGATAATTAGCTTCTCAATTGTCTTCAATAGCTAATTTCGATGCTTCTCATGTACTCATACAAGTTGTTTTTAGCTTTTGTTGGCCCTGTTTTAGTTTGGGACCAACAACCATTCTTTGTTTCATCTTGTACAATATTTTGCTTTTCTGAATAGAAGATTTCATCTTACTTAGCCAAAAAAAAACAAGGATTTATTAAGTGCATATAAGTGTTTCAAGTTTAAGAGAAAATGTTATTTCTAAAAGCTTGTATATTAACGGTCTTCTCTCTAAACCATATTTATGGTTTTGAATAAGGTATTAAGCTTAAATAGTGTTTACTATTTGCTTTAATCTTTAATAATTATATGCTTGGTATGTGGATGTATCACATTAGGTCAAGGGGAAAGTATTTTGTTGGACTTAAATATTTGAAATTAGCATGTGTATTATTTAGGGGACATATTTTTTTGGGCCAAGAGTATCATTTAAATAAAATATAGTTTATTCCATTTTTTCATCCCTTTCGGTTAACCTTATCCACAAATAACATAATATGGTTTATTCTATTTTTACATCTCTTTGGGTTAACGTATCCACAAACTTGTTGAAATCTCTTATTAGTCCCTACCAAGCAGCATGGACTATAGAAATCGCTTTGGCGAAAAACTATTAATTTGCACTGTATTCAAAGGCTTTTAACCTAAGTTTTAAGCTTTTGATTCCCTTTCGACCAATGAGCAAATTGGGAGCCTTATTTGGCCTCAAACCGAGGTGAGGGCATTTTTTATTATTTTTATATGCAATTTCAGCCCAAAATCAACCAAGCAGATCGATATGGGCTCTGTGTATACAGGAGACACCTTGTCTTTGCTGGACAGCTCGCTAAGCAGCTTGTTGGTGACACCTATAAAGGATTATACATTTCCCCGTCTACACATTGTGTGCGTAAAGGTAGGGATCCTTGACACCTATAGCCCAGATACACTACCATGTCCATGGCTTGATACGAAGCTTTTTCCTTCTATTTTGTGGCTCTAGAGATCCAGAGTTCAGGACATAGAATGAAAATCGTGAAAGCGGCAAAACCTGTAGTTCCATGACAATACGGTTCCATGGCAATACGAAAGGACGTGATTACTACTATTGTGAGTAAGTCTACTATGCAGTCCTGGCTACTTCAAGATACATGTCTATTTGCAGTCCTGGCTACTTCAAAGTAATAACATGTATCTCGGTTCAACGCATGTGTGAAAAAGATGTTTACCTCGACCTTACTCTTGGCCATGGATTTACGCAACAAGGGTTGCAGTTAATCTCAATCTCTCATGCATTTGAATGTTATCGTTGCTTTCAATATCATTGTACAAGTATTACACGATGTGTTTGTATATGCATCCACCATGCCCGCTTGGCATCTTGGGCGTGCTCCTCAACTTTTTTGGATGCGAACTTTACAGGTATGCTTTGCAAACTTAATTCATGTAGTGTTGGAGAGAGGCCAGTATGGTCTACAGCCTGAGTTTTAAACCCTTATTGCATTTAATTCGGGAAACTAGACTCCTACAATATTTCATCCAAACAACGACCCATATCGCCACCCTTCCATTTTTTCTTTTCCTTAAGGATATGGATGATAGTATACTTATAAACAAGGGCCTGTAAAATTTTTAGCACACCATAGACCTTTCAAACCTCATCATATGAGCACAATTACACAAGTTCTTGATCAGTTTCGTTCCTCAGCTTAGCAGGGAATAGGTCATCTGTGACTATTGAAAAATGAAGTGGATCTTGTATAGTTTCTCAAGCATGGAACTACAATAGGGGCCAATCAATAACAGGGTTTTGGTGATGTCCCTTTTGTCTTTGTCACAAACCGAACATCTCTAAAATACTTGTACTCCCAATCATCAAATTTGGACTTTCTCTTTCGTTAGCTTTCGTTTGGGCTCTTTCGCAGCTCTGATGGCCTCTGTTAATTTTGTAACTGGAGTAAGCATATGAATACATCAAAGAAAAATCCTAAAGAGAAGAGATAAAACTTGCAGTAGAGTATTAATATACATTCCAAAGCAATATGGCGGCAAATTTCTACTAGCCATAAGTTTTTCTCACTAATCTTTCATCCAAACAGTCTATTGTGCTGCATACTATGCATATTGTACAGATTAATCTATTATGAAATTTCACAAAAAGTCAACTAAAAATGTTAAGTTGGTTATAAATAAATAAAAAATTACGTTTCTAACTTGATGTAATCCTAATGCATTGCTGATCCAGGTGGATATCGGTGGCGACCCACCTTCTCCAACTGGCTCAAAACAAATTTCTGGCAAATTTGGTAATTTACTATTTTTAGCAGTTTTTCGGGTCCTAAACTTCCGGAGCAGTTTTGAGGCCCTAAATGACGTTTTTTGGGGAATCTTGCTCACCAAAAGTTTGCATTGATATCCTACAGCGTAGACCTCAGATAGACCTTTCCAATGGGCTATCGAGTGCCCCAAATGGAGATCGTATGCAAAAAGTTATGACCCCGGGAAGTTGACTATTCAACTAACCACCTTGGGGCCGCAAACTTTATGACGGTTCATCTTCTTGGGTTAGGTTTTTGGATGTTTGGGATTCTTTCCCTCATGCTTATGATAAATAGGCCCTTTCGGCCTCCTTTTGTATTCATCTTGGCACGAATCAGCACAACGGCCACATCTCTTCTTAGAGATAGCTACTACCATTCTAGCTGTTGTATTTTACAGCCTGTTCTATTTCCGTTATTTAATAGAATATGTGTTTACTGTATCACTGTGTTCTTTGCAATATATCTCTGTATTTGATTCTGTATATTCTATTTTATTTCGTTCCCACATAAATCCGGATCAGTGGTATCAGAGCAATCTGCTCTTTGATTGTTTATCGGTGCATGTCCCCGGTGAGGTCAGGATACAGAGAGTTGGGTCTTGAACTAGTTTCACTTGGGGAAGACCACTCTCGCCACCCCAAACGGCCTCCCATGGCGGAAGAAAAGAGAGACGACAGAGCAGGAGATCCTATCAAGTTGTTTCTTGAGAAAGCCCTCGCGCGACAGAGGAACGAGATGATGGATAATTTCGCCCAGATCCTTTGACGCATGTCGACGGCAACAGATACACCTTCGACAAGCAGCCGTTTCGGAGATGCAACTCCCTTCAAGGTACAAGTTAAATTTGATATCCCTTTATTTGAAGGTCGGATCGATGCCGATGCCATAGATAAATGGTTGAATCTACTAGAAGGGTATTTCTCTGTCCACAATTTTTTTGATAAGGAAAAGATCATCTTTGCACTCCTCAAGGCTATCCCCCATGTCAAAAATTGGTGGGAAACTTATTGTGAGCAAAACTCATCAGACGAGTCTGGATTGTTTGAGGCCAATCCCACTTGGGCCTCTTTTATAGATGTTGTTAAGGAACAATATTACCCTGTGGGAAACTATGATGACCAGTACACAAAATGGACCATTCTGCATCAAGAGAGGGACCAAACGGTGTTGGAGTACACCAACAAATTTCATACCTTGCGCACAAAGCTAGGTATCAAGGACTCCGAGCGGCACCTAGTACTGAAATATCGCAGTGGCCTACACCAGTACATGCGAACAAAGATGGATTTCCTGGAAATCTCTTCACTCGGATCCGCCTATCGATATGTTGTCAAAATTGAGCAGAAATTTCAGCAACAGAACAAGCATGACTTCAGACCTACGCAGAAGCAAGGTAAGGGAAACTCTGGCTCACCGAACACAGGGTAGGGAAAGGACAACCATTCCCAACCACAAGTGAAGAAGGGTAACGAAAAGACAAAGAAGGACACCGAGAAGTGGTGCGAGTTCCACAAAATCCCCTGGCACAACACTGATGAATGTCGCTCAAAACAGTCACTAGTGGCTAAGATAAAAGCTTCAGAATCAGATCCCAGTTCCGATTCTGACTTAGAACCTAATTTCACAGCCGCGGAAAAAGGGAAGAAGATCATTGATGCAAAACCCAGTGCCATTGTTGCCACCACACAGATTCAACTAGAGGAACCTGAAGAGTCGGAGGCAGAGGAGCACCTTTTCCACTCACAGATGTGGGTGAAGGGAATTCCCCTACACTTTGTTGTGGATAGCGGCAGCCAGAAGAACCTGATCTCAGCAGAAGTCATCGAGAGATTGGAGCTTCCAATAACACCACACCCACAACCATACACCATTGGATGGCTAAGCCAAGGACGAGGGATCCGCGTCAGTCACCAATGTCGCCTACCATATGGAATCAAGCCCTTCAAAGATGAGGTATTGTGTGATGTGGCCCCACTTGAAGTATGTGATGTTCTTTTAGGACAACCATATATGTGAAAGCGTCATGTTGTATATGAATCACGACCTCGCAATGTCATTGTCACTTTGGGAGGACAACTCTATCGGATACCAGAGACAGTGTCACCTACCCCAACCAAGCAGGGCAGGAAGATAATCTCCCACACTGGGAAATTTTCCCTATTCGCAATTTCCACTAAAGGAGAACATCAGATCATAGAGATATCCACAACCTCTGCACATTATCCCTCTACTCAGCAGAAACAAGAAGAACACAAATTCAGTGCACCATCGCCTATTCGAGTACCTCTGTAGTGCAAGGCCACGCATTCAAGGTGCTCCTCCAAAAAGAAACCATCCACACCGGTGCAGACCAAGGATACCACAACAACCAAAATTGTTGAATAGCTCCAGCGCATCCAACAACAACAATTACAACCCTTTGAAGATTTCAAAGAAAGGCAACCTTTTCGCTTCAGCAAACGCCGCACCAGGAGCTCAACTCAACACACAGTTCGACATAAGCTAAGGGATTTGATGCAATGGATACCATTGCTTCCTAAGGGGGGAGGATTGATCCAGGTGGATATCGGTGGTGACCCACCTTCTCCAACTGGCTCAAAACAATTTTCTAGCAAATTTGGTAATTTACTATTTTTAGCAGTTTTTCGGGTCCTAAACTTTCGGAGCCGTTTTGAGGCCCTAAACGACATTTTTTGGGGAATCTTGCTCAAAAAATGTCCACATTCACATTTTTTAGCATAGTCCTCAGATAGACCTTTCCAACGGGCTACCGAGTGCCCCAAACGGAGATCGTATGCAAAATTTATGACCCCGGGAAGTTGACTATTCAACTAACCACCTTCGGGCCGCAAACTTTATGACGGTTCATCTTCTAGGGTTAGGTTTTTGGATGTTTGGGATTCTTTTCCTCATGCTTATGATAAATAGGCCCTTTCGGCCTCCTTTTGTATTCATCTTGGCACGAATCAGCACAACGGCCACATCTCTTCTCAGAGATAGCTACTACCATTCTAGCTATTGTATTTTACAGTCTATTCTATTTCCGCTATTTAATAGAATATGTGTTTACTGTATCGCTATGTTCTTTGCAATATATCTTTGTATTTGATTATGTATATGCTCTTTTATTTCGTTCCCACATAAATCCGAATCAATTGCAATGAAACATTTAGAATCTTGGTAACATTTTTTTGATACTTGACATGTGTGGCATGCCTGAATTAACTTATACCTTGAAAACAACATCCGTACATGTTGGTTGACAAATGGCTCATGACACCAGACCATGAATTGATTATTCATTACAGAATACCTTCCAGTAAAGTCGATGACCAACTTGTTGTGTGGGAAGTGCATAGGGATGTTGCGACTCTTTGCATAGGGGGTGATGTCACACTTGTTTCTTACCCTGGTACCATGTCTTGCATGCATCCAGGCCACGTAAATGATTTTTCCAAAAAAAAATTTTTTTAACAAAAACGGTTATATTTTTTTTGTTTTATTAATTTTGAAGATAAAAAAATGAGGGGGGAGTCATGTCAACCCCTATTACATCCATCTTTTTCCTAGACCCAGAGGCCAAGAATCGAACAAGAAAATCTGGGACAACAGCTACCAGTCTAAGGAATTGGATGCCACACAACCTCTTCATCATTCCTAGCAAGATCTCCATGAGCTAAATGACAACCCCAATTTTCCATTTCATCTGCTTCCTTGTTTAGGCTATGAAGAATGTGGTGGAAGGAGATGGAGGTGAAGTTCTGCATAACAATACGGATTCTCTGCAAGTTCTTGTTTAAAGCCGAGTTGTTGAAGTAATCTTCATTGTATAAGGTTTTTATCACATTCTCCGAGTCCCCAAAGACTTGAATGTCTTTGTCCCCGTTCTCCTGAGCAAGCTGGAAAGCTTTGAGCAGGGCTAAGATTTCTGCTTGGTTGTTGGTGTTTTGTCCAAGGCCCCAAATAAAAGAGACTTTACTTTGACCATCCCAAGCATAGATTACTCCCCCAGTGCCAGAGATCCCCGGGTTTCCTTTAGACGCACCATCAAAGAAAATCATGGTTTTACTCTGCTTCTGCCACCAATTTTGGAATTCTGTTTCAGTGATCCGAAGATGCCACTCTAGATTGAGGCAAGGCCGAGGGGGGTTCTTTTTGTTCCTGGGTGGCTTCAGAGGCAGGCCGAGCCAATTGATATCTTCAGGGAGGAGCGGATTGTCTTGCTTGTAAGATCGATTCTCCATTGTCTCCAGCAGCAAGGCTTTAAATTTGGCAGCGACCACAGTGTAGTGGGCAGGCTATTTTGAAAAATGACTTGGTTTCTGGCTAACCAGACTTCCCAACAGATATACTTTGGTATTGTGTACCAGATTTTAGACCACAAGGCTTTGCTCTTCATTGTGTGATGGTATCGATCTTTCCAGGTGACGAACAAATTTACTATTGTAGTTTGCGAAGGAGTATGGACGTTGAGCCCTTGGAGCACCTACGTCCAAACATCTTGAGTGTAATGGCAGTCGATGAACAAATGATCCAATGTTTCCTGAGCCATGCAACATAGAGGGCATCTATGCGGACCATTGATTCCACATTTTTCTAAGTTGTCTCCGGTCAAAACTCTTCTGTGCAGAAGCATCCAGCTAAATTTTTTTATCTTTGGGAGTCCGAACAGATCCCAGATTTGTTGCCACAATATGGGGGTATGAATCTGAGTGGACTGGCCTTGGAGAGCAGAGAACCCCATCGCTGTTGTGTAAGAACCGGATTTTCCCCAGCCCCACTTATCTTTTGTACACATATGCACCGGTGCCATTCCTGAGAGTGCAACCATAAGAGATTTCTGTTGCAAAACCATTGTGTCTGGAGGGTGCGGGGGTGCCCAGGCAGTCCAATTTCCACCAGGATCCCACACAGAGATGTCAGCCAGCTTGTGGATGCCACGCTGAGTAAGCCAAACGCGGAGATCAGCGAAATCAGGGGAGTTTTTGAGAGGTTGAAGGCCCATAATTTTATCCTCCCAAAGCATCATTCTTTTCCCATTTCCAGGGATTCTGTATAGGTGCTCTTTGAAGGTCTCCCATGCTTGCGTGCAGAGCTTCCAGAGCATGGTTCCGTTTATGGAAATGCTTTCCTCCATATTGATTATTGAAAGACAGTGAAGATATTTCCTGATGAGCACTTGGCTAACAGGATGACAATGATTTGAGAAGATCTTCCATAAGATCTTACCTCCCAAAGCTAGATTGGCTAACCCAGGGTCTCTCACCTGAAGACCCCCTTCTAATAAAGGCCCTTTCACAGTGTCCTAGCTTACCAGGTGGAATTTTTTTTTGTTCCCCTTCCCTCCTTGCCATAGGAAATTACGAATCAATTTGGATAGTTGTTCAGTTATCATCTTTGGAGCCAACAAGAATGAGGCCCGGTATATAGGAAATGAGGAGATTACATATTTAATAAGAGTTAGCTTCCCGGCTGTGGTGAGCCACTGGCCACCCCACCCTGTTATTTTGGCCTTGATTTTACTGATGACTTCCAGCCAATGGGAGGCCTTGCTGTGTCCCAGCGTTAAAGGAAGCCCTAGGTACTTAATTTTTTCCCAAGTGGCATACCCCTTGAACCCTAGAGAATGGGCGATCTGGAGAATGGTTTCTTGATCAACCCTCCAGCCATACACTGCACTTTTCCTATTATTTACCAGATGTCCAGAGACTCTACAGAAGCTTTGGATAACTTCATTGAAGGCCCTTGCAATTTTAAGGGAAGCTCCTCCCAGAAGAAGAGAGTCATCTGCGATTAGAGCATGATTGATTGGGTTAGTTCCTCTCGTGTCCATGATGCTTGGAAGAGTCCCAGCTACCTTCTTTGTTGTCAACTTGCGACTGAGGGAATCTGCCATCAGAATGTACAAGAAGGGGGACAGAGGGCAGCCTTGCCTTATGCCCCTCGACGCTTGGAAGTAGTTAGCCGGCCTGCCATTTATTAGAGGGGCGATCCACGGCTTGCCAATGCAAGCTTTAATCAATCTAACAAACTCATAGCTGAAGCCAAAAGTAGAAAGAACTTGGAAAAGAAAGGAGTGCCTTACCCGATCAAAGGCATTAGCCATATCAAGCTTTATGAGCATCCCTTGCTCTTGATGTTGATGGCTGGAGTGAATGGTTTCTTGAACAAGAATTACATTGTCCAGGATGTGCCTGCCTTTAACAAACCCTCCTTGGCTGGGAGAGATGAGATTTTCCAGCAAGGGCTTTATTCTGTTCGCCAGGAGTTTGGTGAGGATTTTGTAAGAGGCATTGCACAATGCAATAGGCTTGAACCGGTCGAAGGATCCCAGATTCACATCTTTTGGGATTAGGGCAAGGAAAGTGGAGTTTGTGCTCCCTCCCACTTTGGCTTTTTGCAGGAAACCTTTGATCATTCGAAACAAATCAGCCTTGATGATCTCCCGGTAAATTCTATAGAAGTGGATGGAAAAGCCATCAGGCCCTGGGGCTTTGTTAGGCTCCATCCCCCAGATGACATTGCTAATTTCTTCTTCAGTGAAGGGCTTCAGAAGTCTTGAATTATCCTCATTGTTAACCATGCTTCGAATGTGAGTAAGAAATTTTGCAGATTCCTCCTCGGATTCCTGGCCATCATCCTTAAAGAGCCGTTGAAAGTGGGAGGTTGCTGCCTCTTTTAATTGAGCCATTCCTTCATGGACAGTCCCATCGAGGGAGTTGATTTCAGCAATGTAATTTCGAGAGAGTCGGACTCTAATTTGCTTGTGGAAGAAGGAGGTATTTTTGTCTCCAGATTCCAACCAAAGATTGCGAGATTTGAGCCGCAGATGTTCTTCCTCAACTCTGAAAGACCGGAATGTGGAGAGTTGAGCTTCTTGTTCCTTCTGAATCTCAGTGGAGGTAATGTTTTGCTGCTCTAGGTTCAATTGCAGCTCTAGGAGTTGCTCAGTGTTCTGCTTTCTATTGCAATAGGGGGAGTGAGTAGGATTTTTTACCCACTCTTTCAGGGTAGCCTTGGTGGCCTTAATTTTCTGTTCCCACACATAGTTGGGAGAACCATTAACCGGGGTGGACCAGGCATTCAAAACTATTTCCATAAAGCCTTCCTTATCCGACCAGAGAGGGTTGAACCGAAAAGGGATAGGTCCCAATTTTTCCTCATCTTCGAGCTGCAACAGGATGGGCTTGTGATCTGAGGTCATCTTTGGCAGAATTCTAGTGGTGATAATCTTTTTTTCGAACAAGAGGGTACTTTGAAGCAGAAATCTGTCCAGACGGGCCGATATATGGTCTTCACCTGCTCTGTTGTTAGTCCAGGTGTAGAGCCCTCTTTTTGGCTTAAGATCCAAAAGATCCCACTGCTGAATTAGGTCTTCAGTGAAGGGAAGGAAAGGATCCCTGCTGGTGGTGCCTCCTCTTTTTTCCTTTGGTTCAAAGACTAGATTTAGGTCTGCAGCAAGAATTATATTCTTAGGGGAGTAAGCATCTAAAAAATCTTCCAGTGTTTTCCAACAGTCTTTCTTTTCCGCATAGAGGATTGGAATATAGAGATTGAAGAGAGCGAAGGTGATCTTACTTGCAATGTGACGAAGTTCAGTATAGATCCAATGTTGTGTGTCAAATGAACTTTCAAGAAGGAACTTGTCTTCCTCCTAGAGTGTGGCAAGCCCTCCAGATGTGCCCCTAGCACTTACTGCTTTCCCGGCATTTCTTTTCCATTTCACTTTGCTGAGTTCGAGAAGGGTGTCCCCTTCTATTTTTGTCTCTTGGAGCATGAGAATCTCAGGGGTTTCTGATTTCAGAAGGTTCTTTACAGCTTCAGCTTTAGTGGATTCCCCATGCCTCTGCAATTCCAATAGACTAGACGCATTATTTACTAACAGATGGGTGGGCATTGCCTCCCTTAGGAGGCCTGGTTCTAGTAATCCTGCTGATGGACATCTCGATCGTGGGTTGACTGCCATGCATTTTTTGTCGCTCTGCTTCTTCTTCCCTTGCCTCCCTGTGGGTTTTTCTGCCCACTCTTTTCGATGGCCTTTTGAATGTCTCATCTTCCAAGGAGCCAGAGATCTCTGGAAGCTTTTTCCTATTCATTTCTGCATAGGAGAGGGGGTTGGGGTATCCTTTAGGAGAACCGACTTGATGAGAGGCTGCCTCATTCGTAATTTGTTCTTCTACAGAGATAATAGGGTGGTTTTCTGCTCCTTCCATTGCTGCTGCTGAGGGTTCTTCGAATGCTGCTGCTGGGATTTCTTCAAGGGTACTGAGACTTTCAAAAGGGTTATTGGGAGACTCTGCTCTTGGCGGGATAGAGCTCCCTTCCCCTTGTAAGTGTATAGAGGGTGTGACTTCACTTCTCACGGGCGCTCCTTTTCCTTTGGGGCGGTTGTTTTGTTTTGTTGTAGTTGTTTTCTGGACTTGAATCCATTGTTCTCCCTTTGAGATCTCTATCTCCTCATCTGCTTTCTTTTTGCAGTGCTTGGCAAAGTGCCTGTAACCATGGCAGTGGCGACATTTAAACGGGAGTTGCTCATAATCTAGCTCTTGAATGTAGGACCAATCTGCAACTGTGAGCTTTATGGCTTCAGGAAGGCCTTCCTCTAGATCCACCTCTCGCGGATTCTCGCGCAGGAGTATTGATCCTTTCGTTCGGCACGGTCTATGTATTTTACCAGTTTATTGCCTATGGTTTCTAGAGATTTGGGATTCCAGCAGTGCAAAGGTAGATGTGGCAGGAGAACCCAAATGGGAACAGTCGAAGCCATGTCCTGAGAGGGGTCGAAATCCGGGGTCCATTGGTTTAGATACAGGCCTTTGGGTGCCATGAAATACGGACCATTTCTAAAGATTAGATTTCTGTCCTCTACTGAATCAAAGACGAAGACGAAAAAACCCTTGTCGACTAGATAGCTTCTAATTCCTTCTTTGGACAAAGATCTCCATTTCCTTTGCACCTAGGCATCAACGGCTTTGGGCGAGGGCCAAAGCCCAGTGAACTGCCCAATGAGACCACGATCTGCTAGATTCAGGGCTGATCTGCAGGGTTCTTCAGACGGCAGAGCAACAGTAGGGATGGAATCCAGTCATTTTACAAATTTCTGCTACTGCAGGCTGCTACCAGCTTCTTAAACGCTAATAGCTCGGGAGGAAGAGAGGGGGGGTCTCCTGGGCCCCCTCCTGGGGCCATGGCGCGAGGGTCTGCTCACAGGATCTCTCAGAGGCGCAGAGGGCTCAGACGCACCACGCGCAGCTTCATAAATCATCCAAAATTAATTTTGACAACAGTCATAATTGGTGAAATATTAGCTAATCGAGTTGAAGCTACATTTTGAAGTTTGAATAATAAAGTTTACACATAAATATTCAATATATGAAAAAAAATGTAAATATTTTAATTTCCAAAATTTATGTCCAACATAAATATGTATATACTCAACTAAATCCATGTAAAGTATTTATATGCTTGGACATATGGAAAGTTTGATGTATTGAATATATATTGATTCTATGCCTAATGTTAGCCATTTATGCACACATCTAGGGTTCGATCTCTTAGGTTCGAATGATAAACATCACCATCGAAATTAAAGGACTCATGCAATACTAGTGGTTTGATTCTTGTAGACTCCAGTCGGAAAAACCCAACATTGAATTAGGCATAGAAAGCATACCATTTACAACTATTTACTCACATGCCCAGGGTTCGATTTTCGCCCTACGGGGTTAAAGAAAGAAGTTGTTGGAATACATATTATGCGTAAGATCTATATTATCATTTGAATGGAATACACTATTGTATCAAAATTAATATCATCAATTTTAGTTTTAGAAATGGTAGACCTTAGTGTCAATGTCTGTGTAAGAGATGATGCACAAGAAGAACTGAAATCATCCTCCAAATTGATGATTGGTAAATGAGAAAACAAAAATGTAATTGGATTAAAAATGCGATATATTAGTTAGTCATTAAGGTAGGGTTATTTGATGTTAGTTGGAACATAGGTTAAATGATAAATAATTATTGAACTGTGGTAGAAGACTGATTCCAACTATATCTGTATGCCCTAAATTCTAGAGATATGCCCTAAATTCTCTCTAGAAAGCTCATCAATATATCTGTGTGCTTGATAATATATGAATGAACTTATTTTTATTTCAGAAAATTTTATATACGAAATGATTTTAAATTTTATGTTTTTACAAAAGTTATCTACAGTGTTCTCTATGCATTTTTCTCCCTGTTATTAACATCAATAGAAAAATTATATGAAAAACGTGCTTAGAATAAAGCCATTTCAAAAGAATAAAAAACAACTATGACTTCGAGCTATAATGGATAGATTTTTGTTATAGTTTATTTGGTGGAAATTTTCAAAGATGAAAAGAACTTCGGAAACAATGAGGATTGGTGAAGCATATCTTTTTGAAATAATATCCGCCTATCTGGTTTGCTTGCCTATACATTTGAAGTTTGCAGATCTAAAAAATACCGGTTAACCAAAAACTTAAGATTATTAATAAAACTTAAATTTGGTAAAACATATTATTTTGAATATTAAAGGTAACTTTCGTTTTTATTCATAATAAAACCTAAAAAAAAATTGATGTTTATTTTTATTCCATCTTACAAAGATAACCATAAATTCAGCATTAATAATTTTTTGGTTGAATTGTATGACCTTTGAATATGTTATATAGATAGTTTCAGTCTATTTAAAAAAACAATTATTTTTGTCATTTGATATCAATAATATATACTCATTTTTTTTTGTTCAATAAAGAGACTTAGAAGTTCTTTTAACGGCTGAAACTTTATTATGAAATTCCATTTTTGAAGGTGTTTTTCTTGGGTCGATGTGATAAGAACACATGGATATTTCTGCTAGCTATAAGTTTTTCTCACTAATCTTTCATCCAAACAGTTTATTGTGCTGCATACTATGCATATTGTATAGATTAATCTATTATGAAGTTTCACAAAAAGTCAAATAAAAATGTTAAGTTGGTTATAAATAAATAAAATTTTACTTTTTCTAACTTAATGTAATCCCAATGCATTGCAATGAAACATTTAGAATCCGGGTAATAGTTTTTTGATACCTGACATGTGTGGCATGCATGAATTAACATATACCTTGAAAACAACATTCGTACATGTTGCTTGACAAATGGCTCATGACATCAGACCATGAATTGATATGAATTGATTATTCATTACACAAGACCTTCTAGTAAAGTCGACGACAAACTTATTGTGTGGGCATTTCATAGGGATGTTGCGACTCTTTGCATAGGGGGCGATATCACACTTGTTTCTTACCCTGGTACCACGTCTTGCATGCATCCAGGCCATGTGGATGATTTTCCCAAAATTAATTTTGACAGCAATCGTAATTGGTGAAATATTAGTTGATCGAGTTGAAGCTACATTTTGAAGTTTGAATAATAAAGTTGACATTGAGATGGAGTGTTCTTGCTTGATTTGTGAAGTTCTTTGTCTTTATTTATCTCTATGCTTTAAGAATATGTACTTTGCATGCAAGTCGTGACATATACATATGGCAGTATGTCAACAATTGATGTGCAATATGCCACATAATGTAATCACATAAAATTTAAAAAACTATTTAGACTTTTATCGTTCTTATCACTTTTATGACTTGGCAGGGACTTGAAGCTTTGCTTCTATTTCCCTTGTTGGATTCAGTGATGCATCTCTCACCTATGTGAATCCTTCTAGGTCATACACGACAATGTTTTAATTATCCTATTAATTATGAATGCATTGTATTTGAAAAGCTAACTTGATGTTACTAAGTCACATAGGTACCTAAACTGTGACGTTGAAATTGTGGAATCCTTGTTTTGACTCTAGGTGGGAAACATCAAAGAAGATTCCTGAATGGGTTAAAATCCCTGGTGTTTCATTAGAATTTTGGAATGATAAATTCTTGACAACCTTGGGGAATGAAGTCGGTAGAACCTTATTTGTTGATCCTTCTTATAAATCTCAAGTTATGGGAAAGGTAGCAAAGGTTTTAATATCTGTAGATTTGTTTGAAGGACTTCCTAAGTCTATTGACATTGAGTTTGGGGACCTAATTTTGAAGCAAACCCTGGATTATGTAAATATACCCTTCAGGTGTGCAAGGTGTCATACCTACAGACATGTCTTAAATGATTGTTTGTTTCCGTTCAAAAAGAAGAATTGGGTCCGAAGAGAGAATTCACCAAATAAGAGATCAACAAATTCAGAAACAAAGGAAGGAATTGATAAACAAGTAGAGTTTCAGGCAAAACCTACTAAAACTGAGGAGACATAAATAAATATTATGGACATAATAGGGAAGGAAGGTGAGGTATTGGCAATTAGATCGAAGCAGCAGAAGAAGAACTCGCCATTGGCCCAATATAGAGTAGATGAGATAAAGAACACAAAGGTTGTTTCAAGTCCGTGTTCAACATTGAAGATGAATGAGATGGAATTGGGTAAGTATGCTCTCCCTTCAGATACAAATCAGATTAAACAGAATGTGTGAATATTTAATTGAGAAACCCTATCCACAAAAGGAGAATAGAGATTTAATCTTGGGGGACGTGGGATTCATCAACCCTAGAGTTAGGAAATCTCTTTGTATCCATAAAAGATAGATCAGAGGTCTTTTCTCGAGTACTATTGTTTGAAACCAACAAGTATTGACCATCCTTTATTCAAGTGGGATGAGAGTAAGCCCTATGGTTTAATATCCAAAGGGTTTCTTGGGGAGAATGGGGGTTCTGACTCTGTTGGTTTAGGGTTTATTACTCCAGTGAAAGGGAAGAAATCTACATTGAAGATTAAGAATCCAATTTAGCTTTCAATTCGAGCGCTTAGAGATCAACCCTTGGGAAATGTTCTTAAATGAAGATTGTGTCTTTCAATTGTTGTGGGTTGGCCAACGACCTTAAATAACTGGCACTGGTTAGATTAGTAGGTGCTCATTGTCCAGATATTTTAGTTATTCAGGAAACGATGTGTAGTGGTGCTATTTTGGTTGAAAGTTTGGGTAGATTGTTAAAGGGGTGGGAATTTGTTTGGTAGGATGGTAGAGGGATTTCAAGGGGATTATTAATAGGATGGAAGGAAGATATTGAGATGATAAAAAAAAATTTCTATATCCTCTGTTTTGGGAACAACTTTCAATAGCCATGAATTGAACCTAAAATTCACTATTCTGAATCTTTATGGACCGTATAATAAAAAATTGGAATTTTGGAATAGAATTTTTGGTTTATCTTTTATAAATGCATTGCCTCTTTTGAGATCGGGAGATTTAAACTTCACAATGAACAAAGAAGAGGTTTGGGGCCCTAGAGCCAGATTGAATCCTCTACAAGGCTATTTTCAAAACCAAGTAGATTCATTGGATCTTATTGATATTGAACCTACATAAATTAAACCTACATGGTTTAATAAAATATCAGGGGAGGATGTTGTAGCTAAAAGAATAGATAGATTCTTAATGGAAAGGGATCTTTTGAGGAAAGTAGAGAGGTGCAAATCATGGAGGGTGACGGGAGGAGGCTCAGATCACCTTCCAATAATAATTCAGATGGAAAAGGGTGAAAAGAAACATGCAGCTCCTTACAAATTCAATCCACATTGGTTATAAAATACGAAATATGTAAATATGATTAAAGCATGGTGGGAAGTTTATGAACATAATTCGAAATTGTCACTTAGTCATCAATTTGCAAATGCTTTAAATGGGGCAAAGAAAATTTCTTTAGAGTGGTCTATTAAGCAGTTGAAAAGCAGAGATAAGAGACTGAAAGAAACTGAGAAAAAGATTGAGGACATATATTCTAGTGAGACAAGAATAATGGGAACTGAGAATTTAAAACTTCTAGAGGATATGTAGAGGACTAAAAATGAAATCCTAAAGGAAAAAGAAGTAGAGGAAAGAATGAAAAGTAGAGCGGTGTGGTTGGAATTAGGGGATGAGAACACATCATATTTCCATAAGTTTTCAAACCAAAGGAAAATAAGGAATACTATATGGGAAATGAAAAAGAGCGGTGGGGAAGTGGTAAGAGGCTTTGAACAGTTAGCAGAGGAAGGTGTGATTTTTTTTAGTAGCATTTATACATAACCTGAAGGGAACAACCTAGCAGAGATAGTCAATACATGTTCATACTTTCCAAGATGGATAAATGAAAATGATAATGAAATTCTCTTTGCTCCGGTCACATTAGAGGAATTGGAATTTACTTTGGGGAAATCCAAAAAGGACAAAAGTCCAAGCTCGGATGGGTGGACTTATGAGTTTTTTCTCTCCTTTTTTGATCTATTGGGAATGGATTTACTTAGGGTAATTGAAGATATAGGAATTTATGGAAGGATTCATTCCAGTTTCAACTCTACCTTTATAGTTCTTATTCAAAAAGTGGATTTTCCTACATATTTGGGGGATTTCAGGCCAATCTCATTATGAAATGCTATATACAAAATTATATCCAAGATAACAGCTGAAAGGTTGAAGCCAGTTCTATCAATAAATATCTCTGCAGAACAGTTTGGTTTCTTAGATGGGAGGCATATTCATGAGGCAGTAGGGATAGCACAGGAATGTCTCCATACTATTGGGAGTAAGGTAATGCCTGCAAAGGTTATTAAATTAGACCTTTCAAAGGCATATGATTGGACAAACTAGTCATACAATTGATTGGTTCTCGTTCAAATAGGTCTTTATGTGGGAATGGTTAATTGGATTTGGGCATGCATGACCACGGTAAACTTTGTTGTAGTCATCAATGGAGCGGCCTCAAAGTTTTTCAAATCATCAAGAGGTTTAAAGCAGGGTTGTCCAATGTCACCGTATCTATTCTTGATAGTTATGGAAGGACTAAGCAGATCACTTCGGTTGGCTAAATCAAATAACAAGATCCAATGAATAAACTTTGGTTTTGAGGTAAGTGTAACCCACATCCTTATTGTTGATGATGTCATGTTGTTCCTTGTTGACAATGTAGAGGAAGATTCAACAATCAAAGAAATTCTAGATGGTTTTTGCTCGACGACAGGAATGGTGATAAATATTGAAAAATCAACTTGTTTCCATAATGCATTAGAAGAGTATCAACTTTAGCTGTTTCAAGATTTACTGTTGGTGGATCAACATGAATTAGCTATGGGTTTAAAATATTTGGGGTTTCATTTGAAACCAAATAACTATAGCAAGTATGACTGGGCTTGGTTAATATCTAAGGTTGAACACCGTGTCAATTTCTGGTGTAATAGGTTCTTGTCAAGAGGTAGGAAGGCTACACTGATACAAGTAGTGTTCAATGCTATTCCAGTGTACTGGATGATTATAGCGTATATTCCAAAAGGAGTACTTAACCAGTTGAGAAATATTTTCTTCAATTTTTTGTGGCACGGGAATTCTTATACAAATATTCACTGGGTTGGATAAAATAATTTAGAAAAGCCAAAATATGTAGGCGGTTGGGGGATCAAGGAACAAATAAGATTTGTTAGATCACTAGCTGCAAAATCAGTTTAGACATTACTAAAAAATGAAGGTAAATGGCAATTTTCTATGTGTTGTAAGTACATTTGTGGAGGAGATATTATGGATTGGATAAGAAACCTGAACAAAAGGTTTAAAGGAGGCTATATGTTTTTGAAAGCCATTAATTTATCCTTTCTGATGATCGGAGATTTATTGGCTTGGAAATTAGGAAATGGTTTGAAGATATTAATTGGGACTAACGGTATAATGGGGCATGGACCACAAATCATGCTTTCACCTGGACTAATTAGAAAGCTAAATGATCAAGGTATTTTCCATGTGAGCGACGCGACCCTCCCAGTGACAGGAAATATTTTTCATCAAGGTTGGAGATCGACAGAGTCACTACATTTATACTTTGACATGGTTTTCGAATGGATCAATTGGATGGCAGAAATGCACAGAGGCTTTATAAAACTAAATGCTGATCCTGATACACTAATTTGGACAAGAAATAAAGGAGGGAGATATTCGATGAGGATGGATTACAAAAAATTTCTAGGAAGGTTAGGAAGAATGTTGTTCTTGGTGGAGGTTGGTTGTGTGGAAGGATATGGCTCCACAAAAAGGTAAAATCTTCATGTGGCTTATATTGAAAGGTAAAACACTTACCTGGGATAATCTAAGGAAGAGAAATTTTTCTAGGCCTAGCATCTGTACATTATGTATGAGTGATGAAGAAAATATAAACCACTTATTCCTGCATTGTCCTTTTGCAAAACAAGTATGAAAGAGTATTAGTGAGGGACTTAAAATAGAAAATCTTTGGGAAGCATAATCAATTGAAGATAGCTTGGAGCAGTGGTTTAAGAAAGTCGAGCTGAAAATCATTAAATGTGTCCCTTTCGTATCTCTGTGGGGTATTTGGATAGCTCGTAACAATAGTATTTTTTAGGATAAACTAACCCCTTCTTTTCAAGTGACAACAAAGGTTATGGCATTGCACTCGTTCTTTAAAGAAAAGGAGCCACAGGTTAAGGTGAGAATTTTAAAAGAAATTAACTTTGAAGTGAAAGGGTGTAGGGGATTTTTTGATGGAGCATGTGAAAAAAACATATGTGGTTTGGGGGGTATTTTGATGCTTTCTGAAGATCACTCCATTGAATTCAAAGAAAATAGTGCTAAGGGGGAAAGCAATAGAGCAAAAGGTTTGGCGTTGGAAACTCTTTTATTTCTGGCAATTGAAGAAGGAGTTCATGAACTACAAGTGTATGGAGATACTACTTTATGGATTGATTTCCTAAATGGGAAAAATAACCTCTTGAATATAAATCTGTAGGGTATTAGCTCTAAGCTCAGAGAGTTGGCAGGAGCATACAATACGTTCCATATTTGTCATATTTTTAGAGAGTTGAATGTACAAGCGTATTTACTCTCAAAGGAGGGTCTCAATATAAACACAGGGACAACAATGATCACAAGGAAAAGAAATGGAGTTTCAGAAGTAAAATCTACAGATATACCTCTTATTTGAAGTACAAAATCCTTCAATTTTTTCTTTAAAAACAATCAAATTACTTTTTGTGAAAAGTTTCCAGAAATGGAAAATTTTGAAAAGAAATGAAAGCTATAAAATGTTTTAAATAGTAGAATACAAAGTGTAGAGGTACCTGATGAATGCAATGAAGAAAGTTTATTGAATCTTAGTAGCGAATTAAGTGCAAAGACACCTGATGAATGTATTTTGTCTTTCAAGAATGAGAAATAAAATACAAATTTTTTCTATGGAAAAAAAAAAAACCTAAACATCACTTCCAAAATTGTATAAAGTCTTGGAATCAATATTTCTTCTCATTAAGCCTTCATCCCCAATTTAGCATGATATATGAATGGACCATCATTCAACATAAGGTTTTGACTTTATTCATTCATAATTTCTCAAACTTCCTCAATAAATTTCACAAGCACGTATTTTGATTATCCCATGGCTACATATTTCTTTTGGATATTTTCAACATCACTATCGTCATTCCCTCCCTTACCACCGCTAGTGATTAGCATATTTACTTGATTGTTTACATGAGTGTTCAATTAATATGGTTTGAACTAATACTTTAGTACCGACCTACATTGTTTTTTACCTAAAAAAGACACTACTACCACAACTAGATAGGTAACTAAAAATAGCAACAACAAATATAATAGAAATGAATCTTGAATGCTAAAATAAAATCATATAATAAAAGTAATGGTAACACATACACACTCAAGGGTGCATTGCACATGTATATCCATTTTAAGATGCTAAAATAGAACCATATAATAAAAGTAATGGTAGCACATACACACTGAAGGGTGCATTGCACATGTATATCCAATTTAAAGCAAGAAGACTTTTACGAAAATATTTTTATTGATTATATTCTTAAAATAATAAAAGATATAAAAACGGAGAAACATAAAAATATATCCTAACTTTAATTTCAAGTAAATATTAAAAATACCAAAATCTTGTTACATGAAAATATGATTTTACAATTATTTAATTAATACATATAATCATAACAACAACACAAAAATATTAATTTATATACAAAATAACTCATTTATAATTAGAGGGTGGGTTGGCGTAGGATGTTCTTGAGAGCTCCAAGAAACCTGAATTGGCGGAAATAGAGATGAGTATGGGCGACGGCCTGAGTTTCTGGAGGACCGGCTCTGGTGCCGTGGCTGGACCAGGAGCAGACTGATGTGGGAGGCCTTGGTAGGATTGTGAACGTTCGTATTGAGCTTTGGAAGGAATACCTAATTTGAAAGATGAGGGCTCCAGGAACCCTGGATTTGGCGGAATTAGGGCAGGGTAAGGGCGACGGACTGCGTCTCTGAAGGACCAGCTATTACACTGTGCAGTGGCTGGAACAGGAGTGTACTGAAGCGGGTGGCCTTGTTAGGAATGGTTTGAACACCGTTCGTATTGTGCTTACGGGGGCTCCACGAAACCCTGGGGACCGCCTGAGTTCTTTATTGGGCTTTGGTGGTGCGGTCTATATCATTGGGGTCTGGATGTCCCAGCAGATCTGAAGCGTTGTGGATATTGACCGTGTGAGCAGGTGGTCCTTGAACCTGGAGGACGCGTGAAGAGATACTTGCCAGAGCGGTTCAGTGTTTTGTGTGGGGTCTTCTTGACCGGTGGATTGGGGCTTGGGCCCTTTCTGGGGAACCATCCGGTTCTCTGGCAGATTGCTTGGTCGGGGATCGTTTTTGCCTGCTGTGAAGGAACCACTGCAGCGGAATGGAGAGTGGATATGTGCAGGAGGTGGACTACACCTCGGATGAGGACGGGAATAAGGGGATTTTCGATCTTGGAGCGATAAATTCGGCGGGGTTTGGGTCGACTGTCCATTTCTTGTCAGGCCGGGAGACTGGGGATGCATGTGGGCCTGTGGGAGAGATGGATTTGGATGGACACCTCTTTACCCCACCGACTTCTGCAAGAATCACCTCGCCGGTCATCTCACTGGGGTTGGAGGGTTTAGAGGTGGAATTAGCAAGCTTCCGGTCATCTGCAGGCTTTAGAGATAGGCCAGACTTGGCCGGTCTTCTGGGGAGGACGCTGCAACCTCAATTGGGGTCTTACTCAAACTTTCCAATTCCTTCGGCAGACGCTCGCGAGGATAGGATCGAAACTCAGGTTGGATGTGACAACAAGCTGCCGGGAGATGGACTGGCATCATTTTCTGTCGGCAATTTGCTCAAGTCAGTGGAGTGCCGTGATGTCGAGGACCGGGGACAGGCCAGTGGTGGACAGGGCTACTCAACTTGTGGACAAGCAGCGTTGGCTCCTGGGGTGGGGGAAATACCTCCTGATGATGAATCCCTGTTAAGAACAAGAGCAGGGGTTCCTGCACAGGCTGTTATTCATAAAAAACCTGCCAGAAAGGTGAAGGAAAGGCGTCGAAAGGACAAACTAGTGTTGGGTGTGGACGTCTCTATGGAGGAGGCGGTGGACTTCTCTCATATCGCGGTGGTTGGACATGTCCGTGGTAGGAGGATTGGGCGGAATTTTCTCCGGAGATGGGTGGACGAGCACTGGAAGGATTTGATAGTTCCTGCACCAGAGATTAGGATCTTAACGAAAGGCTGGTTCTCCTTTATCCTGTCGAGCCCTGGTGAGGTAGTAGCTGTTTTAGGCCATCATTGGACGATGATGGGCGTCCCCATTGTGCTGAAAAGATGGTCACCTTTCTTTGATTCAAAGACAGAAAAAATAGACAGAGAACCTATATGGGTGAAGCTACCAGGGCTCCCCATGCATCTCTGGAATGAATCACGATTTGCAGCAATTGGGAATTTCCTTGGCGACTATATTTGTGCGGATTATTCTCATACGGTAACTGGCATTTACTCGGTAGCTAAGATTTTGGTCAAGATCGACCTTCGGCAGGGGTTATCGGCTGAGATCATGGTTCAGACGAAGGATGGGGACTTCACACAAATCTTGGACTATGTGGGGGTGCCGTTCCGATGCCATCGCTGTCACGCTCATGGACACCTGGTCGCGGATTGCACGTTACCATTTCGGGGCAGCCGACCGATGGATATTCCTGTAACAGATGCTTGCACTGTTCCTGTGAAGATGGGGAACCCACTGGTGGTGGGGGTTGGTGGATTAGCGACTGATTTAGACACCGGGGCGGACCAGGTTACGGTGCAACCAATAGCCCCTTGCGGGAAGCAGGGAACTGGGAGAACAATGGCATTGGTGAATGAGGACCTGGATCTCATTGGGAGTAAGGAGACGGCTGTGGTGGGGACATCATTTGGTACCACGACACCTTTGACGCGGGCAGCTTCCAGAAAGCTACAAGAGCAGGCAATCTTACGTCGGGGTTCATCCAATCCCCCGGGTATGTCTCACAAGATCTCTTCTGATATTTCTTTATATGCTGTCTCTAATGATTTGGGGGGGGTTTGTTTTGAGTCTCACTCTCCCGTCAGCTCTGTTTCACTATGCCCTGCTCCTTGTCTATTACCTGTAACTAATTGTGCATACACGCCTCCGATAGTAGCTACTTTACCCTCTCCCAATTCTGTGGGTTGTAGTATCCGATATGCCCTTAGAAATAGGGTGATCTCTGATGGACCGGGGGGTAGGGGTCTTCCTGAATTGACTACTTGTACTGTGGGGAAAGGTCGGGGACGAAAATCTCATCTGTCAAAAGCACAAGACCGGGCAAAAGTTGATTTGGTAATGGGCACACAATCCTCTATTGAATGGGCACTTAGAGCTGTGAAAGCCCTGGAAGGGGGATACTCATGAAACTTATGTCATTCAACTGTCGTGGGTTGGCGAGTCCCATTAAAAAATCGTCACTTCGGAGGTTGGTGGATCTAAATCAACCTGATATCTTATTATTACAAGAAACAATGGGCGGCAGTGTGGAGGTTGTTAGGGTTTTGGAAACATTGCTACCTGGCTGGAAGTTCGTGGGTGTGGATGCTCGTGGACGCTCTGGAGGGCTGGCTACAGGATGGAAGTTGAAGAGCTGCAGAGCTGATAGCTCTTGGGGGATCACTTCTGGTATCGGGCTGGAAGTATGGGATGCTGAGATTGGTAGGATGATAACGATTCTCAATGTCTATGGACCCTATCTAAATAGGGCTGGCTTCTGGGACTCCCTGCTAAGCATGGATCTCTTTGACGGAAGGGATGTGATCTTGGGTGGGGATCTCAACCTTTCTCTGGGATCTTCTGAAGTTTGGGGGCCTAGGGCTGCTCCGGATCCATTAGCTAACTTTTTCATACAAGCCTTCGCTGGGAAGGATCTACTAGACATTATGCCAAACAAGTTAACCCCTACCTGGAGGAATAAGAGAACAGGGGATCAAAGGGTGGCCAAAAGACTGGATCGGTTCCTGGTAGCTGATGTGTTGGTACTGGGGGTTGATGTAGTCAAGCAATGGGTGGGGTCTGGGGGGGTTTCCGACCACAGTCTCATTCTACTGGAGTTAAGAGGAAGTAGAAACAAACCCCCTAGCCCTTTCAAGTTCAATCCTAGCTGGTTGAAGGATGAGGATTATATCAAATTAGTTCAGAATCTGTGGGTTCATCGACCTTTGGAGTCACTGGAGCATGCGGGCGCACACTTTCAACTCAATCTCAAGTGTATAAAAGAGGCCACTATACTCTGGGCCACTGAGAAAAGGGTCAAAGATGATCAGAACCTGAGGGCTGCTGAGATGAATATTGATAGACTTCTACATTGTCAGGGTATGGGATATCTGGACGAACTGCAGAAAGGTGAGCTGCTGGACTAGGAAAGTAGCAGGAATGTGTTACTGTGTGAGCGAGAAGAGATGTGGAGAATGAAAAGCAGGGCTATTTGGTTACAATGTGGGGATGAGAACACTAAATTTTTTCAAGCATATGCAAAGGGGAGAAAATGCTCAAACTCCATCTGGGAACTATCTTCACCTGAAGGGGATAGGGTCTCCAGCTTTGATGGCTTGGCTGAGATGGGTGTTCGACACTTCGAAGACTTATTCACTGCACAACCAGGGGCCTCTATAGCTGAGGTTATCAGGATGGCTCAGCTCTTTCCACGTTTTGTGGGGGAGGAAGAGAACAAACTTTTGATGGAGGAGGTGCTGCCACTTGAGCTCTCGCAGGTAATGCAATCCTTCCAGAAAGACAAAAGCCCGGGGCCGGATGGCTGGCCTATTGAATTTTTCTTGGGCTTCTCTGATTTCTTTGGGGAGGAACTGTTGGCTGTGGTGGAAGAATCAAGAAAGGCTAGATTTGTTCATGGTCCTTTTAACTCGACCTTTATTGCTCTCATACCCAAATCGGACAAGCCTGAGAGTTTTGATGAATTCAGACCAATTTTACTCTGCAATTGCATATATAAGATCATCTCAAAGGTAATGGCGAGGAGACTGAAGATTATCCTGTCTCAGCACATTTCAGGTGAACAGTTTGGATTCTTGGAAGGTCGTCAAATTCATGAGGCCATTGGAGTTGCTCAAGAAGGAATACACACTCTGAAGGTGCAGAAGCAGAAGGGTGTTGTTATTAAGATTGACCTCTCTAAAGCATTTGACAGGGTTAGCTGGCTATATATCCGAATGCTTCTCACACACCTGGGCTTCTGCTATGAATTTATTCGATGGATTATGGCCTGCATCACCATAGTGAGTTTTGCTGTCCTGATTAATGGCTCTGCTAGCCCATTCTTCCATGCAGGCAGGGGGCTACGACAAGGTTGCCCACTTTCACCACTGTTATTTCTCCTTGTTGCGGAAGGCCTCAGTCTATTTATCCTGAAAGCAAAAGCTGATGGCTCATTTCGTGGCATCTCCATCTCTCAGGTATTATATATTACCCATCTCCTATTTGTTGACGATATCCTCATTTTTTGTGACGGCTCGAGACAGGATATTGATAAGGTGGTCGAAGGACTCAATTTACTACAAGAAGCCGCGGGTATGCTTGTGAATATAGAAAAATCAACAATCACATGCTCGCATTTAAATGAGCAGGAGATTCACCGAATAGCATTCAGACTCCCCTATCGGACTCTGGATATTGATGATGGCTTAAAGTACCTTGGATTCCACTTAAAACCCAACGCATATTTGAAGGCAGATTAGCATTGGTTAACTGCAAAACTGGAGCAGCGACTACATGGCTGGAGCCATAAATGGCTCTCGCGGGCTGGGAGACTGGTTCTGGTCAAATCAGTATTGGAAGCAATACCTGTTTATTGGATGTCACTTGCCTGGATTCCCAAAGGAGTCTTGGAGCAGATTCATCGTTTGGTTTTTGCCTTCCTCTGGAAGGGTAAGGGAGTGAACCGTGCCTTGGTGTGGGTTAGATGGGAATTGATCGCAATCCCCAAAGCACTGGGAGGGTGGGGATTAAAGAATATCTTTCTATTTGCCAAAGCGTTGGGAGCAAAGGTTGCATGGCGAATTATACATACACGGAGCCTCTGGACTAGTGTGGTCTATCACAAATACATTGCTCCCTTAACCCTAATTGATTGGATTAGGCAGGGCAATAAGACGAGGGCAAATTGCTCTGTGGTATGGAAAGCGGTAGTTCAACATTTTCATCTTGTGGGATCAGGATTAGTCTGGAGAATTGGAAATGGGCATTTACTTTGTATTGGCCTGGACCCTTGGGTAGGTAGTAGAGGGGGACATATACTGCCGGTGGATTTAAGGACCTTTCTGGCAGCTAGAGGCTGTCTATTCCTGGCTGATATTGCACACCCGGGTTTATCCACTCTCTGGCACCAGGGGTGGCTCTCTGCCCAGCGTCTTGAGGTACCTGAGGAATTGATCGGAGATTGGGAGGATTATATCCGTAACTTAAGATTCACTAATATACGACTGACAGATAGGCCCGATGAACTACTCTGGGATCATCATCCCTCAGGGAGATACACACCAAAACTTGGATATATTCAGCTTAATGTGGAGATGCATAACAGGGCATTGGTGTGGTGGTGGAAAACGCTGTGGAAGTTTAAATGCCCGTGTAAAGCTAAAATACTATTCTGGGCGATATTGGAACAAAAGGCTCCCACCTGGGACATCCTGAAGAGACGATTTTTACAGGGCCCGGGTTTTTGTCCACTCTGTAGGGAGGCGGACGAGACTATCACACATATTTTTGTTCACTGCCGGTTCACTCAGGCGGTATGGACAAATATCTGCAATTCTTTGAATCTTAATGCGAGATGGTGGGGAGAGAGTGTTAATGATGCATTCCATGATTGGTGGAATGATCAACAGAAATCAGACATATGTGCGGCCCCATGTATTTTTGCATGGGGAATATGGATCACTCGTAACAGGATCATCTTTCAGAACTGTAGAGTCCCGATAGAGCAAGTTGTGGCTCAAGCTGTGGCTATCATTTTACATTACAAAACTACCCCCAAAGCGATTAGTATTCGTCCAGTGATCGCTGAAACCATTGATAAATCTATACCGTGGGATTTTTTCGATGGATCTTCACTTGACCATCAATCGGTGTGCGGTGGCGGGATCGTTCTTCACAAATCTGATACACAATATTTCCACATCACGGCTGGATTGGGCAGTGGTACAAACAACTATGTTGAAATCCAGTCACTTAGACTATTGCTGTTATTTGCACTAGAACAGAGATGTTATTCACTACAGATTTTTGGAGACTCACTGATTGTTATAAATTGGGTCAATGAGAATACACAATGTAATGTGATGGTTCTCTCACCTATACTGGAAGATGTTTTACGGCTAAAAAGGCATTTTAATCGTATAACATTTACACATGTTTACAGGGAGAGAAATGGCATGGCCGACCTTCTTTCCAAAGAAGCGTCGCAGCAACGTCTGAATTTCAGAACCTGGAGGATCACATCACACTCTACTGCTGGATCTTACAGTTATTATCACAGGCCTTTCAACGAGGTGGTGGAGGATCGGGAGGGAGATTACGGATTCTGACAGCTCTATCTTCATCAGTTCGAGTATTGGGCTTTGGTATTTTGCTTTTTGGTTATTTTCACAGCCCTGTAATGGCGCTGGAGGACCGGGAGGAAACATATGGCTCCGGACAGATCAGTCTATCGATATTTTTTTTGATATTTGTTTTTGGTATCATCACGGGCCTGTTAAAGAGGCTTTGGTGGATCGGGATGGAGCATTGGCTCCTGCTGATTCTATTTTTTTCTGTTTGGTGCTCTGTTTGGACTGAAAGGAACTATTTCATATGGATAATATTTTGATATATGTAACTGGATATTGAGGGCTGTATGGACAGCATAGGTTTGAATATGTATGAGACATTAGATTAGCCAGATAATTGAATTGATAATATGCGATAATGTAGGAATCCCTGTGATTCTAATACATGTGCAGAATGTAATTTTGTTCAATATATTTGAAATAAAATTACAACTTTTTCTCAGGAAAAAAAAAAAACTCATTTATAATTATATAATAATAATGTTGCATTTAAAATTTAAGTGAACCATTTTTTTTTCAATAGAACACATTGTGGGAAACCCTCGGGTACTTCTCCTCATTTCGAGGATGGTACTCAAGGTAAACCATCGACCCCTTCAGGTACTTCTCCTCATTTCGAGGATGGTACTCAAGGTAAACCATCGACCCCTTCAGGTACTTCTCCTCATTTCGAGGATGGTACTCAAGGTAAACCACTAGCCCTGATGACGGGGCCTAACCCGGTGGGTACATCAAGCGAGGCCCTACATAGCCACCCAAGGATTTGACCCCAAGACCTTCTACTTGCGATTACAACACTTAACCACTTGAGATAACCCACCGGGTTATTTAAGTGAACCATTATATAAACAAGAAGAGTAAATAACTCATTATAAATTATATAATAATAATGTTACAGTTAAGTAAACCATTCTATAAACAAGAAGACTAGAAATATATAATTGGAGTCCATCTTGAAATAATTCTACAATTGTATGAGTTACAAGTCACAAGTCACATTTGAAGGATACATTATTTTGAAATTGGAAAATATGATGAGAAGAATTAAGTTATGAATTATAGAAGTGTTTTATGTGCATCCATTTTATTGGTGGAAAATTTATTAGAAATTTATAATTATGACAAATATGACAAATATGTTAAGGTGTTATTTTTTTCTTGGTGTGTAAAAAGATTTAGAAAAAAAAATTACACCTCAAGAAATGTGATCCTTCTCAATGCTTGATAGATCCGGGTTTAAGATAGATCTATGCTGATTTTTATTTTTAAGTTTTAATGTAAATTTTAAAATCAAGTGAACATGCTACCGAATAGCTTTAATTATTTTTGTTTTGTTGTCATGTATGTTACGTAAGTGACAACATCTCCCCCATATTGGGTTGTAGAGCACCTCATTACTCTTGGTGCAATTTTTTTAAAAATTGAGTTAACATGCTATCGACTAGCTTTAGTTGTTTTGTTGTTGTCAAGTAAGTATGTGACAACATCTCCCCCATACTAGGTTGTAGAGCACCTCATTACTCTTGATGTAGCAAAAAAATGACTATAATTTTGCATAAAATATTAAGTATGAAATTTTGAATACAACTCATTTGATGATGTACATCTTTATGGAACTTGATTAACCTAAATATTTTGTATGTGAACATTGCAAGAATCATTTTGGAGTAATGGAATTGAATATATTAAATGCTAATATGACACAATCTCAATGCAATAGAAGTATATTAGGGTGTTGAATACATTTGTACATTAAAAACAATAATTTTATCAATCCAAAATTACAATATTGGCAAAACCAAATTCATAAAATATTTAACCTCGTTTTTATAGGTGGATGTTTTGCTATAAAATTATAAAAATAATCTTCTATTTTTTCGAAATGGAAAAACCTATCATATCTCAATTGCGATGAGGGGACAACCATTATTGGTTACTAATCCACAAATGAGAGTTGACTCATCACCGTTATTCAAGGAAAACCACACCATTGAAATAACCCATTAGTGGTTCAGAGTGTAAGTCCACTCTGAGGAAGACAAACTCTTAGCCAATCGGTTATAATTCTTACTCCACTACCAAAAAAATATTTTATTTATAAAAGTGGATATTTTGTTTAGAAAATTATGAAAAAAATATTTTATTTATAAAATCTTTAAAATAATTGTTAAAAAAATCCATTTTTAAAAATATGTGTTTTACAATTTGTGATAGGTAAATGTTGGGTTTTTATTTTCATTGCAGTGCAAACAAACATTACTTAGAATTTGTACATGACATTTTTAAATTTGTACAGTTTAAGTGTTAAAAATACGTGTTTCCTTTTAGGAGGTCATAAGTTCAAATGAGAAGGTGGATAGGGTATGTACACAAACATAAACTTTAATAATCAAATTGTTGTGTAGAGGAGGTTCTTTATCCCATAAACAAAGAGTTTCATATATCAATTTGGTGTATGGCTTTATCGTAACCTTAAAGATGTCTTGGCCCAGGATGACTTATGAGTTATTGGTATATGTGGCTTGTGGATTGTTGCATATACTCTTGGGAAGTTGCTAAGGCCCCCCCCCCCACATACTCTTACTATTTGTATCTAAATATTAATAACATATGCAAAAGTTTTGAATGTCTACTTTTTTAACAATACGTACAATCTCGTAAACAACATTATCAATAGATTTAGCATCATTAGTAGAAATGCTATTTAGCATTTGAAAAATGCAATATCTTTAAATAATATTATGAGTTTTTTTTCAAGGAAAAAAGACATTATCAATAGATTTCAACATATTTAATTTCAACTGCCCGCACGGGTGTGGTTCATTGGCGGTTCAGTTGTTATGAAGTCACAGTTGTAAATGGAGGTCACGAGTTCAAATCACACCCGACTTTACCCGTGTCCCATGCTTGCGGGGTGTGTGGGGCACCTAGGGGTATAGTGGTAGCGAGATTGGATCCCTGGACCCCGTGTCACACGAGTACCAGCCCAGTCTCTAGTTGCCGATTCCCCTAGTTACAAAAAGAAAAAGAAAAAACAACAACAAAAAAACATATTTAATTTCAACTTATTTAAGTTTTTATTTATGCAAAATTTTCCCAAACATATTATTATCGAACTTGGTTTTTACTACATATGTTTAGTAATATATAATAATTTTTATTATGTATGTTTATAATTATTAATTGTATTAGCTAAATTTGTATCAATTAATTGTATTTATGTTTACATATATATTAAAATAAGTAAATGTATTTTTATTGTATTGATAAATTTATGTTTTGATGTATTAAGGATTCAACTTTATGCTTATGGCACTGTAGAACTGTAGCTAGGGTTTCTTACCAGTTCTGGATGCCTCGATGTGAAGGTTATTGGTAAAATTTTCCATGGAGTTAAGCTCTCAAGTCATGAGAGCCTAGTACCAACCATGTAAAAAAAGTGAGAGTTTGGGAATTTTTTATTAGGGTTTCTACAGTGTGACTCTTTGAGATTTTTGTTCAGTCTAGGGTTCTGCAGCTACGGTGTGGGGTTATTAGAGTGTGTATTTTCCTTCTAGTGTTGAGTAGGCATAGTTGATGGATAGAAAGAACCCTTTGTACTTTTCGATGGATGAGGTAGTCTTATTCGACAATGATTTTCGATATGATGTGGAAATGAGTGGTATTTATTGTTCCTTGTTTTCGTCGTCTTCTAGTGGGAGCCAACAACCCTTTTCCTCCTTGCTTGACAGTGATCAGAAAGGTGGTCTGTGTGCTCGTCAGGATGGTTCTGACAAGCATAGTTGTCCATTTCCAGAGGCATATACATTGGTGAAAAGTGTTTGGAAACCTGTCGAAATGATTGATTGTCGGTACAACAAAAATTTGTCAGTATCCTCACTGAAGGACTTATTCTCGCTCCTAGGGTTATCCTTTGGTTCTTTTGATGTTTTCTCTATGGTTTCTCTGGTTCTTGAATTTACCAAAGTCATGGAAAGATTGAAGTCTAGTGTTTCTCCTATTTTGAAGCTAGAGTTCAATGGTATTTTGGAGAAAAATTTGGTTGGTCTGGTCGGTGATGGGGGCTCGAAGTGTTCAAGGGTTTTCGTTGAAAGGTGGTAAAGGTCTGACTGTGTTAGGGATAAAGCTAGGTGGGACAAAAAAAAATTGAAGGCTCAGATAGAACCTATTCACATGGTTATGGGGTAAGACATAAATTTTGATAGGGTGGAAAGTCCGTCAAAAAGGGCTCTTGTGGGTTGCCTGGAATATCTCTTTGTCACATTGGAGATCGGAAGGTGGATTAAAAAAAAATGGAAACCATTGATAGGGTATTACCCTAAAGTTATTTAGTTAATGGCTGGTATTTATTTCATTTTCTCTCTAATGAGAATGCATCTTTGATTTTGGGTAATCCTTGGATGTTTGGTCATGGTTCTTTGGTTCTGGATCGATGGTGTCCATCTTTAAATCCTGTCAAGGAACGTGTTGTTAAAATACATATTTGGCTTCATCTCTTAGGGTTTCCCTTACAACTTTAGACAAAGCCTATTTTGAAATAAGTGGCTAACTTGGTCGGTCGGTATATTTTTATGGATGATGATATGTTTTTTGGTGAAGATGAGAGGGTTGCATCCATTCTGGTGGAAGTGGATGTTTCTAAGGGACTACCTACAGAAATTTTGATCTCCTGGAGGGAATTTAAATTCAGCCAAAAATTAGATTAACTGAAAGTTCCTTTTCGGTGTTTCCTTTGTCGAAATACTGGGTATATGAAGGAAAATTTCCCTAGTTCCATGTGTTAGGATATTCCTATACTCCATCCTAGTCCTACTAGCTTTTCAGTCATTTTCATTTTCAGTCTTTTAGGGTTTGCATGCACTTTTAGGGTTTGCATGCATTCTAGGGTTTGCATGCATCCCAGTCATCAGTCCCAGCACCTAGCCCTCAGTTAGCTAGCCCCAGGAGCTTCTTCCTGATCAGTTTTAGCCCTCCTAGTGCCTAGTGCGCCCTCCTTTCACCTACTGTATGAGAGAGGTGCACTTCTTCACCTACCAGTCTAGTTATGTTAAGTTAACAAGAGTTCTCCCCCTGATTTTAGGCCTGACTCACTCTTAACTGAACTTATCACTTTGATGGACCTCCAGTGTGACTAGATAGCCTATTCTGACTCCAGTTAGCTCCATGAGCGCCCTCCACTGAGCCTGCTTCACTACATTAGTGCTTCCATGTGCCAGTTACACCTACCACATTCAGTTAGACTCAGTTTGACTTCTGGTTGACTATTACTTGTGCATTGATGACTTCATTGATGATGAGTTGGACTCCTAGTTATGCCTTGATGACACTCCACTGATTATGGATCTATCCATGCAAGCTAATTCGAATCACACCTAGTGTATTCGAATCCTGGGCATCGTATATTTACCTTTTTACTATTCAGATTAATGTAACATGTGTAATTATTCTGCCTCTATCGGAGCTCCTTTGGATCTATGTTCTTCTGCTCTATTCTTCTTCTGTTATTCCTAAATTCTTTCATTGTGAGGTTTACATCATCTCTTTGGATCTACTGTGAGCATCTTCACACCATGGTGTCAGGTTCAACAATGGTGGCGGGCTCTTTGGTGGAGGTATCTTCTGATGAGGACCTGATGGATGTTGAATTGAAGGAATCATCAGTTATCAAGGAAGTTTTATTGGAATCAAGTGTTCATTCATCATCAGAGGTCTTCGCTTCTTTTCTCAGTAAGCTTAAATCATTCTTCCCCGTCTTTTACAACTCTCTATCAAAAGAAGAGATGGACTTTATTAATGAAGTTGAAGAAGGGAATGCAAATAATTTAAATAGGACTATGAGTGATGCTCATTTGAATTCGGCTATTTTAAACCCTTCCTCTATTTTAGTAAATAATTATCATCTAGGGGTTAGGGTGGATTTCGGATTAGTTGTTGAGGAGGGTCTTTCGGTCCTGATTTTTTTTTCCTCCCCTATTTTTGGTCCTTTGGAAGATTCCAAGAGTCCTTTTCTATCTAGCGGGGTTAATAATTTACATATTTCATAGGTTCCACCGTGTGCTAGTCCTATTGTATTAGACTCTACTTTGTGTTAGGATAATGAGTCCTTCCAGTCAAATTTGGAAATTGTTAATTCTTCATCCCCTAGGGTGATAGGGTCTTGGTGGAGAGGGTTTTTTTCGTGGCTTATGAATGGTCATGGTACTAACTCTTCCACTTTCTTTGAAGAATTAGAATTAAACCATGGTTTTTTGAAATCCATAATTTGGCCCGAAATTTAAGGATGCCTTTTCTCCTGCTCCTCTACAAATATTCTCTAATAAACCTTCTTGTTTGGCTATGATCCCTATCTCCTCTATTCATTGTGAAAATGTGACTATTCATCGAAAAAGGAACAAAAAGGAAAAATTGGTAGTCAGGGATTTTGATTTGGGAGATAATAGGGTACTTGAGCATGAATATATTGCTTTATCGGCTAGATTAAATGATATTCATCATAGTTCACCCTATGGGGGTTCAGATGCCAATCCTGGGGTTATTAGATCATGACAATCCCCAAACCATGTCCATTAATGATTATTACATCCTTAATATCAGAGGGATTGGGGGTAGGTGAAAGTTTGATACCCTCAAGAGAATATTCAATATTTTCTAGGATGATATAGTTCTCGTTCAAGAAGCTATGTGTAATAGTTATAAGGCTTGTGAAACTGTTTTGAAAATATTCCTAGGGAGGAAATGTTGTGCTTTGGATGCAGTCGAGCTTTCAGGGGGATTGTTGGCCATTTGGAATCCCTGTTTGGCTGATTTCAAGCCTTATATCTCCTGTGCATGCATTCTTTTAGATGGGATGTTTCGGGGCATTGATCAATCTATCAAGGTTGTCAATTGTTATGTCCCTTATGTGGGAAGAGAAGAATTTTGGAAAAAGTTAGGCAATTGTGGTATTTTGAAGGAGGATTTTCTGATATTTGGGGGTGATTTAAATCTTACTTTGTCTGCCAATGAAGTATGGTGTTCTAACCCTCGATTAGATCTCTTATCATATTATTTTTGTCAGATGTTTTAGGGGGAAAACCTTATTGATGTCCTTCCCAGCCCTTTGGCTCCTACTTGGAGAAATGGGAGGATTGGAAAAGCTGGGGTTTGTAAAAGACTTGACAGATTCATCATTTCAAAACAAAAAATCAAAGGTTGTTAGTAGATATATATCTTAGTCCATTAATTTTGGTATATCTAATTATCTACCTATTTGTCTACAATTTGAGGTGGATAAAATGTACAAAACGTCCCTTTTAAGTCTAATCATGCTTGGCTTGAAGATCCAGATTTCTCCTCTTTGGTGAAAGATTATTGGACTACAACTTGTATTGATCCTGGGGTTTTTTCAATGCATGGTCTAGTATCTAAGTTGAAAGGATTAAAAAAGTTGGTTATTCAATGGGAAAAGAAAAAAAAGATGGAATTAAATCAAGACCTATTGAAGTTAAAATAAGAGATTGAATTTTTATTTTCTCAAAATACTTTAGGTATATTTTCTAGGGAGGGTAAAGACCTTTTGGTTGATTTGGAATCTAAAAAAGCAAAAATATTAACAATTAATCAAGAATCATGGAGATTGAAGAGCAGAGCCATCTAGATTAAACAATGTGATAATAATACAAAGTTTTTCCATAAGTATGCCAATCGAAGAAGGATTTCAAATTCTATTTGGGAGCTAAAGGATAATTAGGGGAAGGTGATTAATAATCAAAAGGAGTTGGAAGGTGTTGATGTCTCATTTTTTTTGAAATTTCAAGGATCCAAAAAGGATAAACATATTTTCTCAACTTAAAGTTGCCCAACATTTCCCCAGTTTGGCCCTGATGGTTGGAATGTAGAATTATTTTTTGTATTCTTTGATATCATGGGTGAATATCTGTTGAGGGTGGTTGAAGAGTCCCAAGTAAATGGATATGTTTTAGGTTCCATAAATTCAAATTTTATTGCACTTATCCGAAAGAGTTCTAAGCCTGAATTCTTTGATGAGTATAGGCCTATCTCCTTATTTAATATGATCTATAAGATCATTTCCAAGGTGATATATAGTAGAATGAAGCCCAAATTAGTTGAGTGTATGAAAAAAGAGCAATTTGGTTTTCTAAATAAGAGGCAAATTCTTGATGCAATTGGGGTTACTCAGGAATGTATTCACTCCATAAAAACAAATAAACTTGTTTCTCTTATTCCGAAATGGATTTGATGAAAGCATATGACAGAGTTGATTGGGTTTTCCTCAGATTAGTTCTTCTCCAAATTGGACTTCCTTTGCTGGTCACCGATTGGATAATGTCATGTGTTACTTCTGCAAATTTTTCAGTTTTAATCAATGGATGCCCCACATCTCTCTTTAAAATTTTTAGGGGTCTTCACCAAGGGTTCCCTTTATCCCCCTTATTGTTCCTGCTTGTGTTGGAAGGTCTCAGTAGACTTATTGGGATAGATAAGCAGGAGAAGAAAATGACAAGTGTTAAAGTGACCTCTATTCATTACATCACTCATTTGTTGTGTGTGCATGATGTCCTATTATTTGGTAGTGGTACCGTTGAAGAATGGGAAACTTTTCTTGAGATTATTAAGTTGTTCTGTGAAGCCTCTAGAATGGAGGTCAATCTTAAAAACTAATGCTTTATTCAAAATGCTATTCAGGTCAAGGTAATGGCTCATGTATAGGTTTTTATTCCTTACACATCAGAGCAATTAGAGATCGGGTTCAAATATCTGGGACATTTCCTGAAACCAAATAATTATTTCAATGCAAATTGGATGTGGCTTCTTAGGAAAGTTGAAAAAAATATTGGATGCTGGTGTTTCAAATGGATTTCCATTGGAGGCAGGCTTACACTTGTGAAGTCTATACTGGAAAGCATTCTCGTTTATTGGCTCTCCCTTGCAAAGATACCAATGTCCATACTTCACAATATGAGGAAAAAAATTGACGCAGTTCTTATGGTCAGGTAATGTTGATAAAAATAAATTTCATTTTTTTAATTGGGAAAGAATATCAATGCTTAAGACTCTGGGGAGATGGGGATTAAAAAACCTCCTTTGGTTTAGTTTAGCTATGAGTCTCAAAAGCTTATGGAGGGGGTTTATTTGGACCTGGATTATGGAAAGTAAATTTAACTGCAAAATACTTGAAGAACATACCTGCAATGGAATGGATTAGGAATTCAAAAATATATATATATCCCAAGCATAAAATTTCTAGAATGGGTTTCTGAAGTCCTATCCATGGTTGGGTTCATGGCTATCTAGGAAAATTGGGAATGGGAAATTTCTTCATTTGGGTATTGATCCTTTTATTGGTGGGGAGAACATGTATAAGTTGTCACAAGCTCTCATTAATCAACTTGCTAATCATGGTTACTACAAGCTATCTCATGTTTGAAATATGATAGATGGTTTGGCTTCTTGTTGTATTTCTACAAGTGATTTGGGACTCACATGTTTCCTTGCTGAAGAATGGAATATGTTTTTTACAGGATTAAACCATCTTGGCATAAGATTATCTGAAGAATATGATAGATTATTCTGAGCATGGACAAAACTGATGGGAAAATTAATGTAAAATTAGCCTATGAGGTTATCACTTCAATATATTGTGATATTTTTGAGAAATGGTAGCATAAAAATTGTGGAAATGGGATATCCCACTAAAGATAAAATGCATCACTTGGCTTTGTTTGGAAAGTAGGATTCTAAAATGGGACAATTTGATCATAAGAGGTTTTTGAGGGTCCTAACATTTGTATTATATGCAAAAATTACTTTGAATCAGTTAACAATCTCTTTGTGAAGTGTCTTTTTACTAGAACAATTTGGATTGAGGTTCTAGGAAGTCTACACATTATAGGTAACTGGTTACCATATACTCTTGATGAAAATTTGAAGTGTTGGACAAATAATATCACTCATCACAAAGAACTACCCTCCTTTGTTGGTTGGGGGATCTAGAAATCAAGGAACAATAGTGTCTTTGAGGATGTACAACAACACTATTTGGTGGTTAACTTTAAAATTATGGGTTTATACAAAGATTTCCATAGGAATAAAAACAATAGAAATAAATATTTTGTAAGGAACTTGTCTTTTCAGATGATAATATTATTGACTATTTTGATCGAGCTACTCCTTCTGCTCAATGTGGCGGCAATATGATGGTTAGAGTGTCAAGAAAGACTTATTTTTTGTTATGGATTGGATGTGTTTCAGGCACAATACAAGGGCATAGTTATTGGCTCTTTTGGGACTTCTACTATTTGCACATTCCAGGGGTATTTTAACTCTACAGGTTTTTGGAGATTCCAAAATAGTCGTGGACTAGGAAAATGGTAAGGCATCTCTCCATGTTGCCATCTTGGATTAGTGGCGTGCTGAGATAAATCAGCTTCAAGCTTCTTTTTCTTCCTTGACCTTTACTCATATCTATAGGGAGTACAATTCAATGGTTGATTCCATGTCAAAAAGAGATGTGGGAGCTCCTGAAGGCATCCTTTATTTAATGACACAAGGTTAACAGTCTAGGGGCTATAGGTTTAGGGGTTACAAGGTTTAGGGTTCATCATCACCATCATCAATATCTTCATTGTTATGATCATTGTTGTCTTAGACATCATCATCATTAATGCAATCATCATCAACATCATCCCCATCATCATCGTCGATCATCATCATCATCCCCATCAACATCATCATTGTCATGATCATCATCATCTTAGATATCATCATCAACAACATAATCATCATCAACATCATCCCCATCATCATCGTGATCATCCCCATCATTGTCTTCATCATCGTTAGGGGTTAAGGGTTTAAGTGTTAAAGGGGTTAAGGGGTTAGGGATTGAGGGATTTAGGGGTCTAGGGGTTATAAAACCCATCATCATCATCATCATGACCATTAACATCAATGGAATCGTCATCATCACCATCATCATCATCATCATCATCATCATCATGATTGTTGTCATATTTGGCATCATCATCATCACCATAATAATCATCATCATCATGATTGTCATCATCTTCGACATCATCGCCATCACCATAACAATTGTCTTCGTCATCCCCATCATCATTTGCATCCCCAACATCATCTTCTTCATCATCATCATCCCCATCATCACTGTTAGGGAATAAGGGGCCCAGGGCTAGGGTTTAAGGGTTAGAGGGGTTAGGACATTGGGGATGCATGGATTACGGTCCCATAATTGTTTCCAATTTGATAGTCCCATATTGTTGAAGTAGTGTTGTATTTAACTTTAATGCTAAAATTTAAGTTGTTATAATGGGAAAATTTTGAATATGTGAAGTATGTTTTTTTTCTTTATTTTAAGTCATTTTCTTTTTTGTAGTTCGTACACATTTATAGCAAGGCATGATTAGTAAGATGTAGAAGCAACTAGCCAATGTGGTCATGTAACGTTCACATTGTATCGACGTAGCTCGGAATTTCAACGTACATACTTGATTGTTGGAATTTAGATGTATGTCGGGGTTAGATTGAAAATTTGAAAGAAATTTTTGACAACAAGTGCAATTTCCACCATCATTGTCGGAAAAATGGTCGAAATTTGCATCCAAATGTAGTAGTGTGGAGAGGTGCACTTCATGAGTATTCAGTCTGGTGAGTATTGGCTTGGTGGCTTGGCCCATTCTGCTTCTGCATCACGATTTCTAGTGATGGTTGGAGTGATGAGGAATATTGTTGTGCTGTTCATGGTCTCCATAGGTTGAGGGGCAGTCACAAGAACCTCAAGAGAAAGGCGCATCACTTGCAACAAGACATAAGGGAGCATGACAAGAGGTTGGAAAATTGGCAAGATGCAGAGGAACAAGCCTGATCTATGGAGAGAGGTGATGTGTAGTACCAATTGGTTATTCTGGGAGTTAACATGGAACAACAACAAGCTCATAATGCAGAGTTGGAGGGTCAAATTACTCAGTTGGAAGAGGATCTGCAGGCATTGCATCAAAAATTGAATGAAAAGGAGGCTGCTAAAGGATCTGCCACCCATCCACCAGATGTGAAGCAAGAGAGCTAGTTTCCTTGGAAGATTGTTTGATGTTTTTTTTTATGTATTTTCAATGTATTTTTTTTGCTTGATCAGTTTGTTAGAATTTACAGTTTTTAGTATAAGAGTATCATGTTTAGGTACAATCAGGACTCTCCTAAGTATAGACAGTGGACTCTCCTAAGTATAGACAGTCATAGACATGCTTTGTTTTGAAAATCCAGGCCAGAGGCCATTTTTTATTTATTTTGAAGCTCTGTAATGTCAAGGGAATTCTCCCTCTCTTTTAATATAAAAACCTTTAACCGTTTCAGTAAAAAAAAGAGGGTTATTCATAATGGTCGTATAATTAGACTGGTTTTTTTATCCTCACTTTTAAAAATAGAAACAATGAGGCTTGAGCTCATGGTTTAGGGAAACCATTAGGGACTGCTATATTGAAGAGCTTGTGAATGTGAGGGATATAGATAGTGTTATAGTGAAAAAACAAGAAGATCAAGAAGACCGAAACATGGTAGAAAATGAAAAAAATCTATTAATTCACATGTACATCAAAGGTACATTTATAATACATCTAAATATAACGGCCTCACAACTGTATCATAAATAAACGATTATCAAGGTCTATTTAGGACTTAAGATTAGTACAATATTTATAACAAATCCCTCCTTAATATTAAGTCCATACAAATGTATCATCTTAGCAACAAGAACTAGTACACAAACTGATAAGTCTTCAACCTGTAACTCATGGCCTAGAACCTCATGAGTGTCGATGAAGAGCTGCTTGAAAAACCGCCAAAATTGGATGTCGAAACTAAGTCTAGAGAACTCATTCTGTAACAAATGAGCTAGAAAACTTGTAAAAGTTCACTAAAGTGAACCCATAACCTGATGAGAACAAAGTTGGCTTCAAGTCCAACACATCTCATAACCTAAAAATGCTTGACAAAACTGAAAACGCCAAGTAAAGATGCAGAAGAATCCATTGATCTCTGCAAGATTCGAAGATTATCCCTGTAAGTGAACAAATAAGTTCACAAAATTGCTCTGAGAGAACGACACATAAAAGAAACTGCCAAAAATCAATTGACAAAAAAAGTGTCAAATGGCATCCAAAACCTGTCTACATAAAATCCCGTGTCCATAAAATCATGTATGTAGTAAACCAGGTGAATCACTGGTACTAATGTAAATCCTGAAACCAAGTGTCAAATGTGACAAATCCATCAAATGTCCATTTGTCGAACAATCCATAAAATCCAACAATCCTGTCTGAAAAGTTGCCCTGAAACATCCTCAATCCATCATGTCCTAAATCCAACATGCATAATCCTAAAAAATCAGTCCAGAAACATCCTTGATCCATCATGTCCTGAATCAAACATGCATAATCCTCAAAAATCACTAGACAAACTTCAAAACTTGAAGTCTGACACATCATCAATATTTCCCCCCATGTCAATAGAAAGTGAGAAGTCTAAATAAATATAGAAATATAGGAAACCTGTGTGAGTTTTTATACCGACATTTCAAACTACTTTAACGTGAGTCCATCTTCAGGGTGACCGCTCAATCCAAGGATTCAGGTGAGCGATAAATAATCTGATGTACCCCCCTGAAAGTGAAAAGGGGGTGATAAAAAATGTCTTTGAGCGGAGTCTGAAGCTTCAATCTTCAACTCAAAAAACACATCATATGGCCCCCTATCATAACTTGAAATCACCAAATCAAAAGCAATTATGACCATCTACTATAGAAACTGGTCCTCTCAAACATGTATGAACATGTGAATGAACCAGTCGATGAGATCTCTCCCAATAATTTGGCTTCCAAAAGCCAACGCCAAGTATTCATGCATCCAAAATGTACCCCCTTGAAAGTGAAAAGGGGGTAATAAAAAATGTCTTTGAGCAGAGTCTGAAGACTTGATCTTCAACTCAAAAAACACATCATATGGGCCCTTGTCATACCTTGAAATCACCAAATCAAAAGCAATCATGACCATCTACTATAGAAATTGGTCCTCTCAAACATGTATGAACATGTGAATGAACTTGTCGATGAGATCTCTCCCAATAATTTGACTTCCAAAAGCCAAAGCCAAGTATTCATCCATCCAAAATGTACTTGTTTTCGTTGTTTCTTCTTCTTCTGTTGACACCTGTTTGAGAAGTTATTTGTCTTCCCACACAAACTACATGGATGAAGATCAAAACAACTTGACTCATCACGACCAAACATATGACATTGTTGGCACTATACAAATTCTTCATCTAATTGATCATCATTATCCAACAAAATCATACCCGAATCAACATCATCACCCTAAGTAACTAAAGTATCATCAATTTCTTCCTTAACTGCATCAACATTTTGATCATCATCTTCATCATCCTTAATTGTATCAACTACAACATCATTATGTACTTGTTTCTTATTATGATCATCATGTGCTCTAGCATATTTCAAAAAACCTCCATTGACAAATGTGATCGGTTTGCTATAATTAGGAATATTAAAGAGGTTATCATTGTTCTTGACATGTCCCAGGCCATATTTGTTATGTTTAAACTCCAACTCTTCCCAAGGTCGAACTATTTTATTTGCATCCTTAAATTTATTCGTCCTTTGAGTAACTTCATCCAACTCATCATTATTTTTCTAAAGTTTTTTCATTTTCCTTAGTGTCATCATAAAATTTATCTTCAGCTTCATCATCCAACTCATCGTTATATTTATCATTGCCATCGTCTATCAGTTGAGTGTCTTCATTAAAGTGGTTTTCATCCTTGAAGTCATTTTGATCATAAATATATAATCCAAACAATGGATTATGATGAAGAAGAATGAAGTTATTGTGTTGATGTCAAAGGAGACTCAATTGTTGTAAGCAAGTAAGGACTTTAATGAGAGTGCGTCTGTTGATTGAAACTGTAGAGGCAGTTGTGGAGTTGATTAATGTGTGCATTTGATGAAACATTTCTTCAATCCGAGCCATTATGAAGTGAGTTGATAAGTGATAAAACTTTTGCAAACTTGTAGAAACTCTTTTGAAACCTCCTTATTCAATTTCAAGTGGGTTTTACAATGTACACAATTCAAAAATTTCTTTTGGGTTTTACAATGTACACAATTCAAAAATTTCTTTTGGGTTTTACAATGTACACAATTCAAATATTTCTTTAGAAAAATATCACCTTACGAAGTCACCAAAAAACACTTGATACTCCAACCTCTTGCACAAAAAACTTTACAAATGATAAGTGCAAAAACTATTTGTGCCGATTTGAGCTTGTGCTTGTGTACTTTGAATTGCCTTAAAAAATGAGAGTTTTTGCTTTATGTGAAAGTGAGCTTGTGCTTGTGTACTTTAAATTGCCTTCGAAAATGAGAGTTTTTGTTTTAAGTGAAAGTGTGATGTATTTAATTTAAATCAACAAACCACAACACACACTAAATGCCTAAACCCCCCTTATTCAATTTCGAGCTAACCTCCACAAAAATACCCACCAAATATTTCTTCATTTAAGAATTTTTAATATCAAAATATATTACTTTGAAAATAGACACGTTCTCCAATCTAATAACCATATAACTTTCTCCTATCCAAGTATCATAAAAGGTTTATTTTCAAGTCTTCACCTCTATTTATTCACCATAATTGAATTTATGCCAACCTATTTTATTCAAAATAAACTTCAAATGCCCAAAATAAAAAAGGCTTATCTTTATTCTTCTCGTCATCCGTCATAAAAAAATAAAAATAAATACCGCTGCGCTTGGGTGATGCACTGATGTGTGACCGCTTAATTCCTAAAAATGGCGGCTCGAATCGTTAAATAATGGTCGCTTCTTTTAATTCGATGGGGCCCGATTGTTGTTTATTGTGGCAGCTTGATTCCGCCTCTTTGTTTTCAACAAAGAAATACTCCCACAGACTTTTGCCTTTTTTCCTGTGCATTTTTGGTTGAGTTTTTCTATAAATTTGGTGAAATTCCAAGTGTGGGCAGAGTTCCAAGGGTATGGTGGCAGACTTTTTCGAAGGAACTTTGTTTTTTGGTTTTGGACTCAGATGCTCGAAAAATCTAGTAGAGTTCCGAATGGATGAAAATTCTACCAAAATCGAAAATCGATCTCTTTGGATCTCTTTGGTTTATTTATGAGTTTTTCTATAAATTTGGAGAAATTCCAGGTGGGAGCAGAGTTCCAAGGGTGTGGTGGCAGTTCAAGGAAATCTGCCCCTGGGTTTTGGCCCATTTTAAACCGATCCAGATGCTCGAAAAATCTAGCAGAGTTCCGGATAGATGAAAACTCTACCAAAATCGAAAATCGAATTGTCCGATTCAGACCACCCAGGTGCAAATAGTTGTGTGCAAATGTCCAGCTACACTACTTTTGTTAGCTGTACTGGATCTCTCTGGTTTATTTATGAGTTTTTCTATAAATTTGACGAAATTCCAGGCGAGGGCAGAGTTCCAAGGGTGTGGTGGCAGTTGAAGGAAATCTGCCCCTGGGTTTTGGCCCATTTTAAACTGATCCAGATGTTCGAAAAATATAGCAAAATTCCAGATTGATGAAAACTCTACCAAAATAAAAAATCGAATTGTCCGATTCCAACCACCCCGGTGCAAATCGTTGTGTGCAAATGTCCCACAACACTGCTAACACTGCTTTTGTTCGCTGTACTGGATCTCTCTGGTTTATTTATGGCTAGAGAGAAGCACTCAATTTGTTGTTGCTATTGGTGTGGGGTTCTTCGAAATCTCTTAGACCCGCGAGTTTCCCAAGCTACACGATGAATTCGATACGACGTCGAACTAAGCATTCAACCAATTATTTAAATGGAGATAACAAGGTAGACATCTTTTTCTCTTCTTTTATCTATCTGCCCTTCATCGTTCTCACTGCTGAAGACAGACAGACTTCTCAGAGATCTTAAGATGGGCATTCCCAATTGGCAAATTGACAGAGAAATAGTTAGCGTACTATACTCATCTGAATGATGCAGAAATTCACGAATTCGGAGTCAAATTTTATCATGTCCAAAGTATGTGGTTCTCCAGTCATCTACTTACGCTCATTTCTTGAGAGTAATGGTTTAATAAAGAAGCAGTTTGATGAAGCTTTTCGGTATGTGCCAGATCCCCCTTATAATGAATCACCAGTTAAAACAACTGTGCAAATTCAGATGCATAATCATCACCTCCTAGTGCTGTGCAAACTCTACCATCAATTCAAACATTGCAGCATACATTGGCCCCACAAGTTACAATACCAACAGCCCCATTGGTTCAACCAATCCATTTTCACTAGACTCATATGATTTTTTCTGTAGGGTTGCTAACTACAACGGGTGTTGGTGCTGAGGTGTTCTTCAAGAATGCAGTTATACAAAAAATGAAAGCTTGGATACGACATGTAACTTCTGAAGCTGATGAATCTGAACAAAAGAAGAAACTATTACAAGATTCAATGTGGAACTCTCTGCATGCCGGAAAAAAACAGGGTGTCTTTTCATGGTTACAAACTGTAGCGGTTCTATTGTCGGTGCATTAAGGAATGACAGAGGAATGGAGGTCTGGTCTTTTTTTAGGGTTTTGGTAAAATTCAGATACTTATCTAAACCAACTCTTTACCATACAGATGGATTCATGGTGCAGACATAGAAACTGAAATGACCTTCATCTTACACGTTTAAGATCCAATCTTTTAGGCAGATTTCTCTCTTTACTGTCTCGATGCCAGTTTACACGCCCTCGAAGATAACATGCCCTGTCAAAACTTGCTTAACGCGGCCTTCACAGCAGTCCCTCTTCTTTCACACAATCTGCAGTGATCAGATCAACAAGAACTCCCTCGGGTATGCTTTCACCATTCATGCAATTTATCAACTAGGCCATGGATTGAAAGCGTGCTATGATACCACTGTTATAATGAAACATCGTAGAAAAGGAACAAAGGAACAAACTTTATGTACAATTAGCATAGATCCATCTTAAAGGGGATCTATCCAAAAGGCATCAAATCTCTCAAAGTGTAAACCCGGAAATATGCAATGCAATGTTTATGGTTTTAATTTATCTAATTTGTATAGTTATATATATATATGTCGTTTTAAATATTTTAAATCTAATTTGAGCTGATATGTTATTTTTTATAATATTTTATTATTATTTTATAAAAGACAAGTGTCAGCTATAGGATGAGCACAGAACGAGTTACACATCTCTCTCCACTGGGCTGTATAATGGGTCTCTTTGGCGCAACAAAGGTACATTTATTATATGGCTTCACAATTGTATCATAACTAAACGGTTGTCAAGGTCTATTTAGGCGGGCAGGATAAAAGACAACCAAAATCCCCGTTTTTCGGGGATTTTGGGTCCAAAACCAGTTAAAATTCTTGTTGGAAATTGCTATTTTCACATTTTTTTCAGCAATTGGGATTGCCTATTTTAGATTAATTACCCAATTTTAAAACTACCCAAATCGTCGAAATTGCGATATCGATTTTGGCAAGAATTACTCTCACAATTCCGACAAGTCGAAGACGTTTTAGTTAGCCCTTATACAACTCCCTATTTAAAACTTAATATTAATACAATATTTTTGACAGATAAATGCTCCAATTTTTAGGATCTTTTATTTTATGAACCGCTTAACCCCAAACTCGATATTATTCCAAAATTAATTTATTACAACAAATTTACTCCATTTACCTTGCTATAATGATTTTAGCACTATCATCATAGGCATTCCTATATGATTAATTTATTAAAAATTAAAAAACATATTTAAATTATTATCTCACGTGTAAGGCTGCAAAATATAAGTTTACAACATCTTTGAAGTTTACATCTTTAATCAATCATTGTTCTTTAGTCTTCATATGCATAAGACATATTGGCAGAATAATCTCTTCCATCACTTTGAGGTAACCCTAACCAAAAGTAGTATTGTTAGGATTTATATTGATCACATACCCTTTAATGCCGTTCAACGATGTTTTGGAGGTAGATGTAGCCACAATAAGTACTTGCCTGATGGTCACATTAAAGTGAGTGTGTAGTCTATATATGAAGAACTATTAAAGTATTCTACACACATTCATGTGCATGTGAGTGAAGGGATTGATCTTTAAGTAGACAACTAATCATCGGAATGTAAGGTCAAAGAATCAAAATTTGTATGTACACATGTTTATACAAAAGTTCATGCAATCTTTTTTTTCTTTTCTTTTCTTGATAATACATTTTCTTGGCTCTCATTCTCTCATGATATTATGCTTGAGCTATATTGTTATTATATTGTTATGATATTAACATGGTATTAGAGTGTTATGATCATTATCCCAACTAATAATAGAGGCAAAAGTAGTTAAATTTAAGTATTCTCTCATGAAATTGTGTTTGTGTTATATTGTTATGATATTAACATGGTATTAGAGTGTTATGATTATAATCATAACTAATAATAGAGGTAAGAGTAGCCAATTATTTTTTATAACAAAAATGGTTGTAGAGCTTTTGATTATATATAAAAAAGAGAGTACAAAGAATACAGATAGAATTGCTCCCATAACAAGACAACATCCGTTACACCTTGTTCATCCTTCTCTAATTTGTAGCTATCATGAAAAATGCCTAACCCGTGGAAGCTATATCTTCTTACATACTATCCGAGCAAAAAAATGCAGAAGCAAAACATTGCATAAACAAAACATAGAAGGGAGCTTATTGTCTGTCCATAATGAGACTTCTATCAAAAGCAGACTGACAAAACCTATTCTATACTTTTGGGAGGCTAATGCCTTTGGCCAAATATCCAAATAATACATAGAACTAAGAGACCACAAAACATAATTCATAATTTATGCAGAAGCAAAGTGTAACCCGAAACCAGGAGACTAGTGCCGGAGGCATGCTTCCAGGAAGTTGTTTTCATCATTCACTGCTCTCCTATCCTTCACTGAGTGTGCTCCTACTTGTAGCCTCGAGTTGACCAGTTCATTTTTTAGCACATCCAACTTCCTGCCAACTTCCAGAATTTTACTGATTGTAACCTCCATTTGACCATCTTTTATGTCCTCAACATCCAGCTGAAAATATTTTATGCCCGCAGTCTCCTTTATGCCTGCAGCTTCCTTTATGCCCACAGTTTCTTTTATGCCCGTAGCTTCCTTTATGCCCGCAGCTTCTTTGATGCCCGCAGTCTTTTATGCCTGCAGTCTCCTTTATGCTCGCAACTTCCTTTATGCCCGTGGCTTCCTTTATGCCCGCAACCCCCATCTGAGCGACTTCATTTATGCCGCATCCTTCATTATGCTCGTAGCCTTCATTATGCCCACAACCTCATTTATGCCCACAACCTTCATTATGCCTGCATCCTTCATTATGGCCGCAACTTCAATTATGCCCGTAGCCTTCATTATGCCCGCAACTTCAATTATGCCCGTAGCCTTCATTATGCCCGCATTAGGGTGAATTGCACCCATTATGCCCACAGTTTCCTTTATGCCCAAAGTCTCCTTTATTCCCGCAGCTTCCTTTATGCCCCCAGCCCCCAGCTGAACGTCTTCATTTATGCCCGCATCCTCCATCTGAGCTTCCCTTATGCCCGCAGCCTCTATTTGAGCTACTCTATTTATGCCCACAACATCCTTCTGAGCCTTCATAATGCCCGCATTAGGTGCCCATTACTTCTTCAAGATTGCAAACTCGAGCCACCATCCTGCTATTGTGATGCTTGACCTCAGAATGAGTTACTTGAGCAAGGGAAAACAGACGGGTTAGGGCCCACTTCATTTCAAGGTTCTCGTTTCTCGCCAGCCTGATTTGGTTTTCCAAGTCATTTATATGACTCATGACTTCCCCGAAGTCATATTTTCTTTCATTTCCCTGTCCACCGTCAAGGTAGGCATGGCTTTTCTTTTCTAGGGTGTTACCCAGGCGCTCCTCCATCCCTACCAATTCAAAATGACAGTGACTATGAACTAGAGAGTTTACCTGCACGTCCTCATTCACAGTGCCATGTGGTCCGTCAGAAATCGAGTGTACCCAACTATGAGTACCAAAAATACTTATGCGTGGTTTTTTTGAGTGAAGACAATTCGTCAGAACCTCAGGGCCACTCATGGTTTGAGGGTTAGAACTAAAATGCCCCATGTTCATGCAATGCCTCCAGCACCAAGCAAGATGTGCGAAATTGAAAATGAAAACATAAATCCCTGAAACAAAACACAGGGTAGAGGCTCGAATGAGGGCAGAAGCAATCCCTCTGCAGATAAAAAACATTCCTCGAAACTGACAGATCTCCTCTGTTTTGCGCATGCAAGCCATGTGGCTAAGGCATGGGACAGTCCTTTGGAATTTACGAGTGCAGCATATGGAGATCCGAGGTAGATCCGAAGGACAGGCTTGGAGGGAATAATAGGTTGTCAAGTGGTCCATAGGGATGAAGTAAAAGGAGTGGTGTATTAAAACGATTTTATTGCCATTAAGCACAATCCCAAGGGGGATCAAGATCAAGATTTTCTCACCAATTCTAGAAGGAGGCAAAGCAGAGTTAAGGTATCCAAATGTTTTCAAGAGTAACATAATCTCTCTCTAGGACACCACATCTCAAACCAACACCTTTATTAGCCATACTATCCGCTTGACGATTATGGCTTCTTAGAACATGAAGGAAGTTAATTGATTTAAATTCCTTGGCTAAATAGTTTAGAAGGTGGTGCATCTTGGAGGAGGGTCTCTTTCGGTTTCTATAAATGTTTCTTGCTTCCCTAATGACAATTAGGGAGTCTCCTATGGCAATCATTTCCTTAATTCCCATGTCTCTAGCCAACTTCAAACCCTTAATTAAAGCGAGCCATTTCGCGCCATTATTCATTGTTTTCCTAATGCCCCAGGCGTATTCTTTTTGCTTGTTCCCCTTGGAGTCAAAGATAACTCCACCCGCTCCTGCCAGCCCTGGAAGAGTAGCCAAATTTAACTAAAGAGCTGACAAGGGCTTATAATACTTCACTAGCAAAGAAGCAATGTAGTAGTGGATTAGAAACACTTGTTATATGTTTTTTTTCTTCCTTCTATCAAGTTTGATTTGGCCTTTTGATTTGTGGATATTATAGTTGATCTCTAATGGTATAAGGGCCAAGTGGTTAATTGAGTGACTTATGAGACATTAATTGTATGTTAGCCTTAATAGTTGCATTAGGGTTTCTAACTAGTGATTTAGTTGAGTCATATTTATAGGATTGAGATAGAATAAAAAGGGGTTCCATGAAGTTGTTATGCATGTGTGTGTCTTGCTAAATTGTTTTAGCTCATCTCACGTGACAATGGAAACTATTGAATGAGATCGACATGAGACAAGTTGTGGACAAGGACACATGTCTACATGGTATAGGTAGGACATATGGTCATGACTCATGTGGTGTAATTGATGCTTTTCTTTAGTGAATAAAATGAGTTTAGAATGAGGCTTTCTCCTTGTTCTTTGGTTTCTCACTATAAACATGTATTATTAGGTTACTCACTCTAAACACGTCTCACGTGGACTAGTATGTGTTTTTTGATGTTTTTTTAATGGTATGTACTTAACTAGCATTTCAAGCTATATAAATGGATAATGTTGATGAGTTATGTTAGAGACTGTACTAGTTTTCTATAGTGAATGTTTAGTATAGTGTATAGTTTATGTTAAGTGTTGATACTCATTGTGTAACAAGTTCAACATTTTCAGAGCAATATTGGCAAATTTTGTGGCTACTGTTTGAGCACTAAGAGAGTGAGTTGTCTTGGGTGCAACTGCATTTGAGTACAAAAGGGATGGGAACACTTGAGTACAAGATGAAAAATGAATGTAAGACATGTAAAAAGTGACGGGTGAGAAATCCAAGTGAGGAGAAGGATTGGAATTTGGTTGATTGGGTTCAAATTAATAGAGGATAGTGGGAAAATAGAGGACAAAAGGTCATCAAAGAAGATAGAGACAAGCATAGATGGTTTTGACAAGGATGGGTGTCCATTCTGACTTTGAATTGGATGTTAAGTGGGACATCCAATAGTAGTCAAATGTTGGACAAGTCAAAGCATACAAGACACCGTGCAAAAGGTGGAGGACCTATGAGACATCTCTTTCTTTAACATTCACTTGAACTATATAGAGAAAGAGATGTCACAAAATTACATGGTGTTAAGGAACTTATCATAGGAATGACTGGTGATCACATGGACAAATATAAGAATATTTTTATGGAGGTTTAAGAAGATAAAAGGTGATACATGATATGGTTATTATGGTGCATTATGTTTGTCTCACTTATCCAAACATATAGACATCAAGCAATGAGTGATAAGAGGACGTGGAAACCCTAAGGAGAGACTTATTAATGGTTTCATGCATATTTGGTTCTATGATCAAGAGAAGAAAAGGAAAGTCAAGAATTAGATAGAGTTATGGAAGAGTTCATGTTAGAGTTTTGAAAAAAGTGGTGTAGGAAAATCCCACTTTGTACATAGTATTACACATGACGAAGAGGTTTGTTCAAGAGCAAACAATAGAGGACAACATTAATGTGATTTTCCACATTTCAATGAAAGAGGAAGACACTACCCTATGAAGCTATGCAAAGCAACAATTTGGAAATAAGTAGATTGATGACCAACCAATAGGCCAATAAGAAATTGTGTGGAACAAAAGAGAGGACATATAATATCAATAATACAAAGGAAGATAATGGACCAAGGTATGTTGAGATTGGTGATTTTTTTGGATGATAAGATCATGGCTAAAGTGGTGATGATCTTTAAGGAACTTGTAAATGTATCCATGATGAGTTACCATGATTTATAGGGTATCCCAAAGGAATATGAAAAGTTAAGAATCGATTTGTAGATATATGTGAGGCTAGTGACATACAAAATAATCCCCAAGTACAAAGAAAAGGTATAGGAGGAGTTGATTAAGTTATTGGTTGCAAGTGTCATATATCTAATTAAGAAAAGTGAATGAGTGTCCTCAATAGTGGTTACAAAGAATAAAAATGAAAATTTCAAATGTTTGTGTGCTTCTTAAGGTTGAGCTAAGTGATTGATAGATATTCATTTGAACCTCTTTTGCATATACAGTGCAAGAAGTAGTAGCCAAAAGATAAATTTAAGCCTTCTTGGATTGTTATTAAAGGTATCATTAGGCATCCATCAAAGAGAAAGATCAGTTAATCCTCACATATGAAATAGAGTGGGATCCTTTGTGTATAGCTTGCTGCCCTTTGGACTTATGAATGAGATAGCATGGTTTTGGAGGAAAATAATAAACATTTGTGAGGAATTTATCCATCAAACCTTGGTGTTTATTTCGAGAATTAGGTGTTTTTTTTTTCTTTTTTTTTCTTTGGCATACCTAAGAAGCATGTTGAACACAAGTAAGGAGGCATAAGAATCCATAAATCTAATGAGGTCTCATATTTGCATCCATTGGGTATCTATTGAGACACATTTCAAGAAGGAATGATGATGGTCCTAGACAAGTGAAAACAATTAACAATTTAAAGAATTCAATGAGCCAATTCAGTGTAAGATCCTTTTTTTGTATAGATTAGGTATTATAGAACAAATTTTAAAGGTTATGTAGGTATATCAATCCCATGAAAATGCTTGTAAATAAGGATGTGACATTTGAGTGGAGAGTTGAATGTTAAATAGATTTTGAAACATGAATAACAATATTGCTGGTGCATCGACAATGAGATTCCCTCCTTAGAATGGTATTCTTTCATATCTTAACACAAACCAGGGATAAAGGTGCGACAATTCCAATTACTTTGTCAATAGAAAGTTACTATTAGTATAGAATAATTATAATTTGATAGAGAGAGGATCATGGGTATGATATATGAACTATATAATATTCATCATTATTTACTTACAAATAAGTTCCATTTATATTAATATAATTGAAATTTGAAGTATATTGTGAATAAGCCAATGCTATCAAGAAGGATAAACAAGTGGCTCATGTTATTTCAAGATTATGAATTTTAGATGTTGGTGAAGATAGGAAAAGTGCAGTGGAATTAGATAATTGTCCCACTTAGACAATAATGATATGGAGAAAGCACATGAATGAGATTTCCATGAGGCAAATTTATTTTGTGTTTCACATATAACGTAGATAATTGTCCCACTTATTGTCGATATGGAGAAAGCACATGAATGAGATTTCCATGAGGCAAATTTATCTTTTGTTTCACATATAACGACCTTTCAAATATATAGAGGATGTGCTCCATTTTTTATAGAGTGGATAGGTCCCAAGTGGAATGTATACAACACAAAAGAGAAGTTTGGTTAATATAGTAATAAGATTCAAGATTATTGTATGTGTTATGTACATGCTTGGAATGGAAGGAATATTAAGGAGAGGTTTCCTTCCCTAATAAAATAATTTGACGTTGCAAGAAATTATAGAGTCATGGGAGGACATTTCTTTATGACAAGGACAATATAGAATACTATATGTTCAAGACTATGATGGTCGGAAATTTTCAAGGACTATTTCAGGTTTGTGAGGAAATGTGAGCAATGTTGTAAAGTAGCTCATAAGTTGTGGATGGTATAATTTCATACATTAAACATTATCATTCCAATGCATTCATTTGAATAGTTTAGAATCAACTACATTGGTTCGTTTCTACTAATAAAGATGACACAATTTGTTGGAATCGATTTAATATTGAGAGGGGGGTGAATCAGTATTAGCGCAGTTATCAACAGTTTTTTATCTATTTTAACAGATTAGCCTTCACTTAACTTTAATCTTTAGTTATGCATCCAGTATAAATAACTCATTCATCCATATATGCACCAAGACAAAGAACACATAACACACATAATTTTAACGTGGAAACCCAAACGGGAGAAAACCACAGAATGCTTCTTTTATAGTGGAAAATGAATGCATTCAAGGAAGCACCAACTTCATGTATTTACCAGCACCAATTGGAAGGAGGCATCGACCCCTTGGTTTTATTTGCACTGACCTGAATGAAGTACCAACTCCCTGTGTTTCTCCAACACCAACTGGAAGGAGGCTACAACCCCTTGTCTCCTTGTCCCGTCCTGCCTCCCCAGATATCCAAGTATGTTTATGATTGACTGAACTTCCAACTTGCACACACTTCTAATCTGCTAATATTATTTCTGTTGTGCACTACCTTCATATGCAAATGATTCACTTTCATTGTGTTGCATACATCACTTGACTTCTCATTCCTCTCAATTCATACTTCTGTTGATGTCTTAGTTCATATACTATGTGCTTGTTGATTCTGCAGTCTGCGATATTGATCACTTCATCATTCTGCTACTGTGCGACTGCACTGACCAACTGATACTGTGCTTTCAATTGATAGTTTGTTGTTCTAAAATAATGCACCAGTAACAGATGGAACTGCACACTTACTGATGTGTCAGTTCTATATAAGTGCCCACAGTCTTTTAGATAATCTGCGACGTCCTATGTATCAAATGATTTATCCTTTTGGTTTAACACACTTGTCTCAGATCATCATCATCATGACATGCTTGATGGATCCTACTACTGCTCTGTCATTGCGCATCAAATGAAATTCTCAACTTCGCAAACTTCACTTCAGTCTTCATGCATCAGCTGAACATCTGCGCATCACTTGATATACTTCGTTTCTATTTATGCGCTTCTTCCTTACAACATATGTGACTACCTGTGTGTTTTCCGTGATATTATCAATCGGTATTCACGTAGTTGCACATACTTCTATGTTTCTGTCTTTCATTGTTTGCACAATCATCACAGATCTATGGCATCATTTTGTGCACCATCAATTGCATCATTCTTTTGCATGTGCGTACTCGGATGCTCTCTAGATCATGTTGTTCTATCCTCAATCCTTTGATGCCCCGAATATAAATTTGTATCTTCCAACTAAAGCTCTTATGATCTTGCCATCAAGCTTACTTCAAATCTCCAACTTGGATCTCTATTTATACATGTCCTGCATGGATTGTATGTCCACAAGTTGGTTGCCACATCCTTCTTCCTTTCTTCAAGGATTGTGCATTTTCCACATGTCATCTTATGCATTATTGATGTGTCATCCGTTGTGGGTCTTGTGCATCCATGGTCCACGACTTAGTGGGACTTACACTTTGGTGGTGTGCACTTGCGCTCTAGATGTATTATTGCTTTGAGGTATGTGTGCTTCCTTACTCTTCAACTTGATGAGTCTACGACCTTTGTTGTACCATCCCTTATGGGTATTGTGCACCTGATGTATCAACACTTTGTAGAATCTACGCACAAACCAACTTCTGCTTGGCGGGACTTTGACCCTTGCAGTGTCATCACTTGTGGGACTTGCACACCTGTTGTACCTTCAGTTGTGGGATTTTCTCATAGACTAACTTCAATCATTGTACACTTCTTGGAACTTGTGTGCCCTTTACAACTGAAAGCATATTCTAATTGGCTAGACTTGTGCACTTTCAAGATTGTCCAACCATTTACTATTTACGCACTCCCGATTTTTGACCAAGCAATGCTTGCGCATTCCAGAGTCTTCTTTCAACATGCTTGCGCACTTGTACTGTTGCTTAACCAACTCCTTAATTTCTTGTGCACATGTACCATTGTCCAACTAGTTCTTTGATTGTTACCTTGAGTGAGTATGACTTGGTGGACTTGATATCTACTGTTGGCAGGCGGTTTGGTAAGGACGAATCGCAGCATCGCCGATGCTGCGACACGATAGAGAAGGTCGCGGAAGGAATAAGGCTCTATTATTTTATGTATTTTTTGAGTCGTTCGTACCGCAATAGGTGGGTTTTTTGGGTCATTGGACCACATGAGATGTAAATTTGAGTCGTTTGTACCGCAATAGGCGGGTTTTTGGGTCATTTGGACTGTGTCAGTTAGACTTTGGTCATTTGTCCAGGAGTAAGTTAGGAAGTTGTTGGTAAGTGGACAATCATTGTAAAGGCAGAAGCCTATTTATAGTCAAAGAGTGATATGTGTTGGATAACTTTTTGAGGAACTCTAGAGCTGAGTCTGTATGTGAGATCTGAGATTTGGTTTTGCGGAGATGTTGTATCAGGGTTTTTCTAAAGTAATATGACATGACATAACTATTTGGGGAAATTCCTTGTGTACCTTCTTTGTTAATACATGTTGCAATGATTTCTTACTGCAATTAATACTTCAATGTTATGCTTGTCGCGATGAATGTTTATGTTGAATAATGTTATAAATGCGAATGATGTTAATCTTGAATGCATAGATCTGTTTTGAATGCTATGATAAATAAGCTAAGTAAGCAAATGCCGCAACATCCTCCTTCATTCGGCGGAAACATGGTTCCGTCCACTCTCCCTTGATCGCCTTGGGTGAGACCTCATCTGCTCTGCAGGTGTTGCTGGGCGGGGTAAAACCTGTCCGAGCCGGTGCTCAGGGAGATCGCGGTGGGTTGGTGTCGACAGTGATGCGAACCCCTGTTGACTGGGTTTGAGTTAACAAATGGTTCCATTGCCGGGACCGTGTGCAAAGTGAAAGGAGGGTATGTTGTGGCACCCGACAAAACCGAAGATCCAAGAATGGTTTGATCAGAAGTTGGAGGAATTTGTTGAAGAATAAAGCCGGAACACTCGATTGATAGTAGGTCAGTGGGTAGATAGGTACATTCATGATGGTCCGCATGAATGGTTCTTTTATGAGTTCCCTGTCCTGTTGTTTGAATGGTTGGCAAAGTTGACCTTCCAGAAGAGAAACTTCCAAGGTGGTGAACCGACGACCTGAAACCCCGAGTTGATTTAGGAACTGCAGGAAGTCGATAATAAAGCGTCACGGGCTGTCGAAGTGTGGTTCGATAGCATCCTGGAGGGCTATATCACAGAGTTTGTGATTGATACTCAGAAATCTTATAGCGAAGCCGAAAGATATTTTTTTCCGTGAACCTCGGGGCAGGTTTTTGTTGTCGCTTCAACTGTTGATTAAGATGCTTATTTGCGAAAAGGGTATATTGAAGATGCATCTTGATCAGTAGACAGCCTGGTGGGCGGAGGTCGTGGGTACCGCGACGGCTGGGGGGAGGTACATGGAATTATAAGGGGTAGATGGGTGTAGGTCATGATGAGACTGTGAGTGAAGCCGAGGAAGAAATTGGTCTTACGAGGGGAGGAGCAAGGTTCCGACAGGAAAAGAGGCAGAGGACGGAAGAAGGTCCTCATTAGAGAGATTTTGAGGTCAAAAAATGGCCTCCTAAGAGATGTACTACAAAAATATTAAATATATTAAAATATTATGAATTGGGGGTTTTATGGGGTAGGTATATATGACAAGTCACTTCCCACACTATTTTCTATGCACAATATAAATAACCATGGTTGAGTTACTTTTCAAAATTCACTAGAAATAAAATTAATAAAATAAGTCTACATTGATGTGACTAAGATTCATTGTAAATTCCCAAAAATTTATTGTCCTTTAGCATTTATTTGTCTTGAACTTGCAAATAAAATTAAATAATAAAAAACATTTTTAAGAGCTATTTTTTAATTGTATGTTGACTTTTTATATTTAGTACTTTTCCCATGAATTTAATAATGTAATTTAATTGAAAATTTATTTACATATAAAATGTCAATAATATTATTATAATCCACATTGCATTATTATTATTATCATTTATTAAATCTATTATTATTCTTTATTAGTTTGACATTATGTTATTAAATAGAATGGAGTGAATATATAATTTAAAATTAAAAATATAAAAATGCTAATATATTATTTTATAAAAAATTGTGAAATGACTTTCTTTATGAATTAAGAGTACTTCACTTGAAAATGAAAATAATATTATTTTATGAGAAAGTGTGAAAAGACATTCATTTTGAGTACTTTACTTGAAAATGACAATAATATTATTTTATGAAAAGACTATCATTATGAGTACTTTACTTTATGACTTAAAAGTACTTACACCACTACCTTGGTTAACTATGTGTTTTCATCCACCATAGAAAATTTGACAAATAAGCATTCTTAACTCATGCAATGCCACCTCACCAAGGGGGATGATGTCATCTACTAGAATGTGATTGGTTGTATTTTATAGTACATTTTCTTTGTTTTGAGGCCATTTTTTGACCTCAAAATTTCTTTAATGGCTGTGGTTGAACCGCAAGGTCGTGAAGGAAGACCCCACGGGACAAAGCGACCTCACAATCCTGACAAGGATAGCCAGGCTACGCCCAGGATAGAGGCAGGACCAAACCCCAGCACCAACGTACCCACACCTCTGCTCACTATCTCTCAGATAGAAAGAAATACCACTTCGACACCACCAAGTTCATCAATACCGCAGAAGTTAATCGATAGTAGTACAGCGAAAGGAGGAAGGAATCCCAGAATGGCAGGAGATGATGCTAAGTTACCGTTGTTCCACGGGAGTGGGACGAATAACCTAGAACAGTATTGGTTTTTGTGTGAAGCAGTCTGGACCATAAAACAGGTCACTGATGATGCCGCTAAGAAATGACAGTTAGCGACAACTCTGCGAGGTCGTGTTGTGATGAACCTGCAATAATTAATTAATGCAAATACACGATATATTAGAAATAATAGAACAGAATCACTTTTATATTGATCACGGGCCACTTCGAGGGGGCAACCTCCTTTGAGCAAGCTCAATACAATTAAGTTCACGGTGCCTTCAATGGCCTCAACACACACTTATATACTAAGTCTATGCCCAATACTATGAGTCAAAACCATGGGACATATAATACTACGGGACGACTTACAAAGCATATGCGTCCAATACTATGGGTCAATACTATGGGCTAATATAAACTACGGATCAACAAATACTATGGGACGACTTACAAAGCATATGCGTCCAACAACAATATACTAACATAGTAAAGAGAAGGGTTGAAATAGGTTCCTAACATCCCCTCTCCCTTAGAAAAAGCTTTGTCCTCAAAGCTTTGGTTGGAGAAATTGCTGTAGAATCTGAAGGAGTGGTTCCCCGGTAGCATCCTCGGGTTGCATTTCGAGCCACTAACGCCTTTGGAGTGTCAAGGAGGATTGCTTGGAAGGCTGTAGATGAAGAAGAACCCTGTCAGCTGCGTGGAAAATGCACTCAGAACGGTGCTGATCGGCTTGTTGTTTCAGGCGAATTCTGGCCATGTGAATATTGTCCTGCAGAATGAGAAGAATCTAATCGCGGTTTCGAAGAACTGAGTCAATTTCCTGAACTGGGGAGCTGCTAAGGGTGTATGGAAGATGAATTGGCAGTGCTTTTCCATAGACTGCTTCATATGGTGTCCTTTGAGATGTGGTATTGTACCACCAGAGCGCTGCTAGGAAATCCATAGGAATAGTTAGCCACATCTGTGTAGGGATGGGCAAGGGTTTGAGCAATCCCGAAAGGAGTGTCGTTTCCCCCTTGTTGACTTGGAAAGTATCATCGTCAGCCACCATCTGTTGAATTGTCAATTTTAGTCCCTGCCAAAAGAAGTTACATTGTTCCCGGTCATACATTTTGCAGAACCCAGAGTGTCCTGTTGATGAAGAAGCATGGAGTTCATAGAAGAGATAGCCCTGTTGAACATATTGCAACCAATTTGGAACAAGCAGAGAAAGAGATGTAAGAGAAACTGGGTCATCAATTGTGCGAGAAGGAGCATCTTCCACCATATTGTCCTTACCCTTCTTGTAAGTGATCACATAGGGATAACCCATGAGTTGGATAACCCATTTCAGGTGTGTTGGGGAGGAGACCCATTGTTCCAGAAAAATTTCCAGACTCGGGAGATCAGTCTTGATGCATAAATAATTCCCTAATAGGTATGGCTGCCACTTCTGTACTGCATGCAAAATAGCCATCATTTCCTGCTGAGAGGTAGAAGTGGCTAAATTCTTACCGGAAAGGTCTCTTGAAGGTAGCAAGCACATTGGTTCAGCAAAGATACTTGCATATCTATCCAAGGAAGTAGTGGGGACTGTTGATGGGTGCATCTGAATGGAATTGAGCTGAGCGATGACACCATGTGAATTCTTCTTAAGGGTTTTTTCCAGGCGATGTGAACTGATGCTGTAGAGAGACCCTGGTTGTAAGCCCATAAATTTGTGTTGTGCCCCATTGACTTTAAACTGCATCCAAAGTTCGGCAAAATCCCATAAGATGGGGCCAAGTGTGCGTAACCATTGAACGCCCAAAACCACATCACATCCGCCTAAGGACAAGGCAAACATGTCAGAGCGTAGGTTATAATCTTCCATAGAGATACGCACATTGTGACACTTCCCATTGCAAGGTAAGGTGCCCCCATTGGCAACCATGACTTCAAAGTTGGAGCAAGGATGGACAAAACAATCAGTCTGTTTGGCAATCCGAGGGTCAATGAAGTTATGAGTGCTACCAGAATCAATGAGTATGGTAAGAGGGAGCTTCTTGAAGTATCCCCTGACCCGAATTGTTTGTGGGGTGGTGACGCCGGTTACAGCATGGATAGAGATCTCGGGTGGGTCGTCCTGACTTGGGGTGTCAACATGCGGGTGTTGAATGTTGAGCTGGTCATCTATTGTATCTATAGCTTCTTCACCAAGTTCTAAGGCAGGCGGAGAATCCACATCCAAGAGATAGAGCTTTTGTTGAACACATCTATGTCCCCGAGTGAATTTCTCATCACAATTATAGCAAAGCCCTTTTTCTCGGCGTGCCTGCATTTCTATTTTAGACTTGATAGGAGTTGGTTGAGGAGCAAGCGTGATGGGAGGTCGTTGGAAACCCATATTTCTGAAGGGAACAAAGGTGGGTTTGGAGCGTTGTTGAGCTGCGATCTTGTCCTCGGCCAGCTTAGTCAACCCTAGGACTTCCATCATTGTGTTGGGACAAAACATTTTGACCTCTGAGCGGATTTCATCCTTGAGACCACTGATAAAACAACTCCTGTAGAATTCATCAGACAATCCTTCTGTGTGATTGGCCAATTTCTCAAATTTTGTTTGATACTCTCTCACTGTGACAATTTGGTGAAGTTTAGTGAGTGCTCCTTTGAAATCATCAAAAGCACTAGGACCAAATCGTGGCAAAATGAGTTGGCAAAAATCTGTCCAGTTTGGCTCGGGATGAGCTTTGATGTACCAATGGTACCATTGAAGGGCTTCCTGTTCCAAATGAAAGGATGCAAGTGGAACTTTCTAGGCATCAGAAGTATTATGTAGACTAAAATATTCTTCTGCTCGATATATCCATCCAGTCGGATCAGTACCATTGAAGCGAGGAAAATCAAGCTTCGGCCCACGAAAATTGCTGGAAGAAGAGAACCTGGTGGCTGCAAAAGATTCTGGCTGTCTGGTATTGTTCATGGCTGAATGATGAAGATGGAGGCTGAGAAAGTTTTCCTCCAGATCTTGGAGTTTGGTTTGGATGGCTGCAAGTGCTTCCTCAATGGTGTGTGCTCTTACACGAGTGACAACCATAACCAGGTTTTTTTTTTTTTTTTTTGGTGGAATGGGTAGAAAAACACAAACAGAAGCTGAGTTAGTAAAGGAAAATTTGGATTGGGGAAACAATCTGATGGGTAATTGGGGTTTAACTAGATTTTGGACACTGTCGAAAGGACAAGAAAGCAAAAAGGGGGATTTAAGAAGCGGGGTGATAGAATGAGAAAATTTGGCAGAGAGGGACAAAGAAGCAGAATTCAGAAAGGAACTCTGTGGTAAAATTTGAAGGTGATTGGATGAAATCGGAGGAAGTTATGGAAAACCCTAAAAATAGGCAAATGTGGGATTTCGGGCTTTGGGAAGGGGAATTGGGGATAGGGTCCTCAGGAATGAAAGATGCAGAATGGGATGACAGGGGTTCCCCAAAAATTTCAAGGGAAACAGAGTGAAAACAAGGGAGATATGGAGAAAAAACTGAATTTTATACTCAACGACGGGGAAGGGATCGAAAACGGCTGGATCTGAAACAACGACTGGATCTGGAACGACTTTCAGAATAGATCTGAAACGGCTGGATTTGGAGAGAAGTGATCGGCAACAGTTCAACTGAAAATAGATATGGACCCCAGGTATGTACGGCTTCCTAACAGTTCATGTGTTTCACTCAGCCACCAATGCTGTCTGACGGCTTGCATATTGGGGCAGTACCCCTCACTCCACGGCTCAGGTAAAACTGATAACCGCTTTGCCACAAACGACAGCTCTTGGTTTCCCTCACGGGTGGGAACTAGTCAATCAGGTAGGGGTCGTTTCCCTTTTCACTGGCAGGTCATCTCAATGGGCCAGCTACTTTGGGGTTCCTATGCTACTCCTCACAATGAGTTTTAGGGATTATGCCCAAGTACTTCTCACAGTTAATCGGATAGGTATTATTCCCAAATCCGAAGCTGCAACAGATGCGAAAACAATTTGGCCTAAATTCCACCCAACGAGCCCAAGAAAATGCTCTGATACCAGATGTGATGAACCTGCAATAATTAATTAATGCAAATACACGAGATATCAGAAATAATAGAACATAATCACTTTTATATTGATCACGGGCCACTTCGAGGGGGCAACCTCCTTTGAGCAAGCTCAATACAATTAAGTTCATGGTGCCTTCAATGGCCTCAACACACACTTATATACTAAGTCTATGCCCAATACTATGAGTCAAAACCATGGGACATATAATACTATGGGACGACTTACAAAGCATATGCGTCCAATACTATGGGTCAATACTATGGGCTAATATAAACTACGGATCAACAAATACTACGGGACGACTTACAAAGCATATGCGTCCAACAACAATATACTAACATAGCAAAGAGAAGGGTTAACATAGGTTCCTAACACGTGTATTAGATTGGTTTATGAAGTTTGTTCTAGTTCCTGCAGGAGCCCCAGAGAAGTCATTAGATGAAATCCGGGATGGGTTGATTGCAGAATTCAGAAAGCCCAAGTCTGAGGCTCAATATATTACGGAATTGAAAGAAATTAAGCAGTATCCCAACAAGATGGTGTGGGATTTCGACCAGCGATTCAAGACACTGATGGCAAGGGTTAGTTTTGATATGAGCGCTGTCCAACAGAAAGAATGGTTCATCGCGGCATTGTTACCGCATATTCAACTACCATTGATGCAACAAAACATCTCGACGCCTAGTGAAGCTATGGAGATTGCAATGCGATTGGAGGCGTCTCCGATTGGAGAAAATACAGCTGGGATGTCGCAAATACAAACACAGCTCGCTAACTTGACTATACAGCTGCAAGATTTGAAGAAGGGCAAGGAGCAACGTGAAGAAGTATGGTGTACGCAATGTCGAGGAGAAGGGCATACGAAGGACAATTGCTAGGATTTCCACAATTATTTGGTCTCAGGAGCGCCAAATCCATTGAATGGTGGTAGTATGCTGTGGTGTCGCATCTGCCATGTATATGGGCACAACCATGACAATTTCCCGTATATGCGGAAAATGGTCACAACCCCGAGGAATCTTTATTGTACATTTTGCAAATCGGTGGGTCACGATGACAAGGATTGTCATGCATATGTGTTGCTACAAGAGAGAATGTGTGATACATTCTATGTAAAGGACGACCAGCATGCTGTACAACAGCCGCAACCGCAGGTAGCCCAGTCTCTACCTCAACCGCAGATGCAGTTTGTACCGCAGCAACAGCAATAGCCATCGCAGTTCATGTCGTAATATGCTTCGATGCAGATGGCTCCACAACAGCCATAGTTTGTACAACAACCGTAGTATGCACAACAAGGGCAAGGAATACAACCAGCACCAATGCAGCAACAGTTCAACCAACCACAGTACCAACAATAGGGAGGATTCCGGGGAGGATGTGGAGGAGGATTTGGTCGTGGAGGAGGATGAGGTGGTCGCGGACCTGTTCAATGCTATCATTGTGCGGTATGGGGACACTACCAGTGAGACTATCCATTACTGCAGAACTAGTGTACATTCTATTTTGTTAACGATCACACAATTGAGAATTGTCCACAATTGATTGCGCGATGGCAAGCAGGAAATACTCCCTAGTTGAAGAACCAACCCCAGGCACAGCAGCCTGCCCAGAACCAAGTGCAACAACCAGTGCAGAACCAGAATATGCGACCTAATCAGAATCAAAACGTGAACCCACTCAGGAATCCACCGTTGAACCAGACCCAGGGTGCGAATATCGTGACAATTTCTGCAGAGCCACGACTGCAAGATGCTTCTGTTGCTATGGTCACTCGCGGAGGAAAGAAAACTGGAGTGGACAGCTCAATAATACGGTTAGCCAGACAAAAGAAGGTATCATTTGACATTGATGCGAAGCAGGAGATGCTTCTTCAAGCATGATGTGCACTAGAAAATGACTGAGGTAAGGCTGTTGTGTATGACATGCCCTCCACTTTTGATGCTACTTCAGAGGTCGGCCCGTCACAGCGGTCCAGCACACTTCGTGCATTTTTGGAACATTGTTTGTCTCTAGAAAGAGATCCCGACGCTCTTGTTGCGATTGAAGATTTATTGCGACGATCAACCTAGGATCGACAAGAGCTCGCAGTTAATTCCCTACAACGACGGAAGACGGGTAAGGAGCTGCGGATGAATATTCAAATCGGTGACTATGATGTTGATTCGGTTATTCTGGACCTTGGTTTGGATGTCAATATCTTGACCAAGCAGGCTTGGCAAAAGATGGGGAGCCCCCCATTGAGCTGGTCTCCTGTATAGCTCCGGTTAGCTAATCATGCTAAGGTGACACCGATTGGGAGAGTTCCACGAATGGTGGTAGACATTGTGGGAATGAAACATATGCTGACTTTGATGTAATAGAAGTGGTCGAGGGAGGAAGCTCTTATCTAGCACTATTGGGGATTGGATGGGCTAATGATAGTGGAGCTGTAATCAACTTCAAGCGACGGATGATGACTTTTGAAAATCATGATCTCAGAGTTATCGCCCCGTTGGATCCAGCTGAAGGACACCACGACATAGAGCTAGTGAAGGACGACTATCCCAGTGCATGGGACAATGCATTCAATATCTTTGAAGATTATATCCATCCAACTGCCAATGGTGAGCTGGGATGGCGCAGTGACAGCTCTGCGTCTTCCGACTTTGATGATGCGCTAGAATATTGGCAGAACTGCTTGCACGAGGTGTCGCTCCGTAAGTGCGGGTTGCTCACACAGTCATTATGCCGTGTCGTAATTGAAATGGTTACACTACCCATATATGAAGGATTGCCTAGCTTATCTGACTTTCTGATAGAGTTTGAGGAACGAGTTCACGAACCACAGTGGTTGTTGGCATTGAACGAAGTACTGAAGGCTGCTCCAGCACGCTGGTGGGCGACACATAAGGTATAAATTGATAGATGGTCGACATGCAGAAGATTGATGATGGTACGCTTCGGCGATACTCAGGTTTACCACACTGGGAAGTATGATGGTCGGAACGATCCTGGTGGTCACTTAATGGAGTGTCAACGGTTATGGGTATCGCGACCAAGAGACGAATGGGTCCATGCTTTTATCCATACGTTGGATGAGATGCCACGATCATGGTATATTGCTTTTGAGTTGTGAGGAGAAATTTCTACTTGGCTGGAGCTCACAGTGTGTTTTACCCATACATTCAGTTTTGCGGACGCCGATCTAGAGGTCAATAATGCATTACAGCTCATCCGTGATGTAATTCTGCAGGTTGTCCCAGTGGCATATCCTATGGATCCGCATACGCACTGCCAGATACAGTCTCTCATGGAATGCTTCAATATCAGTGGTGGTCCAAAAGATGGTGATGATCCGTAGAATGTGAACATCCCGGAATCAGAAGGAAGTCGTGTTGTGGTACCACCTGATGCACCAAGCGATCCGATCAGTCAGCAGCTGAAGATCCACAAGATTAACATTGGGGCAGAGGACAATCCGAAGTTCGCAAATGTCGGGCATTACTGGGATGATGAGTTGATCAGCAAGGTCACTGATTTGATCCATGAGTTTCAGGATGTATTTCCCACCAAGTTTTCTGACATGAAGGGGATTCTGGGCGAATTAGGGGAGATGAAGATTCCATTAAAACTAGATGCTAAGCCAATCCGGCAGCGACCATATTGATTGAATCCGCGACATAAGGAGAGGGTCAAGGTAGAATTGGATCGCATGTTAGATGCTGGTATCATTGAACCAGTCGAGGAGTCGGAATGGATTAGTCCTATGGTGGTATAGGATAACAAGACTGGCGAGGTGCGCATTTGCATTGACCTCAGGAAGCTAAATGATGCATGTTTGCATGATCCGTTCCCAACCCCGTTTACTGATGAAGTGCTTGAAGGTGTGGGTGGCCAGGAGATGTACTCTTTCACAGACGGGTTCTTTGGCTACCATCAGATTTGCATTGCAAAAGAAGACCGCCATAAGACAACTTTTGTTACCGAATGGGGCTGCTTTCAGTACATCGTGATGTCATTCGGCTTGAAGAATGCACCTATGATATTTTCACGGGTTGTCGTTGCTGCATTCAAAGATTTCATTCAGAAGTTTCTACAGGTATACACGGACGATTGGACGGTCTATGGTTTGGTCTGTGATCATCTGGCAAATCTATGGTTGATGTTGGAGTGATGTTGGCAACACCAGATCTCATTGAACCTAAAGAAGTGTATCTTCTGTGCATCATTTGGTATATTGTTTGGTCATATTGTGTGTAAGCAAGGATTGTTGGTTGACCCAACCAAGATTGCACTTATTTTGAGTTTGACACCACTGACTATTGTTAAGCAGTTACGGGAAACGCTGGGACACATGGGGTATTATCGCAAGTTCATCAAGGGTTATGCTGCGATTACTGCCTCTATGGAGAAGTTGTTGAAAAAGGATGTGATATTCCAGTGGAGCTCTGAATGTCACGATATCTTTGAGACACTAAAGACAAAGATGGCTTCGGGGCCGATATTAGTATTTCCTAACTGGAGTAAGGATTTTCATGTTCATGTTGATGCCTCATCGATCGCACTGGGAGTAGTGTTGGCCCAGCCCGGAGAGGGGGATCTTGATCACCCCATTGCTTTTGCCAGTTGGAAATTTTCATCTGCAAAAAGAAACTACACTACTACGGAGAGGGTAGGTCTGGCAATGGTTTACGCATTGTAGAAGTTTCGCCATTACTTACTGGGAGTCCATTTCAAGATGTTCACAAATCATTCTGCATTAAAATACCTGGTTAATAAGCCTGTGTTGGGGGGGAAGATCTGTCGATGGCTGCTTCTGTTTCAGGAGTTCGATTTTGAAGTAATTGTGAAGCCAAGGCGGTTAAATGCTGGCCTGGATCATCTCTCTCGGATTGAAATATGGGAGGAGCCAACTAACATTGAAGATGGGTTTCCTGATGCGCAACTATTTAAAGTTGGAATCGCTGATGGATATTTTGAAGAAATCATTCAGTTTCTGGTGACCGGAACCGCACCAGAAGAATTCACCACTAGTCAGAAGAAACAGTTGGTAGTCAAGGCTGTGGACTTCCAGCTCATCGCAGGAGCGCTGTACAAGATGGGTGTTGATGAGATATTACGACGGTGTGTTTTTCCACATGAGCAAGAGCAGATCCTTTCCGAATCACATGCAGGAGTGGCTGGCGATCACTATGGTGGCCATGCGACGACAAGGAAGGTGTTTCGAGCAGGGTTCTGGTGGCCTACGCTGCACAGTGATGCGACAGATTATGCACGGTCCTGTGACGTTTGTCAGAGAACCGGGAAGCCATCCCGATGGGATGAGATGCTGTTGATGCCTCAGTTGACATTGCAGCCATTCAAAAAATGGGCAGTAGACTTTGTGGGACCTATCCATCCCCAGGGTAAGCACACTGGTGCTAGGTATATCATCACAGCGACATATTACTTGACACGATGGGCAGAAGCTGCACCAGTCATTGATTTTTCCGCGGCCACAGCAGCGCGGTTTCTCTTTGATCTCATCGTCACTCAGTTTGGTTGCCCCAAGATATTGTTGAGCGATCAAGGCCGCCATTTTCTCAATCACACCATCAGCGCATTGACGGAGGAGTTGCAGATACGACATAAGAAGAGTACACCCTATCATCCGCAGGCAAATGGCACGGCAGAAGCTTTCAATAAGATATTGGAGCATGCACTGACAAAGGTGTGCAATGTGAACCGCGATGACTGGGATCTCAAAATCCCAGCAGTATTGTGGGCATATCGCACCACACGTAAATGGCTGACCGAGCAGACACCATTCAAGCTAGTGTATGGGAAAGAGGCGGTTATGCCTATGGAGTATATCATTTCGAGTCTCCACATAGCGGTAGAAACTGGCATGGATGATGCGGCCGCATTAGAGGAACATCTTACACATTTAATACAGTTGGTGGAAGATCGCTTCATCGATGGTTTCCATCAGGGTGTGGAGAAAGATCGTCATAAGGATTGGCATGATCGCCATATCAAGAACAAACAGTTTCAACAGGGTGATTTGGTGTTGTTGTATGACAGCAAGTTAATGAAACATCCAGGAAAATTGCAGATGCATTGGCTTGGTCCGTATCGCATTAGCAGCATTACTTCAGGAGGAGCGGTCCAGTTTCAGCAGTTGGATGGGGCGATGCTCCCCAAGTTGATTAATGGTAGCAGGTTGAAGCCCTATCGATCGGGCTTGGAACCTGAGTCGCATCAAAAAAAAAAAACGTGTAGATTCATTGGTAGCAGGATGGCGCACCAACAGGGACGGAATGCAGAAGCAGGGAGGCTTCTGCCGTAAGTTTGGAGCGTTCTGCGACAAGTGGCAGTGATGCGAGTGGGTCACATAAAAAATCATTATGTAACTGGTACCTTTTTGGAAATATACGATCGTTAGACGAATCAATTCGTGTCAGAAATACGCACATTTAGAATGAGGAATACATCGAGGCAGCATGGCCGATGACACCTGGAGGGATGGTTTGCAGGGTTGGCACGAGGCATCCACCACAGCAGTATGGCCGAAGGACTGCTTCGCACACTTTCGCACACAGAGCGATAGGCGGGGGTATGATCACTCAGCCCACTTCCGATGTCCGAGCAATGGAATCATATGATTACCCTAGAGTGTGAGAAGGTGGTGCACAGGATTGCCAAGGCAGACAAACGGTTGAACGCGCTGTATAAATATAGGACCCAAGGATAACAAGAGCACAAAGGTTGTTTCAGTTCAGAGAGGTTATGTTACGATTCGGGCATCTAGCTAAGTTAGGAATTCCAAGGAGGTTGTGGAAATGATCCATTTTATTTCCTGTGGGAGCACACCAGGTGCACTGAGGGCCCGAACCACGAGTGTACATGAGCGGTTAGAGCAAGCTGCGCCTCAGACACTCAAGGGTTACAAGCATGAGGTCTTGTCCGAGATGTCTAGGCAGTTGGTGATGGTTCAAAGTCTCATGGTCCTTGCGACCACACAAAAGGGGGGGGTCGTCGGCCCCGTGTCCCTGTAACATATGCTTACTGGTGTGAAACAAATGTGCCGGAATCGCTGGCCTGTTTTACACCCTGGCGTTGCTTGCAAAATTCCTCTCCGTCTACAATCGGTCTCTCAAGACTGGAGGATGAGTTTGCAAGGTCTGCGACAGTAAGCTGGTGTGAGTCCACTTTTGGGAAAGAAGTACATGACAACGAGTAGATGATCCATGTAATAGAAGGAGCAGGACAACACTGTGTGATCCAGACAGCAAGAACAGTTGCAGCACTATCGTTTAGCCCTAGTAGAGTGAAGACCACAGAGTTCACTATATCCAGTTGACGTGGCTCGAGGGTGAGCCACAAGATTGTGTTGGGGGCCTGTTGGCAGGCGGTTTGGTAAGGACGAATCGCATCATCTTCGATGCTGCGACACAACAGAGAAGGTCGCAAAAGGAAGAAGGCTCTATTATTTTATGTATTTTTTGAGTCGTTTGTACCGCAATAGGCGGGTTTTTGGGTCATTGGACCACATGAGATGTAAATTTGAGTCGTTTGTACCGCAATAGGAAAGTTTTTGGGTCATTTGGACCATTTCAGTTAGACTTTGGTCATTTGTCCAGGAGTTAGTTAGGAAGTTGTTGGTAAGTGGACAAGCATTGTAAAGGCGGAAGCCTATTTATAGTCAAAGTGTCATATGTGTTGGATAACTTTTTGTGGAACTCTAGATCTGAGTCTGTATGTGAGATCTAAGATTTGGTTTTGCGTAGATGTTGTATCAGGGTTGTTCTGAAGTAATATGACATGACGAAACTGTTTGGTGAAATTCCTTGTGTACCTTCTCTATTAATACATGTTGCGATGATTTCTTACTGCGGTTAATACTTCAATGTTATGCTTGTCGCGATGAATGTTTCTGTTGAATAATGTTATGAATGCGAATGATGTTAATCTTGAATGCATAGATCTGTTTTGAATGCCGTGATAAATAAGTTAAGTAAGCAAATGCCGCAACATCCTCCATTCGGTGGAAACATGGTTCTGTCCACTCTCCCTTGATTGCCTCGGGTGAGACCTCATCTTCTCTGCAAGTGTTGCTAGGTGGGGTAAAACCTGTCCGGGCAGGTGCTCAGGGAGATCGAGGTGGGTTGGTGTCGACAGTGATGTGAACCCCTGTCGAATGGGTTTGAGTCAACATCTATGCAAGTACTACATGTAGTAGGATATATTTCTCATGTGCATATGATGTACCTTCATTGGACACATATCTTTAGACTGGATGCAACTTCTAGATATAATTTTTTAGACTGGAATCTATATTTGTCACCTTCACCATCTTGCGCATATACTTCTTCAAACTAGCTTCCATATACTTCTTCAAGCTGTCATAGGAATGTTGTATCCAATTTGACATCATTTGATATAAATGACTCAAACTGAATCAGTTGACTCCTCTTTGACATTGAGTTGAAATCAATAAAATCAATCACTTGACATTATCTTTAGTTGACATTAATGACAACCAAAGCTTAACATAATTCAATTATGTTATTGTAGCAATTGACTTATTCATCAAGTGGGTAGAGCAAGAGTTGTCTGGAAAAACACAACAATAGTGACAAAAAATATATTTAAGTTATTGTTTTGTAGGTTTTGAAGTTTGATTTAGATCACATGTTTGATTTGTAGCTTTGGATGCATTTCATAGTGAAATTGATTAAGGATTCGATAAAATATTTAATGTGGTGCATCACAAGAGTAGCTTGTATTACTTGAGAGTGAATGGGTAGAAGAGAGGACAAATAAGATGGCAATGAATGCATTGAAAAAAAATTATTTGAAAAGAAGGTACTGGGAAAATAGGATTCATGTTTTCCTATGGGAATATCAGATATCATGGAAGTGAATTATAGGTAATACTCTATTTTGGTTGATAAATAGAAAGGAAGCTATCATGATAATTGAATGTTGGGTTCTCTCTTAGGATTGGAGTGTATTGGGAATGATATATATTTGAATCAATGAAGAACAGATTGGAAGAGCTTAATACAATAGAGCATGATAGGTTATAACACTACAATATGGGTATGTAGTGTCATTGTTTTGCATCATCATAGTATATTTTTCCATGTTCATTTTTTTTTGCTAGCATGCATCGGGTCAAGTGTGCATTGAATTTGCATTAAGGTTGCATTGTATTAATGACGCTAAAAACATGTCAACCTATTTATATCTTGCATTGAGTACCATTTTATTTTCATTATTTTTGCACCATATCTACATTGCTAAAATGTGTCATATGTCATAGTCTCTAGGTTTGCATCATTTATGCATCATACTGCGTCAAAATAGCATCACATAGATAAATTTATAGTATATTATGAGCATTTTGTTATCCTTGTAGTAATATATTCAATAAAAAAAGCCATATGTGAAATTATTGTCATAATTGCACACAATCTTGATGTCAAACTTCTAGGTGGCTTTAACTGATAATTGACAAGAGTGCAATGTATAGAACCTAATGTGAAGAATCATGGTAGAAATTAGGAAAGCATACATCCTCCATGTAACCCATATCTTCTCTTTACAATTTAGGCTAATACACTACAATGAAAAATAAAAACAACCACCGTTTAAGCTAATGCTAAGTACATAGTGTTGTGATATGCCACCTAGGCTATATTCATACTAAATATTTATTTCCTCATATTATTTGATTTTGTTGGGATTGATAAGACTTTCATATTCTCAAATCACAACCTTTTAGTTCCCCAGGGATTCAATCCTGTCCAGACATTTTTGATCCATTAATATATAGTCTATCATTTGATTTCTGCCAAGCTTAATCTATTGGTAATATAATCTTCCACTTATTTGCGAGTTGGATTTAGCCTTTTCTTATATCTGATCATGAAAAAGGAAGGGACAAACTGAGTGGTATTTTAGATGAATTACTCTACTTTCATATCCTCTCAAAGCTTCCACTAAGTGAGGTAACATGTTTATTTTCCTTCTCTTAGAGATGGGAATTCCTTTGGCTTTACTCCCCATATTGATTTCTCCCATGGTTTGTTTAAATTATATTATATATGATCATGGAGAAAAATAAAGAATACACATAATTGATAACATCATTTTGTCTATTGCACTCAACTTGAATGTTGTAATCTTTCACTAGACAAGTTCTCAAGTAAGGAGTTCTATGAAAGACAGATTTGTAAATTGGTGAGGAAACGGATTCATTCTACATCTTCAAAATATATATATATATATTTTTACTTTGGGAGGTATAATTTATGAAGATGAAAATACATATGAACATGAGCATCATGATACTCCAACAAGCATTTTAGAACAACTATAAGCATTTTTCACAAAAGATTCCATGAACACAAGAAATGTATTTAATTGATGGGTTGATAAACTATAAGATGTTATCATCATTGACAATATTATTTGATATAAGTGGTAGTATTTGCTTGAATATAGTTAATAGAAACCATCGCCAAGATGGTTTAAGTGTCACAACTATATGTCAATAATCAAACATGGATGTGAATCTCTGCCACGGTTGCAAGAATCACGATTATGAAATTAGACAAAAAGAACAAGAAGTGGGGATTCAGGGATCACAACACTATATAGATAGCAACATATTGAATCATGGTTGTTAATTTTCTTCTTCCATGTAATGTATTAGCCTGAAATTTGAAGAGTAGAATATTGAGAAATAATGGGGAATGAGACACTAATACAATTGATTCATGCAATGTAGCCTTATGATTATAAATTTTCTCCAATGATGCTCAGATCGATCTCAACTACTATTTGGTTTTTTTTAGGATATGGTAGCCTCCTATATCAACCAGATTTGATACCCTCCCGTATCAACAAAGTACATGTCTAGGTTGATCAAATGAAATTTTGTTAGATGTGAATAAAATTTGAACAATGACCCTTTTCATTTTTTACTTGGTATGCTCCATGTGAGATAGATATTACATAAAATATAAAAGTAATTATGCTATCATATTTTAATATCTAATGGTTTTACTCTATCCTCAAAGAAAACCTGCTAACAATTCCTTACTTTCCCAATTCCAAGTTCATATTCCTAGTCTATGAAGTGCACAGGTTGCACATCTCGTGGGGGATGGGGGGGGGGGGGGGTGGGTGGGTGTGGAACTCATAGTCATGGATTCATTAATTAGAGACATAAAGTAAAAATAGGGTCTACTAGTGATGTAGATTTTTCAATACCTTTCCAATAATATATCATATACTTAGTTTTGAACCCCTCATGTCGAGAATAGACTTTCGCAAGATTGGGACTAGTTTTAGGGTAACATTTTGGTGGAGAAGCTTTAGAGTTTAAAAAGTGGCATTGTTGGGCTTAGAAACAAATTAATTTTTTTATCTTGTACCTTACCTCAATACCTTTACAAGGCAATGTTAGTTTTCCAATTTTGATGAATGACTTAAAGCTATCACAAGTCTCCAAATTGATTTTAAGGGTGTAGTACTTCAAACATCTTATCTATCAAGGTTTTTGGGAAGATGAATAAGTAGGCCACTTACCATTTTGTCCATTATCAGATAATGTAGTATTCATTAAGATTCTAGACTTGTAAACACGAAAATTAATTTCCACTGCTAGTAGATAAAATGGTAGCAACATATAAATTATAGTTATTGTGAAAAAATGATATAAGGCATCCCAACCAATGTACAATACAATGCTAAATTTCCAAAATGCCTTCATTGATATGGGATACCCTTTGGAAGTCTAATATTCATAAATATTGGAGTTTAAAAGAAGAGTTAGGATTTAACATACTTGTTGGGAAAATTATATAACATAATTTGTGTCATTTACTTTATTAACCCGAACTAGTAAGCTGATGAGGCACTGTGCAAAATATATGCAGAATTCACACCTCAAAGTACTGTAGGAATGTCTAAATTAAAACAAAAACTCTCATTCTTAGAACACCAAAGCTAAAATATATACAAAGGTAGCACGGCCCCACATGACTGGTAATCAGAGTAAAAATATGTATTAATATTTCATGTGGATGCCACACTCCTAAAAGAAATATAAGAAAAATCTTTAAACAATAATTCTAATCTTTCCAAGATTAACATGGTCCAGCATGATCACATGAGCAAGGTGCTTGATCTTTTGTGTATCTTTGATTGTTGATGCTAACTCTTGAAAGAATCCTCTAAAAATCCACTTCAAGCAAAGACTCTATTTGTAACCAAACAAACCAGGGCCCTTAAAATAATGCAAGCCTATTGAATGAAACGTAGACTATTTTCAAATCTAACTAGCAGATTTCTTCCAGATTTCAACACTTTTCCAACATGGTTCGAACAAAAAGATGCTAGACCTCCTATGATTTTTAAATTGTTGATGCCTTCCAGAAAGAACAAAACTTATAATTCTGATTGATAAAAACCAAGAAATCAAGCACTCTGTATTTTTAAAATTTTTACACTCTGTAGAATTCAATGAACAACTACAAGAAATTATAAATTCTTGGAACCAGAACTTTAAACCATAAATTCAAACCACACCAGACTAATTATATTCACACAACTAGTTCTTTGTCTATGTTGATGAAAAACTATTGGATTGCTATGATAAATCAAGGCCACACAAATTAAATTAAAATCACACAAAATAGTGCTTGCGAGTGAAGGGGGGCCTCCTCCAATCGCAGAACTTAATTAACTACTGAAACTCATGAAATGATTTAGTCAACACATCAAATTGATTTCTATTATATGGATGCAAAAATCACGAGTACAATGATTGATAGCACAATCGCTTGATAGCCAACAACAACCCAAAACAATGTATAGACTTTATTTTTATAGCCCCCCAGTATATACATAAATAATACATGGTCCAATATTAAACTATGGTTGTTATATCGCCAACAACATAACTATTTTCTATCGTTAGCTATTACAATTCAAAATTGATTTATGATTGGGTAGATTCCATGCTGAGAGGCATGGGATTGCCCTTTAAAAAGAGGCTTCGAATTGACTGCGTGGACCTCTAAGAATAGACTAGAGTTCAACGATCATAAGAATGTCGAGCTGGAATGGATGATCTAGAGGGAAGACATAAAAATTGGTTGACTCAAACGCCAAATCTTGCCACGTAATGAAATTAATCCATAAAAACAAGGAAATCTTCAATTGTGATTTTTACCATAACAAGCGTAGATGTTGCATGATAGAGCCCGTTGTTGCAATATGGACTATGTTGCTGTAAGATCAACTGCATGGATGCAAGATCAAAACCATGTACTACAGAAACAACCATACTACTTCCAAACATAACTTCATCAGTCTGTACAAATCATAACATCTTAATTTGTTTAAAAGAGATGGAAAATGACTGATTATGAGCATTTATCATACCTGTAGGGCTTGGCACTCTATGATGACAAAAATGGATACTAGAAGAGCAAGAATACTAAAACAAGGGCAGTGAGAGGGTCATTAGTATATAAAATAAGGTCATTGATTGTGACAAAAAGTGTCAAAATCGAGACTTTACATCTCCCCCACACCTCAGAGAATACATGTCCCTGTGCAATAAAACAATCCCAAAACCCAAAAATCGAGGATCCAAAACTGTGCTTCCCTCACCCCCTTTTTTACCTATGGATACTTCTTCAAGCACCTCCAGACGAGACTCCCCTTCTTGAACTCTCCTAAGCTGCCTTCAAAGGTCTGCATTCTTCCTTTCCAAGCATTTGACCTGAGCATGCCACTTCTTGGCAATGCAACCATTCCCTGATTTTTTTCCTTTAGTTCTCCCAATTCCCTTTGACATTTGGCATTATAATTCCCCAGTAACTCGTTTTATCCTTTTAGAAATCTCTCCAAGGTAATAAATTCTTCAATAGATTTCTCCATCTCACCATATTTCATTTTCTAACTAGAAGGCATGGAACTATGTTCCTAAAAAATGTTCTATTCAACTGGTAGGTTTTTGGGGAAATTCATGTTGACTTCTCCTTAGGTTATTCTAGACTCTTCCCCTCATGATGGAGGCCTATAATCCTTTGACGTTCTTGCCCAACAATCTCAATGGCCTGGTCCAATATTTTATTAACTGCATGCACGTGATTGATTGCAGTATGCAACCCTTCATTCTAATATTAGGAACTTGGGAACATAGTTTTCAACGACCCTCCTTCCCCCTTCAACAATTTTTCAGGAGTCGATCCATGTGTCCCATCAATCTTCCCCGATTTAGAAGCTTTAATCTGCATCATTCTACGCCCAGGCGGGGGTGTTTCTAGTATAATCTTCCCTAGCATTTGCTTCCTTACTTCTTTTACAATTTCCACGTCTTCTTCGGGTTCCTTCATTTTCCTTTTCTATATGTCATCATCAATCCCATGATTCTTGTCTTCTTATAGGAACACGGTCTCTTCTCTATCCTTATCATTATGTTTGAGTTCTTTCCCTTTTCTTATGTTGATCCTTCCCACTGGTAGTTTGGATCTCCCTTTTCTCTGCAGGCATCATCTTGGTCTCAATATTTTCGTCAACTTCAGGTTCCCTTTCCTGGGTTTTGCATCCGCCATCTTGATTTCCCCCATCTTTGGACAACCCAACTTCCTTCATGATTTGAACAATATTTTCAGGTTTCTTTCTCTTTTTATGTTGGGATTCATCATCGGCTTCCCAATTTCATTTATGTTCTGTAGATGTGGCTTCGTCCCTCGACGCTCTTTGAACATTTCCAACTACCTCCACAAACTAATTTCTCACCAAAAAACTATCCCAATCTTCCTGCTACTGATTCAACACCTCATAGGAAATTATTCAAACCAACCCATGATGGTAAATATTTTGTTCTACATTTGTCATTCTTCTTTGTGTTGCAAAAGCCATTTTAATCAGCGACATTTTTAAATAAAAGGGAAAGTTCAACGGCTTACCTCTGAAATGGCTGAGGAGCCAAACATGATATAAAATACCCATCCAAATTGTCCTTCGTAGGTCACCTATTTTTGCAGGAGAATTAATAACCTTCAATACTCACTTTTCAACCACTCATGCGACATCCCTATCCCCCAATTCGACTATGGAATGTTCTCCTTACACAAAGGTAGCCATAGGATCTTGTGAACTGGATAGTTTTTAGACCAATGCTCATCGTCCTATGAAAAGCCTATGGATCTGGAAATTAATGTTGATGTATTTGTAACTTCGGAATGTATTTCATATATGTATATTGTATTCCTATAGAGATGTTATTATTCCTCTATACGGAAGTGCTTGTATTCCTATAGAGATGTTATTATTCCTCTATACGAAAGTGTCACAACTTATACTTGATGAGTTATTAGACCAGCTTGTTGGGGTCGGCCCTGTATAAGTCATGTGGGTTAAAGGGTTATTAGACCACCCTATTGGGGTTCGGCCCTGTCAACATTATGTTACGTGGTTAAGTTAAGGCCGACCTAGTAAAGGTTATTAGGCAAGTCAAGTCAAGTATAAATAGAGTGCGGGAGGCACTCTATTTGATCATTCACTTACTCACTCTTACACTCATTGGAGAGTGGTGCACTAGTGGAGGAGGAGAAGCTGCTGCTAGGAGTATATCTCTTATGCTTGGGTTGTATCATTTCTCTATCTATCTCTGAGGAAGTTGTGGGGTTTTTCAAATTTATGGTTTTCCCCAGTGAAACTCTATGTGTCTATTGTCTCTTGTGTGCTTGCATTATTATGTCCATGATTGATATGCTGTAGATATGTTGTACATGTTGTTCTCTCAGTTAAGATCCTAGATAAGATTGAAGTAAATTCTGAAAAACTAACAATTAATTCTTCCGTCAAACCAAACTTCACATCTCCAACATGGACCTTCTCACCCTTGAGGTTGCTCACGAATTCCCTAGTTACCTTCTTGTTATAACCTTGGAAACAAAAAAATAGGGGCATCCAACCTACATCTTCTATCCACTTACGAGACTTATGTTATTCATCAATTAGTTATGAACCCTCTAGCTCAATTGTGATATCCCTCCTTACCTTCCCTTTATTATTAAGTAAAATACGCTTGGGATGACTCCGGCACACGACGCCAAACGATTCACAGTGTTAAAACAAAACCCCACCATCTAGCAATTGTTACAAGCTAACCATTTACACTAGGTTAGTACTATGAAATCTTTTATTGTTCTTGGTCGGTGGACACCTCCACGATATATATTGGGTACCCTTAAGAAGAGAAAAGATATATATATATATATATATATGAAATTGTATATAAAGTATTATACATATATAAGGAGTTACTAAGAATAAGTGAATAGAGTTAATTTAAATATATATGTGGGGAGATAGGTATATTTATAAGTGCCAAGAAAACACATAACACAAAACAAGCTAGCAATTAACTTATATAACTTTAAATTATTGGTACACATATATAGGTGTTATAATTATACAAAAAGTTTATTGTAAGTATTTGTAATTATAAATTAAAAGAGTTTTTATATAGATAAATATATGAAAACATGTGGTATGGTGAACATTTCGAGTGTGTATGTTTTAGTTTGTTTTCACCATGGTAGTCAAATGAGAATTAATCCATTCCTTAGCTCACTCTTTGTAATAAATTGGTTGTTGGTGAAAAACGTTTTGGAACACGTGGAGGAGGTTAAAGATTTTTTTTAGGAAGGATGTCTCCTTAGTGGAGCACTTCCATTACCTAATTCCGCCATTTGTTTTCTATTTAAGAGCACCGCGACCCTTCCTTTGGACACCTGTTCCACTCGTTGAACAACAAAACCTTATTTCTGCCATTTGTCTGGCCCATGGAACACACGAATCTGTGTCACGTTTTGTCTCATTAATAAAGAGCGGGAACCGTTTGAAGGTCGCCAGATGGCCAAGACATACTGCCAGCACGTTTGGCATACTCATTAGTTCAATTTTGTGACAAATGGTATCGGCGTTAGACGGAGGTAATCGAGAGCTTTAAGGGAACTCGATGACACCGAGTTAAGAAAGATTGCCGAATGAGCTTTGAGAAGAGGGTTTCTATTTATCTCTGTCGTGCTAAAGCTTGGGGACGCGACGGAAGGGACGGCATGTAAGCCCGATCCCCAATTATTGTTTTATAATCATATAGGATACTGGGTTCCTGCGGAGAAGCTCTTCCCTGGCGATTATATTTCTATCTCTGCATTGAGGTATAGTCGATCTTTGCATAGATCTGAGCAGTGAAGGGAAAAAAAAATTGTTTCAGAGAGAGAAGGGGAGATGGACGGGAAAGTTTGGACCTCGTAGAAGTTGGTTGGCGATTTCCTTTGCACACTCGAGAACATGTGATCGCTGATCTGATTTTAGAACACATCGCTGTGATGGAGGTAGGTATCTATTACTCAGAAAGATGAGTTTATAGATGACTTAATAAGGGCGTAGATTGGTTTTATATATGGAATTACAGTATACATCTGTTTCCTTTTATTTAAGGTTAAATTTTTTAATAGACCTGCCCACAATGAAGTAGTAGATCTATTTGTATCTGCAGAGATTACTTGCTTTAATTGAACATAAAACAATAGTTCTTCCCAGAAAACGAAAGCAAGTAGTAAGCCCTGTTGGTATAACGATTATGGCGTGGATTTTCGATTTTAGATCACGGTGGTCTGTATTCCATAGCGATCAGTATAATTTGTTGACTTCTTCGTAACCTGGGTCCGTTTGAGTAGTTTTCCATCATAGAAGTCCTATGCAGGCAAAGTTGATTGGAGTGTTGGAGCAGATCTATGAACTTGGTGTTAATCAGAGAACTTTAATCTCTGCACACTTTGTTTTCTCTTTAGAAATTAAATCTGCGATATGGTGGGCGATCGCCGAAATTCCCTGGAGGCATTATTATATCTCTGCATACCTTTTTGACTATTGATTCTTCTTTGCGAGGAGATTTCTGGGTTGAAATTAAGAGCTTCATCTACCATCGAAATCTCGTAGGCATCGAAAAATGAAAACTTTGATCTTGCTGAGGCGTACGCCTATCCTCACGGTATTGCTGTACAGAGTTTTATAACCTATAAAATTACAAGTTTTCTTTCTGCATCTGTATATTGTGTATAGTTTATAACCTTGGATCAATTGATTTTTGAAAGAAGCTATTTAGAAACCAGTATAGCGGAGGATTTTATTTATATATATACATTTGTGTAATCGTGAAATAGGGTATGCAATAAAGCCTTGAATTATGTGAATTTTGGTTAGAGTCTATATAAGCATAGTACAAACAGAACTGCTTCAGTAATCACTATACCGAGCTAAGGGTGCAGTACTCGACAGAGTCGCATCAGTGAATGCTGCTTTAGTGAAATCGGTAGTCAATCTTTTTAAATCCTGTGTTGAATCTGTCCTGTAGAATGTATGATAGTCGTAGAGCTTTGATTTCTGTATTTTTGTTCTCGGTCCTCAATTCTAGAAGAGTGGTGTGAGTTTAGTGTGAAATCACTTAAATCTGATAAATAGTTAATGGTCTTCTGCATGTTCAGAGTGGTGAGTCTCAATAATTACTGTTTGCAATAGTAGTGCTTGATCAAATGTTGTACTAGCATCAATCAACCATTTGGTTTTGGTTTAGTATAGGATCTCAGTTAGATACCTTAAGATAACGCCTTCATAAACTTCAATGTTTGAAGTTCTGTCTGAATCATCTAAATTGACGGAGTATACAAGCTAGGGTAAATGTGCTTGTATTTGTATAAATAGATACGTGAAGGTTGGAACTATAGAATAAGTGAGGTAAGGTATAATTATAGAGATATCACCATAATGTATGCAATTAAGTTATAAGAAATTACAAAAGACTTTTACATTTAAGGTTAAAGGAACTTTAAACCTTTATCTCTAATACTAAGTGAATGAGTTTAAATATATTTTTAAATATATTACATTGGGATATAATATAAATGATTTATATTTAAGAATGTGATCCAATTCTATATATCTTAGTATTTGAATATCTGCTTATGAATCCTTACTAAGACAACTATTGTTTATCCTTAGTTAAAGTCAACCTCTAATGAGCAGTTAGAGTTCTTCTTAGTATGGGACTGCTGCATACCATCTCTAATCCTTCTAAGTGAATAGGTTACAATCTACCTATTTCTATTTGTAAGAAATTTCCCTTACGAGACCTCTCTGGTGAAAGTGAAATGTAAAAGGTTGTGATAGCTACGTGGTAGAATGTGACCCATTTATTGAATAGGGGAACAAAATGTGATCTCTTTCGAGAAGTATACAATTGTTTATTGTTGAGATTGGTCTCCCGCTAGAGGAGAAGCTGGAAGAATAGCAACACAGAGTTGCATAATGTATTCCTTGACTTTGAATATTACAAGAATTGACCTGCCTTTGTGGACGTAGCCCAGCCGGGGTGAACCACCTATATCCTTGTCTCGATCATGTGTGTTTAATTTTTGGCTTATTGTTTTGTCGATCAGGTTGTTGTGTCAATTACTTGTATGTCCTCTTCTAGATGTATGTGATAATTATAAATGTTGCATCTAAATGTATCTGACAAATTATAAATGTTTTATCTAGATGTATGTTATAAATTATAAATGTTGCATCTAAATGTATCTGACAAATTATAAATGTTGTAACTAGATGTATGTGATAAAATTATAAATGTCATGAATTTTTCGTTAGGACAATCTTGTCCAGATTAATGGATGTAGTGAAAGGATAAGGAATCAATAGAAAATGTTACTTAGTGGAATGCTACAAGCACTCCAAGGGGGTTTATTTAATCTTTATTATGTACTGTAAATAGAAAAAAAAATTTACATTCACTAAATCCTCACTTAAATATTTGGGAGATGTTACATCAATTCTGACTGTAGACTGCATGGTTTCCTCTCTTAGCAGAATGAAAATGCAGAGTCCCGACTTAACCTTCTATCACACTTTATAGACAGATGAGGGAAACATATATAAATAGGCAAATGGGTAATGGAGAAAGTAAGTTGAGGACAAAATAAAATAGGCAAGAAGGAATAATTTCCATTAATATATAGGCTTAGTCATTACTTGGAGTGATAGGCGTATAGAAACGACATTTAGTCTTGGTCATGATTAAATCATGACTAGCTCACACGTAAAGAAAGGACTACATTTTATACGGAATGACTAGCCATCAATAATTATAGCGATAACCCTCCCAAATTGGAAAATCAGAAGGGGTATGCCAAAAATAGAGTTCATTCGATTTCGTAAAATGCAATCATATTCCAAGCTAACTCACCTTTCTTGTCAGGTCTTAAGTAAACCATAGCGATAGATGATCGGGGGCAATTATTATCTAGATTTCCAAGTCATATCATTTTAAGGTTTAGTTTGGGCAAGTTGAAATAATGATTATGCATTAAGGTTTGACATGGGATTTAAATAATGGGATAATAAGGTCATGGTTGTTCAATTTCCACCAGGTTCAATTCATCAAGATCACATATCAAACCATCTCTTAAAACAAAAAAAGAATGCCAGATTCATACAAACCTTTGTTACTCACCCTCGCCAGTGCAAATTGCAGGATTGAAAATATGTTGAAACTGATGATGACGTTGATCACCTGTAGGAGTTTTTTCATTGATGGCTAAAAATTCTTCGGATTGGATTACTCTAGTAAAATCAGGCTATAAAATCACAATTCAATTTGAGTGTTGTTGAAGCTCATGCTGCAGAATCAGTTATTGCAAGATTAACCAGTTGTTGTAGATGTTGTAGGATCAATGTAGTTGCTTCAAGATTCAGACAATTGCTACAGGATCACTGGTCTTTGGGAAAAGAATTGAAATCGTGAAGTTTCTTGATCCATTCCTTGTCTTGATATACATTTGATACTCAATCTTATCCCTATTATAGTTTCTGTGCATTTTGCATAATTTTATTACTGTCATTGGTTCTCTAAAATCTCCACCTTGTCCCTCTCTTATGCAATCCCTCACACATGAATAGCTTTGGCTAATTTAGAATGTGCGGGCGAATCATTGGATTATCATCCCTTGATGAATGTTGTTAACCAATGTGAGGTTCATCACCATTAATGTTAGTGAGAACCAAGGCACTCCTTAAGCATCCTAACATGTGTGAAAACTGTGTTGAAGTCTAACCCCTTGCGGGATCCAACAATTAGGAGGCATTGATGCATCCCCACTGCCATTGGAAAGAAGGCCCGCCATTAGGGAATACAGGCCTCAAGGCATCATGCGATCTTTGGTCTTGGAATCCAGAAAATGTGTTGGTGTTGATGGGCCAATAATACTGTTGGAAGGAAGGCCTTGATGAATCATCCATCAATCCAATATGAGTAAAACATAATTTTTATTGAAATAAGAAATAGAAATTTAATTGGCAATCCCATCAGCCAAAAGACTTGTAGGACTCTACTATCCCATGGATTTTCATTGAGCCTGGGCAGTGGGTGCTCACAAAGATTTCAATTTTAGAGAGTCTGAAGTTCTGAAAGAAGACTCCACGGGGTTTCATTTTCCGTAAATAATCTACCAAGCCCATGTAGAGGAATAATCCTATACATGATATATGTCCTTCTTAGTTTAATAAGAATGAGGAGAACAAAATGAGATTAGTTTATTTTCAGCAAGAATAAATTAAGAAGAAATAGTAGGAGGGACTGCCCCCCCCATCCACTATTTCCATATCATTCTGCTCCATTATCCCTTTAATAAATTCCTCCTTGGTCTTGGGCTTTTGATATGTATTCAACCAATGCCCATTGACTAAGAAGGTCACCTTCCCATCATCAATTGTCTTAATTCTAATAGATCCATTATCGAATATTTCTTCAATTTCGTAAGGGCCAAGCTAATGTGTGTTAAATTTCCCTTTAAAATTTTTGAACTTGGAATCAAATAACAATGCATATTCCCCTACCTTAAATTGCTTCTTCTTGATGTATTTGTCGTGCCACTTGGCTCTTTGCTACTGAACAAGGTCTGTATGTTAAACAACATCTTGCCTTATCTCTTCCAATTCATTAAGCTACAAAATACTTTGCTCCTATGCTTTAGTCAGATCCAATCCCAACTCTACTACCTTCTTAAAAGTTCTATTTGAAATTCTATTGGTAAAAGAACCTGCTTCCCATAAACCAATTCACAAGGGGGAAAACTAGTAGTACTTATTAATGTAATTTTGTAAGCCCATAAGGCCTCTAGAAACCTCTCAAACCAATCCTTCTTGTGTAGCCTCATAGTCTTGGTCAAGATTTCCTCCAACACCTTATTTGTTGATTCCACTTGCCCATTAGCTTGTGGATGATATGGAGTTGAATTTTGATGAGTAATATGATATTTCCAAGTGATTTCCTGCATAATATTAGATGTAAACTGGGCACCTTGGTCAGTAACAATGTCCCTAGGTACCCCAAATCGAACAAAAATATTAGTAAATAGAAAATCTACTACTACCTTTTTCATTGCTCTAAGTACTGCTTTTGCTTCCACCCATTTGGTAACATAGTTAGTACAAAACAAAATATACTTTTTACCTTTAGAGACAGGATTAATAGATCCCACTTTTCAAAGGGATCAATGATGACTTGTGGCTGAAGTGGCATCTCATTTGTAGGAACTGGGAGACCCATCCTTTGGTAGCTGTCACTGAACTCTGAACATATTCCTTTGCAACTCTGAAGATTCTAGGCCAATAGTAACCAACATAGAGGAATTTATGAGCTATTCTTTTGTATGCAAAATCCCCCCCACAGGGCTCATCGTGACAAGCTCTCATGATGTCATATACTTCATCCTCTCTCACACATCTTTGGAAAATCATATCAGGCCCTATGTAAAATATATCCCCCTTGATCCAAGAGTATGGAGCACTTATCCGAATAATTTTCCTTTTCTCCTTTGGTGAAAAATGGGGTGGAATCCTTCCAGAAACAAGGTAATTGGATACATCTTGGAACAATGATGACTTTTTTTTTTTTTAACAGAAACAGGGGAAAGAGTGTATTTATAAAAGTTGTGCACAACTATTCATTACATGCATATGAAAGAGTTTTTTGCAGAAGAAGAAATTTCTAGAAAGACTGTAATTTCTATCAACATGTCTTTAAAAGCTCTGAGCCTTATCTTTCTAGAGTTGTTCAAAATGGTACTGGGATAAACCCTGATAAACTGACTGTTCTGGAGAATGCAGAAATACATTGGCAAAATAGATACAAAAATTGAAACCTGGGCTAGAAAGGGAATTAGCCATAATTCTTGAACTGGGCTAAAGCTGCGTCCACCATTTCCTGGTTTATCTCTTGATTGACCGTGGGGGTTTCCTGCACATAACTTCCCTGCGTTTTCCCTGTCAACACTGCCATATCTTCCTGCAGCATATCAACCTTTCCCATTAGCTCGAACAAGTTTTTCTCCAAATCTTCAATCCTCGAATCTTGGCGTGAAAGCTGAGAGACTGTGTGATTCAGGTCCGCGTCCATCTCCTCGTTTTGCTTCACACTGGTGCAGACAGCATCATAAGTATTGCGAACCGAGAGTTTTATATCCACCACGGTGCGGCTCAGGGCAGCTATGGCCGCCATTACACTTTGCATCGTGCCAAGACTAAACGGAGGTAGCAGTGGAGGTCCGGGGGATGGAGGGGAGTCCAATTCACACAGAGAGAGCCGACTTAGAGAAGAGAAGGAGAAATGAGGGGAACGAGCCATTGCGGGGTAAGAAGTGAATGGAGCGGAGGGAGGAGTTAATATCGGCTCGTGGGAGCTGACAACACGGCAGGAGGCCATGTGACAAGTGCAAGGAGGGCCGGAATGGCATGTGGTGGACGCAACGGGGGTCGGGGGGGAGTGAATGAAACCAAACTTTGAACGAGGGATTGGGGGAACCCTCGGGGGTCCAAAGAACCCATGCTTTAAGCATGTAAAACAAATTTTTTCCCTTGACATTATCTTAGTGGATGAAGTGAAATCCCTTGGCACCATTATGATCCTGCATGTGCCCAAGTTCTAATAAGGTTCCTTTGTTAGCCTCTAAGTTAGCAAGCCGGTTATTCTCTCGAAGGATGTGATAAAAAGAGACTTTTGGGAGGAGAGCGTTGGATTTTATTCGTTGCATATATTTGTAAGCTTTTGAACCTTGAGGGTCAAAGCCCTTTCTCATGATTTGAATAACATGTCTAGATTCTCCATAAATTCTAAGATTGTCAATTCTGAAGGAGGAGGCTAAATCTAATGAGAGAATAAGGGCTAGCCATTCTGCCTCATTATTTGTCTTGCTGCCTAGACCCCAAGAGAATGCTGCCACTTTATTTCCTCCGGGATCAAAGAGTATCCCACCCGCCCCGGGATTCCCTTTGGAAGCCCCATCAAAGAAAATACTGTGACTGTTTTGCTCCGTCCACCATTTGGTGAAAGAGTCTGGATCTTTCCTGATTTCCCAATCAGAGTAGGAATGGGTCTTTTTGGACTGAAGGGAGTTGGCCTTCATGAAGACACTACTCCATTGGAATTCGGACAGTGAGAGAGGTTCATGAGCTGGGATGGTTACTCCTTTTGAAGATAGAGACTCGGAGATCATTGCAATGGATTTAATGGAAGCTCTATTGTTGTTTACACTCCTGCCCTTAAAGATACTTTTATTTCGATTCAACCAGATCTGCCAGCAAATGTTCATAGGGATGAGATTCTAAATTCTTGACATTGTTCTCTTGGATTTTGTTCTGCCAGGAAAGGAGCGACCCCAATGATCAGTGAGTTCTTCTATGGTTCTAGGAAGAATGGAAGCTCTCCATTGATTCCCCATGACCTGAACCCACACTTGCTTAGCAAAGGAGCATTCCAAGAATATGTGTTGGGAGTTTTCCTCAGCAATTTTACACAATGTGCATCTTGAGGGACCTACTATACCCCTGGTTCTGAGATTGTCTGCGGTTAACAGTTTGTTGTGAGCCAGCAGCCACAAGAATATGTTAATTTTGGGAATACCATCAGAATTCCAAACTTTCTCCCATCTTTTGAGCACAGGAGTATTAGAGAAGGTGAGTTTTTCGTAGCCGGCCTTGACTGTATATATACCAGCTTTCCCCCATCCCAGGAGATCTTTTTCTTTTATGTTCATCGGGGCTTTCCCATGCAGAAGATTAAGAAAAATTTTGTAATCGTTTTTGAGATTATCTAGGGGACTCATTTGCTTCCAGCTCTCCCATTCTCCAGTGGCCTTCCATATCACTAAGTCTTTTAGTTTTGTGATGCCCACACTTTGCAGCCAGGCTTGTATAGAATCTAGACATTGCATTGTTCCAAGAGGCTTGTCCCCATTTATACTGTCGGTCCAGAGATTTATTCTTTTCCCATTGTCGGGAATCCAATAGAGGCTTTCTTTGATTAAAGTTGTTGAGGAGGAGATGAGTCCCCATATTGTTGTGCCTTTTTTTTGTTTGGTTTGTCGAGGCATCTTAATCTTGAGCTTCTTGAGTATTTTTTCCTTATAACTTCCTTCCACCATTCTTTCTTCCCGGAAACGATCCTCCATGCTAGCTTGGCGCCCAAAGCTTTGCTTACAAAGGCAAGCTCACGAATTCCAAGCCCTGATCTCTTTTTCTTTTCTTTGACAGTCTTCCAGTTCACCAGATGGAATTTTTTTATTTTGTGTCTTCCCCCCTTGCCACAAGAACTTTCTTATCTCTGTGCTAAAGGCATTCAGAACAGAGACAGGAGCCAACATAATTGCTGCTGTGAAGACAGGTAGCGAGGAGAGGACAGATTTTATCAAAGTGACTTTCCCAGCTAAGTTCAACCAGTGAGTTCCCCACGAATTTATTATGTTTTTAAATTTCTCAAGGATAGGAGTCCAAACGGAGGAGGAAGGTTTTTTGAGAGAGATAGGAGTACCAAGGTATTTAAAGGAAGACCAGTCAAGACAGGGTTTAAAATCCATTATGGCAGAGATGAGTCTGACAATGGCAGGCCTACAATTCCAGGTGTATATGTTGCACTTGTTTTCATTGGTTTTTCCCACAGAGGTCTTTAGGTAAAGGTCAAGAGTCAATTTAAATCTTGAAGCAATTTGGGGAGAAGCACTACTAAGGAGAATGGTGTCGTCAGCGAATTGAGCATGGTTTATATCTGGGACATTTCGGGCATAGGCAATACCTGGGAGAGAGGATGAGGCTAAAAGGGAGTTGAGTTTCCTGCTTAGGGAGTTAGCCATAATGAAAAAAAGGAAGGGAGAAAGGGGGCAGCCTTGCCTCAGTCCCCAGGAGAGGCGGAAAGAGGAGGAGGGTCTGCCATTTAGGAGAGGGGAGATCCACTAAGCTCCTATGCAAGCTTTCACCAAGCTAACAAACTTTCCATCAAAGCCAAATTTTCTCAAAATTGCATAAATAAAGGCATGTCTAACTCTATCAAAGGCATTGGCCATGTCTAATTTAATTGCCATACCTGCGTCCTTGTTCTGCTTACTTGAGTGGATAGCCTCTTGCACTAAGAGAATGTTATCATATATTTTCCTGCCTGAGATGAAGCCGCCCTGATTAGGGGAAATTATATTAGGAAGCAATTTCCTGACTCTGTTTGCTATGACTTTTGTAAGGATTTTATAGGAGGAGTTGCAGAGCGAGATAGGTCTGTATCTTCCTATGGATGTGGCCTTTTTCTCCTTCGGAATTAGAGCAATGAAGGAAGTGTTGGTGCCTCCTCCAATCTTTTCTCTATTCTTGGTCCAATTTATCATTCTGACAAGGTCTCTTTTCAGCAAATGCCAACACTTTCTGTAGAAGTGAATGGAGAATCCGTTTGGGCCTGGGGATTTTTCCGGGTGTAAAGACCACACAGCTTTCCTAACTTCTTCTTCGGTTACCTGTTCCATTAGCATAATGTTATCTTCAGCTGAGATAAGGTTGGGGATTTCTTGACACATTAGATCCATGTCTGTAGCTGGCGGTTCCTCTTCCTCTTTATAGAGAGACTCGAAGTGATTTTTAACTTCATTCTTGATGATTGTGGGGTCTTCTATCTTCCTTCCATCTTCTTTGGTTAGACAAAGAATGTTGTTTTTCCTGTACCTTTCCTTGCACTGCGCATGAAAAAACTTGGTATTCCTGTCTCCAGCTTTGAGCCACAGGCATCTAGAGCGAAGTCTCCACTCTTCTTCCTCTTTTCTAGCCACCTGCCATATTTGAGCTTCCAAGTCATTTTCTTTTCTCAGCATGGTTTCAGATATCAAATCTGTTTCCATTTTGTCTTGCAGAGATTTCAGCTCTCCTGCAAAGTGATGATTTCTTCTCCTGGACTCTTCATGTTTTGTTTTGCCCATCTTTTTAACATTGTCTTGGTATTCTTAAGTTTGGTTTCCCAAATATACCCTGGGGAGCCTGGAATATACTGTTTCCATAGTGCTTTGACTTCTTCGAAGCAGTCTTCATAATCCAACCATGCTGGGTTATATCTGAAGGGGAGGGGACTGAGGTTTCCGGGGGGAGAGAAGAAAAGCAAGATAGGGCGGTGGTCTGAGGCAGCAGAAGACAAAATTTTAGAGTCGGGCAGAAGGGGTTTGTTTAGGAAGGATGAGTTGATTAGGAATCTGTCGAGCTTGGGGGCGATATGTCCTGGGCCAGTTCTTTTGTTATTCCATGTATAAGTTCCATGCAGGTGTTTTATATCCACTAGATTCCAAGATGCCTGTAGGTCTTCCAGTCTCTCTCCAAACTGGTCTCTGGCCTTAGAATCTCCTCTACGTTCATTTGCATTGATAGTGGCGTTGAAGTCTCCAGCAACAATGTAGGGAGAGGGGTTCCTACCAAGTTGTAGATCTATCAGAGCGTTCCAAAATTTTTCTTTGAGCCCGTGAAGTGTAGGCCCGTACACATTTCCTATCCAAAATTTATCATTGTTTGACAGATCTTCTATTTCTGTAAAGAGCCAATTTCTGTTGTTAAGTGAAGAGTTGCACTTGTACTTACCTTTGTCCCACTGAGTGATGAGCCCTCCCGAGGCTCCTATGGAGTTGACTGCTATTCCTTCTCCTTTAGGCCAGATTTGAGTTAAGGTTTTGAGACAGTCTGCCTCCTGCATTTTAGTCTCCTGGAGCATGAGTATTGAGGGGTTTTCCAGCTTTTTGATTCTTTTGATTGCTTCCGTCTTTTGCTTGCCTCCTAAACCTCTGCAATTCCAGGAGACTATCTTCATTATTTTTTAGAGAGGTTGGACACTACTCTTTCTTTCTTTTCCTCTGTTATTCCTTGATTTTGCTTTACACTAGATAGAATTCTAACATGCTGGTCAAGACTGGTTTGCTTACCCGCCGCTTTGTCTCTAGCTTCTTCTTGCTCTCTTGCTACTTTGTTAAGCTTCCTGCCTTTTTTTGTCGGAGGTTCCATTTCTTCTTCCTTTCTTTCTGAGGTTTCTTCTTGAAACAACTTAGCTTTTGCTCTTGTGACTGACTGAGCCACCTAAAGCTTTGGGCACTTCACTTTCGGGCTCCTCTTGTTGTGGTAAGGGTATTACCTGGATTTCCCCATCCTCTAGTTGCTGATTGGAAGTCTCCTACCTTTCTTCTTCCCTTGCATTTTCTTTCACTGCCTCTTGTACAAGGTCATGCACTTGGACATGCCCTTCCTCGACCACTTCAGAGGATAGAAGCTGAAATTTGTTGGCTCCCCTGGTTGGATTCTGCTGCTTGCTGACCGTTTCCTTCCTTTTTGGAGTTGCTTGATGAGGAGGGGAGTTAGGAAGCTTCCCTCCCTTCTTTCTAGTCACCTCATTCCAATCTCCTTCTTGGGTTTCTTCCACTTCCGGTGACTTTCTTTTAGGGCAGAGTTTAGCAAAATGCCCATATTCATGGCAGACTTTGCACTTGAAAGGGATCGGTTCGTATTCCACAGTTTGTAGATGATTCCAACCGTCCATTGACAGGCTTATAGCTTCTGGGAGCCCTTTCTCAAGGTCCACTTCTACACATATTCGGGCACAGGAGAACATAGGGGGTTTTGGTTCAAATTTGTCTATGTATTTCCCCAATGAGTTTCCAATAGCTTTTAAATCCTCGTCGTTCCAGCAATGCAATGGGAGATGTGGCAACTTGACCCATACTGGGACTGTAGAGGGGATATCCTTTTCTGGGTCGAATGAGAGATCCCACTTGTTAATGTACATTCCTCTTGGCCCCATTAAATAGGGTCTGTTTCTGAAGATAAGATCTCTGTCCTCTTTTTTCTCAAAATAGAAGACGAAGAAACCCTTGCCACAAAAGATCTGTTGAACTTCCCCTTGAATGAGAGGACACCAATTTTTGTTGAGCCAGATCTCAATAGATCTCGGAGAGGGCCACAAACCAGTGAAGTGCCCAACCAACCCTTTTTCTGAGAGAGCGAGGGATTTGCATTTAGAGGCCATGGAACCCAGTTTGACCTCAGGGATAGCGGACTTCTTGACAAACCTCAAGTCAACAGGCCCGACCAACTTGGAGGACGCAGGTTGGGCAGCAACCAGCGAACGAAAGGGAGCATTGAGAGGAGCTCAGCCCGGATCAGGGGGTGGATCCATGAGGGAGACGACCAGCCCAAACCCTAGTCCTCTGAACTGGATTGAGCGCTTAAGAACAATGATGACTTAACAGAAATAACAAATAGATTTTCATCGGGAAATCCATCATCAATAGGAACATTCTCAGCTTCATGATTTAGTCTAGAGAGAAAATCAACTACCTAATTTTCTTTCCGGAGTATGTCCACTATTGTGATATCGAATTCCTGGAAAAGCAGCAACCATCTAGTAATTATGCCATTAGTAACAGATTTGTTCATAAGGTACCTAATGGTAGATTGGTTAGTATGTACACAAGCCTTGTAACTAGTAATGTGATGCCATAATTTGTTAATTGCATAGACTACTACTAGAAATTCCTTCTCTGTCACTGTGTAATTTAATTTAGTAGGAGCTAAATTTTTGCTTATGAAATAGATGGCATGGGTTAATAGATCTTCCTTTTGTCTCAAAATTGCTCCTATTACTGAGTTCGAGGCATTGTAGGAAATATGGAAGGGAAGCTTCCAATCCGGGCCTCTCAAAACAGGTGTTGAAGAAAGCTTCTATTTAAGTGTCTCAAAATCTTATTGGCATTCATTATCCCAACATAAATCAAATTCTTTTGTCAATGGTTTAAACAATGGTGAAGCTACCTTGGTAAAATTCTCTATGAAGCGCCTGTAATAGCCTGCATGTCCTAAAAAAATTTGAACCCCCTTTTGATTAGTTGGTGGTGACATCTTCACTATCACTTCAATCTTGGCCGGATCAACCTTGATATTTGCAGCAGAAACATGGTGTACCAAAACAATACCCTCAATCATAATCATAAAGCACTTCCCATGACTTAATGAAATATTAGTCTCCCTACATATTTGCAAAACTTTTCAAGATTAGCTAATGCCTCTTCAAAATAGTTACCAACGACAGTAAAATCATCTATGTAAATTTCCATGCAATCATGCACAAGATCAAAGAAAATACCAAGTATTTCCCTTTGAAATGTGGCTGGTGCATTCCACAAACCAAATGGTAATACCTTATATGTGTACGTTCCCTAAGGAGATGTAAATGTTGTTTTGTCCTGATCCTCAGGCACTATCTGGATCTGGTTGTATCTGCTAAAGCCATCTAGAAACGAAAAAAGATTTCCTTCCAACCAAATTATCCAGAACCCGATATATAAAAGGTAAAGGGAAGTGATCTTTCATGGTATCTTTATTTAGTTCCCTGTAATCCATGCACACCCACCATTTTCCATTCTTTTTGGGGACAATTATCAAAGGATATACCCACTGACTGTCTTAAATGGGGTAAATAAATCCTACATCTAATAGTTTTTGAAGTTCTTCTTTTACAATTTCTCTTAGTACAAGATTCATTCACCTTTGTGGGTGTCTCACTAGTTTGGAATTTTCTTCTATGTAAATATGATGAATACAAGTGTCAGGATGTATTCCCATCATATCAATATATATTCCCACGCAAACACATTTGGAAATTTCCTTAATGTTTGATCAATTGTTTTTCCTGAAGGTTATCTAAGGAAGAATTTATGTCTAATTGTTTCCCAGGAAAAATTTCAATTATTTTGCTGCCATATTCAGTCATTGAGTACATAGGGAAAGCTGATAAAAAGGCATAATTTAATTCCTTTGTTGTACATTCCTCTTGAAAATTCTGATCTAGGAGACTATCTATCAGATCTTTCTCGTGAGTTGACACGACCCCCCAATATGTTGAATAAAAGTAGGATTAGAAAGATGATGATTAATCAGATTTTCTGCAGTATTTTCCTTAAAACTCATGGCTTGTCCTATGGTTAAAACATGGTGAGTTATTTATGTATCATCCTCATTAAGCCACTGACCACTTCCTTGTTCAATGATGGGATTGGAAGGGGAGTAAATCTAAGGTTTTTTTTTTTTGTTCCATGTGTAATGGCCATGTTCCTTGAGATGCAACCAATAAAGGCATCAATTATGGCCAAACAAGGTCTACCCAAAATCAGGGGATTCCCTCCTAAATTGGTATTAGGTTGTAGAACATAAAAATGTGTTGAGTACTTCTAGGAATCAAGTGAAACAATCACATTCTCCAACACTCCTTCTGGTTTAATAGAGTGGGGTGGGAAGGATATTGCATGGCCCTATCTGGGAAAATATTTCTAGTGTCATCACATTAATTGATGCACCCAAGTATATCAGTGTATTTTTAGTGTCTTGATTATTGATAAAAGTTGTCACAACTGGATTCCCAAGATCTACATATTTTTCTTTGGAAATCTAGGTACACATCAAGCTTGCCATTTTTCCTCCTACTTGGATAGTTGAAGGGTTCTTTCTTTTCCTTCCTGTATTTTTAATGCAAATTTCCCTAACTGCTTTGGCATAAATCGGGTATATCCTTTATTGCTTGCAGTAAGGGGATATTTATGCATACATTTTTAAGCTCCGACACAAAGTCAAATTCAGGTGGGGTCACTAGTTCTTTGATCTCTAATATTTTCAAGAAGGGAGGTGGAATAGGCGGAGAAGGAAAAATTTCTTTTAGGGTGAAAACACGAAGTTGGGAAACACTTTTATGACAATGGAGTGAAAAAAAACTAGTGTGCGCGGATGATCACAAGAAAAAAATTCAACCTCAAACTCTAGGCCAAGAATTTAAAAACTCTAGGCTGAGAGTTTGTGAGAGTTCAAACTCGAGGCCGAGAGTTTAATAAAACTTGAGGCCGAGAGTTTGAACCAATCACCGTGTTGTATTTAAAAAAAACTCTTGGATGAAAGTTTGAACTAAACTCTCGACCGAGATTTTGGAATATATTTTTTCTGCCGAGATTTCATGGTCAACAAAACCTGCGAAAATATCTGGCATCTTTCTGGAACCTGCAACTTCAGCAAGCCCAAACCCGTGCAAATTTTAAATATTATTTGTTGGACTTGGTAGCAATGGATTCATCTTTGAATCTAGTTTCCAATGATATAATAATTGTTTCATTTCGATTTGAATTTCTATTTATTAATCATTTTTTTCTAAACATTATCCCTTAAGAATTTTATTACTCTGAAAATCACCCGAAATGAAAATTCAATATCATAACAAAGACAACACCAAAAAAATTGAAATCTTCACAGAGATATTCATTGCCCCATCCTCTTCAAAAGTGTACTTTTAGTTTTTTCAATAAGAGTCACACTAAAAAGAAAATTGAAGCTTACCAACATGTGTCGATAAGGCACCATTTTCTAAACATATGCTATTTTGATAAATAATAAAAAATAGTTCTCAAGTCTGAAAACCTCAAAATATAGTCCATGCACAAGTGCAGTGTGTGTAGATTATGATCATACATTGTTTTACCTAAAATGAATAACCATCTCTCAAAAAACTAGTGCTCACGCTAGTCACTCATTATTCATACCTAAAATTTTCAAGTATATGTTGTTGGTGAGAACCAAATTTGTCCCACGATATGTCCATAAAAAAAATTAAAAAAAATATGAGTAGAAAGCTAATTCAATTCCCTAAAACATTTGTGTTTACTTCAAGTTGAAATTCATAAGGGAGATATGGGTTTGAAGAGGTCGAAGTTGAAAAACATAAAATTTATCAGTTTTGTTTGTCAAAAACAAGCCAAAAGTGTTTCCCAACTTCGCGTTTTCACCCTTTAGGGATTCCAATTCTACCATAGTCTGTGTTTGATTGTAAGTATTTGCTTCAGGTATGTAAGGATCATTACCCTCAATTTCTTCTATTCTTTCTATTGTTTTTGTACCTAAAACATTCCCATATCTAAGTTCAATCTCCTATATCACAACAGGAACTTCTTGCAGTAGAACAAGTGCAATATAATAGGTAGGAAAAGTAGGATAATGGGAAATCTAGAATTGTAAGTAGGATGAACTACTTTATTGTTGGGATTTGGAATGGTTCGAGCAAGAATTTGTGTGGGGCGCAGAGGGTTAGATGGAGATGGTAGTTGTAGATACTGAGGTTGAGTAAGTTGTTGTGGTAGAGGCTATGAGGGAGAAAAATTATACATTGGAGGGTAAGGGAAAGTGGTCGTCCAATCCTAAGATGAAACTCTCCAACCTTGTTTCCAAGGTTTTTGAGAAGTAGGTTGTAATGGCCAATGTTTCCATGGAATTGGAGTATTCACATTTAATTTTGAGTATAACAAAATTGCATAGTGGTATTTTGTGTCATACCCGGAGATCTGGGATGCCATGATTTTTGAGGTGCCATTGCATATAAGGAGATAACAACCTCTGGTTTTGCTTGATATATGGATTTAATTCCTAGTAGCGAAGGACAATCATTAGTAGCATGATTTAATTCACAAATATGATATACCTCAACACTGTCCAATGGGAATTCTTTCACAGGATGCTTCTTCGAGCATTTAGGACAAAATATGGCCAATGCCCTTTCTTCCTCCTCTTTCATTTTCTTAGCCTACAAAGCATCAAGTTGTGAACGTAAAGAACTAAGAATAACAGTTTTAAGGTTTTCAAAAAAGTAACTAATTTCAGTGCTTGTAACGCCTGTGCTTGCAACATATTTTACAAATCTAGAAGGAGTATCTCTGGGACCCTTCCTTGATTTGGACCTTCCTCTTGAGTAATGCCTACACAACTCACATATTTCCTCAAACTCTAGCTTAGAGATATCTCCTACTCCCATCAGATTTAGAACCTCTAAAGATTCATCTCTTATTCCTCTTAACAAGATAGTTCTCAAGGCCTCCTTTCCTAGGCTTCTCTATTTAGATCTCTGCAGATTATATTGGAACCTGTCTATGTAGTCTTCCAAACTCTCGTCTTCTCTCTGGGTCATCCCAAATATTTCTTCTTTGATGTCCTTAGATTTGCAATAATCCTGATACTTCCTTAAGTAAACCTCCTTCATTCCATTCCATGTTGAAATAGAATTTGTAATGTCCCCTCCATGATGGTACCATGGGACATTACACTAACCTATCAAACTTCCATAGGATCAAGTGGAATTCAAATTGATAAGGGAATTAATTGGTGTATAGTCACTATGAAAATTCAAATGCAAATCAAAAAGGGGTGATGTGGGTCATAAATTTGCAATAATAATGGCAATAAATGGGGTGGAAATGGTCTAATCAGCCAAGGAGGGAACATAGGAGGGTGAATGGGCCCCTTTGGAGGTGTAACTCCCAAGGGAATCCCATCATGAGGGCATCTCATGAGTTGTAACTCCCCCGGTATAAAAATAGCCAAGAAGGACACAATAGGGGAAGAGTAACTCCCAAAGAATCTCATGAAGAGGAATCAAGTTAAAAATAGCCAAGGAGGGTGCATTGGTGAAGTGTAACTCCCAAAGGAATCTATGACAACTTATGATAGATTCTATGACAAGTTATGACAACCTATGTCAAGCTATGAAAACTCCAGGTCCTAAATTTAGCCAAGGAGGGCACATGAGGGGAGAGTGAGCCCACAAGTCAGTTTTAACTCCTCCAAATCAAGGAAGAGGGCCCCTAATTCGAATTTCCAAAGGTGGCTAAGGTGCAATTTGGTCCAAATAACATTAGAAGTGAGTTGATGTGTCATGAATAGTGATTCTCTCCATTAATTTGAATTTTATTATTATTTTTGTAAGAGAATTATATAATGAGGGGAAAGCCTCCATGAATTTTATAAAAAGGTTGTAGGCACATGAGGGGAAGTATTTTGATCATTCGTGATTTGAATTAGAGATCTATTGAGCTTCTCAATGTTGGAATATGCGCCCCTTGCCATTGTAACTAGTTTTGGTGATGAGAGATTTCACTCTAGCTGGCATGAGAGTAGGAATCACCCTTATTTATCTATTGATATTCAATGAGACGAGTTTTTTTCCATGTTCAGTTTCTGGTTTTAGTTCATTTTGAGGTGCTTAGGATCCCATTTCGTAGCAATCCAAATTGTTAGTGTTTTTCCGGATTGAAGATTGAGTGTTGGTAGTTCATGCTTGAGGAGGGTGCACTAGTTGATGTGCATATATTATGAGGATTCATTTAGGGTGCTTGGTTAAAGCATGGTGTGGTCTTATTAATTTCAGAACACTTGAGCCCTCCATGCAGGAATTTGAGCACAATTACTTTACATAATATGAAAGGTTTTTGTAATTAATTTAGGGTCGAGAGTAGGAGTATGGGAAGCTTGATGTGACTCTAGAGATGTAGGGTCAACTTGGTCCAAAAGCTCAGGGATATCTTATAGGGTCAAGTTAGCTAGGTCTTCTAAAGTTTCAACCAAGACCGCTTCTTCAATCTGAAAAAAGTTTTTTTTAGGATGCTTGACGTCGAGGTAATGAAGTGGCTATAGGTAGTTTTCTGATTTGTTTAACATAAGACCTAGTAAAACAACAAAGCGTGTTCACCTCCTGGTGGGAGACTGCAAATAGGTTTTCAACGAGAGACTCGAGCTATTCTAAATCAACAATGCTATCTTTAAAATGAGTTTCTTGTTCAAAGTCAACACCCTAGGTAAATGATATTTTAGGATGGGGATCTTGATGTAGAGGTCTAGAAAAATGGCCACATGGAAATGGAGTTTCTCTCCTCGCCATACAATGGTTTCCCTCCTTCTAGCACCATTTTTTGATGATGAGAAATAATGTTTCATGTCGACAGTGAGGGATCCTCCCAGGGGAGATGTCCCAATTAGACTTCAAACAATTTAGTGTAGGGAACCCATCCGGATTATGGGTATGGAAACCATTATTGATATACCAATTACAACCTAATTCACTATTTTTTTTTATTTTAACTATAAAATGGGATGTAGTGAATGCCCTACTTTAAATGCAAATGATAGTAATTAAATTCTATTATATTGTATCCTATTTAGGAGTTGTTATAATTAGTGAGCAGTAAACAAACATGTTATCCAACAATTCTCACATATATATATCTATATATCTATATATATATATTATGGAATGTGAATAGAAACAAGCAATGCAAGTGAAATATCATGAAATATGAAAAGAATAGTCTATTTTCTATTTAACTCCAATTTATAGCTCATGAAAAGGAAAAGGAAACTATTTAAAGAAAATAAAGATGTAAGACCATAACAATTTACTACCTGGAATAGTCATAGCAATAAAATATAGCCTTACATCACACCAATTGGTAATATACACCTAGAAAAAGTACACAATAACACATCACCATAAGCTATAAATTCTCCTTCAAAAATTCATTATTTGATAGCTTCTCCTCATTAAATCTGCAATAAAATAGTTCTTCCAAAATATTTACAAGCAAAATGCCCCCTCCTCACCCTTTACAAATTGTATTTATGAGATATTACAAGGGGCTCTCTAAAGTAAATAACTTGGAAATTACACTTCTTCTAGACCTATTCAACTTCCCCTCTTGTCTCTTCAACTTCCCCAAGGATTCAACTTGCTTTTGCTAAAGTCATAATAAAGTCACTCAAAAAAAATATTTGGCTCAAAAGTACATCATCAAGGAGGGGTTGGGTCCCTATTTAAGACATATGTATTCCACTTGTCATGACAATTAGAAATATTTTTTAGCCTTTGAGGCTGAAGAGCCTCAAGAGAAAGTTCATGGTTAATTACATAAGTCAAAATGGAGGTCAAACTATTTCAAAGAGGGATGTTATAGAATTTGATCCAGTTTAGTTCCTCAATAGGCTTTGTTATTTCCACCACTAGTCCTTCTATGGTGATATTTGTTGCTTGCTTAACTACAAGTTGTCTACTTTTATTTATTTCTTCTATTCCAGTACATCTCTGCTTAGCCAATAATTCTTCCTTCTCTCCAAAATTTGGTAGGTGACAATGCTCAATTAGCTTATTTGAGGCTTGATATACCTACTGGAATTTGGCTAATGTAGTTTCTATATTTTTCTCCAAATGAATACTAGTGATCCTTGTGTTAGTTATCACAGTATATTTCTTTTTGGTCTCCTTGGAATTCCATCTTGGAAAGTTTGTTAGTGCTTACTTCTCGTTGTGTTCCACTCAATAACTTCATCTAGGCCAAACCGAATAGAGTGTGATTCAGCGATTTGATTACTTGTTTTCTCTAGGGTACTCTCGAGGCTTACAACTTTGGTGTGGAGTTCCTGCATCTATCCTTATAGATGACTTTGAAATTCGAATAATTCATTTTGTAGTGTCATTACACAGATTTTGAACTCTGCTAGCCCCTACCTTTGTGAGAGTAGTTCTTCATTCTCTTCCTGCAAAACTACATTCATATTTTCATGAGTCATCACTTTGTCCTTCAAGATGTTGATTTCCATCTTACCTTTTGCAAGACTCCTGGGCATATTGTCTACATTAAATTGTGTATCTAGAGCACTAGATATGTTCATAGAGGTCATATCTGTAGGATTTCTATCTACACCCTTTAATATTGATACCTTATTGGTCACCTCTACCTTAGGTTGACTAGGGTGATTCAAGAGCTTAATCTTCTTCCATGTTCTCTTCACTATTTGATTTCTTTTGTTGTCAAACACAAACAAATTCATGTGTGATTTCTTTTGTTGTCAAACACAAACAAATTCATGTGTGCCTCTATTTCTTCTTGCTTGGGGTAAATTTCCCAAAACCATGCTCTCATAGTGGCAAGTTTCCATTGGTAATTTGGATAGGAGAAGGAGGTAGAAGAGATGACGCAACAACCTCGGTTGATGTTTGTATTGGGAACTCAAAAACATTCATTGAACCTCCAACATTCATTTGTTCTTGTTTTCTTCTCAATCTCTTCTTCGATCCTTTTGGTTGCTTCTTCAAGTGACTTATCAACTTTTTCCTTATCTTCTTGCTTGTTGATTCTCTGTTCTATATTATTTTTCATGGCATCATCCTCTTGTACCTTCCTCACAATTTCCTTTTTTTGCTTGAGCTTGGAGGATGTGTATGTACTATATTCTCCCCTGATCCACTTATTTGACGCTTCTTTTAGAGTCTTGAGCCTTCGATAGACCTCCTCTTCTGCGTCACTTTGAGGAGTATAGGAAAAATTGAATTTCACTAACTGACAATGTATATATACTACTACTTCGAGATCATGTCTCTTAAATAGTTTGTTTCCAAAATAGATTTTACTGAGAGCTTGGACTTCCTTCTCCATCTGTCTAGAAAATACTATCACATATATGTCAACGATTAGAGGTGAAAGGGGGGCATAGAGATTTCTTGTTGTTGGATAGAATGGATCCTACTCCATCGATGTACGCTTGATATGCAATTTCTAGTAGTACTACCTTATCGATGACATAGATGGGAAGGATGTGTGGGGAATAAGATCCACCATAGATCCTTAAATAGCAATTCTCCCTTGTAAGATAACAATTACCAATGTCTTTTAGCACTTCAAAAGTTGTTTCTGACAATCATGGAGCCAACCTGTCGTGAATCAGTGTGTACAATTGTTGTATGAAATATGAATTCTTCACATATTTTTTGGTAGTTTCTTATATACTTGTATTCCCACAATATATTGCAGTACACATGCACTATTAATTTTGATAACTTCCACTGCCATTTCATGTTGGGGAATGAATTCATAACACATAGTATTTAAGAGATAAGAGGACATCTAAAATTCAGATATCTATCCTTCGGTTGGATTTTGTATTGTGATGATGGATTGCTCCATACTAGATTATAAAATGGCTCCCCCATTAAAAGTGTAGCCAATTGTGACTATTGTTTGCATCATTGGGACCCAAGATTCATGCAAAGCGGACACATCATTTTCTTCATAAAACTGAGCAATTAGCATGGAGACTATCCAATACAGAGTCCGTATGATACATGCCATTTTCTCTTGCTTTGAATGTTTTTCTCTTCACCCACCATTTCCTTAAACATTCATTGGCATCCAATGGCCATGCCTCAATCCATTCCTCTATTAGATTGACCTATGCCTCTAGGAAATTATAGTATCGGTTTATGTGAGAGGGATAGAAGGAAGCAATTGCTTTGGATCCTCCCTCATCCATTGCAAGCATGTTCCCTATGTCCACTCTAGGAATTATCTAAGATACTACATCAACACATGGTAACACCTTTGACCTAGCTACAACTTGATAAAGCTCTAATTTTCTCACGTTTTGGTATACCCCTCAATCATCACTATCTTCTTTTAGGATGGAGGGATAGTTTTCGTCATTGAATAAACCATATAGCTCTCCCCATTTGTACACTAGTGTCACTTTGGTGTTGCTATCAGTGTCTTTATAATTCACAGTCACCATCATGCTTTCCTTTTCATCACCTAAAGTTGATTCTAATATGATCTTTCCCCTACACCTAGTGTGTTGACATACCATATCAGTTGCATGCATTTCAACCACATCATCGTCATCTAAATTTATCAGTGTGGTTAGTACACAAACTAATATTTTGAATGAGGAAAATATAATGTTGCATCCTATTAATGAGGAATATTTTGCACTTCCCTTTGTGTGAAAATACTAGTCATCAAGTCTTCAGAGATCATTTATCCATCACTATCATAAGGAACATCAAGGGTTTGATGGAAATCTTGGCTCAGCTGAGCAAGAGTATTGCATATGGAATGGATTACGTTGGAGTAGTTGTGGGAAAATGTAGGGGGTAATCAAAACCTAGTGTAATCAACATTACAATAGATATACCTTAACCCTTATACGTTAATGGCCAAGAGGTGGTTGCAATACTTGGAAAATCATTTGGAATCATGCACCAACCCCCCCATTTCTTGGTAGAGAATTAAAATTTACCGTATTTCTCTCACCCCTTCGATCCACGGGAACCATGCAATTTGAAATCACGGCAAGTAAGATTACCTACCTAGAAGGAATGAATGATGTTGATGAGGAATCTTTGACTACCCACTGCTAAGTGTTTTTTCTTCCTATGCTCAACAATGGTCCAAAGATGTCCTAGTTTTACCATTGTTAAAATGCAATGGGAGTTGTAAACCCTAAGGTTGGAATTGCACCTTCACCCAGTGCTTGAATGTGCCCACTTCAACAATAGGTTTATTATAAATGTGAAGAAATCCTTGCATATGGTATAATATGATCCCCACACATGCTTTGAGAGGATAGAATCAAGTGAAATTCCTAAAGGTGATGAAACAATGGTGGAGTTGCTAAGTGATTACCCTTCAATCATTGTCTTATGAGCATATCACTCCACAATGTGTTTTGGGATGTGCTCTGTCGCTAGATAAATCCCTTCACATGGTTGTAATCTCTTCTTCATCCTCTTATATAGCAATATATCACCCTCAAATCACCATTGTCTAGTGATATATTGCTCACTAACTTGATTTGTGTAGCAATATGTCTCTCAACAATCATCCTTATGTAGCTATATATCACTCTCGGATCACCTTTATGTGGCAATATATCACTCACTAACATGCTTTGTGTAGCAATATTTCAAATCACCATTGTCTAGTGATATATTGCTCACTAGCTTGATTTGTGTAGCAATAGGTCTCTCAACAATCATCCTTATGGAGCTATATATCACTCTCGGATCACCTTTATGTGGCAATATATCACTCGCTAACATGCTTTGTGTAGCAATATTTCACTATTGGAATGGCTTTTGGAGAGTGATATATCGCTATTGAATTATCTCGAGGGGAGCGATACACCACTCACGAAATATCTTTATCTTGGTGGTACATCGCTCAAGTTCCAAATTTCAATACTTTGTCAGGTGTGGGGTCGCTCAATAATTCTCTTTGAGTAGCGATACAGCACTGAGATATCCACATTTCGATGCAATGAAGCACTAAAGACAAGCCATTTTCTCAACATTTTGATTTGAATAGAGGTTTCTTTTGAGTGAACAAATGCCAAACAATGGTCTTAGGGGAGTGATGAGCACTGAATAATGTGCATTAATGAGCACGTTAACGTTAACGTTAACGTTGAAGGGAAACTTTTGAACTTTGTGTCAAAAGTATCCTTTAGTGGAGGGTGCTTGATAATTGTCTCTCAACAAGGATATAGCGGCCCTAGAAAACCTTTTGAGGCTTATGAAATTTGTGGAACATTTAAAATTCCTTTTAAGTACTTCACAATTGATTCTTAGGTAGGACATTTGGCTCAACAAAACAATGACCATGGCAAGGGCATAATTTGGAAACCAAAGCTTTAGGGTTCATTTGTCAAGATTGAGTCTACTTTATTCAAACAAGTTAAGCCATGATTTTGAAAGCCAAACATGATCAAACAAGAATTAAAGGATCAATTGAAAGAGTTCTTCAAGCATACTCATCAAATCTTGTCAAATAATAAGCACGGGGGATTTTTTCATTAGCAAATCAACTGGTTATTTACCCAGAGTTCTTCAAGCATACTCATCAAATCTTGTCAAATAATAAGCACGGGGGATTTTTGCATTAGCAAATCAACTGGTTATTTACCCTTTAGGAAACTTGTACAAACAAGGCAAAACATGGAAATGAAAAAGTTGGGGTTGTTGGTAGCTCCACATGTCCTAGTTAGGGTTACTTGGCATTGTTTTCTAACTCAAAATATATATATATATATATAAAATATTCATTGGTACACTAAGATGAATTTCACAAATAGAAAATTCAAAAATGTATTGACAAAGTTCAACTTTATGCCAAACTCTTCATATGGTAGTGTTCTAAAAGATATGTGTGCTAAATGTGGTAATATATATGTGCACAAACATCAACAAATGGCCCTAATCTATTCAAAGCAAAAGGAAATAGTTCAAAGCATAGAAATGTGCTTAAACCATAAAAGGTACATGATGAAGAAATGCCAAATATTAATCCTCTTATTTCATAAATAAATTATAATTTCATCGGATAATCTCAAGCCAAAGAAAAATTTACTTGTAACCAAATTTCAGCTTTCTCCCAATTTCTCTCAAAAAAAAGTATTATTTTCTTTTGTCCGGTTGACTTTTCAGTGTCATATAAAAGAAAAGAAAAAAGACCCAAACATGTAGAGACGTCAAAACTAGAAATTAAGCATCAAAAAATTTAAAAATCATTAAACATTGAATACTAGACATTCAAGAGACGTTTAATTCTGGATAATGTCGATTAAGAGACATTATCAATACATGACATATAAACCTCAAATTTTCCACCCGTTTGACTTAAATTTGACGTTAATAGTTGTGTTGTTCATGAAAAACCGGTTGAAACGTCAAATTTTGACCCCAAATGTAGTGGTGGTGGGATGTTAATGGTTTAGGGTCAATGGCTAAGGGTTTAGGATTATTAAGGTTAAAAATATTGTAATGGTTTAAGTGTAGGGAGGGTTCACAATTACACATTAAAGACTACACTTAAGGGTTTATGGTATAAGGCTTGAATTTTGTTAATGGGTCGAAGGTAAGGGTTATGCCATATGGATTAAGGATAAGGGGGTTGAGGGTTAATGTATAAGGGTGAAGGTTTCAAGGTGTATACCATGATCAAGGCTATGTATGAAGGATTAAGGCTCAACAGTTAGGGTTATAGGTTAATTTGGGGTTGATGATATAGAGATAAGGGTTTAAGGATAAAGGTTTAAGGCATTATAGGGGTTTAAGGTTAAGACTTTTCAAGGGTTAAGAAATTAGGATTTGGTGCTAAGTATCAAATACTTATCGATTTTGGTTGGTTAAGATTGTTTAGGGTGTAAGAATGCATGGTTATGTTTGAAGGATTAAGGGTTAGGACTTCATGGTCATGGATTAAGACTAGGTAGAACAATATTTTTTTGTACTTTAATGGATATGGCTACAATCGAAATAGAGGTTCCAAGTTATTAATATTCATTAAGTAATTTTTTTAAAGGAAAATGATTATGTACTTTTTCTTTATATATCATTATTGATAACTACCATTATCTCAGTGGAAAAGTATACAATTTAATTTACCTCATTCAAGGTACAAGATTAACCATTTGAGCTTCTATTTGCCTTAGATTTAGGACCCACAAAAATACCCACACGCCCAATCCACATCACCATCCTTATCTACATGCCCAATCCCACCACCATCCTTCTCAAAAATATGTTGTTCTCAAAAGCCTAATCACCAGAGTTGTTCGAATCTCCGACCCCCAACATCTTAACCAATAAAAATCTCACCTTACCAAATCCCTCATGGCCAATGGCTACCCTCGACACCTAATAAACAAAACTTTTTGTCAAGTCCTACATTCGAATACTAAAACCCCCAAGCCTTCTCTGCCTACCCAATCAATCATTTCTCTTCCTTATATTCAGGGTATCATAGATCGAATCTCTAAGCTTTTAATCAAAAAGAACATCCAAAACAATCTTCAAACCCCACAAGACCCTTAGACAATTGTTAAGGAGCATAAAAGATAAATCCAACTCCTTTCTTTCCCAAGGCGTCTATCAAATTCCTTGTTCATGTGGGAAAACCTGCATTGGACAAACCAGAAGATCCATCCAAACCCATCTCAAAGAACACATCGCAGATACCAATCACAATCGTCTAAACAAATCTGCTATTGCGGAACATTCCTTCAATTTCAAAAACCACATTTTCTTTGACCAAACCAAAATTTTGGCTTCCACATCTTAGTACTCCTCCTAACTAATTAGAGAAGCTCTTGAAATTGAAAAGCATTCTAATAAATTTATTAGAGAGGATGGCTATAAGCTAATTCAATCTTGGAAACTCTCAATCCATCATCTTAATCATTTTCATCGTTAAATTGTTCCTTATCCCTCTAATTCCCTTCCACCTAAACAAAAATACCCTAATCCATTATTTCTTCCAGTCCACTTTATTTCTCCAAATTTACCTCTTAACTACCCCCATTTTTATTGTTTCACCTACGGGTGTTTCTCCTCCATCAGTTATGAGTCTTACCTATCAAATCCAACTATTTATATAGGAATTAGTATTTAAGTTAATTTTTCCCCACCATTTTATCTAATTTCCAATTCCTTGTGTCTTTAATATTACTCTAAATACTATCTTTTTAAATTTAATTATAAATCTTCCCTCCTCCATTAGTATATTATTCTTAAATTAATTATTTCATTAATTTATTGATTAATAAATATTATATCTCAATATACCCTCTTCCTTCTAATATAGAAAATACATTATAATATAAATTTATAATAAAAATATTGAATTAAATTATTAAATTATTTAAACTTGAATTCAATATTTTTATTAATTTTATTCAAATCCCTTTTTATTTCTACCCCATTCTTTTTCACTCATCCCCGGTTTTTCTAATTATTAATTCTTATTTCAATTATTTTAATCCTTCTCAACCACTCTTCCCATATTCTCTCACTTCTAATAATTTTCATCACAAATTCTTTACCTTGATCCTTTTTTAATTTAAATCTATTAATTATATTTTTGCTTAAGTTGGTCCTATCTATTTTAAATCTATTAATTTATAATTGTTTCTTCTCAATTTTGATTATTATTTTAATTATTTCCATCTTTAATTAACCATCGTTCCCTTTTTTCCTCAATCTTAATAATTATAATATTTTTTATTTACCTTTGGTTTGTCTAATTTATCAAATTAAAATTTTATTCACTTCCTCCTTAATTAATTTTAACTAATTTAATTAATTATTAATTTTAGACTTAACCATAAACCTCCCTCTCGTTTATTTTAAACTAACTGACTTCATTCAATTTGTCATTACCTTTCTTAATATTTGTACTTTATTTTCCTTATTTTTCTATTTTAACCTAACCCTAAACATAATAGATAGTCTTCTCCTCTTACTATATAAACTGCCAAATTCTTTTCTTTTATACCAAAGCTTCCTATGATCCTGATGATGGGTGGAGTGTCAACCCGAAACGCGTAGATCTATCTAAATTTCTACATAGTAATATTCCAGAATTCTCAACATGGCTTTTTGCCAATGTTCGTTTCATCTCAAACGGACTCCATATGACCGAGATATGGTGTTTTCAAATCTCAGCAGAATAGGTAAAAATGGAAAAAGGGAGTGACATGTGGCACCACTGGAAGGGTGACATGTGGAAACCCGTACATGTACTACATTGACGTGGAAGCTCCACGTGGCACCATGTGGAAAGTGGTAGATCGTACAACACAGTTGGCAGCTAAGTTGGCTTCATGACAGGTGGACATGTCGCTTTGGTTGCACAGATGGACCAATGAGAGGCTACCACGTGGTAGCCTCCCATTGGCCTATTATGGTCGGTATTTATCAAAATTTGGTAAAGGCGGCCAAGGTCGAACTCCAGACCTCCCACATGACAACCGATCACCTTACCATTGTGCCTGATGGTGATCCTTAATAGTCATATGGTAAAACTTATATTTAAGTTTGAATGTGTTTTCGTTTGGAGGAAAAAGGGCCGAGGGCTTAGCCCTCAGTCCCATTGAATGTATATTGTAATGTAATAGCACCAAATGCCAAAGCCTGTGAGATTAACCAATGGATATGTATTACTATATGCCACCACACATAACAAAACCAATGCAACCAATGGCATTTGGTGGGGTTCGACCCCTCGACCTGCCAAGTAATATGCCAATTCCTTGGTCGGTGCACCACCGCCCGAGCTTTGGGGGCTAAACACAACCATTTTTATTTATTCTGAGTCAATTTGTCATGGGGAATTTGGGGTGGTGGGTTATTCTCCTCCCCCCCACCTTATATAATCATGCACACATTTCGAGACTAGGAACATTTCAGAGCTTGAAAATTTTGCACATAGTTCGAGGTTCAAATCCCAAGGTGGGCATGAATTTCGAGATAATTTTTGTAGGTCCAGAGTCATGCATCCTGAGGTGGTATTGCATGCATCCCGAGGCAATTTTCACATAGGACGTTGTGGTTTGTTCACATAGTTCGAGACAAGTATTGATCCTGAGAATGTACGGACTATATGCATCAGCAGTACATAGAACATTGTGCCATAGGGGGAGTCCCAAGGGTCAATTCAGAAGGTATTTGAGTTTACAGCCAAAAGTTGCATAATTTTGCAAGGATTTTAAATCTAGCTTTTTTTCTACATCCAAGCATCCATACAGAAAAGTGCCCGCAAGACCCATTCAAATACACTAGAGTACAACCATGTTTATACTTCAAAGTTGCAGAATTTCCTGTAGAAGATGTCGGTGATGTATGTTTCTGCTCCAAAACAACAACAAAAAAGGTGATATCAGAGATTGGTATTTAGCCTTCTTTTGTATATTGTTTAAAGCATTGGAGACTAATAAAGAGTGGTCCCACTGATAAGGAGTGGACTCGCAAGCATAGCCTGAAGCTGGTGAACTCCGTTAACAAATTATGGTGCACTTGTGATTGATATTTGCTCTTTAGTCTATTTTTAAATCATCTCACGATCCTTTTAAAGGAATCAATTAAGCAAGTTATCTTACATGAGCACAAGGGTTTAACTAAGTTAAAAGTAATCCACATAAACTGCAATAAGCGTGACTATCAAATAAAGTTGATGTTTTATTTGAAAAAGATTAGTTAACTAGTGACTAAATATTTTTTAGATCAACATGTAACCAAACACCCCTTCCTCCAGTGTGTAAGTAAGGGTTAGATATTCCTCATGGCTCGCAACCTTAACAACAATTGACTCATGAAGAATGAAATAATTTACAATTCGGATTTGAACCAAAGGGAAGGATAACATTTCTCCTCCCTAACCACTCGGACTAGACCCAATTGACAACTATAATCCTCTCTCCTCATACACTTTTATCTTTAAGCCAATTATCATAATTACAAAATTATTTATTATATTAAAATCACACCACACTTCCTCTATGATGGGTGAGAAGGAACAAAATAGGGGATGTCACAAGCCCAAGCCAACCCTCCCCACTTGATAGGACAAATGGCACATAGTTGGGAACACTTGGCACAAATAAGGACACTTGGTGTGGGTCAAGGGAGTTGTACTCCACATTGGGAAATAATGGTTTGACACTTCAATGAGGTCAATGATATTCATCGGCTTGGGATTAGAATGGTGTTAAACTGGTCTGCAATCATGAAAGGGTTTTCTCCATCTGATATCATAATGGAAATTTCACACATGAGATGTGGGAGTATGATGGTTGATGGTGATAAGGTATAGGGTGAAGTTGTTCTAGTTACTTTTCCCTCGTTCCAATTTGAATTGATGATGCTCTGGAGTGCTTGGACCAATACATTTGCAAAGATTCTCATGGGTCTAATTTGGCTTAAGGCTTTCCTAGAGAATCTATCCTCCTGGGTGGACCTACGTTCTTGGTGATTGTCAGTGGCAGGGTCCTCTCCAATTGGTGCTTAGAACTAGGGACAACTATATTCACAGGGGCTTGGTATGGTGAAGTGTCAGAGCACTCGAGGAGGTCAAAGAAGCTAGGGAAACACCCACATGTTGTGAGTCATCCGGGAGAAGAAAGCAGCCAAATATGTCTTAAAAAAGGTTGTATCGCTCCCCACCAGCGTATGAGAGACGATATAAAAGAATGGGTTGTGTAGGAGTAATATGGAATCAAACTGGACATGATTTAGACTGAAGATGGTCAACTAGTTGAAAATGCAAGGACATCATGAACCAAGTAAACCAAGCTTGTGAAGATAATGAAACTCTACTAGAAAATGAAAACCCTCCAGGGTAAGGCCATCATGGACAATAATAAAGAAAAGACATAAATCCTCCTTCAACTCAACGAAATGCAAGGACAAATTCATGGGGTGGAGGATACCCTAAAGCCTCTTGCCAAAGCTCATGTTGAATTAGGTGCCAAGATTAATGTCTTGGCCAATGATACCACATGAATGGTGTTTAAGAAGCAGGTCTCTCTAGGACAACCTAGCTCATCTCCAGTGGTGCCATAGGTCCCTCCCACTGTTACTATTTTCAATGATGTTTAATTTCAGTCGTAGTCTATCTGTTTGGTTTTTTGCTTATAGTAGAATAGGTTGTTTTGAAAGACTCTGTGTTGAGTTGGATTGTCTTGATATCTAGTCTGATAGTCTCAATAGATTAATAGTTAAGTATATGCTTGGTTCCACCAAGCAACATGACAATTATCTTTATTATTTGAGAAAAATCTGATATAATATATGATTTTGAGTCCCTAGAAACAATGATTGATAAACTTTGGTTTTATGGCTAGTATAGTTTCCCTAGTGGCAGACCAACCACATAAGACTATATGTCTTTTTGTTTTCTTGTTAATATAATTTCAAATCTAACTTTTAAAAAAATAACACCAAACCTACACTCGGCATCATCCCATTAACATATAAAACATGCTCACCAAAATCAAAATTACTCTCACAATAAGCATTCTTACTCACTTGAAAATAACTATTACAAAAAATATTCCAACTTACCATAACTTATGACCAATTTGCATGCGGTTGATTTCTATAACTTTATTATTTTATATGAACTTTATATCCACAGTATGCAGATTTATTTACGATAATTTCCTAGATAAACTCCTTCAAATAAAGAATTAATTTATAATATCAATCCAATGAAAATCAAGGGAACATTTGTATAATTCAATGTAGTTAGTGAATAATACAGGGAGATGTTTGTATAATTAAATGTGGTGAGTGAATAATAGAAGGTCTTGATCTAAACAAATACATCATAAGTATAACCAAATAGCTAAAATATTTTCCACTTTTGTTTGTATAATTATGTTTTTATAACTTATTCAATGGAGTGAGTGAATAATATAGGGAGACATTTGTATAACTAAATGAAGCGAGTCAATAATGGACTACTTTACATCATTGCTTCCTTTTAAAAGAACCTATGTAGAAGATGGACTTAAATATATGGGTTATAGGTTAAAGCCCCGTTTTTACAGGATAAGGAATTGGGATTGGTTAATAACAAAATGCAAGAACATAATCTCAAACTAGATTCACAGTGGCTTTCAAAAGGGGGCAGAGTAATTTTGGTTAAGGTTGTTTTTGAGGCGATACTGGTCTACTGGATAAACACTTGGATTCCTCGAGGGGTTTTTGACAGAATTAGAAAGCTTTGCTACAGATTCCTCTTGTCTGGAAGTAAAGAGTAGCAAGGTATGGTATGGATTTATTGGAAAGCTTTAGCCCTTCCAAAGCACATGGGAGGTTGGGGCTTCAAAATCTCTGATAAATTTGCTTCTACTTTGGCCGCCAAAAATATCTGGAGATTACTCACTGGAAATGGACTTTGGGTAAAGATTATTATCCAGAAATATATACTACCCTTGTCAATTGATGATTGGATTCATAGTCCTTTAAAGTCTCTGTTTAATGTTTCTAATAGTTGGAAAGTTGTGGTAAAATCCTTTAATGTGATTGGTAGAGGTCTCATCTGGAAGGTTGGAAATGGGTCAAAATTGCGACTGGGTGAAGACCCTTGGGTGGGTAGTGGGACTAGACACTTTCTACCTGTACACATGATCATGCATCTTAGAGAAAGGGGGTTTATCTTTTTGAGCAACATAGTGGACCATTCAACCACTACTATGTTTGGACAAGGTTGGATGAAGGCAGAGATTTTAGGATTTCAGGGAGAATAAAGAGGTTTGTGGAATGTATTTCTTTCAAAACTTGCAAACAATGTTGACCAAGTCGCGACCTCACAGTCGATAGGTGTCCACCAACTGTCGACACACACCGCAATCTCCCTGGGCACCGACCCAAGAAGGTTTGAGCCCACCCAACAACACCCGCAGAGCGGATGAAGTCTCACCCGAGGCGTCCAGGAAGATCAGACAGAACCATGTTTCCTCCGAGGGAGGAGGCACGTTGCGGCAGTATGATACCAACAACAATTCTAAGTATTCATCATGAAGTTATAGCATACCACTTTAATCGCAGCATTTGACATTACAGTAAATAGATATCTATATCATATTATTGCGGCATCCACATCATAGCGACAGAAACAGATAATTGCATTAAGACAAGACAATAACATAAGTATCGAGCAACATTACACACAGATTGCACCAAATCATCATCTTTATATTACTATGGAAAACCAAAAGCAGTACATGAATCTCTGCGCAATTCTCCGCATGATCTTTCTGTCAACCTCCGCATATAGCTCTATCTCACTCTTCTATCCATTGACTCTCCCCCTAACACTTACAATTCTCATCTATTTATAGGCTTCCGCCAATTACAATACTTGTCCACTTACCTAACCGACACTTGTGGACAATCGACTAATTGACTTGGTCTAATGACCCAAAAACCCGCATACCACGGTACAATTGACTCGATATTACAAAATACATGATCCAAGTGACCCAAAACCCGCCATCTGCGGTATACTTTGGCACCAAATACTCCTTTCGCGCCTTCATCCAACATGTCGCAACATCGGCGGTACCACGACACATCCTCATCAAACCACCTGCCAATAGGCCCCCAACATAATCTTGTGGCTCGCCCTCAAGCCACGTCAACTGCTGGACAGAGTGTCGGTCGCGGTCCTTGCCTTGAAGTTTGCATATGGCTGTTCGACATTCCTCACCAGCTCTTGAGCCTCCTGAGCTGCTGCTTGACTGCTGACCACATCTTCGGTCGATGGGTGATCGACAAGCTTCTCCATGACCTGTTGTCGAAACTTCTGTACCGCGGGGAGTGCTTCACTAGCCTGCAGCATCAGTTTCCCGCCAGTGTCCTAGAATTCTTCTAACTGGGTTGCCCGCAGCTTCTGGCGTTCGTCTACCTTGGCGACTTGTTGTTGCAAGTCCTTTAGTTTGCACTACTTAGCGACTTTCTCCATTGGGGGAAAAGTTCTCATCACAGCCTTCAATGAGGCCACTTGGCCCTCCACTTCCTGTCGAGTCTTAGTGAGCTACTCAATTTGATCGTCGTGAACGATGTGGCCCCAAAACTCTATTGTTTCGACGGTGAGCCTAGTTACCTTCGTCTCCAGCTCCTGCATCTACGTGGTAACTTCCTCAATTGCCCTTCGTCAATCATCTAGCTCAATCTGAGGCATACTTGGTTTCAACTGTGCCTTCAACTGGTCGTTCTCCTGTCGCAAGTGAAGAATAGAAACCCCCAATCGCTGTACTCGGTGAAGCACATCTACCACTTCAATGGGCTCTGGGACATGTTGATAAGCCTCTGCAATCGCTCGGTCAACCCGAGCACTATCATCCCACATGCGATCCTTCTCTGCAATAAGGAAGTCTTGTTCCTTTTTAAGTGCTTCTACTTCGCGACCCTTCTCAGCCCGCTCCTTCTTAAGGTCTGCTTCCAGATCATCCACGATGGTCTGTGTTGTAGCAGCCCTGCTTGTAAGCTCATCCATCGCGGTAGTTGCAGCTGCCTCACTGGCCTGTTAGTGCTGAAAGCTCTTGCTGATTTTTTGCATCCTATTTGCCATTTCCTGGGAGGCGACCTTTTGCATTGTCACCAGCGCCATTGCTGGTAGTTCATTAACATTAACAGTGATCTGGGTAACCCTCTACAGCACATTCTGCAAAGTCTCGTTGTCGGTCAGAACTGCAGTCGGGGGAATGTTGATATTCTGGACCCGGGGCGTAGTGGGGATTGTGATTGTCTCCTGTATGGGTACAGTACCGGGTTCCTTTTGTGATACTGCATTACACAAAGAATCCATATGAGAAGCAAGCGTAGAAAATCCAGCCTCCACTTTAACAGACATCTTATCGGCAGCCGCCGTGGCAGCATTGTTAATGGCTGTGATTAACCGACCCAACTGCGCCTCTGCTAGTAAAGACAGCCCACTGATCATGGCATGCTCATGGTGTCGTTTTGTTCGATTTTCCTCCAGAGCACGGTCACTATCATCCGCAGTTGGTGTGCGCTGTGACTCATGATCGAAACTATGATGACTCTACTGATCCTGAGCTGATACTCGATCCGTAGGGCCCTCTGGTGGACCTCCAGCATCAATTTCTGCGAAACTCATGGGCTGTCGCCAAGCTGCTGGCCACTCATTCACAATAACCTCCAAATCTTCCGTTGTTACTTTATACCTTCTTTGTAACCATTGGCGATTAACATCACGGCGAGCCTGTATGTGTATGACACTCGGGCATATTGAAAATGCCATGATAGGTGTGAACCGTGCCACAGTGTCTGCAGATATTCGCGGGACTTGTGTTGCTGCGTCACAAAGCATTTCTGAGTACAACCAAAACTGTGTTTGGCACTCCCGGGTGCACTCGGGCTCTCGTACAAACCATAGATTCTGATAGCATGCCCCTTGACGTTCCACTGTAGCCAGGCAGTCCATACCTTGGTAGGTGTCAAGCTCTTTCCATGCAACTAGAGAAATTAGTAGCAACAGCTAACTATATGAGAAAGCGCCTCTACCCACTTGGACATCGGCGACGTCCTCCATTAGCCGGTTCAACAAATATAAGGACCAGTTCATCTGCACCCCTTCTGTGCATTGCTCCGCGCAAGCAACTGTCCCCGAATTACATTGGTTAGGGCGACCTCCCTTAATCACTTTACAACACAGGATCATAATGCCCGTGAGTACCGCCTGATTATTGTAGCTACGGGTGCGATACCCACGCCCATCCAATTCCAAGGCATATTTTTGTGCCAACCGACGTGCTCGCTTCTTCTCGTTGTGCTTTCCTTGAATAAACTGCGTTGGATCAACACCATTCTTGGGAAAGCCGGTAATGTGAGAAATCAAGTCAATAGTAACTGGGACCTCTCTATCCAACCATAACGAACCTCTGTGGAAGCATGACAAGAGATGCTTTACACAATTGCCAACTTCAACCAAGCGCCCAAAATGTGGCATGTTAATTAGCCCTAACAAGCCAGACTATCGCAGTCCTCGTGCCCATTCATGTATCGGTGGGTCCAGTAAATTGCGTGTCTCAGGAACATATGGTGCAGATGCAATTTCGGGTTGAGCCACCATGTCGTGGTCCTCATAACGTAGGTGCTTTAGTGCCGGCCCAATGTCCACCGAACATGTCATCCCAGCCGAGAGGGCAGGCATCTTCACACTAAACTTTGGTTTAGGATTTAGTTAACGCGGGGGGGGGGGGGCATCTGGCTGAACAGGAGGGATGTAACCAAGGATATTATTTGTGGAGTGTCCTAACCATGGGGCAGGGGGACGAACGGCGCGACTGGATTGTCCCACCTGCTCTGGTACTCCGCCAGCCACCGCAGACCGAAGTAATCTCTTACTCTTTGGGGATTCAGAAGGCTGACCCCCTCGGCGCTTCTTAGCAACAGTTAATGCTCCCACCAGCATATTGGAAACCTCGGCGCCAAGATCAACAGTGTCCAAGGACACAGCTTCTTGTTCAACAAAAATCGAAACGAATGGAGACTCCACTTCACTGCTAATGTCCATTGTCTCCAGTTCTCCTAGCATACCTCACCACTCGTCGTAATATACCTAACAGTAACTGACTGAAAGCACGACAGCGCTACACAACAACACGGCTTGCTAATTTCTCGGTGTCTTCTGCCCGACGCTAAACCCTGCTTATAACATCGATCCAAACCGGCCATAATCATGACTAAATCGTGCATTAACTCAACCAAATCCTTGTATTAATGAGGGAAATCCGTCGGCGATCCTGTCCTTCCGTCGGCCGTATCCACCATTAATGCCCATAATGCGAACACGTCGTTAATTAACGATCTCCACTTTTGGCATTTATTATTGATTTGACCGAGTCACCACGCGGCCATATATCACTGACTGTTCCAAACTTGCGGTACAAACCTCCCTGCTGTCGCATACCTTCTTCTGTTGGTGCGCCTTCTGCCTCCAAGCAACCTACAATAATCATCAATTTTTTTTATTTTTTTTTAACCAATGCGACTCAGACATCGCACTGCTCTACGCCCGTGCGATAAGGCTTCAACCTGTGACCATTTACCAGCTTGGGGAGCATCTCCCCATCCAATCGCTGCAACTGAACCGCTCCTCCGGAAGTAATACTATTGATGCGGTAGGGACCCAGCCAATGCATCTGCAACTTGCCTGGATGTTTCATAAACCTACTGTCGTATAGTAACACTAAGTCGCCTTGTTGAAACTGTTTGTTTTTTATGTGGCGATCATGCCATGCCTTCTGACGGTCCTTCTCTACCCCTTGGTGAAAGCCAGCGATAAATCGATCCTCTTCTAGCGCCACCAATTGTGCTAGACGCTCGTCTAATGCTGCAACATCATCCATACCTGTAATAGCCGCAATGCGTAGACTTGGGACAATATACTCCATCGGCATAATTGCTTCCTTCCCATATACCAGCTTGAAAGGCGTATGACCAGTCAATCGTTTACATGTAGTGCGATAGGCCCATAATACCGCTGGAACTTTCAAATCCTAGTCATCACGGTTTGCATTACACACCTTTGTCAACGCATGCTCCTATACCTTGTTAAAATCCTCCACCATTCCATTCGCCTGTGGGTGATAAGGTGTACTCTTCTTATGCTGTATCTGCAATTCCTCCGTCAATGGGTTGATAGTGCGATTAAGAAAGTGGCTGTCTTGATCACTCAGCAATATCTTGGGGCAGCCGAAACGAGTGATAATATGATCAAACAAAAATCGAGCGGCTATTGCAGCAGAGCAATCAACTACAAGCGTTGCCTCAGCCCATCAGGTCAAATACTCTATTGTTGTAATGATGTATCGCGCACCCATACGTTTCCCTGGTGGATTGATCGGTCCAAAAAAATCCACATCCCATTTCTCGAACGGTTGCAATGTTACCTGAGGTAGCAACGACATCTTGTCTCATCTGGACGGCTCGCCAGTTCGTCGACAAACATCGCAAGATCGCGCATAGTCTGTCGCATCGTTATGTAATGTAGGCCACCAAAGACCTACACGTAGTATTTTCCTGGCGGTCGCCTGACCGCCATAATGTCCTCCTGCAACTCCACCATGTGCCTCAGCCAATATCTACGCCTGCTCATGCGGCAAGACACATCTGTGCAATATCTCATCGGCACCCAATTTATACAACTCTCCCGCGATCAGTTGAAAGTCAGCAGCCTTGACGACCAATTGCTTCTTCTAAGTAGTGGTAAAGTCATCGAGTGCGATGCCGGTCACCAGAAACTGAAGGATGTCATCGAAGTAGTGATCAGCAGTGGCAACGTGAAATAGTTGGGCATCCGGCAACCCATCATCGATATTAGTCAGTTCCTCCCCTGTATCAATCCGTGACAAATGATCTGGTCCAACATTCAACCGCCCCGGCTTCACAACAACCTCAAAATCAAACTCCTGAAACAACAGTAACCACCGACAGATCTTCTCCCCCAACACAGGCTTATTGACCAAGTATTTCAAAGCAGAATGATCAATGAACATTTTCAAATGGCCACCCAACAAATAATGCTTGAATTTTTGCAGTGCTTAAACCATGGCCAGACCTTCTCGTTCTATGGTAGTGTAATTACGTTCTGCAGAGGACAGCTTCCAAGTGGCAAAAGCAATGGGATGATCAATGTCGCCTTCTCCTGGTTGAGCCAATAAAACCCCTAAAGCAACCGATGAAGCATCAACATGGACATGGAATTCCTTACTCCAGTCCGGAAAGACCAGGATTGGTGCCAACGCCATCTTCGCCTTGAGCGTTTCAAAACTAGCCTAGCATTCCGGGTTCCACTGGAATGCCGCATCCTTTTTCAACAACTTCTCCATAGGGGCCGTAATCACAGCATAACTCTTGATAAACTTGCGATAATATCCTGTATGACCCAAGGTGGCGCGCAACTGCTTAACAGTGGTCAGCGGTTGCAACCCCAAAATAAGTGCAATTTTGGCTGCATCCACCAACAATCCCTGCTTACACACGATATGACCCAGCAGTATTCCAAAGGGTGCACAAAATATACATTTCTTCAAGTTCAGCAATATCTAGTGCTGTCGGCATCGCTCAAGCATTAACCGTAGATTGGCCAAATGATCACGAATTAAGCCATAAACAGTCCAATCATCCATATATACCTGCAAAAACTTCTGAATAAAATCTTTGAATGTGGCAACAACGACCCGGGAAAATATCGCAGGGGTATTCTTCAGACCAAAGGGCATGACCGTGTACTGAAAGCAACCCCATTCAGTAACAAAAGTTGTCTTATGGCGGTCTTCCTTGGCAATGCGAATCTAATGGTAGCCAGAGAATCCATCAGTGAAAGAGTACATCTCCTAGCCACCCACTCCTTCAAGTACTTCATCAGTAAACGAGGTCGGAAAGGGGTCATGCAAGCAGGCATCGTTCAAATTCCGCAAATCGACACAAATGCGCACTTCGCCTGTTTTCTTGTCCTGCACCACCATAGGACTGATCCATTCTGACTCTTCCACAGGTTTGATAATACCAGCATCCAGCATCTGATCAAGTTCCGCCTTGACCTTTTCTTTATGTCGCGGATTTAGCCGATAAGGTCGCTGTCGGACTGGCTTAGCGTCTGGTTTCAATGGAATCCTCATCTCTCCTAAATCACCCAAGATTCCCTTCATTTCGGAAAAATTCATGGAAAACACGTCCTGAAACTCATGCAATAACTCGGTAACCTTACTCATCATCTCGTCATCCCAATAATCCCCAACATTAGCAAACTTGGGAGTAGCCTCAGTGCCGATATTCGTTTTGCAAAGCTGCAACGGCTGATTGAACAGATTACTTGGCGCAACAGGTGGTACCACATCGCGACTTCCTTCGGATTCGGGAATGTTGATATTCCGGGGATCATCATCGTCCTCTGGCCCTCCACTGACGTTGAAGCACTCCATGAGAGACTACATCTGACTGTGGGGTGTGCGGGTCAATAGGGCAGGCCACCGAAACAACCTGAAATATCACATCGCGGATGAGCTACAGGGCATTATGGACATTAGGGTTGGCATCCGCAAATGTGAAGGTATGAGTGAAACAGATCATCAACTCCCCCCATGTTGTAATGTCACGGTGCAACTTGGATATAGTATACCACGAGCACGGTATCTCCTCCAAAGTATGGACAAAAGCATGAACCCACTCATCTCTGGGTCACGTTACCCACACTCGTTGACACTCCATCACATGATCACCGGGATCAATTCGACCATCATACTTGTCGGTGTGATAAATCTCAGTATTTCCAAATCGAACCGTCATCAACCTACGACACTGTGACCAATATTTAATGAATTTCTTATGTGTCTCCCACCAGCGTGCTAGAGCAGTCTTCAGTGCTTCCTCCAAGGCCAGCAATCGCTGGGGTTCTGAGACCCGTTCTTCAAATTCCGCCAAAAAGTTAGTGAGGTCAAGAAACCCGTCATAGACAGGCAGTGTGACTGTTTTTGTCGCAACCCGACATAAGGATTGCGTAACTAAGCCACATTTCCGGAACGGTACTTCATGCATCCGGTTCTGCCAGTGCTCTAATGCATCATCAGAGTCGGAAGACACAGAACTCTCGCTGCGCCACTCCAGCTCACCATGGATCGTGGGATGAATGTACTCCTCAGAAATATTAAATGCATGATCCCAACCAGTGTCATTGGCATCTTTGATAGGCTCAACATATCGGCGTCCTTCAGCCAAATCCAACGAAGCGATGACTTGGAAATCGCGATTCTCAAAAGTCATCATGCGCTTCTTGAAGTTGATTACAGCTCCACTATCGTTAGCCCATCCTATCCCCAATAGTGCAGGATAGGAGATTCCTCCATCAACTACTTCAATGACGTCGAAATCAGAATAAGTCTTCATGCCCTCAATATCAATCGTGAGCCGCGGAACCCGCCCAATCGGTGTAACCTTCGCATGGTTAGCCAACCGGAGCTGCACAGGAGACCAGATCAATGGGGGACTTCCCATCTTCTGCCACGCCTGCTTGGTTAAGATGTTAACATCCGAACCAAGGTCAAGAATCACAGAGTCAACATCATAGTCACCAATCTGAATATTCATTCACATTTCCTTGCCAATCTTCCGTCACTGTAAGGAGTTTACTGCCGACTCCTGCCATCCTTTCAGAAATCGTTGCAACCATCCTTCAATCTCAACCAGGGCAGCCAGGTCTCGTGCCAATGACAGACAACTTTCAAGGAACTTCTGTAATATCCCTGGTAGTGGTCAATCGACGTCTGATGTGGCATCAAAGACAGGCAACATATCGCAAACAACAGTCTTACCACGATCTTTCTCCAAAGTGCGACGTGCTTCCAGGAACGTCTCCCGCTCCGCATCAATGTCAAAATTTACCGTCTTCTGACCAACTAAGCGAATGAGTGGTCGCGAACCATCTTCCCCAGTCGTCTTGCCGCCACGAGTGACAATAGCCACCGAAGTATCTTGTGGTCGCGGTTCTGCAAAAATAGTCTCAATATTGGCACCTTGTGTTTGGTTCTGCTGCAAGTTCCCTGGTTGATTTACGTTAGGATTAGCGTTCGGCGGTGGTCGTGGGGGATGGTTCTGTACTGGTTGCTGGACCGGGTTCTGTACCGAGTTCTGTGGCTGCGAAGTGTTCCTAGCCTGCCACCTTGCAATCAACTATGGACAATTCTCGACTATATGATCATTACCGGAACAAAACGTACACTGATTCTGTAGCAGTGGGCAGTCGCACTGATAATGTCCCCATACCGCACAGTGGTAACATTGAACAGGTCCACAACCACCTCAGCCTCCTCCTCCAAGACCAAATCCACCACCACGTCCGCCCCTGTAGCCTCCCCGATAGCCACCCTGCTGCTGATACTGAGGTTGGTTAAACTGCTGCTGCATGGGTGCTGGCGGCATCCCTTGCCCTTGTGGTACATACTGTGGTTGTTGCACGTACTGAGGCTGCGGGGGGTTCACCGATGTATATTGCAGTATGAACTGCTGCTGTTGCGGTACAAACTGCATTTGTGGTTACGGCTAAGCTACCTGCGGCTGTAGCGGTGCAGTGCACTGATCATCTTTGACATAGAATGCATCACACATTCTCTCCTGTAGCAACCCATATGCACGGAAATCCTTGTCATCATGACCCACCGACTTGCAGAATGTGCAATAAAGATTTCATGGGGTTGTCACCATTTTCTGCATATACGGGCAACTATCATGACCGTGCCCAAATACCGAACAAACGCGACACCACGACATACTGCGACCATTCAATGGATTGGGCGCACCGAAGACCAAATAATTACAAAAATCCGGGCAATCATCTTTCGTATGTCCCTCTCGTCGACATCGCTTACAACATACCTCATCGCGTTGTTCCTTGTTCTTCTTTAAATCTTGCAATTGTATAGTCAGGTTGGTAAGCTGCGTCTAAATCTACGACATACTGGTTGCATTATCTCCAATCGGTGACGCCTCCAATCGCATTGCAATCTCTAGAGCTTCGCTAGGCATCGACATGTTTTGCTGCATCAGCGACAGTCGAATGTGGGGTAACAGTGCCGCAATGAACCATTCTTTATGTTGGACAACGCTCATATCGAAACTAACCTTTGCCATCAGTGTCTTGAATCGCTGGTCGAAATCCCACACTATCTCATTGGTATACTGCTTAATTTCCTTCAGTTCAGTAATATATTGAGCCTCCGACTTAGGACGTCTAAATTCAGCAATCAACCCGTCCCAAATCTCATCCAGGGACTTCTTTGGGGCCCCTGTAGGGACTAAAACAAACTTCATGAACCAATCTAAGGCACGACCTCGCAGAATCGTGGCTAACTGTCCTTTCTTAGTATTGTCATCAGTGATCTGTTTCACGATCCAGACCGCTTCACACAAAAACCAATATTGTTTTGGGTTGTCTGTCGCACTTCCATGGAACAACGGTAGCTTAGCATCATCACTCGCCATCTTGGGCTTCCTTCCTCCTGTCGCTGCGCTACTACCAATTAACTTCTGCGGTATTGACGAACTTGGCAGTGTCGAAGTATTATTTCTTGCTGGTTGAGAGTCAGTGAGCGAAGGGGTGGGTATGTTTGTGCCGGGGTTTGGTCCTGCCTCTATCCTGGGCGCAGCCTAGTTGTCCCTGTCAAGACTGTGAGGTCGCTTCGTCCCGTGTGGCCTTCCTTCACGGTCTTGCAGTCCGATCGCAGCAGGACCTTCTCCTATCCTCTGCCTCTTTTCCTGTCGGAACCTTGCTCCTCCCCTCGTAAGGCCACTTTCTTCCTCGGCTTCGCTCACAGTATCCTCATGGTCTGCACCCATCTACCCCTTTACCATTCCTTAGACCGCCCCTCGACAGCCGCAATACCCACGGCCTCTGCCCACCAGGATGCTTACTGATCAAGGTGCATCTTCAATATACCTTTCTCGCAGATTAGCATCTTAATCGATAGTTGGAGTGACAGCAAAAACCTTCCCCTCGATCCGTTAAAGAAGTATCTTTCAGCTTCACTATAGGATTTCTTCGTGTTGACCGCAAATTCAGTGATATATCCTTCCAAGATGCTATCAAGCCAAACTTCGACAGCCCGTGATGCCTTATTATCGACTTCCTGCAGCTCCTGGATCAACTCTGGGGTCCAAGTCGTCGGTTCACCACCTTGGAAATTTCTCTTCTGGAAGGTCAGCTTTGACAACCACTCATACAAAACAACCGAGAATTCAGAGAAGAACCACTTGTGTAGGCCGTCATGAATATATCTTCCCAACCAGTGATCTACCGTTAGTCGCTTGTTCCGACTTTCCTTTTCAGAAAATTCCCGTAGTCTCTGATCAAACCAGTTCTGTATATCCAGCTTCGTTGGGTGCCACAACATGGCCTCCTCTTACTCTACACACAGTCCCAGCAACGGAACCATTTGTTGACCAAGTCGCGACCTCACAGTCAACAAGGGTCCACCAACTGTCAACACACACCGCAATCTCCCTGGGCACCGGCCCGGGCAGGTTTGAGCCCACCCAGCAACACCCGCAAAGCGGATGAGGTCTCACCCGAGGCGTTCAGGAAGAGCAGACGGAACCATGTTTCCGCCGAGGGAGGAGGCACGTTGCGGTAGTATGATACCAACAGCAATTCTAAGTATTCATCATGAAGTTATAGCATACCACTTTAATCGCAGCATTTGACATTACAATAAACAGATATCTATAACATATTATTGCGGCATCCACATCATAGCGACAGAAATAGATAATTGCATTAAGACAAGACAATAACATAAGTATCGAGCAACATTACACACAGATTGCACCAAATCATCATCTTTATATTACTGTGGCAAACCAAAAGCAGTACATTAATCTCTGCGCAATTCTCCGCATGATCTTTATGTCAACCTCCGCATATAGCTCCATCTCACTCTTCTATCCATCGACTCTCCCCCTAACACTTACAATTCTCATCTATTTATAGGCTTCCACCAATTACAATACTTTTCCACTTACCTAACCGACACTTGTGGACAATCGACTAACTGACTTGGTCTAATGACCCAAAAACGCGCATACCACGGTACAATTGACTCGATATTACAAAATACATGATCCAAGTGACCCAAAACTCGCCAACTGCGGTATACTTTGGCAACAAATACTCCTTTCGTGCCTTCATCCAACGTGTCGCAACGTCGGCGGTACCGCGACACATCCTCATCAAACCGCCTTCCAACAAACAACAATATTAGAATTCATATGCAAGAAGACCGTTTGGATTGGATGTATTCACCATCATGGATTTATACACCAAAAATAGGTTATGATACTCTTATGATTGCTGATGAAAGGGTATGTTGGTGGTGGAAACCTATATGGAGTTTCAGTTGTTCGTTGAAAGCTAAACTTTTTATGTGGTTCTTACTTCTTAATAAAGCACTAACTTGGGATTTTTTACAAAGGAAAAATAGATTAGGTCCAGGGAGATGTTACTTATGCAAAGTTGATACAGAAACCAATAATCATTTGATAGTAGAATGCTCATATTCGGTAAATGCTTGGAAAGAGTTAGCACGCATCCTTAACACTGATTTGGTATGGCAGGGGTCTACTATGGAGGATTGTTTAAAAAATTGGATCTCAAATGAAGCCTATGAAAAATTTAGAGCTTTTCCTTTAATTGTAGCATGGGGAATTTGGCTAGCGAGGAATGAATGTTGTTTTGAAGAAAAGTATATTCCTCCTTCTCAATGTGTTGCATAGAGCTTGGGTATTCTTAGTTACTTCCCGCGGGCAAAAAAGAAGGTCCGTATAAGACATGTGGTGGAAGAAGTGATAGATAGAAAGAACACTTGGGATTTTTTTGATGGAGAAGTGCAGGGCGAGGGTATGGAATGTGGAGCAGGGGGAGTACTTTACCTTTTTTAAAATCACTGGATAAAGTTTAAGGTTAGTCTTGGTTCAGGAACCAATAATTTGGCAGAGCTTAGTGCTTTGCGTCTATTACTAATGCTGGAAATGGGAAATAATATAGAATACTTGTAGATTTTTGGAGATTCCCTCTTAGTAATAAATTGGATTAATGGAGAAAAATTTATACACAATTTGATCATGGAACCTCTCTTACAGGAGGCACAAAGACTAAAAGAGTCTTTACCATTTTCCATCAAACATGTTTACAGAGAAAGTAATGTTATTTAGGATGAATTAACTTCAGAAGGTCTACTCTTACAAGATGTTGTTTGGCACTTATCATAATCTAGAAATGGGATCTTCCAACACTCCATACATCGCCCCTTTCTTGAGGCATATGAATGAGTATTTTTCTTTTTAATATGTTGATCTACATGGCAGGCACTCTTATGATGATAGTTAAAATCCATGTGTGCAGGGGTATCAATGAAGAGCTACCGGATGGTAAAGAAACTAGAGAAGGTTTATTTTTACCGATTTAAAGCAATTTTGCATGGCTGGCCCTAAAAACAATGAGCATGATTTCATAGTTATGACATTTTGTTGAATATTTGATCTTGACAGGTTGTGCTTACAGAGATGGACTTCAAAGTGAAATGCTTTTTTGCATCTCTTAGAGCTAGATGTGAATACAAAGTGTGCAGGGTTTGTTAAAAAACTTTGCTTATCTGAAAGAGATTTTATTTTCATTGAATATTTTTTATTTGAGCTTCTATGCCAGGAGTGGCAAAAGAATAGTACAACTAATGATGATTTGATGAAAAATGTAATCTTTTTTAGATGAAAATGCTTAGTTTGTATGATTAGAACTACTGATGAAAAATGTAGTCTTTTTGAGATGAAAATGCTTAGTCTGTATGACTAGAACTGTTGGATATACCTTAGTAAGGCATTGAAGAATGTAACTCTATTTTTTCTTCAAAAAATATAGTTATGGTTTCTTTTTGTAAAAAAATAAATAAAGAGGTATTAATCTAAGCCAATATTATAAGAGGTCTTAATCTAAGCAAATACATCAAAAGTATAACCAAATACCTAAAATATTTTCCACTTTTGATGTCGTCTCACTTATGTTTTGCATACTTCATTTTCTTATCCCATCTCATTCCTTCCCTTAGTCATGATTAAGACTTTGGCATTTGTGGGTGCACAACAAAACTGTGGTGTTACTATCTTGATTTATTAGAGATGTCACTTTTATTTTTAATCAGCATAGATTTATCTTAAATCAGATCTATCAAGCACCAAGAGAGATCCAATTTTTCTTGAGGTGTAATTTTTTTTTCTTAAATTCTTTACACAGAAAAAATTTACACCTCAAGATATTTTATCCCTCTCGATTCATGATATATATAGGTTTAAGATCAAATCAATATATTTTTCTTTTTTTGTTTAAGCCGATATCATTTGCATTTTTTTATGGGAATGCCATGTTACATAATGTTACACAACATTACATGTTACAATATCTCCCTCATTCTGGGTTGTAAGCACCTCGCTACTCTCGGTACAATAAAACCAACATAGATCCATCTTAAACTCGAACCTATTAAGCACCAAAAGGAATCCAATTTTTTGAGGTGTAATTTTTTTCTTGATGTATAAAAAAATTAAGATAAAAAATTCAAACAATAGTCATAATGATTCGATTAGCATAATATATATTTAATTTCATTAAAACATCTGTAAAAAAATTCTAGTTGACATGTTTTTCTTATTAAAATATGTCATATCACATCACATCACATTACAACATCTTTCCCATATTGGATTGTAAGCACCTCACTACTCTCGATGCAAAAATAATTATATATATTTATTTTAATTTAAATTCATTAATATATTAAAATTTTATAAATGTAAAATTGAATAATGATATATATTTATTATTTTAATTTTGAATTTATTAATCATGGATAAGTCTTAAAATTTTAAACTATAGAATTGAATTTTTTTTTAAATTTTAAAACATGTTAAAATGAAATTTGTATTTTGAATATTTCTTCTTCTAAAATTTAATTATATATTAAATTGTACATATCTATTAATATTACATTTGATAAATAAATATTTATTACTTCAAATTATAAAATATATTTTTAGGTACAACTATTTCATAAAGACATATTTATATTATAATTTAGTTTTCTCTCTTTACATTATATATTTGTCGGTACAATTATTTCATAAAGACGTATTTATATTATAATGTAGTTTTCTTTCTTTACATTATTTTGGAGATATTAATGACATCTCTATAAACTATTCACCACTCCAAACTTGTCAATATTTATTATTGATATGAAAAAAACATCCAAAATTCTACTCATCACTTTGACTTTTTATGTCTCTACTATTAAATTATCACAGGGTCTTTTGCATTTATGTGTCCTTAAGTGAACGTCCAAATTGAGTTCCTTTTTTTTTCACCAGTAGACCAGATGGCACGCGCTCTAGGCGAAGGCACCATGAGGACAAGGTCAAGGGTTCGATTTGGGATGGGGACGGCCACAGCCGACCAACCCAGCCACCCTTCCTACTAAGGCACCCCTATCCAAATTGAGTTCCTTGCAAAGAAAGAAGACCGTTACAATCACCATGATGGAAGCAAAGCCACAAACCAAGCTTTTTATGCTTGGTCATAGCTTCTATGATTGTGGCCTTCGACCTTTCATTTTTTATCGATAAAATTTTACGAAATAAGAAAATAAGATTTTACCATGATTTTACTTAATTTTCCAAAATTCTATCAATCTAACTAGGCTTAAAATGGACCAAAACTCATAAGGATAAAGTTTCATGGTCAAAATTCCTATCAAGTAAAACCATAACTTTCAACAAAAATTTCATTGGATTTTGGGGTGACAGGTGTGGGGGATCTTATGGGATCCCGAAGGAACTTCGATAGCTACTTTTGAATGGGGGCTAGGAAAAGCCACTAACAATCAAGCCTAGTGATATGCTCTGTATCAAGGCCTCAAAATTGCCTCTTCTCTAAGCATTCAATTGATAGTAGTTATAGGTGATTCTCTTTTAATCATCTCACAATCTAGAAGGCGAAAAGAGTTAGAATATAAGCTTGCATGGAGATTGCAACTTTGCATCAACAATATCCTTAACCAATTCGTCAGTGTTCAACTGTTTCATGTTCGACCTCATAACAACATCATTGTTGATTCGCATGCTAATATTGTGGCTCATTTACCCCAAGGTGATATTTATGTTAATGGACAACTTGATTCTTGTTGGCTCCCTTAGTATTTATTCCCTATCGTGTCCCTCGAAGTGGAGTCACTTTGGAAATGGAACCTCATTAAGTATTATTCTAGTTTCAATAGGGAGCAGTAATGACTCCTTAACTACTCTCTGATGCCATTTGTTGATCATACTCCTCAGCTTGATAGGCATGCACGTGAAGAGGCCTACGGGTGGCTTGTCGCTATCAAAACTTCGAGTTATGAATCCTCTCCCTTGTGTAAGTTTTACTTGTATTTGCAACATAGTTGAAAGCATGAAGTTTGATCCATCGAGTGCACAGGTGATAGTTTTGTGGCTTTCTGATTTTAATGAATCCTTCCCATGTGCCCAGGGGGAATGACTATGGATTGCATTGAAGCTTGGGTGTGAGACCTTATCGCAGGAAACAGTTTTTCTGACTAGTTCAGCGCCCACTCTGTCTTTTATCCGATGATTTTGGGACACAAGAACTTCATTTGATTTGCAATTTATGAGGATGAAGTCCATTGATGGATTGGAGGCAAGGGTTCAAGAATTGACCGAGGAAAACAGAGTTATTAGGGGAAAATTGAGGGATATTCACATTCAATTAAGTCATATGAACTCTCAAATGGAGAGCTTCATGGAGGGAATTTATCAAATTATGGCCCATGTCCTTGGCATTGACAACAAACTTGATGATTCTGATAAGGTCGTGCATCAACTTTCGTCTAATTTTACCAATCTCGATATCTGTCTTGATGATGTGGAGGGTAATATTTCTGTCAACTCTAATGACATTGCTATCATTAAAGTAACTCTTGCACGTCATGGAGATATTCTTGTGTATAAGCACTCTCTTACTACATATTATATAGCCAGCATGGGTTCAGAGGGTTTTGTTCGTCAACCTCCCCACATAGTTGTGGACATTTCGAGTTCAAGTTCGGAAGAGAAGGATGTTGAATTATCAGAAGAAAATCATGCAGAAAACACTTAAGCACAAGTCATCCATAGTGATCATAATTCTAGTGAGACTGTTAGTTTATGTTTAGTTTTTGCTTGCTTCTGCTCGATCAGTTTATCAATGTCTATGGTAGTATAGAATCTTGTAGTTATATGGATATATCGTCGGCTTTGAAGATATTGTATATGACACTTTTGTCTTCTTGTCACATCCATAGTAGTTGTGCTACCATGATGCAAAGCATCCTGTTGGAGACATGAGCCTAGTCCTTTTACATAAGCTGAGAAGTCTATCAGATCTTTTCTTAGTGGTGGTGCAGTTGCATTCCAAGCTATTCAAATCCATTTAGAGATTTTCTACAGTTCCCCTTGTCATGAACGAGTCTTTCATGACCCCATTGAGTGTATTGGTTGGGTTATGGTTCACTGAGTAGAGCAATAGTTGATACACTCTCCCTTTCCCTCATGCATCTAGAGTTGTTCTTCGTGGTTATTTCAGAGACAGGTATATGATTGAGCGGTTATACATTTACATTTGGGTGTTATCTTTTGTCTCTCTTGTCTATATTAGTAGTTTTGACTGGGCATTTAGTGAATGAGAGTGGTGATGTTGTATGGATTTGGGTGTTTATTATGGACTTGTCATCATGAGTAGCTGAGTGGTCTTGATTGGTAAGGCCTTAGTATATGCTCACTGGTATTGCCTACTTTGTACAAACCTGACTATTGCCCCTGCTATGACTGGCACCATTTCTTACTTCCTCCCTCCATTCCTTGCTTCCATACTCGTGATTTTTTCCTTGGCTTATGACCCAGACTTGTGAGATTGAAGAGCTTTCCCACACTTTGACTTATGTGCATGATCGACTCCATGTTTTGCTTGTGTCTTGGCTTTGGAGTGTGTGGCCTAGTAATGGATCTCGTTCATCCCCTTATTCGTGTATGATGCCTTGTGTATTGGGTGAGTTTGTGAAGTATCCATGTCACCGGGTTGTCTCCTTTAGTCGTCAAACCAAGCACTCCCTGAAATGCAGATGTGGAACAAATGTTATATCAAAATAACTACAAAAAGGCCAGTTGTGATTAGTTGTGTTTCTAAACACTAGGCCTAAGTGAAATCAAATAAACCTTTATGTAACTAATTATTGTCCAAGGGATGAGCACTCATCCTTTGTGGTCATTGCATTGCACCTATGGACGGTGGCAGGAAATTCACGTAAGATTGAGTCATTATATGGGGCCCACAAGGCTATCCAAGGCACCTGCCCTTGGACGTTGGCTGGTGAAGGGAAGGTTATATCATTAATAAATGTGAAATGTTTTCAAATTCAATCGTTTGATGAAAAGGATGCTTGTCTAGAGTCTATTGGAGGCAACTCAAACACTCTACCCATATGTGAGACACCTCCCTCCCTTAGTGTCCTCCATCCTGCAAATGTCACTATAGCTTCCTTGGTCCCCTTTTCTATGAGATATCACATGGTCAAGGTTAAATAATTCAAAACCCTATAAACCTAAGCCTTATTGTATTCACCTTACCCATCTTAGCATGATAATCAATTTTGTAAGTGAGCATATGCCTAGGACTTCATTAAAGATTATAATGTTGTTCTAGCACAAGTCTAATTTTTATTATTCATGATCACCGATATATGTGTCAGTTATGGTTTAGATGACTTCTAATATATATAAAAGATCATTTTTAACCACTTATGCAGGATTAGTTGGTTCTCAACTCAGTCATTATTTTGACCAGTTTTGACTTGGTCAACCCAGTTTGACCATAGTCAACAGGTGGTCCTGGGTGAATTGGGATTTGATGGTTCGATTTTGTGTTTCTGGAACCTATGGGCATCTGCTACAGTGTCCCATGCTTCAGTTGGTCATTATATGCTATGGTTCGTAGTTGTTTTTATTATTAGCAGTTAGATTGGGTCATATTTTATATATTGGACATGGATAAGCTTACATATTGTTCTACAGGTGGATCCATGGGGTGCTAGTAGTAACCTATAGTGGATTTGAGTTCTCTGATCTCATTTATGCATTCATATTGATGATTTGGGAAAATGAAAGGCATGATATGGGAATATTTATCATTCAACGGTGTTATTAGCAATTTAATTAAGTATTAAAATGACCATAGAGTAGCTAAGAAGTCAATTTGGCTAGTGAGGGGCAAGGAAATGACTTGAGGTGTTATGTTGTGATGTATTGAGGCCTTGAGGACCATATTCCATGTTTATATCACTTGATGGGGCCACATGTTATTTTCCTCACCTAGAGAGTGCATCATCTCCATGGCGGGTGCACTTGATGTTGGGGATGTTATTGTTATGACATTATATTGTTTATCATTGTACATGGGGGAACCTTAGGGAAACTTTGACCCCTAGCCGACCCCTCATTCCATATCTTTATGTTATATCATATGTCATGTTGTATACTTGGGCGCTCTAGGGAAATCGACCCTCCTTTGATGATATCTTGATGTGGTTATGACGAGACGCTTTCCACCATCGATTTAGTTAGTTATATTTTGATCCTAGCTGTCCATATTTTTGGAGCTAGGGATCTTGCATTTGGAGTTCTATTTATTTGAGAACTCACTCATTGTATTGGACTTTTGGGCTCTTGGATATTCGATATAGAGAGATATTTTGGAAATATCTTGTGTCTTCTTTGTGTGATTGCTCTTGTACTTGATTGTAAAGTTGATTCTATTTTCCATTCGAGTAGCTTTGAAGTGGTTTCATACAACTTTTGTGGAGGCCATGTTGTTTTGCAGGCTAGCAAGCTCATGAGGGCCAGTTTATGAGGGTTCTCCAACTCGTTTCTCTCAAAATCATGACACACTCAAGGAGTTATTCAATTGTATCTTTGATCATTATTATTCTCTTTTATTTTTCTTGCATCCATAGTCTTTTCTTGTTGTGAATCAAATCTAACTTCTGTTGTTTGCATTTGCAGGAAGGAGGGGCTCACTGGCTCAACTTGGGCAATTCGATTTCACTTGAAACTTCACCAAGCTTGCTCTGAATTGATAGAAAGTGGAAAAGATAATCATTTACTTGGAATCCACAAGACTTTTGGGTATTCTCTTCTATATTTTCTCCCATTTTGTTTTATATTCTATAAGTCATCAATAAAAATAACTAACTAAAACCCTCATTTTTCGTAAATCTAGTTCCTGTCACCTAGCACAAATTTGGTTTAAAACCCAAGTAAGAGATCATCTAAAACCCCTAGGGACTAAATTTCATTTGATTCAGACTCCATTTGTCCAACCTTAAGCATTGGTCTCCCTAGGTTGAATTCGCCCTCCTTGGATATCTTTACATTTTTCCAGTTTGGTGACGTGGGTATTGCGTGTTTGTTTTCCAATTGACATGTCTTACATCACACATCTCTTTCAAGTGCTAAAAAACCTTTATTTTCCTAGTTCATGACCACATTTTACCTTGCATGCTTAAACCCTAGCTAGAATGAATTGGGCATCTTCAACTAGTACTCACTCTATCTTAGATATGGTTTACAATCATAACTATTGAGGTGAAATCCACCTTGATTGATAATCTTGTCATTTGTTAAGCCTCTCAACCTTGTATCTTAATACCATATCTCAGTAGTCATTTGTTGATCCAGGATACTAAGTCAAGATAACCTCAGCTTGCTTTCACTTCCAATTCTTGTTTGTGTGTCTTGTCTTTCTTTGTGTTAGCCTTCATTGGTTAACTAGGGTCTCCCCCTTGGTCTTGCTCTTAGCTTGACTTAAAGTGACAAAAGCTCATCCGATGTGACAACTACTCCATCAGTAGTGGACGAGTCCCTTGTAGTGTCATTGGGTTTAGCTACCCCTCCTCTACTGTCCCAGATAGGATACCCCTCTAGTGGTAGCTACAAATTTGGTGATAACATGTCTCTTTTAGAAGCTTTTTGAAGCCTGATTTTGGACTACTACTTTGCAACTCTTTTTGTAAATTTTGTAGTTGGTTTTTTCATCTTTTATAAATACAAATTATCTACACTTGTTAAAAAAAACAAAATTCTCATTGGATTTGGAGAAGAATTTCAACTTAAAAAAGGTTTAGTTTGTTGACCAGTTAACCTACTCCATGAGAGATTTATATAAGTTTGGGTTGATTATCAATATATATTCATTATAATTTTGGATCTGTTAAACATCAGAATGGATATGCAAAATTTAATTTTTTTTTCTCTTATAAATTTAATAAACATTTATTTTAAAACATGTAATCTAAAAGTTTGACGATTTCGAACATAATTTTTTTTTATTTTCTAGCACAATTTTGAAAAAAAAGGGCAGAAATTTTTAAAAATCCGGTTACAATTGTCAAACTTTGAAATTTTGGGTGCCCCAAGGGTTTTTGATGGTGTTGAATTTGTTTCTACCATCAAAATCACCATTAAATAAGAGTTAGATTCAGATTTTGCAAAATAAAAAATGTTGGTGTACGGTTAAATGCCCCTGTGCGAACCAAATTGTCGAATATTTAGACGACTTCGTTTTAAAATTTGCATTTTTTAATATATGTAAATTTAGGATTGAGACAAATCTATATTAATTAATTTATTATTTAAATTTGTTAAATAGAATCTTTTTTATAATATGAAAATGAACAAAAAGATGATTAATCTTTGCCTCATCTTCCTCATAAAGACTGTTTTATCCTTTTTTCAATTACATACAAAAAAAGTTCATCCAAAAAGACTAACAGTAATATGCAATCTACCAAAAAAAACATATGTGCTAACTTATTGCACAGTTACAAAGATAACATGAGTCCATCATATAACAAAAGTATTGTCTTCCAAAAAGATTTAAGTTGACCACCTAATTCATAAAGAACATCGAGTCTTTGAAGGTGAGACTGCCTTCCACGTATTCTTCAAGAAACAAACAACCCTCAACTTCTCAAATTGCAGTTTTGGAAAGTTTATCAGCAACCTCATTGTGCTCTCTATAGATATGATCTATAGTGAAATCTGCAAATGTATCCAAGAGATCAAAAACGCTTGAGCAACAATGTGCCAAAGAGAGAACTTGTAGCTTAAACTGTTTCTTTGCCTAGTTGACAATGACTAAAGGGTCACCCAAAATCTGTAAGGAATCTATGCCCACTGAAGTAGCAAATTTAAGTAAAGACCATAAAGCCAATAACTCAACTTTTGTATTTGTGCCAAAACCACAATTCATCCACAACTTAAAATTGTGGTCTTCATTTATTTGAAGGAAAATCCCTACACCATGAATACCATTATGTGCAGCCCCATAAAAAAAAACATGTGGCATACTTCAAAACTGGAGCACTAGTCCCCTTTCTGATCTTCTTCTTAATCCCATTAGAAGCAAATTATTTATACATACTTAAAATTCTCGCACAGCAACTGAGACATTCAAAGTTTTATCTTCAAATATATAAAAATTCTTAGATTTCCATATATCCTAGCAAATGAAAACAGTGAGCATTTTATGAGCATGATAACTCTTAACCCAATGCTCAAGATTGTCTTCCATAGAATGGTCTCCTCAATCCTGTATGAGATCAAGATCACAAGTAACAGCCTGCCATACTTTTGATTTTCCTTATTAAGAAAAAAAAAAAAACATGAATAATTTTGTACTATTTGATTCTCTAGAATAACAAGAAATTGTTTTTATCAGCTTGAAAAAGAATCTATGTTTTATTTTATTTTATAATATTATATACAACAAAGATCCTTTAAAATAAAACATTTCACTTCTCTCAATACGATAATAAGAAATTAAAAATTGATTATTCTCACCGTTGATTTATTAAGTAAATAAGAAAAATAGCTGCAAAGCAGCTAAGTCCCTTCCTATGGTGAATGTATTGTTATGTATTGTTCTACTAGCAGGTTCACAGTTACTTCAAGCACATGCCCTTCATTGATGTCAATGCACATATCTCCTCGCACTTATCTAGTTAACGTTTTCCATGAATTAAAAAACTAGGGGCATATATAGTTAGCACCTTCCATGAAATCAAAAAATGATTTTCTATTTGAAATTTCTAACATCTAAACGTGTAAGTCCACCTTTGCTTGAATTTATTGTCTTCTATTACACATTCATAACTAGAACCCTTTTCATAAACCTTTAAGACAGCTGAAATATTCGAATCACACGGAAAAATCAAAATCATCAGTCCAAATGACTTAACGATATAAAGTTGCAGGGCCGGAGCACCAAGGAATAATGCAGATAATTCGAGACTCTCCCCAAAAATGAGGATTAAGGCACTCTACAATTATGGGCATGAAGAAATGGAAGTCTAATATTAAGTTAATTTTTGCTCTTATTTGCATATCTCCTCAGATTGGGTTGGATAAGTTGGATTAGTCCCAAAATCAAGCTATATAAGCAGTACTAAAAAAAAACAATTCTTTATGAATGTTTGGTTAGTAATTGTAGGCTCCGATGGATGTTTAAATGTAATTTTTTTTTTAGTGAAAAAAAAGGTTCATTTTTCTGTTGCAGATGGTCGCGGCGAGGAAACTCTTTACGGAACTGTAACTTTGGAAGCTCGTACTATTCTCCCAAACCATCCATTGAAAATCAAGAAAGACATCTTTGAGTCCAAATCGAAACCACAACCCAACAGCGTATAGATGTTCTTCTTTCATTGACGGTAAAAAAAAACCATTTATTACATAAGATGAATTTGAAAGCAAGTTAAGTATGATGATGACACTAATTTGAGCATATTAATTCTCCTTTTCTTTAACAGGTGTGGGTTTAGAAAAATATAATAAAAAATTGGAGGAATGCCACAGAAGTCGTTCTGTGCTGCAATCGGTCACAATTTTAGACGAACATACGTTATTTGAGCAGGGATGTGTGAACCCACTCTCAATCTTCCTATGTTTTTCTTTACACCCAAGATAACAACTCTACTAGAGAGGAGAAAATCAGACCATATACACGCAAATGGGAGAGCAATATTATGAGCATGATTGATAATGAAAATTACCAACAAAACTCATGTCAAGTGAAGCACTCATGTCTATCCTCAAAGAAGTCCGTTCAATATAATTGCATTTATTTCACTAAAGATTTGAATAAATTTAGTATCAACTAAAATTACGAAGAAAGGGGAGTAGAAACGAGTAAGAAACCTGGTAGTGGGAACTCTGACTCTCAAGCTTGAACTCGACCGAAAACCCCAGGAATCCATTGAAACAATCCAAAGTCACATGTGCAACATGCCTTACATTGTTTGGCCAACTTATCTCTATGCTTGAAGGCTCTTCTCAGTTTGCACAGTATGCAACTAAAGAGTGCATGAAATTTTGATTTAGATGAAAAATTGTCATTATCATATCCATATGAAGTTAGTGAAATTTGTTGGTATTTGGCGAATGTCACATAAATCTATATTAGTATAGCCATTTAACTTGTGGTCAATGAACATCAATAAGCGCTATTGGTTATTTTTTTTTTTTTTATAATTTGGAACGACTACCATAAAATCAATCTAGATAGTACACTTGTCTCATCCTTGTGCAATCTATGAAAATCATAAATACTGGTCCACTCCAAATTCTAAAATATGGACCTATCAATGTAACAACTAAATATATATTTTATTCTTTCATAATTAAAAATACATATTTTAATAATTAAATTAATTTCAATTATACTTTATTATAAAGTTTGTTCCATTAAGTTTTCTAACCACCCATAAAATAATGAATAAAATTACATATTTTTAATAATTAAATTTATTTCAATTATACTTTGTTATAAACCATTAAAGTTTGTTTCATAGAAAATAAAGAGAGCAAGTAGTCTGGATTTAGCAAACAGCAGTAACAAAGTAGGACGAAACCCCAAAACGGAAGACTGCGTAACGTCGTTCTGTTCCGTCCGGCTGGAGTAGATTGTTGTGTCAGGGAAAGTAAATCCTCAGGGGAATCTTCGAATTCAGGGACTCATTTTCTGACAAAGAGCTACGGAAGTTGCATTGAGGTTTATAGCCACCCATAAAATAATGAAAAATAAAATGTGAAATTATAAACTTTTTTATTACGTAATGAAAAGTAAAATGTGAAAATACAAATATTTTTTCACATAGTCATTTAGTATGATAGTGATGAAAAATAAGATGTGAAATTATAAACAATTTTGTACATAATGAAAAGTAAAATGTCAAAATACAAATATTTTTTGGAGAGAGTTGATAGCACTAGACGTGTTGTGCAAGGGGTTGTCTAATCTTTTCCATGGCTCTCCTGATTTCAACATGATTATGATGGGAATATAATATATTATAATGAACATCGCAATCCGGCGTATACAACATTTTAGCAGCGGGCATCATCTTCGTACATGTTGATTTAATGTTTTTGTGTTACGTACTCTGTTTGATGATGTTTGATGATGAGGTATTAATTTTTTGAATTTTATTTTTTTAAATAATTTTTATGTCTAAAAATAGAAAACCTTCTCCAGGGATTTATGTCAAATCCAAATAGTACTTCACCAATAAAAAATTATGATTTTCTTTTTCAAAAATTAGAAAATATATTTTCAAATTTACAGAAATTCAAATTAATATTTATTTTCTTGCCAATATTACAAATTTTAAAATAAAAACATAAAAAATTTAAGATTAATACAAAGTCAAAAGACTTTGACTTTTAAATAAAAAGTATATCCCTATGACTAATAATATCGAAAAGCAAATCATAAAAACATTAATCTAATATCTAATTAATATATATATAACACAATTTTTTTTTGGATTAGAGTGAGTTCATGTTTTTTTAATTGTTATGTTAGGAGAAAGCGAGAGTACACCCAACCATACTTTACTTTATCTTCTTATACTTAAGCAAGGTTAAAGTTGAGTTTAAAGGAGTATTTTAAGGTGCGAGTTAAAAACGCATAAACTCAATTTTTTTAATGACAAGTAAAGTTGGAAAGAGATTTTTTTTTTTTTAAATGTAAATGATTTTGATATTTTTTAAAAGTCTTGTTTTCCTGTCAAAAGTTTTAGGGCTTTATAATATATTTTGGTTATCAATTTCTCTTCTTCCTTCACACATTAGGGGACATCTATTATAGATGAATTTGGTCATCTCTGACCTTATGAGTTGAACTGAGCCATTGCTACATCCTATTTCAGTGGTTATTATTCTTCCTGAACAAGAGATGGAGTGTCCTTCCTTGTGCTTGTGCCTTACCTTGAATAAACCCATAAGAAGCTCACTACTTTCCAGTTAAACTTTATCAATAACTAAAATTATAATTTTTAACAAAATTCATATTAAATTTAATACAAAATTTCAACAAAAAAATAATTGAATTTGTTCATTTTTAAAAGATTCATCTTAAATCTAGATTTACCGAGGAATCAAATTTATTGATTGTAATTTTTTCTTCTTAAAGTGTAAAGAAATTAAGATAAAAAATTTACAATGAATCTTTGGAGAGTAAGATTTAAAATGGATGTATGCTAATTTTAATTTTGTATATCTTTTGTAAAATTTAAATGGATAATAAGGTCAACATGTTATTTTTTGTGATGTGAGTTATAGTTGCCACATTAGCATTACTCACTTTAGTTTTTTTATTTTCTTAAGCCGACATCTTTTTTTTTTAATTTTTGGCCATGTTATGTAGCATTACTACATTACAACTTCTCACCATTATTGGGTCATATATGTTGAACAAGCATGTCCAATATGGTTTTAAAGTCCAATAAGTATTGCTTTTCTTTTGTATCTATAGGAATCAGAAAATGGGTCAGGCTCGTACTCACATTACATGAGGTTGATTCTGATGTGCTACCACTATAACCTCCAGGTGCACCCACACTGCCCCTACACAAGTGCATAGACTATTCAAGGTTTGAACCCGTGACGTCGCAAAGAGTGCCTTAACAGTGCACCCTATCGCCACCTGGTCTACACCCCGAGGGCTCAAATAAGTGTCACTTTTTCGATATTTGACTTGTTTAAATTATATTACTATTAAACCTTGGATTTGATAGATGTTATAGGGTATAACCTTGGAAACCTTAGCAACAATTTTGGCAATTTGAGGGTTTTGTAAAATGACACCTGCAACCCAATGATGAAACATTAAGATTTTAATGTGGTTAATGAAATAATGGATAGTGGTTATGAACACATTCTATCTTTGCAAATGAATATTCTATGATGTGGATTGCACAAATAATTTACTATGACATTCCAGCAATGGTTAAAATGTGTAATTCTTATGTTTGTGGTTCAAACTTCTTACAATTTGGTTAAAGAGTATTTTTTTTTCAAAACTAAATGTTATTTTCCATGAATTTAAAAAGAAAATAATAATTCTGGATATGTGTTGAAAATTTTATCTTTGATTTTTTTTCTTCCTTGAACTGTATTAGAAAGAGAATTATGCCTCTAGCCTCACTTAGCATTATGGTGTGCATAAAAGCATGTCAAGTGATATTTGATAATTAGGTTTTAGTCATAATCATTATTTATATAATAAATAATAAGATCCATAAGTTTTGTCCGTTCATATAACTCAGTCAACTTTTTGGCATCATCGAATAGTCATTAAAAGAATGACATTTGAAGTAAGTGCATTATGGATGAACATAATAATGCATAGTGTTTATAGAATAGTCATTAAAAGAATCGCATTGGAAGTAAGCGCATTATGGGTGAACAAAATAATGCATCGTGTTTATAGAATGAAGAAGATATAACACAATGCTAAGAATATCTATTTGCATAGAGGCAATGATATGAAATTTGGTTAGGATGGTAAACATATTAATTATATTAATGTTTTTTTTGTTTGAGTTGTTTTTTTTTATTAAAATCATGTTTGTAAAATAAGTATTCTTAAGGAGGAGATAAGAGGGATAAGGACTTTTTCATATGAGAAATATAATATTTGTGAACCCTAGGAATTCATAGCTTCTATATAGGTGTTTTAAATTGTGCATTAGAGAGTAGTCTCCTATCTCACTTAAGTTTTCCTTAGGTTATGGCATTTTGGTGATTTTATTTATTATGTGACCATTAATTTTCAAAGGCTTAAAATGTCACTTTTAATTATTTATTTAATGTTTTTACCGAAATCATTTGGGTATTATTCCTTTCCTCCATGTCACTATTAAAGTGAAGAGATGTAGAGACATGAAGAGGAAGCAAGAGGTGAATACATGAATATTTGTTAGGGTTAGATTTGATATATGTTATAGGGGGTAGTTATTAAATGTGTTATATGCATTATAGGTTAAGTCATCTATATTGTACTAAGAAGAGAAGTTAACTTGATGAAATATTTGATAAATCTTCAAAATATCCAAATTGTATTACAAACATACATAATTCCTTGAGTTAGTTGTGAAGGTAAGGTGTTGATCATCCATATCTTTGTAGAATCCAAATAAATACAACTCTTGGAATGACTAAGGGCTATTCATTTCATTCACATTTTATACTCGTTGTGACTCAAGGCCATCTAAACATTATTTATCCTCTGTGGGGTGTTTTATGGCTTTGTTTGAGATTCCTCAAATGCATTTCCAAAGACAATAAACATGTTCATGTATAGACATTTCTATCAGAATGACATCATAGTCATATTGTCATCAATTAATTTTCTTATGTTGGGTTGAAGTTGTGGTCCAATGAACACTAGCCTAAACATATTTGAATTTCAACAAAAAGTGCAATAATAACCTTGAACCATTGGAGGTTTCCTTTGAGAATAAAATCGACTATTAGGTGTAATTGACATCCCAAAGGATAGGCACACTGATATCACTCACTAGTTGGGGCAAATACTCACTAAAATACTCAATGGAATGATATACCATATAGCCTTCAACCATTGACCCCTTTGGACGTGATATTTGTCTAACAAAAGCCTTTAATGCCTTCAAGATCCTTTCCACCAACCACATTGACCGTGTGTGTACCGGTCCACATATTTCAATCTTATCAACTAGGTGTATGAGGTAGTGTTCTTGTGCATTGAAAAATCTTGGAGGAAGATACTTTTGCATTTCACACATTCAATAGGGAATTTCTCTCTTCCAATACTTCATATCTTCTTTATGGATTTATTTAAATGGAAACTGCCTACAAGTGCAAATAAATTGGATGTGCCAATATTAAAATAGATAAGATATGCAACACAAATACCAATAAGTTCTACAAATAACATTTCATATATAGATTTTTACATACCTCGTGTACTTATCGAGATCATATATAACTTGCTTTATGTTATTGTCAAAGTTGTTTAAGAGACTAGAGGTAGAACATACTACAACAAGTAAGGAAACATTATCATTTAATTTTGATTATAAATGAACATGTATTACTAACAAATAATGTATATACCAGAAGGTGATAAATATCGTAAAATGTCAAGCCTTAATCAAGGTATGCTAATCATAAGTTTTAGCCCCACCAAAATCACTTTTCTTTGTTAGTATATTATTTATGTTCAAAGGAAAACCAAAGGGAAATTTGATCTTTCATATAAACTCTAATACAACATCGCTCTCTTTCTCTATTAATGACCATGGAAGATTGGTTGGTTTTCTATCACCATAGCAATGAGTCAAATGTCGCATTATGTTGGCTTCCTCAGTGTCACTAGTGAATTTAGCAGTTTTGTCATTGTTATTCCTCCCATCTATAAGTTTCCATAAACATTATGTGACATTCTTTCCAATATGTATTATGTCAAAAAAATGTGCTACTTGTAGGTTCTCATCGTGGTTTTTTCCTACTCTCTTCCTTCTCATTAAAAAGATTTTTTTTAGTAATTTGATACCTATGGTCCTCAAGGAGGAAATGCTTGAACTCATTATCCACCTCCTTTCCTAAACTTCTCGAACTTCTAGATATTATTCTTGGACTACATACTAGACGTGCATATTTACCCTTGTTTGAATGCCTACAAGTTATAGAATAATGTTAGTTGAATGCCAAAAATATTGAAAAACAAATTGAGTAATAAATGATACATAGAGATACATTACAAATTTACATACCACATAAATGTGTAAGCCCCGACACATCATGAATTGTAGATGGAATTGAAATTGATTTTGACCTATTGGTTTGGAGATGTATAGATACTAATGTCAACCCATAATTTTAAAAGTTCATCTATAAGAGGCTCAAGATATACAACTATGTATGCAACTTAGTGCTTACTTACTTATTTGAAAATATACATAATTCAGTCCTTGTAAATGCAAAAATGTAAAAAATAAAATGAATTCGTTATATGTTGTTAATGATCTTAAAAATAAATACCTGGAACACTTAATACCAACATGATGTGCTCCCTCTTCATTAACATTCAAGGAGGAAGGTTATTGTTTATAACAAAAACTAACCAATCCGAGTAAATTGGTTTTGAGCTTCCAAATGGATTGACACCATCAGTTGCCATTGGAATTATAGCATTACAAGGTTCTTCTTTAAAAGTGGGCCATCTTTCCTCAATATCTATAAATGTAGAACCATCTCCAGGCATTCGCATGACACCATCTTAGATTCTCTATCATACATGATAGTCCATAATATGTGCTATGTTTTTTAACCTGAACAATAGTTGGAATGTGGAATTATGGGATATGATGAAGAACTTTGGGAGATGCCTTACTTATTACTTGATTAATATGATATATACTAATTCCATATTCAAGACACTTGATTTTTTATGCATGTTGTCCATAATATATAATATGATCATTAGGACATGCATCAATTGTGTTATACTCGATACTTTTTCTTTCTCCTGCGCGTGAACCCAAGCTCGCGTCCCCTGCATCGGTTTAGGGTTTTCCTTGATCTCCCCTCCGGACCCAAGTCCAGAGGTTCGTAGGATTTTTCTAGATGAGGCTTTCAGAGCTCTTGTAGCGACCTTCCCTCCTCCTCCTCCCTCGTTGACCTCTGCTGGAGATGGGTTCATCAAACGAGCAGATGCTCCGAAAATCCAGATCAAGTCGGCTGCTTCAAGCCTTAAAGCCCTTACTTTGAGTGAAAGGGGTTTGATCGGCCAGTTCACGGGGATTTGGCCATCACCGAAGATAATGGATACCTAGGTTAAAAAGAACTGGATGCCATTGATATCCGGTATATTACAGCATTGTTTTTGTGGCAAAGGTTTTTTCACCTTCTTATTTGAAAATAAAGATGATCAAGAACTTATTTTTCAAAATGGGCCTTATTTAATTGGTCTGAGGGGGCTTTACCTCAACCGATGGACACTCTCCTTCGATCTTGAAAAGGATGTCCCTTCTGCTGTCCCTATTTGGGTCCGCTTGCCCCACCTACCCCTGCATTATTGGAACGATGAATCCCTCCAGGAAATAGGGAACTCTTTAGGGAAATTTATTGATAAAGCCGAGCCTAAAGGCTCACTCTTCTCTTGTGCCAGGATCTGTGTAGAGGTTGATTTGGATAAGGGGTTGTCGAAAATTGTAAGCTTATGCATGGATGGCTGGGAGCGTACCCAGAAAGTTGACTACTAACAGTTACCATTAAAGTGCAAGAAATGTCACGAGTACGGGCATTTTGTCAAAAAATGCCCTAAAGCAGTTCAGGAGACTCCGGAGAAACCCCAAGAGGAGGAATGGAATCAGGTGAAAAAAGGAAGGAAAATGAATATTGCAACCCCGGATCCTAAGGAAACTCAACTAGATCTAGAAAATACCCAGTCCCAGCCTGAGATTGAAAACATTTCTAGCAACCAGTTCTCGGCTCTGATTGTCGAAGAAGGGTATATTTCTAAACCGGAACCCCCTCTAGCCGAGTCAAGATCAGATCCTTGAATCACGCCAATTCCCAACTCCATACCCACTCTTATTGGTGAAGGAAGCTCTATTTTTTATTTTATTTTGGGGGCTCCCCACCTCCAGGAAGCTCCTCCTGGGATGATAAGGTAAAGCAAAGTAAAATCCCCTCCCATTCCTCAACCCTAGAATCATCCTCCAAAGAATCACAAGAACGTCTTGATACAGGTCCCCATCCAAATACTAGAGGAAGAAAATCCCATAGATTCCACCGTGAGCAAGAAGCAGAAAGGGAAATGGAGCTAGGAAGACAACGAATTATTGAAGAGACTAATCTTTTGCAAAACCCCAAAAACCCAGGGAAAGCAGAAGGCAGGGCTAGAGCAGCTCCTCAATCCGGTAAGAAATAATTAAACTGGTCTCTTGGAATTGCAGGGGTTTGGGAGGAGCGCACAAAGTTTAAGCTATGAAGACATTATCAAATCTGAAAGATCGAACATCCTTCTAATCCAAGAGACAAAAATGAGAGATGAGGAGGTCATGGCCCTCTCACATCTCTTCTGGAAGACCTGCCATGGCTCTGCGATTAGCTCTCAAGGTGCCTCAGGGGGAATCGTGACTTTTTTCTCAAGTAAGTATGAATCTAATGTTATCAAAGAATGCCAAAATTGGATTTTAATTGAACTTCATGAAAAGGATGACCTGAACCTGCTCTATATTTGTAATGTATACGACCCAACTCATTACAAAGACAAGCAAGCTTTCTGGAATAGTCTTTCAGCCCTAAAAGATTCTCTAGAAAGTAAGGACTTCATCATCGCTGGAGATTTTAATGTCACTAAGACACATGAAGAAAAACGGGGTGGATCTGCTGTAAGGGATCCTTCCGGGGAAAATCTTTTCGACCTGATATCTGATTTAGACCTTCTAGATCCGGCTCTTAAGAACGAGAAATATACTTGGAACAATCAGAGGATGGGCGTTGGTCATATCGTAGCCAGGCTCGATCATTTCCTGGTTAGCTCTACGTTCCTGAACAAAGACCTCATTCCCTCTACCTTCATTATTCCTTCTGCCATCTCTGACCACAAACCCATTTCCTTGACACTCTCACCCCTGCAAACTTAGGCCCCATTCCCTTCCGTTTTAATCCCAATTGGCTTAATGATGACAAAGTTCTTGACATTATCCACTCTGCTTGGTGTATTCCCTGCTTTGGTTCGCCGAGTTACATCTGGGAAAGCAAACTCAGAAATGTCCGCTACTCTCTCAAAAATTGGGCAAAACTGGAATACATAAAACCTGGACACTTGAAACGACAGCTTCAGTCTGAGCTCTCGTCTTTGCAATTTAATATGGAGAACTCCGATATTTCCCCTTCCCTCATCTGGCAAGAACAAGATATGAGCAGGAAAATCCTCGATGCTAGCAGAATTGAAGAATCTGAGTGGAGAATTAAATCGAGACAACTTTGGTTAAAAGATGGGGACAGTAATTCCAGTTACTTCCATAAACAAACCAAAATCAGGCTTAGTCACAATATCATTAAGGAAATAAAAAATAAATATAGTTTGTGTATTACCAACCAAGATGAAATTAAAACTCACATTTTCCAGCACTTCCATGAGCTCTTCTCAGATTCTGGGGGTTCTGATCCCTTTGCGCAAGCGGATATGTTAAATGGCATCCCTTCCCTCATTTCAGAAGCTGAAAATAGAGATCTCTCCAATCCTATTATGTAATATGAAATTAAGAAAGCCATCTGGTCCTTGCAAACGGACAAGGCCCCTGGCCCGGATGGATTCACCATTAATTTCTACAGGGCTACATGGAATATTATCAAATATGACCTGAAGAAAATGCTCAACTGGACTAGAAAAAAGGACAAGATCGGAGGGGCCACCAACTCCACCTTTCTAGCTCTTATTCCTAAGGATAAAAACCCCCGTGCCATCGATCGCTTCAAACCTATTTCGCTTTGTAACACTTTCTATAAAATCCTTTCTAAAATTCTGGAAAATAGAATGAAAACTGTTATGGGGCATCTTATCTCAGAATCCCAAGGTGGCTTCATAGTTGGGCGGAAAATTATAGATAATATCATAATAGTTCAAGAGGCCATTCATTCCAGTTTGGAGCGCAAGCAGCAAAGTATGGCCATTAAAAATTGATATGGCAAATGCCTTTGATAAGGTCAATCATTTTTTCCTTTTTGAAGTTATGTCAAAATTTGGTTTCTCTAAAAGTTTTTTAAGGTGGATTAAGGCTTGTATCAGCAGCCCTTGGATCGCTCCTTTGGTCAATGGAAGACCCACCAATTTCTTCCAAGCCTCCAAGGGAATCCGCCAAGGATGCCCACTTTCTCCCTTCCTCTACATCTTGGTTGCAGATTCGTTGAGCAGAAAACTTCAATCTCTCCAAGCTAATGGGGAGCTAAAGGGACTGAAAATTTCCAGAGGTGTTCGAGCTGCTACCAATGCGCAATTTGTTGATGATACCATTCTCATGGGGGGAGCTTCTTCTATCATTGTTGAAAGCTTTAAAGGTGCTCTCTCCATTTTCCTAAAAGCAACAGATGGAAATATAAATGATAATAAATCAAAGATTTATGGGTGGAATTGCTCTCCTAGAGTCATGGCCAGAATATCAAGAACGCTTGGATTTGAAGGAATTGTAAGCTGGAATTCTTTCAACTATCTGGGGGTGCCTATATTCAAAGGGAAACAGAAGAAGTCTGATTGGCAAAGTCTGATAGATAAAATGAAAAAGAAAATTTCTTCCTGGGGATTCAAGTGGTTAAACCCTGCTGGAAAGTTGACCCTCAGCAAATCCATATTGGTTGCTTACCTAATCTATGTTTGCTCAATATCTCTGGCTCCTGTTTATGTCATTCAAGAAATCAACAGAGAAATGAGAAACTTTTTGTGGCAAGGTGGGAAGACAAATAATACTAGAAAATATCACTTGATTAATTGGGAAACTGTGTGCAGCCCTAAAAATAATGGTGGAGCGGGAGTGAAAGATCCCTTACTCATGAATCTTTCCCTCGGTGGTAAGATTTTATGGAGAGTTTCTTCTAGGGAGAACGCCTGGTGGAAAAGCATCCTTCAGAAAAAATATATGGCTGGATCGAGACTCTGATGCATAGTGGAAGTCGACATCAATAAAAAAGGTTCTCCCATATGGGAGCTTTGCAAGAAAACATCGTATGTCATTCAGGACAAGCTCCATTGGATCGCTGAGAATGGCAAGCAAATCAAAATCTGGCATGACAAAATTGGGGTGAATTCCCCGATGAAATTCCAACAGGAATTGAGGGAATTAAAGGATTGGTTAGATAATAAAAACATCATCACCCTGTATGATCTTTCTTTGTGGAATCCCTCAGGAAGATGGATTGGATGGAATAATATTAAGCTTCTGGGTAACCTGCTCCCTGATTTCTCAACTCTGCTCACCCTGCTTCATGAAAAGAATCCGGTCCATAGAAATTTCAAAGATCAAAGAGGATGGGGAAAAGTTGGCAGTTTCGCGGTAAAGGATGGCTATCAGCACATCTACGACAACAATCATAATAATGTTAAAGAATCTACTTGGAATAAGGTTTGGAATAGGGATGGATTTCCTAAGATCAATGTCTTCTTTTGGGTTCTAGCACACAGAAAGATCCTAACTGCAGAAAATTTAAGAAAGCGTGGGATAGTTGGCCCCCTGCGGTGCACTCTTTGCAACTCAGAGGAATCCTTGGAACACATCTTTCTCGAATGTCCCTTCTCCCTGGAGGTCTGGCATCTCGCCCTTCAAAGTCTCAATACTCCTATCATCATGCCCACGAATTGGGTTGATCTTTTCAAAAACTGGAAAAACTTTTACCACGGTTCCTTCTCTCATAGGCTAGACTTCTCCAGAGCTTGGCAGGCTCTTCCAAGATTTATCTCCTGGAAAATTTGGACAAGTAGGAACAAAGACATTTTTGAAGGGATCCAGTCTACTCCCGAAAGGGTTTCTGCTCCAGCAAGAGCTCTTTGGATTGAATCTCTGTCTACTAGAGGAATGCAGAATGTCCACAAGGAACCCTTAACAATTGAAGAAAGAATTTGGATGGCAGATTTCCTTGTCCCTCCTCTCTCGCTCTTTTGGATCAAACCCCCCAAAAAACCAAGACCTCTGAATTGGAAATTGAGAATGTGCAGGGATGACTTTCAAAACTGGAGAGCTAATTTGGACAGCAGAGTCATTTTCTTTGATGGAGCCTCAAAAGGAAATCTAGGGCTGGCAGGTGCGGGGGGAGTTATCGTTGACTCCATGGGGAAAAAACTAAGAAATTTCTCCTGGGGAATCGGAAGAAAAAACAATAATGAAGCTAAATGGTTAGGCCTCATAAAAGGTTTAGATTTAGCTAGAGAACTCGAGATTGAATCTCTGGTGGTTGTGGGAGATTCTCTTATCATCATCAGGGAAGAAATGTCCATAACTAATAAAAAAATAATCCCTCCTCCAAAATTTATTTCCACCTTTCAAGTATCGTCAAAGAATTCAAAAACATAAGTTTTTATCACATTCTTAGAGATCTCAACAATCAGGCAGACTCTATGGAAAATCTCGGCTTTACTCTTGGATATGGAAACCTGGAATGCGACCACACCCTCATTGAGAATGTTTGGGTTCCTTAACTCCAGCTTTCATGGTTCGTTAATCCATTTCCCAACTATGGAGTCTACAATTTTTTGGAAAAATATCAACAATCTTGGGACTCTCAACCAAATCTACATTTCGAATCATCCTTGGATTGTCATCACAACCCTCATTAATCTCATTACTACCGCCATCTTGCTCATTAGACAGGTGGATGGCATGCGCATAAAGGATCTAGCCTTAAATCGGGTTGAAAGGATCGGTTCTCTCATTCACATTAGAAATCTATGGATTCCTCTAGTCTGGTCTGTTTTCTACTGTGTATACTCCAGAGCTTATGGTAAGAGATTTATGGCCCTCATGGCTCATTAGCCCATCCAACTTGACGATTTGGACAATGAAATGGAGGTAGACAAGGGCTCTCCCCTGGCAGTTGGTTCCAGGTGTGCAGGTGCCAATCGTTTTGGACAGTTTCATAGCAATGATCATCTCTCTGGAGTGGTTATGGAGCACCTTCACGACATTGAAGGACAGGTTAGGATTATCAGAAATGAAAATCTATATTTCAAACGGGCAATCTCCCATCTTTACACTCTGGCCCTTTTAACTCATCTGGAAGTTAAGAGCAACAACAGGAAGCTCGAAGAAGTTGTTCGAATTATTGAAAGATTCTCTTAGCTCTCCCACCACCCACAAGGCTAGCAGTACACTACACTCCGAGGACATCAGTAGCAAGCTGGAAATCATTGGGAACCTCCTGGCTAAGAGCACAGAAGACTCTGCGCATGCAGGCAAATTCAAGGACGACAATGAAGATAAGAATGGATCAGCTGATTTCGCCGGTGAAGCCCAGGAAGCTTAAGTAGTCACTCTTTGTTTTTTTTTTGCCTCTTTTGCCCTTACTATGTCTATTCTCTATTTAGCTTTCAGAGGTTCACTTACTTCTGCGTTACACAGTAATATCCGGTCTTATAGAAACCCTAGATATTGGAATTTTGTTACTGCAAAAAACTAGTGATATGTATTTCTCATGCTTATCCCTTTTGGGCCAATATGTAAGGTGCTATAACACTCTCAGGTTAAGGAATTTTCATGGCAATTTTGCGCTTGCTAAAGACGATCAAGGAGTGATGGTTTCTTTTATGTTACGGGAGCAATCCATTAGCTCTCCTATGTAATCTTCCTCTCACTTTTAATCAAAGTTTTTAACCGTTTCTGTGAAAAAATAAATAAAAATTGTGTTATACTCCATTCATATATCTTTCACGATGACACACATTTCTCTATATGTTTGAGGTAAAGTATTTGGCGGTGTAGGCGAATATCATCCAACAGTATACATGAAAAATTAAATTAACACACCAGAAAATCAAAATTAATGTCCTATATATTACAATCACAGAAAAAACACAAATAATTATAATTATATACAGAAAAATCTTGCATACCTTAACAATTGCATCATTCCTATTTTAGAAATATTGTTCATTACCTTTAAGTTGACCAACAAGAAAATAGTAAAGATTGTCTTTTAGTCTTTGTATAAGGATTTTTGTGCCTTATCAATAAGAGGTACATCATGAAGATCTTCATAGTACTCATCTGCATGTGCATTGTCATCCATGGCAACAAATGTGTCATGGATCAGCCTATTTATCCCTTTGTTGTCAATAATATTAGGGTTATTGTATTCCATAGTATCAGCTTGACATTCAGGGGGGGCAGGTGTGGGAGGGATAATATTTTATCCAGGAGGAAAAATAGTCAATTCATTTGCTTGGGGGCCAGGAACTAAAACTAATAATGAAGTTGAATGGTTGGCTCTCCTTCATGGATTAGAACTAATTTCGACATTGAAAATTCCAAGTTAGATGGTCTTCGGGGATTCCAATAAGGTAATTAAAAAGATTAGGCAAGGATATATAGAAGGATCGTCAAGATGCAAGAGGATTCATGAGCGCCTAACGCTTATCGATAAGCTTCCCACCATTAATTATTATCACATAATGAGGAAAAACAATGAGTATGATGACAAGTTGGCTAATCAAGGAACTAGAAATAAGAAAGGAATAGTAGTTTATGCCAACAATGACACAGTGCACATAAATGTGTTCCTTAAAACTATTTTGCAAGACGATCCTAGGCAAAAACATTTTGGAGTTCAAGTTTTTTGCTAGGAGCTTGGGGATGCTCCCCTCTTCTTCATGGTGGGGGACGCGTGGCTTCATGCATGATGGGGCCGACTTCATTCTCCTCGAAAGGTCGGAGCCTCGAGACGGAAATAAAATTTATGTGCTAATAGTCTTATTTGCATTAACAGGGCAAGCTCGCGCAGACAACATTTATGGTACTTTCATGTCAACATCGAGGAACATGAAATCCCGTGGGGGAAAACTCAAGTGGTGAAGATGAGAAGCTGTAATGGATTGTAAATGGAAGGTTATGTGTTCGAATCCCCCCAAACTTACCTGTGCACCATGGTTCGGGCCCTATGGATGCACCTAGGGGTATAGTGGTAGCGAGATTGGATCCATGGACCCCGTGTCACGTGAGAACCAACCCAACTCCAGTTGTCAATTCCCCTAGTTAAAAAAAAAAGACTTCCAAAGAAGCATGGAGAATCTTGGAAGAGGAGTTCAGTGAAAGGGGGAGTGACATGTGCAAGCAGCCAACCTTGTCACGACATGTTGAAGAAGTAGCAGAAGAGAAGCCTGCAGTTGAAGCAGAAGACAACCAAGTTGTTAGTGAATCCCACAATGAAGCAGCCATAGCTGCAGATGTAGAAGCAATTGAATGTTCACATGAAATGGTTGAGGACTTTGTCAGCCAAGCAAAGCCTGGTAAGTTTGAGAACAGTGAAGCCCACTGTGCAGAGCCACAAGTAGATGAAGATGACAAAGTTGATTTTGAAGATGAAGAAGCTACCAACCCAACAATTCTTGTAGATGAAGCTGCCATAGCAGCAACAGAAAATGGTGAATCAGCAACTCAAGCAGTTGCAGGATAGCCAGTAGAGGATAAATGTGAAAAAGAAGATGAGATCATGAAGAGCATGCCCATGAGGGTAGAATTTTTTCCCAACAATTTAGATGTTTGTGCATGTGCAGGTGCATATAGAAATCAGCCTGCAATTGAGGAAAATGTAAATGATGATGAAATTATTCAAGAATTTTTGGACAATGTGATGTCCTTGTTTGAAACAGAGAATGGTGAAGATTGTACAGAAGGCACAGAGATTGAAAAAGAAAAAGAAGGCATCCTGGAGTATGCTAAGATTGAAGAAGAAGGCAGCATTGAAGCTGCAAAGATGAATGGAAAAGAAGGCAGCCATGTAGTTGCAAAAGATGAAGCATTTGAATTCAGTGATGATGGGCATTGTGACATGCCAAGAGTGCTTAGCAGCACCATGGATGAAGAAATCTACATTGAAGATGCAGAGGATGAAGATGAACCAGTTGAAGACATTCTTATGAAATGGAGTCCTGAAGAGATCAAGCACTATTATCAGCTGATGTCATGGAAGTATGCCAATGAAGAGGATGAAAACATAATGAAGGATGTGAACAACATGTGGGATCTTGAAATTCCCACAACATACGAACTAAGCATGCTAAAATCAGAATTTGTGGATGAACATACATGGCAGCAGTTCATTGAAGAATTTGCAGACTTTGATGGAAGAGTCAGGCCGAAAAAGCCCGAAGAGAGTTGGAAGAAGAAGACTAGGACGAAGAGGAAAAAGAAGAAGAATAAGAAAATCAGGTTCATGAAGAACAGAACAAAGAAGAAGAAGACGAGAAGAATTCTAGAGTTCAAGGTCTGGAGCAAATGAAAGAAAAAGAAGACGCTGCATCAACATGCAACAGACAAGAATAGTAAGATATTTTTGAGCTTTGACATGAATTGATGTAAGCCTTGCTGAGACTTAGACCAACAGGCATGATGAATATTTGAATTTTGAAAAGTATGTAAGCCCACAGAGGCCTAATATGTAATGATGTAGCATGTTAGCATTTAGTTTGTTTATGGTAGGAATTATGGGGGAGTGTTGGAGATAATTCCTCCCGCCAACTGTTTGAATCCACCAACCACCAGTACGTGGAGTTAATACATTAGGTGTAGGAGTTAATGCGCCTCGTATGAAGAGGCATCCATATGTAAATGTGTTTTTGTGTGTTCATTTTAGGTTTAATGAGTTCTGAAGAGCCGCAGAGCTCCATTCTGAAATCCATCCCCTGTTTTGTTTTTTGCAAGGCTCCGCCTACTCTGTTTCTGCTCTGCCTCACAATTTGTCAGAGGGCAAGATGCTGAGTACTCTCTCTTTGTTTCAAAGTCCATCCTTTTGAATCTGCTACATACTTTTGGGAAAAGTCTGCATTCATATTGGCTTAGCTAAGTTCATTGGTCTATGGTGGTGATGTAGCTCCCAGGTGAAGTTGGGCAAGTAGTGTGGTTGTCCTACGGTTAGGAGGAATTGGGAAGCTCCAAATGTTTTTCCATTATTGTTTTCAAGTATGTGCTTCTAAACCCTTATATGGTTGTTTGTTTCCCATTGGATTAGCTTGTAAACTGGTTATGGATCTTTTAAAATTATTTTATAAAAATTGTTGTGGACTATATTGTATCGTATCATTTCATGAATTGGATTAATATAGAGTTATTTAGTGAATTACAGTAGTAGAAATGGAAATTATGAACAATGATTATTATCTCGAATTAATCGATTGATCGGAAATGTTAATTTCGTTGATTACATATAATAGATTATGTTATAGGGTAATCAAAATAAGAAGCCTGTATAATGTCAAATTTGTATTATATGGATCGAATGCATTTGAGTTTATTCTGGGTTGTCAATCGAGGGATTGCGGACTTTTTTTTTTTTTTAGTTTTATGTTTGAAATCGAGCGAATCACAGAGATCATGAACTCGAAACCCTGCATTTTTCTTGAACATGTTAGTCGATATGCTGATTCTAAAGTTATTTCTAGTTTTATTTAAGTTATATATAATATATGTACATGTATCGAAAAGGGTTCGCATTTGTAATGTATTTGAAGTTATCTTAATTTTTAAATATATATATTAGAGTTTGTATCATATAGTTAAAAGACTATATTGTAATCTTGTTTTATCTATTTCAACATTTATCTATATTTTATATATAAATTGCATCGAAATTGTTTATATGTGTTTAAAATGCTAGAATTATATTAATGCATGGAAATTATATTTTATCCATTTCAATGTTGGAATTATAGTTATATATACTTGAAGATGCGTGGAAATTATATGTACACATTTTAAATGCTTGTTTAAAAATATGATTGAGCATTGTATTGTTATCAAGTCCCTTCCTTTAAATTGTTTCATTAACAATCTTTGCTTCTAGAGAGGTCACAAGACCTTAGGATGTGGTATTGGTTTGACAAATACCAACATAGATCCATCTTAAACCCGTATCTATCAAGCGCCCAGAGGGATCCAATTTCTTGAGGTGTATTTCTTTTTTAAAATTTAAACTCAAGAAATTTGATATCTCTTGATTGATAGATCCGAGTTTAAGTTTTAAGTTTTTATTTTATAAACGAACATCGGTTTTTTAATTACTTTTCATAATATTTTATTTTATGAGCCAACATGGATTTTTTTAAAATACTTTCCATAATTTTTTTATTTTATGAGCCAACATGAATTTATTAATGGCCGACATAATATAATGTATTACTTTTTACTCTTTTTTTACTCATGCAACGTTACTGGACAAACGTTACAACATCTCCCTCATACTCATGTGTAACGTTACATGGACACACGTTACAACATCTCCCCCATACTGTGCTGTAGAGCACCTCGTTTCACTCGGTGTAATAAATGAATAGTTTATTTTTCAAAGGTTAGGGTACTTGTGCTAACTCATTATACAACAAGTATATACATGAATTCTAAGGTTGAGTGTTTTAATACTTTTTGGTAGCCGATTACATAAACAAGCTTGGAAATCTAACATAGTATGGTTCCATATCTTATTTATGATTGTTTGAGTGTATTAAAAATGAAAAGGAATTTTTGTTGTTTTTATAATTTTTTGGGTACGTTGCAGTAGGAGTGAGGTGTCAATTCTAATGTTTAGAGGGGGTGCCAAATTACTCCCCTCCTAATTATCTTGCTTGCATGATTTACCATGCCCTTGCCTTGTGTTTTCCTTATGCCAACGACCCCATTTATTATTTTTAACAAGGAATCTATTTCCTAGTCAGGAGTTGGGAATCAAGGAATATCATGCCTTGAACTAACTTAGTTCCTTGGTTTTCCATATCATCACCAAACCAACTGTTTTCTCGCTTGATGTGATAAAAGGAAATTGAGCTTGGATTGATGAAAAGGTTGAGAATTCTCTTCCGCACTCTTACACACTTGGAGGGATTGGACTTGAAGGAATTGCACATTTTCTGGATCACAATTTTGGAGTCCCCATGTCACGTCCCCGATCCCCTCAGTGTCCTTTAGAGTGATGGGGGAACAACTTGATAATTTTTTTTATTCCAAAAACTTATCGGCAATTGTGCCTTTTCACACAGTCGCAATGGCTTCGGTCCACAATTCCGCAATCCGCAATGCGGGATTCGAAAAGTTAGAACGCCAATTACACGACATCGAAGAACACCTCCCTGAATTTCGCAATCCGCAATCCACAATGCGGGATTCGGAAAGTCAAAACGCCAATTACACAACGTCGAAGAAATGCGCCTTCGACTTCCGCAATCCACAATCCGTAGTGCGAAAATCGGAAATTGGAACACCAAATATTCCACTTCATTGAATCACGCCTCCGACTTCCGCAATCCGCAGCCCGCGATGCAGAAATCGGAAGTCGAAAACCCTAAATTCTCAACTTCGAAGAATTACTCCTTCGCAATCCGCAATGCCAAACTCGGAAGTCGGAACTCCAAATTCACCAATTCGAAAAAATTACCTCTCTAACTTCCGCAATCCGTAATCCGCCTTGCGGAAGTCGGAAGTCGGAACCACCACGCATAACTCCACATGATCATCCTTCCGACTTCCGCAATCCGCAATCAACATTACAGGTTCAGAAAGTCGGAAACCCAACTGTACAACTTCTATGGCTCATAACTTTCTCTTCCCAAGTCTATTTTGGGATAACTTGGTACCGTTGGAAATCTCTTGGCGAGCACTATGAGACTACATGATCCTTTGCCACATCCGATGACTCTGAACCTATCCTTCATCCAAACTAAAATGTGGCCCCGAGCTTCCTCTTTTCCTCCTTACTACTCTATAAGGGCTCATATGCAACTTAGTCTTGGCCCTTTCCTTCATCTAATCCACAGGGGGAAGCACGGACACCACAGGGGGGTGTATATTTCCTCCCCAAATCCCTAACTGAAGCTTCTGCACATCCATGGACTCAACCAAACTCATCCTTATTCATCAATGAACAATCTACATATAAATAAAACACATGGAGGCAAGACACAACTGAATTAAACCACATTGAACACACACAAAGCATGCATCTACCAACCTTTCATCATAGGCATAATAACAACACAAGTACAAGTATTCTATTCTATTAAACAACTGGATCAATCCATGCATTCAGACATAAACAAACAATCATTCCTATATATAAATTGGCATAAATAGTGGCAATAGGAAACACTTATATTTAATTGAAACCATTGAAACCACCAGGTCACTGGCTATGGATTGCAACATTCCAACCCAACCATAGGACTTTGACCATCCTGTACTATTTCAACACTCAGAGACCACCCTTGAGCTGGGGCAATGCATCCACTAAAGAGGAACTACCCAGGTTTTACTCACAGCCTTGGGTTCTTAGTCATTCAAGTCATCCAACACACAACTGGCTTTGTCAAGCAAGTGAGAGACATGTAAGGAGTTTTCAAGGTCTATGGGATCATCCACAGAGTTGTAGTCATAACCAAATGGACTTAGACAGTCCAAGAACCCCCATAACCTCCACTCTCAGCCTAAGTAAGGTCCCCTTCTCTACTGCACAGTCCCTCGGGTGCCCCTTCCCTCAGCGCTGACCTGGGAAGGCATGGATGGTCCCGACTGCTAAATCAAGGGTAAATGACCCCACACTGGATCTACCACACAGTTTAAACCCTCCTAGTCTCTTCCCACTGCGATCCGCATTCAGATCTTCCTCAACGTTGTGGCTGAATGGTTCTGTCCCATAACAGGATTTTGGGATATCAGATCTGGGTTTCTCACGGGTTTCTGGGCATCTCACACTCTATAAGTTTTCCCTAGGTTTCAGGTCTATGGATCATCCCCACGGTCTTCCCTTCCCACGCGATTTCTGAGCGATCTAGGCACTGTAAATCGTGGCTCTCTCCCAAATCGCGATTTCTGGTTTCCTCCCCCACTTGGTCTGCATAAGGGTCCAACTGATGCCCCCCCCACTTAGAAATCAAAATGGGGATGATGAATACGAATTTCCAGGGGTAGAGTGACTTGTGGGTCAAGGAAAACAAAGGCCCATACCCTTCCATCCGAATTTTCGGGGTTTGCCCACACTCCATCGACCTCATGAACAATTTTTTTCAACCACCTTCCTGCAACCGAATTAAATGTTAGCAAGAAGGGTCAAAGGGGTTCTAAAGGTGACATTTGGTAGTATATGGTCCTATCCCACAACCCCCTCACCTCTCCCTAGTGGATATACATAGCCCCCTCATTTAGTTGCATCCATAGCCAACCCCTTAGTATTTTATTACATGATATTTACAATTTCCATGGCTTAATAGCACATGGATCACACAATGTCAAATACTTGCCTCTCAAAGTTGAGCATTCACTAGCGGGGCCTTGGCCTTGAGCTCCACATTAGGAATCATACATCACATACATACAATGTGGAGCAGTAAAATACTGTTCTTACGGGAAAACCCAATGTAAGTAACGCAAGTGGTCCATAAAAGGATCAATAATAATGTAAAAATGTAATGTATGGTAGATGATAATGGTTACATAGTTTTGGGGATTTTATAGGCCCATCATGTACCTTTTCGACAAAAGGTCATGACTATTGATATTTGTGTAATTAATAAATTAATATTAATTTATTATTATTTTGTTGTTACATTGCCTTCCCCTTAAGGGAAACTTTGTCCTCAAAGCTGTATTGATAGCAATGTCCGATTTCCCTTGAACGGTTGTCTTGAGATCCCTTCTTTTGTATTTGCAATACTTGATGAAATGAGACAATACAAAATTACGGATTCCTAAGGAGAATTGTTGCATCGTATCTACTGTGGTCTATCCCATATCTATTTTTATCGGAGCTCTGAGATCATTTGGTGGGATGGGTTGTTTCAACTATTGCTTAGTATGTCGATCTTTTCGCCTATCAACATAATTCTTCTGTGAGTGCTCGTTTTGACCCTATCGTTGGTCAAAATGGCGATTATAATTGGGATGTCTGTAAGGCATATGTGTTGTTTGTTTTTCTTTCTTTTGAGCTGCGGCGAGGACAGCCTTCACTTCCTTGACTTGATTTTTGGATGCATCTTCTTGGATTTGCGCTTCTTGGTTCTCCAGTAGATTTTTATGATTCTGAATCTTTTCGATACTTTCATCTTGCGACTTTTTGTCAATTTCTAACTTCTTGATTTGAGTCTCTAGTTCTTGAATAAGATTCTTTTGACACTGGTTTTCTTCCTATTTTTCTAGTATTCTTCCTTCAAGGTCTTCACTGGAGTGTTCCCTCTTACTACTGTTTTTTCAGTTTTTTAATCTTTGTAAGCAATGTTTTGTTATGATTTCGTAGACGAAAAATCTCTTTGGTATTGCTTGATAACACATTGTTGACTTTTGTTAATTCCAACTTATGTGCCTTCTTACTGTCGTCATACTGCTGCTGGAGTTTTTCTTTTTGCTGTTGACGATGGCATAACTCTGTTTCTTGATTTTCTAGATTTTCATGTATTTGCGCCAATTCGTCTTCCTTGTCCATGACGACTTTGTTGAGACGACTATTTTCCTCTTCTAAGTCGACACTATTTCCATATGGATATTCTTCGACTTTGTTTGGTTTTTTTATCTGGTCTTCAAGTTTGTGAATGATACTTTCCAGACGTGATATTTTCTCATCTTTATCTGCTAACCTTTCTATGAGTCTTTCTTTACTATCTTCCAAAAATTGAATATTCAATTCTGAGTTAGTAATCTTTAGTGTCTGCTTGGCATTTTTGAACACTAGACTATTATTGGTTGCCTTGCACTATTCTAGTTGAGTCGAAACCGCTCGTAACTGCGATTGTAACTCTGCTATCATCGTTGCCATGACTTCTGAATTCCAACTTTTTTGAATTGGTCTTCTTTGTTTGATAGCGTATCTGGGATGCTTGATAAGTCTTCTTTGTTGACTCCTCCTGCTTCCGATAACAGGTGGACACCAAAAGGGTCTAATAACCCTTAATGTGGTTATTTCGTAAAAAAAATCTTCTTTTGTTATGGTTAAACAACTTCTTTTTTCCTCAAAAGTAAATATTATTTTAATAAAATAATAATTTTTCTTTTAATATAATAATAATTATTAATTAATTAATAATATTATTATATTAATGTTATATATATATATATATATATTTTTTTTTTTCCCGAAAAACTAATTTTTTTGTTGGATTACGAATAGTTCAAGCCTTTGAGATAATAATAATATGTATTATTATTACTATAGTTATATAATAACTATAATAAAAATGGATTATTATTACTATAGTTATATAATAACTATAATAAAAATGGATTATTATTACTATAGTTATATAATAACTAAACTCATCCTAATTAAGGTATGAGTTGTTATAAATAATGGTTTCTTTATAAAACCAATGCTAGTTTTATAAAACCAAGGCCAGTTTTATAAAACCACGTGATGGTTTTATAAAACCAAGGCAATATGTGGTTTTATAAAACCAAGGTTGGTTAAATAAAACCTATGTTGTGTGTGTTTTTTTTTATTCTTCTCTTTTTTTATGCGGTCTTCTTTCTTGTTCTCTTTTTTTTTTAACTTCTCTTTTATTCCTTTTTTTTTAATAATTTTTTTTCTTCTTCAATAAGGATGGCTAAAAGCCTAATGTAAGGTTAAAAACCTAAATCTCAAAGAAACTTTGACAATTTGGCCACAAGCCGGAATCAACAAGCTCTGATACCACTAAGTGGTCCATAAAAGGATCAATAGTAATGTAAAAATGTAATGTATGGTAGATGATAATGGTTACATAGTTTTGGGGCTTTTATAGGCCCATCATGTATCTTTTCAACAAAAGGTCACGACTATTGATATTTGTTTAATTAATAAATTAATATTAATTTATTATTATTTTGTTGTTACACGATGTTTACATTAAAAGCCAATATGTTCTAAGGGTCAAAATGGGATATTACACCCCAAAGACGAGGACTGTTGAAATATTTAATTGAGTAAAAATTTTCATTCCTTGCAATAGGGCCAACCATTTTGCCTAGTTATTTGTTTTCCTTCCCAGTCCCCATACAAACAGTTTCACTATATTTCCTTTAGGGTCCATTATAACTCCTCCCGCTCGTGCCACCCCAATATAGATACATCTTAATCAGAAATTTTTTAAGTATAAAATGGACCAAAATCCCCAAGGACAAAGTTCCCATTAATCAAAACCATAAGTTTCAACAAAATTCCCATTGGATTTAGACAATAATTTTAAAGAAAAAGAGGTTTAGTTTGTTTCTCAATTAACCTACTCCATAAATTTGTGACTCTATTTATTTTTTATCCCTCTCTATGCTTAATAAATGAGAGGCTAAGATTGATATATACTGGGTTTGAGTTGGGTTGATAAAATATATTATTCTATTAAAATTCCCATTAATCAAGTAAAATCACAACTTTCAACAAAATTCCTATTGAATTTGGAGAATAATTTTAACACACTCTTTGTATCCCTTCCAATGATTAATATATACGAGATTAAAATTGATATATATTAAATTTGAGTTGGATTAATAGAATATATGATTACTTTATTAATTATTTAAATTTCATTATAAAATAAGAGATTTATATAGATTTGGGTTGACAATATATATTTATTATAATTTTGGATCTATTAAATATTATAACAAATTAAAAAAAAATTAATATACAAAGTTTAATGTTTATTTTGTTTTTTCAAATTTTAAGTTAATGATGATTTAAATTTACTTACATTTTAGTATATATAAAATTAAAATTAAGACAAACTTATATTTATTTATTTTTATTTTTATTTAAATATGTTACAATAATTTTTTTTTACAATATGACAATAAACTAAAAAGATGATGAATTTTTGTCCCATTTTATTTTATTTATATTATATATAAAAAAGATACTTTCCTATTTTTATTTTATTAGTATTATATACAACAAAGATTCTTTCCTCATTTCAAGAAAACATTTCACTTCTCCCAATACACTAACAGATTGAAATTTGATTATTCTTACAATTAATTCACTACATAAATGATATCTAAAAAGCAAATCATAAAAGTATTACTCTAATAGATATATATATATTTTGATTAAATTATGATTATTATTAATTATAGAAATTTAGTAATTTCCTTCAAATCAAGGGCATGTTTACCTTTTCCTTTATGTAGATAACATATATTAACAAAAGATCAAAGGATTTCTTGTTCTATAAACAAAATGGTTTTATACATCAAATTGATGTCTAACTTGGTTGTGACTTTTTATATATATATGAACAATTTAAAGTCACAACCAAGTTGCTCATATATAAGAGCAGTTCTACGTTTTGAATTTTACTGTGGGTTTTGGTCAGAATCTGATTTTGAAAAAAGTTGAAAACCTAAAATATTTAGATTACATATATAGGATTAATGTGACTTCATATTTTTTTGAATATTAGGTTGGAAGAAGGAAAGGTACATTCAATCATATTTTACTTTTATTACTTTGTGTTTCTATATTTAAGCAAAGTTAATGTCAAGTTTAAAGGATTATTTTAAAGAATGAGTAAAAAAACAAATTCAATTTTTTTTTATGATAAAGTAAAGTTTCACGGTGAATAAATATTTTTTTTAATTTTTTTTTTTTTTATATTTTTAAAACGACAAAACCCTCTAAAAAAATCTCATTAAAATTTTAAATGATTTTGATATTTTAAAACGACAAAACCTGAAAAAAATAATTCATCCATTAATTAAAATTAAAAAATTTGACAAAATGTATATCAAATTTAATATAAAATTTCAGAAAAGATAAATTTAATTTATTTTTAAATTAGATAATATTTAATATACATATTCATATTCAATGAAATCGCATCATAACATTTTCAAAGTTACAGAAGTAGTTGAATGAAAAACACAAAACCACCCACCACCGTTTGTAAACCTTTTCAACAAAACCATTCACCACCATTTGTAAAAGTTTTCAACAAAACCACCCACCACCATTTGTAAACCTTTTCCCAAGCCTCACGTAAAGCGAGAGGAACCATCGACTGCCATCTTGTTTGTTTTTTCTCTTTTAAAATGCGTTAAGAGAAGGTGTAGAGACGCTTTACGCGTCTGCCAAACCAAAAGCTAACACCTAACCACGAGTTAACGCAACCGCGTGCCCCGGTGAAGTTAACCACGTGTTTTAACCATGGGTCCAACTACCTGGAGTCCACGTGCGGCTAGTATATATGTTTGGGATTTGCTGGGCTTCCAGGCACCTCCCCTTTCATATCATTAAGCGATTCATCCTCCAAATATTATCGCCCGCAATAGTATCGAGCTGCGGATTCGACTGTGGCGAGGTGTTAGAAGGGCAATATCGCTCCTGTGGTGTCTAAGGTATGTAATCCTTTTTGCCTCATTTTGTGTTTGCGTTTTTTCTATTTTAAAAAAACTGGGGTTTTGGTTTTCCATTGATCTATGAGCCTTACAGGATTGATCTCTGTATGATAAGAATATAATTTTTGTCGTTACATTTTTGATGCGGTTCGCCCATGGATGGGCGCTCTAGTGATATTATATTCGGAGCACGAGTTGTTTTGTGTTAATTGGGGTTTCTTTTGACATTTTTTGGTTTAGAAAAGAACCGTGATTTATCTTTAAATTTTCGTTCGATTTTCATGAAGGTCTTTGAAATGCTCTCAAGGGTGATTAAAAGGGTGATTAAAGAAGTTTTTGTTTTCAAAGAGGGTTTCAATTTTTCTGGGTAGATAAACTAGATGCTTCCTGTTGGCATTCTTGGAAATCCGTGGTTAGGGTATTATCTTTTATAGACAAAATGGTCGAACGTGTTTATGGTGATTTGAACCTTGGGATATGAAACAGATCCAACCCTACTTTATGCTCTAACCAAACCCGTTTGTATGCTTATACGTCTGGATAATTGTAAGAACCTGGGATCAATCTGCTTGCAAATTATATTCCTGCTTCTGTTCTGGTTCTGCCCGAGAGTACTATAAGTTATGGTTAGGGTACTGTAAAGCAATCCCATTATCTGATCTATCCGTCTGTGAAACTGTGCATTTTGAAATTATATGATTATGTCACATACCTTATTTTATTTTGTGTTATGGTAGCATCCTCCCCTTGAACTCTTTTGTGCCCTTTTCTTTACGGAATTAATCCTGGTGAACCTCCAAATTGAACCACAATTCATTAATGTTGGTTGGGCCTTGGTTTAGCGGTACAGGTGGGAGTTTAAGCATAAATAGGCCAGATTTGATCCTCAGGCCATTCCTTTATGGGGTTTTCCACGATCTCGGTCTCTATCAGAGAATCATCGAAGTGACACTTACCAATTCAGGCCAAAATTTTGGTGATGGTTTTAATTTTTTATTATTATATTATTTATCTAAACACCAAGTTTTTTAGAGTAGTTTTTAAATAAATTAACATCTTCTTTCCCCAAGTATAGAACACATTTTGGTAGTGGTGATATACATTACAGATCTGCGTGATAATCTGAGATTAAGATAAAGGGTCACTCTTGGATTCTCCTCCCTGGAGATTGTTGTATTTATTGATTGCTTCTCTATAACTCAGAAATGATGTGAGGTATTTGATATTTCTGGTAGTCTATTTGACATGGTTCTTAGTCGAGTATTTGTTTCGTTGGCGTCATAATAAACATTCACTTGATGGTGTGTTGTATCTGCAGGTTTGTTCATCTGTTACTCAGGCTTTAATAAGTTTTATCATCAAGGTGTTCTTTTGCAGTCTCAAGTCTTCACCTGAGGCGAATAAAAGAGAGTTTCAGTTGATTTTTTTTGGTAGATCCAAGAATTCAAAGTGGAGCGTTTACAGGTTGTGGGGCCTTTTATGTCTGAAGGGGTTTGGCCATATCTTGGTTATGTTGGACTCCTGGGAAAGTATTGTCCAACTACAAGAGTACGGCACAAACATCAGAAGTTTATTCCTTATCTGACTTGTTCTCATATTTCTTCCTACCAGAAGTTTATTCCTTTGAACACGTGTTCTGCATGTAGTAATTATCATAGAACAAACTTGTTTTTACCCTCAAGTTAGTCTTTCCATCCAAACCTCTTCGTGGGTTCTCTCTTTTACGAGAAAGCACCTGAAGGTTTCATTTATATCCCTTTAAAGCACAATGGCTCTCCAAAACATTGGTGCAGGCAACCGCGATGATGCTTTCTACAGGTATAAGATGCCCAAACTGCTTACTAAAATTGAAGGACGGGGCAATGGCATCAAGACCAATATTGTTAATATGGTAGATGTGGCAAAAGCTCTTGGAAGGCTTCCATCTTACACGACGAAGTTCTTTGGATGTGAATTGGGTGCCCAGTCAAAGTTTGATGAAAAGACTGGAACTTCTACTGTTAATGGTTCCCACGACAATGCAAAGATTGTTGCTTTGCTGGAAGTTTTTATAAAGAAATATGTCCAGTGCTATGGATGTGGAAATCCAGAGACGGAGATTCTAATCTCAAAGACGCAAATGATATCCTTGCGATGTGCTGCATGTGGGTACATTTCTGATGTAGATATGCGGGATAAGCTGACAACTTTTATTTTGAAAAATCCTCCAGAACAGAAGAAGGGAGGGAAAGATAAGAAGTCACTGAGGAGGGCTGAAAAGGAACGCCTTAAACAGGGAGAAGCCCTTGATGAAGAACAAAAGAAAGGCAAGAAAGATTCAAAGAAGAAGAAAAGCCACGATGTGAATTCAAAGGGGTCAAAGAAGAAATCTTCTGATGAGGAGGATCAATCTCCTCGAGGGAGCCAAGAAGCCGATGAGGAAGCTGATGATGCTGATGATGGAGTGCAATGGCAGACTGACACCTCTGTTGAGGCTGCTAAACAGAGGATTAAGGAGCAACTATCTGTTGCTACAAGTGAAATGGTGATGTTAACTATTTCTGAAGAAGATACAAAGCAACGTGCCAACAATAAGGCTGTAGAAAATAATGTTTTAAAGAACACAATGGCTGAGCTAGAAAATAAGCCAGCTCCCGAGAATTGTAAGATATCCACAAAACATATACCAGAGAGTGATATTGAGGAGCAAGAGAGTGATGCTGATGAGATAGACTTGAATACAGCTAAAGGGCCATGCATTCACGATCAGCTTCTTGTTGATTTTAACCAATTTCTTCAAAAGGGAAAGTCTCCGAATCAGTTGGTGGAATACATGCAATCTCTGAGTGGTTCTCCTCAAGAAGTGATGACTGCATTGTTTGAGGCCCTTTTTAAGGGTGTTGGCAAGGGCTTTTCCAAGGAGGTTGTTAAGAAAAAGATGTACTTGTCTCAAGCTCTTCAAAATGAAGATTCCCAGTTGCTGCTACTGAATGCAGTTGATGCTTTTTGCAAGCATGCCAGTGCAGATGCAGTCAAGGAGGTTGCTTTGGTTCTGAAAGTTTTATATGATGAAGATATATTAGAAGAAGATGTTATTTTCGGCTGGTACGATAATCGTGGTTTGGGTGCCGACGCTAATAACTCTTCAATGTGGAAAAAGGTTAAGCCATTTGTTGAGTGGCTCAGAAGTGCCGAGCCTGAATCCGAAGAGGATTAGCGAACTTAATATCTTTAATCTTTTCAAGTAATATTACCTAGAAGTTTAGCCCGGTGTTTTTTTCTATTAGATTCTAGTGGCCGTGACATTTCCATAGCATTATATATTCCTTTTTATGAACTATATTACTTCTATCTGGTCGAGTAAAAATATTTAGGGACCATGTTCAGTGTTTTGGGTCATTGCAACAATCTGATTCTGACATTATTTTCAAATAAATATTATATATCGGCTTTTCTGTTCCCATTGATTTTATGCGCGTGGATTGTCATCATTCAAATATGATATGGTTATATTATATAATTTTCTGCGATTATATTTGAATACATGTGTGTATACATTCATTATTCCGTGAATGGTGTGGGGCTTATTCATGTTTAAACATCACTATTGATGATTTTTTCCATCTCTGGGCAGTGGTAATTCTAGAGTAATGTATTTTGATTTTGTTAGTCTGATTGTAGAATTAGATTTGAATACATATTAAATATGTGAGTACATTATTCCAGGAGTGTTTATTGTGCTTGTTAATAATGTTCATATCTTTAGTATTGGTGGTTATGATCTGAGTTACATCACTAGATAATTTTATTGAAAGTGGATTTGATTAATATTAAATTATGTTTGTGTGCATTATTCCAGTAGTGTTCCAGCGCTTGTGACCATGGCTAATATAAATAACTCATTAATAAGACCATAACTATTAAATCACTAAATAACTTGTTTTTGGCTGGAATAGGCCCATTTCTCTTGGACATCTGCTTAGTATGATTATATGTACACGACTGACTCTTTCGTCTTTTGCATTGTAATTCTCTATTTGATTCATGACTAATGAATACCAAGAAACAAGTCTTTCTTTGGTGAAAAAAGAGTTTACTGTTCTTGGTGCTTTGTCACATTGGTTCACTCCACATTTCTCTTTGTGTAGCTTGTTAATTTTCATGTCTATGCTTGTTAATAATGTTCATATCTTTAGTAATTGGTGGTTATGATCTTGAGTTATATAACTAGATAATTTTATTGAAAGTGGATTTGATTGGTATTAATTATGTATGTGTGCATTATTCCAGTAGTGTTATAGTGCTTGTGACCATGGTTGATATAAAATAACTATTTTTTTCGCCATTTCTCTTGTTTTATATGTCTTTGTGTAGCTTGTTAATCTTCATGTCTATAGTATTGGTGGTTATGAAATCTCAGTTATACATTGTCTTTTGTTTTGGTGGTTTTGATCTGTGTTATATCACTAATAATTTGATTGAAAGTAGATTTGAATAGACATTGAATTATGTACGTGTGCATTATTCAGGAGTGTTGTGACTGACCATCGTTGATATAAAATGATTTCTTTTGCCTTTTCTCATGTTTATGTTTTTGTTTAATGATTTGTTTAGGATATGTAGCATGTTAATCTTCACGTCTTTATATGTAGCTTGTTAATCTTCATGTATTTATAGACTTGTTAATAGTTATGGTCTGATTTATAGCACTAAATTTGAGTGTGAAATTAGTTTTGAATTTGGTTGTCAAATTATATTTGAATAGATATGGAATATGCATGTTTTGATTGGGAAATTCAAACTGCAAAAATTTATAAAACATGCTCAATTTATTCAAAAATTGTTCTTCAAGAAGTATCATATATAATACAGCGGATAAGATTACTGAGTTGTGCACTGATTGAATATAGTGCATCTCGGAGTAATTGGGAAGTTTTTCATATTTTAAAGTCTGTTCTTTCAGAACTGCTCCGATCTCTTTGTAATGTTCTTTACCTCAGCAATTCCATCTCCCCCACTCTGTCCAGAACTAAAAGGTTGTGCCAAAATGGAACAGGAAACTTCAATCTTACCTGCACTATATTGCATCTGTGCATCTGTGTTATATTACTAATAATTTGATTGAAAGTAGATTTGAATAGACATTGAATTATGTATGTGTGCATTATTCAGGAGTGTTGTGACTGACCATCGTTGATATAAAATGATTTCTTTTGCCTTTTCTCATGTTTATATGTTTTTGTCTAATGATTTGTTTTTGCCTTTGAGTTTGAAATTGATTGTGAAATTAGATTTGAATAGAAATATTCATGTCTTTAGAATATGTAGCATGTTAATCTTCACGTCTTTATATAGCTTGTTAATCTTCACGTCTTTATATGTAGCTTGTTAATCTTCATGTATTTATAGACTCGTTAATAGTTATGGTCTGATTTATAGCACTAAATTTGAGTGTGAAATTAGTTTTGAATTTGATTGTCAAATTATGTTTGAATAGATATGGAATATGCATGTTTTGATTGGGAAATTCAAACTGCTAAAATTTATAAAATATGTTCAATTTATTCAAAAATTGTTCTTCAAGAAGTATCATATATAAAACAGCGGATAAGATTACTGAGTTGTGCCCTGATTGAATATAGTGCATCTCGGAGTAATTGGTAAGTTTTTCATATTTTAAAGTCTGTTCTTTCAGAACTGCTCCCATCTCTTTGTAATGTTCTTCAGCTCAGCAATTCCATCTCCCCCACTCTTTCCAGAACTAAAAGGTTGTGCCATAATACAAAATGGAACAGGAAACTTCAATCTTACCTGCACACTTGAACCGAAAAAGGCTCTAGAAGTCCACCAGAACTCATGTACCATGCCTTTGCACAGAGCGCAGCCCCACGCCTGTAAGACGCTTACAAGATTCTTAATTTCAGACTGTAAACTCTACACCAGACCAAAAGAAATGTCTCAAGAAGGAAATGTCATACCTCTATCAAGCATGTAGATTTCAATGGGTTTTTCTCAAGTAATATGGTATTTGTTTTTTGCTGTATATGGCCCATTTCTCTTGGATAACTGCTGAGTATGATTATTAGTATGATTGCATTGTAATTCTCTATTTGATTCATGACTAATGAATACCAAGAAACAAGTCTTTCTTTGGTGAAAAAAGAGTTTACTGTTCTTGGTGCTTTGTCACATTGGTTCACTCCACATGCAAACAAGCAGGCCATCCTAACCTTGGCCTCCATCATATCTGCTGAATTTTTTGATCTTAATGCAAAATTATTGTAGATCCTGAAATCAATGAATAATCAAAAGCATAAGCATTCACATGAGACTCAATATTTACCCTGGGAAACCCTCTAGTACTTGGATATAACCCCAACAAAATCTTCATTAGAATATTGATAGCAGATAATGTCTTTACAATGAGCAGATTACATCAAACACCCCTTGTGCAATCACTGGGCAAGAGAGAAGAGAGATTAATAGAAGAACCCAGCAACTGATTCTGCACTAAGACCAATTCACACTTTTGATCACATGCACACTTACTTCAAGAAAGATTCGCCCTTCACCTTGATCTCATCAAAGCTTGCATTACAAGTGTATCATACACATCTCATACTTGGTTTAATTTATAGCTTTCTTGTTAAAGATTATATGCTACTAAAGACTTCATGAACATTTAATACATTTTCATAATAGCAGCATAAAGAGGATCTCTAAAAGACACACAATCACAAAGTACACAACAATTTATCCTTGGGAAACCCTCAAGGAGAAGAAAACCCAGCAAAAACTTCCTAAATATAGATTACCAAAGTACAATGCCCAAAGAATAAGTCTCATAAGAAGAGAGACAAAACCCAAACACGAGAGCAGGAACAATCCTCCTCCTCCTTCGCTAGCCTTCCTCTTCCTCTCTTGTGCAATGCTTGAGTGAGTGAATGAGAGAGACACCTTTCATATTTATACTAACTTTTCACTCTACCTTTTAACCTAACTGGGCCGACCTATCAAACTGATAGGGCCGACTTACCTAGGAAGACTCAAAATAATATTTACATTAAACTCTTACAATGGAGGATTTACCTCATGACTTTTACATGACCTTTTACATTAATGACATCTCCTGAAGGAGGAATAATAATCATAATGTAATGTACAATTAGAGTATTATTCGAAGTTACATTATTTCAACACTCCCCCTTAACAAGAAGGGCATTCTACTGACAACAACAACAACAACAAATGTGGCTCTACAGAACATCGTCGGAAGGAGGGAGGAGGCATCATCAACAACATCATCTGGAACATTGGCTGGTACATCTATAAATCATTGGAAGTTTTTCAACATCAATATCAACAACTGGAACAACTTGCTGTAACATCATCAACATCTGCAGCACGGAGTTGGAAAATCATCATCATCATCTGCAACACGAAGCTGGAACATTGTCATCATCTTCAGTACAGGGCTGAAGTGTCATCATTTGCAACACATCAGTATAAAAACTGATACATCAACAACAATGACAGCACGAGGCTGGCTCATCAACACCAAGTTGGAATAATATCATCATCATCAACAGCTCAATGTTGGAGCAACATTATCTCTGGCAACAGGTGCATCAACAACCAATATGATCATTCCTTTCGGAATTTCAGAATCAAGTTCAACACGGGTGATCCTTCTTTTCAGAATTACGGGATCATGGACAATCCTTCCTTTTGGAATTACGAGATCTAGTCAAAGGATCAACATTTAAGACTATCATTCCTTTCAGAATTACAGGATCTAGTCTAAGGATCAACATTTAAGACTATCATTCCTTTCGGAATTACGAGATAAGGATGATCAATCCCAACTGTGCTACCCACTGTGATCAAGATACCATAGTATCATCAACACTACTCCTCCTTTCGAGGGAAGTCTTTACGAACTACACCAAACTTATCACGGAAGTGCTCAAACTTCACACGAGACAGAGGCTTAGTCAACACTCTGCAACTTGCTCATCTGTGCTCACATATTGGAGCTTTACAACTCCCTTTTGTACCATAACTCGAATGTAGAAATACCGGATTTCTATGTGCTTCAACTTATCACGGAACACGAGGTTCTTTGTCATCTTCATGCAGCTTTGGTTATCACATAGAGTCACTATGGTATCCAACTCCAGATCAAATAGACCTGATAACAACTTCCGAAGCCATATGGCTTCACAACTGGCGGAACAAGCTGCAATATATTCCGCTTCTGTAGTGCTGAGAGCAACACTGGATTGCTTCCTACTTAGCCATGAGATCATGGTTGATCCTAGATTGAAACATCCACTTGAAGTGCTCTTTCTGTCTGAGACACTTCTTGCCCAATCTGAATCTGTATAACCATACAGTCTGAAGTCACGATCACTAGTATAACTGAGGCCATAGTGTACCGTATCTTTTAGGTACCTCATCACATGCTTTGCAACTACAAGGTGAAAACGTCTGGGCTCAACCAAATATTGACTCAAGGTGTTCACAGCAAAGCATATATCTGGCTTGGTATTCGTCAGATACATCGATGACTCAATAATCTGTCTGTATAGTGTTACATCCACTAACTCTGACAAAGCATCAGTCAACAACTTCAAATTTGTATCCATGGGCGTGGCCATGGCTTTACATTCCAACATATCAAATATTTTCAAGATTTCTATTGCATACATCCCTTGGTTAAGGAAGATTGCTTCTGGGCTCTGCCATACTTCAAGACCTAGGAAATAATGCATCAAGCCAAGGTCTTTCATCTCAAATTCTGCAGCGAGCTTCTTTCTACACTGAGATTTGCTTCTCATTACTTGTCAGGAATAAGTCATCCACATATAACAATAATATGACAGGTTCATCATCCATAACCTTGAAGTAAATGTTAGTATCAACTTTACTTTTGGTAAAGCCCAAGCTCGTCAGAAAACTATCAATTCTTCCATACGAAGCTCTTGGAGCTTGCTTCAACCCATACAAAGCCTTCTTCAATTTGCAAACATGCGTCTTTCTGTCTTCAACATCAAATCCTTGTGGCCGTTCTATGTACACTTCTTCAATGACACCATTCAGGAAAGTTGTTTTCACATCCATCTGGTGTAGCTTCCACTTCATCATGGCTGCAAGTGCCATGATGGTTTCAATGGAAGTGTACCTTGCCACGAGAGCAAATGTCTCTTCATAATCGATTCCTTCCTTATGAGCCACAAATCTAGCTTTGCAACTTCTTTCATCGGTTTTGCAACTCTGAGAGCTACATCTTCTTCCTATATTTCTTCAAGCTGGCACATGTGGTTCTCTGTAGAGAGTTCTGAACTATGGAGGTTACTCCATATATGATTCTACTTCAATTACATCATCTATTTAGTGTAATATACATCATTGGCCACTAAAGCAACGTCTTGTCATAGTCGACTCCCTTTTTCTGGGAGAACCCTCACTTTGTTCATCTGTAGTATGCTTGATTTCATAAGTCTTCTTGAATGTTATAACTGAACCATCGTCACTTGTTCTTTAGAACAAGTCTCATCATTATTTTCTTGTAGGTGATTATACATGATCTTTCCTACAAGTCAAATTTAGTTTCATGATTAGAAACATTCCATAAAAACCAATTCTTATGCATAAAGATATAGGTCTCATCAACACAACATTCATCCATATCCCGCATTCATACAGTGACTTTCTAGATGCCTTCCATCTCTACCAGAACATCATTAAGAGCATGCACTACTCCCAATATGTCAGCAAGGAGGTTTCATTCTAGATAAGTAGCAATGGAATGTTGTACAACACCATAGGTCACTTACCCATCACATGCATATTATTAGTATTCTGTTCATCAATGCAAACTCTCTAACATGCATAATACACATCATAAATCTAGGAACATAAGTATGTACACAACTTAACAATATCATTTAAACAATTAGATAAAATGATAATTCAAATACTTATCTTTGTTTGTTTGGTAGGATCTCTCTTGATCCTAGTCTCCTTGTAGGAATTACTGGAATGTCTGATGGTGAGCTTTACTCCATCATCTAATTCTGAGGACCTGTGCCTTTCTTGCTTATGATCTATAATGTCGATCAAATCTTTTACACCATAGATCACATAGACTTGTAGCATCATAAATCGAAGCTGCTTCTAAGTGACCTTTCAGTTTATATGAGCCACCTTCTTCTGTCCCAATAACAACTGCATCTTCTATAGATTTTCCTCTAGGCCACATAAAAACTTCACCATCTATAAAAGCAACTCTAAACCTTTTCTTATCTAAATCACATCCTTCATCTTTATCGGGGTTCTTGAATCAAGCTTGTATGTGGCTTCTCCTATTTCCCTTAATGGGGTATCGATAACCATCTCCTAGTGAAACTTTCTGAGGGGAGTCCTTTTCTTCAGGTCTAGAGAGAGTCTTCTTTTGACCTGTCATGTGCTTTGAGGCACCACTATCATAAGACATATTCTTCAATTTATTCCTTTGCTAACTTCCTGGGATGTTCTTCTTCTTCTTCTTTTTCTTCTTCGGCTAAATGAGTATGATGTCTTTTGTTATTCTTCTTCTTGTATTCTTCTTTTCTTACTGGACAATATTTGACAATATGTCCCATCTTATCACAATGATAACATTGATAAAAAGAGAAGTATTTTTGCTTGTAATTTCCCTTCTTGTACTTCTAAAACTTCTTAGGAGGATGAAACTCCTTATGGGTTTCCTTCTTGTAATGAGATTTTCTTTTTCCTCTTCTAGTATGGGTAGCTAGAGCTTGATCATCATTTCTGAGTAGTGCTTCTCGATTTGCCACTCTAGCTTCCTCTTGAACACATTCTTCCCATACGATTTCAAATTTTAGACTTTCCTTTCTTGCACACATTGTTTGGATAAAAGAATCCCAAGGTCTAGTAAGACCATTGAGAGTGGTCATCACTAATTCATCTTCGTCAATATTGTCTCCAATTGCTTCTAGTTGTTCTTTGAATTGATAAACCCTTGTGAAATATTCTTGGATAGTTTCATTCTAACTCATCTTTGTATTTTTGAGTTGAGCTCTCAAATTCATCTTCCGATTAATGTTTCTTCCTTCATACATTATTGATAGGGCATCAAACATCTCCTTAGGTGTTTTCTTGGAGGACACTTGAGGAATCAAGTGATCCTTGATGGAATCTGCTATGATCCTCTTGGCTCTAATCATGTCCTTGTACTTTTCCTTTGCTTCATCTTCTTTGGGTTCTGGCACAACTTCCTTAACAAACTTCACAAGATCATTCTCTTCGAGAATGAGTCCAATTATGTATATCCAAGCACGAAATTTTTTTATGCCTTCCAACTTGTCATCAAGCTTAGTGCTTGGGGCCATCTTATCCGGAGAACAGAAAAAGACCAAAAATTGATATTTCTTAGAAATGAAAACTGAACTTACCAAGAGATGTGCTTGACTGAGGCGAGTGTGCTGGTATAGTCAGTTTCTGAAGAATCCAAGATTTAACCCCTAAAAATGGACTTGCGAGATTCTGGACTATAGTTTTTTTTTTTTTTTTTGTTCCAAGTCAAACTAGGGTTTGACTTTTTGGAAGTTCTATCCACTAAAAAACTTCGATCTAGGTGCCAAAAGATGTGCTTAGGAGGGATGCACTTTCCAATGTCACTTGCACTCCAAAATTCTTCTTTATTAGGAAGCCCTAATTTTCTTGTCTAGAGAAAGAGAGGGAGATTTACCCTAGTGAAAGCTGCTCTTTTCAGTCTAGCTATGAAACCATGTTAAGATTATATGCTACTAAAGACTAAATTCTAATTTCATGAGCATTTAATACATTTTTCGTAATAGCAGCATAAAGAGGATCTCCGAAAGACACACAATCACAAGGTACACAAAAATTTATACTGGGAAACCCTCAAGGGGAAGAAAACCCAACAAAAAATTCCTCAATATAGATTACCAAAGTACAATGCCCAAAGAATAAGTTTCATAAGAAAGAGAGACAAAACCCAAACACAAGAGCCAAGAACAATCTTCCTCCTCCTTCGCTAGCCTTCCTCTTCCTCTCTTGCACAATGCTTGAGTGAGTGAATGAATAGAATGAGAGAGGCACCTCTCATATTTATACTCAACTTTTCACTTGACCTTTTAACCTAACTGGGCTGACCTATCAAACTGACAGGGCCGACTTACCTATGAAGGCTCAAAATAATATTTATATTAAATTCTTTTGGGTATTATTGACCTCACTTACAATGGAGGATTTACCTCATGATTTTTACATGACGTTTTACATTAATGAAATCTCCCGAAGGATGAATAATAATAATAATGTAATGTACAAGTAGAATATTGTTCGAAGTTACATTATTTCAACACTTCTAACTTCAAGATGAACTCGCCTTTCAACTGGATGCTAGATCACTGAGTTAGGTTACTAACTCAAGTGTCGTCATGCAAACACTTTCTTGTTAACATCATTGAAGTAAACAATTTGAGTTCTCTTAATTAGCTGAAGTCTTTCTTGATCATTGAAGTAAAGAATTCAAGTTCTCTCTTAATTTAACATATCTTATCTTGATCACTTGTCTTATCTGCATGAACCACTTGTGCCATCTTTACTTTATTAACCAAATCAAGTATACTAAGGCGATTTTTCCAATGATGTGATCATCTTGTTCTACTATCGTTCCAAGTGGTCATATGCTAAAGTAATTCACTCTAGAGGTGGTCAGTGTAATGTCCCCAGTTTGACCCCATGGCATTAACATTATAAATGATGTAATATTGTTATGAAATCATGGTGAGGAGCTCAAGGCCAAGGCCCCGCCATCAATTTAGTGATGCACATGATTTGCGTGCTGGCAATGCACATTGGAAATTCAAATATCATGTAATATGCATTTTAATAAAAATACCCACAACTTGCTATGCAATGCAACAAAGAGATGGGGGCATGATTTTTCAAGGAATTGGGGGGGGGGGGGAAACATTCAAACCCTTGAGCCAATCAGGTCAAGCCAAGTGTCAATGAGAGAACCCATCAAACCCTCAACTACCCATGTTGACTTTTGTACCCAACCATTGATTTCTCCCAAGAGTTGGTTGAGGTAGTTAATGCCTTGGGAATGGAGAGGTATGGCTGTCCAAATTCGGGTATGGGCAAGCCACCCTTCATGGAAAATCCCCAAGCCATATCCATGATCATTCCTTCTCCCTCACGAGTTTAGAGCTACCTGGACGTTTTCCAGGCATGTTTGCTGTGTTTTTCCTTCATTCTCCCAGTAGAGAAGGGCGTTTTTGTGTTATATACCAGTGGGGAAGGATGGGAATGGAACGGGGGTTCCATAGAGACCGTTTTTGTTGTTAAATGCTGAGAGAGTTGGGGAGAAAACGTTTTTCCTCCCATTGGAGGCATTTTCCTTTCCACAACTCGTTTTGGGTGAGCCACGATTTTGGGAAAATCTATGGCCATCTTGTTTGTGAATTCCATTGCTGGAAATGTGTATCTATGCCCAATGTTTGTGCTTGCTGTGTGAGAAATGAATATGTTGGGGTATGGGTATGGGTATTCATTGTTTTGGCTTGAGCTTGGGAATAAGCATCCATGGCTCAATTGTAGCCTGATAAACCCAGCTATGGACTGGCTTGGCTCAGATGGAATGATTAATTGGTTGTGAGAGAGTGAATGTCCCCTGTCCTTATGAGAATCATGCCCATCTCGGGGGTGGCCTTCGGACGGACTCAGTATAAGCTATCGAAGAGCCTATGGCTGGGTGGAACGTTGCAGCGACATAGCTAGTTGCTTGGGACAATTGCACAATGAAGATAAGTGTTTTCTGTCTATGTATTTACTTCTACAATGCATCAATTTGATGACTGTTTTGATATGCTGGATGGGCATGAATTGTGTGTGTGGATGAGTTTTAAATTCCACTGTGCATATTGCCTAATTTGTATTTGCACACCAATGTTTAAATTCTTATGATTTTAATTAGTGGGCTGAGTTTTATGAAATTCCCATATTTTAGTGCCATGTTCCCCGCCTTGCATTGGGTCAGCAGGTGGGTATATTACATTTGGTATCAGAGCTGCTGGTTGCAGCATTGGGCCTCTATGGGCCAAATCCAATTACAGTTACAAGGGAAGATCCCTTCCTAATCGCCACAGGTATTAGCATCAATACTAGCTGGTTCAGTTGGATAGTTGCAGAGGTAAGGTTACATTCTGCTGGGCAGCAGTCATCACAGGAAGAAGAAAAGAAGGAACTCGAAAATTGTTTCAAGTGTTTTTGGAAAATTTTGTTTAAGTCTGTTTCGGGAAGAATTCAGGAAGTCGTCCCGAAATTGCGGAAAGATTCCGCAAATCGTTCCGGAACGTGCAAGAGTTCGGGAAATCGTTCCGAAATTTGCGAAAGAGTTCCGCGAACCGCCCTGAAACTGCGGAAGGAATTCTCTTCTGAAATTGCGGAAGAGTTCGGCGAATCGTTCCGCAATTGCGGAAGAGTTCGGCGAATCGTTCCGCAATTGCGGAAGAGTTCGGCGAATCGTTCCGCAACTGCGGAAGACTTCGGCGAGTCATTCCGCAACTGCGGAAGACTTCGACGAATCATTCCGCAACTGCGGAAGACTTCGGTGAATCGTTCCGCAACTGCGGAAGACTTCGGTGAATCGTTCCGCAATTGCGGAAGCATTCCGCAAGTCGTTCCACAATTGCAGAAGCATTCCGCAAGTCATTCCGCGATTGCAGAAGCACTCCGCAAACCGTCCCGCAATTGCGGAAGCGTTCGGCAAACCGCCCCGAAACTGCGGAAGGAATTCTCTTCCGAAATTGCGGAAGAGTTCGACGAATCGTTCCGCAACTGCGGAAGAGTTCGACGAAGTGTTCCGCAACTGCGGAAGAGTTCGGCAAATCATTCCGCAACTGCGGAAGACTTCGGCGAGTCGTTCCGCAACTACGGAAGACTTCGACGAATCGTTCCGCAACTGCGGAAGACTTCGGTGAATCGTTCCGCAATTGCGGAAGCATTCCGTAAGTCGTTCCGCAATTGCGGAAGCATTCCGCAAGTCGTTCCACGATTGCGGAAGCACTCAGCAAACCGTCCCGCAATTGCCACGAGGGGGCAAGCCCCCTTGACCCCCGTCATCCCTCGGAAGACAGTCGTTGAAAGTGTGAAATGCATTCTCTATACTTGGGAATGAGAAGCAGGAATTGCATTAAGAGTAGTTGGCTGTAATATGCCTTGCAGAAGAGCAATGGGAGCAGCAAGGCAGTGTTGATAAAGGGAGAATTCCTTAACTCCTCCATTGCTATTATATTTATATTTCCTGATATATCTATACTGAAAGTTATGGCATAAGGAATGCTGGAAATGCAAAAGGGATAGATAGAGGGCATATTGCACAAGTGCATGTGAAAATGTTTTTGCATGTATATGATATTGCATATTGGTAAAAAAGTGAGGATTTACATATGCAATGAGCCACTTAAGATCAGATGATGGTGGTTGCTAATAATTAAGTTGTGTTCGCATTGGTTGTAGGACCAGAGACAACCGAAGCATGGCTAAGGATGTGGATGATGATTGTTGCATACAACCTTATGAAGAGAGGATGGTGCAACAAATTCGTGATCATGATATTGGAAAAATGACAGAGTAGCCTTGGTAAGAGGCCAACTGATCAGGTAACATCAAGCGATGTTAATGACAACCATGCAGGTAATGGTTATTTATGCTTAGTTGCATGAATGTTGAAGGAGGATTTGGTAAGATTCCTTCAACTATAGTTAAACTATGATGATTTGGTTTGCATGTGGTATTGAGTGCCTAAATGTGAATGTTAACCTACCAAGTATGGTCAGGTGTGGGTAAATGAAGGCAAGGAGCCTTACACCCTATAGTCTCTAGAAACCTCAATGCATTCATATGAATTCATATCATGCCATTTGTGAATATTGGTTGTGAGTTTAACAACCAAAGCAACTGAGGACTTATGGACCTGTCATGGTAGTGCATACTGTATGTAGTAATCATGGTTAGGCCATAGTATGTTTGAATGCATAGTATTCATGAAATCATGCAAGATGGCATTGAAGAGATGTGCATTGAAATATTCGGTAAATGTTGTAAATATGCATGCATGTGTAGGTGCACATGTTGAAATGCATTGTGTGAATGCATGGGTGTGACATATATATGTTTCAATGCAGTTAGATAATAGCTGAAATGGTGGACTATTGCTAATCCTGAGACCATTCCATAAGCTGCTATGAATGCAGGAGCAGGACTGCATGAAGAAGGTTTTAGGTAGAAAAGTCTTGTGTATGGCAATGAGGATAAGTCCATAGTAAAGACCGAGATCTACCATGCGCAGAAGCCAAAGGTTATGAGAAGGTTCTCATGGTTGTAAATTTATGCATGAAACAAATCTGAAAATTCTCTGGTTTAGGTTTATGAGAATAGTCTCATAGTTGCAAATCTAATTTCTGTAGGAAAACAGATTTACAAATTTCAGATTTTAGAATTTGCTTATAATTGCTAATGATTGTTTGGCTTATATAGAATTATGTCAGGAGGACATGTTGTAGGTGGATGTTCATATATGGTCGCAAGGGTGAAACCATAATGGGCAGAGTGATACCACTTACAAGAGCCAAACAATATGAGGAGAGACTCATTGCTAAGCAAATCAATTTCTGTAGGAGAAAGCATTGTAAATTCATATTGAATTTAATTATTAATGCTATTGATTGGTTATGGAACAATCATAATTGAAGCTTATTGCTAAATGTTGTTGACTGTTTGGCTATTTGATAAAGTGTGCTAGGACGACACATTGCAGGAAGACCATGTGTGATGGCCTACAGAAGCCAAACTAGATGGGAAGGACCCCATGCTTTGGAAATGGGTTTCGGGAGAAACGCCATTGTAAATTTTGATAATGTCTCAGTCGAACTGCATGTTGGTAAAGCATGTGAGTGAGACAGTAAAATTTATGCCAAGAAGGCATGTGTGGGTTATGGCATGTGAAAAGATTGGGGTGGCAAACCGAAGGACTATTGACTCAGAGAAGGGAGCCCCCATTCTTCGCAAATGAAGAAAATATACATCTGTGAAACGAATGAGTATTCGGTAACCCTAACTAAGGATATACATGTCTAGTTATTAGATTTAATATGCAGAGCATGTTTTATTATTTTCATTATTGTTCCAGACTGCTTGAGTGTGACTAAGGCCTACATGGCTCACATCGGAAAGGGATGCATACCTTTCGGGTGATGGGTTATGTTAGGGTTTCAATAATGACTACACCCTAAGGGAATTGACGCATTCCTAATGTTTCAATACTTGATAGTGAATGATATGAAATATGATTACGATTTTTGAGCAGCAATATTGATGAGTCTGCTTATCCTTCTTGTGCTATCAGCTTACACAAATGCAATTTGGTGTTGCACGTTAAGAGGCAAAGTGAAGAAAGGGTGCTCAAGAGGACTATATGGGCAGTGGTAACCTTTCTACGCTCACACTAAAGGACACTAGAAGAGATGGATAGGCCTGAGGAGCTGTGTTGCAGAAAAAGGGTATCATCCTTGTGTAGTGTGAGTGGGTATTGTGGGGCCATGCTAGCCTGCAGTCAAGTGAGTCACCTATGGAGTTCTTGGAAGGAGCCATTGGTTGCATACGAGAAGGAGCCACGTAATCATGTTATGATTGTTCATATTTCCTGATAAACCTAGTTGATGTACTGGCTTGGCAATGTTTGTTGGATGCCTGATAAATCCAGTCGGTGTATTGGCTTGGCATGTTGTTAGATTGATGCCTGACAAACCCAGTCGGCGTACTGGCTTGGCATTGCTTATTTGCATGTTGTGGAGGTATTGGTTATTTGGGTGTTATTTCCTGACAAACCCAGTCGGAGAATTGGCTTGGAAATGATTGTTGAATGCTTGATAAACCCAGTCGGTGTACTGGCTTAGCATACTGATTTTTGAAATGATTGATAAACCCAGTCGGCGCATTGGCTTGGCATTGCCTATTCGGATGATGTTGTGGAGCAGCAGGTGTGCTGGCCAAGCATCCACCCCACAGGTGATCCAAGGCTTGTAAAGCGGAGAAGGAAACCTGTGGAGTAGCGAGGAAACACACAATACAGATAAGTATTCATTTTCATTTAATTCTTGTTTGGAATAATGAAGATTTCAGGTACAAGTCTTATTACAACCAAGCTAATACACTGTTGTTTCTTTGTTGGAAACCTTGGCCATTACAGGAAGCAAGGACCCTGAAAGAGGTATAAATTCTTGGTAAAGCCAGAGAGTAACTGGTTGGGCGCTATAAAATTCTTGGTAAATTCAGAGAATAGTTGGTGGGAACATTAACCACTTGATGTTGTGGAGCAACCGACGTGCTGGCCAAACATTCCCTTAAACAATTGATAAAACCAGTCAGCATACTGGCCTGGCATTGCCTATTCGAATGGTTGTGGAGTAGCCTGCATGCTGGCCCAACATTCATTATTGTATCCACGGGAAATCCAATGCTTGGAAAGCAAAGAAGGATCCTGTGGGATAAAGTGAAGACATCCAATACAGATAAGTATTCGGTTATCTTGTAACTCTTGCTTACGAATATACGTGTGTATATGATTTAATTATGATTTCTTAAATTCTCATTTGGAGATAAACCCTATGAAAATACACTAAACATGTGAATTGACTCAATGTTTGAGTGTAGGTATTGCTGGAAGCAAGGACTATGAAAGCGTCTGGAGGATGCATGTGGACATGTGACCGTCCTAAAGAGAGCTCAGTACGAGCGGTAATGAAAGATGGTGCTAGTGGAACTATGTGGGCCCTAACAACCAAAGGTTCTGTAAGCAACAATGGGGAAGGGTTCCCTAGTTGAAAGGGATTAGACAAACCTTAGACACTAAAGTGTCATAGCCAAGAAAGGGCAAGTCAAGCATTCACATTGAAGTGAAAGAGGCTAAGGAGCATAGAACCACCAGTGATGGTGTGGCTCTGGATTGGAACAAGACTAAGAGGGGGAAAACTCTTACTCTTCTCTTTCCTTTGAATGATGCATCTTAGAAACAAAGGATTGTTGAGTGCATGTCATAAATGAAAACAAATTGTGTTTCGATACTTGAAATGAATTGTGAATGCTGAAATAGTTATTTTCTTATGAAAGGATGAACATGAATGAGTTCATGTGTATATTGGGAAAGCATGAAATGTGTGGAAGTCTCATGAGTAAAGCATGGACGTTCCATGTCAATTGGGCAAATTATTGACTAATTTTAATATTGTGATATGCTTGTCCGAACAGGAATTTCCATGATAAGTCTCACAGGAGAGACATTGAAAGCCATTGATTACAACTATTACTAGCCAAGTGTTGCTGGTGAGAAAAGAGAGAGCCATTTGTGCACCGTGATCATGGAGCAGACCAGAGACTATTTGCTTTGGGCTGGAAATATTCCTCAGATAGTTGCCGGGACAACAAGAAAGACGGTATCCATGAAATTCCAGACTTGTAGATCAGCTGGAAGGTGAGTAAAAGAAAGGGATCGTTGTAGGGAAATGCCCGCCTGCAGAGATAGCCGATCAAGCCAGCAGGAACGATTGTGGAAGCCAAAGGAGTTGGTCCCGAAAGCTCAAAGTAAAGGGATGAAATGCAGGACAGACCTGTCACATTTTGTGAATTTTGAATCATGTGTAAAGTGGGTGTATAGTCCGAAGTGTTGGAACACTGAGGACGGTGTTATTCCAAGGGGAGGGGAATGTAATGTCCCCAGTTTGACCCCATGGCATTAACATTATAAATGATGTAATATTGTTATGAAATCATGGTGAGGAGCTCAAGGCCAAGGCCCCGCCATCGATTTAGTGATGCACATGATTTGCGTGCTGGCAATGCACATTGGAAATTCAAATATCATGTAATATGCATTTTAATAAAAATACCCACAACTTGCTATGCAATGCAACAAAGAGATGGGGGCATGATTTTTCAAGGAATTGGGGGGGGGGAAACATTCAAACCCTTGAGCCAATCAGGTCAAGCCAAGTGTCAATGAGAGAACCCATCAAACCCTCAACTACCCATGTTGACTTTTGTACCCAACCATTGATTTCTCCCAAGAGTTGGTTGAGGTAGTTAATGCCTTGGGAATGGAGAGGTATGGCTGTCCAAATTCGGGTATGGGCAAGCCACCCTTCATGGAAAATCGTGTTTGTCTTCTTGGGCAAGAAAAAGAGCCATGAATTTCTCCCCAAGACATATCCATGATCATTCCTTCTCCCTCACGAGTTTAGAGCTACCTGGGCGTTTTCCAGGCATGTTTGCTGTGTTTTTCCTTCATTCTCCCAGTAGAGAAGGGCGTTTTTGTGTTATATACCAGTGGGGAAGGATGGGAATGGAACAGGGGTTCCATAGAGACCGTTTTTGTTGTTAAATGCTGAGAGAGTTGGGGAGAAAACGTTTTTCCTCCCATTGGAGGCATTTTCCTTTCCACAACTCGTTTTGGGTGAGCCACGATTTTGGGAAAATCTATGGCCATCTTGTTTGTGAATTCCATTGCTGGAAATGTGTATCTATGCCCAATGTTTGTGCTTGCTGTGTGAGAAATGAATATGTTGGGGTATGGGTATGGGTATTCATTGTTTTGGCTTGAGCTTGGGAATAAGCATCCATGGCTCAATTGTAGCCTGATAAACCCAGCTATGGACTGGCTTGGCTCAGATGGAATGATTAATTGGTTGTGAGAGAGTGAATGTACCCCGTCCTTGTGAAAATCATGCCCATCTCGGGGGTGGCCTTCGGACGGACTCAGTATAAGCTGTCGAAGAGCCTATGGCTGGGTGGAACGTTGCAGCGACATAGCTAGTTGCTTGGGACAATTGCACAATGAAGATAAGTGTTTTCTGTCTATGTATTTACTTCTACAATGCATCAATTTGATGACTGTTTTGATATGCTGGATGGGCATGAATTGTGTGTGTGGAATAGTTTTAAATTCCACTGTGCATATTGCCTAATTTGTATCTGCACACCAATGTTTAAATTCTTATGATTCTAATTAGTGGACTGAGTTTTATGAAATGCCCAGATTTTAGTGCCATGTTCCCCGCCTTGCATTGGGTCAGCAGGTGGGTACATTACAGTCAGTCTCTAGAGGAGAGTTAATAGATCAACCATGGTTAGATGTACATCACACACCATTCATGTTTCGACTTGCAAAACATTACCTCAAGACATGAGGCACCACCTCAAAACATGAGGATCTATCTTGACACACAATACCATAGCCTTGACAAGCAAGACTGTACAACATAATCACTTTGACATTCAAAGCACTTACTTCAACAAATGAGGCTTAACCTTTACACATAAGGCTTAGTCATTCTCGAGTCCAACCCAAGAATCTACTCCAAGTTACCTAAGTCCAACTTAGGCTCCTCCCTAAGGCACTACCTCGACACATGAGGCTCAATCCTGGCATACACAATTGACTTGGAGAATGACTCATGATGTTGCAACTTTAACAATATCAACCTTCCACCATAAACTTCAATTGAAATATCCCACCTTTGCAAAGGTTTTAATTTCAGATGGTGTAGCTAGGGACAAAGAACCAGGGGGCACGAGGGAGATCAAGTTCTCATTTTTCTCCCTTACATGAGCCTTTAATTGTAAAGACTTGCATGCATATCATTGCTATGCTAATGTCAAGTGGTTTCTTAATTGCGAATTCAAAATTAATATAGTTGATAACTCAATGGTGTAGCTTCATAACTTAATTGCAAATTCATATGGTTTCTTAATTACGAATTCAAAATTAATATGGTTGATGACTCAATGGTGTAGCTTCATAGCTTAATTAATATGGTTGATGACTCACCTTCATAACTCTTTCCTTAATTGCGAATTCAAGATTTATATGAATCACTCAAATGGTGTAGCTTCATAACTCTTCTAGGAGATCCAAAATGGCAATTGCAAATTCAAAATCAAAACCTAGTGGTTTCTTAATGGTTAATTAATATGATTGCTGAGAGTCTTTTCTTAATTTCTTAATTGTGAATTCAAAATTAACATGGTGGATGATTCATTCGTGTAGTTTCATAACTCTTTTAAGGGATCCAAAATGGTGTAGCTTCATAACTCTTATAAGGGATTCAAAAACCAATTGATTTAGTGATTTGTTAATGGTTAATTAATATCGTTGATGACTCAATGGTGTAGCTTCATAAATTTTCTAAGGGATCCAAAAACTTAGTGGTTTTTAATGGTTTTTTAATTGTGAATTCAAAATTAATATGGTTGATGACTTAATGGTGTAGCTCCATAACTCTTCTAAGGGATCCAAAAACCTAGTGGTTTCGTAATTGCGAATTCATATGATTTCTTAATTGTGAATTCAAAATTAATATGCTTGATGACTCAATGGTGTAGCTTCATAACTCTTCCAATGGATCCAAACATCGGTTGGGGTCCATTTTTTAACTATGATCCCTTGTCCAAGCCTCGTCCATCTTCACAACTCTTCTGAGGGATCCAAAAACTTGTCAAGGGGAGTCCATTTTAAAACTAGGATCCCTTGTCCAAGCCTCATCCATTTCGTCCATTTGATTGTAAAATTATATTTCCAAAAACCTGTTAGGGGGTTCCATTTTTTAACTAGGACCCCTTTGTCGAAGCCTCATTGTAAAATTATACTTAAATATATATTAAATAGCATTTGCCCCTTGAGGGGAAAAAATGAACGCCGACAGGAAAAGAGGAAAGTTAGAAGGAACAAAAACATAGGCACATGCAGCGAAGGATACTGGTAGGCAAAGAGCAAAGTTTGTAACAATCTCAGATTACAAAGACATATGCACTCAACTCATAACAAAAAATAATGTTAAGTTTATCAACACAGTGAGCCAACTACAATTGCTTTTCTCACAATCTTTGTAGTAGTAATCTCAACACTATAGATTACTACTATATCTGGAATATATAAACAATTTGAAAAAATATTTATGCAATAATATCAATGAAAACAATGATTATAATAGCTCCTAAACTGCAGAAACTACCTGTGAACAAAAGTTTGCTTTCATGCCATGTGTTGTAGCAAAACATTTAGGAATCTCCATATACAAGTATAGGTATAGAACTCTTTCATGGACCAGCTCTTGATAGTTCCACAATCTAAGTTGTAAATGAATCTTCGTTATGCTTGCTTCAAGAATGAAAGATACAATGGGAAACCCAAATATGTTTCTTTTTTCTCATTGAGGATTTCATGTGCACAATAAAAACTTTACATCCTTCTCAACCATGTAAAGACAAACAGACCTGTCACTACATGAACTAATCTTCTAAAAATGACTAATAAACCAAGGAAATTAATTGGTTATCAATGACTCTCACCGCATCAAGGATTGACACGTCTTCTGACAATATAGATAGTTCACAACAAAGCACAATAAAAATGCAGACTTACAACATAATAGGAGTGGTGAATCTTCGTTATGCTTGCTTCAAGAATGGAAGATACAGTGGGAAACCCATATATGTTTATTTCTTCTCATTGAGGATTTCAAGTCCACAATAAAAGCTTTACATGCTTCTCAACCATGTAAAGGCGAATAGACCTATCACTATATGAATTAATCTTCTGAAAATCACTAATAAACCAAGGAAAGTAACTGTTATCAATGAATCTCACCGCATCAAGGATTCACACATCTTCTAACAATATAGATAGTTCACAACAAAGAACAATAAAATGCAGACTTACAACACAATAGGAGATGTCGTAGCTCTCAATATAAAGGTTGTATTTATTCAACGTGGAGTTAGATGAGGAGAGGTCGCTTTGCTTTTATGAATGTAAAAGAGAGTACACAGTTTACAAATCAGCAGAGAGTAATATTTATATCACTACTGCTTGGGATAATCCATTATGAGCTTAGCTTGAAAAACCATTGCCAACAAGGAAATTGAAGAGCATTGAACTAAAAAAGTAGTAAAATATAGCATTGTTACAAAAATATGAACAAGCATTTAGGTTTTTTAGAGAAAAAGAATCCCAATAATATCCATTGAAAAGTACACATTACATATAAACATTTCTGCAATAGTTTCTCAAGAAGGGAAATTTGTTTTCATTGACAAAGAAGATTAGATGAACAACAAAAAGGGTTGGTTCACCACTATATAGCTTTGGAAGAGTTTGTTATCTGGTGAAATTGCAAAAATGAGAATAGTAGGCAAAGTTTTCATTTGAGTGTTGTACATATGAGAAGATACAATTGATATTTACAATTAAAATTAGTTGGATGCTTCTAAATTGGAAATATAGTTTACCCATGCAGTAGCTTATTCAGTTATGATATTATATTTGTCGGGCTTTAATAGTTTTAGAGACACTTCATGATAAGATAGTTCTGTTTCTATATTTGCAAATTTTGTTGGTGCAGCCTTGCAGGTATCCTCGAGGAAAATGAGATGTGTAGATGTTTGCCTCACGTAGAAGTCGATGTCTTCTTTTGTTAAAGCATCAATTTTCTTGATGTAGTCCAGGTTTGATTGCAACACTTGCTGGAGTTCTTCCATCTGCCGATCCTTTGGGGGGAGCTCATCGATATTGGCTGCCATAGGGAGCTGACATTTACGGTGAACCTGATGGATTTCCTCATAGAAGTTTGTGCACTTTTCAAGATTTTGATCAATCTCGGCATTTAGTCGATTAGTGGCTTTCCTGCAAAATTCAAGGAGTGCAATATCCAGCTCCAGGGTTGCTAGTGTTTTTTGAGGGAGGTGAGGAGGAAATGTTGGGTTATTTTCTCTTCAAGTTAACTATTTGTTAAGCTTGTTGCCAGTAGTAATCAAATGTTGATGCATTTCTGTTGAGCTTGCAGCAATTTCCTGCATCCTTGCCATGAATTGTTTGATATTGTAGATTTGTTGAAAGAGTGTTTTTTGACAGTTTGAGACTTTCTCTTGAAGCTTGCATGCTTGTGCCCATAACGGTTCCATGAGTGATTCCTTATCTATCAACAACTTGTCTACTTGAGTCTTCAATTCATTGGTCTTGTTGTTCGCCACTTATGCACATGTTTCAAAGTCTGTAAGCTTTGCTTGAAAATCATGTGTCTCCCCTTCCATTATCATTAACTGAACAGTCAATGCTTCCTTTTCTGTGTTAAGGTTGTTGTACGCAACTAGTAAATTGTCTTTCTCAAATAATGTCGCCTGTAATTTTGTGTTTAACTCAATGGTCTCTCCACGTTCCTTTACCAAGGTGGCCTTGAGTTTCAACATTTTTTCTTTATTTCGCTCAATAATGGTAAGCAGCTTGTTGACATTCTCAGCACTTGCTTGTGCAGCTGCGACATTCACGGAGGCTGTGAATTTGGGGTCCTTTTGGGTGCCTTCTACAAGTGTGTTTTCTGTGATGGTGACAATATTTGGTTGAGCGGTCATTTTCATTCTTTTTTTCTGACCGTCGTGTTATGGTCTTTCTCTTTAAATAAAAAAAATCGTGTCCAATTGGGCCACTATATGTTCTTTGGATGGGGTAAACAACGTAAGCTCAAGCTTTGGAAATGGCAAGTGGCCTCTAGTTAGTGGGCTTAGCACGTTTGTGTCCATGGGTTCTGTACTATTGACTTGTGGACTTGTTGGCTCCTTGTGCATAGCTGGTTGGATCTTTTCTTGCGCTTCTTTGCTGATATGTTCTTCATGAGCTTCATTTTCTTTAGTTTCTCGTGCATGACGGTTTTCTTCGTTTTGCAATTTTTCCATTTCCTCTCTTTGATGCCGTTCGATTACTAATCTTTCTGCTTCCTCTTTATCTTGTTTTTCTTGTACCCTTTTGTCCTGTTCACTTTGGCTATGTATTTCTGCTTCCTCTTTATCTTGTTTTTCTTGTACCCTTTTGTCCTGTTCACTTTGGCTATGTATTTCTGCTTCCTCTTTCTTTTGTTGCTCTGTTGATTCTTCCCTTTGTATATGTATTCCTGCTTCCTTTTTTTGGCTTGTAATTTTGATAGAAGTAGGTGCATGGTTGCCCTTTATTTTTTTGTGCATCTCTTTCGCATTGTTGACCCTTTTATATATTTCCTCATCTGCCAGGAAATGATATGAGTATTCAAAAGTGATTTTGCAAGAAGCACAATGTTTAGCCACTTTACCTTTGTTGTCGTTTCTTACAAAAAGTATAGTCCCGAAGTGAAAAGCTTCCAAGTCAGAAATGAAAGCTTCAACAACTCTAATTTTTTGGAACTTGCATGCACCAATGTTGAATGGTAGAGGTGGGTAAGATGCTTTTTTTTAGATGGAGAAAGTCACCAATTCCATTGATGAAGACTTGTCTTATGGATTCTTTATGCACAATGAAATATGTAGCATACTTGGGCAGTAGAGAAGGAGGTTTAGTGCCCCCATACATCCTTATGTATGTGCCTTCTAATGAGAAGTAGTAGTCGCCGTACTCACCTATTATAGCCAAGTCATTGTTTGACAAACAATTTGGTTCTTTATTGAAGAGCAACCAATAAAGGGACATGATTAGTTCTTCGCATAGTAGTTTGTAATACCCTTGATATCGATGACCCAAGTTATTTGGTATGCTACATGAAGGGGAGTCTCAGTCCGTTTCCAAGTACATCCCAACTTAGGGAAAGGATTCTTGACTAATATACAATCAATGAGGCAAGAAGACATGAAAAATTCTGCTTTCTGTTGTGAAAGGCCGGTTTGAGCTGTAGCAATATTAGACGCCATACTATCTGATATTATATCTTCCCAATTGAAGACTGTACCATGTGTGGCAATGTGGTAGATCAATGGAACCCAACTGAGTTTATAGTTGTTTCCATTTGGTAGGCCGAATATTCTATTCAACATTAGGACTATGATTCGATAGGGGGTCCTTAAGTGTTGGCTGTCATATTCCTCGCTACCTTTGGGTCTTAGTTGCTTGTCTGGTACCATCATCTTCTTTGCACATTCAAAATTATCTATATTGGTATGCCTTACCCAATCATCAGTAAGCATAACTTTGGAGGAAGGCAACTTGTATGCGGCTGAAAGGTGTCTTGGTTGAAAGGAGGCAAGTCCTTCTCCATTGGCATTTGAAATGATCCTAGTGGTTGTAGTGTGTAGTGCTTCATTCTTCCTGCAAGCACTAAGTCATAAGTTTCTAAGCTCTTTTATGTACTAACTCAACTCATTCTGAGCTGTTTTTAATAAATTTCAAGATAATAATTTTTTTTTCTATTTCAATAAGTTTCTATGTTCATGTCTCTTTTGTTTACCTCTGTTGTAGCATAATATTTTCTAGGAATTTAACACTAACTATGTTTCACAAGAATTTGATTTTTGTAACATAGAAAAAAAACTAAAAGTTTAATAATTCTTCCATTCAGCCATTTACAGTAGGTCTACTTCTTCAATTTCCTAAGCATATTTACTTCTTGCACTATTATTAAACATTTAATTAATAAAACTAGGTATGACAGAAGAAGAGTACCTGGACTTATGTAGGTTGCAAATAGTTCCCTTTCTCCTATAGCCTTTCCCGTCCAAGCCTTTGTTTACCAAAATAGATAAACCACCCTGCCAACCAGCTCTTATCGTGCTGGCCCTAGGAAACCGACAGGCTTCCTAGCCCCCAAGCCCACAAACCAATAATCCCGAGAGCAACTTTCCTTAGTACCTTTCCATAGTTCAATAGTAATTTTCTCTGAGATAACCCCCACCTCAGTATTTGAGTTTTCCACCTCCTCAAAGCTTCGAGTTCTCCCCCTCCTCGGCCTTCCTCCTTTCATTACAATACTAAGTCTAAATCTCCCATAAGGAAACCAAACCCCCCCCCTTTTCCTTCGTAATACCTTTCCTATATATCCAAATTTTTCTCCTCATTTCTTCAGCCTTACTCCACGGCCCTCAGTCAATGTCTCAGAATCCAAAATCATTAATGCTATTCCACTATTCAAGAATAAATAATATTTAAATATATTTACTTAATATATTTCATTCTCGTGCAGTTAAACAATAAAATGCTTATTATGTTGTGCCTGTCAAACTGACTCATTTTATTTATTTATTCTTGGAATGACCACTATTGATTTTTACGAGGCTTATATATGAATTGACATTTCAATCCACTGCTCTTGTTTTAAATTTTTAGAATAGAATAATAAATACCACGCTTGACTTTTCATAATGGAGATGTTAATATTCAATACAAATCAGATTTCACCATCATGTTTGAATTTACAAAATAAGTTTAATAATCATATCATTTGAATAAAACATTATTAAAATCATTCAATCACATCCTATTGGGTTATTCCACTTATACCAATATTCTTTCTTTTTGAATCAAGCATGTAAAATTTCCTGATAATAGAACAAATTATTTAAACAATCAAACCAAATTATGTTTGTCAAGTAATAGTCCTAATAATAATAATATTAATAATTCCTTTAAAGAAAGGAACTACGATATATCAATTTATTTTAGAAAAATACATGTTTAATAGTTTAATTAGAATAGTACGCATGCTAAAGAGAATAATGCTATTGGTGTAAACCAAGCAATAATTATGTTACTAACTACAAATATCTTAAGGCAACAATGATTAATTACCAATGCATCATTTATAAGTAGCTTACTTAAATAAATCAATTGACCTATTTATACATATCCACATGACTTAAACAGTCGTTATCTGAACCCAATCAATGCACGACTGAATCTTATACAAAACAACATTATGATCCTTTATCATGTTTATCATTTATCATATTAATACTAGTGTACATGTGCAAGGTGTGCGTGAGTGGCCAGCGTATGCACAGATCATATATGTGCTATATGAAAACATTATTTCTCCTATGTGTATTTACTAACTGACGGAATCAAAATCATTCGTGTAGACATAACAAACATACATTCAACATAATAATTTTAGTATCTTTTAGTCATTTAACAATTAACCAATCAAATTATAACATCATTATATTTTCAACTTCTTAATAATTAATCAATCAATTATTTTCAAGGAAGAGGTACCTGCTACTACTAAGTCAGGATCAAGGGATACCCAACCCTCAATAGTACTAACATATCCTCCCATCCTAACCTACGTCCGCATCCTCCTTATCCTTCCTTTGCTAGTACAAAAGTGGATGTCAACTATTCTGACCTGGCCACATAGAACTTGAGTGCGGTAGCATCAACTAACTAGTGGACCTAGCCTCTCCTAGCAGACATCCGACCGTAATCATCACAACAACTTGGGGAGCGTGTCTCAGCATGACCCTCCCACGACCTCGGGTATTATAGAACATAGGGTGGAACATACATCCATCCCTCTCAACATCCTGGGTCTATACCCTATCAAAACCATACTATGCTGCTACCGAGATTATTGGAATGTGTCATCGTATCATCAAATTTGGTAAACAAGGCTCTTTGTAAAATTAGGTACTATACCATACTTCACATCAAGTATCTGGCTATTACATAGCCCATGTGTCCCGTGGATTAGTACTTTGCAACCATACATTCATAACAAATATTTCCATTTGATCATCAACTGATCCATATTATCAACATCATTTCATTTCATCACATAAAATCATTGAACCGATCACATCATGGGTTGGCATCCACGTACTACATCATATATATCACATTTCATCAAGGATGACAATTAAACATACATTGTCAGTATGAAAGAAAGGAATCTCATGATAATTATAACATCATAACTGCGTAACATAATAACATTATGAGAATAATAACATCCTAATCATCCTAATCATGGTATCATCATAACTATAGTAACATCATAACATAGCAACAACATATAATCAGGTCTAATGTGCCAGAAATATAGTTTTCTTATTCTAGCTGAGTCCAATAGATAATAAATGAATAAAGTGCGATATTTTTGACTAATAAACATGCCTAGTCAAAATATGGGGCGTTACATACACCCACCCTTCGGAAAACTTCGTCCCGAATTTATGGTCAAAATAATGCGGGAAAATCTCGACGCGTAGTCTTTGTGTTCTCGCAAGTATCAGGTCATGGGCTATACTTGTCCCATTGGACCTTTACCTTATGGAAATGTCAATACTATTTAATTTTACTTATTTTATCATATGGGATGTGTTCTCATATTACCTACTACATCTTATAAATGCAATTGGTTGACTTCTTCAAGGTTTATGAAATACATTTGATCCCAAATAGTTAACATACTGTCAAACTTTATATATCCTTTCTATATCACAATTCATAGAAAGTCCTTGGTTCCCATATAACATTTCCTTAAGTTCAAAATGTATTTTTATGACTAATTTATCGATTACTAGCTTTCTTCAATCTTACTCTAACATACACGACTTAATTTATATGCATACATATACATATATAAATATTCACAAGGCATTGATTAGACCAAATCTCAATGGCATCTTAAATGGTCTACCACATAATAAATTGAATAGTACTAAGCCTATCAACCTACTGCTCTTTAGTGGTCAATAATTGTCAAGCTAAAGCTATTACTGGCGACTCCCATGCTAATGAACCAACCAAAATTTCTATAATATCTTCATATCATGTATATATAATAAAAATAAGGATTGGAATATCATTAGGGAATAGGTACATTCCATATGGCACTCTTAGGTAAGATTTCTCCGATAAATGGTAAATTCTTTAATATCAAGCTCAATGCTCTTTCATATAATGGTTTTCACCTTCTCCATTCACTAATTAGACTTATGTAATAGTTTTCCTTCTTTTCCCCCTTTGATGTCTAAAAAGTTTACAATAATAAGTTCAAATTTTGTTGTAACTCCACACCCCTTACAAATAACAAATTTTACAAATCTTCAAACCTTCCCTTCTTTCCTAGGGTCACTAAATCTCTTCTTTTATTGGCAAGGAAAAATCTACATTTATCTATTTAAATATCTTCAATTCATATTTATAACTATTAAACTATTCTCAAAAGTGTAAGTGCTTCTAATATACTTTAAATGCTTGTAATATCGTTTAAACTTGAAGACATGATTTAGTTGGCTTATTTCACTTAGAATAACCACTTGAAAGAATTGTAATATATATATATATATATATATTTAATAAACTAGTCGCTCTTCCTCTCTCATTTACAATGTATTTCTAAGTATACATATATATGTTTTTTTTTTCTCATACCGTCAAATTTTAATTTTAATACTTGCTACCCAAAATATTAAAAATAAATATTATGAACCATAATTATTTCTTCACATCAAAATTAATAAACCTATTATCCTCCAAATAAGCATAGAAACGCTGCATCATTTTGCTGATTTCACCATTGCATTAATGTTATAACTAATACACAACCAACCACACAAAAAGAAAACCTCTATTTTCAAATTTAGCCTTAAAATTGCATTTCTACTTCTAAATATCATTTGGTTTTCCGTACTCTACCTCTTTGAAAAGAACGGAGTGGAGTTAACATCAATTAAAATATTATAATAAGAATATTACTTTTCATTATCATTTCAACAAACTTCTTTTAATTTATAATGGTACCTTGCAAACCACTTATTTTTAACTCCAAATTTGGTTAGCTGCCTCTCTTTCTTTCTTCCTTCTTCCTTCTTCTTCTTTTTTCTTTCTTTCTTAATAAGCGGATCATTCTAGTTTATGGTTTATATTTATATATTAAAATAAAACTACACTTCCAACAATATAGAGACAAGTGTATGTATATATATACATTTTACTTAATGCTGCTAGGAAACCTTAAATTATATTTTCCCGAAGAGTATATTTACCTATTTCCATATTGTTGCTTTGTGGTTGTCCATAGCACATGGATCGGCCTTGAAAGTATAAAGGGAAGCATATAGGAATCATGTTGTGAAACAAGTTTCCCTCGCAACGTTGTCCACACCCTCTTTGAATTGACAGGTACACACCACCGTCTTCCAGAAACCAGGTTTGTCCATGGATAAAATTACTTAATATTTACACAAAAATCTATTTCTGTTGTAGACCTTTTTTTTTTTTTTTTTACATTAACTTCACTATTACACAATATTTACCTTTAATACCTAATGTTACACAACCATGAAATTCAAAATTTATTGAGCATCCCTTAATCTAACTATGATTATCTTTGCAAAAAATTAAAATTTAAAATTTTAATACAACATACATTACAACACCTATATATGTGAAATAATAAATAAATAATTAAAAATAATAATTTAAATTTTAATACCAAACACCTACATTTTAATAATTTTTTTTAATAAACGTGGAAGTTTTTGCATGCATTATTTTAGTGGCCTACACTATTCTTGGATGCCGCAGAGTAACTATTGTTGGATGCCGCAGAGTAAACAATGTGTGATGTTAATTTTCCAATGGACTAGATGAACCTCTCCAAGGGATTAAATGTCATGACAACCCATTGTGGTCGTGGAATCACTCGAATGATGTGCAATGGATTTTGTGGGACACATTGACCTACTCGCACGATATTACGAGATGCAGTATATCATTACTGCAAGCAATTCTCTGATGCATGCAGCTTCTGGTGGCGAATATTGAAATTACAAGGTTTACTTTCTGGTTGAAGAATGAAATGGCACGGGTGGCTATCCAGGTGAATACAGGCTAAAGTGCAACAGGCAATTCTGGATAGTAAGCTGGCTAGTCAGGGTTTCTATCCAAGTGTTAGGACAAATATTCATATATTTATATCTATATTTTTATACATATATATAAATATAATATAATAATTTAAAAAAAAAAATTTAAATAAGTAGATAAAAAGATAAAATATAAGGAAAATTTAGGTATCGCGGGCTACCTAATTACAACAATTTACACAACCCAACAAGAAATTTTTACCTAACTTAACTCCCGCATGAACTCCACATATACGCCCACATGAAATCCATATGTCCATATGCATACCAATAACTTTGCATGTCCTCCACGTGCCCGAAGAGTCAAGATGGGTTTCAACTTAGGTCATTTTCTGGTTCGAATTTTTTTTTCTTCGGTTTTCTAAGAATTATTCTTTCTATGATGGAGGTGTTTGAAGAGTCGGTGAAAGAGGGAAAACAATGAGCTACCTCCACCAAAACGATTTGTATTTTCCACGGAAGCATCGCAGGCATGGTAATGTTTGCCTCTGACCCAACTGTACTCTATTTCTGAAACTTTCATTGTGACTTACGTTAATCTTTAAGTGTACCTGGGCAGCACCCTTTTGAATATTTTCAAATATGTGTTTATAGTGTTTTATTATATTAATATTTTAAGTGTACCAAAGCTGTGGAATGCTGTGCATTCCATTCCCTGTGACTTCATTGCCTTGTGTAACATTTGTGCTAAGGTGTAGTGCCCTCTTGTATTTTGTAGACTGAACTGGTCCTTGCTATGTAATGATTTTTTTTCCTACAGAATAATTATTGGGTTATGTTAGCATCAAATACATAATATATGCATGTATACCCAATTTTTGTTATATGCCTGCCTTAGAATTATAAGTTGTAGATGGATAAATTGTGATATTGTTGTCATTTGTTAACACTTGGGTGATGCGTTGAGCACTAACATTCTCATCCAGCCTGGAAAAGAGGATATGGCGTATTGGAAAGTGCAGTTGTGCGAAATCTCTGAAGTACTTCCAGCAGATATACACGGCAGTCTCAAAATTAGCTACAACAGTCTCAATCCACGGGAGAAGCATATATTCTTAGACATTGCATGTTTCTTTATAGGAGAAAATAGGGACACTGCCATAAGAATATGGGACGGATCTAGCTGGGGTGGATGGTTGGGTTTCCAGAACCTAGAAAACAAATGTCTTGTCGAGGTGGACGACAAAAATCGTATAAGAATGCATGACCATGTGAGAGACCTGGACATAGATATATCAAAGAACAAATATGGATGTTTCCTTCGGCTTTGGCGCCCAACTGAGGACCTTAACAACCAATCACCTATAAGTATATTTGAAGATCTAGACCGACTGCCTTTCAAACTAGCGAATTCTGATATCAAAATTATGTCTGTCAAATTTTAAATTGTTAAACTTTGCAAGGATGTCAATTATATTGTTCGAAGAGTTTTCAGGTAATAATTTAGGTGCGTGGAATCAAAAACTTTGCGGAGTGCACTCATTTGGTAGTTGATACAAGCAAGCTGCAGCTGCTCAACGCAGAAGGTAAAAGTGTGTAAAGCATACTCAGGGTTGGCCGATCGCCAAAACTAGTATGGCTTTGCTGGTATAACTGTACCTTCTACACCACAAAGGTATAACAACACCATCCACATGGCAGCATTCCATTTTCTCTATGAGCGAGGAATCTAGCCGATGTGGATGGTTATGCTTCTCACTGGTGAAACTCCTATGGCGTAAATATGTATGTATATGAAGTGTTTAATGGACATTATTCCAAGTGTTGTAGTGCTTGTTGTTAGAAAAACAAGATCGCAGAGTAATAACAATAAACAAGATGCAAATATAATTCACATAAAACACATTACAAGAGAGACATCAATATAACGTGGTTCACCCAAGATGGGCTACATCCACACAGAAATTGCCAGTCCTTATTATTATACCATCCAACAAATGAAGGGATACAACCTGCAACACATTCGTTGCAACTTCCTCGTCACTCTCTCACAGTCTCTCTTACACGATTAGAGATCTTTAAAATGCTACAATACATTACATGGCCGTATTACAATGTCTTCCTTTCAAAGAGGAATTACCATGGAAAAAAACCAAGGGCTGCCCAAAACAATGGGCCTGTAATATGTTGGCCAACAAAACAACCCAAAAAAATTCTTTCGGGGGTTTCACCCCCGAACCCCCGCCAAGGGACCACTAGCCCCCAAACCTCATGGGGGGGAAATGCCCCCCACTAGAGTGAGTGTATAGCCCACCTGCACATCATATAAAATTGGGGTACAAACATGGTTGAAACAACATCATCTCTAAATCAGGAAGATCAGGCTCCACAACCAACAATCTCCCACTTGGAGACTGATCACAACAACTCCACCACTATTGCACTTGCTGGACTATGCTCTAAACCTTGGACTTGGAAAATTTCTCATATTCACCTTCATGATAGAAGGCCAACTGAAACTGAGCAAGAAATCAATTTCTCTCTAGTTACTACCTTTGTCAACATGTCTATAGGATTCCAGCTAGTATGTATCTTTTCCAGCTTCAACAGTTCATCTTCCAGAACAGAGTGTATGAAATGGTACTTGATATGTATATGTTTAGTCTTAGAATGGAAGGCTGAGTTCTTTGCAAGATGAATGACACTCTGGCTGTCACTATACAACCTGCCATCCTTATGCTTCTTACCCAATTCCTCCATGAATCTCTGCAACCAAATCATCTCTTTACTAGCCTCTGTAGCAACAACATACTCTGCTTCCATTGTTGAAAGTGCAACAACCTTTTGCAACTTCAAAATCCAACTTACTGTTGTTCTACCTATAGTAAACACATACCCTGTGGTGCTCCACCTACTATCTTTATCACTTGCCATATTTGCATCAACATATCCCTGTAGAATAGTGTCTGAACCTCCAAAACATAATGCATGAGTGGTAGTACCTCTTAAATACCTAAGAATCCACTGCACTTCCTTCCAATGTTCTTTACCTGGATTGTTCATATACCTGCTCACAACTCTCATTGCATATGCAATATTTGGTCTTGTGCACACCATGGCATACATCAAGCTGCCAATTGTTGATGAATAGGGAACCTTGGACATGTAATCTATCTCTTCCCGTGTCTTGGGACACATCTCCTTACTTAGTTTGAAATGGCTAGCCAAATGTGTACTAACTGGTTTTGCATTTTGCATTCTGAACCTCTCCAACACCTTTTGTATGTACTCACCATGAGACAATGTCAATTTGCGATTTTTTTTTGTCTCTTGTTATTCTCATACCAAGGATTTGCTTTGCAACACTTAAATACTTCATCGCAAATGAATTAGTTAACTTCCCTTTGAGCACATTTATATCCTGCATGTTAGAACCTGCAACAAGCATGTCATCCATATACAATAACAAGATAATATATCTTCCATTATCTAGCCTTTTGAAATAAACACAGTGGTCAGAATGACATCTACTATAACCTTGTTCTGTCATAAACCTATCAAATTTCAAATACCACTGCCTTGGAGCTTGCTTCAGGTCATACAAGCTTTTCTTCAACCTACATATCAAATTATCTTTCCCTTTGACCTCATACCCCTGTGGTTGCTGCATATAAATCTCTTCCTCCAAATCCCCATGAAGAAAGGTTGTTTTTACATCTAACTGTTTAAGATGCAAATCTTCTACCATCACTAGACTTAAAATAGTTCTAATTGAAGTCATTTTAACAACATGATACAACATTTCATCAAAATCTATACCTTTCTTTTGTGCAAACCCCTTTAAAACAAGTCTGGCCTTATATCGCTTCTTTCCTTCATCTTCTTCCTTAAACTTGTAAACCCATTTATTCTGCAATGCTCTTTTACCAGCAGGTGACTGAACCAAATCCCAAGTTTGGTTTCTTACCAATGATTCCATCTCCTCATTCATGCATTTCTCCCACTTCTTTCTAGTTTCCACCTGCAATGCTTCTTCATAACATTCTGGTTCACTAGAATCAGTCATCAATAAATAATACAGTGAAGGAGAGAATCGTTCAGGGGGTCTACTTAACCTGGTAGATCTTCTAACACTTGCAGGAGTTTGAGGTACCTGTTGCTGTTCTTGATTTTTTGGCACCTTTGGAACTTCATTTTCTTTGATTTCATCAAGCATTGTGTACCATGTGTTTTCCTTTTCCTGTTTCTTTCCATGCAACTGATCTTTATACGTCACATTTTCATTGAATACCACATCTCTACTCCTAATGATTTTGTTATTTTCATAATCCCATAAGTGATAACCAAAATCATCAACCCCATATCCAATAAAGGTACATTTCTTAGATTTAGCCTCAAGCTTTGTTCTATTTTTTTTATTAATATGGACAAATTCTTCACAACCAAAAGTTCTCAGAAAATAATAGTTTACTTTTTTACATGTCCATTCTTCCTATGGAATACCACCATCCAAAGCACTTGAAGGCCCTCTGTTTATTAAGTAAACAACAATATCTACACCATTTGCCAAAAAATGTAAGGGCAACCCTGCATGCAATCTCATACACCTTGCACGCTCCATGCTTGTTCTGTTCATCCTTTCTGACACACCATTTTTTTGTGGTGTTCCTGGGATTGTCTTCTCTCTACGAATCCCATGGTATGAACAGTAATTTTTAAACTCCTTGCCGAAGTATTCACCTCCATTATCAGATCTGAGACACTTTGACATTTTTTCCGTCTCATTCTCAACTAAAGATTTCCATTTCTTAAAAGTAACAAATACATCAGATTTATGTCTAATGCAATAAACCCAAGTTTTCCTAGTTGCATCATCAATAAAAGTAACATAATAGCGAGAGCCACCAAGAGATTGTACTTGAGCCGGTCCCCATATATTTGTATGCACAAGCTCTAACTTTTCACTCTTTTTATGTTTCCCAACCCTGAGAAATCTGACTCTCTTCCGTTTTCCATAAACACAATTTTCACAGAATTCCAAACTTACTTGCTTCAAATCTGGAAACAACTTGATTGAAGAATTTGCATCCCCTTCTCACTCATGTGGCCAAGCCTATGATGCCACAATGTTGTATTTGTTCTTGTGGAAGCTAAAGAAATAGAATAGTCAGTATTATGAGGACATAAATACATCGTACCTATCCTGTCTCCTTTTGCTATCACCATTGATCCTTTGGTGATCTTCGACCACGTTTCTCCAAATGTAGACAAACAACCACCATCTCCCAACTGCCCCCTTGAGATCATATTTCTTTTCATAGCAAGAATATGACTTACATTTTTCACCAGCCATTCACCATTCTTTAACTTTATCCGTACCTTACCCATTTCAACAATTTTACATGGTTCATCATCACCCAATAAAACATGTCCAAAATCGCCTGGAACATAATCATGAAAGAATTTCCTATGGGGCGTAGCATGACATGAAGTCCCTGATTCTACTACCCATTAATCACTAGTATTATCTAATGCAAGAATCAAAGCATCTTGTAACACATCACATGCTAAGTTTGCTTCACGAGTAGTCTCTTGCTGTTCATCTCCTTTCTTCTTTAGAGATATGCAGTCTTTCTTCAGATGTCCTTTCTTTCCACAGTTCCATCACTCTATCTTTCCTCGTCTAGACTTGGATCTTCCCTTTTTAGACTTGTTGCAATTACATGGGCTTTTTCCTCTCTCCCTTCGTCTTCCCCTACTCTCCATGTTCAATGCATTACCTGATGTTCACCTGTGCTTTTCCTTCACATTTCCTCGCTAAGAATAACACCAACAACATCATCAAATTTCAAAGTGTTTGAACTAGAGACGGAGTTACTTATAACCATGACCAAACCATTCCAGCTTTCTGGAAATGAACACACGATTAGAAGAGCCCTAACCTCATCATTAAAGTTTACTTTTATAGAACTTAACTGATTTGTAATCGTATTGAATTCATTTAAATGATCAACAACAGATCCACCTTCTGTTATCTTCATATTGAATAAACGCTTCATTAGAAATACCTTGTTGGATGCTGAGGGTTTTTCATATAGCTTACCCAATGCGCTCATCAGACCCTCTATTGTCTTTTCTTTTGAAATATTGAAAGCCATCGATGAATCCAGGCACATCCATATGTTCCCAGTGCCTTTCTGTCAAGAACCTCCTATTCTTCATCCTTCATAGTCGTCGACTGTTTTGCTTTTCCTCCCAACGGTAGGAATAGATCCTTTTGATACAAATATTCCTCCATTTGCATCTTCCATAACTGGTAGTTTTGGCCGTTAAATTTCTCGGCCTTAAACTTTCCTTCTCCCGCCATTGGTCCCACTTGAACTAGGAACCCTTCTTTTCTGCAAGTTTATATGCCAAATAGACCTTTGGCTCTGATACCAATTGTTAGAAAAACAGGATCGTAGAGTAATAAAAATAAACAAGATGCAAATATAAATCACATAAAACACATTACAAGAGAGACACCAATATAACATGGTTCACCCAAGATGGGCTACATCCACACAGAAATTACCAGTCCTTATTATTATACCATCCAACAAATTAAGGGATACAACCTCCAGCACATCCGCTGCAACTTCCTCTTCACTCTTTCAAAGTCTCTCTTACACTATCAAAGATCTTTACAATACATTACACAGCCGTATTACAATGTCTTCCTTTTAAAGGGGAATTACCATGGGAAAATACCACGGGCTACCCAAAACCATGGGCACGTAATCTGTTGGCCAACAAAACAACTCAAAAAATTTCTTTCGGGGGATTCACCTCCGGACCCCCTTTCTGGAGGGCGCTTCCCCTGAACCCCCGCCGGGGGACCGCTGGTCCCCAGACCCCCGTGGGGGGGCGATGCCCCCCCACACCCCCTGCTGGGGTGAGTGTATAGTTCACCTACATATCATATAAAATTGGGGTACAAACATGGCTGAAACAACATCATCTCTGAATCAGGAAGATCAGGCTCCACAACCAACACTTGTTAGTCTTCAACATTGGTGGTTATGATCTGAGTTATATCACTTATCTGATTGTGAGTGGTTCAAATAAACTGACTTGTTTTTTTAACTTTTCTTGTTGTTGTAGATATGTTTATTTAATGATTTGCATAGTAGATACACAATTATTGAAGCTACTTGGATGTGTAAACTTGCGTTGTCATACATTTCTTTTGAATTACTATCTATTGAAGCTACTTGGATGTTTAAACTTGCGTTGTGATATTTCTCTTTACATTTGTCTTTTGACTAGCTTCGCATTTATGTAATCAGTTGAGAATTATTTTTGTTTACGAGCGTCCAAACAATTATTTTTAAGTATTCCTCATGACATACATATTAAATATGTATATCTTCTAGAAATGTTGTTATGCTCGTTAATCTTCATGCCTCTAGTATTGATGGTTATGATCTGAGTTACATCACTAGATAATTTGATGGTGATTTAGATCTGAATGGATGTTAAATATGTACTATGTGCATTATTCAATAGTGTTGGTTTATCTTCATGTATCTAACATTCGTGATTATGAACTGAGCTATTACTTCTTTGGTTGTGACATTGGTACAAATACAATAATAACATGTACATGCATATATTATATATTATTCCAAGTGTGTAGTGGTTTTTAATATTCACGTCTTTAGTATTGGTGGTTTTGATCTATGCTATATTGTTGGGAATTGGACAGACCAACTATTAGAAAATCAAACACAATCCACAACATAAGAACACAAGATATTTTTTTACATACATAAATTAATAAATTAATAAAATGTAATTATTAATTATTATTAAAAGACGTGTCCTTAGAATTAAAAAGACACGGTAGACTATATAAAATCCAACATATTGTAAATGTAACATCATCCATTCATATTCAATAATATTTATGTTTTCCAATATGGAATTATCTTATATTGGGTTATTCATTTGAATAGTTTCTCTAGTGTAAACCAGAAATGATATACTACATTGGTATTAGAGCGAATATTGATCCTACTTATGGCCAAAATCATCAAAGTTTATTTGAATATTAGGTCTTTGAATTTACACGGGCTCTTAGCCATAACTCCAAAGTTTCTCTGAAATCAATTTTCTTTTTACCATAAGCTATTGCACACTCCCCTCTCCTTCCGTTGCACTGCCCCATCCCCCTTCACTCCCAACCCCTACCTCGCTCCATTCATCTCCACACATCCCTCACACCTCTCTTGCTAACTTGTGCCATCCTCACCCTTTCATCTCCACGCAACTCCCACACCATTGTTCTACTCCTCCCATCTATGCACCCTATCCTACAACTTCCTATCCCCAAAAACCAACGCACTGCACACCTTCTTGCTGCATCACCAACCTTTCCCCCGCACCCTCTCCTCCTCTCAACCACCTTCCACACTACCATTTTAACACTCCTTTCTCCAGCCCATAAGCCGCTCCTCCCTCTAGCATTATCTCCCCAATCGCACTCAAGCATGCCGTGCTATCCACACCTGCGCCTCCATTCCCTGCGTTTTCTCTTTGCTACCCACGCCTCCCGCACTCTACCTTCTCGTGCCCTCACACTTCTCCCCCATCCTCTACTACTTCTCCAGGGTTCCACCGTCGCCTCCATTCCTACATGTCAACTCCCTCCATCTCCCTTGGCTCCCTTCCCTGCGCCCGACTCCCTCCTCTCTAGCTACCAGCGCCACCACTGCATCCACCCCTTCCTATCCTATCCACACCATCTCCTTCCTGCACGCACCATTCACGCACCCTCCCTCCAACGCGTTCTCCATGCCAACGCCCTCTTCATTCCACTCAAATCCCACCTCTCCAAACATTGCAACAACTCTATCCTACTACGCGTCAAATCTTCATATTCCAATTCGTCACACCATTCTCACCTTTTTCCTTAGGGTTAAACCCTAATTTGCCTCCAATACCAAAAAAATATAATAACATTATTAATAATAATACATATTGATATTATATTAAAACCTATAATTTTCACCCATTCAAAAACTTATATTAATATTATTATTTTAAATAATAATAGTTATTAAAATTCTTATTATCATTCATTTTTTATTTTCAATTTCTTACAAGGATAAAGACTCCAAGTTTTTTTAGGATAATAATAATAATTATTTTATGAAAAGAAAGGGGAAAGTCAAAAGGGAAGAAACAAATTCTACTCGTGAGACAAAAAGATTTGTCGATGTTCCATCAAAAATGCTGATAGCGATGATAGAATTTATTGACACATTCTATGAAAGTCCTCTTAACATTGTCATATGTCCTGCTAATAAATAAAATTTTATCAGTGTTGATCTTGCTAATCAACTACCATTTCCAGAAGCAAACATAGCGAAGAAAGACATGAACGGAGAGCAAATAAAAAAATTAGACTTACATATCGGTAATTATAATCTTACTTTGGACTTCATCATTGAAGCTATAGACGACGATACTAATGTAATGCTAGGTTTTGACTGGCTGGAAACATTGAATACACTCACATTCAATGCAAAAAAGAAAGTCATGACCTTCTTCCATGAGAAGAAGAAAATAACAGTACATGATTCATCAGTGAGAGTCCCCTCATAAAAAATACAACTGAAGAATCATTGTATAGAAGCTATGAAGATTTAGAAGAAGTAAAGCGCTTGAACATACTCATGGACAAGGATGAGGAAATTGCAGAAATCCAGAAAAAATTAGAATGCCAAGAATTAGAGGTCAACCAACGTCAACAACAGATAAAAGAGCTCTATCAACAAAATGACAACATTAAAAAGGAGCACAAGTTATAGATCACAAAATTCAATAAAATGCATCAAGTAATACTGAAGAATTATTTTGGCTAAGAAACCACAATAAGATATTATTTACAAAAATCAAGAAATTGAAAAATAGTCAGAAGTCAGAGCACTCTAATGAAGACATCAAAGGAAAATTTCTAGAGAAGCATGAAGAAAATCACCGCCTTCGAAATCATAATGAATATCTCAAGGAACAACTTAAGAAGTCCAAATATGAATAAAAGTCACAAGAAGAAATGATTAAGAGGATTCTAAATGAAAACAAGTTGTTAGAAAACAAATTAGAAGAAATTCAGAATGAGACATCAAAATCTTCAAAAATACAATTTGTAGAAAAAGGCACCATCACAAATCCAGTTTAGATCACCCCTCAAGATGTCAACTCAGTTGAAGAAACACATACGTGAAAGTTAAAACATGAAGACACTACAAACATGATCTAGGGAAATAACATTATAAGAATTCCCTATCGACATCCAAATCATAAAAGAAAATGTCCTAAAAATCATGAACAAATAACGAAAGATACTAATACTAGTGAACTCAAATCCCATGATATCAGGTCACTGTGGAAGCCCAATGTTCAACATCTAATCGATTTAGGATGGAATGATCCTTCTACATTTCGAAAGTTCAGTTCAATACTCAACATGTCATATAGGCACATATCGTCAAATACAACACAACAAAGAACGATGCAACAACATTATATGGCGTGAGTCTTATTCATTCATATGCTTTTAGGACAGATCATTTCTGAAGAGGAAGGCAATGTTACATACATAAATGAATAATAATAATAATAAATAAAATTAAAAGATGTGTCCTTGGCCTATTGAAAAGGAACGATGGACTATATAAAAGGAAACATATTGTAAATGTAACATCATCAATTCATATTCAATAATATTTATGTTTTCCGATATGGAATTATCTTCTATTGGGTTATTCATTTTGTTATAGGTCAAATATGCACTTCTCCGTCCGTGATCACATTGCTCTATCGATCACACAAAATGACACTATGGATGGAAGAGCTAGATTGACCCTGGATGAAGTATTGCTGAGATCACACTCTTCAGCTGAAAAAATTATTTTTTCTACAGTCTTCATGACATGTGCGCTACTATTGGCACAGTGAACCAGCATTCTAAACGCTACTCTGCTCAAAGACAACTAGCGCACACCCTTAAAATGTTGCAAACGCTTGTTGTAAAGAGTAAAAGCTGCTTACTGTGCGCTACTCTGGTTCTATGAAACCTGCACACATATTGTGATGAAATGAAAAAATGTATTAAGATTACGAATTGGGATTAGTTGAAGTTGGTTCTGCAACTTTCCCAACCTCCCAATTCAACCACCTCTCGAATCCAACTGCCTACCTTGTCCCATAATTACAAGGAGGATCCATGAGAGAGGGACCTAGAAGAAATGCTTTAACTGCTGTTACGCTAGAGGAATTCCCAAGTCATTGTGAAGAGCAGGAGCCCAGGACTCGGTTGCAGAAGTGTCTGGACAGATCAGGTATATTTGTACTTTTCTACATTTCTTTGACAATAAAAGGTGGAAATACCCTTCCCATCCCAAATTGAATGTCTATTGGATTGAATGTTCATTTGATTTAATGTCTGATTGTATTTGATGTTAAGTTGTTTATGATTTCATCATATTTATTACAGTCAAGATATGCTGAGGAAGGTTTACTTTGTGTTGCAGGTTCATCATAGCGGAAGATCAAGCGAAAGCTAGGACCAGCCATCGATAAAAAAGATACTTCTTTCGATATCTCGATCTCTTTCCATTTGTAGTAACTAATGCAAGACAATGAATGTATTTACCTGTCACCCCAACCAAGTTGGTAGTGTCTTCCCCTCACTATAAGGTATTTTTCTTGCACAACAGACTGGCGAATCCGCTAGGGAGTAACCGGTTGTTTTTCTGCTCTAGGAGACCTTGTTAGGTTTTCTTCCAGTTTATTTCAGTCTTTTTGTTCTCTGAGAGGTCTTATAGGTATTTTTTTCCTGTGTTTTCTATCTTGATTCATCTCAGTCTACTTTAGCAAAGCCCTTTTGTTTGCTTAAAGTCCCTGTGCGCTGGTTTACCCTACTTACAGTAGCGCATTTGCTGTCATGGATGCTGCTCTGTCTTGCACATAGTAGCACATCTTTCCTGGCAGGCGCTGGTCTCTGTACGACACAGTAGCACACTTTTCCTCTAGATTCAATTCCTCTGTTAGGGTTTGATTTCTAGATGTTTGGGTCCACTTCTAGCCTTTTCTTTGCTTCTTTGACTGACCACTAAGGCTTGTATGTCCTTTTTGAGTCTTGTTTACCTCTTTGAAGTCCTTTAGTTTGCCTTTACTTGCTTGAGTACTTGTTTAAGGTGTCTTTACTGTTTTTAACCCTGTTCAAGGTTGTGTGCTACTCTCTACTAGACAAGCCTGCACATGTTTTTCCCTAGATGCTGGTTGCAGTCATACAAACCTGCGTTCTGAACGCCTGTTGTCTGTGGCAACATCAACGCATTTTTACTGTGTCTTGTCCTTTTTATTAGGGTTTGATCCCAATATGAGTCCTTAGGGTGGCTTTGAAAGGTTGTTTGGTTTAGATACCTTCTGAATATCTATTCAGGTTTGTCTGAGTGAGTTAAATATTTCTAGTTAGATTTTCTTTTGAGTTGGTGTGTTGGTAGGGTCACTTTTTGGTTTGCTTACCTACTCCTTTATTTGGCGAGTGTTTTCTTAGGTTTTGGTGCTTAGGAGCAACCTTTTAGGTGTGTTTTTCCGTTATGAGCATCTCTTTTCCTTACTTCTTTCACACTTTGTTCCAAGCCTAGAGTTTTTTTTTCCTTTGAAACAACTCGGTAGGTGGAGCCTTTCTCAAGTCTTTTGATTTGATTGTTTTGAGCCATTAGGTTGTCTTTCCTCACTCACACTTTGTGTTAGGTCTTGCTTGCTCCTTTTCAAGTTCTTTTTCTTTTACAAATATTAGAAAAGACAAAAAATTGATTTTGGTAGCTCAGTAGTGAGATTTATCATTGCTTTTGAAGTAGCATAGTTCATTTGCTTCGAAAATTAAAAAAAAAAATAAAAAGAAATTTGATTTAGGATTGCCTAGTATTCAGTTTTGAAAGAATATAAATGAAAAAGAAAAGAGTCTTTTGTGAATTTAAAAGCATTACTTTACACGCACTTTGCTTTCTGTTGAAACCATTCCACACACTGCACTACCTTTATTGAGTAAAAAGTAGCCCTTAAAAAGAAATCTTAATAAAATTAACTAGCAACATTTTTCTTTTTAGGTATACACATCATCAACTAGCTTAGACTGGGGTTTCGGGTTTAAATCACCTTAAATTACCCGAAATTGGCTTCATTACTCAACAATTGTAGTACAACTATCTATTAGGTAAATCCACCTCTATCAAATTATCCTGGGAACGATCTATTGAAACCAGATTTAAGCACGAGGCCGTGGGCGATTGAAATTGTTGAGGATACCCCCTCACTTTCCTCTCAACCATAAACCAAAGTTGACTTGCATACGGGGGTCCACTAGTGCTTTTTAAAGTGCTTTTGGATTTCGGGCTTTGCTACCCTGCCCATGCGTTTCGACTAGGCTAACAACTATTCTCCCAGGTTTTTTCGTATTGGTGGTATCCTTAGTATCATAACCCTAGGGCTCTACACAGGTAGAGTGGAAGGATATTTCCACTTCACCTCGGACAGACGTGGAAGGTAACCCTTTGGCAGTAATCCCAGGAGGGCGGTTTGGTGATTCAAACGCTTGCACCCAGAGGACCTCCATTGGATGCCACGTAACTGACCATCGATACTCTATTAGTCTGTTATGGGCCCTCATCATTCGAGACTTGCTTATGAGAGTATTTACCTTGTATTGCTTGGTTTGATCACTTAGGAAATTTTTTAGTGGTATGTTGTTTGCTCCTCAGTCGTAGTGGCCACTAGGTTTTGTACTTAGTTTTCTTTTATAGTTGCGGAGGATCAACATCTTTGTAGGTCTCGTAGGTTGCAAAACCTTCCTCCACTCACTGTGGAGCCTCTATCGCCACTGCGACGCTGAAGGATGAATTCCCGTGGTTCATTTGAACTTATGGGAAAAACATAAGTACTTGGAGAACCAAAGCCCAGAGTTTAGGATGAATAGGTCTTTGATACTGTTGAGGTTGAGGACCTAAATTCTAGAGAGTTTAGCACTCCTTTTAACCCTCCTCTTACTGGACCCAACGATCCACTACTGGTACCTGTAGGATTTCCAGGGCAACCTAAGTACAATGCATACTTATTTACACCTAGTTACATCATGACTAACCCAGGAGATGAGTAGGGAGTTCCTCAAACTCCCACAACTTCTATGGCTACGAGGATTTTCAATCCTTCTTTCACAAACACTGCAACACCGAGTTTGTCGCAGACCGCTTCTGCTTTGACTCCGTCCTTTAGTTTTAATGCTGGTACTCTAGGCATGCCGAGCTCACAAGCTTCGACATCTACCTCAGTTTCTACCCCTACTTTTGGACCAAATAATGTCCCTTTGACAGGGATACCTGCAGTGAATTTCACTCAGCCTCCTGTTACACAACAGTTCCAGGGTGTAACTCAAACTATTGCTTCCACTTCCGTTGTAGGATCGATCCCTTCTGCATCTATACCTATTATGGGTACGATAACGGCACCGTCTGTTACTACTACGCCTGGCTTTAACCCCTATGCAGGTTACAATGTTAATCCATCAAATATACCTGCAGGGAGTATCCCTTTCTCTTTGTTTGATGGAGGAGGGGGTAATATTATTAATCCATAACACGGTGGGGTTAACACCCAGCCGCAATGGATCACTACCCCAGGAATTAATCCGATTTCTTTTCAATGGAGCAATTTTAATCCATTCACTTCACAACCGATGGCTGGGGGAAACCCCAACCAACAGTACACGAACCAGGTGTTGGGAGGTCCCCAATACCAGGTTCCCGTATATCAAATTCCATCGACATGACCGCGTTTACCATTTTTGGCAACTTTGAACTTGCCATATCTCTCAAAAATCACAAACGACCTTGTGCGCCATGATCCTGCATGGCCACCTGTTCCCACTAAGTTGCCCTCAGACCTCCCAAAGTTTGAAGGTAAGATTGGTGAGGACCTCGGTGACCATGTCACGACGTTTCATCTCTCGTGCTCCTCGAATTCGCTGAATGATGACTCCATCAGGTTGAGGCTCTTTCAAAGAACCTTGACAAGTGTCGCAGCCAAATGGTACATTAAACTACCCGCAACTGCTTATGGCACCTTTTGGGATCTAGGTACTATTTTTCTGAACCACTTTCAACTTCCTATCTGGTATGATGCCAGAACATACCTTCTGTTGACCTTCCGATAGAACAAAGCCACTCATCTATCTGATCACATTAAGGAGTGGCAAAGAATAAAGAGGCTCATTAAAGCCGACATCCATCTAACATTTTTATTAGAGTGCTATCTCAAATCACTCCTTCCTTGTATTTCTAAGGAAGCTACAACTTCAAGGGTGTCCTTCGAAGAGGAAGCTATCTTGAGAACCCAACAACTTGAGTTGGTATATGCTCAGTTTGGGCTCTTATACGAGATTATTCCTTATGCACTGAGGTCTAACATAGACTTAGGTAAACCTAAACCTGGACCACATGCTGATGGCATTGTGGGTTCAGTAGAATCTGCAGCTTTTGTTTAACAAAGCAGGTTCACGCCTTCTCAGTCAAATAGTCTGCTGCAGAAGCAACTTAGGTTGCATCCTCCCCTTTAACAACAAAATCTGTACGACAAGTGCAGACAAACCAAAAGGCCCTCAACAGCCTAACAACAAAAGAAAGGGAAAGAAAGGGGAGGGAAACCAACAAAAGCCCAAAAACATGCAGAATGTCGAGGAGGGTAAAAAGAAAAAAAGGAAAGTGAAGTTCCCTTTCAAGCTATGCCAAGAGGACCACCTTACCCATCAATTCCCTCTAATGGAAGAATCCCAGAAGCTGATCCGTGAAAAGAAACTAGCTGTATTAAAAGACCCTTTCCCTCACAGACAGAGTTCAACTTCTGGCAGCTTCGGTGCTGGGGGCACTACTCGTGCCACCTCAGCTGATCAGTCATTCATTAATATGGTTAATTCAGACGCTCTTTTGCAAACTCGAGCTAGAAATTATACCCCGGATTTGTAGTAGAAGGATGTTCCCGAGTCATCTACCCCTCTCCACATCGAGAGACCGGTGGATCCACTACCGAAGATTCTGAAAGGTGTCTTCAAAAGGGCTGTGCACAACCCCAACGCGAGGGATGCCTCCAACTATAATGTTGTGGAGGATTTAGCCCAAACCCCCTATGCCATGTCCACTTTAGAGGTACTACAAAGTTGTCCATTGCAACGCAATGTACTTCTCGCAGCGATCGGGAGTGTGGATTTATCCAACATGCTTGCTCGTTTTGATATGAAAGATATCAAGTTCCGGTTGCCGTACCACGTCGCTCTCCAAATAGAGGTAATCCATGGTCCAAAGACCAATGGACGAGCTATTGTAGATGAGGGTGTGTCTACGTGTGTAATGTCCATTTCTTGTTGGAAGGATTTGGGTGAACCTGAGTTAGCCCCCTCGAACATGGTACTTACCGCCTTTGATGGAAGATCTTTCCATCCACACGGAGTCTTACCATCATTTGTGTCACGTACCCAAAATTTCATAAAAATTTAAAACTTTTCTAAGCATCCAATCTTCTTTAAATGCTATGCGGAAGATAAAATGTATACACAACATCTATATTTACCACATCGTTATAGCATCTTAACATTAATTATTCAATTGAAATTATTAATGAAACTTTACTTGTCGACACAAGGTCTTAAAATTCACAAGCAACCCCAATCAAATTATACAACTCGTTAAATCGTATCTTATTGTAATAGCATGAATAAAATTCTAACACTTGTCTCACCTTAACAAATTTTCCTCTACTAACTTGATTATAAAATGAGTAAAACATATTCATGGAAAGATATAAATAACACCCATCATAATAGTAAAATGCTTAAGATACATAAATTGGAAGTAAACAAAAATTGAAGAAATACCTGAGATTATCATCAAGGATATAGATGAAAGAGATACATAAGTACAGCCACAATTATCAAGAGAGATATATACAAAAAAACACACCCCAAGAGAACAAAGACATACACAAGAGACCAAGGTAACGTGGTTCACCCGTACACGGGCTAGTCCACAAAAGTGTGTGCATATTTTATTATAATTATCGAAACAAGTGAGATATTACAAAATGGCAAACTCAGTTGTTTGCAAAAATGTTATCATTCTTGATGCTTCTCTCCTAGAGAGCATTTTCTCCTCAAGATATTTGGAGCTAACTGAGATGCATCATCAAGGATACCTTCTATTTCCTTCGAGGAACTAGAGATTATCTCACGTTGACCACTTTCCAAGCCTATGATCTTAATGTCAGCTGGACACAATTACCAAAAGCTAAATTCATTCATTTAGTATATATATTTCACCATCCTATGCTAACCATCTCATACTCAAATTTAATAAACAAGAGACTAATGTCTAAACCTTTCTATTCGGTCCAGATGTGTGTCCTATTAAGGTCAATCTATAAATGTGACTTTCAAACTTCTACCCTAAAATCTTAACTTTACACCCATCTTAAAATTTTTACTTTTCATTATATATATTATATATATATACATTAAAAACTATCATAACCACAATATGATGAATATTTAATACTTGCCTTTTGGTTAAGTAGTTCTTTGTCAAAAATTCAGTTCATTAGAATTATAAACATGTGGATGATCATATCCACCATTAAATAGTTAAGACCACGTTTTAAGGGGTCATACTTTTTTCCAGAGAATTAAGGGATCATACTTTATATCTAAAGCATACTTGAAGAATGTAATTTATCCAGTTCTTACCCAAGAGATATTTAATACTTTCTTTTGAGTATAATTTTATAAATATTTGCAATGCCTTTTTTACGACGGAAGAAGTGTAGTGATGATTTTATGTTTCTATGTGAGAATAAATATAATAAAAGTGACAACTCTCGTCTAGATCGTAGCTACCTAGTTTGGTATAATTTAAACACAAAAGGCACCGATCAATACAGGAAAACAAATATGGCAGAGGGACAATGGATCCATGCAGGAAACGCAATACTACCTAAATGCAGGTATACACATATAACTCTGCCAGAAACCATAATCACTGGAACCACTATCGAAGACAGTAGAGATCGTTCTTCTTAGAATTGGGGATTGGTGTATGCACCCACACAGAAATACGAATGAGCAAAGCGTTTGAACATTTTATGCAAGAAAACTTATCAGCAATTAAAAGAATATGCAAATGGCCATTTATTCCCGATCAGTATACAGAGTGAAAAAAAAACATCAACACATAAAATGAATGAGCAGTTAGCTAAGGATCTAGCTGATTCCTATCCAGAGAACATCGATTAGTTCTGTCTCTTCCTCTCCATTGCAGAGTTCGCTGTATTTATTATCAATCGCCAGAGTTCTTCCAACACTCCATGCAGGAATCATTTATCGACATACAGTGATAGGTCCATATCTATTTAGGCGTGACGTGTCTATGGCCAGTAAGCATTCTAACAATGTGGTATTTCCTTAGCAGAGAAACGACGGTTCAAAATCCTATAACCCAAACTTATTTCTATGGCCACCAAATAAATTTAAGCAAATGTGAATATCTTAGCACCACTTAACAAAACCAAATATATAAATATATGTTGACAGCGAGTAAATATGAATGAACCTGGATCGTATTTCACCTATTGCTGCAATGGTTATCACAGAAAGTATGTGCCGAACTACCACATAGATCTAAATCGGGTCATTCTCTTATGGCTGCGATTTATCAAGGTATAAGAGCAAATATCACAGAGATCTGGAACAATGACGTGCATTCACCAATGCAACACTACACTCTGGAAACAAAGGTTATATATTATGCTACTAGCAACGCATATCATCACGTGCATCTCTATTGATGCTAAAGGTAAAATCAAACAAATCAGGGTTCAATGTTTGAATACAAGCAAACGCAGAAAAAAAAATTCACTAGATACATGACAACGCTGAGAGTAGATCGAAAAGGAACCATTCATGAAAACCACCCTCAGGATACCAGCATAAACAAAAATGACATTTATGGGACAAGTAAATCACTTACCTCGTCGTGGTGATGGATCTACTCTAATACCGAGCAATGTAAATTGCAACCTGAAAGGATTTCTGCAGACACTAATGTCGTATCAGAAAAGGGCTGATCCGTTGGAAGTAACTCCTTCTAGAAATGCTCGGAGGAGGCCTGCTAAAAATTATTGACCACTCTTTGATCACTTCCCCTTCGTATTGGCCCGGGGATAATCTTAAGTACTGAAACTGCACTTTCTGCTATCGCAATTCCTCCACAAAGTAGATTTCCCGTCGCAAAGCTCCCCCTTCTCCCCAGTTTCCAACAACTCAATTTAAGATAAGCACTCCCCCCAATTCTCCCTAAAAGTTAGCGTCGATATCCTCGAGATTTCCCAAGAGAGGGAATACCTCCACTTTTTCAGGCATATCATGCCTAACACGATCTCCAGGTAAAAGGATTCCTCCCGAGGCTATGATACCCGGTTACTTGATAACTAAAAAAAATCGTTTTCAATTAATGCTGAACTGATAGTTAATGCTTGTACGTCATGTGGAGGTAGGTAGTGGCGTGAACTTATTTCCCTTAACGTCGAGTGATCTGGTGTTAATTATATTGCTATCACGAGTGTGTAGATTCCAAAATAAATACTCCTTTATTTACGAACAAGACACAAACAATAGTTATCATAATTATTAACCTTCATAACTCTATTAGACCCGCATATCATACTTAAATGGCCTCAACTATTTACTTATATATATATGATATTCACCACTACCTAATTATATATATATATATATATAAACCATCTTTATGGCTAAATCATAACATGATTAAAATAACATAGGTCAAGTATCTTAGTTTTAATGGTGAATAGTAATCCTTCCAGGACGAAGTTATGTCGTCACCTATCATATGATAAGTTATGATATGATCAACCAACTTATTATCTTTTCTTATGCATGCGTTTGGTTACTTATTATTTAGTTGTATTGCCATTCTATAGTCTTATAGGTTTAATCTAAGACGTATAGAACATAACACTAGTTCGGGGTCCACTGGTAGGGCCTTGGCCTTGAGCTCCTCACCATGGCCATTTACAAAACTCATATTTACATTTACAAAATAATAACAATATTTATTTATATATATATATATATATTTTTTTTTCAAATTCTGATAAAGATAAAAGGAGGGATATTACAATTTGATTTTGAACTTCCAGGAAAACTAGTATTTGTAGAGGTTGAAGTTCTGGATGATCTGCTCGATTATAATTTGCTGTTGGGTAGGAGCTGGACATATGCCATGCAGGCAGTGCCATCAGTTGTTTTTCGAATAATAATATTCCTTCACGAAGGAAATATCATCACAGTCGATCAACTTTCATTTTCCTGGAAGAACAACTAGACTGCATCGGATTCAACAATCCCGTTGGTTGATCAGTCCCGCCCAGTTACTGAGAGTTTAGGAGTAGGGATCTATGGGTCATTAATAGGCACTTTTGACCTACCTTCTCTTATTCATTTTATTGGTTCTGAAGAATGTTCTTTGTCTGATTTTTTCATGGCCAGTCCAACGACAAATCCATGGATTCTCCCAACTGAATCAGAACCAGTTGTTCCTTTATCTGTTGCAGAGGTGGCTTACTTAGATTCACAACATGCTACAATGGAACATGTCGTGACTCTGTTGGTCTTTGCTGAGTCAGATATGGACTATGCTCCTGCATGGTCAGTGGACTCAATCCACTCTTTTGACTGTTTAGACACTGTTTTACCCTCTGATGAGGCGATCTTGGAAGAAATGATTGGCCTGGACCATCCTTGGGAACATATGCACCACAGGTCTTATTTTCTTCCTAATCTGGACAGGATTGAGAGAGGTGAGTTTTCTATGAGACCCGACGGAAATGTTGATTTGTCCGCTATCCCTTCTACTTCGAAAGCTATTTATGCCGAAGGGAATATGGAAAATATATAGAGAACCATTCCGATTAACATTTCCATCAAACCTAGGGTCGTGAAAAATATTTTCATTGGAGCAGAATGTTCTCTTGAGGAGATCATTTTGTATACCAATCTCTTTAAAGAATTCTGTGACATCTTTGCCTGGTCATACGAGGAGATGTCAGGCATTGACCCCACCATTGTTGAGCATGTCATCACAACGTAACCCAACGCTAAACCTGTGAGATAGAAGCTCCATCCAGTTAACCCTCGAAAAGCTACTGCCATCAAGGAAGAAGTATAAAAGTTGCTCAAAGCTATGACAGAATGGGTTTCAAATCCTGTTCCAGTAGAAAAAAAGCAAGGTACCATTAGAGTTCGCACATACTTCTTGGACCTAAACAAAGCTTGTTCGAAAGAAAATTACCCCACACCATTCATAGATCAGATCATTGATGCGTGTGCGGGCCATGAAATGTTCTTGTTCATGGAAGGGTTTTCAGGATATAATCAGATACAGATCAAAATTGAAGACCAACACAAGACAACTTTTATTTGTCCTTGGGGGAACTTTTCCTATCGGAAGATGCCTTTCAGTTTGAAAAATGATGGAGCTACCTTCCAGCGAGCAATGAATTTTTCTTTTCATGACATCAAACATGTAGTAGAAACTTACCTTGATGATCTCCCAGCGCAATCTTAGAATAGACGGGAGCATCTTGATCATTTAAGACTTGTGTTTGAAAGGTGCAGATACTACAAGATTCGATTGAATCCCAACAAATGTGTATTCTGCATTGAATCTGGATGATTACCGGGTTTCATAGTATCCAGTCATGGCATAATGGTGGACCCATTGAAAGTTGAGGCGATTGTAAATCTGCCTCCTCCTCAAACCTTGAGACAACTTCAAAGTCTGCAGGGCATGTCCAAGTTCTTGAGACGCTTTATCATTAACTATGCCAAAATTACAAAAGGTTTCATGAGACTGCTTAAACAAGACACTTACGTTTTGTGGGATGAGGTTGCTCAAGCATCATTTGAGGCCTTGAAAAAGGAATTACTGTTAGCCCCCTTGTTAATCCCGCTAGACTACATGAAATATTTTTTCTTGTATCTCGCTGCATCAATATACACAATAGGAATAGTACTAGTTTAGGAGGATGGCATGCTCCTAGAGCATGTCATTTATTATCTGTCGCGCGACCTGATAGCTCCCGAGATCAAGTATTCTCACATAGAGAAGTTGAAATTAGTTGCTGTCTATGCGGTTCATAAGCTATGTCACTACATATTATTGCATACCACCATTGTGGTTGTAGAGGTCAATCCTTTGCAATATGTTCTCACTCGATGCATCATCGGTGGGAAATTTAACAAATGGATTGTCATCTTGCAATAATTTGACTTGGTTTTTTATTCCGCTAAGTCAAAGAAATCACTGGTGTTCGCCGAACTGATTTAAGAGTTCCCTAGTGACATAGTACACGTTGAGGAAGAATCATCATTACCGGATGAACATATCTTTCTCATTTCATACTTTGACCCATGGTATGGGGATATCCTAGTATATCTCCATACTTTGAGGTGTCGCACCACTTTCTCTAAGGATGAACGACGCAAAATTAAGAGTCATGCGAAGAACTACCTCATCATTTCTAACACTTTGTACAGACATGGGGTAGATTCCATCTTACGCCGTTGTTTAACCCTAGAGGAAGCAGAATCAATATTGAATGATGCCCACAGTGGAGCTTGTGGGGGTCATCTTTCTGGGTTGGAAACAACCCAGAAAATACTGCGTGCCGGTTATTTTTGGCCCACAATCTTCAAAGATTGTGTGGAAGCTGTGAAACGCTGCCAGTGATGCCAGTTTTTCACCAGGAAGATGCGAGCACACCTAGCTCCTCTCCATCCTATAATCACAGCAGGCCCTTTCACCAAGTGGGGATTAATTTTATGAATTGTAATCCAGTTTCGGCTGGAGGTCATCACCATATCATTGTTTCCGTTGACTACTTCACCAAGTGGGCTGAGGCAATGCTTACTATTAAGGTAGATGGAGAAACGACCGCTTATTTCGTTTTCAACCAGATCATTGAAAGATTTGGTATACCCAAAGAGATCGTGACTGATCACGGTTGTCATTTTCAGAACAACATGATGACCGATCTATATACCATGTTAGGTTTTTGGCAGGAGCATTCGTTTTCGTTTTACCCGCAGGAGAATGGTCAGGTCGAAGCAGTCAATAAAACTTTGAAGACCATCTTACAAAGGACTGTTAATGCTAGTAGAGCTAATGGGCACATTATGTTGTATCCTTCTCTTTGGGCCAACTGAGCCAATGTAAAGACTGCTACCGGGTTCTCTCCCTTCCAATTGGTACATGGGATAGAGGCAGACATTCCGGTTGAGTGCGAGATTCCTTCATTGAAGTTAGATGTACAAATACTACCGGACACTTCAGTCTTGGAAGAACGTTTGCTTCATTTAGAACATCCAGATGAGCAGCGCCGTGACGCACTCATAGCAAACGAAGCGCATAAGAACCGAGTCAAGGGACAGTACGATAAGCCTGTCAGGCCTAGGGTTTTTCTCGAAGGAGACCTTGTTCTTCTCTGGGATCAGGACAAAGGACATTTAGGGGCTGGCAAGTTTAAGTACATGTGGCTCGGTCCCTACATAATATCTAAGGTACTGAAGAAAGGTGCATATGAGTTAACAGACTATGAAGGTAATAAGTTGCCGGAGCCTAGAAATGGGCTCTACCTGAAGAAGTACTATGCTTATGCATATGTGCTTTTCATGTATTATAGTTGTACATTTTGTAGAGTTAGCTTTGTTTACAATTGTCGTTACGTCTTATGCATCTATTTCTTTGTGTTTCAGATGTCGATTGAACAATTTATAGGGTTTGCTGATGGCGCTAGCCGCCACACTCGTCAGTTGGCCGTAGCTGCTTGGGTTATTTACTCACCAAATGGCCAACTGGTTTCTTCGGGAGGGGTTTGTTTAGGTCCCACAATGAACAATGTGGTTGAATACAGTGCAATCATAGAGCTACTCCGAGATGCTCTGTTCCATGGCATTTCACATTTGGAGGTACGGCTCAACTCACAGTTAGTTGTTTTCTAGTTAATGGGTGTTTATCAGGTTAGAGATCCTATGTTGCTATGTCAGTTTCTGCGCGTTAAGTTACTTGAGAGACAGTTTGATTATATCACATATCAACATATTCCAAGAAACTTGAATGCATTAGCTCATTCATTTGCAAACTACGTTTTATATTGGCATTTGCATCATACACACACATAATAATTCATGCATACAAGACAATAACACACATGTAGATAACATCGATATTGTATATATATAATCCGTATCAAAATATAATTTGAGTTTGGGTCATAATTCTATCACAGAGTCATGTCATAATATACAAAATTGGGCTCGATGGCCTCAAAAAATATACATAGAATATCCTTCTCCTATGGAGAAGGAGGGGCCTCATCTGCCTCTATTGCCTCTCGATAGCAAATGACCAACCTAGATACTTTCCACAGTAGCCTAATACAGGCTGGGCGCACACTAACCACATTCTCCTGGATGTCGAGTGGCATTGGCTCGATTTTGTAAGTCGGAATGTCATGAGTCAACCGACTCATCTTACCCTCTATGTTTCTGAGCATGGAATCAACTGCACCCACTATCACTGGTCTCACGAAAGTACGGGGGTGTCCCTCAGGATAGATTGGTCCAACATCTGCACAGGACACTTTGTTTCAGTACTTCAAACTCATTATAAAAATTATATATATAAAAAATGTAAAAATTAAATAATTGTTCAAAAAGCATAAACATACCCATATCTCCCCAGGCTGCTCCTGGAGGAAGGATCAGCTCAGGATCATTGCGGAAGTCTATGCCCACATATGGAAACTGCTCAAGAGCTGGCACTTGTCGTTCCCACCAACCCCAGAAATCATCCTCATGATAACAGAAGTTTCTCTCGCCACCACCCTGGCGGAGGAAGATCTCACCCCAATGAGTCAGCATTGGCTCACGAGGGTTGACTGGGGGCAAGGTCATTCCCAGACTGATAGCAGGCACCCTTTCAAAGAAAAAGGTGCAAAGTATGCTTCCGTACCCAAAATTCTTCATCCTCCCGGTCTTACACCTTGAGAGTTGAAGCTTCATGTTCTCCAAAAGACTTGAACACCAGTCATATACTTTTCCTTGCAAGCATTCAGTACCTATATGCATGTAATGTCTCGAAGCAAGATGTTGTGTAGCACCCCCTCCCATCCGGTTAAGAATACTCACGATGACTTTCTTGCAATAATCGAGATAAGAATCTGACTACTAGACTTCTCAGTTCCCGGTAGGTAGTAGGCATTGACATACTCCTGCACGAACAAGGCACCCACATTGCGAGAGGACCCTTTCAAGTTCACCAAGTCTCCCCTCCGAGAGAGACCCATGATAAAATAGATGTCATCTATGGTGAGTTCTAGTATTTCTCCTTGGATATCGAACACCAATGCATTGGCATCCCAGTATTGGACAAGCCTCTCAAGCAAGCGGATTTGTGCCCTCATGTTGACCGTTCTATAAAATTTCAATAATCCACATCTTCGAAGTGCATGGAGAGTCAATGGATCTTGTAATGCTTCTCGATCCATCTCCGCATGCTCCCTTTCACGCCATATGAGAACCATCCTACCAAGAAAACAGTCAAGTGTTGGTCATTTTGATTTTTTACCCTACTTTCAGCGGTGTGCGCTACTGTTTTCACTACACAGTCACGCTCGAATGCTTTTGTGTTTGAAGTAAACCAACGCATTTGTGTTGAATGCACTAGTTTTACTCAAACACAACAGCGCACACGTAGAAACGCGTTTCAAACAGTGCTAAAAAATGAATTTGACCATGAAAATTTACAAAATTTATATGAAATTGCAAGTATGGGAAGAAATAACTTACTTGGTGGAAGTAGAAGATTGATTGGTGGTCCGGTTTGATCGCAACGAACAGAGTAAGATCAAGGTTTTGCTCCAATGTGCCCTAAAAACTTCAATTGTGATATTTGATTTCTAAATTTGAAACTATTTATAAAAATTGACTTTGATTTTTACCCACTTTTTTCAAAAGTGTATAGTTTCATTTTACCTCTAAAATGTTCTATTTAATCACTAATATTTACAAATTTTGGTGAATTAAATTAAACTATGTATTTCAAATTTTCACTATAAGTTCAAATTATTAAACCGGATATGACTTATTTTTTATTGACAGAAAAATATAGGTACCATATTGTTTAGTATTATGGCATTTAGAAAATTTGTTAATCGTTACTAACTGGGTTTTTGAGATTCTATTCTCTGGAAGGTCATGAACTTATGATCCTAGAAGCTGTCTTTTAAGTTGTTTTAAGCTCTTGTTTTGACCATTTTAAAAACTAAACAAGATTGCCGAGCATACTTATTCTCTTCAAGCTCGTTAAAGGAATTGAAGGTACATCCGATTAAGTATAAGTTTAACCCTTTTCCGGACTTTTACGGATTACTTACGAAAAAGGAATACTCTAGTCATCCACGGCTAGAAGAGTTCTTCTCTCATCGTTTTAGACTTTTTCGGGGGAGGAGACTAACTGTACGAAAAAGGACTTTTGGAGCCTTCTTTAGGGTTTTCAAGCTCTTGAAACATGAAAACACGAAGCGAGCACTCACCTACTCTTGTTCGATGTGAAATCCACGAGAGGGTATATAGAGGATTGTTTAAGTTTTTCAGACTCTATAAACAGGAAAACACCGGCGAGCATATACCAACCCAGGCTCGATACTAAAATCCATGGGTAGGTGTATGGAGTTATTGTTTAAGTTTTTCAGACTCCTTAAAATTGAAAACATTAGTGAGCAAAGAACATATCTCAGCTTGATATTAAAATCCAGAGATCAGTATTATGGAGTATGCTTCTATGTCTTCTTCGAACTTTGTAAACAATGAAGAAGGTCCTGAGTCTTCCTCCTGTGGGCTTGTTAAACTTTTACATGGTTGGGCTTATTGAGTTTTCTTTCTTGGACTCATTAAAACAACAAGAAGGACATTCTTTTACCAAAAAGAATAAGGGATGAGAAGGGTATATCACATCTTTTCAGTTTCAAAGGTAGTTAAGTCAGCAATGTCCTTGAACACAACACCTATTTGAGTCTATCATTTCAGTTGGGTTTTAGTTTTTGACCTTAGGGTGAACCCGATCTCCGAGTTTTCACCTCCCCGGTTGGTTATTCTTCCAATCATATGGAGGGTCTGTTAATGTCTCCTACATTGCAGGCTTATATCATTTCCCCCTCACGTTGAAAACTGCCTAAGTCACTTTGTGTCGTGCTCACTATTCAAGGATACAGCTTGTGTCAATGATTTTGAAGTTTACCTTGAGTTCATGTGTCGGCCATTGTGGTGTCAGTTTGTTTCATCTTGTTATTTGTCCTACTCCACATCAGCTCAAACCTTTGAGTGTTCCTCGTGTTGGATGATGGAGGATGCATTAAGGCCTCCCTTCCAACGGACTTCTTCCCATCGAATTCAACTCATCATGCTCTGGGAATGAAGTTTAGAGTTTCGGTTAGTACCTTGGGGATTGCAGTTATTAGTGGCAGTTTCCATCGCTGTTGAATAATGGGAATACATCAATGTCTCTTATTCAATAGGTTCCTCAGGTGTTCGAATTCAAGTCCACTTCTTCACACTTGTTGGAACGTACTAGGTACCTTGGACCCCATTATCATTATCGATGGAAGTCCTCGCATTTTTTAACGATATCAATCAATGACTGGTAATCAAACGATACCCCCCATGTTCAACTTCAACTCATCTATTCACATGGTTAGGGTTTGGACCTTGGGTTGTTTGGATGAAGACCTTGGGACTTTGATAACATCACCATATTTATGTTATCACCCAAGCTGCGCAAGATTGAGCCTCACTCATTTTGGCTCTTCATGAGACATAGATCCATTTTTTTGTTATGGATATGATCTCTCATTTTGACATGGATTCACGCTTGTATTTCAGTGGCCATCCTATATATACATCTCCTAGTTATGTATCGAAGATCATGTTATATCCTGTTACACATCTGTATGATGTCAAGATTGTAATTGTTGCTGACCTTGATAGTTGTTTTCAGGTACTTTTTTGACTTGGTTCTACGGTTTCTGCTCCTCCTCTTACTTGAAATTATAATGTATTTCAGCCATCGTTTCCCTCTGAACTCACACGTTAGGGTGCATCTATTATAGGTAAAATATGCACTTCTCTGTCCGTGATCACATTGCTCTGTCGATCACACAAAATGACACTATGGATGGAAGAGATAGATTGACCTTGGATGAAGTATTGTTGAGATCACACTCTTCAACTGAAAAACTTATTTTTTCTACAGACTTCATGACATGTGCGCTACTATTGGCACAGTGAACCAGCATTCTAAACGCTACTCTACTCAATGACAACCAACGCACACCCTTAAAATGTTGCAAATGCTTGTTGTAAAGAGTAAAAGTTGCTTATTGTGCGCTACTTTGGTTCTATGAAGTCTGCGCACATCTTAAGATGAAATGAAAAAATATATTAAGATTACGAATTGGGATTAGTTGAAGTTGGTTTTGCAACTTGCCCAACCTCCCAATTCAACCACCTCTCGAATCCAACTGCCTACCTTGTCCCATAAATACAAGGAGGATCCATGAGAGAGGGACCTAGAAGAAATGCTTTAACTGCTGTTACGCTGGAGGAATTCCCAAGTCATTGTGAAAAGAAGGAGCCCAAGACTCAGTTGCAGACGTGTCTGGACAGATCAGTTATATATGTACTTTTCTACGTTTCTTTGACAATAAAAGGTGGAAATACCCTTCCCGTCCCAAATTGAATGTCTATTGGATTGAATGTTCATTTGGTTTAATGTCTGATTGTATTTGATGTTAAGTTATTTATGATTTCATCATATTTATTACAGTTAAGATACGTTGAGGAAGGTTTACTTTGTGTTGCAGGTTCATCATAGCGGAAGATCAAGCGAAAGCTAGGACTAGCTGTCGATATAAAGGTACTTCTTTCGATATCTTGATCTCTTTCCATTTGTAGTAACTAATGCAAGACAATGAATGTATTTACCTATCACCCCACCCAAGTTGGTAGTGTCTTCTCCTCACTATAAGGTATTTTTCTTGCACAACACATTTGAATAACTTTTCTAGTGTAAACCGGAAACAATATACTACATATTTTGCAAAAATCACATTGTATTGACTTAATTTTTTGATGATACAAGAGTAGAATGAGGTTCTTTATAAAAGAATAGGTGGCCATAACAAACATTCCATAATAAGGTTTTTTGTTCAACCATTTCCATAACTATTGCCAACAATATCTCGAATCTCTCAAGTCAATCACACTTTGTGCGTTATATGCATCATAACATTTTATAATATCACCACTGAATATTACAAGTATGAATTATTACTCCCCTCAATGAATACTTGTGATTCAATTTGGATGTTTGAGTTGTTTTCATCCTCAATTTTTTGTACTCTGCATCATCTTTAGGCTTTTTCACTTTGCATCATCTTTAGTCCTTTGCATCTTTGGCCCTTGTTGCCTTCTTGTATTGTGCATGAGTTGCATCATTCTTTGGTTGGATCAAATCAATCATTTGAATTGTTTCATCTTCATATCAAGGTTTTCTTTGGTTGGCTCTCAACCATCTCATGGGTTTTCTTCTGCTTACTTGCAACCCATACATCATATCTAGGGTTATGGCTTACCCTTAACCATTACAACATATCTCGGGTTTTTGCATACTCTTAACCATTACAAGTGGTTTTTAGTTCACCGTGAACCAATACAAGAAAATATTACTCATGATTTCATTTAGAAATGGTTCAAGTAGAATACATGGACAACACTTCCTTTTACATGTGACTCTTTGCTTCTCCTTAATAACAACTTGAATTTTGAAAACTAGCTTATGGACCATTTTATGTGAATGATATTACTGTACATTGTAAGATTTCAACTTGTAGAATCCTTTCAACATCAAAGTGACTTTTTTCCATTCCTGCACATTAATATAACCACACTGTACTTATATGTGATGCTTTGATATTTCTATATTAGACAATCACACACAATCTGCACCATAAGAACACAATATATTTTGTAAACCTCACATTATATTGACTTAATTTTCTCATGATATAATAGAGTACAATGAGGTCCCTTATATAAGAATATGTGATTAGAACAAACATTCTTCAGTAGGATTTCTTCTTCAACCATTTCCATAACTATCTTCAACAATATTTCCTTGAATCTCTTTAGTGATCTCCATGAGACCCTAATCCCTAAATTCTCTCATTATTTTAAGCTTTGAATCATACGTAAACTTTGCGCATTATATGCAACATTACATTTACAACATATTTGGACTTTTGGCTAACTCTTAAATATTACAAGTGGATTTTAGATCACCACAAATCAATACAAGAAAAGACTTTGTGCATTATATGCAACATTACATTTACAACATATTTGGAGTTTTGGCTTACTCCTTAACTATTACAAGTGGTTTTTAGATCACCACAAACCAATACAAGAAAAAATTACTCATGATTTCATTTATAAATGAAGTATAATACATAACTCTTCCTTACATGTGACTCTTTGGACTTCTTAATAACAACTTGACTTTTGAAGACTGATTAACTTATGGACCTTTTTAGGTGAGCATCGATTATTAAACCAGTCGATGAGTAACTTGGAATCTCCATGGATATGGATCTTTGGGATGTTTTTGAATAGTGCATAGCTTAGGAGTATCCATAGATCTTTTTCATCGGAACTGTTGTTTTTTCTTTGACCCACACCATATTTGAGAGAAATAAAGTGATGATCTTTAAAATAAAGAATGGATCATGAGCCCCATACCCAGGTTATATCAATGCAGGTCTCTTTAATGATTTTGCCTACAAATGTTTTAGGATCGATGTTGTATTCGTTAAAAAAGGATCGAACTTTGTGAGAAACCGTATCAACATTCTGAGCTTGATCTTTAAAGAGCCATTTGTTTCTAGTAACCCATAAGTCCCAAATAGCAAAGCAAAGAAGCGATAAAAAAGGAACTGTCCGATAAATCTAAGAAACATTTCACAAAACATTGGTCAAGAGACCCATAGGACCATTGAACCTGACAAGAAAAAGTTGCTATCACCTCTTTCCAAACTTGCTTTGAAAAGGATCAATCCACGAAAAGGTGGTTAATAGTTTCAACCTCCGTCATTAGAACAAATTTGGGGTCTAAAATATGCCTCATGAGAAAACAAGCCACCTCATATGAAAAAGATCCATTGGTGAGTTAAAATTCAAGAACTAATAGAATTTCAAGAAAAAAAGTCAACCATAATGGTTGACCTGGGATATTTGTTATAAAAAAACTACTATTTTAATTTTTATATTCAACTTATCTCCTTGTGGTTTTACTCAAATTTCAAGTGGAAGCACTCATTGGATGCATAATTAAATTCTTCATCCAACGAGTACCCACATTGCATACTTTTGAGGGATTCAACCTCACGAAAAATGAGAAATACATAAAAAACATGTTACTTGAACACATTTTTAAGTAACATGTTTTTAAATGTATTTCTCATTTTTTGTGGGGTGGGGTCCCTCAAAAGTATGTAGTGTGGGTACTCGTTGGAAGCATAATTTATTTCCACATCCAATGAGTGCTCCTGCTCTAAAATTGAGTAAAATCACATGGAGATATGTTGAAAATATGAAGAAAAAAGTAGTTTTTTCTCTCTTCCTCTAAAATTCATCAATATTATTTTATTATTTTAACTATTTTTTATTATTTTCTTTAGAAGGCCCATTTAAGACCCCAAATTTTCTCTAATGTTGACATAATATGCAATGGTCGGGGCCTTTCCAATTGCGTTTCTGTCTATTATCCCATGTTAGAATTTTATTCGACAACACTAGCCAGGAAAATATCTTTATCTTTAATGGGCATTCAAGTTTCCAAATATCCCTCCACCACCACTGATAATCATCCTCCCGTGGCACCAGGATTGTTTACATGTATCTGGAAACACTATGGAGGGAGGGATAAAGTGACACTTTCATGTAACATGCTATGGTTTCGACGTCCATATTCAGATGTTAGTTGATCAATGACATGATTTTTAGTCCACATCAAGATGTCCTCCTTGTCCGAAATGTGAACAACACCAGGGAAAGTTGTTGCACATACTCATTCCATTCAACCACCATATTGCTATGGATATTCAAGTCGCTGGTAGACTTCCATTGTTGAGACCAACTTCTATCACCCTCTTGTATTGCGATATCACTGAGATGAAGAATTCCTTGATACCTTAGAAAAAATTTCAATCCTTTCACAAGATTATATTTACCCACACAACCAACCTATGGATCATCGAAATTTTTGATACACTTTCCATTTCCAACCTTCCACGTAGTCCACTTACCAATAAGGGGGAAGGAATTAATCATACATCTTCGTACAATAGAACCTCTCTTTGAGGAACAAGTCTTGGAGCGGATCCATTTTTTCAATCGAAACATCCAACAAATATTTTCCCTTCATTATCCTTTCCCATAGACCTTTAGTCATAAGCTTCATCTAGAGAGTCTTTACATTGATAGCTTGGGAAAAGAGATGAACATTATTCAACTCCCAGCCATCGAAAGCCTTCGAATTCTTACCAAGAAGGGGGAAGGAATTGATTTGATCATACATTTCCATACAATAGAGCCTCCCTTTGAGAAACAAGGCATGGGGCGGATCCATTTTTCAATCAAAACACCCGTCAAATATTTCCCCTTCATTATCCTTGTCCATAAAATGTTAGTCATAAGCATCCTTCAGAGAGTCTTTGTTTCAATATCTTAGGAAAAGAGATGAATTTTATTCAACTCCCAACCACTGGAATCCTCCGACTTCACTATAATTGACCACTTGACGAGAGGAATTCCTTCTCGTTTTCGTTTACCCATTCATAGAAAGTGAAAGTAGCGTTTCTTGATTTTGTTTAAGATGCTTGTAGGAATGTGGCCGATGGAAATCCAATAAATCAGGATGATTTTAAGAACTGACTTCACCAGTAAGAGGCTTCCACCTCGAGATAGCCATCGATGGCACCAACATGAGATTATGGATTCAATTTTGTCAAGGATCCATAACCAATTAGTGATGTGGTAGTAATTCAATTTCAAATAGAACCCCAAATACTTAAATCCCATCTACAGAGGATTGTGGGTATAAGGAAGAGAGTTAAAGATAAGGGTTTGATCCTCCTAAACAGTGTAAAAAAGAACCTACAAATTTCATATGTTTATTTTCATACTGGTTGTGGCACAAAATAAGTCTAGAATGGATTTAAATGCCTCCCATTACCGAGCCGATCCTTCCTTGAATAGAATGGTATCATCCACTGATAGAAAATGAGGGAGAAAAAGTGAGGGAGATATTGGAATATGTTTTGGCTGTCCTCGAATTTTGGCAGTCATGATAATCTTTCTTAGTGCTTCTGCTATCAACAGAAAAAGGAATGGAGAAAAGGGACATCCTTGTTGAAGCCCTTTGGATGCTTTGAAGAAGTGTAAAGGTGAGCCATTTATGAGAACAACAAATGAAACCAAGGAAATGAAAGAAAGAATCCAATTAACCATCGACAAATTGACTCCAATTTGCAATAGAATCAATCTTAGGAACAACCAGTTAACTCAATCGAAGGCCCTGGAAAAGTCGAGTTTCAAAACTACTACAGATAATTTATTATATTTTATTGAATGAAAAAATTCCTGGGCCACGCCAACTGCGTTAAGAATGTATGTTGGAAATGAATCCAAATTGATGCTTGGAGATAACACATTCCAAAACTTTTTTCATTCGAGTGGCTATTAGTTTGGATATCAACTTGCACAACATATTACACAACAATATCGACCTATAGTCATCAAGTCACGTTTTTGCTCGTTTGATTTAGGTGTTAGAGCCAGGAATGAAGAGTTAATGGTTCCAACAACCTTTCCTTCCCTCTTGGATTCATTGATAACCAACATAGATCCATTTTAAATCCAGATCTATCAAGCACCGAGAGGCATCCAATTTATTGACTTGTAATTTTTTTACACCCCAAGGACAATTTACTCTTCAAGATAAAAAAATTTACACATCTGACATTGATTTCTTAATTACTTTTTATTTGTTTTTAATATTTTATTATATGAGCCAACATGAATTTTTTAATTACTTTTTATTTTTTGTAATGTTACGTTACGTTACAACATCTCCTCCATACTGGGATGAAAGCACCTCGCTACTCTCAGTGCAATAACTAGCAAGTCTTCTTCCACGAGGTCATAAAAAGCAAGGAAGAGTTCCACAGTCCACCCGTGAGGGCCTAGAATTTTGGATCCTTTGAAAGTGATTAAAACTCCTTTCAAATCATCATTAGTAAGCTCTGCTTCTAGTTCCTCATTTAAGTCCCAATCCAAAACCCTAGGAAAGAGATTAAGGACTTATAGTTTCTTATGAATATGGGAATCACTTGGGTCTTTATACATAGATTTGAATTATTCGATCGCTGCAGTCGATATACCTTCGAAAGTCTAAACCATTACACCTTCTGGATTTTCAATTTCCCATATAGAGTTGTAAGAATTTATGTAATTCACGTAGGTTTAAAATAATTTAATGTTGTCACCTTCTGCAAGCCAGGTGGAACAAACCTTTAAGTACCAGGTTACTTCTTCAAGATGGAGAAGATGGCCTTTCCTCTCCTCTAAGAATTTTATGCGGTTCAATTCTTCTTCAGATAAAACTTCATGAATGTTTGAAGCAAAGAGGTTTTCTAATTCCCTTTCAATCTCAATCAATTCCCTGGAATTTTCCTCTTTCTTTAGGGCCACCCATTCACTAGATTTATTTTTGAGGTTTTTAAGTGTGTGCACCATCTGGGACATGGATCATTCCTCACAGATTGGATCAATATGAGACCAATTCTAAGTGACCATCATGCGAAAAGCCTCATCTTCCAGCCAAGAGTGATTGAAATTGAATAAGGAAGGTGCCTTTCTTTCTGCATTGTCAAATGGAATAGAATAGGGAAAAGCCTCATCTTCCAACCAAGAGGGATTGAGCTTGAATAGGGCAGGTGCCTTCCTTTCTCCATTTTCAAATGGAATAAATAGGGTTGTGGTTCGATAATCCACTAGCTTTGAACCAGGAGAAAAATTTTCCCAACACATCAACCAAATTCTCCAAGATTAAAAACCGATCAAGGCCATTCGAGATTCCCTCAAAATCTCGTCTGGAATTATGCCAAGTAGGGATCAATTGAGCTAGCTCCATATCGACCAATTTGGATTCCTGAAAGAGTTGAGAAAATAAATTCGCAATATTGTTCGAAAAATAAGGGAGTCTCCCCAGATATTTCTCATTGATAACGTCAGGTTAAGGTTGCCACTAAGAACAATATTGCCTCCCCCCCAAAACTCCTTGTGATACTGGGTCTTCCCAATAAGATTTTTGTTCTAAATAAGGCCTTTAAATATTGATAATATTCAAGGCATGTCCATATTTTATGTATTCCCCCTCAACAATAATACTTACGTGAACAACATTCATAGAAAAAGCATTAAAAATGGTGCTCCGACCAGATAATGTTCTGCCAGAATTCCCCACCTCATCAACTAAAAAAAACTGCTAGTTGGGTAGGATCGAAGAAAGAATCTCAATCTCGACGGCTCTAGAGCACATATTTTCTTGAATAATAAGGAAATCAGGATGATACATTGAAATCAGATTCTTGAGGGCTGATTGCTTCACCCCCCCCAACCCCACGAATATTTAGTGAAGAAAAATCATTAGGGCATATTGCTAGGGGTTTTGCTCGCTCTAAGAACCATGTTTATGGTTAGTTGTTTACTATAAATCATATCCATAGAGGCATTTGATTTCACTTTGGAAATATATGACTTACATCTAGGTTGCACCGGGTTTTTCGGGTTCATCTTGACACCCCTCGACCTCCCCACTCTCCACAGGTTGTGAATGTTTCTTAGACTTGAGCAAATATGAAGAGTTTATAGTTGTTGTTCTGGGGTCGGCGAGGGGATGAGGTAGGACAAGTCCTTTATTAGAGAAGGAGGGATGTTCATCTTCCTGGGATGTCACCTTAGGGAAAACTATATCTTCTTTAGTAGGCCACACTTCACTCTCGATTTTAAAAGAGCAAACCTCGGTAGAGGGAGAAGGAATACCTGCATTGCAGATCATATCCTTTGAGCATATCCTACACATAGAATCGTTAGTATTTGATCCTTCCCATGTTGTTCCATCCCCTTAGGGCCCAAATGAGTAGAATTCACAACTAACGATGCCCTTTCCTCATTTTCCAAAGAGGCATTCTTAGTCAAGGACCCAAAATATTTTTTGTTCTAGTCCTTTTTGTATTCCTTCAAGAAGTTCTTCTTGGAGGCTTGCCTAAGGTGAACTACTTCACAACGATGCGCATAAAAAAAAGAAACCTCCAGTAGTCTATGAGTTGGTTTTAGTATTTCGATCTCCACTCAAGGTTGATACTTTCTGTAATACCCCGTGTTATTACCCAATATTTTCTTAAAAAAAGAAAATAATTCATGCAATGTACGAGCACATAAGGTTTTAGCAATTTTGTCCCTGGAAGGATAAAGGAGCCTAACGAAATACTAGAAGCATGCTAATAGGACCTATGACTGAGAACCGTGGGACAATATTTGAGAGCTAAAGAAAAGGAGTAGTCAGCCGTGATATTGAGAGAAAGATCAATGGTCCAGAGACGAACACGCTCATAAAAAGCACAGAAGTTAATCATGGATAGTGCATTTGCAGTTTATCCACCTGTTGATCAAGATCAATGGCTCCGATTGATCATGCACCGATAAGTTGCATCCACCAAAAAGGGATCTCAGGCGTGCATTTTACTTGAAACTGCCTAGGACATGTGCCCCGCAGCTACTGGTCGCACCTCCTTGAAGGCAGTTTCTCTAACCCACTTAACATTGACCTGTTACCACTCTGGGAATCCAGAATGGTATCCGCTCAATCTTACAGAGTCAGTGCTTAACAAATGAACATGACCCGACAACCTGTCCCTTCACAACCAATTCCCCGCCTGCCGTCTGTCCAAATTGTCCTGTCACTCATCCATTATGTTCATCCACTACACACCTGCCATCTGTCATGTGGACCCCACTTATCTATTTTACTCTCCTTCCAGAATCCGATTTGTAAAATGCATCATTTTTTACAGTGTAAAAAGTTTTAACCTAGCTTCATCATTTTATTATTTTTCATCTAAGAAGCGTGCTCACTTGACAACCATCTTACTAGGTCAACAGAAGAAGATGAGCTATACCGGTCTAGGTCAACATTTTTCAATCCGAGTGATCCTCCAGGTGTCAAATGGGTGTCCATCTTCCACTTCTGACTATTTTTGTTACTGTAATCCTGTTTTTATTTATCAGTTTACTCGAACCCTAGTTTGCAGAAAGCCCTAATTTTAGCTGGGTTTTTCCATCATTGCCTAATACTGTGAACCAACAAAAACAATGGCACCCAGTACCAAGGTCACTCTTCCAAACCCCCGCTTCTTAGGAGAATAACATGTATATGACCACGAGGATGACATCTTTGAAACCATTATCCACAATTCAGACCTAGTTGAGATCCTTAGAGAAGCCAGAGAGCTCACTTTCAATAACTAAGACAAGATTAACCTATGGAGCTGGAACTTTGCTTGTTCCATTTTCCCTAGGTCTGTTGTGGTACCTAAATTTTTTAATTGGTGTTCAAAACACTACTCCCCCACGACAAGAGTAGTCTTGTCAGCTGACTCAACAAAAAACTATTTTTTCATTACCCCAGAAGCCCTGAGAATTATGTTCCGCATACTTGAGACATTAACCCCTTACAATTTCAATGAGAAATCCCTAGCCACTGCTTTTAATGGCCTCAGTCCTTTTGATCGTCACCTATTCCTATCCAAACATCTAGAGCCTGGAATGGATATACCAACCATTCATCCTCCCTATGCTACAATCTCCTTCTTTGAAGACTCCAGAAAGGCAATATCAATTATTTGCACTATTGTTGGCATGGAGGATGATAAAACAGTGGATGGAGTCATTTTGGGAGTCTTGTTGAAGATAACCACAAAACTTGGTAAAACCCCCCTGCATTTTGATCTCTGCACATTTCTAACTGACAAGGTCCATGAATAGTTGGAAGAATTCCATGCAATTGAGTATTTCAGGTTCCCTTCCTACCTATTTTTCCTCTTCTTCTATCATAACTTTGAGAGTTTCAAACAGTTGGGCCCGAAGAACACATATAATCAACGGATGTAGAAACTAGTTTATGAATGGACTAACTTGGTTTTAAGAAGAGTGTATAACTCAAATTTCTTAGAATTCACAGACAAAGTAATGAGTGTGTCTTACAGTTTGATACATGGTAGTTCTACTCCCAGGATGTTGCTTGACATCAAGAAGCACCTGCAGTTCACATTATAAATTCAAGTTGGAAAACTGGTTTATATTTGAGGACCACACTGTTATCAGAGTATATGGTTTTGAAGAGGATCCATACATGCTACCTAATTTTCTTACACCCATGCTATTTTCCATGGAGTTTGTAAGGCAAAAAATGGCTTCAGATGAGATACACTTCAAGCATTTTTGGCAGCATAAGTCTTTCCTTTTGTCACAAGAGGTAGGATATCTTATTATCAGGGATTGAATGCTCCTCAGTATATATAAGAATACCTTAGTCAACTCAACCTTCCAAAGGAAGAGAAAGCTCCATATGAACATCACCAAGTGGTTTCCAAGCAGAGGGTAGAGAATAATTATTCTGCATATGCATGCACACCTAGGCCTCTATGAGAAAGAATAGAAAACAAACAAACTTAGAGGCCATGAAAATATTTGAGGAAGAGGAGAAGAAACACCATCTAACTGGGAAGAAAAGGACAACTGAGGAAACCTAGGATATGGACATTGACCAAGACCAACAAGGTCCAAACCCTAAAAGAGTCATACTAACAACATAAGAAGATGAGAAATATTTAGTGGAGGTTGGATTAGAATCAATGGAGATTCCCAATGAAATTACTGAATTGATAAGGGAGCCAGATCTCCCAAGCAAGCCTCCAATTCAGTATGCAATCTCCTTCTATAGATTTTACTATTCCTCAGAAAATAAACGATTCCTCATTTGTAGAACCAGTCCCTATAAGAACAGACCTTCATAATGGATATAGAAATATCAAAGAGACAGGAATTAAAATGATGAAGAAGTTGAGACAAGACCTCCCAATCACATGGAAAATGATAATAGTAGTGGAAGACCACCAACAAGATGCCTTGCGGTTTTCTATTTTGGAACCCAAGGTAACCAAGCCACTGAAACTTAGTGATTGGAGGGAAGAAGAGCATATAGTCAATTTCAAAGCGTTTAACAAACTAAACAAGATGGATTTCTATAAGAAAACAAGTGACATGATGTGTACATAAATTTTTAAATCTAAAAAATAAGAAAGAAATCTCAAGACAACTCTTGCAAAATTTGAGAAATTGTATAAAATTGAAAAGTGGACCACAAGAGACAAGAAGGTTACTATTAATTCTTTGGAATCAAAGCCTGTATCATTAGCAACAAATCTCTCTGATGATTCCCCAATCAAGTCACTTATATCTAAAAAAGACAACGAGATAGCTACACTAAGGAAGAAGCTGAATATGCCTACAACCGAACCAGTGCAATCTGAAGAATTGAAAAAAGTGCAGGAGGAGAAAGAAAAAGTCTATGCCATAATGATAGAATTCCAACAATTGTCTGAAGAAAGGAGAGAGAATATTGATGATCTGCATTGGCAGGTTGCAATTTCTAAGATGGAAGCCACCAATATTTCTACTGAATGGAATAATAATGCTTCAATCCCCATGATTTAGGCAGTAATTCAATCAACAATGCAGATCCCAAAAGTTGCAACGGAAATTCATCCCACTCCAAGAGCAGCAGAAGTAGTTGGAAGTCAGCCTACAACAACAGAAGTCACAGGTGATCCCCAGGTTGATCTCCCAGATGATATTGATATAGATGCAATTGAATATGAGCAAGCTAATTTGAGGTCAAGTCCTAAACCTATTGAAGAGGACAATGACCTAAATGCCATACTAGATGAAGCAAAAAAAGAACTGGAAAACTGCAAGGATAACGAGGTCCTTGAATTGGAAAGTGAAGTCAACAAGAAAGAAGATGAAATTTCAGAATTGGAGAGAGAAATAGGAGATCTAAAAAGTCAAATAACTTCTCTCCAAATAGATGTTTAGGGAGAACAATTGTTGAGAAGAATTTCACAAGCTGTTTGGGAGAAAATTGAAGAGTGGTTCAATAATAAGTGGGATTATTTTGAAGTTACTCAATGATGAGTTAGATATGTCTACTCAGGATATGGTAGAGATAAAATTAGTTGAAAAGAAGTTGGGAGACATGCCAAGACAGGATGCAAAATTCATAGGTTATCTAAACAATAGAACCAAGAAGCAACTAGCTGAAAAGTGAATAGACAACAGAACTCAAATAATCAAAATTGTGAGGTCTATGATAATGGAGCAAACATATGTTTCAAGGATGAGGGATAATGTTAAGGAATTAAATGATGAAATCATTTCCTTTAAATCACTTTTCAAAGATGTGTTAAAATTGGGAATGTCTTCTCTATGGGATGAAAATGATGATGTTTATCCCAAATAAACTTATCAAGAACATCTTCAAAAAAAGAAGGATGAGCTCCCCTTAGAATCAATGTAAGGGGAAATAGAAGGAAAAAAAGTAGTTGACAGAATAAAAGGCTGTTTTGAAATTTGGATAGGCTTAAGGAATATTTCCAAAAGGTTGGGACCTATTTCATATGAGAAACATACCAATGCTGAAATTTCTTTAGAAACTCTGAGAAATTACAGACATCCTTTAGGAAAAGAATGAAAAATGGTTCTCCAATATCATAAACATGTCTTTCCACCTAGATCAACAACCACTCATCCCCAATGACAGTCATCCATTCAAGATTCAAGGGGACAATTTGATCAATCAATAACATATTCAACAGCTCAAGTGCCAAACGTATTTGCAAACCATCCACGTCCTATTTCTTTCATGCCACCATCATGTCTAGTCAATGTTTAGATTTTGCATCAAATGAATCAAACTGACATCCCTTCAGTGGGACCCATATGACAACAATATGGACAACCCCATGTGTATATGAGAGGAAAAAAAAACCTCCAACATAATAAATTAAGTGTTAAAGATCAATTTTTTTTGCTGGAGAAGAAGAATTGTAAAAATCTTCTTGTAAAAAGTAAATTGACATTCAATTACTTTTCTATTAGAGTGTGAGAAACCGAATATAGTTACATGCACACCCTATATAAATGGAATTGTAATCCATTTTAATGGCTGGCAATTTTAGTAGAGAGGTTCTTTATCTATTTTTTGTAGAGTTGAGAAGCAGTTTTACTGTGTAATTTGATGTTGTAAGAGATTAAAGACACAACTATATTTCAGAGAGATGTTCTGCCTCTCTTTAGTGAATCCACTGTTATTTCATTATGTTTTCTATGTAAAGATTCACATGATTAATAGAAAGTTGATGCAGTTTTTAGTATCTTTGTGAGATGATTGATATTCATAATGTTTCAGGGTTGAAATATATGTCAGATATTCATCATCATATGCCTTTGTAATATCTTTTAAAGATCTTCGTGTATGATGCAAGGTTGTCAGGAATTTCCTACTTGTATTGTGTATGCTAAATTTGAGTGCATTACTTTCATTCCCTGAGTTTACTTTACAAATGTGTATGAATTGCTGAAATTCTTCATGTAGAAGCTTCAATACATTCCAAATATCCCTAGATTCAAGAAATTTGATAATTACCAGTCACTTCTTGAATACATCTAGCCTCCATTCATTAATTCCACTTCCATTTATCCATGCATTCTGGAATAAGATGTGAACTTTCTCTGCAAGAATTCCTTTAATTTGTTAAACACTGTGTATGACCTATTACTGTTAATTTTTTGCAAAAGAATAATTCAAATATTGTGTATAAAGATATAACTCTGGAATCTGTAAATAAATGAGCTTCTATCATGCTTGGGCATGAGTCATTTCATCCTGGTTCACCTTTGGGGACCATCACCCTCATTTTGACCCTTGGCGTTATTGTATTAATGTGTAAATATTGTGCATATGCGATGTATAAATTCCTAGCGTGGAGATCAAGGCCAAGGCCTCGCTAGTGAATGCTTGACTTTAAAAGGCAAGTATTTTATATTTTGTGAACCATGTGTTAGTAAACCATGGGAATTGTAAAATCATGTAAATATTTATAATGTAAACAAAATTACAAGAAATGGCTATGGAAGCAACTAAAAATGAGGGGGATGAATGTATCCACTATGGAGAGGTGAGGGGTTGGGGGATTCAATCGTTTATTTCCAAGTGTCATTTTGAGAGCCCATCTTGACTAGCCTGAGAACGGTTTCAAAATTTCAACCGGATGCAGACCTAGGCAGGAAGGAATGTTGAGCTGGAAAGCGTTTTCTCCAATCTGCTCAAGAATATTGTACGAACCATATTGCAAAGGATTCAACTTCTTATATGGACCAATGAAGTGTTCCTTCTTGAGATGCAACTAGACCCGATCCACAATTTGAAATGAATGAGGGATACAATTCTTATCATGTCGGGCCTTAGCTTTCGCATTAGCTTGTTGCAACATTTCTTGTGCTTGTATCTGGATGTCGCAGATTTGATTTAGAAACTTCAATGCTTTGTCAAATTCTTGCCGTTTATAGTCGGTATCGTTCGACTGTGTCGAGGAACTAATCAAGTCAATAGGCGAAGAGGGTTGAAATCCATAACATATCTCAAATGGACTCTTTCCCATAGAGTTGTACTGAGCACGATTATAGCTGTGTTGTACGTATGGAAGACTGTCCTCCCATGTTCGTCAATTCTTGTGGTTGTACATATGAAGCAGTTGTACTACCAAGCGATTCACAACTTCCGTCTGTCCGTCTGTGTGAGGATGGAAAGATGTCGATAAGAAAAGTATTGTGTCGATCTAGTTCTAGAGAGTCTTCCAAAAGATGCTGAAAAATATGGCATCTCTGTCCGAAATAATGGTTGTCGGTAACCCATAATGTTTCCATACATGTTCAAAGAGGAGACGAGAGGTCTGCTGCATTGTTGTAGTCTTCTTGCATGGAATGAGAATGGACATCTTGGAAAGTTTGTCGAATACTACTAATATCGCATCATGTTGATGTTTGGTAGTGGGATATACCATCAAGTAGTCCATAGAAATAGATTCCCATGGTCTACTAGGAACTGGAAAAGGTGTGTACAATCCCTAACGTCGATTATGCGGTTTAACAATGGCAAAAACCACGCATGATTGAATGTACTTGTTGACGTCAGTTTTAAGTGAAGGCCAAAAGAAATACTTTTGGAGAATATCAAGGGTCTTTTCTACTCCAACGTGTCCTGCAGTCTTGTTGTAGTGTGCATCCCAAATGAGCTGTTGTCGATGCTCACCTGTCGGTACACAAAGTTGTCCAAGCTTGTGTATCAAGGTGTTTTTCAGGAAATAGTCGGAGGTCGATGACTTGTCGGTCTGAATTTGTCTATAGACTGATGAAAATTCGTTGTTGTATTGATACAATTGAGTCCAAGTGGTGGTGTCATAACCCTACATACTCATCACTGTAAGAAGGAGAGTAATGGGTGGTGGAATTAGACAATCGGCGACAACATTGGATTTACCTTTCCGATACTTAATTACCAACTAAAATTGTTGTGGTCAGTGAGAATGACCATCTCCTTTCCAAGGATATAATGTCTCCATTGCTTAAGAGCTTGCATAATGGTGTACAGTTCTTTTTCATACCTCGAATATCTTCTAACAGTGTTGTTAAAAGTTTCAGAATGAAAAGCTACTGGGTGACCATACTGAGTGATCACTACGCCCAAGGCATAGTCCGATGCATCCGTCTCAATCTCAAAGGGGTGATGCAAATCAAGTAACACAAGTACTGGTGCAGTACAAAGCTTGTGTTTGAGCTGTTCGAAAGATTCTTGTTGTGTCGATGTCCATTTGAAGACAATTTTTCCATTTCCATTGGTCAACTGATTCAAAGGCCAGGTGTTATAGCGTAATTTTCCACCTTGTGAGCATCAGCACTCTTTGGCCTTCAGGATCCATTTCATTGACTCAGATCTATCATTTTATCCTCCAGGAACCACCATAATTTCCCTATTTTTGTTCCTATACGCTTGTTGTCCCACTACAGCTTGCTTACATAACCCCATATACGCAACTTGTTATACTATAGCCCATGGGTACCCGCAGGCTATCCCACTATAGCCTACGGGTAGCATGTAAAATGGTAAAAATGAATAGAAAAATTACCTTTTTACTCCCAAAAAGTGGTCATAGGGTGACCTTTGGCCCTCCATTTGCCCCGAAACGTCTCGATGTGTCCTTTCACTTACCTTTGGGAGGACTATATATTGAGCACATATGGATTATGGATGGGAGGAGAAAGGAGAGAAAGATAACTCTAGTGGATTTTTTCCCTATCTTGAGTCTACACTCATCGATCCTTGTAGTTGTGAACCCTTTATGTTCACCTTCCAAACTCCTATCATAGTTTGAGTTTGCCATTCCATGGAGGATTGGAGTGGTGGAGGCACAAGTGGATTGACCCAGATTTTGGTTCAGATTGGTTGCCGGCAAGAGGTCGTATCACATTGTACTTCTTGTTATTTATTAATAGAAATACTCGTATTCTCGTCCATTATTGTTGTGAATGTTGTTTATACTACATTGGGTTGCATTTACTTATACTATCATGGATCATTGCTATTGATGATGTTAATGTCATTTATATATTATATGTACTTGTTGTGTATTGGTTGTCCAGACTAATTTGCAGATTCAAGTGCACAGATTGAAAGCTCCAACGGGGATCTACATCAAACGTTTGGATCGAGGTTGGTTATATTATTCATTATCTTAGCATTATCATTTATATAGCATAGTACTGAGAATTGAGTTAATTTCTGGTAGTCAGCTTTCTGTTGTGGTCTACCCCAAGCCATAGGAAGTTATCTCCAAAACAGAAATGACGACTCCGCTGGGGATAACATCCATTTTTGGGGATTTTTGAGCATTAGTCCTTATTCTTATTAAGAGTTGTTGTTTGTCGAAGCTCTGTGTCATTGATTGGCCGTTGAGATACACTATAGAAAACTGGTTTTTTCTGAGCCATTGGATTCTTTGTTTTCCCATTTGCCTTTCCTTACTCGCGGGTGAGCTTAGCTCTGCCCGCGTACACCCTCCTCTGTTTACATTACTGCTCGCGGGTACCTGCAGGTATTCCTTCGACAGTAGCATACAACTCCGGCTTTGGTTGATTTATGACTTTTGGTTAATGCTGGGTTGGCTTTGGATGATCCTGAGTCTTTGTTGGCCTGATTCTTGATTGTTCCATGCCTTGTTCGTGACCAGAACTCTTCTCTTCTGTTGGTTGAGCCTTGTTGGTTTTTTACCTATCTTTGGATTTATCCTTGTTAGTTTTTCCTATCAAGCTCACTCCGTTGGCTGAGTCTTACTGTTTGGGATCTACTGGGTTGTCTTAGTGATCTCCTTGGCATATTAGTGACTAAATAGTAGGATTTTGCTTGCATTTTTCATTCCATTATATTGAAAAATACAAAAAAAAATAGTTTTGCATTTTCCTTTTTGTTTATAAGAGAAAATACAAAAAAAAAAAAAAATCATGTACTGCATCTTGCATTGAGTGCTTGTTGCTTTCATTTAGGTTCTGCTTGTGCATTGAAAATATAAAAGAGTTGCATTTTTATTTCGAAACCGTTGGATTGATTTTGCATACTAGTGGCATTGTTTTTATTGGATAAATGAGTCTAGGATTTGATGATTTTGCATACTATTGAGTCATATACATCACTAGTTTCACGACCACATCCTTTGAGTAATCACAACCATTAAAATTAATGCTTAATCTTAAAATTGATTAAACCGATTTTATTTATAGGGTACACCAACTAGAATAGTTTTAGAGTCTTGGAATAGATCATTGTGAGTAAATGATCCAAGACTACTAGACGAAACATTATGTGTCTGACCAGGGAGTGGTGAAATCCATGGTATACATCGGTGTTCTCAGGAAGCTCTACTCAGACCAGAGTTAAGGACGAGGTCACGGGAGGTTGGTTGAGGAGATATCCCTCCAATACCGGCTGAACATGGGAGATATTTCCAGGTTTTGTTCGTATCTGAGGGTACTAGAGGTCATCCTCTTGTGCTTCGGGCCTAGATACCCTGCCCATACGATGGATCCCACCTACGAATGTCCCCCTGAGCATTGGTTATATTGCGGTGACCATAGCTGCCTTACCTAGGTATCGCATAGGGTACTTGCAGTGGTTATGTTGTTTGTATCTTGAGTCAGATAGGGGTCGGACAACACAGTTACCGTTGTATAGGGACTTGACCCTGTGCACGCAGTGAAGTCTGGGGGTCGTTATAACTGATTCTGTTACCTCTGGCTATAGTTTGGGAGTCTCAAGACTCTCCTAGGTGAGACATACTGGCTCTAGTATCAGGAGCTCATTTAGCCACTCTGTTTGTCTGCTCTTGGCTGTAGTTTCTCTAGGTGTGTGCCTTGATTTACTGTTTTTGATCGATAGTTGGCCTTTAGGGGACGTTTTGATTTTATAGTCTCTCTGGAGATATCGTGGCGCGGAGTCTTGCTCCCCGTCGATCTCGTCGATTGGCTGGTTTACCAGCTGTCGAGCTTTCACGTCGTGTTAAGAAGGGACACCACTGGGCTCCCTCCGAATCTTTGGATTCTTACGAGACATATGTTATCGACACCATGACTGCACACTCTGGCACGAGAGAAATCTTGACCAGTCCATCGGGTAGAGTTGAGCACACTTCAGACACTCCTACTCCTCGTGAGGCGTGGGGAGGTGATCCACCTGAAACCCAACCTAGTTTGTTTGGTCCAGATCCAGCCAAGACCCGACCTAGTTTGTTTTGTATGGATCCACCCGAGGATGACCTGTTCGATCCTTCATATCCACATAATTATCTATACGGTATACCAGAGTTACATGATGACACAGGCCCTACAGTCAACCCTACCGCGTTCTCATATGGTATGCCGAATTACACCACAGTTGATCCTTCTGTTGCTTTTGGTAGTCATGCTGGCACCATTCATGGTGTTAACAACACTGCACCCACCGGGGGCAATACCCTCGCCGGGGGCACCACATTGTCCACTCACACACATAGTATGGGGACCGGTCATATTCCTCTTAACAATGCTAATGTTGGAAGACGATCGCCTCCTAGGGCTAACCAACCTAATAGGAACACTGTTCGCAACACGACTCGCCATCCACCACCTAATACACATGCCTCTATCCGTCAACCTAGGACCACTTTTGCGAATGTTAATGCTCCTCCTAACCATGGGGGTGGACATATACTGCATACATTTGCGTCCACTATCGCTACTAGTAATACTAATGCAGGAGGTGGAAATATATCTTATCCTCATGGTCATAACGCCACCATACCTGCTACTAGTAACACCAATGTTGGGGTTGGGAATACATCTCATGCTTATGGTCACCACACGACTGCTCACGCTAATCCTAATGCTGGGGGTGGGAACATACCTCACCATTATGGTCATTACAACATGGTTCCCGCTATGAATAGTACGTATATGCCCCATACTTATGGTGGAAACCCTTACTACAACACAGTCGGTGCTAGCCACCAGTACAATCCACCTCAATATGGTGCCCAAAACACTTATATACCTGCTTACTCTCATACGGGTCAGGTCGGAGGAGGCTATCAACCTTATGGCCATGGTCAAGCTTACGGTCCGTCAGGTCCTCATTATCAATAGTTTAATGCTCATGGTCAAGCTTTTGGTCCACCTTATAATTCGGTTCCATTCAACCAACCTTTTTTGGGGGCTTATAATCAAGCTTTCCAGCCACAGCTCATGTTCCTTGCACGTTTGAATCTTCTCGATCTTTCGAAGCTCAAAAATGATCCGGTGTGTCACGACCCTAACTGGCCTCCGGTCCCTACCAATCTCCTTTCAGACATTCCTAAGTTTGAGGGGAAAGGTGGTGAGGATCCGGGTGATCATGTCACAACGTTTCACCTTTGGTGCTCTTCCAACTCGTTGAATCACGATTCCGTTAGATTACGACTATTTCAATGCACCCTCATGGGGGCAGCCGTGAAGTGGTATGTTGAGCTGCCTGGGAACACTTATAGGGGATTCAATGAGATCGCTTTGGTTTTCTTGGATAATTTCCAATTGCCGGTTCGCTATGATACTGGTACTGAACTTTTGTCTACCTTCCGTCAGAATAAGGCCACACATATTTCTGACCACGTTCAAGAGTGGCATCCTCGGAAGAGGTTAGTGAAATCCAACATTCCTCCAGAGTTTCTGCTGGAATGGTTCCTCAAGTCTTTACTCCCATATATTGCAAAGGATGTTTCGATGTCCGCCATTGTGACTGAGGAACAAGCCATCTTGAAAGTCCAGCAGTTAGATTTACCATACTCTCAGTCTAGAATTTTGTATGACATTATTCTTGACGCACCGTGAACATGCCATGATCCCAAGTCAGTTCCTGGACCACATGCCGATGGCATTGTGGGATCCACAAGCACTCGCCCTGTATATTTGGTGGCTAATAAAATGCAAAATTTGTCGCTAAACCAGTCTACTCCTAGACAGGTTCACACCTTGTCCACTTCCACCCCATCGTCCGATGTACACAGTGTTCAATTGACGAACCCATTGGGTAACCAACAAACTGGTGGTAAGAAAAAGGGGAGAAACAACCGTAAGGGTGGAAACAATGGGAACAACAATAGCAATTGCAATACCTCTCGTAAGGAGAATGCCAACCCTCCTCGGGAAGGAGGAAATGCTGGTGAGGACCGTAAGCCTAGGCATAAGTTGAAATTTCCTTGTAAGCTTTGTGGGGAAGATCATCTTACTCACTTATGTCTTCGAATCGAAGAAGCATTGAAGCATTTGGCACAGAGCCCTTCTATGTTGAAGGATCCCCTTCCTCATCACCAAAACATGGCTCCACATGCTCCTGCCATTGGTTATGGACCTAATGAGACCACAACGTCTTATTCCAATACTAGTGGTTATGGATGCGTGAATATGGTTCAATCGGAGGTTAGTGTTGCTACTCGTCAATGCGATTATGGTGCACCACAACCTAATATGGGGAGTGAGCCTCCCCCTCATCCTGATAATTCCTTGCATATCGAGAAGCCCTCTATTATGCCGCAGATACCGAAAGGTGTTCTTAAGTGCTCTACGCATAATCCCAATGCCCAAGCCACCCAGAACTACTCCATTGTAGAATATTTGGGCTAAACTCCGTGTGCCATGTCGGCTCTTGAAGTTTGATAGGCGTGTCCTTCTCAAAGGCATGCCCTTTTGAGTGCGTTAGGAGTTTAGGATGGGGGAAATCCCAACGTTATCAAGTCTGACACTACTGATATTCAACCTTTCTTACCTTACCACGTGGCTTTTCAAATCCATGTGGAGTGCCTTAAGAATTTCGTCAAAGGAACAGTGGTTGACAAAGGTGCTTCCACGTCAATGATGTCGTTAGCTTGTTGGAAAGCTCTTGGCTCTCCTCCTCTACTCACGTCTATAACCATGCTCACTGCATTTAACAGTTGGTCATTTAAATCGCATGGGATTATCCCTTCCCTTGTTGTCTGCTTGGGGGGTAAACCTGTGCCTATTGAACTCGAAGTGGTTGATGCACCCATCGACTACAACCTTTTACTAGGTTGAAATTGGATGTACGCTATGAAAGATGTCGCGTCTACTGTATTCAGAGTTATTTGCTTTCCACACGAAGGCAAGATTGTGACCATCGATCAACTGGATTTCGTTAATCCTCCTTCTGAAGCATCCACGGGATCAGTAGTCCCGCAGTTTACAGATTCTCAGCCGGCAACTGGGAACATAGGTATTGGCATGTACACTTCATTGATGGTATCTTATGATTTTCCCGCACCCATGAATTTTATTGGAACCATTTCCGACAATGCGTCTCCTCCTTCACATAATGTACCGTTCCGGACTTCATATTTTGATGATCCGTGGACTTTACCATCTACGAATTCTACGTCTGGAGACATTGCGCACGTCGGGATGTCTATGCCCTGTCTGTTGTTGAGCTTGCTTACCAGGATATTCAACAAGCCACTTCAGAGCCAAATCTCTCTTCTTCACAGACAGGGGAAGAAGATCCTGTTATGCTGTCCACATGTGAAGTCGACCCATCTTGCTCACATGATTGCCTCGATGGTATTCTACCTTCAGATGAAATTTTTATTGAGGCCATGAATGGTAATGGCAAGCCTTGGGAGGATTCTCATCATCAATTTTATTTCCTTCCTACCCTTGATCTTATTGAACGAGATGAGCCTCGAGTACAACCTGCCATGCATTTGAATTTTGATCCAGGCATAGTTTTGTCTAGTCCCAGTTTGACATTAAAGTCTGATCTCCCTAGTGATGAGTGTGTAGACTCTCCTAGATATCTGCAAATCGGTGATCCTGATGAGTTCGATTCTACTTCTAGAATTTCCAACTCCCGTGATGATGAATTTTCCACTGCAGATTCCTCCACGTCCTTCAGCTTTTCTCTTCATTTCGAAGATGATCATTTTGGTCCCTCGGGTGTTGGCACTATGGCACCTTCAGTGGTTAGCTCTCCATGCATTATGTCTGAGGGTGATAATAGTGAAGTTGAAAATTTTTCTACCACAGTGACATGTATCATATTTTTCTTTACGTACGTTTTAGAGATGATCTTAGTACTTATGTTTCTTGGAGACAAGATTCTTAGCTGGACTTATACTTGTTTACTGGTCCTTTTCGACATTTACTTTGGTCATGGCAGGCATATTCAGAACCTTGCATATAGGTTTAGGCCTCCCCATTGTTATGATGCATTTGAACCTTTTTCCATCTGAATTCGCAGACACCCCCTGAATGTCCTTATCTTGCTCATGTTCCTTGTATTATGCATAGCTTTGTTCCATGCGCTTGGAACTAGTCTCGCATGTCCCTGACACTCGTCTTCCCCCATTATGAGAATTCTTCCACCTTTACTTCGAGCTCGTTAAAAACAGTAAGGAGGTTACGAGCATTCTTCCATCTCTCCTTTGAGCTCATTAAAAATAGTAAGGATGTCACGAGTTTACTTTTTCAGGCTCGTTAAACCTTTATGGAAAATATTTTTATAAAGTATTTTTTAAGCCCTTGTTAGAATTTTTCAAAATCAAACAAGATTGCCGAGTATACTTGTTATTTCAGACTCGTTAAAGGATTTGAAGCGACATCCGCTTAGGTATAAGTTTACCCCTTTTCCAGACCTTTGTGGATTAATTATGAAAAAGGTATACTCTAGTCATACGTGACTAGAAGAGTTCTCTCATTGTTTTACACTTTTTCGGGTGAGGAGACTAACTTTACGAAAAAGGACTTCCCTTTAATATCGAGTTGTGATTGCATTGCATTATCTTGCTTTTCATTTGAGCCTTGTGTCGGCTCCCACTTACTCACTTATTAGCCATGTGCCTGAGCACTTTACCTTCTGAGCCAAGCAGAGCCTTAATTTATCTTTCGCAGCTTGATGACCCTTTACCTTGAGGGAACATTCCCCCGAGTGTCCACATCCTGCACATGCTTCTTTGCATTGATCATAGGTATGTTCCACTACTTGGGATTAGTTTGCTCGTTGTCTGACACTCGTTCCCTCACTTGTTATACTATAAGCAATTTTATTCTTTTTCAAGCTTTTCCAAATATGAAAAAGACCAAAAAAATCAAATATTCCAAAAAGCCGGACGGGATTATGGTTACTACTTCTAGTTGGCAGCTGTTGTGTCGCCTTTTAACAGAGCATTCATTCCACTCCATACATTATGAGTCGGGACTATAGTTGGACCTTAGGAGCTGTACTTGTTTCTCAGTTTACTCCACCGATTGGTTAAGCTTCCAGTCATTATGGAGCCCTTTGTGGTGCCTCCTGCATCGCATAGTCCATATTGAGTCTATGCTGCCTGAGTCTATCCATATGCTCATGCTCTTGTTCAAAGGAAGTCCTGAAACCAGAGTCGGCCACTCCTCAGATTTCTTGACTATTGCATGTCGGCCATCCTTATTGAGTCAGTCTGTTTCACCTGAGATATTCCAAATCTTTCAGCGTAGCTGGTACCTCGTGCTGGTTGATGGGGGATGCCTTAATTCCTTCCTTCTAGCGAGTCTCTTTCCATCGAATTCAACCCATTTATTCTGGGACTTGAGGCTTAGAGTTAGGTTGAGTACCTTGAGGCTCGCAGTCATTAGTGGCAGGTTCTCTCGCCATCGACAGTTTTGGGAATACATCAATGTCCCCTGATCGATGGATTCATCTTAGTGTTTGACTTCAACACATCTATTCACATTCTGATGATTGTACTCTGTGCCTTGATGCCCATTTTCATTATTGGTGGGTTATCTCGCGTCGGTTAACAGTATACATCATTGACCAGTAATCAGACGATGTCACATCAGGTTTGACCTCAACTCCTTTACTCACTTGATGGGACTTGCACCGTCGAAGACTTGTGTAGAAGACCCAGGCGATAGTGGCATTTAGTATGCTACTTATGATTATGAATTTACATCTGAGATATCACCTCTCAGATATCGGCAGTTTGCACCTCTAGTTCGCACCAATTGTTTCCTTTTCAGCAGGAGACCATATCTTACTGTAGAGGGATCATGGTTGTGATCACTTATGACATGTATTCAATATGTACTGCCTATTCATGGCCATTGTATCATATTGTTGTACTGTACCGACATGTATTCGGGGATACTAATGTATTATGATGAGTGAGTTGCTCCTTCCACTTGTGTCTCCATCACTTCGCTTCTGAGATTTATAATGTATTTCGGCCATCATAGCATCAGTCTCTGACCTCACACATTAGGGGGCCTCTTTTACAACGTAATTTTCCACTTTGTGAGCATCAATACTCTTTGGCCTTCAGGATCCATTTCATTGACTCAGATATATCATTTTATCCTCCAGGAACCACCATAATTTCCCTATTTTTGTTCCTCTACGCTTGCTGTCCCACTACAGCCTGCATACATAACCCCATATACGCAACTTGTTATACTATAGCCTGTGAGTACTTGTAGGCTAGCCCACTATAGCCTGCGGGTTGCATGTAAAATGGTAAAAATCAATAGAAAAATTACCTTTTTACTCACAAAAAGCGGGCATAGGGTGACCTTTGGCCCTCCAGTTTCCCCTAAATGTCTTGATGTGTCCTTTCACTTACCTTTGGGAGGACTATATATTGAGCACATATGGATTATGGACGGGAGGAGAAAGGAGAGCTAGAGAACTCTAGTAGATTTTTGCCCTATCTTGAGTCTACACTCATCAATCCTTGTAGTTGTGAACCCTTTATGTTCACCTTCCAAACTCCTATCATAGTTTGAGTTTGTCATTCCATGGAGGATTGAAGTGGTGGAGGCACAAGTGGATTAACCAAGATCTTGGTTCAGATTGGTTGCCGGCAAGAGGTCGTATCACATTGTACTTCTTGTTATTTATTAATAGAAATACTCGTATTCTCATCCATTAATGTTGTGAATGTTGTTTATACTACATTGGGTTGCATTTACTTATACTATCATGGATCATTTCTATTGATGATGTTAATGTCGTTTATATATTATATGTACTTGTTGTGTACTGGCTGTCAAGACTAATTTGCAGATTCAAGTGCACAGATTGAAAGCTCCAATGGGGATCTACATCAAATGTTTGGATCGAGGTTGGTTATATTATTCATTATCTTAGCATTATCATTTATATAGCATAGTACTGAGAATTGAGTTAATTTCTGGTAGTCAGCTATCTGTTGTGGTCTACCCCAAGCCATAGGAAGTTTTCTCCAAAGGAACATTTGTCCATGTTCAACTAGATACGATGTTGTCGGAGAGTGTCAAGGACTTGTCGAAGTTGTCCGACATATTCTTTCCATGATCAATTGAAAATCAATATATCATTGAGATAGACAATGATCCATTTTCCGATGAAAGGTCGAAGAATGTTATCCATATACCGCATGAAGGTCGTAGGTGCATTGGTTAAGCCGAAACGCATGAATAACCATTCAAACAATCCTTCCTTGATCTTGAAAGAAGTTTTCCATACATCTGCAGGCTCGATTGGAATCTGATGATATCCCAACTTGAGGTTGATATTAGTAAAGAATTTAGCACCTTTCAAATAGTTGATGAGCTCGTCTATCCACGACAGAGGGTATCTATTCTTTACTGAAATTTTGTTTAGGGCCCGGTAGTCGATGCACATGCGCCAAGTCCCGTCTTTCTATGGAACGAGGACGACTGGACTTCCACAAGGAGAGGATTTGGGTCGAATATGACCTTTGTTGGTCAAATCTTGAATTTATCTGCGAATCTCTTCATTTTCGATAACAAATATTTTGTAAACAGATGCGTTAGGTAATGAAGAACCAGGAGCAAGTTCAATAGAGTGTTTTGCCTAGAAATGTAGAGGTACTCTGTCCGGCTCTTGGAATAGGTTTCGGTACTCATCAAGAATATTGTCGATCTGCTGCTTCTATCGGGAGATGCAATGGTCGGTGAGTCGACTAGCTCCTGCAGTCTTCCTGGAATGTTTGCTTTTAATCATGATTAATGTGAACTTCTGAGCATGGTTGATGAGTTTCTTTGTCTGTTTCAATAGCAGATATCATTGCAACCATTGGTGTAGGTCATCACTTTGGTATGCCGTACCATTGGTTTCGAATAATGAAAATAACCTTCTGAGGTCGTGACTGGTAACTTCCATGTCGATCCCATAAGTAAGGTTCCCCAAACAAGGCATCAGCTACGGAGAGTAGTGCCATGTCGCAGAGTAATTCATCTTCAAAAGACTTAATGAAGTAGGTGAGTTTGCATTGTCGGGTGATCCTTAGTTCCTGTTCATCCTTCATCCAACCGATGTTGTAAGGATGAGGATGTGGGGTGGTAACAAGATCTAGTTTCTTAACAAGATCTTCATAAACAAATTTCTTCTGGCTACCATTATCCACAATCAGATGCAATGGATTGTTTGAACCCATATCTGTGTATGGAATAGGTGCTCTTGTTCCTCCTCGTCGACGATAGTCGAGGATGATGGAGTGGTTGATGTCGATGTCAAAAGGATAGTTTCTTCTGGGTTAGATTCTACCATATTTTTGTCAAACAAGTTGGATGTCATCACTTTTTCCAAAAATGTAGTGTCTTCTTGGATTGCTGATTTTGAGAGTGTGTATAAACAAGGATAAGTCAGGTAACTTCGATGGAAGTTTTTACACACAACTTAAGCATGAACAAAGCTAAGCTCTAATACCAATGATCCGTACGCGCCCACGTGCACGACGGGGACAACAGTTTGACTGAATGAATCGGTATTGTTATGGCGGAAGCATAAGAATAAGCAAAGCCGGAATACACTACACACATAAACATACACACACAGACAATATGCAAGAATGCGAACTGATCTTGATTCTTCTCTATTACTTGTTGTATATTACAATATTTTACATGCTTAAATAGAGTGCTGAGATGCTTGGGTTGTCTTCCCGTTACGTTCAGTTACAAGCGAAATTAGAATGGTTTCAAAACTTCAACCGTTATGGTTGACTGGAAGATAAAGAGACAATCTGTCGTAGTTCGGCAGTCGCAATTGTCAACGATGCATGTCAAAGTCGATGCTTGTGGAAGTTGATGAACTGGTCGAAGTCGATGAACTTGTCGAAGTCGATGAACTTGTCCAAGTCGTTGAACTTGTCGAAGTTGATGAACTTGTTGAAGTCGAATTTGATGTTGGCATCCGACAATAATGCCAAATGCTGGGTGGATCACAATTGCTTGGACAATTTCAATCAAAATATAAGTGTTCACTGTTGTTTTTAATTATGCCCAAATTTATGTATTATGAGTGACTGTTCCTTATGTTAAATTAAATGAATGAGCCAATTTGAATTGATGCAATTGAATTCCTGTGAATAGCATAAGATGAGTATATTTATGTGCATGAGTTTATTGTTGTTCCTGTGATGAATATGATGATACATGCATGTTGTGTGCACAATAGAGTTTAATTTTGTTGTGTACTTTTAATATGCATTTCCCACATTTAGATTTTATTGCATTTAATATTAAATGAAATTTTCTATTACAACCTAAGGGGAGAATCTTAGCACCCCGTGGATCCGTCATGTTCCCTCCACAATTCGATTCCGTGGGAGGGGACGTGACACTTTCTAGTAACCCCTTCAAAATGTCCAGCTCCACTATGACCTTTTCCAGATGCTTGTCTTCTGATTGCATACATTTTGCATCCACTCCAATGTATTTACCTGATGAATTTCCATTGTCTTTCAATACTCCGCTTTGACCAAAGCTCAAGCGACAGTCTAGGAATGAGAAACCATATGTGATGAATAATGAATGAATCTTGTAGAGGATCAAAGGAGGGATTCCATGGCTTGAAGACCAGGCTTAGTGGTCCCCATAGCAAAAATTGGCTCTGGAGTTGGTCTCTATCAGATTCTGAGAAGAACTCAAATGCTATCCATCCTTTTAATAACATATGAAAAACCAGTACATAGCCAAGTCTAACCTTCCAGGCTTGTTCCAACCATGATCTGAGCACCCTCGGACTAGCTTGTTTCCCCATGAACTTCCCTACCCTCACTTGCACAACTAATGCTTCAACATGGTTCATTCTTAGATTGTGACCCAAGACAAGTTTTACCTTGTATCCACGAGCCTTCAAACACCTTGCCTTCCATTTGAGACTTGAAGCACTAAGTTGGAGATTACCTAGATCCTTGTTTGTACAAGTCTGTGTTCCTTCCAAGAAAATGGTTTTAAGCTCCCGAAATCCCACCGGTCTCACTTGTCGAGGGTTTCAAATAGCTCCTACGATAGTCAACGTGATCTGTTCGGATTATGGCATGGAACAGAGGAAGGTGATTTATTCCGATTGCTAAGTGTATGGTCCATGCCTACTAATGGTTTCGCGAAAAATTGATTGAGATGCACATTAAAAGTGTGAGTGCATTCCCATGCCTCATGGAGCTCCTCCTACGTATGAAAGACATTGGTTGAGTTTACAAGTGGATATTCACTGTAATCTAAGGCCTCCTTATATACACCCATTCTGACATGAGAATCATGCCAGGAGTTAAGATATTTGAGCCACGGTACCACCGCCTAGATTATTCCTTGTGTAAAACCTAGCTCTCCCCCAAACCACACTGTACTTGTATGTGAGGCTTTGATATTTATTTATTCTAACACTTATGATGATCATGCTTTTGACTAAACCACACATATTACAAGGATGCAAATTTCAACATTTTTCTTGTACATACCTTGCTCTACAACAATGGTTGCAACATTGCATATGCTTATTCTCCTGGTTCGTTACTACGACTGCTACCTATAAATATTTCACTTTCTGCTGATGTTTCCATTTTCACTAATTTGATTTTTCCATTGCTTGTGTTTCCTTCATAACCAAGGCCCTCTTTTCTTGGCCTTAAACATATCTCTATGGGATATTGAATGCCTTGACCATTTTTCCTAAAGCTTTTCCATCATAATATTCTTGCATCATGGAGGAGTTCCTTTTTGTACTAATCTCAATGGATCGTTGCTTTTAATTTGTGCATCCCTGTCATAATTGCGTTTTACGTAGCTTGAATCTCGACAAAATTCACATCGGATGGCCTTATGACAACAACAATTGCTTCACTTTCTCTTGATAACAATGGAACTCCTAAGACACAACAATTTTCACGCTCTGATAGAACAATACTTTTAAGCTTGTTCTTTGTTACTAGGCTCATTGATTTCAATTTTTCTTCCACACAAACAATGCTTTCCTTAACTATATCTCTTTGCTGGTCACTTTTAGTTATGGCATTCCATAGTCTCCACGAGTAGAGTGCACACATATTCTTCCTATATTAGATCTAAAATATGCCCATTCTTGTTGTTCGTCCCTTGGATTTAGAGCGATGTATAAGACTCACTGCCTTCAATAAATTAATTCAGATAAATTTATATATATGCTACCATATCACGAGTTGATTTGATTGTGAAATTAGATTTCAATAGACTTTTGCACCGATAGGTGTTGATATCTTAGAATTTGGGGTGGAATAACATCTATGCTTTTCCTAGGTTGAAGGAGGATGGGACAAGTGTACTATCCATATTGATTTTATGGGCGTCATTCAAAATTTGAAATAAACAATTATAAAAAAAGAAATATAAAAAATATCTGGTAGCTCATGCATGGATAACAGGTAGTGATAGACAACCCATTTAATTAAAGAAGGTAACAAGTAGTTGAGGCATATACACAACATGTGATTACAACTAAGCATGGAGAAACTTGTTCATGGCACTTAATTTGTGACCAATCGGTGTTCACCGACCACAAGTTAAGTGGATGTGCTAGTAAATATGTATATGCATTATTCCAAGAATGTGTTGAAGTGCTTGTTAATCGTCATGTCCTTAGAATTGGCGGTTATGGAAAAAACAATGTTGGTCCCCAATTTAGATATCTCACCTTTACTACGTGAGCATAATGGCTAGCTTAAATTCTTGATTAGACATTGCTACAAGGTAGAATGGGAGGAAAAATACTACATGAAGTAGGTTTAATCTCTCTCCTTTGATGAAACTTTATCTACGCCACTTGTCATTTTTAGGGGTTAAATATATAATTAATAGCTATTTGATCCATTGATTTTATTGTCAAAGGATCCAAAGTGGCTTTGGGGTTTCCCCATTTTCAACTAATTTCATTTTTTCCAATGAGGAGGCTTGATTTGCCATTGCATCCGCTTGACTGTTGTTTGATCGGTGAATGTGAAACAATTGATATGAATCCAAAGTGTCTATCATACCTTCTATTATTTGTATCATTCGATTGAGATTTGAGTCTTCTTTAAGTTGTCATTTTCTCACTAGGCCTATAATAAGGGAAGAATCTCCTATGATGAGGCCTGCTTTGATTATTCCTAGAAATAAGAGTTGATATTCCAAGGAACAAAGCATGTATCTATGCCTAGTTGTTGGTCATTCTCCCTAGTCCTCAAACAAAACTTATTTTGGTATTTCCTTTGGGGTCAAGGAGCATCCCTCTCGCTCTTTCCACCCTTGGGTTCCCTTTTGAAGCTCTATAAAAAAGAGTTTATATTGATTTTTCTCTTTTAACCAACTATTGTGTGTGATTTTTCACAAACTTGTGCAAAATGCACCTACCAAGGGGTTGTGCAATCATTGGTAGCAGATTAGGAATGGAAATAAAAATAATACTAAAGTAAACTAAATATTAACATCCTTAAAACACATATGCAAGTATAAATAAGAGAAAAAGCCATCAAAAGAGAGTGCATAATGTAAAAGAACATGTTTAATTATTGATTACACAAAGAATTCAATGAGAGACACAACTTGGTACAATTTGTAGATGATAACGAGCCTCCACAACCAATCCAAGGTAAGGTTCATTGATTTCCTTTGTGACCTCCAATCTCTAGCCATGTTTCCTATGTAGATCCTCCTCTGTGGCGAAAGAAGAGAGTGTAGTATGGACTCCTATTTTTGTCGAGAATCTGACAACCTAACAACATTTTTTATGATAGAATTAGAATTGTCTAAATGGTGATCCTGAGGACCTTTTTATAGGCACAATAGTGGTAAAAAAGAAGGATCTAGATCCAATGTAGATTCTTTCCATTCCCTTGATTGCTTAGTGGAGAGGTTAGGGTTTTGGAAATTATATCTGTTGTTGATTTCTATTATGTTAAGGTATGTGTCCACTTTTAGCAACTACTGCCTTGGGTAAGCACGAAATGATGAATGTCAATTGAAATTTTACTTTTTGGGCAATATTATATGCAACTGGGGTTGTTCCTCTTGCGAGAAAAGATGTGACCCTCTAGATATGGCCAATTTTTTAGTTTGAATTTTAATTTTTGGGCATTTTGGTCACTTCCTCGGGTCATATGGATGATGTGAGATGGAAAATGGTGCTAATTCTATCGATTATGATGTATAATGGTGATGAAATTTATGACAAGGATGGTGAATAAATTTTGGCACACTATTTTGACCGAAATATATCATAATACTTTCATACTTTCAAGAGAGAAATGAGGACACATTGGATGAGAGACCAGGACCACACTAGAGAAGGATCCCCATCCCAAGGGACTCCTTACACCTAACTCAATATTACTGAAATACTGATTCAAATAGGTCCAGGTAAATGCAACTGAAACTGGATCACTATTTCCAAAGAAGCTCAGATACCGTAGGAATCATGTGATTGAAGGGATTCCATAGAGAATTGAAAATCGAGAGGAGTGAAGGATATTTGGGGTCTTCGAAAAAACTGGGTAAGGGAACCATCAACTTGTATGATTCTCAATGATGTGATAATGAGTTGGTGTTGAACATGTGAGAACCAACCAATCTAAGGAGCATTGAGGTATCCCCTAAGGTGGTCCAAGGGGACCCATCGATTATGGTTATGGGGCCGAGGCACAAGGTTCCTTTAGGTCTATCCTTTGGAATAAAGGTGTTGATGTCGAAAAATGGAGACTTGTTATCAACAAGGAAATGAGGTTTCCTTGTTGATAGCACAAAGGATATAAGTCAATAATGAAGAGAACTGAGAATGAGACATTAAGGGGATACATGTGTCACTAAGTAGGGAACTCAAAATTCCTTTATTTAGAGATACAAGGCATGGATTACCTAGAAACATATGTGAAACTCGTGATAACATCAGGGGAGGGACACAAGTGGGGATAACCATGGTACATAACCGCAATGGGGATACTCATAGAGGGAAAATGGAGTGAGGTCGAATCTGGGGGAGGCTACTATCAGGGGGAATCCATCGTTGACACATCAACGAAAGCTATGAATAAATACAACTAGATATGATGTCCAAATAATATCATATACAAGCTGTAAGACTGCTAAAGAGAATTGTTTTAATGTTTTCCCAAGTACATATGCACTTGTGAGAAAATGTAAGGAGATAAGTGTCCAATGCATGAACAAGTGAATCAGTGGATGGAATGATAGCAGATGGAAGCAACCAAGGGTAGGAAATTGATGGGAATATCCTTGAGGGTAGATTAATGGTGGAAAAATAATCTAACTTTTACAGTATGAATGAAGTGGTGGGATCATGAATGTGTAACATGAAACATCAAAGTTCCAAAAATGCAAGAGTCTATGGGTATGCCATTGAGTGATAATGAAGAAGTACATGTGGCTAAGTTTAGAATCACAAATTATATAGGCTCCCAATCCTAGGGGAAATTAAAATGACATGGGGGTACTAACAAATGGCACCCATGTCCAGAAGGATCTACTGTCAAAAAATGGTGAATGCAAGGGTGTCCAAGCAGGGCCACTTGCTCGAGTAGAGGGGGTCATACAGGTGAATTGGGGATCAAACAAGGCCGATGCATATGATGTTTTATAGAGGGAAATCACCTATATGCTATTTTGAATAAATATATCTGTATGAGGAGGCTGCATGCTGAGACAAGTGGTTCACTCCAGAACTTGGACTTGCATACATGGAGAAAACACTAAAGCATAAAACTACATCTAGAAAAATACCAAATGTACAAGTAGCATATAAAATATAGACAAGGACTCAATTACATGCAGGCACAAAAAATGAGGAAAATTGGGGTTTTTCGGGAAAGTTCTTAATCATAGAAAATGGATCACATAATCAAGAAGAGTGTGAAACTAGGATTTCAATAGTGTGAATAGTGTTCCAAATGAAGGCCGTATGCTTATATGGGATATAATAAAATCAAACCCAAATAGTGATAAAAGGGGCGGGCCCCACAACCCCAAGTGTCATTTTTGCAATTGAACATTGGAGGAGCTTGTAAGGCCAAATCTTTAGGCATTGATTTGTTCCATTATGTCCATTATATTTGGAATATTCAACTTGCAAGTTGGTTCTCTCACCTTACCCTTCAATTTTTTCCATTTAATATCTTGATTTCGACCTCCAAGGCACTATGGGGAACCCCAAAGGGTTTTGGCTGTGGATCATGCCTCTTGAGGCTTTTATTGCGACCTCGGTCACTAGAAAATCCTAAAGAGGGTTGCGTCTTGCTAAGGAAAAAAAGAGACTTGGGTCACAAATTTTTCCCATCCAGGCATGACCGATGTCACACTTGGGAAAGTACAACTTTTTTAGTTTGACTTTTTGGAAAAAAAATTGACTAATGCCAAAAAAAATTAATGCAGGATGAGGATAAACAAGAGGAGAGGGAAGTCTCCGGGTTTCGGTGAGAGATCAAGAATGAACCTCCAGTGAGGGATAGTATTGCTAGATATGAGTTACTCAAGTTCCTTGAGAATTCCCATATTAGGTTAGCGAGATTGCTGCTGACCAAGATTATTGAGTACTGGAACCCTGATGTTGGGGCTTATCATGGGATTGGTCGTAAACAAGTATGAGATCCCCTTCATGGAATGGGCATGGGTAGAAGTGGATATCGTAATGAGTTTTCGAATGTTGTTAAGAAGCCTCAATGTTATGCAAAGAAATAAAACGATCCTCATTTGCTTGTTTCAAGGGGATCAGGTGTTGTTCCATATCAGAGGTATCTAGAAAAGGTTTGATGGAAAGGTGAAAAGATGAGATGTGGCTCTTTACAAGTAGAATGGACTCCACTTTGTGAATGAGATGGAATGGAGTAAACTCGGTCATATTTTTGTCGGACATTTGATACACCCAAAGGGTGGGAAACAACATATGTTCCAATTGGAGTTGAGGTTATTCACCGTTAGTTGAAGAATGGTTTTGAGGAACTTGTTGATGGCCTCAACTTGGCCATTTCCCTAAGGATAATAGGCAGAGGAAAATTGGTGCTTAAATTTCAAATTGGATAATAAATCATTCCACACAATGTCTTTAAAATGTGTGATGTGTTCGAACACTAATTGACTAGGGACACTGAATTGAGCAATAACATGGTTAAAGAAAAAGTGGGCCGCGGTTGCAATGGTGTTGTTATATGTCAGCATGGATTTGAACCATTTAGTGAAATAGTCGACAACCACTACGTTGTATTTATGGCCACCAAAAAAATTTGGTTTGCATTCCATGAATTCTATAGATCATTTTCAAAATGGATCAATGATTTGTAATATCCCTAATTTGAAATTTTACCCAATTTGGCCAATTTTCGAACCTTGGACTAGTGAAACTCCAAACTGTCCCAAATGATCCGAAATGGTTTCTAATTATGTATGGAATGGATTGAGGTGTCATAGGACACACTAATTCATATATTAGGTTCTTGGACACTTTATAAATACTTCATAAACTTGCATTTACAACTGGAGAATAAAAGGAAAAAATACTAGGAAAATCGATGTTAAAACCCCCAAGGGTAGATGACTCTTTTGGCTTCCCAAATAAAAACCTCCCAACTTTCAGAACAAACACTTGGAACACATCAGGGACCTCCAAAAAAACCTAGGTGCAACATTTATTCATATTTACAACTTTTTAAGGCACTCTTAAAACAGAAGATTACAAAACATATTCATTGCTTGGAAATTGTGAGAAATACAATAGATATTTTTACATGGAATTCTAAGCAAATGAAAAAAGGGGTCTGCGTAACATTTATGTTTCATGTACAGTAAATAATAGGCTTCTCAAATGGCTACAAAACTCAGAAGAATTCTGGTGCAAAACTGATATGTAAATGCTCAAAGTTTCATAAATGTATACAAGGGCGCAATGGCTCAAAATGGTGGTTTTTACTTGAGTTTTCTTATATAGTCCAAGGGATTTCGAGATGTAGCTTAAATAGTCATATTAATATAGTTCCATATAGAATATACCATGACCATGAAACCATAGTGAAATCCTTACAAAGTTTATTGCACCCACAAGTGTGCCATCAACACATAGAACTCAAATTACACACTAGAAGTTGATAGAAAGGAGAGGAGAAAGGTACATGAGATGAAATTCAAATCAAATGGAATAGGACCTAAAAAAAATTAACAACAATAAGCTCATATGAGAAGTCTGAATGTATTCTCCACAACTCCATCTAGGGAAGAATCTTGGTTTGCACCTCACCACCGAAATCGGTTCATACTAGCAGGGAGGATGAACATCCACCGTGCAAGGAAAAGCTTGAAGCTCTCCCAAATTGCAAAGATGCAAATGAAAAATGACCAAAATATCCTCCATTTCGACTTGGAATCCTTTTAATAACTTTATTTGACTCATTTACCTCCTTATAACTCAAATTATTTCCTAATTACTCATGAAATTCGAGTTAGTGGGGGTTATGACCCTTCATTGGCCCCACATGACACTTGGCTCATATTTTGTCTCCAACTCCTCCATGCATTCGAATTGGGGAATATTCTGGATCATTTGGATATGTGTAACTCCTCTCATGCACCCTCTTGGTCTATTTTTAGCTCTTTCATTGTCATATATGTCATAGAATCTTTCATAAGTGTCATAAGTGTCATAGAATCTGTCATAAGTGTAATAATGCTTGTCATAGTTGTCATAGAATCTATCATTACCTAATTTTATCCCTATGACTCTTCCTCATCCTTCATGAATGTTACCTCTTCCCTCCAACTCGAATTTGGGGATGACTCCATGTTTAAAGGAGGAATATTCTCTCATGTGGACCCCACATGTCCACTTATGTGCCCACAAGTCCAACTAGGACCTAATGCCACTTCATTTTGGAGAATTTAACATTTATTCCATAATTTATTGGCCTATTTTTCCACCATCAATTTAGAATATTGAATTTTCATGAGAAACTATAGACCTTGGGGTTAAATGTCAATATTTTAATTCTTCCACATAACACTTAGGAATTAGGTAGGCCAAATTAATTATTTATCTGAAAATTATTTAGTTCGGGACATGACATGATGACAACTGGATGTAAGGGGGAAGGATGTGTCCTTGCATTGGGGTCAAAGAGCTGGAAATTTTGGCAATGCTCCACTGCCTCTATTCAATAAAAAAATAAGTTGTGCAAGAAATAACTGACACATATGATATTTTGGGTGGTGGCCATACCAGAAAGGTTGTCTCTACAATCCCTCTATGGAAGTCATTTAATAACCTCTCAACTTCATCAAAAGTGAGACATCATCGTAATATTGTATCAATGCCCTACCAACATAAAAAATCACCGATATGAAGGTATCGGGGGGCTTGGTGATGGATTTGATGACAATCATTGTAGTTGATATGAGTTTGGAAATTTTGAGTGCACAAGTAAATGAGTTTGTCCCTGTACCAAGGTTTTTCTGATGAGATGATGAAAACATGTTCGTTCATTAGATTGTTGTTGATAGGGGAATGGTTAGTGTTGGAAGGTAAATTGACATTGAAATCTGATACTGACAAATCCTTTTTACTTTTGGGGGTACAAAATGGAGGTCATATTCTTGAAGGATAACGATACACTTAGTGACCTTGCCTTAGATGAGGGATCAGTTCAAGAGATAAAGCATGTCGATGACTTTGGTTTTCCTCATGAGGATGTAATGACTAAGCTTTTGGATGAAAAATATGATTACTAAGGCTATATTATCCTTCCATGGGTATGATATGGAAGGCCCAAATAATTTCTTACTAAAAGAGTAGATTCCATGTTCCCGACGGTTGATGTCTGCTTTGACAAGCACTCCAACAAAAACGTAGGGTGACAAAGAGATGTAAAGGATGAAATCCTTTGTGAAGTTCAAGCAGATAATCAAGAGAGCCAAAGTAAGAGCATATTTCAAGGCACTGTGGTGAGATTTTCTTCCTACGGGTAAGATAAAAATCCCTTGGATGATAAAGTGGCTCCCTTAAACCAAATCCAAGACAGAAAGAGAACAAATAGAATCCTAAACTCCTAGATTAAGCATGCAAAAACATTCAGATATGAAAGTGGAAAGAATTTTTTTATTATTACCTTTTGATTTGGAGATTGTCCAAGCTCCAACTCCAAGCTTGATGTACAAGACTTGAATACCTGCAACATAAGATAGAAAATGACCCTCCAAACACAAGTGCATCAACACAATCTAATACAACATACCATATATCAATGAAAAGACAAGACATAGGAGAATAGGCTAAGTTATATTAATATAAAAGCCATGAAAGTTTGTACATCAAAATGTGTTATACCTGACATTGTTGCAACATGATCATCCTCCAAGCTCTCCTTCAATACCCTTGCAAGACTCTTAGAATCATAGGTTTGATGCTTCCAAGATCAACCCCCCCTAGCTCATGGATGGAATTATTCTTATAGGATTTGGGAGGCCAACCACTAAGAGGATATTATGGATCTAAGTGAGGAAGATGTGGATCAATGATCTCAATCATGCCAAGGAGGGAATGTGAGATAGGATTCGAAGGGGGACCTCATCCCATGAAAATATCCTCCATATACAAGATCTAAAAGCTAAGATAAATGGTTATTCAGGTATTTTTACGCCCCTTTAACTGAGCAAAGCGTGAAAATGTTGTAATTTTTGCATCCCCATAGGTATGCAGAACGCGAAAATAAGGAATTTTCGTGCCCTGCACCACTAGAAGGGCGCGAAAATATCTCGAGGAGGTAAATAAATGGGTTAGGTGAAGTGGTTTTTTGACCTTTGAGTTGTTGGATTTGATTCCAACATGATGAAAAAGGGTCCTAACAACCCTAGGAGGAAAAAAAATCATGTTTCTAATGGTGATATGCCATGAAGACTCTCAATAGTACATAGTGTGTCAGTTTGAGGTATAACAAATTCCCCCTAAAGTGTGAGGTCAAAAGGAATCTGATGGCTGAAACACTTTACCAATAATTAAGTCTGCAAGGATAGATGAAAGAGAATTGGAGAAGAGATACAAGCAAACATAAAAAATATGTCTAATAAACCCAAGGAGGGCATACCCATGCTTAGAAAAATTGACTCAAAGCATGGTTTCCGACCAATACATTGCAGATCCATGATAGGACAGACTCAACACATGATTGAAATCATGGCTACTTGACTACAAGCATAGATCCATGATAAGACAATGACACAACCACGACCAATACAAGAGTGGATATGTGTGACAGTACATAAATAAGGTCACCCACATAATGTCCACGTGGGAACGTACTAAAAAATCACCAACGCAACCTGGATGTGTGAAATGAACTTCAGAACTATCCAGGGTCTTCTACTCGATCCCAAATCAATATGAATCTAAGCATGTGATTACAAAGTGTTGAATTCAAACATGGTAGAAATCACTTGATTACTAGTCAATAATGTAAACCATTAACAAGTGCGAGGGAAATCACCGATGATGACAATAATCCCCAAGTTATCACTAGTACAACCCAACGAATGTGAATATATGTTTTGATGTCGAACATTCAAGGGATTATTCAATAAGAGGTCAGTGATGAAAACCTACTATCGAATACGAGGAGACCTGCCATTGAGGCATGCATGTACCAAGGTACTAAGGTGGTTCCTAAGTCTAATTCCTAGATGATGTGTTGAAGTCAACAGGAATAGACTCGTTGAAGGAGGGCCATGATGAATCCCACATCATCGACATGAAATTGACATAGGAAAGTGATGTGAAGTAACGAATCAGATGAGGATGGACTGACACAAGGATTTAAAGGTTGACAATATTGCAGATGTTGACTCAGGTAAAATTTCCTTGAAAATTGAAATGGCACAACAAGAATGACTTGGCAACATTGACTAAATGAGGCAGATACCCTCACGTAATGCAACGATTACTAAGGAATTCTTCAAATGACTTGAAGGAGTGGGATGAATCATGGAATTGGCATGACTCAGAGACAAGCAGGTTACGGAACTGTATGATGAGACACAAAAAGGTGCCATGTTCAAGGGCGACACAAGCTGCCATAAATATTTCTAAAACAAACTTGGTTTATTTCTCCCCAACCCCCATCATGCTTGATGAGTACCTCTTTGTTTTTTAACGAGCTTGAGGAGGATAACAAATGCTAAATGTAGCTCACCTTTAGATGAGTCCAACCTTGCACATTTTATGAACCAAAGGAAGGAGAGGTTTTGTCCCATAAGGATCCTTCGATGTTTAATTTTATATGTCCAAAGAAGGTAAACTCGACGGTTTTTTGTATTTAAGGACTCTGAAATAACCTAAAGAAGACTCCAAGATTTGATTTTTTCATAAAAAGTTAGTCCCCAGACCCAAAAAACTATAAAATAATATCTGGAGGAACTCTCCTAGTCAAAGGTTGACTAAGGTGTGTTTTTTTTGTAAATGATCTAAACAGTTCGAAAAAGGGATAAACTACCACCGAATAGATGACCTTTCAAATACTTTTACAAGTGTGAAAGAGACAAGTTCACTTGGCGATCTTTTCTTATTTCGAGAGTCTAAAAAGAACTTAAAGAAAACTCCGAAGGGATTTTTTTCGTGAATTAATCACCCTAGTCCAAAAAAGAGATAAGATAATACTAGGTTGATACTTTCCTCATCGTTTTATGAGCACGAGTAAAGCAGATTGAGCTCGACATTTTTGCTTAATTTTAACAAGAACGACCCAAGTGTGAAAAGTGATTGGAATCTCTTTCATATTTAGGGTTCAGAGCATGAAAGAGAGAAAGTAAGATTGTAAAAGGTGAACAACTGACTCCACCAGTATGAACACCTTTAATGAACCTGCCTAAACTTGGTCAAAAACCCTAGAAAATAACATTAGAAGATAAAAATATGCGGAAAAAGGATTTAAAAAAATGTCATAAATGAGAAAGGAGGTGAAAAATAACTAGTTTCACTATAAAAAGAGAGTAAAATGTAAAACTAGTTAGTGTTACTTGGTCATTTTTACCTCAAGGATATTTTTACCTTTGTTGGGAGCCAAATTTCAACTGAAGATATCGGGATATCCAAGGCATCATTTGAGTCATCGTTCGAAGCAGGTTAGTCATATTACTTTGTTCTTTCATTTAATATCTTAATTTTTTAATTGCATGCTTATTTGGGGGGAAGAAAGCACCCTAGGGGGGGAAATTATGCACCTAGGAATTTTCGCGCCCTCACTATATCACAAAGTGTGAAAATTTTGATATTTTCGTGTTTTGGGGAATTCTGGGTCGCGAAATTTATCAGTTTTCATGTTCGAAACAACTGTCAGGGCACAAAAATACGCATAATGAAATTTTGAAGAGCTTGCCGCCTTCTCATTTGGAAAAAAATGGTTTCAAGACTCTAATCACAGGTTCCTTTGATGATTTTTGGGATTTTCCAAGAGATAAGAGCGAGAATGATCTATTGTAAAGAGAGAGAGCATGAAGGGGAGGACCGAGATGCCCTCAATGATGATAACACCTTTTCTGCACTGAGAGAGTGTGGATTGTTGAAGTTCTTCAAGACAAGAGGAATCCCAAAACAAGGGAAACTTTTGAACCACATAATAGAAATGTGGGAGCCAGATCTACAAGATTTTCGTATAGGGGAGCATATCCTTTGCAAGACTCTTAGAATCGTAGCTTTGATGCTTCCAAAATCAACCCCCCTAGCTCATGGATGGAATTCTTCCTACAGAATTTGGGAGGCCAACCACTAAGAGGATATTAAGGATCTAAGTGAGGAAGATGTGGATCAAGGATCTCAATCATGCCAAGGAGGGAATGTGAGATAGGATTCGAAGGGGGACCTCATCCCATGAAAATCTCCTCGAGATCCAAGATCCAAAATCTAAGGCAAATGGCTATTCAGGGATTTCGCACCCCTATAATTGAGCAAAGTGCGAAAATGTTGTAATTTCCGCGCCCCCATAGGTATGAAGAACGCGAAAATAAGGAATTTTCGCACCTTACACCACTAGCAAGGCGCAAAAATATCTCTAGGAGGTCAACAAATGGGTTAAGTGAATTGGTTTTTCAAACTTTGAGTTGTTGTATTTGCTTCCAATGTGATGAAAAAGGGTGATTCCATGAATATGGATAACTATTTTTGGCCAAATATGACGATGAAAAATGGAAATTTTACCCATGTATTAAATTGAAGCCCTCGAAACTCATATTTTCCACATGAATTTTGACATGCGGTTAAAAAATGAAATGTAGAGAATTATGTTGGCTTTCCAATGATATTTTTTTTGAAATATACCAATGTCATTTATTGTGTCAAATTTTCATTTAATGAAACGCGTGTACTTAAATATTTGAAGAGCAATTAACAAGTAGTTTGTGTGTGTGCACAATAATTTAATGTTAAAGTAATAATTTAAAATGAAATATGTGAACATGATCTAGACAAAATGCACTAGTGCTTACATATTTTTCTTTTATTTTTTCTCGAAAAATTATATTTATTATTATTTTTCGAAACTGACCAATGAATATTTCAGTCGCATTTTGCACACATGTGTGTGTGTGCACCGAATATTTTGATTGTTTACATAATTTTCAAAACTAAAAATACCTTTTGAAGAGGACGCGCTTATCTAGTGCTTGTGTATTTTTTCAAATTTTTTGGATGTGTATTTTGAATGTTGTTGATTTATCTTCGAGCTCAATCGAAGTTGCCAACAGGGTTTTTTAGGGCAAGTTTTAGTAGAAATTTAAAAACAAAAGACATACGAAGATAAAAATTCGTAAATTTTATGTATATGGATAGAGGATTCATTGACGAATACAATGGTATCAGGTCCGCCCATGAATGTGCATTTAATGACATTGTTTAAGCCTCTGAAAGGAAGACAAAACTATCTTTCTGCAGTGAAAAGGGCTCTCGACCTGTTTTTTAGGCCCTCGATTGAGGTATTTAAAATACCTCGATCCAAGGTTATATAGGACCTCGATCGAGAGTTTTACCTAGACCTCGATCGAGGTATGTTCAGCCCTCGATCGAGGTATTTTATCGATCGAGGGTTTGTAAAATTAGCTCGATCAAGGATTTGCCCATGTAAAGAAAATATAAAAAAGAACCCTGGAAAGGAGTTGGACAATTAATCTTGACAACCACCATTCCCTCATAAAAATAACAAGCAACCTCTATATAATCACTAAACAATTGATCAACAACATTAATTTAACTCATTGCTAGTTTATTTTCAATTAGAGCTATGTGAATTTGATGTTGTTCAATTAGAGCTTAGTGATTTTGTTGTTGTTCAAATAGAGTTCATTAGACATGTAATATTTCTTTGTAGACATATTTCAAAATTTCATATTAACATATTGTTGTTTGTTATAATAATTTGAAGAAATACTTGTTTGTTTTCATTGTAGTTTGATGGGGAGAAAAAGAAAACGACAAAGGAAGCATGCTCATCAACAAAATGATAATGAAGAACGTGAGAGGAATAGAGATAGGATGAGACAACAAAGAGCAAGCTTGAGAGAAGAACAAGATGAACATTTTGTGCAACAAATTCCAATGGAGGACAACCAAGGTAATTTTTTGAATTAGATGCTACATAATTTAAATATCATATTTTATCAAGTTCTCTAATAATTTGTTATATACTAACTATTTTTTTTCATTTTAGTCTTATTATATTTTGTTTGTAATAATATTTTTAACAAATTGTTATATAGACTACAAAATTAGTAACAATTTAAAAAAAAAACTATTTCATAATTTAATTTGTTTACTATTTATTTGTAATGATATTCTTATTTATTTCATCCCTTTATTATTTATATTTCAAAGTTTGCAACAATTTTCATGTTAAATGAATAATTTTCAAGTGGCTAACAAATGTTAATGGAACAATTTTAAAATGAAATGTACATTTGGATTCTATTTTCATGTTAAAATGTACATATTTTTAACTATTTTCAAATTTCAAAGTTGCTAACAATTTTCAATGTTATTGGAACAATTTTCAAATTAAATATACACTTGGACCCTATTTTCAACCTAAAATGTACATATTTAACTATTTTCAAATTTTAAGTTACTAACAATTTCAAGTTAAATTTAATTTCAATTCTTGTTTTGTTATTTGTTAAGAAAATATTTGTACAATTTGTTATTTAGACTACAAAATTACTAACAATTTTCCAAAAAAATTAACTATTTCATAATCTAATTTATTCACTATTTTCTTTTTTTACAACAATGGGTAACGAGCTTTTATATTAAAAAAGAGGCGGTACTACAAAAAGGGTGGGAAGACCGATCCCAAAATTGGAGAGCTGTCATGACAAGCTCTTCACACTCCAGTATATGCAGGTCATACATATACCCTATTCTGCGACAACTAAAAATTCTTACAAACTTACCTAGGAGAAAACTACAGAAGAAATACATAACGTGAAGAGAAAAACTGGACTAGCTTCTACAAGCCTTTGCAAAAAAACAGATCGTAACATAAAAGTCCTGTGAATACATGGACGAGAAAACAAAGAGTTCAACAATTGACATGATGCTGGTGGACGTTCTTCTCCTTGTTCCCAACCGCAGCTCCGGCATTATCATCAGCGATGCCATGGAAGACAGTGGATTTGTTCCTATACTCAGACCTTATGCCGTCAACCGTTTCTTCAACAATTCTGAGATTGCTATGCAGGGACTTAATTTGGGTGCTCATATCCACCGAAAAGGGGAAACCGTTCTCGAATTTTCCAGCCAGCATGTCAAAATATTCCTTCAACTTACTACTACCACTACGAACTTCAGAGTTTGTGATCTGAACAAACGTGGACAGGTGAGAGATGGATTTTTTGAGGTCTGAGTTCTCACCTCTGAGCCAACGAATTTGAGTTTCCAGTTCTTGCAAATGCGAATGAACCTCAGAGGATGGACTGTCCAGCCCTTGAGGAGACCTCGGGTTAATGAGACCACTGTTATCACCTGCTGGGTGCAACCAATTCCTGCCACTTCCCGACCTGCTGGAGTGACCACGAATAGCATGCTGCACAGGACCACCAAATCTCTGACCCTGCACCACGTCGAGAGGAGCCCAATTTCTATCGCTGCCTGGCTCATCAATTCGTGATTGACCACGAAAGGCTTGCTGCACAGAACCACCATGAGAAGCATGTTGCACAGAACCACCATTACTCTGCCCCTGTACCAAGTCGAGAGCCGAGAGGTATCTTTTCATTCCAACCCTCTCGAATGGACCTGGAGATGTTTACTACAACGACGGCACTGCAGCGCAGGGAGGTTTAGACCAGGATTATGGTTATCATCCTCCATGTTTAACCTGGAAATACAAACACTAACACAACTCTCCGCATGGAAGGAGTTCTGCAAAGTGCCTGGTTTATCCCCCTTGAGCGAGCTATAAGCTGAGTGTTTCTCAGAGCCTGGTCTCAATGAATTCACACATGCGAGACAAGTGGAGTAAACTAGAGGAGTCCGCCAAGTGTGCCTAGAGGACGCGGGCAGGGATCGAGGAGAATAGGGGGATCCCAAGGAGATCTGGTCATTAATGGGGTTGGGATTGTAGTTTAAAGGGATGTGTAAAAAGCTAACCCAAGCCAAGAGAGAGCGCTTCACTAGTGCAACCATGGGATCCATTTGTAAACAAGGGGGGGGGATTAAGGGACCCAAACGATGTCAAGGTTTTGACCATTACTGGTTGATAATCCACAATCCAAACCATCACCTATATTGGCCATGATGTCTGCAATCTGGTTGTTGTTCCTGAAGATGTGAAGAAAGGTGATAGAGTTAAAATCCTTAGCCACGTAGAAGAAGAGATGATGGATCTTGGAGACTGGTTTTCTACGATTTTGGCCAAAGACCTAGCTTCCCTGATTACCAGCATTGAGTCTCCTAAGGCCACATGATCCTTGACATCTTCGCTTCTTGCGATTTCCATTCCTTTGATTAGTGCGAGCCATTTTGCATCATTATTTGTCCTCCAGTCGATTCTCCAGGCAAAGTCTTTCACCTTGTTTCCCTCGGAGTCAATAAGGACTCTTCCCACACCTTCCAACCCAGATAATTTATTTACTATTTATTTGTAATGAATATTCTTATTTATTTCATAACTTTGTTATTTATATTTCAAAATTTGTAACAATTTTCATGTTAAATGAATAATTTTCAAGTGGCTAACAAATGTTATTGGAACAATTTTCAAATGAAATGTACACTTGGATTCTATTTTCAAGTTAAAACATGTACATATTAACTATTTTCAAATTTCTAAGTTACTAACAATTTTCAATGTTATTGGAAGAATTTTCAAATTAAATGTACAGTTGGACACTATTTTCAAGTTAAAATGTACATATTTAACTAATTGCAATTTTCTAAGTTACTAACAATTTCAAGTTAAATGTAATTGCAATTCTTGTTTTGTTATTTGTTAAAAAAATATAAATGTATAGCTTTAATGTGATCTCCAAGTCTCAACATTTCTTGATTGAAATAACTATTAATGTCTAATTTTAACTTACCCTCATTTTATTTGAAATGAACATTATGATAGTTATGTATTAGTTAGAAAATTCAATTTGAAAACAAATGAATGAATATTTTGATAGTTATGTAATAGATGTAAAATTCAATAACAACAAATAAAATGAACATTGTGATAATTATGTAGTAGTTGTAAAATTCAATTATGTTATTTTTCATGTATTTCCAATTCATGTACCAATTTTTTTTATGTATTAATGTAGTGATAAGTTAACTTTTTTTTCCTATAGTAGGTATATATGTTATTTATATTTCAAAATTTGTAACAATTTTCAGATTAAATGGATAATTTTCAAGTTAAATTGATAGTTATGTATAATTAGTTGAAAAATTCAATTCACACTCAATTTTCAATTTGTCAATTTCCACATCAAATTTCAAGTTACTATCAATTTTAAAGTTCTATGCACAACTATCAAGTTATTAATAATTATCAAGTTAAATATATATGCTTGATTTTCAAACTTTACTAGCAATTCTCAAACTAAATGTACAATTTCAAGTTACATGTACATATTTAGTTATTTTGAAATTAAGTTACAAACAATTTTCTTGTTTTTAATGTATTTTCAATACTTGTACCGAATTTTTCTCAAGTCGCTAGCAATTTTCAATTTGTTAATTTACACGTAACAAATTTCAAGTTACTAGCAATTTAAAGTTAAATGTACAAGTTACTACCAATTTCAAGTTACAAGCAATTTCAAAATTTACTAGCAATTTCAAACTTTACTTAGAACAATTCTCAAGTAATTACTAGCAATTTCAAGTTACAAGCAATTTTAAACTTTAGTAGCAATTTCAAATTTCAGGTTACTAGCAATTTCAAATTTTACTTAGAACAATTTTCAAGCTAAATGTATTGGTTGGAAAATTCAATTCACACGCAATTTTCAATTTTTCAATTTCCACATCAAATTTCAAGTTGTTTTTTTACTAAAACGGTTATAGGCCTTTTTTATTACTCTTCTCGCTAAACAACTGCCACAATATTACAAACAGAGATTCTATTCTAATAAATGCATCGAATCCAGAGATACGGGCGTGGCTATGCTCACTAACCCTTATACAAAAATTGGAAATTTTTTGAACAGACATTGAACTTCATAAAGTCATAGACATGTAATTGTTGCGCTCTGATTTTGGGATCTTTCATGCTCCTTGATCATTTCATCCACCATCATTTCCAGCTCAGCCAGCCGGTGCCCAATTCCATCTGTGTATTTTGCCAGATCCTTCATGCTGGTCAATTTATCATCGAATATTTTCCTCCATTATCTCATCAAATCATACACTCCCATCGACTAGTTCCCATTGTTTACAAAATCTGCTTTAATGGGGAACGGACTAGCTACCAAAATGACTTCTGAAAGCTTCCAACGTTTCCTCGATTGCCAGAGATGAGTGCAATAGAACTTGAGGATTCTGACTGATAAAGACCAGATTCTTAGTTTCTGCATAGTCTTGTGAATCATCAAAAAATCTGACTGATAAAAACCCGAATCGTAGTTTCTGCAATAAAACTAGATGATTCTACTTGATTTCATCAATCCTTCTAGCTGGATACGATTCATCAATTGGAGATCATTTTGTATGTTTGCAGGCCAGGAAAAGAGAGGACATTGGTCATGTGACAAATTTTTGTCTTACCTATGAACAATCTGCTCCTCGAAAGCCTCATTCTACACGCTGGTCCAAATAGGAATTTGTCACTAATCTGAATTACAATTATTTCTTTCATGGGCAATCTTAACAACCATTTCTTCACTTTCACTAGGGGATGGGCACATGATTTTCGCTTCCATTTACTATTATAGTTCCCTTGCTTAGGGAGGCACCTTTATTGGCTTCATGATCTGCTATTTGATTGAGATTTCTAAGGACGTGGTAACACTTGACTTCTGCGAATGCTTTCAGCTGAGACATGAATTTTTGGTGATAGTGGGCCAACCCCATCCCATTTAGTTCTTTCTTCAGATTTAGAGCCTGCATGATGATTCGGGAGTCACCAATGATTGCCAAATTATTAATGGAGAGACTTCTGGCTTGAGTCAGACCTTGCCAAATGGCAAGGATTTCAGCAATGTTGTTAGAATTTTGGCCCAACCCCCAGGCGAAAGTGAGGATGATTTTCCCAGACTTGTCAAGAATGACTCCTCCACTTCCCGCAGGTCTGGGGTTCCCTTTCGAGGCCCCATCCACATGCAGACTGTGCTTGTTCAGAGAGGATCTCCATTTTATGAATTCTTGCTCCTCTAGCCTTATTTCCCACGGAGAGTAATGCTTGACAATGTTCTTGTTTCTGTTAAGGAGGGCTGAGTCTAGCCCTTGAAACCAGCTGTACTCCTTTTTGTCGGGGATAGCTTCATTGGTGATTTTAGTGTAGGCTACCAGCTCTCCTATCAACGCCTTAACTTTTATTGCAACTTGGGCTGGCAAGACTGCCTTGTCCCTGAAAATTCTATTATTGCGTTCAAGCCACAGTTTCCAGCAGTAGATTTTTGGGACTCACATCCAGCAGTGCTTTAGCAGATTCAGGCTGGAGAAGGAAAAGGGAGCATCATCTAACCAGGAAGCAAACAAGGAAGAGATGGAAGAAGGAAGGCCCAGATTCAGCTGATCAAGAAGGGTATTCCAGAGTTCAATAGCAAAGGGACACTGAAGAAAGAGATGGGTCGAGTTTTCCTCATGGCAGGCACAGAGAGGGCATCTTGAGGGCCCCTCCCATCCTCTTTTCAAAAGGTTGTCCCATGTAAGAATGTTGTCATGAAGTAGGGACCAACAGAAATGATCAATTTTGGTGAGAGAAGGAAGAAGCCAGAGGTTTTTCCACTTAGAAGGATCCGGAGATGCCCAAGGAATGGCTTTTAAGGCAGCATATTCATCAGCTGCATTATAGAGGCCTGAGGAGGAGCCCCAGCCTCTTTTGTCCTTCAGCTTAGCAGAAGAAGGGGAGAGGCCTTGCAGGGCCTCTAAAAGGGAGCTAGCTTCAATCTCAAGGGCATGCGGGACAGCCCCCAGGTCCCATTTGGTCCAGCAGTCATCCGGGCTCCAGCTGGATAAATCCCAAAGGGTGAATTTGTTGTTCAAATGAAGCCAATTTTTGATATTCTCCAGTCCTTCCAACTCTTTTAAAGGGGTCTGCCCTAGAATGGAGTCCTCCCAGAACTTAATATTGGAGCCATTTCCCGGAATCCAAGTGAGATTGGAGGTTATCATATCAAGATATTTTAGACATAGAGCAAGAATAGGAGAGACTTTCCTAGTCCTAGGTGGGCTATCCAAGCACCTCTCTTTGTGCCCAATGAAATACTTTGTCCTTAGAACTTTTGAGCTCCAAGTTTTTTTACCCCTTATCATTTTCCACAAGATCTTGCCACCCATGGCCAAATTCTGAGTGGCCACGTCTCTGATATGCAGCCCTCCTTCCAACTTGGGGGCTTTGACCTTATCCCAGTTGACTTGGTGCATTTTACTTCCTATGTTCCTTCCCCCTTCCCAAAGGAATTTTCTCAAAATTTTGTCTATTTCTTTCACAATTCCTTTATGGGCTAGCAGGATCGAAGCCTGGTAGAGAGGAAGTGAGGTTAGTACAGAGTTAATAAGGATAGTTTTTCCTGCTTTGTTTAACCAGGAATCCCCCCAAGCCAACAATTTGGCCTTTAGTTTGTCCACCAGTGGCAACCAAAGGCTCCTTTTAGGTGTAGCTTTTACAAGCGGGATGCCAAGATACTTTATGGATTCCCATGTGGAGGTTCCTTCCATTTCCAGCGTTCTTGATATAGCTGTCATTTCAATGGGGGTACAATTCCAACCATAGATTTTGCTTTTCCTCAAGCTGATTTCACTGCCAGAAATATCCGTGTAAGCATCCAACTCTTTTTTGAAGGATCTTTCCGTGTTGAGATTAGCCTGACCCAGAAGAAGGGTATCATCAGCAAATTGCGCATGGTTTATTTTCTTCACTCTAGGGGTGATTGTGATCCCCATAAGAGAACGTTGCTGAAGACCCTTGTCCAGCTGGAAACTTAGGACCGACGCTTGGATAACATATAACAAGGGGGACAGGGGACATCCCTGCCTAAGTCCCCGAGAGGCGTGGAAAAAGTTTCCTGGTCTCCCATTTACCAAGGGGGCAATCCAAGGTCCCGAGATACAGGCTCTGATCCAGCTGATTAACTGGGGGTGGAATCCTAGTTTGAACATTACAACAAAGAGAAAATTTAACCGAACTTTATCAAAAGCATTAGCGAGCTCCAGTTTGACTATCATACCTTTCTCCTTCCGTTGGCAGCTTGAGTGAATAGCTTCTTGGACCAGGATGATGTTGTCTTGAATATGTCTGTTCTTAATGAAGTCCCCCTGGTTCTCCGGAATGATCCTGGGAAGGACATTATTAATTCTATTTGCAATGACTTTAGTGATGATTTTGTACCCCGTATTACAGAGCGAGATAGGGCAAAATATGGAGAAGCTTTGGGCACCTTTCTCTTTGGGAATTAACGTAAGGAATGAGGAATTAGTGCTTCCTCCTATTTTGCTGCAGTTCTGATATTTCCTCACCATCTTGACCAAATCCTTCTGAATAATGTCCCAGCATACAATGAAGAATCTGACCGTGAATCCATCAGGCCCTGGAGTTTTATCAGGGTTCATTCCATGCAGTGCTTGTCTTATCTCCTCAGTCGTTATGGGGCAAGTCATCTTTCTGTTGTCTTCCTCATTGATTAGCGTGGGGAGAACGTTCAGTGGATAACGATCCAACCTAGGAACTGAGTCCAAACTTTCTGTGAACAGATCTCTATAGAAGCAGTGGGCAGCATACTTGATCTCATCTATTTTGTTGAAATTTTGGTCTTCATAGTGAATTTCTCTAATGCTGTTGTAATTCTTCCGAGCTTCTGCTTTCTTGTGTAAGTATGACGTATTTTTATCGCGCTCTTTGAGCCAATGACATCTCACCTTTACTTGCCAATACTGCTCCTCTCTTCTCAACGCCTTATGAAGGGCTTTTTGCAGGTCGAGCTCAACAGCAAGCATCTCTGGGGTGACTGTGGCATTCTCCATTAGCAGCTGGTGATTGCCAAGATTCCTTTGAGCTTCTTTCCTTTCAACGATGGGGGAGGTCATGAGTTTTGCCCAGCTTTTAAGGGTTGCTTTGAGCCTTCTCAACTTTTCTTCCCATATGAAGAACGGTGAACCACAAACTGATTTTTGCCAGGATTCCGAAACCAGATCGTAGAAGCCATCCATGGAGACCCAGAGAGGGCTGAATCGAAATGGGATAGGGCCCAGTTTTTCTCCCGGAGACAATGAAAGGGATATTGGCTTGTGATCATAGGTGCAGGCCTGGAGTATTTCAGAAGTTGCAAAAAGTTCGAGAGTGAGGAAGGAGGAATGGACAAGGAAGCAATCCAGTCGGGCCGCAATGTGTCCAGGTCCCACTCTTTTATTAGTCCAGGTGAACTTACCTTTGCTGGGTTTGATATCCTCCAGATCCCAGTCCATAATGATGTCTTCAACCCACTCCCGAGCTGGGTCTCTTACCGGGGAGCCTCCTTTTTTTTCAGAAAGGGAGAGAGTTACATTCATATCTCCAGCTAGGACGATATTGTCGTGCCGGTTAGTGGACAGGAAAGAGTTCAACGAATCCCAACACTCTCTTTTTTCCGAAAGTAGAACTGGGGCGTAGATATTAAAAAGGCTGATCTGCTGCCCTGTGTTTTGATGCTGCAGCTTCGTGAATAGCCAGTGGGTGGTGCTATGATCTTCTAGCAGGTCGAGATTAGTGGAGTTCCAGTAGGTGGCTAGACCTCCTGAGGCTCCCCTAGCGCTGACTACTATACATCCTCCCTTTTTCCAAAACTTTTTGCTGGCCTGGATGGTCTCAGGCTCCTCCATCTTCGTCTCCTGGATCAGAAGTATCTCCGGGGAGTTCATCCTTACTAGGTCTTTAATTGCTTCTTCTTTAAATTTGCTTCCAATACCTCTGCAATTCCAGGAGATGAACTGCATAAAGATCAGGAGGGTGGGGGAGTGGCTCCTTTCGAAGCCTTGCCTTTTTTTGAAGATCTGGTTTCCATCATGTCCGGAATGGTTTGCTGGACTCCTGCTGTGACATCCCTGTACGATTTATCCTCTCTTTTTTTTCGTTCTGGTTTCCTTCCTCTTGGATTCTTTTTAGGGGTTCCGATCGAGCTGCTGGTCTCTGTGGCCTCCCCATCTGAGTCAGCTCCTGGTTCAGGTCCTATGGTGGTATGCTCATCATCTGATTTCGAAGATTCTTTTTCTGAAAGGGCGCTCTTATCCTTAGCCAAGTTTTCTGAAGGGGGCGTGGATTGGGAAACTATCTCTATGAATTCTTTCTCAGGTTCCTTTGATATTACTGCTGCTTCAGTTACAGGCTCCTTCGGAAGGCTGATATTCGCAGGGAGATGATCTTTCGACTGTACAGGCCTTGGATCTTTGTTTTTTTGGGTTGCTTTGCTTTTCTTCACCCTTTTCCATCCTTCAGCTTCTTCCTTCTCTGGGGTTTGATTCTTTGGACAATTTCTCTGGAAATGCCCGTGTTCTTGGCAGGTTCTGCATTTAAATGGGAGGTGTTCATAGTCAACTTTCTGATAGTGAGTCCAGGAGCCCACCGATAGCTTAACTGCCTCCGGCAGCCCTGCCTCTAGGTCCACTTCCACACAAATCCTGGCACAGTTATAAATGGATTTGTTGTCTGCTTTGTCAATGAATTTCCCAATTCCATTTCCGATCATTTGCAGAGCTTCATAATTCCAACAATGGACCGGTAAGTTGGGGAGCCTGACCCAAACTGGAACTTCCTTGGGCAAGGCCACTGAGGGGTCGAAATCTGGCATCCAACGGTTCAGGTACAGCCCCTGGGATCCCATAAAATATGGACCGTTTCTGAAGATGAGGTCCTTGTCCTCCTTATTTATGAATTCGAACAGGAAATAGCCACTGCTCAGGGGATAGCAGGTGACTCCTTGCTTTAGCTGGGGCTTCCAATTTCTTTGTATCCAATCGTCAGTGGTTTTTGCAGAGGGCCATAGCCCCATAAATTGGCCGACAAGCCCTCTTTCTGATAACGCAAGGGCAATCTTGACCGATGTCGTCTCTTGCAAGGCGATTTCAGGGATTTCTTCTAGCTTTTCGATGAATTTCGGGACCGAGGGCTGAGCATTCCTCTTACCACTGCTGGAGATCAATCTCCTGAACGCGTTCATCTCAGCTGATGGGGGGGAGGGGGATCCCCATCCCCAGGGGTGACCATGGCAGCAACCTGTAAACGAAACCCTATATCCTCTAGCTCGCATGCGCCCTAGCGCGCTCCTTCTCGAGGCACAATTTATTTTTGCTCCTCGTCACTGTGGAAAAATAAATTGTTAGTAGGCCAATTTGTTAAGCATCCACATCAAATTTCAAGTTACTAGCAATTTTAAAGTTCAATACACAACTATCAAGTAACCAATTTTCAATTTGTTAATTTACATGTAACCAATTTCAAGTTACTAGCAATTTTAAAGTTAAATGTACAAGTTACTAGCAATTTCAAACTTTACTTAGAACAATTCTCAAGTAATTACTAGCAATTTCAAGTTACAAGGAATTTTAAGTTACAATCAATTTCAAATTTCAAGTTACTAGCAATTTCAAACTTTACTTAGAACAATTATCAAGCTAAATGTACAACTTCAAGTTAAATTTGTACATATTTAGTTATTTTGAATTCAAGTTACAAATAATTTTCTTGTTTTAAAAGTATTTTCAATTCATGTACCAGTGCATTTCAAAACACTTCAATTTGGTACTTTAAAATTAACCTCCTTGTATAATGCATTTCTGATTGAAATTCCCTTCACATGAATTTTGATTATGTAGGGAGAGATTATGGTCAAACATCATATCATGGTGATCAAAAATCACATGACCCTATTCCCCCTCATGATCCTGATCATCCATCACATGACACCTTTCCCTCTCACATTTCAAGTATAATTGGGAGTTGCAGTGGGGTTGGAAGGCGTGGAAATTGTCTAGAGGATTGTGCAGTTATTTCTGCAAGAGAAGAGATTGGGAACTCGATCCCTAGTCGGAGAGTTAGAGAGCATTTCAGTAACATAATTGAGTCATATTTTGAACAACATTCAACGATGGCACAAGCTCAAATCCTACATGGGTTGATAAAACACAAAAAATTGAAACGTGCCACAAAGTTGTTGTGTTTTCAAGATGTTAAAACAAAAAATACATGCGAGAATGCAATAGAAAATGTAAGAACTGCATTATCTTCGTTTGGAAAATCAAGAAATAATGATATCCAAGTTGCTCGTAGGGAATGCGGTGATTTGACATTGTTCCATAGGAAATTTCCTATCGATCCAACACACCATGGATTGTCAGATATCGCAGTTAAGTGGAAGAGGAACGAGTATGTCTCCATGAATCCATCATCTTCTTCATATGTGCCATCTAAGAGGATCGACTTGCTCGAGGATGAGATTCCTATTTCAGATTTCATGGAGAAGTTTCAAAGTCATATTTATAAATACATAAAGCACTCCCATAGGTCCAAGTGGAAAGCTTCAGAATTCAAACATTCTCGTGAGGTATTTGAGCCATGCACAATCTTATCAGTGGTAGACTTTGCTGAGAACTACACATTTGCTCCTCATAGAGACTCATACAGAGTGAGTACTATCACTCTAACCATGTGTCTATCTTCATACATGTATTGTACAGACATGCTCAACAACTCATTGATGGTAGGGATAACACTCCTCAGTCACGTGAAGTGATCAATGAGTACCATTTTTATGTCAGTGATGATCATGAGCATGACACATTGTTCGTTCAAAACTCCTTTGGGTTGATTTATGATTCATTCAGGAAGAGAGGCGTATTATTTGTTGAAAACTGGATTTGGTCAGATGGGTGTGCAGGGCAATTCAAATCAGCACACTCATTTTATTGGTTGAGTCGCCTTCACAAAGAGACAGGAATCCGACACACCTGGAGCTTTTTTGAAACAGGGCATGGAAAGGGTGAACATGATGGCGCAAGTGCATGTGTGAAATGAGCACTTCAGAGGTACTAGATGAGTCATGGTTCAACCTGACTCAAATGATCCACGGAAGTAGTTGATTGGTGCACACGTCATTTGGGACATCAAGGTCGCGAACAAGCAAGGCCGATGTGTAGGTAATAAACTCCAAACTCAATTAATAAGCTAATAACGTTCAATATCATCATTTCCAAAAAAACACATACTCGATAGGAATTTATATATGACAAATTGAATTCCATGCAGGTTCTTTTGGGATGTTTCCCTTGGTGATGTGAATAGATCCATTCTGTGGTATTGTGAGACCATACCTGGTACGAGGGAATTACATCATGTTCGAAGTAAAGACATGGGTGACGTATTTTCCATTGAAACTAGGAAGTCTGCTTGTTTTTGTGATTTTTGCATTGATGCAAATGGATGCAGGCTTCATCACTGTGAAAATGAAGTATATGTGAAACCATGGAAATATGTCCCTCTTAATCCAAAGGGCCCACATCCAACTCCAACATGGAAAGAGATGCACACTGATGATGCAATGGTCTCATTAGATCATGATCGAGTTTCTGATATGGTTAGGGAAGGTACAAGAGACTTCATTAAGTTAATTAGTTCACTATATATTACACATATACAAATGTTGTAGAAATGCACATTGGACATTTGAATAATATTTGTAATGTATCTTGCAGGTGATGTATTCGTTTTCATTGCACCCCCCCACAACCAAGAAAATGTGACATATTATTTGATGCGATGCACACAAATAAAACCAGGTTGGTGCGACCCTATCAAGATGGAGACTTCACATACCAAATTGGAGACATGGTTCTAATGGGACACTTTTTCGAAAGAGTGAAAAAATAAGGTGCTCATATTATTTACGAATATTTTATGCCTGAATATATATCATGCCAATATAGTCATTTGGTGGTGGCAGCTCGGATACATCTAACAGAAATCAAGGTGAAGAGAGGTGAGCCAAAGAGTTGGAAGATGATAGAAGTTGACCATGATCGTATTATGGAGACTTGCATTCCTATAACCCATTGGCCAGATGAATGAGTTACATGTATGCCACTTGCATCATTGACATAGTTTTCATGTTGTCTTGTTGAATTTTTTTTGGAGATTTTTGTGGAGGTTGTTTTATAAATGTATTTTTGTAGATGATTTAATGCCAAGATTAAAAATACTAGATGGGAGGATTTAGTGAAAATTGGGTCATGGTGCTCCAATGTGAATAAACTTGAATGTATGGTCAGTGCTCCATGAACTTCCTCCATAAAAGTTTTATAGATATTTGTTTAGATGCTTTAAAAACAATATTAAATCTTTCTACTAGATAGTTGAATTGTAATGTGTAGACAATATAATGTAATTGTAAAATTTCAATTTTAAATTGTAAGTATATTCTAATTTTAAATTTTGATTTCAAATACAATTACATAATGTAATAGAGAATTTAAAATACATCTATACAATGTAATTGAGAATTTTAAATTGTACAATGTATTCTAATTTTAAATTTTGATTTCAAATGCAATTGTAATGTAATTGAAATTGAACTTTTAAATTGCAACAACACATTGAATTTTCAATTGAAATTACACATTAAATTTTAAATTGTAATTGAATTGGAATGTGGAATTTGTAATCGAATTGTAATGTGTAGACAACATAATGTAATTATAATTTCAATTTTCAATTTCAAATGTATTCTAATTTTTAATTTTGATTTCAAATACAATTGTAATGTAATTGAGAATTTGAAATACATCTATACAATGTAAAATTGTAAAATTTAAATTTTAAATCGTACAATGTATTATAATTTTAAATTATGATTTCAAATGCAATTGTAATGTAATTGAAATTGAACCTCTAAATTGGAACAATACATTGAATTTTCAATTGAAATTACACATTAAATTTGAAATTTTAATTTTAAATTGTAATTGAATTGGAATGTGTAAATTGTAATTAAATTGTAATGTGTAGACAACATAATGTAATTGTAATTTCAATTTTTAATTTCAAATGTATTCTAATTTTAAATTTTGATTTCATTTATGCAATTGTAATGTAGTTGAAAATGAGCTTTTAAATTGTAATTGAATTGGAATTGAAATTACACATTAAATTGAAAGTTTATATTGTAAGTGAATTGGAATTGTAATTTCAATTTTAAATTGTAATGTATGTATTCAATTCTAAATTTTGGATTTGCAACTGTAATGTAGTCGAAATTGAAATTTTAAATTGAACTAAATTGTAACTACACATCGAGATTGAACTTTTATATTGTAATCACTGTACATTAAATTTGCATTTGAAATGACAAAACATAAATTTGTAACTGTAATAACTATACCCAAATGTAATATAAGTCGATTTCAAATCAGATACAAAATACACATGAAGACATCAATATGATAAAATATACAAAATATCCAAAGTCCATATATGATAAAATTCCATGTATAAATGATAGAAATCCATATCCAAAACATGAAAACGTTCACATAGATCATCCAAAACATGAAAATATATCAAATATGAAAATATCCAAAACATGGAAATGTATAGATCATCAACTCATTGGCCACTACCCCCACGAGGCCCTTGATCGACCCTGTGACTACCTTCATTTGTAGTAGACCGATGCTGGCCATGAGACGGTAAACTCTGAAAGAAGGCCTCGATATTCATCGAGTCAATGGTGATATTTGGCATCTAGGTAGGAATATGGGTAGATGGCCCTTCATCAGGACCACGTGGTTGAGATGCAGCCTAATCATCTGCGAAAGTCATTGCAGCATCGACACCCGCCTGTAGCGATGCATGTGTAAGATGCCATTACATGTAATAAGTTAGATTTATTAAAAATTAAAACTAAAACATAATTTAAGTTATATAATTCAAAAAATTGAAACATAAAGTACAAAAATAAATTACTAAATGTGATTAAATAATGAATTGGAACATAAATTAAAACTCACCTCTGTGTCTAAACCTGGCTGGTCAGGACCTTCGCGGTCGTCATGTCTATCATCAGGAGAAATGCCCTTTCCTTTTCCCTGTACAATTTGAAATTCATTTGAAATAAGATCTAAAACATAAAATCTCGAAAATTAAGAAATAAACATAAATTATTTAAACTGAGAAATAATAAACACAAATTAAATTGGAACATAAATTATAACTTAACTCGACTACTGTCGTTCGCGGGTTCGGATGAGCGGATGGACCAACCGATGGATCACTACCAAAGAGTTGATCCATGAATGTGGTCCCCTACATGGAGCAATAGAATATGGCTCCCTTAAGTATTATTGACCATTCAATTTACAGCATATAATATGATGTAACATGAAAACATATATGCATAATTATACAAAAGTATACTTGTCCTGGAGCGATGTATCTACGATACATCCAAAAGTATGCATCTCAGGCTAACTGAGCATACCCCTGTAAGGAATCGCCATCCAAATGCCTGAGTAGGTCATTATAGACCCACTATATCTCTGGCTTTGCAGGTGCAGGGGGTGGTCTAGATGCCTCTCCATGCACAACAACAACAACATTGCCCATGGCAGTGAACAACGACTCTGCAATGTCATGTCTAGCCTATGCAGCAATATGGGATGGTTGTGCCACGTAGTCCAACCTGATAACCGTCCTGTCTGGAATTGGTACCAACCTCGGAGGGGGTGGCATGAAGGAAGGGTCTCTATGAGCTCCAGGACGTTGGTAGGAGTGTCCCCTACAAGCCCCAAAGAACTCAGACCCTATGCTGGTGTAATCTGGGTGCATCCCCAAAACAAACTCTGCATAAATATGTTTTGCAAAGTACAATGGGACCTAGTCATGGTGGGGGAACATGTCCCACGCTCCGACAAATATATCATATAAATATGGTGCAGCGACCTCCAACTTAAACTACTTGAGTCTAAGCGGTTGACCGAAAGGGCGGTCATGAGGGATGTCAAACAAAGTACCCTTGATGTCATGCCCTTCTATGGAAACTTTGAAATCCTCCCATTTGTGGGGCCCAATGACATCATGTCTCCTCCTATGGCATGCAAAACGCCAAATGTCACTAAGAGGTCCCACCCTCTTGTAGAGGGCCAACATGTCATTCACTGCTGATAACATCATGAATAATGATCTTCGTGTGGGAGAATCCTCCCTCAATGTGTAGACACATGAGTGCACCCACTCTCGCTTGGTAATGATATCAGCAAGAGTGATGTGTGCGACCTCATCGTCGTACGATCCCCCTAATGGACCTGCGATCCAAACCAAAAAACAAATGTTACTAAAAATATATATTATAACTTGCAACTGAAATTCTATGCATTATATACTAAAAATGTATCTAACAAAATTAATGCACCTGATGCACTCATGTCTTGTCGCATATCCCCCACCTGGGGATCAAAATGTATGTCGTCGGGATGAATCGACACACTATCTCCCATACTGCTGCCACCAGTGGCAGCCGACCCCGGTGTGGCCTCACTCCTTGGTGAACGGGAGAGCTGCCGATGGTCGCCCTGTTGGGCGACGTCAGATCCTCTCGTGCGTTGCGGAGCACGAAGCAATGAATTTCTCTCTTGAGAACTCTCTGCATCACATTTCAATTTCTAATTTTAATTTACTTTCAAATTTCACATTTCAAATTCAATTTCAAATTCAATTTCAAATTTAAATTTCAAATTCAATTCCAAATTCAATTTCAATTTCAAATTTCAAATTTCAATTTCATGTTCAATTTCAAATTTCAATTTCACATCGAATTCCAATTTCACATTCAATTCCAATGTCAATTTCAATTTCAATCTCATCTTCAATTTTCAATTTCAAATTCCAAGTTTCAATTTCGATTTGAATTCTAATTACATTTCCAATTCTCAATTTTCATTTCCCATTTCAATTCCAATTTCATTTCAATTCCAATTTCATTTCAAAATTCAAATTCAAATTCAATATCAATTTCCAATATCAATATCGTTTTCATTTTCAATTTCAAATTTACATTTCAGTTCGAATTTCAATTTCCAATTTCAATTTCGATATCATTTTTATTTACAATTTACAATTTTAAATTTCAATTTCAATTTCCATTCCAACTTTGACTTCATTAGACCACACTTCATTATACAAAAAATCTATTTAGACTACGCAATAACCATATTGGGGCATCTGCATGATCTTATGCATAGTACAAGACGTTGTAACTAGGTATAGTCTTAAAATAAAACTAGAACCATGAGAAAATTACTTACTGTTAACTATGTACAAAAAGAATGATGGACATTAGGCACCTAAGAAAAAATAATACATAGATAAAAAAAAACATTAAAAAAATTCCTCCATACCAAGCAAGTTAGAAACGCTAGCATCATAGGGGCCCAGGCATCAAATTTTGTTGTTCAGCACTTGTTGCGACAACATACAGGTATGGGATGGAGGGGAAATGGAATCAAGCCTAAGTCAATTGGGGCTTGCTACATGTTTGAGTCTCGATAATATACCTTTTAAATTGAACCAGGACAACAAAACAAGTTTGTTAATGGCTCGATTTGCGAAAATTCTAGATACATGAGTAATTAAGAGCTCGAGGCTCTAAAATTTTATGTGTTTTTTAGCAATCCACGATTCGGTGAATTCATAGTCACTGGCATGAAATTTAAGATATTTAATGAAAGAATTAATGTATCTACCTCTATGTTGAAACCGTTTTCCATGCTAATGCAAAGATGTCATAGTCGATGATAGATATTATAGAGATTCCATGGTGGTTCTTGCGAGATTAAAATTAGATATTAATCTTGAAAATATAAAAATATCGTTTTGTGCTCCTTTGAATAAAATTTCCAACATAATTGAAATCACAGAAAATGGATAAATATTGAAAACAAAATCTCAAATTTACTAGTTGTGGCTCCAAAAATAATGAAACAACTCCAAAAACAACGAATTTTCTCCGTAGACATGTTTTATACTCAAATTTCACACATCCTCGGTTGTTTATCAAAGGATTATTCCTCAAAATTCAAATTTTAGGATAACTCCCATAGATTTAGGCCCCAATAACTAAGGGTGTTGTGATAGCACTGTTGGCCCACATTGCTAGAACACATAGTGTGAAAGAGAAATACATAGGAAATAAGATAGGCGTGAGATGATTTTCATTAAGGATATGTACATATAAATACATTCATTATGAGACTTGGTTTCATTTTCCAAGGTGTCTGTTGGACTTCTAATGACTTTACCTATTCACAGTGACTCTTGGTATCTAGCTCACGTGAATGGTAATCTAAAATATAAGAATAATAACACTAATGGATTGATATTTCCAATAGAGAGGAAAAAGAGGGGTTTTCATGGTGGTGGTCATAGGACAGAGGGAGGTTTGCATTTTATGGGGTATTAGCTTGGAGGGGTGTTTCAGTTGAGTGTAGAAAGGAAAAAGAGGGGTTTGTAGGGTGGTTTCCAGAGAGCATGGTGTGCGGGAGGGGATCACAGTTGGAGTACGGGTCATGGTGGTTATCGAGGTTATATTGGGAGAGGGTGGAATGTGATGACAATGATGGGTTCATGTCCAAAGGGGGTGGCATAGGAGGGGTGGGGATAATGGTAGTTGGGGTGGTGGTACACCAAAATTAGGGGTTGTGGTGGTCGTGCAGATGACAAATGGAGCACAACGGTGAGAGAGATAGCCAAAGGATGTAGTGAAAGTCATGGTGTAGGAGGTTTTGGTGGACAATGATAGGTGGGGGTAGGCATATATGGATATGGATGTCATAAGGAGGATCATAAGAGTAGGTATAGAGGTCATGATTAAGGGGTAAAGGATAGAGAGGCATTACATTACAGAGCATAGTGGCCAGAGTGGGGTTGTGACAGAGTGGAGAAAGGTTGGAGGGGTGGCTATTATAAGGGGATACGAGGTGTAGGAAGGTCCATAGTTGAGGGGGTGGAAGCCAGAAAGTGGGTCATAGTTAGGCGGTGAAGGCGAGAGAGAAGGAAGAAGGTGTAGATATATTCTTGATCAATTAGTGGGATCATAATTTCATCAAGAGTTTAGTATTGAAAATAATGACTTATCCCTAGCCATTATTATGGATAAAATATTTATATATGTCATAAGTAATTTATGATGGCATTGAATAATAAAAAACATTTATAATATAATTTTTTTTATAAACTTACTACAAGATTGAATACTATTTAGTATTCACATTGAATATTCCATCTATATTTTGCAAATGAAAAGTACCTTACTAATGATATGATACACATGTGAGAAGGAAAATTGGTTGGGATTTGGAATTTTATATTTTTTTATTTTTTCTGGGGTTTTCCAAAGTATTAATTTTTACAACATTTCAAAATGTTGTATTTTTTATGAGAAAAATGAAAATATTATAAAATTTTGATAATTAAATATTTTGTTGTAAAATAAAGTATTATAAAATTTGATAAATAAAATTTTAGTATGTTGCATCTCTTTTTTCATTTTTTCAAAAATACTATTTTTTTTTATAGCGTGTATGTTTTCAAAGTTTTGGTTTTAATGTTAAGAAAGCAAAAATTATAATTTTAGAATAAAAAAATGTGGTATCTTGTAATTATTTCTTTAATTTTAAAAAGTACTTATTTTTTCTCACTTTTGATAAATTATCAATTGTTTTGTAGCTTCTTTTAGATCAAACAAGTTTTAAAAATATCTTATTTGAAAAAAAATAGTAGTAAAATTTCTTTTCCCTTCCAAATATAGTGATTTTAGACAAATTTTCCCATTCTTGGAGTAAAAACTATCTTTGTTGTGATTATTTTTACAATATTGTCACTCTTTAAATTAATGTGTTTTTGGTGGGATGAAGATGCAACAGAAGAATAAATCCCAACCTAAATATCTCCTACAACTTCATGTTGATGTATTTGTAACTTCAGAAGATATTCCCTTGTATATTGCATGTATTACATTTTATTGTATCCCCGATGGAGATGTCTTATTCCTCTGATCGGAAGTGTCGTCATTTGTATTTGCAAGTGTCGCAAGTTATATCGTAAGTGTCATAACATATATTTGATAGGTTATTAGACCACCTTAGAGGGGTCGGCCCAGTATGAGTTAAGTGGAAGGGTTATTAGACTCCCCTAAGGGGTCGGACCAGTTAGGGTAAAAGGCAGGTCAAGTTAAAGTATAAATAGAATGGTTGCACCACTATATTTGCTCATTCACTCACACATCCAACTCGCATAGTTGAGAGAGAGGAGTGCACACAAGTGGAGGAGGAGTAGCTACTGGAGACATCTATATTTTGGGGTTTCATCTTTGTGATCTTTGTATTGGTTCTTATTCTATCTCTGAGGAAGTTGCGGGGTTTTTCACCTTTATGGTTTTCCCCGGTGAAATGCTTTGTGTCTCTTGTCTCTTGTGTTTGATATGTTGTACATGTTGTTCTCTCAGTTAAGATCCTAGATCATATTGAATTAAATGATGAAAAACTAGCATGGTATCAGACCTAGCCTGATGGAAGGCATTGTATGGCATTTACGACACTTGTTGCACTTGCGACGAATTGGAAGCTAGGGCCTGGTATAGTAAAAACTAGTCATCGTGGCACTTTCTCTATAAATGTGTTTTGGCAAAGGTTCAGGATCTAAAATTTTTATAGGACGAATATCAGACACGGATGTACCCTGTGTACTAATTTCATCCTCATATTCATTGTACTTTGTGAGATATGATCTGTTCAAGTTAGGGTTTCTGCCTCTTCCAGAATGCAACACTAAACAGGTGACCTAGGAACAAAGGTCATATCTCAAGATAGGAAGCTCCAAATATAATTCCGTAAAAATTGACAGTTAGGGAAAGGACTGTAGTTTCACAGATGTGAGTTTCCGAGGTCGAAGTTGAAACAGTGACACGTGGCACTCCGTACAAGTTCGCTATGCTATTTCATCCCATAAACAGGTCATGTTGCGACACTTAGCATATCTCTCTCATGGAAAATCCATTGAAGATCAGATTTATGGGGTTGGAAAGACGACAGGTCAGTATAACACAATCCAAAGTTTCAGACCCTGAGGATCCAAAATTTCAGAGATGCACCAGAAACAATATGGCATATATTTCTGTCAAAACATAATTGGATTCTGAGCATTTTCATTTTGGGTTGTCATTGCTTTGGGAAATTAGGGATTTTGACGGACATGGAATTTTTGAGTGCTCTCGGCATAGGATTGCTCTCCTCATCAAAATCAAAATTTAGAGACCAAGATCAAATTTTTTGGTTAGGTGAATCTCCGGGAAAGTCAAACCCTAATTTGACTTTTGGACCAGAAAAACTAGAAAACTAGAATTTGACAAAAGTTACAGATCCGAAATTCGTAGGTCATTTTTGAAGGGTCAATTTTTAAAGTTTTCAAAATCTGATCACACCAGCTTGCTCGCCTCAGTCAATTGCATCTCCCTATCCAGACAGAAGTTTGAAATTCCAAGTTTGGATTTTTAGGGTTTCTCTTTCAAACCCTAGCCAGCTCCAGATCCAGTTTCAACAAATCAAGTGGTAAGACCTAAATATTTTATTTCCATTTGAGTTTCTCATTAAGATGTCTCACCACAGCAAGCTTGAGGATAAGCTTGAAGGGGATGATAACTTCCGAGCATGGAAGTATATGATTGGGTTAATCCTAGAAGAGAATGAATTGGACACCTTCATAAGTGAAGAGGTTCCAGTTCCAGAGGGAGATGAGGCTAAGGCCTTACATAAGAAGAACTTGGTCAAGGCCAAGAGGATCATTCCAAATTCTATCAAAGAACATCTCATATCACATGTGTTTTCTCTAAAGACACCCAAGGAGATGTTTTATTCCTTGACCAAGTTGTTTGAAGGGAAGAACATAAATCGGAAGATGACTTTGAGGAATCAATTAAAGAATGCCAAGATACAAAATGTAGAGACCATGCAGTCCTACTTTACAAGGGTCTCTCAGATAAAAGAACAAATTGAAGCTATGGGAGGAATGCTCACAGGAAGAAGCTCGAATTGTATCTCAAGAAGAAAAGATGGATAATGAAGATTGGGCTCTCATAGCACACCCTAGGAAGAATAACCACAAGAGGGATAATCCTCATCACAAGAAGGGTAAACACCACCACCAGAATCGGAGGGAGAACTTTGGAGAATCCATGAGAGATATTTCTCACATTCGATGTTATACTTGTGATGAGAAGGGAAACTATTCCAGAGATTATCCCAGGAACAAAAGCAGCTCCCACAAGAAGAAGAACAACAAGAGAAGACATCATGCTCACACTGCAGAGGATGATGAACCTCCAAGGAAGAGAACCAGGGAAGACAGTGAAGATTCTTCAAGTGATGAAGAATATGTATTGTAATGAAGTTTTACATGAAAGGAGTAGAAGAAGCTACTGCAGAGTTGGACTCCGGAAAACAAATAATCTATGGAAGAACCTTTCATCCATTTTCAACATTGGTTAAGGTGCACACTATCAGAGACTCCAGTAGCTCTTGCAAGGAAGCAAAGATTGAGAAGGAGTCCACCCAACAACCAAACAAAGATAAGTATTTGAATTGTCATTTCTTGTTACTTAAATGATGTGGTTCAGTCTTTTACATACTTATGTTCCTATATTTAGGATGAATATTATACATTTTAGAAAAGTTGCATTAATGAACAAGATACTACTAATATAGTAATGGGTAAGTGGCCTATGCTACTGTACAACACTCCATTGCTACATATCTATATTGAAACCTCTTTGCTGACATGTTGGGAGTAGTGCACACTCTTAACAATGTTCTCGTATAGATGGAAGGCATCTAGAAAGTTACAGGATATGGATAAATGTTGTATTGAAGCATTGGCTAAGATAATTGCATGACTGTATGACATATGTCCTTATGTGTAATATTTTGTTCTGAAAACTATGAGAAAGTTCTAATCATGCAATTGAATTTGACTTGTAGGAAAGATCATGTACAATCACCTACAAAAGAAGGACAACAACATTTGTTCTAGCGACGAAGTTCAAGAAAACTATCTATTGAAGATATTGAAGAATTTGAAGTTCCCAGGATTAGGGATGCAATAATGGAAGGATGCCATAATCAAGGAGTACCAGTCAATCATGAAGAATGATGTCTGGGATGTGGTCTTGAGACCAGAAGGGAAATTTGTTGTGACTTCCAAGTGGATCTACAAGATCAATCATGTTGCATATGGTAGCATAGAGAAATACAAGGCAAGCTTTGTGGCTTGTGGCTTCTCCTAGAAAGAAGGGATAGATTAGGAAGAAACTTTTGCACCTGTATCCAGATACACTTCCATCAGAACAATACTTACTCTGGCTGTAGTGATGAAGTGGAAGATACACCAGATGGATGTCAAGACATCTTTCTTGAATGGTGTAGTCGAAGAGGAAGTGTATATGTAATAGCCACTCGGTTTTGAGACACATGATAGGGAGTCATATGTGTGCAAATTGAAGAAAGCCTTGTACGGTTTGAAACAAGCACCCAAGACGTGGTACGACAGGATTGACAGCTTCCTGACTAGTTTGGGATTTACCAAGAGTAAAGGGGATTCCAACCTTTAATACAAGGTTGAGGAAGGCAATCCAATGATACTCCTACTATATGTAGATGACCTGTTTGTGACAGGTGGGGATGGGTTGATTGCTGATACAAAGAGGAAGCTTGCTACCAAGTTCGAGATGAAGGACTTGGCTATGATGCATTACTTTCTAGACATGGAGGTGTGGCAGAGTACAGATGGAATCTTCCTTGGACAAGGCAAGTATGAAGTAGAGATCCTGAAGCGGTTCGGGATGATGGACTGCAAGGCCATGGCCACACCTATGGCATCGAACCTGAAGCTATTGAGTGATGCTTCATCAGAGTCGGTTGATGCCACGATGTATCGTCGGATGATTGGGTCCTTAATGTACCTGACGAACACAAGACCGATATTTGCTTTGTTGTGAACACATTGAGCCAGCTCCTGACGGATCCTAGACATGTTCGCTTGATTGCTGCAAAGCATATTCTGAGGTACCTGAGGGGTACAGTTGATTATGGGCTCAAGTATGATGCGAATCAGAAGATTAACCTGGAGAGTTATGTTGATTCGGATTGGACAAGCAGTTCTAGTGAAAGGAAGAGCACTTCGGGGTGCTACTTCAGTATGGGATCAGGTGTGATCTCTTGGTTTAGCAGGAAACAGTCCTGCGTAGCACTGAGTACAGCTGAAGCAAAGTATGTCACAGCTTGTTCGGCTAGTTATCGGGCAGTATGGCTAAGGAAGCTACTGTCAGATTTTTTTGATCTCTAGTTGGAAGCTACTTGTATCTTTTGTGACAACTAGAGTTGTGTGAAGTTGTCTGAGAACCCGATGTTCCATGGAAAGTTGAAGCATATCGAGATCAAGTATCACTATATTAGGGATATGGTGCAGAGAGGAGCAGTGAAGCTCCTGTATGTTGCGACGAGCAAGCAGATAGCAGATGTGTTGACCAAGCCACTAGCCAGGGTGAAGTTCGAGTACTCCAGAGAGAGGCTTGGTGTTCTTTAGATAGAAGATACTTCCAGGAAGAAGTGATGAGACACAGATGCAGGAGCCCTTCCTAGCATGGTGGCAGGCGGGTTCTTTCCATGGATGTGGATGTAAGTGATGTGTGATGAGCATCTGCATGATGCTCTGTGTGATGATGATCCATATAATCATGTGCATCCATATGATGCACCATGTGTGATGATGATCCGTATGATCATGAGCATCCGTATGATGCTCTATGGCTGTGGATATCTTGCAAGTTGTGCAGTAGCATGTAATCGCTCCTTGGGAGATCTTGCAGGTTGTGCTTGGTACGTAATCAGTCCTGGGATGCTCTTTCGAGGTTTTGCTTGTCCGCATGTAATCGCTCCCTAGAAGATCTTGCAGGTTGTGCTTGGCACGTAATCAGTCCTGGGATGCTCTTTCGAGGTTTTGCTTGTCCACATGTAATCACTCCCTGGGATATCTTGCAGGTTGTGCTTGGCACGTAATCCGTCCTGGGATACTCTTTCGAGGTTTTGCTTGTTCGCATGTAATCGCTCCCTGGGAGATCTTGCAGGTTATGCTTGGCACGTAATCAGTCTTGGGATGCTCTTTCGAGTTTTTGCTTGTTCGCATGTAATCAGTCCTGTGAGATCTTGCAGGTTGTGCTTGGCACATAATTAGTCTTGGGATACTCTTTCCAGGTTTTGCAGATGCACATAATCAGTTCAGATTCCACCGGATGGCCCAGTCGTAGAAATGTTGAAGACCTACATGAAGGCTAGGCCTACATACAACATGAAAAAGGTTTGTCTCTATAGAACTTCCTATGATGATTAGAATTGAGAGATAGCACCAGTGATCGAGATGACGAGTACAACAGCAGTGACGATGATCCAGCTCCAGTATTGAAGACTTGTGCCTATATGTATTGATGACCTGTGTCAAGAGAATACCTTCCTAGTTAAGAGGGAGTGTTGGTGTATTTGTAACTTCGGAAGATATTCACTTGTAAATTGTATGTATCACATTTTATTGTATCCCCGACAAAGATTTCTTATTCCTCCGATCGGAAGTGTCGTCATTTGTATTTGCAAGTGTCGCAAGTTATATTGTAAGTGTCGTAACTTATATTTGATGGGTTATTATACCACCTTAGAGGGGTCAACCCAGTATGAGTTAAGTGGAAGGGTTATTAGACTCCCCTAAGGGGTCGGCCCAGTTAGGGTAAAAGGCAGGTCAAGTTAAAGTATAAATAGAGTGGTTGCACCACTCTATTTGCTCATTCACTCACACATCCAACTCGCATAGTTGAGAGAGAGGAGTGAGCACAAGTGGAGGAGGAGTAGTTGCTGGAGACATCTATCTTTTGGGGTTTCATCTTTGTGATCTTTGTATTGGTGCTTATTCTATCTCTGAGGAAGTTGCGGGGTTTTTCACCTTTATGGTTTTCCTCGGTGAAATGCTTTGTGTCTCTTGTCTCTTGTGTTTGATATGATGTACATGTTGTTCTCTCAGTTAATATCCTAGATCATATTGAATTAAATGATGAAAAACTAACACTTCCAAATAAATATTATGTTATATGATGTTGGAAGTGATATTAAAGTGTATATGTAGCCAACTAAGGTCAAGCCAATTTGTATAGTTTAGGGTGTTTATAAACATGAAAATGAACTAATTGAAATTGAAATTTATATGGATGGGTAATTTCAAATGTTGCCCTTCTTTTGAAATGTTGATATAAGTTATGTCCTTCCTATTGGAAGGGTAAAATTTAGATTTTAATTTTTTTTTGAAGGGAAATTTTAACTTTAAACTTCTAGGAAGGGCTAGAATCCTTTGGAAGGGCCAGAAAGGGTTCAAATTTGAATGCTACCAATACGTAACATGTCAAATGTGATTTTATCCTAAATAATTTGAATGTTTAAACTACAAACTTTTGATCAAATGTTCATATTTCAAAATTTCAATTTTAATTTAATTTAAAATTTCAATTTCAATTTTAATTTAATTTAAAATTTCAATTTTAATTTAATTTCATTTTCAATTTGAATTTTAAATTTCAATGTCAATTTCAAAGGATTTCAATTGTTTTTTTTCATGTTAATAGTTTTTGTTACATGGTTATATGAGCTTATATTGGAAAAAAAAGGGGAACGCAATATGTATAATTTTTTTTCAATCCTCTTAGCATTCACAGAGGATTGAAAAAAAACTTAAAATTTCAATTTCAATTTAACTTAATTTAAAATTTCAATTTTAATTTATTTTAATTTAAAATTTCAATTTCAATTTATTTTAATTTAAAATTTCAATTTGAATCTAAAATTTCAATGTCAATTTCAAAGGTTTTCAAATGTTTTTTTTTAAGTTAATGGTTTTTGTTAAACCGACAACTTGATATGATTTTTTTTTTTCAATTCTCTTGGCATTTTCAGAGGATTGAAAAAAAAGGGGCAGCATTTCTACTTGTCAAAACACATTTTAAAATAAAACCGGTAGCATTTTATGCAATGAAAATGCTACCGGTTGATATAAACAAAAATATCAATAATTTAAAAAAATAAATACAACATAAATTTAAAATTTAAAACATATTTCAAATGGTTTTTGGCTTTTGGTTTTTGTTTTCGAATGGTTTTGGTTTTCAAATGGTTTTTTGTTATTGTTTTGAAATGGTTTTTTGTTTTTTGTTTTTTTTCAAATAGTTTTTGGTTTCAATGGTTTTTCTACACAAAAAAATGGTTATTGGTTTCAATGGTTACATCTATTTGGAAAAAAATTGCAACATTCACACAAATTTACAAAAAAAAAAATTACATTTTATTAAAAAAACACACAAATTTATACAAAACAAATAAAATTTAAGTTTTATTAAAAAAACAAATAGGAGGTTCGAATTCCACTTACCCTGTGGATTGGAAGCCATGGTTGGAGCTCGCGTGGTGAGGTGGATGTAGACGCTCGGTCGAGGGGTCTTTTTCCATCCTACAAATGCTCAATCGAAGGTCATTTTCAAACAGGGTCAGCCAGCCGACTGGGCCCTTTTTTTGTCTTAACAGCTCGATCGAGGGTTTTCCAAGCCCTCGATCAAGCAATTTCTCGATCGAGGGTCTAACCAAGCCCTCGATCGAGGTATTTAAAAACCCTCGATCGAGGTTTTAAAACCTCGATCAAGGGCTTTAAAATACCTCGATCGAGGGTTGGAAAAACAAGTTTGTTGGATTCCGCACGCCAAAAATCGTGAACCACCTTCGTGGATTCACCCAAAAGGGTCCTAATACCCCTAGGAGGAAAAAACATCATGTTTCTCATGGTGATATGACATGAAGACTCTCAATAGTACATAGTGTGTCAGTTTGAGGTATAACAGGCACCATAAGAAGCTTGATATTGCTCATCCCATATGAAGGGGATGTTGGAATGGAGAAAAATAAAAAAATACATGAATAGTTGTTTCATAATACAGGATAAAATGATGTAAGAAGTTCACCATGCCTTGAATACTTTGCAATTGGTACAACGTCTTAGAAGGGAGAAGTTAAAGGATGGCATGAACCTTTAAAGGATCAATGATGATCCCCTTCTTGGATATGATAAGTCCTAATAGTTTTCCAAAAGGAATGCAAAACACACACTTAAGTGGGTTCAAGTGGATGTTGTATTTGCAACATCTAAGGAAGACCTCGCAAAGATCTTCCAGTTGCTGCAAGTGTTTCTTGGAATGAGCCGTGAGGTAGTACAAGTATGTTAGGATAATCTCGACCACGTCATGAAATCAATATGACATACCCCAATGGAATGTGGCTCTAGTATTTTTGAGTGCGAATTGCAGGACTCAACAAGTGAACGTCACCCAGGGGGTTGTGAAGGTTGTTTTATACTGATCATGTTTGAGGCCCAATGCAATAATTTATAATCTCATCAATGAATGGGGTGGGGAAGTTATCTTTGCGACATGTTTTGTTCAAACCATGTAATTGAGTAAAAACAAGGAGGGTTCCTTGTTTCTTATTGACTAGAACATGGTTTGATACCCATGTGGTATAGGCAATCAAATAAATGAATCCAACATTGCTTAATTTATTGATCTTGAATTTGATGATCGGGGACTCATAGGGATGAATGTGTATCTTCTTTTGGTGCACATGTTTGACATTTGGATAATATCAATGTGGTGTTCAATAATGGTCGGGTCGAGGCCTAGAATTTCGAGATAAGACTAGGCAAAGACGTCACATAATTACCGAAAAAGAGACTTGTAGGTGACCACCTCCTTAGGAGTACAAGACGCACTAAAAATGATGTTCTTGATGACACTAGGTTTAACCAAAATATCCACTTGGATGGTGGGAGATATTTTGTCCATGTTACCTTCTTCAAAGGCATCCATAGAAGGGATAGGGTTCTTGAACCAATCAGCATTTCTAGGGGGAATGAAATCTTTTGATTTGATGGAGAATTGGTTTGAAGAAGGGATAGAGATGAGAAGTTCCTCAAGGATGAAGTATGCATGATGAAACATATCATCTTATGGGAACTTAGGGGTTGTAACAACTTCTAGAATTTCCTCATCATTTTGAATGGAATGAGTAGATAAATTAGAAGGCCCCATATCCATGGATGTGGTCATGGATGAGGAGGGGGAAGACGTGGAGGCCTCATTGGACGGCGAAATATAATAGATGGAAATCATTCCTTTTGACAATGGAGTAGGGGAAAGTACCTCCTTAATGGTGGTGACCTGATATTCAAGGGATCTATGGCGCTTCTCAACCAACATCATGGATAATTTTAGGGGTTGAATTTATCCCATGGGCTAAATTAAGGGGGTTACAGGAATTTAGTGGGATATTTTCTTATATGGAAAGGTTTTTTTTAGTTGAAATATATTCACCCAATATTTATTAGAAAATGAATAAATCCAAAATGAATAGACTCCCATAAGTTAATGAGGAAAATGAAAAAAACTATTTTCCGCCCTAGCAAAATATCCCTCCAATCTATCTTTCCCCCCCGATTTCTAAAGAGATTCCAGTGGAATCATTCCTTTGCCCTTGATTTTCAGTAATGGAGGCTCCCAAGGGTTATTTTCCCCTCCATTTTCCTTGTAATTCAGGCATATGGTTGTATTTTCCCGTATTTTTAGTCAATTTCATGTTGATACCTTCTTTGAGCCCTCAATTTCCAATATTGGAGGGAAAATCAAGGGCAATTTTGTCCTATATAATGGCTACAATGATTCATGGTTCACCCACATCAGATTCTAAATTTATCTAGGTGTGGAAGGAATTGGACATTTAAGTTGGTAAAAAACTGGATTAGGCAGGTTTGTCGATTGAGGGGAGACTTAGGAATTGGGAGGGAAATGAGGCATTATTGAAATTTAAAGAGGTCACAAGTTCTTTAAAAGCTCTGTGAGAATGTGGTTCACAAGTTGAGTCCCATTGGGATACCAACCATATTCTGGATAGCAGTTGAGCTGCCTTAAATACATAAAAAGGATTTTGAACTTGAAAGATTGGATAACAAAGGAATTTGGAATGAAGTCTAGGATATTTTAGAGGCAAATGTGTTGACTTCAAGAAATCAACTTGTCAAGTCAAAAATAAAATAGCTCAACCCTCTGCATTATAAAATAATGAAATTCTAAATGTAGTCATCTGGGGAAAAGAATTTATTTTACAAAAATAATATGCTCTTCAAAAAAAGACATCATTGTTTCTGGAAAGTAATCTAAGCATCAGTGTACATGAATATAGAAAACACAAGTTGCATGTAGAGAACAACAATCACTTTCTAATATATGTTATCATCCAAATTTTCAAGTCAACCCTGTGTCCAAATGTCCCCCTAGGAAAGATAAAGAGTGTTGTCAATAAGCTATTGATTTCATATTCTATTGGTTAAATTGTTAGTCAAGTATCTGGAATCACAAGATTTGGTTGAGGGATGAAATGTTCAGTGTAAGTGAGATATTCTTCTGGCCAACAAAGTACACTATTGTGTCCAACAAATAAAATTGTGTTGTCATTACTCTTCGATTCTAAAGAACCCTACTACTAGCATTTTAGACATTCAAAAAGAGGATTCCCTACTGGTAACAATCATAGTCCTACCAAATGCATTCCTCTTTCTCCTATTCCTCTGGATCTTGAGCTCATTATACAACACATGATCCACCTTGCAAAGATGAACCTCTCAAGGGATGATGAGCCTAATCACTCCAAACACTCCTCATTCTCCTTCATTAATTGTTCATGGGTCTCAAATTCTAGATCCTAAATCCAGTCCACTTAAAGTTGGTAGTGTCCCTCCGAAGGATCACTCCCCTTCCTATGGTGGCTCTCCAATAACAAAAATTCCATGGTCGCCACCACTATCACCCACAACACGTGTTTCTAGGCCTACACCTGACCCCCCCCTCACTAACCACCCCTATACCTCCTAGTATTCCACACAAGAAACATCCAATCCGTAGACCCCATCCTCATCATAGGAACTCTGGCCAGTGAAACATACAAGTTGGGGCAGCTTTGAAGTTCAATTCCAAATGGTTGATAATAAGAATACTTTGCAGATCAATTAAATACACGATGAGGTACTGTAAGTGGAAAAATGGCACCACCGCTTGTACCACCACCACCAACACATATGCAAACACCTATTAATCATCCTTCACTGTCACCCTACAAAAATCCACTACCTCCCTCTCGGTCTCATCTTCATTTATCCACTTCCACCACCCTCACATCTCAAGCCATCTCCTCCCCTCACCCCTCCACCTCAGCCTCCCTCCATTATTCCACTGTCATTTCCCCTCCCATATCCACCATTCTAATGTAAAAACCTTAATACAACCTCTCATTCACATCTTTCCAATCAATAGTCCAAATACCACCAACTCTTTCCAACTACAACTAGGAAAGCCTTAATACTCAACACCCTCTGCATTTTTAATATTTCTCCACTCTCTAACCCATAAACTACCCCATGGAAAGCTCTTTCTATTGAAATTTTGTTATATCATCGTGGTGCACTGGCATCCATGTTGAGCAGCTGAACAACTATTTGTAGTAGAATTTTCATGATGTTTAGTATTCTGATACATAATCTTGGTAGTTTAAAAAATCATACTATAAGATCTTAAATTATGATCATCACTTGCAATCTTATATGACATGATAACTAGTAAATACTGCTACTCTTATCACCAGTAACAGAGTAATAGTATATAATAATGGTGTTACTCTTATCACTCATTTTATTTCATTGTATATATACTTCACTAAACCAAACTGAAGTATTTATCTATGTTTTCAAGACACTTCAGAAAATATCGCATAGCTTGAATAACATGAAGGAGCAAATTTTGAAGCGCAACTGATATGAAATCAATGAAGATTCTATTGTGATATATTCCTTGTGATGGATTTCTATGTAGAGGATTAGGTCAAACAACAACATCCATGTTTGTAAGTTTCATAAAGAAAACGTTTCACACATCCACATGTTTAAAATTTGTTTTATGCATAATTATTGAGATTTTCAATGTGATCCTATTGTGCTCATTTGAGAGTGAAATTGAAATGGCTTTTAATGACTGAAACCTCATCGGGAACTTGATAAACTCCTTCCTATCATGCATGCTAAATATGGCATATTACAAACTAAGCGAAGTGGGTTTGAAGAAGAGATTATTATGTTTGGATTCATCTCTTTGGATGCCTCTTGACCTCCCTTTGCTTTGCAATGAAGCTTGGTCTCCTCCTATGTTCATAGGACGATAGAGGATGATTCCTTCATAGTAGCCCAATTTACCCAAATAGGCAGAACATTTTAGAACTATTACATGGTGGGGTTTGGTCTTCTTTTGTCTTGAATTCAAGCTCATATGCATTAAATATTTATGGCAGTAAGCTTTAATTCATTTCACAGTATATTATGTGTGTGTGTGTGTGTATATAGTTCTCTTTGAGTTCACGGTATATTGAGATAGATTATTTAGTTCATTTTCTTTTCCCTTGCATATTGTACTATAATGATCGATGTAAAATGAAAAAAAAACGCACTATAGGCATGAAGGGGTGCCTACTTTCCCCCTTGTTGGAGTCAAAGAAGTGATGAGAATGATGATGGATTTTTATATAAGATCATTTCCTTTCTAGTTCATGTAGTGTTTTGAAATGTTGGAGTTTCTTATGGAGAATCCAAATCTCTCTGGTCATTGGCATAGTATTATGTGATCAGTGTTTTCTAGGTGCAGTGTCTTCCCCCATCCAACCCCTTGCAGGTATATATACACAATGTATATACATGTTTCTTTGTTTTCCTTAGTCTGTAATGAATGTCAATGCTTTTATTGCATCCATTCATTGTATATTGTTTTGGGATTGAAAGTATCGAGTGTATATATGTCTTATGAATATTGAAGTTTATTGTATTGTAAGTTGGGTCATCCTCTAACCCACATTCTGCATTTTAGGTTTTGTTATCAGTGGTGGAATTGATGACAAGGCTTGGATGGATTGTGTAACTCATGATGTTTGTTTTTAGGTGGAATTTATGTTCATGGGTGTCTAATATGCATCCCATGCTAATGATGGTAACCTCTTATAATAGTTGGTTCTGGCAGGCTATTTTTATTGGGTTAGCCTTGTCAACCAATCTCAGTCAGATAAGGTCCATATAGTTTTTACTAGGTTCATATTATTTATTGTTTTTATTTATTCTTAGCGTTGGAGTCTATATTTGGTGTGTTGTTGAAGTTTCCCAGTTATGTTTATGTGCTACTTATTTATCCTGGAATATTGTCTACTATTATATATTCACTTTTATGTTATGTATTAGTCCTATAACATCTACAGTCTATTGTTATATATGCACTTTCCTACCATGTATTCTTCTTGTTTGCATGTTATACACTTAGTACATGGGAGGAAAGTGCGTATATGCATTATGACCATAGTATTTTAACTGGCCAAGCATATACCTTTATGCTTATTAGATGCCCATGTTCTCGACGTTTCCTAAGAGGTCCACACCTTAAAACTGAAAACATTATTTATAGACCGGTGAATCTCATATCTTAGAGGGGTTCAAGTACCTTTCATTTCATGTATTTGCATTGTGGCAAGGTTTGGGAATTCTGTGGTCTTATTAAGCTTTGCATTTGTAATGTATGCCAAGATATTTTGAATTTGGATATGAGTATGTGGGCATTGTTTGAGATATTGTTGATTCGTATAACCCAAAAAGAAACCCCATGCCATGCACTTATATATCTATAAATTACTTATATATTTATTTTGGGTGATGTGAAACTAGCCAACAGTCTTGAATTTTGTTGTCAAACTAAAATTCTTATATTTTTTGAATTTTGGATTTCTGGCCCTTCTTGTGAAATAAGATTCCCAAGATATAATTGATAATATGGTGGCTCAGGGTGGCTCAAGACCTTTAGTTCTAGAAGTACCAATATTAAATGATATTATTTTACCCTTGATATGCCAACTGTATCACTTGTGATTTGAGTGTAAACATATGAAAGAAATTTGTAATTTGGGTCACTTTGACTCTTAAATGACCAAGGAACCAAATTTAAGCCTATAATCATTCCAGTTGAAACCTCATAATGCTACATCTAAAGTAGAATTCCAATTGTATCATCCAGGAAGATCTGTTGTCACATTATGGCATTGTGGTATAAAGGTTGTTGTAAAGACATTTATAATAAAACTACTTCAAATCTATGAAAAAGTAAATGAACCTATGAGCAATCAATTGTATTGGTTTTTATTTCAAAGTTGGTATTTTCCAACACACTTTTCATCCTATAATAGGTAACCCCTACTCGATGCCTCTAGACGAGTCATAATATTATTCTCTCCTTTGAAAGTAAACAATGACCCTATGGTCACAATATTGGAACCTAAGAGAGCCAACGAATTTATTCTCAAATAAATTATGTTGCCTCTCTAGTAGTAAGAGAAATAACAACCTATACATTTTTACTAGTTTATCAAGTTGAAATGCCTTGAATAACCAAAAAGCAACAATGAAAATGCTTTGTTTTTCTGATGATAAATCTACTAAAAGAGAAGGCCAAACATCATGGTCTATTTTATTAGAAAATAAATAATAACACAACACTCATTAATTGTAAATATTGCATCATTTACATAAGATGTATGACCACAAAATTCCTTCAATGCTTTGCCATATTTGAATCCACGTATTCTTCCAATATTGTCAAATGATGTGCTTTAAAACAGACTTCCATCACAAGAAAAAGGAAAGTCTTGTGAGACCCTAAGAATGTGCATGCTCTTCATTCCTTAAGCATTGGCCTTTTCATATATGCCTTACCTTAATTTCCCGATCCTATGAACTAGAATACAACATCTTTCAATCTTGACTAAATTCAATTTAGAGGACAACATCATCATGCATCATAAAGGAATCATCATCTTGATACTGGAGATCCTTCTTAAGATTCATGTTGATGTAGTTCCAAACCTTTATGAATCTATCAATTAAGTAGGAAACAAGGTATTTCCCATCTAGAGAAAAGCAAGCACATTTTGGGTGGTTGTGTTTCCCAAATTTAATTGTATGTCATAGCATTGTTGGATACATTTATTCTTCATATTCATTCACTGCAGCAGTGCCCCTAAGGTCTCAGATTGTGTATCTGGAGGGAAAAATCCTTGATGTTGTTGCCACTTCAAAGATTGACCAAATTCAAGACAAAAATATCAGAGCTATGATGCATCCTCGAATAGGATTTCAGCCCCACTCCCCATTACACCTTTCATATCCACGGAAGTAGGGGGTGCATCTGAGTAATGGTAGGATTACAAGACATGCGATAATAATTCATTCTTTCATTAGAAAGAATTTCTTATCATATCCTCCCATGATTTTGAAGACATATCCAGTATCCCTTGTACTCCTTTTTTACGGTATCATCATTAACATCCCATGCAAGCCTCTTATCATAATTATTCTCTAGCTTCGTTATGGAATAATGTGGTGGGATTTTCATTATTGAGTAAAGAGAAAAAAACATATTCATTATAATAGAATTATTACTTGAAAATCATAAGAATGGAAAATCGGGTCCTATATCAAATAGTGTTGTTTGAATCTGTACAACTTCCATTAGAACGAAGCTACAATTTGATAACACTTTCAATGGATTCAATAATAATGGATTGTTCCATGTGTTCATAGGTAAGGACCATCCCCAATAGCCGATATGACTTGGAATACTAATAATATTTCTTATTTAGAAAATAAATGAAAACAATTTTGAATTGCAAGTCCAAGGAACCTGATTTCAAATGCAACAATTCTTTGAACTATTCTAGGTTGTTCATGAAGATGTTAGAGAACAAGTTTCCACTCTAGAGGATGGAGTCCTTTTAAGTGAAATCTATGTTGAAATTTGAGCCTCCATGTAGACCACATATGAAATTCCATCAATTAATAACCAAGTATTTTATGTTCCAAAGTTGATAAACACCATCTATTTAGTCCCAATGCAGAGGCACAACGGTACCTATGGTGGGGGACATAGGTCTCGAGGTCCATTCCTAGGGGACTGGGCTACCCTTGATTCCTAATGTTGGAATAACAGGGACCCATCTCAAGCTGGAAAAAAAAAACACCATCGATTTGCGATGAACATAGATTGTCTGATTGCTTGAAGGATTTCAGAGGTGAATGCTCTAGTTAAAACTCAATCACTTTATACTCCAAAATCAATATATGTCGTTAATGTTGGGCAAGTGAAGTTCACTTGATATTGTTACATCCACCTTTTCAAGCTCCCAAAACCACTTTTAAGCATATATTGTGGTTTTGCGTATTTCAATTTTTATTTTCTCCTAGGAACTTTATCCCACATCCATTGTGCCAATAAAACTTATAAGGATTTTAATGGATAGTTGGCATGAAATGGACTAAGACTAATAATCCAATGCTAGTGACATTGATTTCGATTGTGGATTTGGAATAAAAATGTATTCAATTCTTTGAAGACTTGGAATTCGATTGGTGGATTTGGAATAAAATGTATTCAATTCTTTGAAGCCATTGTAATAGTTGGAAGCAATAGGTAGAGGACCGCCAAAATCACAGGCTTGTGGAAATATTATAAAAATCAAAATAAAAATTGTTCTTTCAATATCCATGTTATTTTTAATTTTTTTTAATGTATCATGCTCAAGAAATTGTGTGAACAAACTTACACAATAATTTTTTTTAATGTATCATGCTCAAGAAATTGTGGGAACAAACTTACAAAATAATACCAGATAGTTTAGCCAAATCAAATTTAAGTTTTACACCTCCATGTATTAATAATGCAGGTTCTTAATATTTCAAGTTCAGTGTCTATTTTGAACGCATACACTCTTTATTTGTAAATATTTTATAAAAAAGTTTACAAAATTATATTCTAATTCCTTTTAGACGAAATTTTTAAAGGTAAGTGAAACTAAGAAAGAAATAATTATATTGAAAACACTATTGAAATTAATTTAAATGAATGATAGTATATTTAATGTTTGCACAAATTTTCACTTGAATGCTTTTAACAGCATGTGGGGAAGCATCAACGACATCGCTTCCTTAACCCTTCATCAATGTAGAGATCATGATCAATTGACCTTTTCTAATTCGATGAAAGTTATTGGCAAAGATGAAAGCAATTAGAGAAGATAGGAATTTAAGAAATTAATTATATGCATTTAAGAGGTATTATCTACAAGAACCTGAAAATGCTCTTGAACATCAATGAAACATGTTAAGGAGAAGGAAGAAGTGCACGGTGTGAGAAATTGCAAACCTGTAGAGGCCACAAAAAGAGACATCGGTCGAGAGAAAGAGAGTAGGGCCTCTTTGTGGTCATCATCTTATGAAAAACATATTCAAACAACATCGTGCCTTTGATCCATTGTGGTTTTCAAAATAAACTAAACCCCAAAAAGCGTTTGAGCTTAATTTTCCCAATTGAAGCTAATACCATGACTCAACCATTTGATTTAAGTTTTACTCTGCTCTAGGTCACTCCATTTAAGTTTCTCTGAATCTATCAACCCAACTCATCTAGTGCCATACTCTGTCTAATGATTTCTCGACCTCAGGATGACATCAATATAATTCCTTCTAAGACACTTTTCCTCACTGTCAACAGGATAACATCAACACAGTTCCTTTTGAGACACTTTGCCTCAATGTCAAAAGGCTAACAACGACGTAATGCCTTCTAACAAGATTTCCCTCACCTTGTCAATCTGTTATTAAAAAGGACTCATCTATTGAATCAACATCTTAGGAATCCACGATCTTAGGAATGATGACACATGATAGAAAGTTGGGATATGAAAAATAACTAAAATTGTTATCTAACATGTGCAAGGTCTGGAGGAATATGTGGGAATATGAACATGTTACAGGCTACCATTCGCAGTTTTGAAAATGGTCACAAAAGAATTGGTTGGGGAATCCTCAATAAGGAACTCAGGAGGATAGTTGATGGTCCAATTAATAAATTATTAGCTGAGTCTTTACCTATTGTTTAAAAGGACTAAGTTTCAACATTGATGCACTGAATGCATTGGGAGATACACTTATACTAGAAGAAATTATACATTCAAAAGAGGTTATCATAGAGTCTTCTAGTTTTAAAATTTATATATCATTTCCTTTCTATTTCAAGGACTTCACTGAGAAGATGCTCCCTAAGGGCAGTGGAAAACACATTACTACTAAAACAACGTAGCAACTAATCCCAATATCTTATTTAATGAGATCTAGATTTGATGGTCCCAAAATATGAGTAGGCCTCCTCATCTTCCAAATGGATTTGCATATATTCCTTTTGAGATAGACCTAATAGAATATCTAAATATTGACTCCATATCTTCTCTTTAACTCTTCTTTATTTTAAATTGGGAATGTCTAGTTTCTCCAGTGATTTTTCTATTTAAGACCGTGCCTCTTTACTGTGGTTTTTAAACCCCTTATGTTCACGGATGACATCTTCATGTGAACCTTAATCTCACAAGGTGGTGATTTTATTAAATATAATTTTTTTTAATCTTAGTCGCCTTTAACTCCGAAATTTGAACGATGGAAAAATTTTCGGTAGATGCAGAAGAAAATGGAAAGTTGGCAATCAAGCACACTGCTCATTAAATAGGGTTTGAATCTAGAGAGCATGTTATTCCTTATCAAACCAAAGCTAAAGTTAATGCGATCCCCTAGATCCGCGTCTTTGAAAAATATTTGGATGTAAGTACATTATGAGGACCGAGGTTCTTTCATACTAAGATATTCTCTGCAGAGTGTTTATACTTTAGATCACATGATGGCTTCCTCTTGAATCGAGTCAATGTCTACTCTAAACAAATCTAAGTATCCAATCTAGTGTTTCCATTTGTTAATTAATTTATGGAGGTATTTCAACCTATTCATTTCGGGAAAGAATTTAGGTTTCCTATGATTCTTGACCAACCCACAACCAGTTTCCTATGCTTCTTGACCAACCAATAAAATAGTAAGCCCTCACAGATGGATATATGTCCAATGCAGGTCACCAAAATATTATGTCAACAAAAAAATAGTGAGCGACACACTGCCAAAATCTTAGACAGTGATCAAAACCAACCTGCAACAATAAAAATACTTCCAACCTGTATCGATAAAATACTTTCACTTGGATTAATAAAATATCATTAAAATATCGAAAATCTTATCAATCCATCAGTACCACTTCTTATGTTTCTCCTATATCATTTGGCAACATCCACATCCTTGTTTACTACTTCCCATGAGAACCAAATTCCTAGCCTCTGACAAGATTGAAAACATTCACATCTTGATATATTTCTAAGATGATGGCTCTTAGTATGTGAGAGCTAAGTTCTTTACATTTCTCATGGCATGGATATGGGGATGAGGATCCAAAACCTTCTCACAAAGATAAAGAAGTACATAATTATAATTTATGGGAATGCAAATTTTTGTACTTATATGATAAAATTGATTGGATTAAATTAAGTAAATTAAGCTAAATGTTTTAAGTGAGTATTTTATTAAATAATAAAATATATTATTAAAAATGTAAAACATGATTTTTTATATAACCTGCATTATAAAGTAAAGGTTTCAAATGATCTGATAATGGGTGCATTATAAAGTAAAGGTTTCAAATGATCTGATAATGGGTTCAAAGAATGATCTTCCTAAACTAATCCAAGAGGAACAAGTCTTATTCAATCCTTTCCTTACTATTGGATGTGAATGAAATGTTTTAAATAAAATCAATTTTATTGTTTTAATTAAAATCAATTTTATTGTTTTAATCCCATCCTCTCTTAAGAACCACATTATGTCTTTATAGATTTCTTCCATTGGTATTATCTATACTAAAAGTGGCTTTCGTTTTTGGAAACCTTCTATTATTTCTAGTATTGTGTATTTAATAATCTTTTAGAGAGATACTTAGTTTTTTTTACAAGTAATTTTTTTTATATTTCCAATATTTTAAAAGAAGAAAAATAAATAGAGAGATGGTATTAAGAAATTTTTCATTATTGAAATATAAAACCTACAATGCATAATCTAGGAACTCAATTTTAATAATGATATTGAAACTTGACTATTATATCATTATATTTTTAGTGAATTTTTAATTATATTTTTAATTATCGAAATATAAAATGTACGATGTATAGATTAAGAACTCAATTTTGATAATGATACTCAAACATGAATATTATACTATAGATCCATCTTAATCCTAGATCTATGAATAAAAAGTAATCAAATCCTTAAAATACAGTCTTTTTAATGATACAAAATGCTTGTACTATAAAGATTTGATTTCTTATTTTATTTAACAAGGCCATGGTTAAGATAGATATAAACTGGTTTACATATATTTTATTAAAATTGACATAATCTAATGTGAGTTTTAGAATGAACTTATCAATACAATAAATAACACTTATATAAAATATTTTTTACTATATTCATTAAGACTAAATATGTTATGTTAAATATTTTAAAAATCAATATGTAAAAAATTATCTCTATGTAAATAAATAAATTTATTTATAATTTTCTTAATTATTTTAGAATAAACGTTTTTCCTTCTTTCCCCATATTCTCTAAAACTTTCGACATACACTCTAAAACTATACTCCATTCAATAAAATTGTAGATGTATTCAACTCAAGTAATTCACAAAGAAATATTTCCAAAACAAAACCTCCACCTCAAAGAGCTAAGATTGAAGATAATATAAACAACTTCAAATATTTATAATGACACTTGAAGAGCCAATGGAAAACTCAATTTTGGTGTGTGTCATTTAGGCACCAATTACAAGGGATCTATCATTGGGACTACGAAATGATAGCGTAGGTCATCTAAAAAGCTTGGATTTGTTTACAAGGCGTCCTAATGCAAGAGTACATGAGAAATTTCAAGTGAATACAAAATCATCTAGGAAATTTTATTAAGTCAAATTTCAACCAATTTGTCAAGAATTTACAAGTTTTTATAGTTTAGTGAAATATTTGCCAAGATTTCATAAGATTCTCTAATTGCGTGAAAGATTCACCAAAACTTTTACAAGTTTTCATAGTTAAATTGTGAAATATTTGCCCAAAATTTACAAGATTTTATAATTCCTTGAAAGATTCGCCAAAAAATTATATATGCATATTATATTATTGATAAAATAGCCTTCACATGTTCCTGTGTAGCACGGGGATTCGCCCATTTTTTATAAATCCATACATGTTGTCGTGAGCTAATCCGAATTACAATGTTTTCCTACACCCACCGACCTTCCACCTTATGCATTTGTAGGTTACATGTGGAACGGAGGTACAACACTCGATTCAAATTCGTTTTTTTGTTTCAATGTGGGCTCATGCGATATAGAGATTATTGGCGATGTCATATGGTTGGTTCGGTATCGATTCACATTATGTATATAATAACGAGGAAGCTGAAGGATTGGGTCTCATGTTGTTCATGTGTTTGTTGATGCCTGTGGCAAATATATATAGTCCAACAAGTTGATTTTGACTAATATGGTTATTAGGATGTATCTAATCAGATAGGCATATTGATCAAAATAGGTATGATGGCGAGTTATGAATTTGTGTACCATTATCTGTGACAAGGATGGATGTAACTTGTTGTGGGGGTTCATAATTCCTTATTGAATGACGTTCTCCATGTCATTAATTCTTCTCCTTTGTTGGTTTATCCATCTTCTATTGGTATATCTAGTGATAGTACAATTTTTTTGGTCAAAAGATGTTCATGTATTTGTTGTTTTCTTTGAGAAATTTTGGGGCTATTGCGAATTTTGTCGTGTGGGCTATATGATGAAATGTTGGTTGAATTGTTTTAGAGATATATTTATTTTGTATGGTACTTCGACCAATCTGTAAGTTTGTTTGTGTGTTTTAGCTTTTGCTTTCCCTGTCAAATTTTTCCTTTTGGTCAGTGGTTCAAACCTACTCTGATACCTATTTTTGCATTGTAGAGCATACTTTGATTAGTGGTATAGAAGGATACATTGATTTTGTTGGAGCTATCCATCCAAACTCCATGATAAAAGACATGGAATTTGTGCTCTAAAATGATTGGTAGGTATCTATTCGTTTTCCAGATTTTGGTTTCAATGGAAGAATTTTATATAACAATTTTAGTGAAATTCAAATTTCCAAGTTCTAAATTTAGACAAAATTCTCACTATAAAATTTGTACACCTAACAGTGACTAAATGAAAATATTATACTCGCACATATAGTGCACATAGAAGCTATCCACTGCTCTTCTCTATACGGTAAGTGCATAAATATAACTAGAATCTGTGTCAAGTAGTAGATCATAGTCAGATGAATACCGCTCATCCGGGCAAGAAAAATAGATTTTTTCCAGACTAAACTATACCCCTATCATGAGATTTCTCTTTGTTTTACAAACATTCTCATGAATAGAGGATGCATCTAGGTAGTAGGATTGCCTGGATTCCCGCTTGCTGCCTAGTCGATTCGCCAAAAGGGATGGGATAAACCGAATAAGTTGGTTGAATCCGTTATGCTAGCGATGAAGCCGGTACAACTCCCATGGATATAGAATCTTTGGTGGATAGAGGTGTTGCTAGAGTAAGGAGTTGACTATGCAATTGCAGGGCAAGGAAATGGATGTTTAATTTTATGTTTATGTTTATTATTTTGTATACTTTCACCTTGGGCAGGAGTAGGGAATCCGGGTATGTCTCCAAGAGGGATGGTCCCATGGACAAATGAAATCCCACATCTTTATAGAGAGAGAGAAGGCCTATAAAAACTTATCGCTAAGGAACCATAGACCCCGACCCTCGAACCTCCTCCTCGATCTCAACCACATAAGGTCTATCATGCCAAGGAAAAATGTATATGGAAAATATTATATACAGGGATATTTTGTATAATTTTGGAGGCATTTGAGGTTAAGCATTTGGATTGGATTGTTTATCATGCTAGAAAGCGATTTATAGAAATGTACGATAGATTTTTTCTTCGTAATTACAAACCCTCTAGCGAATACAAAGCGCTTCTATGATCTTAATAAGGTGAACAAACTTGTCTGATCTTGAATTCATCCTTATGATTATGGATTGGATTCGTCTCTTGGAGTGAAATCCAAGCAATATTTGATTTTTCTACCAAAGATAAATAGGCTTTCTCTGTTAGTTCATTTTTGACATTGTATGTTGTTTTGTTCGTTTCATTTCAAATGTATTTAAATTATTTAACTGCAGTGGCTTTTTATTTCAAAAGTGAATTTCTTGTTTCGCAATACTAATTTGATGATATGCAATTTTCTATTTGCTATATATTGTTTGCTTCAGAAGTTCTATTTATCTGTTTGTTGTTTTGTGATAAGATTTTGTTATATTATTGCAATTACCACCCTATGAAAGAGGTTGTTTAGATGCTACGTTGGCGAGCCTCCTTTTCCATGTTAGTTTCTCTACATCAGCGCTTTAATTGTGTTTGCTTTCTAGCATGCACATGAAATCTTGGCATTTGCAAAATTCCAATGGAAGCGGTAAGTCTATTCCATGCAAATTCTATGTTTTAAGCATCGAAAGATAGATTTAATTGCTTTATTTAGAACATTGAAAATCTCTAATCTCCGATGTGGTAAAATAGTGATTCACAATGCTTGTTTATTGGGAACACAACCAAGAATATGTACTTTTAAAGGCAATAAAATGAAAAGATGGAATTCCATCAAAATACTACACTGAAAGTAAACACATTGGAGGATTCAAACTGCAAATGTCAGTTGTGGTGCTATTAATCGATGGTTGTCTCTAGAACTACGATGCCTTAAAAAATGCATACAAATTGAACATATTGAAGCAATGAAAATGCATATAAATTGAACATACTCAAGCGATGAAAGGGCATACAAATTGAACATAATGAAGTGGTCTTTCTATAAATAAATCTATTTCTAGCTTTATAGTATTTTAATTTTTGGGCATGAATTCCTTTTAAAAAAGGTGAAGAAGAAGCTTTCAAGTGCATGGTATATTGTCAAGTATAGGCTGCTCATTCAGATTTCAGCTCATAGGATTGAGCTGAGTTTTGAGAATTCTTTCCATGTGATCATTAGATTTGGCCAATACAAATTCCCAGTGCTGCTGGCCTTGAAATATAAATTTGGGTCTTAGAATTGCAAAGAATCTATAGAGACATGGAAATTGAGATAGTAGTGAGAAAAATCCTTGAGAGTCATAGGACCACTTATACTATCAATGCTAGCATAAAGAGTAGAAAATATACCAAAGCTATTGCTTTGTTTGGCTTGTGATGTTGTACCTTGCGATTTATATTGTAAACATATTGACCACAATTTATCAAAGTGATTTAGGTTATTGTATCTAACACAGTCTGGTTAATGAACATTTTTAAGCATAACTCTTTTGTTGTTTGCAAAAAAATATTTAAAATATTGAAATACTATATAAATTATTTGAATTTCTAAGAATATCAAAATAATTAATCTAATATATTAGATTAATTACTACATAATAAACCTTGGTCACTCATATTTTGGTTACCTAGCGACTGGCTAACAAATCCTGCATAATCAATATTCATAATCGATGTTCACTAGCCTTTAGCAATAATCCATCACATTTTGATTATTATCTATAATATAGGTGTTACCAATTGGTCATCATCATTAACACATTAACTTTGATAGATATTAATTATTGAGGCCCTTGGTGCTACCCGAGGGTTGAGGGTCCTTGTGTTGCCCCAGCATTGGGTTTTGTGCTTCCCAAGACATGAGGCTCCTTGTGTTGTCCGAGCGTTGACAACCACTAGCAATTCTCAAATTCATTGCTCGAAAGAAATAACAAACACTAACAATTCCTAAAGAAAATGGAGGGAAAGACAACAAACATTAACAATTCCTCAAAGGTAAAGGCAGGGACTTGCTGCTCAGCAGCTTCAGTTGTCTTTTCATATGCCCATTAATTTCTCTTTTCTTAAAAAGAAAGAGTGTCTATAATTTTTTATCAAGCATGGATTAATGTGACGTGGAAAGGAAGTAATTGAACTCAACCTTCCACCCATAGCCTCCCCTGACTAGTTTATCCCACCACCAAGCCTCCCTTGCGAGTTTAATAGCTTTTATGATTACAAGAATTTCCTTTTTACCAATAACTATATTTTTCATAAATCCACAATTTTATAAATTAATCACTTATAGGTGTGTAACATGAACTTAGGTTTAACCATGTAAACGATGTTATTAAAAATGAGCCAAAATTTGTTCCAAAAACTTTATTTACAAAAATGTCAATAAAAAACTTAGATTCAACTTCAATTTCTATAGCATAGCTTAATCCCTTTAATTTATGGCTTCAACGTAGGTCTTATTATACCTCCCGAAAGGTTGTGCATCCTTGTGTTCAATTCACTACCATTTCCTGCACCTCCTTCACTACCATTTCCTTCACCGCCGAGATTCTCCCCATCACCTTCAACTGATTAAGAGCATCACTGCTATTGCACCTCCTTCAACTAGTTAAGACTCAAGAGCATGCCTACCTACATTTGCAAGAACAGGTATCCATTGTTGGAAATTGAAGATTCTTCAGCACCATCAAGTACTCATAAGGGACATCGAGTATGCATAAGGGATTCTAATTCCTGGAAGACAACAATGAAAACCAAATTCAGTCTCTATAAAGGTACTTATCCCTCCCCTTATATATTGTAGTAATTTCTATCTCAATGAACTATTTTTCCATTTGACAGTATAAAAAATCCATGAATTCTATGTTTGTATGTGTGTTTGTATATGAGCGAGGAAAATTATCTTGTAAAAACTAGAATTCCTTCACAATCAGCTCGAAAATGATCCACATGGCCACAAAGGAATCATTTTTCTTGCTAACCAAGGAAAGTGATGACCTGTATCATAGCCACAAGTATAAATTTAATGGTAGGGTTATCGCTTATAGTGTAATCCAATGATATATAAAAAGAAAATAGCATTGTTTATGTCACCTCTCTTAAAATTGAAAAGCAGATTCCATGAGTTTCCAATGCCAACATAATTAAATATGCATCATAAAGTTACAAAAAGGGCCTTTGAAATCATCAAAACTATACATAAAAGTATTATCTATCAAATAAGGTTGTTATGAGCTAAATAAAGAGACACCATACATCTTAGTAAAATATCAAGTAATTAACATATAATAACACTATGTTATCCTCAAGCAACATCGTTCGTTTGGAAATTAGAGTATTTACTCAACAATACAAGCAGTTCCCAGTTCATGTTATTTGGATTTAATCTAAAGGGGTTTCTTTGGAGACGTATGTAGGACATAATTTTGTGTTCCCCTCATTTGCATCAAAGAGTATGACTTTGAAGATTAAATGCAAAATAACAGTTTATTGCAGAAATCAAAGGTGAAATTTAGACATGAATTACAAATATATGACTTAGTCATAACATGGCAAACACAATTACAAGAAATTAGCAATTCTAAGCTCCAAACAAAGATAAAAGTCGCTTTCAATATTCTATATTCTATGGTAACATATCAAAACTGCCTTAGGAAATGAAGGATAACACAAACCTTTATTTTCTTCCATCTCAAGCTGTTTAATCTCAAATGTACATAGTACCGCAAAGCAAGATACAATGAGGCCATAAATTTTGCTCCAGGGGAAATAGAAATTGGACATTCACAATGTGGTCATCCTTGACAATGTACGCTACAAGAATCTCGATCTACAAAAATAATTTAAAGGAAAAGATGCACTCACCTCGGATTTGCCCAGGCATTCTCAAATTGATTGAGTTTTAGCATATATTTGCTGTAAATTGTTAAAAAATGTTCAACAATGATGCCAAGGGAGCAGTTTGATATCGATATCCACTAGCAATAAATTTAGAAGATTCAAATCGTGTTTACAAAGTCTCAGATAAAGATCCCATCTCAGTTTATTCAGTGATGGGAGAAAAGGCATCATCCACAATGGAGTAAACAACGAAGGAAGCAAATCCAGATGGAGTTCCTACCTCAATAGCACCAGTTTTGGTTGAGTCACTATTTCCATGTGGTTCTCCTACATCATGAAGTTGCAAGGTATAACTATGCTTAATATTAATCCTTTGCGCCTTTCCACTACATATTTTCCAATTCGGATTAGTAGTGGGTATATGATTTTTATTATAATTGATTTGCATGCTCGTAGAGAACCATCTAAAATGGTCTCTAAATTCTTCTTGCATGCTCGTAGAGAACCATCTAAAATGGTCTCTAAATTCTTCTTGCATGCTCATACAGACCCTTATACAGAAACCCTAGGTATATGTAATGCTTCTTGTAGTGTCTAAATTGTTTTCTTTTGTCTTTTTGATAATAGGTTTGATCTAGATATGTTACACGAGAGGTAATTCAATTTCGGATATTTACAATGTGTTCATCCTTGACATTGTATGCTACCAGTATAGATTTATGCTAAAAGGGGATCTATCAAGCGCCGAAAGGGATCAAATCTCTCAAAGTGCAAACCCTTCCTCAACATTTACACTATCGGCATTATCTAAGTGTGTAATGCAACGTTTATGGTTTTAATTTATCTATTTATGTGGTTTTACATATATGCCATCTTAAATGTTTTAAATCTAATTTGAGCCTACATTTTATTTTTTATAATATTTTTTTTTAAAAGGACACATCAACTCCAGGGTGAGCATGGAAGGAGTTACACATCCCCCTATTGGACTGTAGAATGCATCTCTTCGGCGCAACAAGAATCTCGATCTAAAGAAATAAAGGAAGAGTTGCATTCACCTCGGATCTACCTCCGCATTCCCAAATATCCCTCTAATTTGCAATGATCTATTACCATCTCCATGAAATTTCCTGAGTTTTAGCAAAGATTTGTTGGAAATTTTTTAAAATTGTTCAACAATGACGTCGAGAGAGGTAGCTAAAGAAAACAACAAAAAAATACAAGAAATCAATAGATGTATTAATGTACAGTTGCATGATCTGCAAAAGCAAAAGTCTCATAGGGACTTGTAGTCAGTTGCATAACCAATAGCTTCAGCAGCAGATCAATATCGATACCCACTAGCAGTAGATTTTGTATGTTAGACATCACATCATGAAGAATAGATGAAAAAGATAAAGAAGACATGAATACCAACAATGGCAGAAAAGGCATTATATTAATGAGCGATTAAGATTTCTTGGATATGTACATAGACGCACATATATATTACAAAAAGACTATAACTGTCTTGTAACCGTATAATAGTTAGGTTAACTAACAAACTATGATTAGTCTTTAACATCCTCCCTTAATCATAAGTTTGTTACTGCCCGGAAAACTGTCACTACTTGACAATCAACAAAGTGTCAAGCAAATTCAGAGAGTACAAAACTCAAGAAGGTCAGCTACAAGTGGCTGGAAATCTCTCTAAAACAAAATCTAGCAGAAGATGAAGACTTCTACTAAGTTGCATGGTTTTAAGTTGACCATAAACTATCTAGCAGAGAAACAGTTGTATATGTTCTCTGAAAATGTAAACAAGCAGAACTCTATGTCTTCTACTTGATTGGTAGTTTTTGGATGACCACAAACCATGACAACAACAACGAGGTGGTTTTAGGATGACCATAAATCGTATCAACGAGGTGGTTTTAGAATTACCATAAACCATATCAAGAACAAGGTTGCATACTCGTTTCCTATTTGATCATCATATGTTCGCAAGCTCGCAACAAAAACTTGGAACCTGACTTCAAACTATAGATGTTATTCCCCCTGTCAGGGACAAGTTATCAACTGCATTAACTTCATTTGGTTGCTAAAATCTCTGAACATAAACAAGTTCAGATTACTTAGTCCTTCATTCACAAACTTCTAAAATTTTTGAACATAAACAGATTCAGAATGGATTTTCTTTTGCTACACGTCTTCTTTCACCCTTTTACAATAACTCAACTCAATAATACTCACTAAAGGAACAATTGTAAGTACCAAAATACATAATCTTGAAAAATCACAAATTGCAAATCATAAAATTCTGAACAGGCAGAAGTTCAGACAAATAGGTGTGGAATTGTTTTTTAAACTCTAGATGCTTAAAACTATGCGCTGGAATTTTCATACTTTCTCAATCATAGGCACATAACATCAACGCCTTCCTGGCATTATGAGACTCAAACTGTCACGTTCCAGATAATCATTAAAGAACACAGATTTAGCAACATCATAGTCTTATCTTCATTCATGTCTTCAGTATAAATGACATACCTTTTAATCAACCATCACAATCCCCATCTCATCATACTCTTTTATAGGCATGGCACAGACATCTTTTCAAGTGATTTAGCCGCAAATAATATTTGCTTCACTAAGTCCCCTCTTCTTTACTCCATAAAAAATAATTTAAAAATCTTCTTTGCTCAATTCTAACAGCTTTGTAATAGATAGAAATCTTCAATGTCTAGGAGATCCCACAACTATAACAGAAACCATCTATCAATATAGCATAACTCATAAATCTCTTATGTGCTCATACCTCTTTTCATGGCTGCATATATTCGAATTGGACCAGGAACTCTTAAGCCATATTTTAGCCATTCGCAATTCTATTTTTTCACTATAAATGCCGATGTTTGTAGATGTCTTCTAGCAGCTTTTGCGTGCAGGTTTCATCATCCTTAAAAAGGATCTAAGTACTTGAAAGATCTAGTTATCCTTGATTGCTTGTCCATTAACAAAAGCTATGTATGTAAATTTTCAATTAAAATTTTTAATGAATTAATTAACACTTTCCTATACTCATACATATAGGTGTTTCATGGCACTGCTATCTATGTAGGTTTTCAGTTTAAAAAATTAAATGATTTAATTTCACAGTTTCCTAACCTCATAAGGCTAGGTGTTGAGTCATAAATCAATATTTTTAGAATTAAATATAATATTTAAAATGCACAAAGTTTATCTACCTATATAAAGTAAGTAGTAATTTTGTTAGCTGAAGTTTAAATTTTAATATATTTTTTTTAAAGTTTAGTATATATTTTATTTTTCTAACTTTTTCACTCATCATAATTAATAATTATGGTAGTTAGGGATTATTTTTTAAAAATTAATATAAATAAAATTTTAAAAGTTTGATTTTTTTATGTTATTTTTAAATAATTTTAATATATATTAACCACCACCACCACCATCATATTGTATTTATAAAAAATAATTTAAAAGTTTTTATTTTTATTTTTTCTCTCACACACATTAATGATGTGAAAAAATGTTTTTAAAATGATATTTGCAATCCATATATTATGTTCATTTCAATAGAAAATGCTTTTCATTTTCTACTTTGTTAAATTCATAAGTTTTCTATATTATTTTTTCTTAGAACATTTTATGTTTTGTCCATTTCCTTCTCTTTTGTTTTGAAATATGGAAAAACTATGATAACTCAATTGTGGACAAGTAGTGAGGACTTGGGTTAAATTCCTTTGGGTCTTGGTGTTAGAATTGATAAATATGCATTAACATATAACAATAAATTATTAACATGTAATTCAATAACTAGAATTTTACTAGTTTAATCTCATATCAACACAAGCATCAAATAATCAATACATTATGCAAGAAATGAAAGACATCTTTTATGTGGTCAAACCCCAAGGTGGGGAAACATCCATGGAAGGTTGATCTTATTATCGTTTATAATCTTTGGCACCCCCACATATGCTTTACATCACAACTTTACAATATTTGTCACAATATTTCTCATGTACCTAATGGGTCTCCTTCACCTCTATTATATATGTTAGAGGCATGGAAGATCATACCCCATAATACATGTCAGATAAATATTTTTCCACTTCTCTTATTTAAAGAATGATAATAGGATAAATTTACTCCATGATGCATGTGGGATGACTCATTTTTCATAATTTAGAGAGTTATGAAGAATATTATGACTTCTTTTCTAGGTAGGATTCATCGTGTTTACAAAATGCCTTAGCTAGGCTTGTACAAAAATAAATGAGACCACTAGACATCATCTAGACATCATCTAGACATCAACACCATCTTGGCATCTAGAACACAAATGGAGGAATATATAATTACATTAACATTCCCCCTTGGTGACAACTTCCCACATTCCCAATAAGTCGTGAAGAGGCACAAACTTCGCATCTGTCATGGGTTTGGTGAAGATATCTGCCACTTGTTATTCCGTGGACAATACTCCAAACAAATAACACCATCCACAACAACATCTTGAATGTAATAGTTATCTAGGTCAATGTGTTTGGTCTTGGAGTGATACATTGGATTATAAGCAAGTTGAATTGCACTCTAATTGTCACATCTTAACTCAGAAGGATAATTCTAAACCAGTACAAGCTCGGTAAGAACATGTTAGCTGCACACTACTTCTTTAGTTGCTTCCTTAGTTTCCATGTACTTTTCTTCACAAGAATAAATAGAAAGTGTTATCAAATTATTTCTAGACTATGAAATTGGACCTAAACCAAGCTAAAATATGTACCCTCCAGTAGGCCTTCTATCTCTAGTATCTCCTACCCAACCAGAATCTGTATAATGAAGAAGTGAAACTTCAAAGCTCTGCTAGAATAGAAAACACCATAGTGTAAAGTCCCGTGAAGATATCTAAGAATTTTGTTGGATGCTTTCCAATGGTTCTCATATCAAGCCCGAGGTGCATGTTTAAGACCATATAAAGACTTGTTCTATTTGCATACCAATATTGAAGTTTCAGAGGTGATAAAACCATATGGTTGTTACATATAAACTTATTGACGAAGATCACCATTTAAAAAATTACTCTTGACATCCATTTGGTGAATTTCCCCTTGAAAAGATGCAAAAATAGAAATATGGTTCTTATTGTGTTCATTTTAGCAACATGAGCAAAGATTTCAGTATAATCTATACCTTCTTGTTGAGTGTTACGTGGTACTAGTACCAACGCACCTGCAGATGTGCCCCAGGGAGAAAGGGTCACTTTTTTCCTGACCAAGAAGGGGTGTTATCCAGCTTTTTTTGAGTGGGGGTTGTGGCCAAATCCTTTGGTCCTTCTCCTAGGAGTACTATGGCTTAGTGGCATTGCTGACTGCCTCATTAAAGGGCTTGAATCCCTGAGGTTGGTGTCTGGGGCTCCTAGGGGTGGGTCAATGGGTCACTTGACCCCCAACCTGTTTTATTACTCCGGTGACATTTCTCTCAGCACTAAGGCTTATGTCTCTCCTCCAGGTCACCTTCCACACCCTCCTAATCCTCCAGTACTGCACCGCCCTCTCTCCTTGGTTGTCTTTTGATGATGACATCATCCTTCTTCCAGGCCTACATTGCTTGATTTGGGGGGTGTTGAGGGGTTTTCATTACTATTGAGGTTAGATGGGGCATGATGTCCCCCCCACCACTCCAACCTTATGTTCGGAATGTTTTTCTCATTTGTGGCTATTTTAGTCATTTTTGGGTAAACTCTGGGGAAAATGCCCCAAGGTACCAACAGATTTGATTATTTTATATTATTTTTGTTATAATTTTAAGTTGACATTTTATAATTTCAAAATGACATTTTAAAAGTCATGTTGGCCTGGATATTTTTGTAAAGTGAGTGTGAGAAGCTATAAATAAACTTATCCTCTCTTCATTTGAACATAACAACTTATGGGATAAAATTCATTATGCTACTCTTTTACCCTAGAAGGGACTTATGAAGTGATGTGCACCTCTTGGAGGGATGATTCTTCTTGCTCTTGGATGAAGTTGGATGATTTCTTTGTCTTGCTAATGCTTTGTGGATGCTAGAATGGTTGGAATAACTCATGCTCAAGTAAGTCTTTTACATTTTTAATGTTTGCTTGATGAATGGTAGGTCAATTTTGCATCTTGAATGATTGAATGGTATCCCTAGGGATACATTCTCTTTGAATAAGGATTTGTCCTGCTATTATATCCTCATTACATACTAAAAACGCTCCCAAGAGGAGGTTTTTACAAAGTTTGACCTTGGAGCTCCAACTTTTCCCTAGTTTATACTCTTGAAACCAACCCTAGAGGTTGTTTCAAGAAGCCCTAACCTAGTAGCAAGGAGAATTACCTCCAAGAGGAAGGCTTGTCACCTTCCTCTAAGGCTAGGGTTTGGGGTAACATCCATTAAAATCCTAAGTTTTTCCATTTTCTCTACTTCAAACCCTAGTTTGGATTTTTGTAAATATTATTGCTAGGTTAAACTTGCATTTTCATGGTAGAATTAGGTCTGCAATTTTATGACAAAAACCTTAAAAATAAAAAATAAAAATTATTTTATTTCAATTTTGGGCCTCCCTAAAATTTCATCCCTCTCTCCTACAATTTCGCCCTGCCTTACTTAGTCCTAAAAACCCCAGGGCGAAATTTTAGGAAGCCCAAAAATCTTTAAAAAAAAAACCTAAAAAACCTTCTTTTTTTTTTCAATTTTTGGCCTCCCTAAAATTTAGGCCCTCCCTCCTATAAATTTGGCCTACCTTTCTTGTCCTTAGAAAACCTATGGCAAAATTGTAGGAAGCCCTAAAATTTTTAAGATATCAAAACTTCATAAAAACCCTAATTAAATATTAATTTTGCTTGTTTATTTTGTAATTAGGTTTTTATTTTATGTTTTGTACATAAATTTTCATAAAATAAAAACCTGAATCCTAAAACAGTCATAAAACCTACCTAACAGCCTTATCCTTTCCCTCCTTCTCTTCCTTATCCTCCATCCTTCTACCCTCCACCTTCTCTTTAATCCCTCGGTCTACCTTGCAGGCCCCTTTTCCAAGGTTTAAATAGCCTCTTATCAAACTTTACCTCTGCTGCCATAGGTCTGCTAGGACAACAGACTGTTCTTTTTGCAAACCTTATCCATTAACACATTCACCTACACACACAGGCAACAAACAATGTTAAAATTTGTATGTGATTAAATGTTAGAGGGTGTTGCCATATCCCTGGTTAATAGGTCTGAAAGTCACTTTAATTGGCTACCATATTTCTGCTAAAGAGGTTTGAAAACTATACTTTTCTATTGGTCTGGAAATTTGATGTTGATGCATGAGTGAAGTGATTGTAATCTGAATCAAGTTAGTTTCATTATCACAGATATTGTTATTATGTTTTTAGAGGCGACTGTCATCATTATGTTAGTGTTTATATTCATTCAGAAATTTCATTGATTAGATTGTTGAATGATAGATATTGGTGCTATATTATCTACCTTGAATACTTGGGAACATCCAAGTTATATGTTGGTACCAAATCTCACCAAGGACTGTTAATAATAACATTGTTGTATTGATCCATCATAAACACTAGTCCTTGCATGTGTTGGTCATTATACTTTCAAATTATTGAACATTGATTGATGCTTATGAATGATATTACTTACATGGTTGAATACCATTGAATGTTCTACTTGCACATGTTCACTTGATGTTAGTGTATGTTGGCACATACACTCAATTAGTGATCTATACATATGATAGTTGGCTAATCGTTAGTGAATGACTTTATTGCCATTGATTATGAATACACTAACGTCACATATTTGACATCTACAAAGTGCATGATTACATAGTATGTCTTCTTCATTTGCATAAACATATTGATTAAGGCACTCGTCATTGTTAGAGTTATAGATCTAGCTAAACTAGCTTACCTATCTAAGCAATCAATAACATATCAACATAAATAAGAACAAAAAGAGAACAAGGAAAAGAATACACCAGATATATGTGGTTCACCCAATTGGGATATGCAATAGTTATGACTTGCCATATGGCACTCAAGAGGAGCCCACTATTCTCTTCTTAATCCCTAGCTTAGGATAATAATAAAGTTAAGGGTAATTAAGCCACTCTCATAAACATGGCTTTAGGGACCTTATGATAAAATCACCTTCTAAGGTTTCCAAAAAAGGATAATGACTTAGATTAATAAGTCACTAAGGTCATCTCTCCCTTAGACCCCTTTCACTTTCCCCACTTGTGGAAACATAGCCCCCCAACTCTTCTTTATCCTTCTTCATTTGCAATTGTTAGAGATTCATATTAAATATCATTGTACATCATTACAATACATTTGGTCATCCTAGACCATTTATATTTCGCTTCTAGCCATATCATCAATAGATACATCCTTACTTTCTAGGGTCAACAATAGGGTGTTACATCCACCAACAAACCACACCTTGTTGTTGATAGAGTATGACCATCCACATTTTACATAAACAATTTATTTTATTGTTGTCAAGAAAATTAGGGTAAATGACATGCCTAGAATTAATGATCTTATATTTATTTTATTAGTGTTTATAAACATCCTAAAACCAGAACACAAGTATCTTAGAATCTTATACTTCCTTTTAAGTTACATGAATTTTTAGCTTAAAGAGCAATGCCATCTCTATAAAGAAGGAAGAGGATGACTTCTTTCTAAAAGAACAATACCATATTTTTTTTCATTGGAACATGTCACGGGGAAACCCATGTATAACTACCCGCAGATTTGACCCCAAGACCTTCTACTCACAACATACAACACTCAACCACTTGAGCTAGCCCACCAAACTTTAAAAGAACAATACCATTTATATAAAGAAAAAAGATATAATTAAAATACTAAATTCATTTTTATAAACCCTACTTTCTTTAAACAATCCATTAATTTATATTTACTAATATAATAATTGCGCCGAAGGCGTATTTTAAGGGACTGGCTCCCCTCAAAATTTTGCCGTCTGTCGACGGCCTATGGGGAGCCGCCCCCTGTCATCTGTCCATTCGTCCATTCGGGTTAAGTGCATACGGGGTTGACCATGCTTTGGATTTGTTGGAACAACATAAAACCATCGCCGTGGACAATTTTAAGAATAGCCAGCCAGGCATCTCAATATCGTTGATCCAGTGAGAGATTTCAGTGTTGTAAAACCAATTGTGCTGCAATTTTTGCGTTGACGCTGACCATTGCCTCTTCCCTTACACTTTCGTCTCCTTTCTTCCGGTAAGAGGTTCAATTATAAGAGATTCAATTCTGCCCTCCTGGGATTTTCTTTAAAAATCTAAAAAAAAACTTATACCTACTCACAGTAGACATATAAAATATTTATTACATTGTTAATGTTTTACATAGGTATTTCTAAAAACACTTATACCTACTCACAGTAGACATATAAAATATTTATTACACTGTTAATGTTTTATAGAGGTATTTCCGCATTGCACAAGAAAAGTTTTCATGTCCCGTATATCCCTCTATTAAAGATATTCCAAATGAATTTTAAAGACCTTTGGAGGAACTACATTCTTTTAGACCATTAATAACGGTTGATTTCCAACATGAACCGATAGAGTTTATTAGATTCGGGCTAAAAGGGATTACATACTTGAAGAAACCACTGGAGAAACGCCCTATTATATATGAGAAGTCTTCATCAAGGTTCTATAAAATTGAATGTTGTAACCAAGTTCAGCACATCAACGCCTGTCTAAGTTGGAATCTGTATTAATATACAAATAGCATAATGAAACTTTATCCCAGAATTTTTACCTCAGCATAAGCTCACCTATATGCTTGAAATACAAATCGATGAAAAGTATATACTTGAAAATTGTATAAAATTCCAATTCGACGAAAAATATATGCTTTAAAAATAAATAAAATTCTAATTCGATGAAAAATATATGCTTTAAAAATAAATAAAATTATAATTCGATGAAAAATGAGTCTTGGAATTTAAGTAGGGGTATTAAGATCGTTACATAATTAACGGGAAGAAAGATCATTACATAATTTATGTTGCCAATAATGCATACTGATACAGGTGTAGTAATAGAAATATTTGTTTGTAGCATTTGATAGAGTAAAACATTGGAATGTGTACCCGTCATCGCCTTTCCCTCATTTATTTATTATGGTAATGCACCTCGAGGTCAAGCTTCATTAAGATTATACTCGGTACCTGTCCGGCTCCCACCCTTTTTTCTAATGGCCAGTGCAAAATAAAGCGTGCCTCTCCATTGAGTGTTCTTTTCCATACCCTAACCTACCAACATTTCATATATGTAGCCTGTTTGCATGTACCCTGGTGGCTTTAAAGCTATTGAAATAATCGAGTTGAATTATCCATCCTTAAGTTATATTACAATCCCGTTGAGATTAGTACAAAACCCACATTCTGCTTATGTATTGAACCTCCACGATGTGTAACAGTTCAGTCTTACCACTAAAAGTGATTACTCGACACCTGGATGAAAACCTCCAAAATCGAAGTTGCTTAAAAATTTAAATCTCTGACCTCATTCTAGGCAAGTTACACAATGCTAGCCATGGAGAAGAGTCCAGGCCCAGATGGCTGGACGGTTGAATTGTTTTTACATTTCTTCGATTTAATGGGGAAGGAACTGGTTGAACTGGTGGAATACACCAGGGTGGAAGGCTATATGTCAGGAGCACTGAATGCTACTTTCTTAACACTTATTCCTAAGGTGAATGATCCGAAACATTTTGGTGACTTCCGACCTATAGCACTGTGCAATTTGATCTATAAGGTAGTTTCTAAGATCATTGCAGGAAGGTTAAAGCCGGTGCTATCTAAGTTTATTTCTAAGGAGCAATTTGGCTTTTTAAAAGATAGACAAATACATGATGCTGTGGGGATCACGCAGGAGATTCTGCATTCTGTAAAAGTTAAGAAGAAGAAAGCTATCTTTCTCAAAATTGACCTGGAGAAAGCATACGACAGAGTCAATTGGGACTTTCTTAGATTGATTCTGATACAAATAGGTGTTCCGGCGATGGCTATCAGATGGATCATGTCTTGTGTGGATACTGCTAATATTGCGGTTCTTGTGAATGGGGCCCCTACCCCTTTCTTCAGTTGCACCAGAGGAATTCGCCAGGGCTGTTCACTTTCTCCTCTGCTTTTCTTGCTGGTTATTGAAGGACTTAGTAGATTGATTTCAGAAGCTAAGAGGGAAGGCAAGATTCTGGGTATCAAGATAGCGGATAACTTTTACATCACACATGTGTTGTTTGTTGACGACGTGCTATTGGCGGGTCTGGATACTGTCACTGAATGGAGGCATTTTCAGCTGATTTTGTCACTGTTTTGTAAGGCATCTGGGATGGCTGTAAGTGTTAGAAAAACCTGCTTATTTGGTAATCTGATTTCAGAAGATAGGATGCGGGAGATTCAGAACTTTTTGCCCTATAATTTTTGCACTATTAATGATGGCTTCCGGTATCTTGGATTTACTCTTAAGCCTAATGGTTATTTAGTTAAGGATTGGGAGTGGCTTATCAAGCGATTTGAGCAGCGTATTTCAAATTGGACGTATCGGCTCCTGTCAATAGGAGGTAAGCTTACTTTGGTTAAATCGGTTTTGATGGGGCTCCCGGTATACTGGTTCGCATTATTGCCCATTCCTTGCTCTGTTATTAACTCCCTGAGGAGACTGCTGTTTAATTTTTTATGGTCGGGGGGTTTATGTAAGAAGGGTCTCGTTATGGTTGGCTGGGAAAGACTTGCACTGCCTTTCGAAGCTGGTGGATGGGGTATTCGGGATCTGTCGGTGTTCAGTGCTGCTATGCGCTTGAATAGCCTGTGGCGTGCCCTCTTTGGTAGCACATTATGGACTAAACTCATACATCTTAAATATATTAATATGGAGGTATCTCACTGGCTTCGGACTCCTACCAAGAAGGTTCGGGGTATCTCACCCATTTGGAACGGTTTTCTGAAGGTATATAAATGGATGGCTTCGGCAATTTGTTGGAAAGTGGGTTGTGGTAGAGAAGTAGCTATTGGAGTGGATCCAATTGCTGGGATGAACGAGCACTATCGCCTAGCTCCACAATTGGTTCAGCATCTACGTGACAGGGGTTATGTCACATTGAACACTATAGTCAATATGGGTTCGGATCTCTGGATGTCGGATGAGCAACTCCAGATCAATGTGGATGATGCTGTGGATTGGCGGAATTACTTACACAATCTCAATATCTGTGGTGTTCGGCTTAGAGATATGGATGACTTGGTTATATGGTCGGGAAACGAGGCTACTGGATCTGTCACTGTCAGATCGGCATATCACTATATCATTAGAGGGAGATGCATATATCCGAATCAGTGGTGGTTTGGAATACTGTGGCATTGGAATATTCCACTCAAGATTAAATGTTTCTTCTAGTTCGCCCTCCAGGATCGGCTGAAGTCATGGGAGAATCTTCATTTTAAGGGGTGGATCGGACCCAGTATGTGTTTTCTTTGCCGAAGCAATGTGGAGACTACTAAGCATCTCTTATTGGAGTGTCCTTTCACTTTGGAACTTTGGGAGCTTATTTATAAGTTCTTTGACATCAAAGCTCGTTGGACGGGTGATTACATTGCTAATACCTTATTTCAGTGGCGCACTGAGTGTAAGGATCACACGACATTGCCTATATTTATCTGCTGGGTGGTTTGGAGGACCAGGAATAAGGTTATATTTGAAGACTTTCGACCTCAGGTAAGGCTACTGTTTAAGGATGTTATTAGCTACTACTCTTGTTACCCGGCGGTTAGTAAGGTCAAGGTTCAGCGGAATATTGGGCAACTTAATTTATCTTTCACTCGCCCCATATGTTTCTTTGATGGTGCAGCTGCTCTTGGCGAATGTGGGGCTGGGGGTATCATATACCTCAACTGTGACCATTATTTTACGCTGAAAATGAAATGTGGAAAGGGCACTAACATGAAAGCAGAAATTTTGGCCTTATGGTGTGTGGCGGTTGTGGCTAATTGTTTTGGCCTTACGGATGTCCTCATATTTGGTGATTCACGGGTCACTATTAAGTGGGCCAGGGGGGAATGTGATCTCAATGTCTTACAGCTGACTTATTGGTGTGACAGAATTATGGAGGAATTAAATAAGTTGGGACAGATCACACTGAAGCACATATATAGGGAACATAATGTGCAGGCTGATAAACTTTCTAAATTAGCACTGGATTCGGTTGAGGACATCATTGTGTGGGAGGAATACTATGAGAATCAATGTATTGATTCTGGTACCTGGCGATATTTTGATTAATTTTCCTGTCACTTGGTTATTGATGCTATATGCTGAGTCAAGGACCGCTGGTCTGTTTTTGGTACATATTGTATAATTTTTGATTTTTTTGTAAATCTACCTCTCGAGGGAGACTATATTGCAGACTCAGACACAGATTTGAGGACCATCTTGTACTATTTGATTCAAGTTTTGAATATCAATAGTATGTATTTTTTCACGGGAAAAAAGTTACACAATGCTAAAATTTGGCCAAAGAAATCCGCAGAGTTTGCATAAGATTCTGGCACTTTACATGAACCGGTGTAATCTCTGACAATATCATTAAGCCACAAGTCAAATGCGGACAAACATTATTTTGAACGTGAATCGATTGCCCTGAAAAAAACCACTTCACTATTTCACCCGCAGAGCAATTCACTGTTTGATTGATTGCGATGGTCCATATAAAGATAGAGATTAAGAAAATGGGAGCAAAGTGAAGATGATGGAAAAGTTTGTCCTTAGCACAGTGGTTCCCTTAATTGTCTCAGTGGTTATTTTAAACCTTTGAAGTCATGGGCCTAGACTTTTCTATCCATCTCGAGCGACCCATATTGTTCGAAAGTGTAGACACCGCATGGCACCAGTCTCATTTTACACTCAAAAGCAATTGTTGACCAAGACATCAGTGCTCAAGAAACTTGCCATATGTTGCAAAAATTACCCCTTGTCACATTTAGTCGGGCCTTCATCAAACTAAATGTTGGGAACCAAATATTCTGTCGTGTATCTCTTGACTTAGACGATTGCTTATCTGGCTCTAGTTTCATAGGTGCGTACTTGCAACGCCCTCCAACATTAAACCCTTTCTGCTTTATAGACCTTGCAGAACAATGGTCATATAACCAAGCATGTAAAACTGACAAGTGGAAGAAGAGAATTGTCCCTGCAATCGTCCATGTCCGGCCTCGCTTTACTTCAATTCCAACCAAAGATTCCAATACCTTTATTGATTTTTGCTGGAGTGAGCTTCTTTTTATAAGCCCTTTCGTTCCTTCACTAAAGACATCGGCCTTACAAAACATGACATTCTAACAAACTGGGAACTCATATGAAATACCTATTGTGCATGGCATGTTCATCGCATCCCTTCACCCACTCCCGATAAGCCAACATCTAGAGATGAGGATACCAATCAAAACATGCATCCCTACATGGACATGAATGAATGGCAAGTTTTCTCAAGGTTAGTCCCTATAGGCAATATCCACATCAATGAGCTTGACATGCTTGGCCTCCGAGATTTTGACACCAACCATACATGGAATCATCCAGAAGTATCAACATATACATTGGAGACTGCACCAAACTACATTGACTACAAACGAAGGAGTGGGGAGGTAATACAAGATAACACTCCCCTACCTGCTTCCACAAATACATTATCTCACAGTCAACAACTTGCATTGGACATAATCATACAACATTCACAGGTACAGGGAAGTAAAGAGCCATTAAGGATGATCATCCAAGGAACTACATGCACAGGTAAATCCTACCTTATAAACACCATAAAAAATACACTATCTTCTCAAGCACCATCTGGCCATTGCCCACTACTTCTCCTTACCCCTACTGGAGTTACAGCTTTTAACATACATGGAAGCACTATAAATGCAGGGCTCTGAATTCCTATAAAGGACATGAAGCCTTTGTAGGGACATGCCCTATTGGTATTCCAAGAAGAAATGAAACATATTCAATACATTCTCATTGATGAGATGAGCTTCATAGGGCCTACAATGTTTGTGCAGATTGAGAGTCACTTGCGTGAGTGCTTTCCAGAACAAAACAATTACTCATTCGGTAACCAATCAATAATTCTTGTCGGTGATTTGGGACAACTCCCACTTGCGATGGACAAACCTCAATATGCAGGAGGAAGTGTTTGTCGACAAACTTTACAACTGTCATCATTTTAGAAACAACATTCCGTCAATGGGGCACTGATGCCACACAACTTCGTTTCCGCCAGTTATTGACAAACATCCACAATGCTACACCAACCTTAGAAGACTAGACTCTAGAGCCTCCTTCAGTCTAGGACTAATAGATTCTTGCCACCATAGGAGCGTTCAAACTTTGACAAATCAATCCATCTCTTCGCAACAAACAATCTTGCAAACAATCATAACAAGTCCATGCTCCAAGCATTGGCTATGCCTATTGCACGTTCTGTCGCATCTTTCACCAATGGTTCAAATACACAGCAAGATGATGACCATCAACTAGAAAAATAAATATTGCTAAGTGTGGGACAACGAGTAATGTTATCTTGCAATTTATGGGTCCAATCAGGACTAGTTAATGGTGCACTTGGAGGGGTCATGCAAATTGTATACACACCTAGATCTAGCCCTCCTAACTTGCCAGCCTATGTTGTCCTGGCATTTGATAAATACATTGGCCCTCCATGGGACCAGTCTCAACCAAATCACATACCGACTCCACCCATAAATCGTAGTAACAAGAAACAAATCCCCCTCAAGATGGCTTGGGCATTGACTATCCATAAATCCCAAGGATTAACATTGACAAGGTCAACCATTGACAATGGTAACACTGAACGTCAAGGCTTGACCTTCACTACAATGTGACGCACTACAACATTAGAAGGAATGTGAATTGTACCATTGTTCTCCTTCAAACGCTATGCAAAGATGAAAGACACTGGCATATGTCACACTTCGCAAAAAGGAAGATGCACGCCTTCATTCTCTTTCCCTTTCATACTTCAAATTGCGTCCCTCATTCCCTATACAACCCATACCAAAGGAAAATACCAATGTTCCTTTCCAATATAATTAGAGTTAAACTTAATAACTCTAATTATATTGCATATGTATACTTTCTCTTTTGACAAATTAATGCACGTTTCATTTTACTTGCCATCAATTGCATTGGTTTCTATTTATTGCATGGGTTCCTATTTATTGCTTATTAGTATTTGCACTTACATTTTCTACATACACACAACTTTCTCAGATTCTAGACATAATGAAGTTCTTTTAGACATTTCATTTCCCCAGCTTTAGGGGTATGCTGCTATATTTAATAAAATGAGGGTAACATGCAACTCCTCAAACTATTTTGGATTGAGAGTGTTATTCAAAAATTTTCGCTTTTACCAAAATCATCTTTTTTCTTTCTTTTTCAAATGCAATAAATAAGTCATTTGTATAAACACTTCACTTTTCGACGGGGTTTTTACCGGAAAGAACATCACGAAGTTGACTAATCTTGTCCATTAAGTGATTAAATTTGGATGATATTAATTTTGACAAGGAACATGACGAAGTTGACTAATCTTATACGTCATTAAATTTGGATGAGTTAAAAATTTAGATTTTTAATTTAATATTTTAAAGATCTAAATTGTTGATTTCCAATTAGACAAAATCTCTATACACATCATTCCACCTTACATGAAAATGGATTGAATTATGATACAACTTTCACCATATCTGAATTTTCTCTCCATTTTATATTAATTTATTAAAACATAATTTTTTTTTCATATTTATTTATTTATTTATTAATATGAACACCCACTTTATGCACGATCAAACCATGGCCTATTGTTGGTGGAGAATATCGCCCCCACACTAACCCCATTTTACCTGGTCATTTTTTTATTATTATTATTATGTAATCACAAATATACTCTATCGTGTCATATACGTAGCCGGGGAGCAGAGGCATAAGAGCCCTATATATATATATAAAATCACAGTGTAAGATCTTTAGTTGTATTATTGTCTCGTGAGCTTTTTCGGCCAGTAGGGATTATTGGCGTGTGTTGTGCGGAGGGTTTGGATTAATTGCTTAACCAGTCAATCGCAATTTCTTTTGAGAAATCAAGCAATTCTGAAACCAACGGCAAAACAATGTAAGTTTTATGGTTTCCTCTCCAACTAAATTATTTTAACGCCGTTCTATGTTACCTGGGCGAATGTGACAATTTATTGATGTTTTATTTATATTTCTTCATTTGACATAGAAGGAAATTTATTGGATTGAGCGTGGTGTTTGTATTGAATTTGCAGGTCTGGAGGAAAGGTTTCATTCAAGATCACTTTGACCTCTGATCCCAAACTACCCTTCAAAGTGTAAGTTGCAGAGAGATGGACAAACTGACTTTTTTTATTGGATCCAGTTTTGGTCTCTGCCAATTCATGCAAATATTGAAATAAAATTTATTATTTTTTTCTCTGGGGATGATTGCATGCATGTCAATATCAATCAATGATTTGGGTGCCCTGTGATTTGGGATTTTGCAGATTAAATGTACCTGAGGAAGCCCCCTTCACTGCAGTACTGAAGTTCGCAGCAGAGGAATTTAAAGTACCGCCTCAAACTAGCGCTATCATTACCAATGGTAAGTTCTCAATTTTATTTGAATATGGGATACCTTTAGATCGAAAAAGGTTTGGTTTGGAAGTAAAATCCTCTGAGTCATGTTACTGAATTCTTGCACTATTGTGTGTGTGTGTTTATACCGAAGATATATCTGATCATGAAAACAAGCCTTTGGTGCCTAATCAATCAATGCTTCTTTTCACCTGTTCCAGAAACTAAAACCCTTAATTGAATATAATTCAATCTGTTGACATGTATTTTTCCATGCTATGTATAAATTCTATTAATGTATCACATGTTTAGTCATCTATCTCTACTGATTAGTGATCCTTATCCTTCCCGAAAGGGCTAATAAGGTGGGTAGATCTTGCAAAGAGTAACCCAAAAGTTGCCAAATGGTGGTTGCAATTTCAGTTGCGGTGGAATCATACCACAATAGCAAATTCTCTCCATAGCACAACAAAGGCCATTTAAACTTTTTTCCTTTTGCCGCAGTCTAAGGAGACCAATTATTTTTGGCTTAGGTTTTTTTAAATTACTTAAATAAAGTATGCTAGTTTGTATTAGTAATGTCTTACTTATCACCCGACATTTTTAACATTTTTGTTGATTCTATTGCATATTTTTAAGATGACTTGAACAAGTCTATTTTCAAAAGAACTCGTAATTGTTTTGCAGTTTTCTCCCTCAAAGAACAATATTTTAATTTTACCCCTTTTATTGTTTTTTGTTTTTTCTAAATATGGTTGCTATGCATCATACTGCCTGCACACAAGCACAACAGCCAGTTGAAACTCACAACAGAAATGCAGGCAGATATCACACTGGCTTGTTGCTTTGTTGCCAACATTATATTAAATTAGGAGCTCTTTTACCTTATTTTTCTTATTTTGTTTTGAAACACTAAATATTTTGAATACAATTGAATTCACCACTCTGTGTATTTGTATTGCTAAGCTCTGCTGGGGCAAGGGGCAAGTTCAAGGCCTGTGTACTTTGGCAGGGTCTCAAAATGAATGGATCATCAACGTCACCATGAGGACTTTGGATTTCTTCTTCGTTTTCTTTCTTCCCTTTATTTTTTTAAAGTTAAAACTTGGCATGTCTTCAAGATGTAAAATACCAAATAATGCACTTGTTTTTCCAAATGGAATGCTGTGGTTTCTAAAGCCTTTGTCCTCTATCTTTCCTGCCCTGGAACATGCAAAATTGACAGCATCACTGGCATGTTATCTTTAGGTTTTTTTGATATGTGATAACAAAGCACGTATAACACTTTGTTATATTTACTGTACTGATTTTTGTTGTAACTATGTTGCTTATGCTTTTTGCAGATGGTGTAGGAATCAATCCACAACAGAGTGCAGGTTTGCCCCGTTTTACTTTTCTCTCTGATCTCATATTTTGTTTTTAATTCATTGTGGTTTGTGTGATTTTCATGCATCCTCTCACACTGGCATATTTAAATGAGGGAAATGTAGATGGAAACAAAACTTGGGAAGTGAAAAAATTGGCAACCTGCATAGTTTGCAAATTCTGTTTGCTTCTTATTATTTTTGATATGTTCATGATTCTTGCTCCTACATGAAAATGCATGTATATCCTTATTCTTTTAGTGTTTTCATGGATTTCAATTTCTCATAATTTCATGTCTTTTTTGACAGGCAATATTTTTCTCAAGCATGGTTCTGAGTTACGCCTCATTCCTCGAGACCGAGTCGGAGGCATCTAGGATTTTATAATGCTATACTCTTAAGAAGTCTTCACCCAGGAAGAACACCAAATGACATTACTAGCGAATATGGATGTTTCATAGGTCTCTTAAAAATTAAAAAATGTCTCTGATCAAGCATTCACTGTTATATTTTTCGGATTCTTTTACATGATGCTGAAAATGTATGTGACGTCCAAGGTGCTCTCCCCCTATCTGTTTGCTTTTATACATGGGCAATGTTCATTGAATTCCTCTGCCAGACTGGTCATTTGAAAAGTAAATTACAGCAATTTGAAATCTCAGTAGAAATATCATAGAATGCTGTCTGCATGTCAGTTTAGCGAATAGGATCAAATGCTCCTTTTAAATGAAAGAAATTTTGATCTTAAAATTCAATGACACGCTGAAATAATAAAATATGCCTGATAATATGGTCACCTACCAGTTTGTAGAAAGATGGCAGGTAATATCATTTGAATGTCTAGTTGTCCTAATTATAAGGGGTGTCTTATGGAAAATACAATTATTTTGTGTCAGTATGGGTGCTTATGTAGGATTCCAGTCTGTCTCATTATTTTATTTATTTCAAAATATTTGTAGTTTGCAAGAACAGCAGCAAGTTTATACTTTTTATGAGCATCTGGTATTGGGATGTTACGCATGCCATTGTTGTTGATCCTTACTGTAAGGTTTGTGATTATTTTGGCACGCCACATACACAATCTGGCATGCATTTTATGGACAGTCTGTCTCCTTTATGTGCACCTAGGATCTAGCACTCATATTATTGAGAGGAAAAGAAAGAAAAATTTATATTAAATGGGCCGAAAAAATCCAGTTTGATATACATATGCTATATCTACTGAGGGTCTGGACTCTGGAGGGCCATGGCCACTCTTTTCATTGGGAGAGAGAGAACTAACTGTCATTACTGCCAAGGACTTGTCATTACAACCTGCAGACTCTGAAATTAAACATGATATCATATCCAAAACGACTACATCTAATTTAAAATGCCCTGACAGTGGGCTGCATACTGTGGACCCATGTTGGAATTGGAATGCCAAAACCTTGTCAGCTCATTGTCATTTTCAGCTCTTGATCAGTTCCTTATGAAGCCTCTGGCATTGTCATTGTCAGCTCCTTGTCATTGTCATTTCTTCAAATGAATGAAAGGACTGGTAGCTGTCTTTCATTGATCATAATAAGTGACCGTCTTCAGTACGAGGGTTGACCACAATGGCTATATCATTTCTTCCCAAATTTTGATAGGACTTAGAAAAGATGAAAGGATTAAATTAATCATAGTTCCACCCAATCCAAAAAATAATAAGTTGCTATTTTTTATGCATAAGGCAAACCTGCAGTCTGTCCGATTTTTTTCTTCGAATTTAGGAATTTTCCCAACTTCACTTTGGCACCTGAGTTCATGCCGCATTGCCTTGTCTTGGTCACAGGAGTTTGATCAACCTGTGCCTACTGCAACTAGACTATGCCTCTTGAGTCTTAACCAAAGGTCTGCCCATAACTTCGCCTTAGACTACATTATGTTAGATGTGCAACTTTTGTTCTACTTAACCAGTTATCCAACACTAGGCACACATCGAATCAAGGCCTTAAAACATTACAACAATACTTTATACTTAACAATAGTCAACACTTGGCCAATTCTTCACTTAATTGATGTCAACAGCTATCCACCACAATGTATCGTATGAAACATACCAACATTTGTCCAACCAAAAAGAACACAAGACACATGTGCAACTGACACCCAAGGTAGATTTCACTTAGCCATTGTCAACAATTAGCCGTCACAATGTAGTGCAGGAGACATAACAACATTCCTCCAACCAAAGAGAACACAAGGCACATCTGCAACCAACACCCAAGATAGATGCCTTAAACTTTATTAGATGAAGTATGTTACAATGTACACTAGAGGAGCTAGGCAACTACTTGTAGCTCTTTTTGTAGACTACAATTACAAAAGGCACCACTTTCCTAAAATTGTCAATCCAACACCTGAAGCTACTGTAGGCCTACCTCTTGTAGGCCCTTTTCAATTCTTTTTCACTTACCCAGTCCAAATTCGCCCTACTGTGCAAAACCCATAACTTAGCACAATTGCAGAGATCACTTTGGACTTGTGTGAATCACTTCACAAGAATGAATGAATTTTCTTAACCACTTTGAGGCATCCAATATATATATGAGTCTTGCCAAACTCTTGCAAGCCCCTCCAAGTCTAAGTGGACCCAAGTGTTTGCATGCAACTCAAGTGTGCCCACATGACTTGTCTAGTGGTGTCCATCTCCAATATTACCATGCTCGCTATGCCACATGACCATGATTGCAGGTCTGTTCGGTGCTCGAATACCCACAAGTGTGCCCATTGTATCTGTGTTTGTTGCAAGCGTGTTTAGTAGGTGCGCCCATCACATCCACGTTTGTTGCAAGCTTGCTTGGTAGGTGCATTCGTTGGAAGTGTGCTCGATAGGTGTGTCCAGTGCATCTGCATCCGTCACAAGTGCCTACAGCAAGCTGTTCTCAAGTGCACCCAAGAAGTGCTTCCGACAAGATGCCTCCAAGTATTCCTAGTTGTTTGATGCCCAAGTGCGCTTAATGTTGGGTATGTTATATCTCTTCACATGGTCGCTGCGTGTACAACACGATCCCTACGGCACTAGTACTCTATCTAATCCCGGTAAAAGGTTGCTTTTGGGTTGCTTTTTGCTTTTTTCGCGATTTTTGACCCATTGTACTCTATCTAATCCCAGTAAAAGGGATTAGGGTTGTAACCTAATTTCGGGTAAACGAATTAGGGTTTTAGATGCTGTGGAATACCATTTATTGTATTGTACATGGTTAAATAAACATATAATGAAAAAGGAGCTATGCGGCTCTAAGTTTTGCTGGTTTTTTCCCGGTTAAGGGTTTCCAGGTGAAAATCTCTGTGTAATGTGTGTGCCATTGTGTATTTTCTGTTAATGCTTAAGAATCGATATAAGTTTGTACTTCACTGTTAAGGTTTAAAACTTACACTTAAGAAGGTGCACCCAAAAATGCACGAAGCCAAGATTCATCCTTTCGATGTGTGTCCAAATGCTCCTAGCTGATGTGCATCCAACCAAGTTTGCTCGCTTAGTCATATACAAGCCAGCTAGTTCTTTGTGCCACTTTGTCGATCATGCATAGTGCATGCCTACAGGTGAGGTTGCTCTTGACAACCTTCTCTACCTTGTTAAGTTCCCTCCAAGCTTCTCTTGGCCTATCCAACTAGTGCGAGCTACCATTATCTGCAGTGCGCCTTGCCTTTGTGCAAGGGTGCTCAACATGTTTGTGGTGTGCCTTGCTGACGGGCCAAGGCACCCAAAATTGACTCATCTAGGCATCAAATTTATGTCATGTTTGTCCATGTTGACAAGCGACCACCAAAGTGATCATGCACCAGAAATGCTCGAAGCCTATTGAGGCTAGGGCCTTACAGAAGCCCACCTAGGCCTAAGATTTTGGAAGTCAATCATTTGGGAAATAAATTTTAACTTTATATTTCCACTCTGCTTCCTTTTTCAATTATGGCTTCCACATATGATATTTTTCTTTATATTGTTTGTCTAACTGCTAGATTTGCTAAATTATGTTACTTGGTTTGTCTTCCTCATTAAGTATTTGAATTTGATTTCATTAAAGTTCCTACTTGAGTCCCTGGCCTACTTGATTTGTCCCTCTAGTTCCCACATTGGACTGCATTCTTCCTTTTTCATATGTTCAGTGAAGATCTTTGAATCTCCTTCCATAATGACCTTTCTGAAGTTTCAATTGATTCCCACCATATTGTCATCTAGTGAGTTTATCATTTTCGCCTGATTATTTGTCCCTTCCAATGTTTTGCGTGGACAGGGTTAGAGAGTTGCCTTTGGTTGTTCTTTATTACCTTGTTGTTCCTGCTTTACATGGGTTTCCCTTTGAGGCTCCATCAAAATTGATCTTTGCTTATGATCTGTAATAGGGGGAGGTGAGACTCAAAGAAGTTCTTTGAGCCTCACCTCTCAAACCAAAATACTAAAGAAACACAAAACTACACAATCTCACAATAGAAAACAAAAGATGGAAGGCAGAATACGAGTGATTTGCATTATGAGGCTCAAAGCCTTTATATAAGATTACAATAGGTCCACTTGGACTTTATCAAAAGGAACTCATTAATGCAGTTCATTATTTAATAATAGATACCTAGCTAATTAGTGGAGTGCAATAATGAAGAGGTGGGCCTCTCCTTGACCACATGGGCTACTCGTTAGCCCAATTCCTCTCGGGTTAAGCTGGAAAGCGTCCCTGCTTTCCTCCTCCTGGTTTAAGTGTGAGAACACAGAAACCATAGCTTGAAGGACTGCTGAACTGAAACCATGTCTGCTCAGAGCTGAGCTGATAGGAGGTGTTGGAGTTGGCTGCAAGGTGAGTACATGAAGGAGTGAGTTGCTGCTGATTGGAGCAGGTGGGGCGCGGGGCCAGGCCTGACGCTACTCTGATATATGCTGAAGTGAAGCAGGTGCCTTCATAGATTGGGGTGGGAGGGCATATCTCCAAAGGAATCCGATCCGAACGCTGCTGCTGAGAGAGGCGTAACTAAAGCAGGTGGGGATCCCCATGCAGCTGCTCAACTAAGGTAGTCTGGGTGGGGAGCCCCATACAGCCAGATCTACAGGAAGTGTGCCTCTAATTTGTTGTGTATAGATGCATGGTTGAAGCAGCTGGGTTGTGGAGCCAGGCTGGACGCTGCTCAACTAAGGTAGTTTGGGTGGGGTGCGGTGCCAGGTCGGACATCATATCTACCTGAAATGTGCATATGTAGATAATATAAAAGCTGGTCCTAATGTATACCTGACCAACAAACTGAGTGATGACTAGATCTCTGCAGGCAAGGATGTGTGTGCTACTGAAGAGCACTGTAGAGAAATTGGTTCTGCTAGAGTTGTGTCTGATGGAGATTGCTGAAAATGCTTGTGTATAAAGATAACTGTTGGAAATAAACTGTTTGCTGCTGGAGAGCATTGTAGAGAAATTGGTGCTGCTAGAGTTGTGTCTGATGGAGACTGCTGAAAATGCTTGTGTATAAAGATGACTGTGAGTGATGGAATAGATGGACCGAAAATGGTTTGTGTATGCAACTGTAGAATGTGGAAAAACAACCTAGGGTTTAGTTTTCTGGGTGTAGACGTGTATAGGAGGTGCCTGCAGAAAATGGGCGGATCTAGGAGAGCAGAGATGGAAAAAGTGAACTGATTTGAGGGAAAATTTGTTGTTAAAAAAGAAGAAAGGGCATGGCGATAAAAGATCTAAACACAGAGCGGCTAAAGAAGGTAGCTAAGCAAGGTAGTAGACGCCAAGGTGGCTAGGGAAAAAGCCCATTGACTGAGGGCAAATGTAGGGAATGGAGAATGACAGATGACTATAGATGATGAAGTGGAATCAATGACTGGAAGGAGCCGCTATAGTTAGTTTTTTTTATATATTTCATTTTCTATTTTGTGTGTGTGTGTGACTAGAGTTGCGTACTTGGTGCTTTTGCAATGCTACAACATGCTTGGTACGCAACAAGAGAAAAGAGTATTGGTTGGTACTGAGCTGATTGGTGAAGAAAATGTACATCTGTCTCGTGACGGAGATCTGAGATAAAAAAATGTAGAACGGACACCAACCAAAACCGAACTGTTTGAAAATGTTTTGGTGTTGAGAAAACAAAACTGAGCTCGCATTAAAATGTAGAAATTGGTGGAGTTGTATTGGAACTCAAGACAAAAACTGAAGAGGATGAACTATTGCTGCTCATCAAAGTCACCTGACACGGGGACACGAGACACGTAGGACACGAAAATACGAGAGTCCGACACGGACACGGTGACCCCCGAAATCAGGACACGTAGGATACGTTTTATATACATATATATATTTTTTAAAAATATATTAAAATTTAAAAATATAGACATATAGATCCAAAAATATTTAGAAACTAGAACATTTACAAATATTCAATAGAAATTTCAAATTAGAATAAAAACACATTAATGATTAGTGATTACACATTTCACATTTGTCATTTACAAATCAGTAATCACGATTCACAACACATTTGTCATTCACAAATCACAATGAGACACAGATGCATGTCGGAACCATATTTCTCATTAAGTCATCAAAATCAAAATGTATACATATATGTCGGAATGCCACTGGGCACTGTGCCACTGGCAAATTCCAAATAGACTAATAGTAAATACAAAAAGGGGTGGCTCAAGATGGGAGAATCCCATATGTCAGTAGTCCTCCTCCATGCCTGAATCAACATACTCATCACTGCCACTGCCATTGCCCTGATCCTCATCCTCCTCCCCCTCCTCCTCCTCTCTGCCCATCTGACGATCTGCATCTGCTGCTGTGGAGGATGACCCCTCTGTACGATCACTATCATCAAAAGTGACCAGCTCTAGCACTGGATCATTAAGATTCATGTTGGCTAATGCCAACTCAGTACTGCTGTCCAAACCCATATCATCAAGAAAGACATCCCACATCTTTGTCTTTCCCTTCACCCACTCCTCCCTCTTCCTGTAAATAAGACGAAGGTTGGAGTGCACATACACCATCGACTCTGCCCTGGACTGCTCAAGCCTGCTCTTCTTCACACTGTACAAGTTCCCATATGTGCTCCAATTCCTCTCACAACAAGAGGATGATGTAACTTGAGAGATGACCCTGAAGGCTAACTTCTGTAGAATAGGGGATGTTGCCCCATGAGTTGCCCACCAAGCATAGGGTTTCTTACCCTCCCTATCTCTAAGCACATCATAGCCTCCAAATCTCCCAGTGCCAGTGGAAAAATCTACAAAGCCATCCTTCACCTCCTCAAGCATGTCTCTATCCTGAAATAGCCGTCTAAGTGCTATCTTCCTCCCATTTGCAATCTCTGCATCCATGTGAGGAGGGACTCTGCGTGAGGCCCTTGATCCACTAGTGAGCCACTCCTGAGTGTAGAACTTGGGGTTCAAGGAGTGGGCCAAGCAATGCAAAGGTGTGCAATTCTTATCCCACTTGGAGATAAGAATATCCCGAATAATGGTCCATAAGTTCTCTGCCAATGTCCCATACTTGGGACACTCATTCTCCATGACAATGGACCTCATGGACTCAATCATGGAATCCCACCCCTCATAAACCTCTGCTAGGATGAGCTGGTCCGTGTCTGCATACCGCAACAAAGAAATGATTGGCTCCATGATCTTAATAGTAAGATCCACCGTGTCCCACCAACCATCATTTAACACCAAGTCCTTCACCTTTTGTGAAGCAGCCTGATCTGTCTTTCTCCAAAAAGCCCAAAACTCTGAAATCACCATGGACCCAAGAGCGGTTTTGACCTCCCTCAACCTCTTGAGCATGATGAATGAGGAAGCAAACCGAGTATCTGCAATCTTCAGCAATGAAAGCTATGTGTACTGTTTGTAGATGGTGAGGGCATTTGTGTGGTTTTGTACAAAGTTACGGATATGGCGTGCATCCTCAATAAGGTAGTCAATCCATGCCACATCCGAAGCAATGGCTTTTAGTGCTAAATTCAAGGAATGGACAATGCAAGGTGTCCAAAAAACCTATAAGAGCAATAAAAGCATGTATCAATGACTCTACAACACTAACATTGCAATGACCAAATTCAAACAATGAGCAAATTAGAAATGAAAGGTGTCCAAAATGAACATACCTGTGGATATTTAGCTTCCACAATCATGCCAGCAGCCTTGCAAACAGGTGCATTGTCCGTGATGATTTGTACACACGACTCAACACCCACTTCTTCAATGGTTTTGATGAATAAATCACCCATAAATTGTGCATCCTTGTATTCGCCAAGAGCATCCACCGCTTTCAAGAACACCGGTCCATTTTGGGAAGATACCATGAAATTGATGAGTGGATGGCGTGCGGGATCCGTCCATCCATCAGAAATAATACTCACACCGGATGAGGGCCATGTTGATCTAATTGGCTCAAGAATTTTATCTACCTCCTTCTTTGCTTTAACCAACAATGTGGTTCTAAGCTTCTCTGAACCAAGAGGCACATAACCATTTGGAGCTCGTTCCAAGATAGTTTTAACCGTCTCAAAATACAATGGTGACCGTGCAACATTGAATGAAATGAAGTTGAGGTAGAAGAAAAATGCAATAGTAAGGTCTACCTCTTCTCGCGCCTCTTTTTGGAAAATCCTATGCATTGGACCACCTGTAGATTGCCTCTTTCTTGTTTGATAAGTACCCCCACGCCCACGCCCATGAATGCTAGGTGGAAATGGAGGCTTGGTGCTAGAGGACTTCCTCAAGAATGGAAGAGGATCATCCTCTTTTTTCTTGCTTGCTGCTGCCACCTTCCCTAAGCCAACATGATCCTCTCTTTCCATATCCCTCCTTTGGTGAACAGTCACTGCTTTGCATGAAGAAATCCCACAAGAAGGAAGGGCCAACAAATGGCCCTTAACCCGGAAATATGTGTTCATGAACTCATGCTTGCAAAAATTGCATCTCCAAGACACATTGCCTCCCCCACCAAGCTTTGCCCCGGGTCCATCTTTCCTTGTCACATACTTCCACAAAGGGTATTTTTTTTCTTGGGCTTGTTGTCTTGCTAAAACAGGGTTAAGTGGAGCCATAGAATGAGTTCCACTAGCAGCCGATGGAGCACTTGACGGAGGAGGAGAACCGCTTGTGCTTGGTGGAATAGGAGGGGAGGCCCTAGATGGTGCATTTCTCCCTCTCCTTTGCCCCCTATCTCCTGCCCTAGCTGATTGAGACATTCCTTTTCTTTTGTGATGGTTGAGCTTGCAATCCTCTCCACAAATCCACCGGAATGCACTTGGAATCGCTTGGAAACAATGGATAGCCTTCAAATCTCCTTCAAATCTCCTTCACCTGCACATACAACTCACTCTCAACCAAATGCTTCCTTGCAAATGACAAAAAGAAAGGCAAAATTCTGTTTTTAAGTGAACCTGGATGCCTTTTTCCGCCAAAAACATGTCCTATTTTTCGGGTATGTGTCCGACAGTCGGGACACATAAATTCGTGTCCGATTCGTTTTTAGGACGTGTCCCGATTTTGGATTCGAAGTAAGGTCGAATTGGACACGAATTCATATCGAATCGTGTCCGATTCGACCGATTCGGGACACGGTTGGGGTTTCATACGAATCCGGTTTCTGAGCTGCTCATATCAATAAAAAACCGAACTGAACTGCTTCGACTGGAACCCCATGAGTTGGGTGGAGCTGCAATCTGAAGGCTAAAGACGCATTGGAGTCTTGGAGAAGAAATCGTGCACTGAGTTGATGTTGGTACTTTGTAAGCTGATGGGGATCGGAAAAGTGGAAGAGCTACGGTGGATGGCAAATGAGGATGAAAAACGTGGTAGTAGTGGAGGGTGGCTGGGAGATAGAGTTAGGATTAGTGTAGAAGAAAAAGGAAGATGCAAGTAGGGGATGGAAAAAAATGAAAAGAATGCAAGTTTAGAGGTGAGTGCATTTGTCCGACATTGCAGTGAAGGATGGACTTGTGTGCAGGAGCTAAGTATGCAAAGGCGGGAATGTGCAGGTGGAGATCTGAGGGTTGATGAGAGCGGTTCGAAGGCCTCTGGGAAAAATAATGGTGATGCTGAGGAGAGCATTGGGAGCAGGGTGAAGAGTGGAGGAGGCCACGATTGAGATTTAGGGTTCACATTAAGATTCATGTGGAGGGATAGGTAGAGAACGCTTTGAGCTGGAAGCTGGAAAAGTTTGTGTGGAGATAGAAAACGGTTGGGGAAGCTAGTAAGGGTGAAGGAAAGAAAAGCGGTTAGGGTCGTGGATAAGAGATGAGTGTACTAGAGCATATGTGGCATGGGGAAAGAAGACAAGATGTTGCGAGACTGGAGCTGTAGCAGTATGAGGTGGAGCTGTGAAGAAGGGCAATGGATAGACCAGTAAGCATAGTGGAGGGGAAAAAGTTACGGCGGTGCAACAATCGGTGGGAAAACAAAAAGCAAAATCAGAATGCAAATGCTTGAAAGATTGTTGAAGACGACATGTAGAGATTGAGATAGAGTGCAGAATGGAGGAAAAAGAAAATACAAATTTTAGATCAGGTGTCAGGAGCGAATTGCTCTGATACCATTTGATCTGTAATAGGGGGAGGTGAGGCTCAAAGAAGTTCTTTAAGCCTCACCTCTCAAACCAGAATACTAAATAAACTCAAAACTACACAATCTCACAATAGAAAACAGAGGATGGAAGGCAGAATACGAGTGATTTGCATTATGGAGCTCAAAGCCTTTATATAAGATTACAATAGGTCCACTTGGACTTTGTCAAAAGGAGCTCATTATTTAATAATAGATACCTAGCTGACTAGTGGAGTGCAATAATGGAGAGGTGGGCCCCTCCTTGACCCACATGGGCTACCTGTTAGCCCAGCTTAACCCTTTCACTCTTGCTGAATATCTACTGTCTGTTCCTTATTGTGGAATCTAGCATTCACACTTGACTAATACATGCCTGCTTATTTACATGCCCCTGATTGCTTCTTGTGCCATGATACAAGAGTTTGCAATTACCACCTGACTATAAGGTGCTTATATTTGAACTCACAAAATGTTGGCTTCTCAGGGTTTCTCGAATTTGGATTTTTTACATTTATGAAATACTACCATTATTTGTTTTTTAATTCTTGCAATGGTGCTGGTCTTAGTTTATATCAAATGTTGATTTATAACATTGAAGTTTGTATCTTGTTATATTTGTTGCCCATGGTCATGTAAATTGAGCATTCAACTATGTTGATGTTCTGAATTTTCTCTTTCTTTATCGAACATGTTACCATTAAAGGTTATGATTCTTAGTGCCTTTTTTGGGATCTGCATCTGACATTACTAAACATTAAAATCCAGTCACACAATTGCCCCTCCTGACATGTGCTAAGAGATCAAGCAGGCCCACTTTGGCTCCAACATCCTTCTGCAACGAGGATCTTTCTTTCCTCAATTACCGTCTTTTCTTTTCCAAGGAAAACCTCGTGGGGAAACCACTGGGAAGTTCCTTGCATTTCGTGGATGGTACCCACTGTAAACCCATCAGTGCTGATTACGGCACCTGAGCTGGTAGGACATTGAGTGAGGGATGCAACAGAGTCATTTAGCCTGGGAAATTAACCCCAAGATCTTCTGCATTAGGTTTAAAGCACTCAACCCCTCGAGCTTGCTCACTGGGCTTAAAATGTTTGGAACATCAAGTCTCACCTTCAAGCAAGAGTGAGATTGTTGGTACCTTGCCTGTCCCAATCGGCCCATGAGGGGCAAACATGTCGATTTGAACCTGGATGGGGAGGATAACATCTTCTCCACTTAACCACCCATGCTACATGCAATTGACAGAAAATTACTCTTTTTATCATATCACCAATTAAGGTTACTGTTTGTTTACTGGTTAAGAATATCAGTTCGCAATAATATCGTTGCTATTGTGATATTGATTTTGGCATAAACACTCCTTGTGCAATCTACTTGGTGAAGTTTAGAATCTTAGATCTCTATACCTATTCGTTTACTTGCTTGGTATCCATTTGCATTTATTTCTGGATTTATGTTATAGCCATATGATTAGTGCGCTTATCTGTCTTGTTGCAAATTTGCAACCATTTGTGTCTTGATCCTTTGGTTTTGTGTCATTTCCACTTGTTCTGGAATCTGTCTGTCCTTGATTATCGTCATATATAGACTGGCTTGTCATATTTTTCTCTTTTATAACTCGAAAATTTGAGAAGAAAATTGCATGCTACTTGGTTGCATGAAATCTTGAAGATAAATATCTTTTTAATTTTCTTCCTCCCTTCAGTTAGCCCACCTGGTTGGTATGACTATCTAGACAAATCACCTCTCATGTCACTATTATCTGCCACTTATTTCCATGTGGAGTGCTTGATGTATTCTTGTTTATCCTGCGATTTTCTATCGTCCAGTCCTTTGGGAGTGTTCTTATGCTGTGTTCATCCCATAAATCTGATCGTTTGCTTCTTGGGTATTGTGTACTATTCAAGAATACTGTTCTAGTTACAACTTACAATTATAGGGACCCATGCACCATCTTCCTTTTTATAAAACAGGTAATGGCAGACTGAAATCCTGGCTATAACGATAGAGCAGCTTTTAAGGCTCAGATTTCAGCAGCATATCATCAATGTGTAAGGGCGCTTGGACCTGGTTCACAGTATTATAATGATTCTAAATCTTCATCATCCCTTTAGTAGCCCTTAATCAAACTGCCCAGTTGATTCTCTAAGATCTTTGACCACTAAATATTTCTTAAATTAATATTTATACTATAGTTTACATTAGCTATGTCTTTTACTTATGCCCCGACTTGTTTGACATCTCTGTTTGTTATATGGTTATATGACATGAACAGGTATATTTTGAAAAGAACACTTATCCCGTTTGTTTACAGCTTTTTCCTCAAAGAACAGTATTTTAGTATTTTACCCTTTTCATATTTATTTTTTCAAATATTGTAGAATACTTCTTATATTTACAAGGACATATTTAGAGTCACACCCACAGAGGGTTTTGAACCTGGGTATACACATTAATACAAGCCCGATCACCTCGCTGCTTGCTGTTAGACCACACTCATGTGCAGTGTGGGAACATATTCTATTGTTGTTTTGCGTTTTTCTAACTATGGCTGCTTCGAATCATACTGCAGGCACTGCAGTCACAGTTGAAACTCATGCTTGTTAATTTCTTCTATTTGAGAAATTAAAACAGAAAGAAAGAGAACCAACAATGTCACCGATTAATCTATTTCACAAAGTGTTTTTATGCTTACCATGACCTTACCAAATAATGTTCTGATATCCAACCAAGCATAACTTCCTAACATTGACCTTTATAGCGCAAGCATAGAGGAATGACCACAGGTCATATTCCAAATGGACACTTGTAAAAGGAATATGAAGGGTGAAGTTACAAAGTGTGAAGTGTCTTGAGTGAATTCTTATGAGTCGGATACTTTGTTGATCTAACATCATTCTAGAATCCAAACAGAAATAATTCACAATGAATATGAAACTTGGAAGAAACTGAGTTTCAATCAATGTTTGTGTAAAACTCAATGAAGGCCCTCTAAGGAACCTTGTATGATGGAACAATTGAAACAGGCGAGAAACAGTTGATGTAACGTTGCGGCCTTGTAAGGGCCAGACTAGGTGCATGAGAGATTCCAAAATGCTAGTCACTAAAAGTTATAATAGTTAAAATGTTGTGCGAACTGTGACTAGTAATATGCTCAACAAAGGTACGTTATGCTAAGGTTGCGAATGATAAGTGTGAGGTTGTGGGTATATGAGAGACCGCAAGGGTTGTGAGAAAGAAAAACGTTGCCATAGTTGCAGGCTCAAAGAAGTTCCCATAAGAAAAACTTGCAGAATGGAACTGTTGTGGCAAAAAAGCAATGCCGTTATTAGTCTAGAGGGGCCCACAATGTTGTGCCAAGGAAATATACAGAGAAAATAAAACTACAAGCCTTGTTCAGACAAAGTTACAAAAGTTCTTTCAAGAAAACGTTTAAGAGAGCAATATTCTGGAACCCATATGTGAAAGTTGCTGAACCCTTGCAAGACCTTAGGTTGATTAAACCTTACAAGATTGAAATGGTAATAATAATTGGAAGTTTTGGGAGTATGGAGGGGCATTCTTACTATTGCGAATAAATAATTGCATTGATAGGTGTTTTCCACAGCGCAAGCGGGTGAAATGTGTAACATACCTCTCTAAATAACAATATATTTACATACATTCAAGCAAGCACAATGAAGTCTATAAATTAATATTTATTTGGCATTTTTTTTAAGATAAAGGACAACTTTATAGACAATCCAAATGATCTTTTAGTATTAGCACACCTTTTATTATCCATAATAGCATTACTCACCATTGCCAACACGTGCTTATTTACAAGAATAAGAATGCCAACAATACCCAAAGCTGGGTGTTTGTCTCTTAGGCAAGCTGGGTTTTTGTCTCTTAGGCCAAACAATTTTACTTCAAACAATAATTGCTAGAAAGGAGAGTTTGAACAGAGCTACAACATACCAAGTAGTGGCTTGTTTAGACAATATGTTAACTCAGGCTTTGATTTTTCCAAGTATGACTGCAAGCACCAATTGTCTCGAAAAGCAATTGATTTCTCTTTATCGTTGAAGAAGAAATTGCATTAAATAATACACATCAAAACGTTAATCCAATAATATAGATGACACATTTTAGAGGAAACGGAACATCTTTTAATGGGTTGCAATTAATCTTTGACCAACATGGTAGGGACGTTTTGTCAAACACTTTGTGGGTAACCTTAAACTAAGGCAAATAGTAGAGACATTTTGTCAAACACTTTGTGGCTATTTTTTGGCTGTCCACCCCATTTTCTCCATCAAACACCCATTGTTGACTTAGAGAAAAAGGGCCTTGTTGCAAAGTTAATATCTTGCAAATGACAACATGGGTATTTGAGATTTTTTGGGAGAATTTTAACATGGATGTTTAGATCCTCTAAACAAAAAATACAACAACCCACTTTGTAAATTTAGAGATATAATTCAATGTTTATAGGGTGTTTTGCACATTCCTACAATACTCAAATAAAATGTCCTTGTTACAAAGTTAATATCTCTCAAATGGCAACATGGGTATCTGATATTTTTGGGGAGAAGTGTCTAGATCCTATGTACAAAAATTACAACTAACTACTTTGTAAATTACGAGATACAAATTAATCTTTGCATGGTGTTTCACACATTACTACAATGCTCAAAATAAAGGATTTCACCATTTTTAAAGCTCCAGGAGTTCTTCCACATTGAACCACTGATTAGGGATGAATATTGCAAGGTTTATACATCTAATAATCCATTCCAAAAATATTCATTAATTTTTTAGAAGTTTTAGTTTATTTGTAGCACCCATTTATCAATCATAATGGGACAATGAAACCTTTCCCTTAGTCATTTTGTCAAACAATTATCATGCAAAGAAAGTCCAAAACATTTCTCCACGTCTTTTGCCATCTGAATTAAATATGCACAACAATTGTTTGTTCATTATTATCTATAAGATTTTCATAACAAATCCTCAGCAAATAATGGATCCATTGCACTCATTAGTTTACAATAGTTAATTCATAAACAAGAACTAGATAGAGTACACTTATCTTTTCGAGATGAAGCTCCAAGGCAACTATCTCTGGGGGTATTGATTTTCTCCCAACCATAGGCTATTCCACTAGAATGCCACCCCTACACAGGGCTATTGGATCACCGGAGTAGAGAGGATTGTCAAGGTTCCCAAAACCTCTCTTCTTTTCACTAAAGGCTTCTAATATACCAACTGAGCAAGTCGCTATTGGTTCTTTGTTCAACCTCTTAGTGAGCACAACTCTTGGCACTTATCCCTTGCCCTATACAACACAAGAATTGATATTTTCTATGCTTTCCAATCCCTCAAGCATGTCTTTCCTCTCTACATTATAATGGCCAATGTGAACCCAAGACATTGCTTGCTTCTAGATTTCATTTCCAACATTGTGAAGCTTATTAGACAAGAATTTATGGTTCTTTGTCCATTCTAATAGGCCAACAACCTTTAGGGATTTGGAATGCTATCTAGCTACTCTTCACTGGTGTCTAAACTCACCTAATATCCTTTCTTTCATGTTTGTATGGTTCATATGAGAGTTGGGTTGAGTTTTCTTCCTTCAAACTCTTATTTTCTTTCCAAGAACCCTCTTTTTCCCAAACTCCTCTCTTCCATTTGAATTTTCCATCCATGATATGAGGGAATGAATGTGAGGGATGAATCTTTCCTCCACCCCATTCTTGGATTCTCAAAGGTAGGAGGTAGTTACTAAAAAATGAGCTAAGCACTTTTAGCATATGATTACTATGCTCTTATATTTAGATTTTCCCTTTTATTTAGTTAGGGGTCTAAATTCAAGTTTACCTTAAACTTCATGATAAGTGGAAAATAAAACAATCACATGCAATGGATTTAGGATAGAGTAAAGCTTTATCATAAGGGGTCATTTCCCCATTAGACCCCCTTATTTTTCCGTCTGGTGGACTCAACCCCTTGCTATCCTCTCATCAACTTTGGAACCTTTCATCAATATTACAATGATCATGTTTATCAATGTTCATAATTACCATGCCCTCCACCTCGTGGTGTTAAGAAAAACATAAATAAAAACATATTTGCAAACTAAACAATATCAAGTTTAAAGGGTCAAGACTGATGTATTACAAGATGTGTAATCTCTGTGACACATGTTGGCTCAAAACAATAAAATAATATAAAAAATATATAATGCAAATTCATAATTAAAATTAAAAAAATGTATTAAATTGGAGAAACATAAATATAATTGCAAAATAGATGCACCTTACATTTACACTCCAATATTAAAGAAATTGTAACATATTTCTCCACATTTGGCCCATGCAATATTTTACAAAACTAATATTATTATTATTATTATTATTAGAATCTTATTGGTACTTTTCTTTGTCATTTAAAAAAATTGTAGTTAATGAATTTGTAATAATTATGTGTAGCATTATGTTAGGGCTAATAATGATATTAAATTAAATAATGAACTAATTAAAAATAAACTAAAAAAACTAAAAATGGGAGGTTGCTATAATAAAATAAACCAACATAGATCCATAGTGCATAGGGGGATCAAGTGAATTTGATCCCTTTTGATGCTTGGTAAATCTAGAGTTAAGATGGATCTATGCTGATATGGTTGTCACTTTAGAGGTTGTGATACAACTATGAAGTTACAAAGAAAGAAAACCTCAATGTTGTAAAGGTAGAATAATTTTCCATAGAAGTCAAAGATCTCCATTGTGCAACAAGATTATGAACAATCCCAAAGGGGTTAGATCCATTAGTGAAGAGGGAGAAGTTTTTCACAAGTGGGCAAGGTTCAATTTCCATGAGGGTCTAGGGTCTAACATGAAGCCATGGGGTCACCTTGAAGTAGTGGTCGAACGTGTGATTGCACCCAGAGAGACCCATGCACACATAAGTGGATCAAATCCCACCTCCACGTCCTTCAAAATTAGAGGGGTGGTAGGTGCGAGGGGGTCCTCTTTGACCCTAGAGGAAAAGAACTGACAAGTTTTCTTGGGGATTGGGAAATACCACGAATAACTTTGCTGAGATGTATGCCCTATTAGGAGGTTTTGAGATTGTTTCTGCAATGGCGATTCATAGATTAATGATTTTTGGAGACTCCCTTCTCGTTATCAGGCATATTTGTCAAGGTCCCTCACCATCTCAAAAGATTCAATATAGAGTCATTTCAAGGGTGGAGTAGAATTTCAATCAAATTAGCCACATTTCATTCTGGCATATTCATTGCAAAAACAATTGTGTGGCAGATCAACTTGCCAACACAACCACTTTAATGGACAAAGGGGTGATAAGAATCAATGATGGGCCACCTCATCATTGTTGGCTCCTGTAGATTTCATGTTGGGCTTAATGGGTGCCCCCTCATCATGGATTATTATGGGGAGATTTAATACATGGAATATTACACGTAGAAGGCAGTAGTTGGACACGTGCTTGGGTGGTGTTTAGCATGTGGAGGCAGATGATTATGGATATGATGAGCACTTAAACCATTTAATTTAACCTTGCATGGAATTTTTTCCCATGGATCTCCTATCCTGTTTCTTATTGCTTGTCTTGGTTCTCATGAGGGAAATTACAATGCGAGGTGGGGGTAAGAATAACAAACTGGAGATAAATCATAGTGCAAGAATGGATTCGATTCGTATTATAACTGTTTATTTGGAGTATGAGGGTGGATTTCTTTGTCGGCGGGGAGTAAAGTATAAGAAGGATTGCGTGGGGTTGGGCTTGAGGGTGACTATTGGTGTAGAAGAAGTGGTCTTTTCCTATGAGAAAGGTGCCACCAGACTTGCTCGAATAGTCAGGCACTTGGGCAATTTCCATAAAATTTTCTTAAGTAACAGAGGAATTGGGTTAATTTCATCCCCATGGAGAATAAGGAGGATAATGCTGTTGAATTTTCATATAGTAGAAATACAATTTTTAGATCCGATAATTACTTCCTAATGATTTTCAAACAATAATTTCATCCCATTGTTATCATTGAATAATTACACATTGAAAATTTAAACTTTAAATTGCAGTGGAGACAAAAGAGAATCACAGAATAGCCATGCACAGTAAACCCAAAATTTTTACCCTTGGAAACCCAAACTTGGGAGAAAACCCACCCAACTTTTCTTAGAAGAAATCAGTCCAATATTACAAGTATTGTTGATGAAATTGTCATTGATGCGAACATGGACTTGCAATGGCCCCACAAGTTGTCATTGATGCCACCAAGTCCCACTTGCAGTTCCTTGGAGCCCTTGCAAAGATGGTTTGTGCTTTGAAGCACCTTGTACCCAGTTGACAAGGTCCTTGTACCCACAAGGATGGATCTTGGAGCCACCACGATGCTAAAGACCCTGGAGATGGTATTGAAGCCTTTGTGGATGATGGAGAATCCCTAGATGGGTTGAAGAAGCATTAATGAACCATTTTGTGGTCATTCATGCTCTAATGGTGTCATGGTACCCTAAGAGAAGGTTTGGAAACCCCACAGCTAATGTCACAATGGATCTTGACCCTTGGAGGTCTCTTGGTGTGGTTGAGGTGGTTGAAGAAGCCTATGAAGCCTCTTGATTGATGAAGAAGACTTTGAAAAATCCTTTGGACCCATAGTTGATGGTTTAAAGGTCCTTGTATGCTTAATGAAGACTTGGAGCCCTTGACGAAGACCTTGATGCCCTTGCAAAGGTCATGAAGCCCATTGCTCGCATGATGGCATGATGAAGGCACACCCACACACATGTGATGACACTTGGACACTTGCTTGCATGTTATGGGTTGATGTTGTGGTGGACACACTTGCTTGCACTTGATGATGGAGTGAAGGTATTGTGACTTACAAATCCTAAGAAGTGATGCCACTTGGACACCTACTACACCCTTGGTGATGTGGTGGACACCCTATGAACTTTAATGATGTGGCAAAGGAATAATGATAAAGAATTACATGCAATGTGTTGTGAGGGAAATACACCTATAGTTCAGGGGAGAAAGTACCAACCTCAGGGATGAAAGATAGACATACAAATGTTCTGCAAGTACAACTAGTAAGCAAAGAGATTAGGGTTATAAAGATGTGCACCTTATTCAGAAGGTTGATCCAAGCCTTTCTCTTCTTTGCTCTTCAACGCTATTCAGTGTCTTGGTGCCCATACCTGCAAAAACAACTTCATACCTTTCTCAAATACATTTGATTACATATATAAGACTGATATCCATAGCAGAAGATACATCAAACTATAAGCAAACGGTAATCAAATTTGAGACACACATGAATAAGTCATATTTGAAAAGGAAGAACACCTGATCTTTATTAATGAATGAAGAAAGTATATAAAATTATACCTTCCTTCAAGCTTGGCACTTCACGAAACCTAGATTCAAGGTCTCCTGCTTCTGTTCTCTAAGAATCCCAACCTCTAATCAGCTGTGCTAGGGTTTGTTAGAAACTGAGGCACAAGAGAGGGGGATGAGGGTCTCTATTCCTCCAGCATAGCATTGTTATGGGCTTGGTCCCTTCTCATGGCCCTTCTACTTTCCTTATACAATCAATAAAGGAGAGGAAAAGCAGTTATAACCAATCAGGAAGTTCCCAAACTAACTCAATTTGACCAAAAATCGAGATTTTGACTGCTTCAGGAAAATACTCTACTTTTCTATTGCAAACCAGCATTTGTACTCTACTTTTATGAAGCAGAGTAGCTTATTTTTTAAGGAAAACGCTACTCTTGCATAGAATACCAGCGTTTTTGTGAAAAAATGGCCAAAAACAGGGTTTTTGGATGATTTTTAGGAGGTGGTTTGGTCTGGAAAAGTGTTCCTAAGGGTTATAACCATCAAATAGGCCAAGAGTGAGGTAATTTCAACCATATTCAGTGTCCCTAATGACCCTTCAATCCACAAGTGTCCCGTTGTGTGACTAAATTTGATCTCAAGAAGTGTCGTCATGCAACCAAGCGATGCAAGTATCGTCACGGACGGAGAAGTGTCATTTTAAGCTATAACACAATGGTAGGGTTTGATCCTTAAATGAAGGATGTTTTTGCAATAAATAAAAATACTTGAAACACTCTAATGGTAAGAAGGTTGACCATTGAAATGGTAAGAAGGTTGTGTGACAAATACAATAACAATACATTATTCAAAGTCAAAATAATATATATATATATATATATATATATATATATATATAACACTTACCTTGCTCACCCTAGAAGTGGTCGTCATATGTGGACAATTCAAATTAAAATTAAAAATTATTGTTGGAAGGTCGGCTCCATAAAATAATCCAAAAGAATTTTAAATTTAAAAAATGAAATTTAAATTATAGCAAGTCGTCTCAGTAAATATTTTTTGTGGAAATGAGTATAAATAGCCACCCAACGACCTCATTTGGGGCAGTAGCTTGAAGTTATAGCTCTGAAATTCAGATTACACTGTAGCAGTCCCAGTAGAAGCAAGCCTTCAAATCTGATTTTGTTGATAAAAGGAAGACTGTTTTGGGGTTTGCTGGTCTGAAAACTTCAGTGGTTTGCTCCTTGATGTTTACAGTGTAATGATCCATGAATTCCAGTGATTTGTCTCTCTTACACTTCGCTGATTTATCTCTTAATTTAGGCTATAGAATTTGTAGTATGGAGATGAACTTGACCTCTTCTTAAGCTCTGAAATTCGGATCTGATCTGAGGCAGTTTTCTTTGTGAAATTTCAAGTACACAGTGAGTGTGGCAACAACAGAAGAAGAACAACTCGAGTTTTGCAGCAGTGGACTGAGGTAAAACTCGTGAATACTGAGGAAATTTGGATAAGCATCAGTCCAAGAAGATACAGTCCCAAATTTTTGGTGTTTTATGACAGTCCGGTTTTGGAATTGCTTGGGGTTTCTTCCACTATTCCGAGTTGAACTCTTGCACTGTCAATATTCTATAATGTGTTGATGGAGGTGACAACAAGATGATGAAGATGATAATGAATGTATGCACAGTCAAATACACAACCCTAGTTTGATGTTGAACTCTTCTTGCAAACAGTTAGTCCGGTCTTGGTTTTTGATTGGAGTTCATCCATAGCACAAATATACAATCCAAGGTGCAGACACAGTTGATGCATGATTTCCCTAGAAGTTGACACTGTGTAAAGAACGTACACAGATCTATCCCAGTATTCATTCATGCAATAATTGAAGAAATGGGTCTCAGTCTTTGTCCTTAAGTTTGCATTTGACACATCATGCTACATGTCTTACAAAGTGAGTGATGGAGTAAGTTCTTCTACAGCAGACCAACACAACCCAGATGATGATTTGATACTCCGATGATATGATGAGGGACGATGAATAGTGAGCAGTAGTTTCTGTAGTATACAATGATGTATACAAATGCATATACAGTGCATACAGTGATGTATATAGACTTATTGATGCAGACTTATTGACACTTGATGATGTTGATGATGATATGTTAATATATATAGTGCATATACAGTGAAGTAGGATGATGATATTGTATACTTGTATAAGGATGATGATATGATTTGAAGAAGAAGGATGATGTACACTATGCTGCATACTTTGATGATGATGCAAGCCTTTACACCTTGATGCATACCCTATGATGATGTGACAGACCTTGTTGGTGATATTCAGACCTTGATGTTTGGGAAGACTCTTTAGATGACTTGGTATGATGTGTATGAGCAGATTCTTGAGCAAGGAATATGAGTAGTTTGTTGTCAGTTGATTGAGTTGACTGTGGTATGGGAAGTAGGTGAGCAGATTGATGACAGGAGTAATCAATATTAGATTGACTTGATGATTTTGACTTCTGATTGAGTTAGCAGAGACAGATGTGTGATAGTGACAGATTGTATTGCAAGCACTGTCTTGCTTGTACTCTTGAGGATTGGATTCCTCAACCCTTTCTCATTTGGAGCTGAGAAGACCAGGCTGGGTCCTGCTATGAGAGTTGGTGCTCTTGTCATCAATTGGTGCTGATTGTAAACACGAAGATTGAAGTCTTCCATTGCAAATAAATAAATCTGACCTTACATATATTGTTGTCTCTCTCTTTGATGTGATTGTTGTACTTATGACTCATGATGAATTTGATTATGTAATTGATGACATAATGATTGATAGACTCTGATTGATTAAAAGAAGGTAAATTTTTTATAATTGCTCACACATTGATTCACCCCCCCTCTTAGTGTGGCCATTGTGTCGAACAATTGGTATGAGAGATGGCCTTTGTCACAAGCCTTGCAAGTTTGAAGGAGATCCGTGGACACACAATGGAAGCAAAAGCAGAGTCATCAAGCAATGATGTGCCCATACTTGATGTGATAGATTACTTCGAGTGGAGGAGAAAAATGAAAGCATATTTGAAGAATTTTGGTGTTTGGGAGATTGTGATCAATCCACCCACTCCATCCATTAAGAAGGGCAAGGTAGTTGCACAGAAAGAAGCAAAGAAGGACAATGCTACAACATTGAAGTTCCTCATGGATGGACTTCCCATCTCAGTGAAATAAAGTGTAGGAGAATACACTTCAGCTAAAGACCTTTGGTTCAAGTTGGAAAGCGAGTATCAAAAGGGTAGACCAGACACTGAAAAGATGAATAAGGAATTAGAAGACAAGCCCTCGAAAGGGGTCGATCAAGAAGTGGACTCCAGTAAAGTTATGGATTCTTTTGATTGTAATGATAGCATGTGTGATGAAATTGAGAAGGTTCTTGTAGAAGATGATGAAGATCTATCAAAGGCTGCACATGAGATACATCTCACTTTGATAAATATTGATCTCAGATCAAATTGGGTCTTGAACACTGTAAATTTGAACCATAGTGAATTCACAAGGTTCAAAAGGAGAATCTTGGAGTCTTTGAATGAATATCAACAGAAGACCATTACAATGAGAGTATTGCTTGTGAAGCTCAAACACAAGGATAAAGAGCTGCGGGATCAGCTGAAAGACAAGAATGATGAAGTTGAACAACTAAAGACTAAATTGATCAATCAAAAGGAAGAACAAGAAGAGCCCGGTGAAGACTCAAAAGAGGTTGAAGAAACTAGAAAGGCTAATATTGATTTGAAAACTCAGCTAGAGGAAGCTAAGAGGATAGAAGACATCTTGAAGAATCAGTTGGAAGAAAAGGAGAAGACAATCCAAAAGCTGGAAATGGAGGTAGTTGGTCTCAGGAAGGAAAGGTGAAAAGATGAATGCCTTTGTCAAGTTCAAGGATAGTTCAGTTGTCCTAGATAAGCTCTTGGATTGCCAAAGATCTCGATTTGACAAGTCTGGCCTTGGTTACAAGAAGGAAGGAGAAAAATCTGAAGATGGCACTTGGTCTCCCAAGACTCCAAAAGCAGGTCCATCTACATCCAAAGATGCTCCCCATGCGCCTGCACATGAAAACAAGGACTTTGGAAGTTCAAAATTGAAACAAGGAGTTAGGTCTATTCCTCAAAGCAAGCTCAGAAAAGAAACAACTCCAAGATGGAACCAAAGTCCCAGGTATGAAAATGGATTTAATGGTTATTGTTATTTTTGTTCTAACTTTTGTCACAAGGCTATGGATTGTAGACTATATGGAAGAAGAAGTGCTAGAATCCCCAATGACAAAGTTAGATGCTGGACATGTAACCAAGCTAGACATATTGCTGCTACTTTCCACACATTGAGATGTTACACTTGTAGTGGGTTTGGTCACAAAGCCCAAGAATGTGCAAGTCAAAGAAGTCAACCAAGGAGGATTCCTTCATGCACATCAGGAAGAAGAACCAATGCAGAAATATTTGAAGATCGGAATACAAGGGCCCGCAGTCAAGGATACTCTCAGATATGGAGAAATGAAGTTGATCAAAGAAGTGTTGGAAGTTCCAATAGCTCAGTCAGGTGCTGGACATGCAACCATGTTGGTCACATTGCTACATATTGTCGTATGATGAGATGTTATGGGTGCAGTGGCTTTGGGCACAAAGCTGAAGACTGTTGGAGTACATGGAAACAACCCATGAGAAGTTTCTCAGACAACTCATCAAGGAAAGTCAATACAGATGAAGGAACAAATGCTAAAAGGACAAATGCCAAGAAGCAAGTATGGATGAAGAAGATCGAGTAGTTACAGATAGGAGAGATTAATCAATGCAGGGAGGATGGCTGCCATATGGAAAACCAAGCTTAAGGTCTCTCAAAGACCTTAGCACACCTTGAGTTCATGAGGCTGGAGGATGAACTCAAAGGAGAAAGGATAACTTCTCCACGCATACAGACATGTCCTAGGATCGTGCATATTGACAGGGGGAATAGTGATCAGTGATCAGTGGTTTCAGATACAGGTTTGTGGACACCCTTTGCCATTGATGCCAAAGGGGGAGAGATGAAGACAAAAGGGGAGCATGCTCACAGGGGGAGCATGAGTTGTTGTCATCAATGACAAAGGGGGAGATTGTTGATGAAATTGTCATTGCTGCGAACATGGACTTGCAATGTCCCCACAAGTTGTCATTGATGCCACCAAGTCCCACTTGCAGTGCCTTGGAGCCCTTACAGAGATGGTTTGTGATTTGAAACACCTTGTACCTAGTTGACAAGGTCCTTGTACCCACAAGGATGGATCTTGGAGCCACCACGATGCTGAAGACCATGGACATGGTACTAAAGCCTTTGTGGATGATGGAGAAGCCCTAGATGGGTTGAAGAAGCATTAATGACCCATTTTGTGGTCATTCATTCTCTGATGGTGTCATGGTACCCTAAGAGGAGGTTTGGCAACCCCACAGGTAATGTCATTATGGATCTTGACCCTTGGAGGTCTCCTGGTGTGGTTGAAGAAGCCTATGAAGCCTCTTGATTGATGAAGAATACTTTGAAAAGACTTTTGGACCCACAGTTGATGGTTTAAAGGTCCTTGTACGCTTAATGAAGACTTGGAGCCCTTGATGAAGACCTTGATTCCCTTGCAAAGGTCATGAAGCCCATTGCTCGCATGATGGCATGATGAAGGCACCCACACACATGTGATGACACTTGGACACTTGCTTGCATGTTATGGGTTGATGTTGTGGTGGACACACTTGCTTGCACTTGATGATGGGGTGAAGGTATTGTGACTTACAAATCCTAAGAAGTGATGCCACTTGGACACCTACTACACCCTTGGTGATGTGGTGGAAACCCCATGAACTTTAATGATGTAGAAAAGGAACAATGATAAAGAATTACATGCAATGGTAGGGTTTGACCCTTAAATGAAGGATGTTTTTGCAATAAATAAAAATACTTGCAACACTCTAATGGTAAGAAGGTTGTGTGACAAATACAATAACAATACATTATTCAAAGTCAAAATAATAATAATATATATATATATATATATATAAAGCACTTACCTTGCTCACCCTAGAAGTCGGCCTCATATGTGGACAATTCAAATTAAAAATAAAAATTATTGTTGGAAGGTCGACTCCATAAAATAATACAAAAGAATTTTAAATTAAAAAAATTAAATCTAAATTATTGCAAGTCAGCTCAGCAAATATCTTTTGTGGAAATGAGTATAAATATCCACCCAACGACCTCATTTGGGGAAGCAACTTGAAGTTATAGCTCTGAAATTCGGATGACACTGTAGCAGCCGCAGTAGAAGCAAGCATTCAGATTTGATTTTGCTGATAAAAGGAAGATTGTTTTGGGTTTGCTGGTCTGAAAACTTCAGTGGTTTGCTCCTTGATGTTTACAGTGGGAGGATCCATGAAGTCCAGTGATTTGTCTCTCTTACACTTCACTAATTTATCTCTTAATTTAGGCTACAAAATTTGCAGTATGGAGATGAACTTGGCCTCTTCTTAAGCTCTGAAATTCGGATCTGATCTGAGGCAGTTTTCTTTGTGAAATTTCGGTACACAGTGATTGTGGCAGCAACAGAAGAAGAACAGTCTGAGTTTTGCAGCAGTGGACTGAGGTAAAACTCATGGATACTGAGGAAATTTGGATAAGCAGCAGTCCAAGAAGATACAATCCCAAATTTTTGGTGGTTTATGACAGTCCGGTTTTGGACTTGCTTGGGGTTTCTTCCACTATTCCGAGTTGGAATCTTGCACAGTCAATATTCTATAATGTGTTGATGGAGCTGACAATAAGAGGATGAAGATGATAATGAATGTATGCACAGCCAAATACACAACCCTAGTTTGATGTTGAACTCTTCTTGCAAACAGTCAGTCTGGTCTTGGTTTTTGATTGGAGTTCATCCATAGCACAAATATACGGTCCAAGGTCTAGACATAGTTGATTCCTTACTGCCCTAGAAGTTGACACTGTGTAAAGAACATACACATATCTATCCCAGTATTCATTCATGAATTGATTGAAGAAACATGTCTTGGTCTTTGTCCTTAAGTTTGCATTTGACACATCATGCTACATGTCTTACAAAGTGAGTGATGGAGTAAGGTCTTCTACAGCAGACCAACACAACCTAGATGATGATTTGATACTTCGATGATATGATGAGGGATGATGAATAGTGAGCAGTAGTTTATGTAGTATACAATGATGTATACAATGCATATACAGTGCATACAGTGATGTATACAAACTTATTGATGCAAAATTATTGACACTTGATGATGCTGATGATGATATGTTAATATATATAGTGCATATACAGTAAAGTAGGATGATGATATTGTATACTTGTATAAGGATGATGATATGATTTGAAGAAGAAGGATGATGTGCACTATGCTGCATACTTTGATGATGATGCAAGCCTTTACACCTTGATGCATACCCTATGATGATGTGACAGAGCTTGTTGGTGATATTCAGACCTTGATGTTTGGGCAGACTCTTTAGATGACTTGGCATGATGTGTATGAGCAGATTCTTGAGCAAGGAATATGAGTAGTTTATTGTCATTTGATTGAGTTGACTGTGGTATGGGAAGCAGGTGAGCAGATTTATGACATGAGTAATCAATATCAGATTGACTTGATGATTTTGACTATTGATTGAGTTAGCAGAGACAGACGTGTGACAGTGACGGGTTGTATTGTAAGCAGTGTATTTCTTGTACTCTTGAGGATTGGATTCGTTAACCCTTTCTCAGTTGGATATGAGAAGACTAGGCTAGGTCCTGCTATGAGAGTTGGTGCTCATGTCATCAGTTGGTGCTGATTGTAATCTCGAAGTTTGAAGTCTTACATTGCAAATAAATAAATCTTACCTTACATATATTGTTGTGTCTCTCTTTGATGTGATTGTTGTACATATGACTCATGATGAATTTGATTATGTAATTGATGACATAATGATTGATATACTTTGATTGACTAAAATAAGGTAAAACATTTATAATTGCTCACACACTGATTCACCCCCCCTCTCAATGTGGCCATTGTTTCCAACAAGTACATCACCTCTTATGAAGAAACCCTAGCCATAATTAATTTTTCCCTTCATGAGGAAACCATAGATTGATATACCGAACCTCTAGAGATGATGAGAACCCAAGAAATTTTCTCCTTGTACCTTCGTTAGGCCTTCTTAGACTTGCACATTAGTTGAGAAGAGAAGTTTTGATGTTAATGATGAAAATTAAATGTTGACTGCTTATTATACACTTCAAGTTGCCTTTATTTCTCTTTGTGGGGTCGACTTGTACTTTTGTTGGGGCCGACTTGTTCCTTTGACCACTTCAATGTTGAATTTGCTTATTGACCACTTGATTGTTGGAATTTCTTCTTTTTTAAGAAACGTTGTTCATGGGCCTTTTTGATGATCATCTCTTCACATGCACGTCTATTCACATAGAGATCTAATGTTGAATAGACCCACTAAGAAGTCCTAGACACTTAGAGTCTACGCCAATTCAACATTAGACTAGACTTGTATGTTCCACAAGGGGATGAAAGCCCCTATCAAATAAACACATCAAACTTGCTCTAATATAGAATAGATCACCCTGGATTGGAGCAGGAAATGTGAGAGCACCCTGGGCCAATCTCCCCAAGCCATATGACTCAGGATAATGGGAGAAGGACTGCCCCTGCCTAGGCCATTCACCTCTAGCCATATGACTCAGGATTCAAGGGTGAATGTATCATTCCCCCTTGGTCAAATCAACATGACCAATCTGGGAGAATGTCTATCCAATGCTGCAAACTGGAGAAATATCAACACTCCCTCTTAGCGAGGGAGACATTTTGCATCACACCAAGCTTGTCTTTGAAGTATACAAACTTTTCCTTAGACAGAGGCTTGGTGAGAAAGTCCGCTATTTACTCATATGTGGATATGTACTGGAGCTTCACTGCTCCGTTCTGCACCATGTCTAGGATGAAGTGATATTTGATGTCAGTGTGCTTTGAACTGTCATGAAATATTGGATTTTCTGAAAGATTGACACAACTTTGATTATCACAATGTATCAAGGTCGTCTCTAGCTCTTGATGAAATAGTCCCGCAAGAAGCTTCCGAAGCCACACTGCTTCGCAACTTGCAACACTAGTTTCATAATAATTTGCTTCTATTGTACCGAGTGTAACATAAGTATGCTTCCTACTAAACTAGGATATCATAGCTTATCCCAAGCTGAAGTAGCACCTCGAGGTTCTCTTTTTATCTGCTTCACTCTCGACCTAGTCAGAATTTGAATATCCCTGTAGCCTCACTTCACCACCTGAGACATATCTCAGACCAAATCCAAATGTACCACATAAGTACCTCAACACATGCTTTGTTGCAACCCAATGGAAGTGCCTCGACTCAACCATAAACTGGCTCAGGGTGTTCACTGCAAAGAAAATATCTGTCCTGGTGTTAACCAGGTACATGCAGGATCCAATCAACTGCTTGTACATAGTGGGATCCACCAACTATGAATATGATGTGGAATTACTCAGCTTATTCGGATTTGTCTCCATAGGTGTAGCGAAGGACTTGCAATCCATCATATCGAATCTCCTCAAGATCTCAACTATGTACTTCCCCTGACTGAGGAAGATCTCATCTTGTCTTTGCCACACCTCCATTCCCAAGAAATAATGCATCAATCCAAGATCCTTCATCTCGAACTACGAAGTCAACTCCCTATTGCACTTGAAAATGAGCTTCTCTTCCCCAGTAAGGAACAAATCATTAGCATACAACACCAAGATCAAGGGATCATCATCAAAAACATTGTAGTAAATGTTGGGATCCACATCACTCTTGGCGAAGCCCAAACTCATCAAGTATCCATCAATATTGGCATACCAATCCCTGGGTTCCTGCTTGAGTCCATATAAAGCTTTCTTTAACATGCAAACATGAGACTCCTTCCCATGTATCACAAAGCCCCGAGGTTTCTCTATGTACACTTATTCCTCAATCACACCATTGAAGAATGTTGTATTTACATCCATATGATGTAATCTCCATCCCGTCACTAAAGCAAGAGAAGTAATAGTCCTGATGGAAGTGTACCCAGCAATTGGAGCAAAAGTATCCTCATAGTTCGCTCCCTCTTTCTGGGAGAATCCTCCTGCCACAAACCTCACTTTGTGCTTCTTGATGCTGCCATCTACTGCAAGCTTGATCTTATAGATCCACTTGGAAGTCACCATTGAATTCCCCTCATGTCTCAGAACTATCTCCCACACATCATTCTTCATGATGGACTGATACTCTTCCATCATGGCATCCTTCCAAACCTGCTGGACTACTACCTCCTCATAACTGGAAAGCTTTGAATCAATGATGTGACTCATCAATTCCATGTAACTCGAGAACCTGTGAGGTCTCATGCTCTCCCTGAAAGTACCACTGGGAGCTGCATGCCTCTCCACATCCTTAAAAATATCATGAATCCATGCTGGCCTCTTCCTAGTCACTGCAACATCTCTAGGTCAATCCACTGGCTTTGTTGGATCTACTAACTCCTCTTGATACTCTGAAGGATGAAGAATTAGACTAGAGGGATTTGTACACTCATCCCTTGGAGCCTCCTTCTCCTCACTATCAATCTCCATGTAATACTCTCTAGACCTCCTGAAGGCTACCTCATGAAAAGTAACATCTCGACTAACCTCAATCTAGCGTTGTCCTGGAATGTAGATCCTGTAGGCCATTGAAGTCTCGTTGTATTCCAAAAAATTACCCTTCTTCCTAGAAGGTTCTTACTTCATCCTCTTCTCCTTAGGAACATGGATGTATATTCGACAACCAAATATCATCAAATGACTGAACTCTGGATTCACTCTTATGAATGTCTCCTCAGAAGTCTTGTTCCCCAATATCCGGTGAGGGCTCTTGTTCTAAACATAAGCTTCTATACTGTAGGTCTCTTCCCATAAGAACATGGGTCAATTCTGATCTTGAATCATCGCCTTCACAACTTCTATAATGGACATATTCTTCCTTTCTGCAACCCCATTCTGCTGAGGGTTGTAAGGAATTGTCAACTCCCTCTTGATCCCTGCTTGAAGAAATGAATGAAGTCATTGGAAGTATAATCTCCTCCATTATATGACCTCAAAACCTTGATATTCTTCCCTGTCAAGTTCTTTGCTTGAGCCTTGAACTCTTGGAACTTGCTGAAGACTTCATCCTTTGTCTTCATGAAGTAGATCCATGTATTATGGGAGAAGTCATCAATGAATGTCACATAGTACAAGAAGCCACCCAAATATGATATTGTCATTGGTCCACATACATTTGAATGCACTAGATCCAAGATCCCTTTGGATATACTATCATTGCTTGGAAAATAACCCTTGGCATTCTTGCTAAGTGCACAACCCCTGATAACAACCTCATGATCTACTTAGAGCTTTGGAAGACCTATAACCATATTCCTCATTGTTGGTAAAGCCCTGTGATGCAAGTGATAAAATCTCCGATGCCATAACTCACATAAACTGATACTATCATGTACCAATTCCCAGGTTAGACATCCTAACAATATGTATAGTCCTCCCTCTCCAACATCAATCACTCCTGCTGAGTCTATGATCGATCCCTTAGGCCATACAAGAACTTGACTATCCACAAATGAAACTCTGTAACCTCTATCCTCCAATGCTGAGATGGAGAGAAGGTTCTTCTTCAATCTTGGCACAAATAATACATCTCTCATGTGTAGAGAATCTCCAAACGCTAGCTGAAACAATGATGTCCCAACTCCTTTTACATCATAATTGGAATTGTCTCCAAGTTCCACCTATAATGATGAGTCCTTCTTTGTCAAATATCTAAGAGGAGTCTTTGTAACCTATCATGTGCCTAGAAGCACCACTATCTACCAACCAAGTATCACTACTATCTGTAATAGTGCCTGTAAGAGCAAAGACAAAGAAATACTCTTTTTGAAGTTCATCTGCAATCTCATCAAGTTTTGTCTTCTTTTATGGTGTAAGCTCATCAACATCGGTTGTTGATGCATGTTGCTTTCCCTTTCTTTTATTCTAAGGACACTAAAAATCATAGTGACCAAATGTATGACAATTGAAGTACTTAACTTTTGAAATATCCTTCTTCTTCTGTTCCTGAACTGGAGTTGATCCTCCACCTATATGTTTCTTCCCAAAATTTCTTCTTCCTTTTCCTTTTCTTGCATGAGTTGAAAGAGTTTGATTTTCTTTATTCTGAGATCTCTGCAAACTATTCTTGGACAATAATCTGGCCTCCTCTTGGACACAATTAGTCCATATCCTATCGAACTTGGGTAACTCCTCTCATCCACAAATACTTTGAACAAATGAATCCCATGAAGAAGGAAATCCATTACTAGTCATTGTAACAAGTTTTGCATCATCAATGGTGTCTCCAATGGCCTTAAGTTAATATCTCAACTAGGAGACTCTCATTAATTAACTGGCAATTGAATCTGATTTGGTCATCATGATACAATGGCGCTGATTTCTCAAGGCTAATTTCCTGCTAGTGTTCTTACTCTCAAACAATCCCACCAAGGCATTAAACATTTCTTTGGCAGTCTTCAAATCAACAACATGTGGAATCAAATGATCTTTTATGGAATCTATCATGATCCTCTTTAGCCTTTGCTTCATTCTTCTTGTGCTTGGATTTCTCCTCAACCCTTTTTGGGTTTGAGACACCTTCTTTTACATAGTCTTGAATCTCATTTTCATCCAAGATGAAGAGTATCTTGGTATTCCAGGATATGAAGTTTGTAGCACCATCTAATATGTCTTCTACTCTAAGACTGATCACCATCTTGAACCCAATATTCAGCCAAAAAGGGTCCAATCCCGAAACCCTATAATTTCAACCTTGATTAAATGTTAATATGAGAGCACTAATATATGCGCTAGGGAAAGGCTAGTTGTCTTATAGGAAATTTTTCCCCAACACTTCCAATAAATGCTCAACAACCTTTAGAGAAAGTTTAGATATGAGACTATGCAATTAATACTGCTATGATACCATGCTGAATTTTCTTATAGCAGAAATACAATTTCCATATCTGGTAATTACTTCCTAATGATTTTCAAACAATAATTTCATCCCACTATTATCATTTAATTACACATTGAAAATTTCAACTTTAAATTGCAATGGAAACAAAAGAGAATCACATAATAACTATGCACAACAGACACAAAATTTTTACCTTGGGAAACATAAACTTGGGAGAAAACCCAACCAAATTTTATTAGAATAAATGAGTCCAATATTACAAGTACATCACCTCTTATGAAGAAACCCTATCCATAAAGAATTTCTTTCTTCATGAGGTAACCCTATATTGAGATAGCGAACCTCTAGAGATGATAAGAACCCAAGAAATTTGCTCCTTGTACCTTCGCTAGTTCCTTTGACCACTTCAATTTTGAATTTGTTTGTTGAGCACTTGATTGTTGGAATTTATTTTTTCTTAAGAAAAGTTGTTCACGAGCCTTGTTGATGATCATACCCTCACATGCACGTCTATTCACATAGACCTCTAATGTTGAATAGACCCACTAAGAAGTCTCAGACACTTCTTAGAGTCTAGGTCAATTAAACAATAGACTAGACTTGTATATTCCACAAACAAATAAACAAGTCAAACCTGCTCTAATATCCCTATCAAATAAACAAGTCAAACCTACTCTAATATAGAATATATCACTCAGTCTTGGAGTAGGCAATGTGAGAGCACCCCGGGGCCAATCTCCCCAAGCCATATGAATCTGGCTAATGGGAGAAGGACTGCCCCTTCCTGGGCCATTCATCTCTAGCCATATGACTCAGGCTCAGAGGGTGAATGTATCATCCCCCCTTGGTCAAATTAGCATGACCAATCTAGGAGAATGTTTGTCCAATGCTGCAAACTTGAGAAACATCAACAAGTGCTCAGGGTAAAACAACAGATATGCAATGTGCTCTTGGGGAGATTTGAAGCCTCAAAAAACTGGTTCGATGCATAGCTAGTCAATCGAAGAGTCTTGAACAATCTATGGAGAGAATGTGTTGCCAGATGGAGCTTGATGAGTAGGTGTGAGAGAAGCAAAATCAATGGATTGTTGACTAGGGTGAGCAGTTGCTTCATCTAGTCAATGACAAGTGCTATATGCAGGAGTATTTTTGCGACATGGCTTAGAATAGAAATTCAAGTGTTGGAAAAGTAGATGCACATGATATTGTCTAACAAATGACGTTGGTGCAACTTGAAGATGTTTGCTTCCCGACATAGATGGAGGAGGTGGAAAATTGAAGTGTTGATTTTTTTGTGTCAGTTAATTTTCCTTTTTTAAACATGTATTATAGTTATAAGTTAATTCTAGGAAAGTTTGTTAGGAGTAGGTCTAGATGTTTTGTTTTATCGATAATTTGGACTTTCATGAATGAGGTTGTTTTGAAGTCCTTAAATCTTCAAAGGACATTTTGTAAAGAATTGTACTATTGATCTTTTGGCTGTTTAGGTTTGCCTCAACCCGTTTTAATAAAAATATTATAACCATTCTTGTTAAAAAAACAAGAATATGAACAACAAAAAGGTTTTGGCATTCAACTTCATTAAGATATACCATTATGAGAAGCAAAAATGGTGGTGAAGACATGGAGCCAGATTGTGGAGTTGAATTATAGTAATATTCAAAGATGTTTGGTATTCTAACCTCTTCGATTGTTGATATTTCAATCAAATAATGGGATGCTCTTACAAATATGCACAAATTTGTAATGAAAATGATAAATTTAGATAGATATTGCTAAGATGATAGTAACATGGGAATAATTAGAGGTTATTCGAGTGAATCTAGCTATTGATTATTGATAGACACAAGTGTAAATGTATTTTTCCAAAGAAAAATTCATTATATTTGTTATTTTAGAGAGTGAAATCAAAATATACATCATTGAGCCTCATAGCTCTTTTGCAAAAAACATGACATGTCCTTCTCGTATGCTATAGTTATATAATACAATCTTCCAAGTATCTATAGCTTGTAGTTATATAATATAGTCTCCTAAGTAAGTATACCTTCTAGGAAAGGACCCCGTTGATTGATTTTAAACTTACTTTATCAAGACATCACTAATTCCAAGACATTATTTATTACCCAAATCTAAAATTACATACCAGATAAAGAAACCTTTGAAGAGTTCTAGACTCCCTTGAATTCATAATATATCAATGAACCTTCCTCCAAATTAAGTGCATCCTTCAAAAGTAAATATTGTTTTTGATTAAATCCTAAATATATGTGTGTAAGAGATGTAATCAAACATAATTTTAGCCTCTAGGATTGTTCATTATAGGATCAAGTACCAGTTGGAAATATGGCATTTTCCATTGCACTAGTACATCAATAGTTTTGAGTCAGCCATAATTTGCAAGTCCCTTAAACGTTTGTTTGCTGCAAACTTCCTCAAAATCTAAAGGGATAAATTCTTTTTTCTTATTTGTGCCTTTCTCAACACCATATTTTATGAAGAAAATATGATGCTTATTCAAATAAAGAGAGTTGCTCTCTCTCCACACATAAATGAGACTCCTTGGGAGGCACCATAAAAAAATATTTGGTGAAGTCAATGATTAAAGGAATTATTTTATGAAGAAAATATGATGCTTATTTATAAAGAGAGTTTCCCTTGCTCCAAACATATATGTGAATCCTTGGGAGGCACCATAAAAAAACCCAAGCTTTGGTGAAGTAAATGATTGGATCTTTAAGGACCCAAACTATTCTTATCTTTGGATTTTTTCACTCTTCTCTGTAGGAGAGCCTTATTTTATGAAATACCAGTGCAACAACGGTGTTATACCCTTGAAATATCATCTTATTTGTACACAACCACAATCCCCATATGACAACATGGTAGAGATTTATGCGCCTTGATAGAGGTGTCTATCATCCAAGTCCTAAAAAATTCCAAAAGTGTGCTTTTATTCCACTTATTGGGTTCACCCATCATTTGAAGGATTTCATCCAAACAAGATCAGTAAAAAAACAAGAAACAAAACTATGGTCCAACAATTCACCTTCAACCTTGCATAGATTACAATGGTTCAATGGCCCATTCTAGCTTCATTTTTGTCCATTGTCCCATGTGAGAATCTTATTTGATAACATGAACAATGCAAAAATTCTCACTTTGAGTGGATAAAGTGGTTTCCAAATCGCCTCCCACCACCAAATCCTATCCCCAATATTATATTGAGCTATCCGAGCTTCATATCCTAAAAGTTAGTAGAAAGAGTACCTATGGATTTGTTCCAAGTCCATTTCAATTCATCCTTACAATCTTATAAAATATTATAAAAAATAGCACTGTGATTTAATAGGAGAATATGGTTTGTCCATTCCACTGCTATGTCAACATGCAAATTTAGATCTTTAGCTGAAAACCACGACTAATACCAATACCATGGCACCCTAATGGACAAATATGTGAACTTTGACTTACCTTGAGCTTGTAGTTTGGCCTTCAACTCTCTAGGTATCCTAAAGATACCATTGCATCTAGCCCAAGGGTCCTCCCCAACTTTTGAGGAAACCCATTTCCCTATAATATGGAAATATTTCACCAATCCTTTCCAAACGATGGAAGCATATTTGATAGACCTTTGTGCAAACCTTATCCATTCCTCAAAGGATATGTCTTTAAAATACTTAAACCTTATGACTTTTCCCCATAGTCCATCATTGAAAAAGAATCTCCACATGCTTTTTGTATCCAAAACCTGGTTATGTGATGGATAACCAATATACTAGAATGTTCTCCAAGATGGAATTTACCAAGATCAAGCTCCCACCACGAGATAGCCATCTGTTGCACCAACATGAAACTCTTTTCTCAAATTTTTGTATATCCATAACCAACGTTCATACCTATAGTCATTTGGTTTTAGGTTGAACCTTATATATTGCACTATGAAAATCAATTCACAGGCTAATCTTACAAAGCAAACATTATTCTCACAAAATTGTTAAGAAAAAACTATCATAGATCACTGAAAACTGGCACTGAATTGATGCACACAATAAAATTCTATTGTATAGGAGTACATCAACCAAACTTGGGATATGTAATTGCTGTCCAAATATATAATTACATCATAAATTTTAAATCCAAATAAGGCATTCAAAATCCTCACAAAAGCAGGCTTATTAAATTTGCAAAAAAAACCCCTAGGTGACAAATCACTTTCCAAATCACTCAAGAGGCTCACGAATTGGAAAAATAAATTGTGGTAGGTGATGAGTGAAGGAAAATCAATCAAATCATGTATTTTGGAGAGAAAATCATGGAGGATGTGTTGGCCTTAGCTTTCCAAGTCAGACTAGCTTTATCCTTATCCACTAAAAGCAGAAAAAGCAGGACAAAACCGTTTAAGGCAGGAAAGTGCACTTACTATTCCTGGATAGTCTTCAAAGAAGACATAATCTTATCTAGAATCATTCCAAGTGCGCTCCTATGGATAATGATGGCAAGTGGTGGTCTAAGAAGGAAAAATGAGGCCAACTACTTAGTCAACACCTAGGAAATTAATAAAAAATGACTAATACATTATATCCTAAGTATGGAGTGGGTTTTTAATATTATAACACCCCCCTTAAGCGTAAATTTATGTGTAAATATCAGAAATATAGCGTCCAACAACAAGGATTGGTCACCCCTTTTACATACTGCTTGTCCACAAAACAAGGAAAGAAGGAAAACTTCATGGGAAAAAACCTCCCCTCAAAACATGGACATGAACAAAATTGAAAATTTTCTTTTCAATCCTTCTTCACTATGTGTTTACCCATCCCAAGTAGTGATCTGAGATGGCTAAAAGTATTATCTGAGAATGATTTGGTTAATATGTCTACAACTTGCTCAAAAAATGGGAAAAACTGCAGAGCAATGATCTAATCATGCACTAGACTTCAGATGTAGTGTATATGAATCTATATAGTCTTGGTTATTTGTCTTTGTACTGGGTCAGTTGAGATCCTTATAGCACTTTGATTGTCACAAAAGATGATTGTAGGAGTGATAGAGTCAATCCAAAACTCTGAAAGTATACCTTGCAACCATACACACTGAGTGGCTGCATTCACAACTCCTCTGTATTCGGCCTCTACTAAAGATAGTGCAATGACACTTTGCTTTTAACTTGACCAACAAATAGGACCTCCTCCAAGCATGAAAATAGATCTAGAATTTGATTTTCAGTCTGAGCTATCACTAGCCCAATCAGAGTCTGAAAAACCATGAAGATCCAAGGAAGAATCAACAACATAATGAATCCCATGAGACTTGGTTCCTTGCACATAGTGCAAGATCCTTTTGGTTTCCCACCAATGAAGCTCATGTGGATGCTCCATGTACCTTGATGCTACACTCACTGCATATGCAATATCAGGTTGAGTGTGAGTAAGATACAACAAACTGCCAACTAGCTGTCTATACAAGGTGTTGTTCACCAAATGAGTAGATTTTGCATCTTCAAGTCTTACTCCTGAAAGGAAGGGAGTCTTAGTTGGCGTGAATTCTTCCATTATGAATTTATTTAGAAGATATGATGCATATTTTGACTGAGATACTTTAATTCCCGAGTTGGATTGAGTAATATCAAGTCCCAAAATTTTTCTAAGTATTCCCAAGTCAGTCATGGAAAAAGCATGATGCAAAGCAATCTTTAATGAATATATCTCATCAATGGAGATTACTGTGATCAAAAGGCCATCAAAATATAACACAATAATCAAAATTGAACCATTTATTAGCTTCATGTAAACATTTGGATCAGATTTGCATCTGTTGAAGCTTTGTGACAGGAGAAAACTATCCATTTTGGCATACTAAGATCGAGGAGCTTGCTTAAGCCCATATAGTGACTTCTTCAACCTGCATAGAAGAGAGGGATAAAAAATATAACATTCTAGATACTACATATAGATCTCCTCCTCAATATATCCATGGAGGAAAACACCTTTTACATCCATGTGATGCACTTCCCAGCGTTTAGATGTTGCAGTTTCCAAAACTAGTCTTATTGAATCCATCTTTGCAACTAATGCAAAGGTATCATTATAGTCAAGGATTTGGAATTGGGAGAATCCCTTATCCACCAGCCTTTCTTTTTACTCCACTGCTACACCATCAACATCAAAATTTGTCCTGAAGATCCACTTACACTTGACTATATTTCTACTAGGTGGGAGCGAGACTAGCTCTGATGTTCCATTCTTTTGAAGAGACTGAAATTCTTCATCCATGGTAGCCTTCCATATTGGATCTTGTGAGGCTTCTTCATATGACTGAGGACTAGATTCAACCATCAAGAAACACTTCTCAGAAAGAAAATGATCTTTGACAAAAAGAGCATTCTCAAACTGAGATCCAGTCCTCCTAGGATCTTGAGGATCACCCACAAGTTCTCCAGCTGGTTCAAGTGTTTTTGTATCCCACTTAGGCCTTGTAGGTGAACTTGGATCTGCAATCATGTGGTATTCATCATCTAAAAAATCAGAATCAGAAATTTCATGAGAAGCTTCACTTACTTCAACAGGTGGTGGTTTAGAGGATTCTCCAATCTCAACTGCCTGCAAGGGTTCTTCCTTGAATTGAACACTCCTTTCAATGAAAGTTTTTTGAGTGGTCAGATTGAGAAACTTGTAACCTTTGGATTCTTCTCGATAGCCAAAAAATATGGCTGGAAATCCCTTCTCTTCTTAGGAGGAATTCTATCCCATGCCTTTGAGCCAAAAATTCTGAAATGAGACACATTAGACTTGTGTCCACTCCAAGATTCAAAATGAGTGATTCATTTCAAGACTTTATGTGGTACCCTATTCTGAATACATGTTGCACAGTTGATAGATTCAACCCAAAGTCTAGAGACAAAGACTTGGACTCCAACATGCAAGTAGCCATCTCCTTGAGAGATCTATTCTTTTGCTCAGCCACACCATTTTGTTGAGGTGTGTAGGGCAATGTATGCTGCATTTGAATGCCAGCATTAGTACAGAGTTGCTGAAAATCAGACTTGATATATTTCTCACCATTGTTTTCTCTAAGGGCTTTGATATTCCTACCAGACAGATTCTCTACAGAGGTTTTACAAATCTTGAAAAAACCAAAGACTTCTTACTTGGATTGGAGAAAGAAGACCCAACAGAATCTTGAAAAGCCATCAGTGAAGGTAATGACGTATTTGGAATTATTCAAGGAAAAATTGGGGAATGGAAATGATATATCACTATGGATAAGCTCAAGTGGGGCATGAGTTCTCTCACTTCTATCTCTCTCATACTTGTGCTTAGGGTGTTTTCCAAGTATGCAACCTTGACAAATTCCTTTGGAGAACTTAATATTGGGTAGCCCTATAACCATGTTCTTCTCATGCAAATCAAATAAGTACTTGTATTTAAGGTGGAAAAATATCCCATGCCATAGTTTGCTTGCTTCATTGGCATGAGTGAGGAGTGCAGAGGGTGAAGAGAAAGGCACAAAGTGGGAAAACTTGTATACTTTTGAGGTATGATCAACAATACCTATGGAAGCAACTCTACTTGTAGAAAGTTCAGAAATTTCCACATCATTGGGGGTGAAGATGACCTTCTTAAGAGACCCAGTATGAGTCATCCGATAAACTGAAAAGAGATTGGAAGCAAGATCTAGGACAAAGAAAAATTAGTGAAGGAACTATGGTATAGATCAATTCTACTTTTTCCTTTGTAAGCAGTTTCAGAGTCATATCCCAACACAATTGTAGGACCACTAGAAGAATCAAGAGAGGAAAAATACTCCCTTGTGGACACCATATGTCTGGATGCCTTGGAATCAATTATAAAAGAGGAAGATTTTGATGTGATGGCCATCAAAGCATGAACTCTCTCCTTGTCTTCAAAATTTGGACCTCCTTCCTTCCTCCTTGTGCCATCTAGAAGAGGGATGTTGTTCTTCTCAAGAAGTTGAGCCATCATGTCAATGGTATTCTTCATGCAGTAACTCTCAAGATGAAAGCCCCTATTGCAATATGCACATTTGATTTTCTCCTTCTTTTTCTTTGGATTCTTCTTGGAGATTGAGGAATCCTCTTGTGCTTTTTGTTTTTCTTTTTTCTGATTTGGGGGTTTTTGGGATGAGCCTTATTCTTGATTTTTGAATTCTTTGAATCTCTAGCAGCCAAAGCATGATCTTTTGATGGCTTTATGGTACCCATCAAGACGAACTTGTCTTGCTCTTGAGTCAATGATTCCATGAATTCTGCTAGAGAGGGCATCTTCTAGTTTTTAATTGTGAGCTTGGTAGAATGGAAGGTCGAAACAAATACTGACTCTAATCTGGGCCCAATTTTGAAAGAATGGACAAGATTAATTGCTCATCTTTCTTTTCAATCCCACACTGCTTCAATTGAAGATCAAGAGCCTTAAACTTGGAGAAGTATTATTGTGGGGTATCGAAATTGATTGGACTCAGAAATTAATTCATTCTCCAGTTGATGGCCTCTCAATTCATTTGTTATGCCAAACAAATCTTGGAGTTTGACCCAAAATTCATTAGGAGTGGTAAGACCATCTATATGAAAAAGAATATCCCTAGAGGTATTGAGACACAAGAGACCATAAGCTTCATCTCTTATTTTATGCCACTTGGCCTTCTCTATGACTGCAGAAGGCTCAATGTCAGTAGACGTATTCACTTTGTAGAGGCCTTTTCTCCTCAACATAATCTCCATCTGCGCCTTCCAATCAAAGTAGTTGAAATGAGTCAAGATGATTGATTGCGACTGCTCCATGGCTTCACTGATTGCACCCCTATGAGACTGGATTGATACTGCACAATATGAAAAAAAAACAAGAGAATATTGTTGCTAAAGGCAGTTTTATACCATGTGAAAATCAATTCACAGGCTGATCTTGCAAAGAAAACATTATCCTCACAAAATTGTTAAGCAAAAACTAGCATAGATAATTGAAAACTAACATTGAATTGATGCACATAATAAAAGTCTATTGTATAAGAGTACATCATAAAAAATTGGGCTGTGTAATGGCTATACAAATATATAATTACATCATATATTTGAAAGACAAAGAAGGCATTCGAAATCCTCACAAAAGCAGGCTTACTAAATATGCAAAAAACCCCCCTAGGTGACAAAATCACTTTCCAAATAACTCAAGAGGCTCACGAATTGGAAAAATAAATTGTGGTAGGTGATGAGTGAAGGAAAATAAATCAAATCATGAATTTTGGAGAGAAAATCATGGAGGATGGGTTTTCCTAATAATAGACAGCTTGCCAAGTCAAACTAGCTTTATCCTTATCCACTAAAAGAAAAAAAAAAGCAGGACAAAACAGTCTAAGGAAGGAAAGCACACTTACTATTCCTAGATAGTATTTAAAGAAGAAATAATATTATCCATAATCATTCCAAGTGCGCTCCTATGGATAATGATGGCAAGTGGTGGCCTAAGAAGGCAAAGTGAGGCCAACTACCTAGTCAACACCTAGGAAATTAATAAAAAAATGACTAATACATTATATCCTAAGAATGGAGTGGGTTTTTAATATTCTAACATGCACCCCTTGATCAAGGGGATTTTTTAAGGGAGAGGCATGATCTAATATATTTGATATAAAAACACAAATGTAAAATTTTTGGAACTTTTATGGTATAATAAAATATGGGGTTTGGAGGTTTTGTTTATAAAACATGTGTAATATTTTGAGTGGGTGGATTTTTTGTTGTTGTTTATATAGTTGATTATAGTATGATAGACTAGAGTATCGATTATTCTTTTCCATTAAGAATCGTAATTCATTGTCAAGTCATGAAAATCCCTACATAACCTTTCACAATAAACCTACAAGTTTGGAGACAATAAGTACATTTTCACTAGAGTTTTTTGGCAGTTTGAATTGTGGTATCATTGTTGTACTTTGTTTTCCAAAGAATAACTTGGAACAATAGAGCTCTGGTTGAAGACTATAGGATATGTATAATCCCAAAACTTCATAGAATGTGGTACTAGACTGATTTAGGTTCCTTCCAAAATTTTTGTAGGAAAAGTATGGATAAGTATCTATATCTTACATACAAGTTGCCGATTCAAGGAAAAGGGAGAGTATCCAAATGAAAACAAATGTAATTAGAGAAATAATGGTTGAAGGTGCAATTTACACATAGAAGTTAGTAGGTGAGAATATTCAAGATGCCTATCCTCCCCAAAAAGAAGGATGACTTATTTAGAATGCCTAGAGGAGATCTAACTTGGGATTGGAGTAAGTGAATGCACTGAGTCAAATAATAATTCTGATTTATTTGCAAGTCTCCCATAATTTTGTAAGAAAACTCCATCTCTAAGAGTATCCCAATTATTTTCATATAAACTAAAATAACAAGTTCATGTGCAATTGTACTTCAACAGCAAGCCCTTCGAATACACTATTAATTTAACAAATGATCTTTAGAGTGGAATCCAAGATGTAAATAATCCTATTTAACACAAGTATAAACATTGACAAAAATGATGACTAGCTTTGGGAAGAAGTGTACTTTGGATGATGGGGGTTTTCCAGCTTGTAGAAGATCAAATTAATGTGTATAGTTGAAGATGGAATTACAATGCCATGATGGAATGGGAAAGTTACAACTGTAAAAACTTTGTCCTCAATTGTGAAGGATCATCTATTGTGAAAATATTTCAACCTTGTATAGAATGACCTTAGACATAACATTCTAGTCGTAATATTTAAGTCAAAATCCAAAATTGAGATTTCATGATTATTATGATGAATTCTAGAAGTACAACATTTTGTTTTAGTTTTTTTAAGGAAAAGACAAACATTGCTAAGTACATAGATGGGATGGGTTGCATAGGTGCATTTAGATGGAGTTGATCATTATTTGACATTTTTATTAAGGTTCCTAGAAATTCCATGTTGTGGTTGGAAATATATTGATTGCAATGAATGCATTAAGAAAATCCTTCCCATCCTCAACTAGGAAGAGTTTAAGCATGTTTCTAAAATTTCCGCCCCTTGAGAGATATGAGTGTGAGTTAGGAATTTGGTGGTAGTATCTAAGGAAAAGAAAAGATATGGAGTTAATTATAATTATGAATCAAGAGCGAGATTATGGGTAGCTAGGGTAGAACAAGTAAGGGGTCTACTATCTTGTTATTTAATGGGATGTGAGGGTAAGGTTCCAATGTGAATGGAATTTAAAGTTGAACTCCAACACTATAGTTGTGATGCTAGTGATTAGTAAAGTTATAGTCCTTGTATTAAAAAATAAAGTTATAGTCCTTGTATTAAAAAATAACAAGGCCTTGCATTAAAAACTAATAATAGGCATGCTACATTTTATGTTGATTCCAAGTTACTCGTTGGGATGATGATCAACCATTACATAACAAGATAATTTAATCCAAGGATACTAGAGGTACATGGATGAATGACAAGATCAAGGATACTAGGTAGATGGATGAGTGATGTTGGAGGGGACCCTTCTGGATCCTTAATTGCCATTATTTACTTATGTAATAATTTATTTAAAGAAGCACTTGGAACGGGTGCAACCGCTCCAACCACATATATGATGTATAAACAAACCAATCAAGATGAATACAAAGCGACTAAACGTTTGGTCCAATTCCCTTGTTCAGTTGATGGTTACGTGTATGCTTAATCTCTGCTTGGATATGGTGTGAAGGCTAGATTCTAACATATGGTGCCGTTGCCTCCTCTGTCCGGTCTGGGTGACAACAGCAGTGGATGGAGGCGGTCTGGACCTGGAAGAAGTCGTGATATGCTCGTACGAAAGAAGCCTGCGAAGAAAAGCTTAAAGACCGTGGCTGGAAGGTATCCACTGTTCAAAACACCTGGAAGAAAATGTGAGGAATGCAAGAAACCTGCAAGACGAAGCTATACGTGGGGACCATCCCAAAAATCTACTTACGTGCAAGACAAAAGGGAGGAATACTGTTGGATATGCTCGACTGAATGCGGGCAGCATTTGAAGATTTAAATGATGTAATCACTGTTGCAATCTATGAAGGCAGTGCGCTATCCATCAGCTTGTTGAGAGCCGCCAATTATGGAATCTTCGACTACGACGTTGGGAGATTGCTCATCCACATGGACATTGATTTCGGCCTCACATTGCCGTTATATTGCTCATTCGCGCTTTGTAGTGCATTACCATGACATTTTGGCCCGACCTTTCCCCAAATCCATAGTCATTATGATTGTGATACTATAAACTGCACTAGATGTTGACGATATTGTTTCTATCTCAAAATATTTCGTCGAAAGAGTGCCTGATACCGCCGATGTTCTTGAAATTCCATCGACTGAGTTTTTCATCCTGTCGGCTAGTCATCGCTGTAAGTCAGTCGGCCGCTTGTCGAACCTACTATCCAGTCGATCATCTGTTGTTGACTTTGCTTTATGGTAGACAAGTTTCTAGTCGAGCCCGACTCCACTATTCGACACATCGATGACACTAAATTTGAAAGAAAGTGAGATGTTAGTGAACCTGCAAAGAAAAAGATTAAATATTGTTCACCTGAATGTGGATTCAAAGAAACTTTGGCCGACCAACATCACCAGATTATATAGTCGACTTGGTGCATCGACGATTAATTCCTGCCATCTTCAAGCATTGATTGACTTTAAAAGCTTGACGTCCTTTGAATAGAGAGAATTCTATCCATTCAGTTGTTGCATATCATTTATTTATTTTATATGCTCGAAGTTAAGTCGAGGTGCTTTGGTCGGACCAATGTGGTCGATGGTTAGCATATTTCTTTTGTCAATATTGTATTATGGTGGATGGTTGATACAAATTATTATTAATTCAGTCGACCTCTACCTTTCGGTCAATCTACTTTTGGGTCAAGGATACAATGTAATATGGTGACGTCATTTGTTGATATACATTGATAAGTTATCCTAAAATGAAGTTGATGTTGACAACGAGTCATTCTTTAAAATCATTCTTTAAAATAGGGTCAATGTCTTTAGTCGATGTTTAGTTGGTCGGAACTTTTTCGATGTTATGGTCAATTGGTCGATATGTAAATATGGTTGGGGTATTAAAAGTGGTTGAAACTCAAAGTAGTCGGGTCGTTTGGTCGATATTCAAAGTTTTTGGGTCATTATCTATAGAGTCGAGGTTATAGATTTCGGTCGGCTTTCTAAATTATGGTTGACCATTCGATGTTTAGTTGGTCGGAACTTTTTCGATGTTATGGTCAATTGGTCAATATGTAAATATGGTTGGGGTATTAAAAGTGGTTGAAACTCAAAGTAGTTGGGTCGTTTGGTCGATATTCAAAGTTTTCGGGTCATTATCTATAGAGTCGAGGCTATAGATTTCGGTCGGCTTTCTAAATTATGGTTGACCATTTTATGGTCGGTATTACTTTTTGTTCGATGGTTATTCACCTTTGTAAATCTAGTCGGTATTTTTCCGACTATGGTCAGTCGAGTCAAGTCGAGTCGAGTCGATTCGAGTCAGTCGACCATGACCAATATCTAGTAGTCGGTATCAACCATAAGCAACGACACATTTGGAAACTTGCAGGAAGCCTCACGACAAATGAATTCAACAATGAACACACTCAAGCAGAACCATCTTACAACACATAGAAGACGAGCGTAACGATGACACAAAGAACACTTGTAATGATCAATCCCCCTGTACTGAAATACAAAAGCATATCTTGAATGTCATTTCAGAAGTTTAAAGGCAGTTGGTGAGTTGGTGTAAAGGTAGAGCGTGGAAGCCTAGAAGTTCCTGGACCGAGGGAGATTACCGAAAGGAAGGTGAAAGGGTGAGGTTCGATTGACCACTACTAGATTGCTGACAAAAGACTAAAGGAATCACAATTCAAGTTTGTTCTTGTTTTCTTCGGGATGAAGAAATGATTTTTTGGTGGGGGAGATGTTGGAGGGGACCCTTTGGGCTCCTTAGTTGTCATTATTTACTTATGTAATAATCTAGTTAAAGAAGCAGTTGGAGCGGGTGCAACCGCCCCAACCACATATATGATGTATAAATAAACCAATCAAGATGAATACAAAGCGACTAAACGTTTGGTCCAATTCCTGTGTTCGATTGATGGTTGTGTGTATGCTTAATCTCTACTACTTGGATATGTTGTGAAGGCTAGCTTCAATTGATAGGTACATTAACCATATCAATTGATAATTTAATAAAAAGGATGGCACACTTTCAAATAAAGGTCTCAAGTTGGAATACAACTCATTGAATATGTGGAGTTTTAATGAGTGAAGATATCTCACTTTAGATTGTTATAATTCTCCTTGAACGAGAACTTATTGGTAATCATTTTATATAGTCACATTTAATTATACAAATGGAAAGGTGAAATTTTGTAGATTTTTTTTTTAAGAGTTGTGAAGGAATTTTGACCTTAGTCTCTCATTGGGATTAAGTAGAGGGAGATATGGTTGTCATAATCATACAAATGGAAAGGTGAAATGTTGTAGAAAAAATATTTTAAGAGTTGTGGAGGTGATGTACCAATGAAATTTGATTTATTCACAAGATCTAAAAAACATGCAAACACATGAGAATGGAAAAATAACTAATATCTTTTATTCTTTTTCCATCACCCCTATTATAATGAAATCTCAATCCTTTATAACTACTATAAGATATTTTCGAAAATTGTTGATTTTAGAAAATTCTGACATGACTCTAAAACTCGCCAATAACTAAAATATAACTAGATAAACACTAGTTGTCAACTCTCTTTTCTAATTAGGTGCATAAATTAAGACATAAACGATAATACAAATTTAAAAAATCCCCAAAAAACACTAAAACCCCAATGTGAAGCATTATATGAAGGAAATTGGCCTAGAAAAGTTTCGAAATGAGGTTCGATCAGATAAATATGATCAGTCACTGCAGTGAACTCTTCGACATGCAACTTATTGTTAAATTTCGACCCAAATGAATAATCAAGTCAAAATTTATGACCCTCGGAAATGCTTGCATCATTCCCCTCTAGTTGAAAAGAACACAACTCTTGCAAGTTACCTTCTTCAAATTGCTACCACTTAACGGGATCTAGGTTCAACAAGTCCCCCTATGCAATCCATGTACTCTTTTTTGGTGCTAAGCCTTCCCATTGGACCAGATATTGGTTGTATTGGCCTTGCCGAGTATGAAGGGTCTTATCTAAAATATGCACAACCTTTTCCTTTTCTTGCTCGAAATGGTCTGTTTCCAATCCACCTCTGCCTGACTATCATCACCTAGATCATCCCCATGGAAGATATATAAATAAAAAACGTTAAACACATGGGAAATATCAAGATTAGCTGATAAATAAACCTTATAAGCATTGTCATTAATTTTCTTGAGAATCTTGTAAGGACCAATTTTATTATACTTCAATTTGTGGTAGGTTCCTTTGGGAAACCACTCTCTCCGTAAATAAACCATCACCAAATCACCTTCATTGAATACCCAATGTCGTCTGTGAGCATCTTTTATAATTTTGTTCTGCTTATTATTGGATTGCAGTTTTTGTATCACTTATTGCTGCAACTGTTGAATGTGTTTTGAAAATGCTTCCCCATCATCATTGATTCTATCTCCAAGCTGTAGCTGCACCAAATCTAGGACACCCATAGGATTTCTACCATAAACAACCTGAAATGGAGATTTTCCTGTAGATCTATTCATTAAACTATTGTAGGAAAATTTTGTTTGAGGTAAATCCAAATCCCACTGCTTGGGATTCTCTCCAACAATGCTCTATAATAGGTTTCCCAATCTTTGATTTACTACATCGGTTTTTCCATCTGTTTGGGGGTGATAGGAACTATTGAACTGTAATTTAGTCCCCATTTTATTCCATAAAATCCTTCAAAAATGAGCAAAGAACCGAGTATCTCTATCAGAGGTAATATTTTTTGGAACACCATGCAATTTAACAATTTCCAAAAAACAATTTTGACACCCATGATGCATCACTAGGTTTCTTGCAAGCAATGAAATGATTCATTTTAGAGAACCCATCAAGAACTACAAAAATAGAATCATTACCTTGTTGTATGTTTGGAATCCCCAACACAAAGTCCATGCTCAGATCTGTCCATGGATCCGTGGGCATTGGTAATGGAATATACAATCCAGTATTTTGTGAGTGTCCTTTGGCCATTTGACAAATCCTACATTGTGCCACATAGTTGGTTATATCCTTTTTCATCTTCCTCCAGTAATACCTATCTTCGATTAAGGCTAATGTATTATCCTTTCCAAAATTTCTTTCCAAGCCACTATTGTGAAGTTCTCTGATAATATTTTTTCTCATAGAACTAATTAAAATGCATTGTTACTTTCCTTTGAAGAGGTATCCATCTTGTATAAAATATTCACCTTAAATAATATCCATGTTCCCAGTGACTGGATTCTTCAGCCATTCTGTAATCTCCCAAAAATCGTTATTGGGTGCATAGAGATCCTTCAATGTAGCAAACCCAATTACTTTATTTTCCATGGTTGTCAAAAGAGTAGTACGCCGACTCAAAGCATCTGCAACTTGGTTTTTCCTTCTTGATTTGTGCTTTAGAAAAAAAGTGTATCCTTATAAGAAAGAGACCCATTTTTCATGTCTACTGTTCAATTTATTTTAGGTGTTTACATATTTTAATGCAATGTGATTAATAAATAACACAAAATCCTTCGACACCGAATAATGCCTCCAATGTCGCAATGTTTGCACAATTGCATAAAATTCTACATCATATGTGGAGTAGTTCTTTCTTACCTCATTCAACTTTTCACTAAAAAATGCAATTGGTCTACCTGCTTGGCTAAGTACAACTCCAATGCATACATGTGAAGAATCAAAATCTACCTCAAACACTTTATCAAAATCTGGTAAGGCTAATATAGGTGCCTCAATTACCTTCTTCTTTATCAACATAAGACTTTTCTCAGCTTCATTGGTCCACTTGAATGTCGTGCCTTTGGTGAAATCTATTATGGGTGCTACAATACTGCTAAAATTTTGAATAAATCCTCGGTAAAAGGTGGTCAACCCATGAAAACTTCTTACCTTTGTTATGCTCCTAGGACTAGGGCACTCCAAAATTGATCTGACGTTCTCTGAATCCATCTTGAATCCTCTTGTTGATATGAGAAAACCTAGAAATACCAAACTTTCTTGCAGGAACACATTTCTTCAGGTTTGCGTGAAGTTGATGTTTTCTCAACGTATCCCATATGATCTTTAAATTCTATAAGTGATCTTCTTTGCTATTACTGAAAACTAGGATGTCATCAAAATAAACGACAACAAACTTACCAATATAAGGTCAAAGCACAATATTCATCAACTGCATGAAGGTACTAGGTGCATTGGACTACCCGATTGGCATCACCATCCATTCATATAGTCCATCCATGGTCTTGAAGGTATTTTTCCATTCATCCCTTTCATGAATCTTGATCTAATGGTATCCACTTCGCAAATAAATTTTACTAAAATATTTAGCTCCGTCTAGCACATCCATCATGTCATCCAAGCGTGGCATATGAAATTGATATTTGATGGTAATTTCATTGATTTATCTACTATCTGTGCACATCCTCCACATATTATCTTTTTTTGGAGTCAACAATGCTGGTACACCATAGGGACTCATGCTTTCTCTTACCACCCTTTCTTTATAAGCTCCGTTACTTGCCGATTGAGCTTTGCGCGTTGTGTAGGACTCATCATATAGGTTTATTGATTAGGTAAAGATGATCATGGGATTAGATCAATGTGATGTTGAATATCCCTCTTTGATGGAAGACCATCATGTAGTTCATTAGGGATAACATCAATATATTCTTCTAGTACCTTGGCCACTTCAATAGGTATTTGTATGTCTTCCCCAACTCCTTTTTGCACGATTAATGCATAGCAAAATCCCGTTTCTTCCATTTCCTTAACAAGTTCTCTTTCTAACAATAGATTATTAGCTTTCCATTCATCCTTAAGGGGAAATAAGATGACTTTCGATCCATCCTTCCAAATGGTGTACATATTCTTTCTCCATCATGCATGACTTTTTTTGTTATATTGCCAAGGCCTCCCTAGTAACATATTACATGCATCCATCGGAATGACATCACACCATACTTCATCTTTATGAGTATTACCAATGGAAAACTTGATCAAACATCTTTTATTAATGGTGAATTCATTCCCTTTTTTGAACCATGCAATTCGGTAAGGATGAGGATGTGTTTCATAGCGTAATTTCAACTTATCTACCATCTCTTTGGAAAACATATTATCACAACTGGCACTATCAACAATAACTTGACATACCTTTCCCTCGGAAGTGCACCTGGTGTTAGCACCATATTTGTGCTAAGCTCAAGACCACTACCAAGGAGCTTTACATGTAAAATTTACATACTTTCCATCAGCATTCAAGTCATATTTATAAGAGAAGAAAGCTTCCAAAGTCCCTAAATTTCAAATTGCAAAGAGAAAAGAAAAACTTAAATTTCAATGAAATTTTATATGAAGAACATGGCTGATTTTGACGAAAATGACTGTTTTAGTCATCTTTTTCCACGGACTGTTTCCGCCAAACCGGGAGGAATTTTTGGAAACTGAGAGAGGTTTTTCTCCAGCATGGGCCAATATCCAATATTCTCTCTCATAATTCACATAGGTGTCATATTTTGGGAGAATCGAAGAGATATTTATAGGGTAAATTTCCAGAATTTACGTTTACTGCCTGAGTCATCAACTTCCGAAGTAGATCCCGACTAGTTGGAGGAGAATATGGGAAAATGGAGACATGGGTTTTGTTAGGAACGTGCCCAATTACAAAAACCTATTTCATAATTTACACAGGTGTCTCCATTTGAGATATACATCCGGGGCTTCGAAGGTCAGTTTCAGTAGTCCACGGACAGAAATGAAGAAAGTTTTTGCAACCAACTCTCAGAGTTGTTAAGCCTTCTGTGTAGGTGTCCATGCAGTTGTAACAGCTTCCTGTTGAGATGGATCGAGGCTGAGGGCCAAGTATATCTATAAATACATTGTAATAGAAGAGCAAAGGGTTGGAAAATCAAGGGGTTGAGGCCCTGGGGAAATTGTGCTCTGTTTTTGAAGCATAAGCCTTAATAGAATTGCAGTGCCTGTGGCTGATTTCGGCAGAGATTCATGTGTTGTTTAGTTTACAGTCTGTTCCCTTTCTTCTTCTCATGTGGATGTACTTCCTGTTATTTACTTCCATTATGTTTGCTTTTTTTCATGTCTGAAACTAGTGTATGGTAATGCAAAATTCTTTTTAAAAGATCTGGTTATTGTTTCAGACATCCACCAATTTCTTCTACTAAAGTTAGCATAGGATTCATCCTTGTTAGATGCCCATGATGATGGACTGTTCATTTCTTCTTCTTTTATCACCAGACAATAGCCTTTTGACTGTAAATGGATGGCTATCTTGCCTCTGTCCTGATGTTTCATGCTACAACATTGTTATTTGGTTTATGTGTTAGGTTTTGACTCCATTTCCCAATGTTTCTCTCATGATTGTCTTACCAAACCCTCACAAACTATTGTCCCATCAGAAATTTGACCTTCTGAGCATGTTTTGATTGAATATCTTGAGTAAAAATTTTGTATGTTTGTCATTGTCAAATCCTTTAATTAGTTTCAGTTTTTTAGGAATGTCAAGAGAGATACCTCTCTGACTGTGCTGGGACAGTAGCATAAGTCTAAAGTGGTTTTGTGGTTACCCCAGCTTGGCCTTCTCCCACAACCTTGGGGGTCAATTTGGGTGCTAACATAGTGGCGTCGTTGCCGGGGAACGAGAGTCTTATCATCCTTGGGAGAACGAAAAAGTTTCAGATCTGATTGTTGATGGTGAACATCGGTCAGAAATTGAGAAGGTTGTATCATTCACTTGGCGACTCCACTCATGATTCAATACAATTTGCAGGCTCCACTGGAGAGCGAGCTCAGTTGCCTTAGACATGGAAGAATCAAGGTCCAGGTATCCAAAGGTTAATTTATTGAAGGAGTTCTTGCTCTTTTGCATGGATTTCCTTTTATCTCTGTGTGTAAGCATCAAAGAATTTTGTTTCACCGAAGAGCCCTAGGTTGTGAGAGAGCCTCCTTTGTATATCCCCCACTAGACTTTGAAGATGTACATTCTCCTTTCACCCGAGTTGATCCGTTTCTTCCTTTTTAACCATGTAAGATCCATAACAAGCCTTGCAAATACCTTGAGAGTGAGGCTGATGATATTATCCTTGTACATACTCCTTTTCCCTCCAGATATCAACTGAGATATAGCCCTTTAAAGCTGCCCCCTGTTCTTCATGAATATCCTCCCAAATACCATAAATACCTCCCTGTTTTTGATGGAGAATCTGAAAGTCTTACTGTTGAGAAACATCTTCAAGGCTTTGAACATTTTCTGGACCTTTTTGAAGTAGAACATGATGATGTCTGTATGAGATTTTTTTTCCAATCCCTCCAAGGAGATGTGAAGAAATGTTTCAAGCACTTGCAACTTGAGTCCATTCATATGTGGGAGGAGTTTTCTGATACCTTTTTGGAGTTTTGGGGTAAGAGAAGGTCATGGGACCTAGTTCTTTCAGAGTTTTACTCCATGAGAAGGCAAGAAGATGAAACCATGTCCAGTTTTAACAGGAGGTTTGCAAGCTTCTATTATAATATGCCAAAGGAAATTCAGCCCCTAGAAAATGCTGCTAAGTTGCATTATGCTTCTATCTTTCCTCCCGAGTTTCCTTTCCTTCTTTTGGAGAGAAGGTATTCCAATTTATAGCATATGTTCATTGATGCATTGGAGGTTGAAGAAAATATTAGGATGTCTGGGAAATTATCAAACCAAGATAATGATAAAAGAATTGGAGAAGAATTAGGATTTGAAGAGAAACATGAACAAGAAGCACTTGCCTTGCATTCCCATCCTTTTCATGATAACAAAAGAGATGATCAACCAAATGAGGTACCGAAGGAAGGTAACCCTGATTTGTTTTATGTAAATTGAAATCAGTCTGCTGAAAACTTTGTAAGTTCTGGGGCAGTCAGTGAAGAAAATTCTATTGCAATCCATGATCAAACCTATGAAAGTAAACATGCTGAAAGTGATTGTTTTCCCTTTTGTTATTCCTCATTTGAATTGATAAAGCAAAGACTTAGGGCTTGTAATAAAAAACAGAAATCTAAGGTCATGGAAATTTTTTAAAACTTTTTGAAATTGGTTATGAAAAAGAAGAACGAATGTGCAATCAGTCCCACCATTTAGAAGAAGCAGAGGTTTGCAGTAGGGAAGAGAACTACCAAACAAAAAATTAGGGTTCTCTTTCAAATTCACAATTTTTATGTCAAGAAGAATTTCTTTCGCTTGATTTTCTTGAAAAAATAATGATATTTCTGTTGTATTACATGAAGGAGATCGAGTTTTAAATTCTGAAAGTTTGAATGAAAGTGTTGAAGTCCCATTTAAAAACTATCTTGAGAACTCCCTTCAAGATCCTTTTGTAAAATGGTTGGACAGTGTGCAAGGGAGATTGTTGTTTGAGCAGCCCTGTCATGACAAACAAATGACAAAAGAATTGCAGCCAGGGCGATGACGTAGCTGTCCAAGGGGATACACACGGGTCGAAGGGAAACACTGCCAGCCATTGGCGAATCGAGTTTCCAGAGCGTTAAGATTCATTCAACTGTGGCATTTGAATGAGTGATTTGAGGTTAAATGATAATTATCAAAGTGAGTACTTGCTGTCCATGCGTGTCGTGATATGGCTCCTCCTGCTGCAGATTGAACCATTACTAAAGCGATTGGAACTCCACAAAATCTCCTTCAAATATATTCTCTGCACCCATTCGTTGAAGCATCATCGCGTTTTGCTGTAGATCATTGGTCAACTTGGACACATGTTTGAAGATAACCTCACTCATCTTACTCTTGTCCATTGACCCCAATTCGTGCAATTGGAAAGGACTACCCAGCTCCGTTATGAGACTCTTAACCTCAAGAAAAGTGTGGGCAGGAATTCTGCGCCCTTTGAAAACGTCTCCAGGAAACTCTCATGAGATGAGATTTTGCTCCTTTGGGGGTTTCGTAAAGGTCGACGAATATGTCTGCTGAAATGTGGAAATCAGGCTGATAGGCTGCTTTTCCAATCTGTTACGTGTGTTCTTGCAGCTTAAGCTATCCATCGCACTAGCTCCTGTAGGGGATGGTTTTTCTTTCTTCAAGTTTTCAGCATGCAGTCTATATCATAAGATGGTTTCAGGGATGAATAAGGGAGGTCGTTCATTGCAAACATAGTCAAAGAAATATGTATGGTGTATATATGTGTTAAATGTTACATCAAAAATGCATTATATAAGTGGATGACCTGGTATTGATTCACGCAACTATCAAAAAATTGGTGTTAACATCCTGACAGAACCAACCGTGAAGCTGGGGGAGAAAAGCAAATCAACGACCCACATGTTGTTCGCAAATATTACTTATGCGAAAAAGGTCACGATCAAAATTTGCGAACTTTTATTAACACGCTGCACCTTCTGACGGCACAGATCTAACAGGGTGAAGATCCACGGTCAAAATGTAGTTTGCAGATCTTACTTGTGCAGTAAATCGATGGGGTTAAAATTTGTGAATTTTCAGGCCGACACGAAGTTTCAACCATTTTTTGTTTTGGTTGGGAGATCAAGAGCGTTGTTTTCAAGCAACTCCCTCGAGTTATTCGCCTAACCCCTATGATCAGCAGCAGGGAATTCTTTCTTTGGAATAAAAAGGTCTGAAACATATGCGGACACCTTTCAGAGTAAGGGGCCATCAAAAGAGACATAAATGTTTGCAAGTCTGATGAGGAATCTCAAAGGGTTTTTCTCGACGCACGTCAGAAGCATTCTTAAATTTCATGGTCTACAAGTTTTGGGGAGGAGCAAAAAGCCCTAAACTTTGTTTCTTTCATATTCATAGAGTGTTATGCATGTATTAAAATGGTGCAGAGTGTAAGCGATCTGGAGCTACGCTGGGTTGTTGAGTGGACAAGTGCAGAAAGAACCTTGTGACAGCAAATGGAAACCAACATGCTGCATCATCTTCAAAGAGGCCTAAGTTGGAAGACATGATTTCGAATGGAGCTACTATCGGTGCAAGTGATATGGACATGAACATCCAGGAAAAGGAGGGTCATGACTCAAGAATATGAGAATATTAATGTTTGTATTGACTCTGAGAGGTCTGAGATGGAGATCATTAACCTGACGAAAGTGCCTGGAATTCGAAATGACTGTGTTAAGTTGTGTAGAATGTGTTGGTATGTAGAAAAAGAATTCTGTGTTTTTTCAAATACAAGCCATGTTTGATGCATTACTAGGCAGCAGTTTGGATCATTACACTCCACAAGGATTTTGGGGTTCTTTTCGTGATTATGATGGCCCACCTTTACATGGTCACAAATCTTTGGTGGCATATTTGCTCAGCAGGTTATTTGTCGTGATTGTCGTCACAAAAGTGAGAGAGAGGAACCATTCGCTGCAGATTAGTGTTGATGTTAAGAATAAAAAGAATTCAATTGAATCACTTAAATCGTTTGTCTAGGATTTATGAGAAATATTGAGCAAGAGACAAAGAAGTTTTGGCGACAGGGTTTGAAAATTATAATGTTACAATGCATTTGTTTGTCTGAAGTTGATTTGACAGAGGGTTGCCTGCATCTTGAGATGATGAGTGAGTGTGATGGGGAGAGAAGGACCTTGATTGTTGTTTCCTTCATTTGATATGCATTCAAGACTATCAGATGTCAGCTGCAGAAGAGCATGTTTGTTTTTAGTGGAGGAGATTGTTTCAGTCACAGTCTGAGTTCACTTGCAAGATTAGGAATGGCTACAGGTCATAGGTTGCAGAGGTTAGTTGTAGGTTTCAGTTCAAGGTTGGGAGCATCCCAATGGATCAGGAACTGGTCTACCATGGGTCTCTGCTACCTCACAGGGAGGATAGCATCCCCTATTGGAGCCTGTTGTTAGCACCATATTTGTGCTAAGCTCAAGACCACCACCAAGGAGATTTACATGTAAAATTTACATACTTTCCATCAGCATTCAATTCAAATTTATAAGAGAAGAAAGCTTGCAAAGTCCTAAAATTTCAAATTGCAAAGAGAAAAGCAAAACTTAAATTTCAATGAAATTTTATATGAAGAACATGGCTGATTTTGACGAAAATGACTGTTTTAGTCATCTTTTTCCACCGGCTGTTTCCTCCAAAATGAGAGGAATATTTGGAAACCAAGAGAGGTTTTTCTCTAGCACGGGCTAATCTACAATAACCTCTCTCATAATTTACACGGGTGTCACGGTTTGGGAGAACCGAAGAGATATTTACAGGGTAAATTTCCAGAATTTACGTTTACTGCCTGAGTCATCAACTTCCGAAGCATATCCCGACCAACTGGAGGAGAATATGGAAAAATGGAGACATGGGTTTTGTCAGGAACGGGCCCAATTACAAAAATTCTTTCATAATTTACGCAGGTTCCTCCATTTGAGATATACATCCGGGGCTCTGAAGGTCAGTTTCACCAGTTCACGGCCGGAAATGAAGAAAGTTGTTGCAACCGACTCTCAGAGTTGTTAAGCCTTCTGTGCAGGTGTCCGTGTAGTTGTAACAACATCCTGTTGAGATAAATCAAGCATGAGGGCCAAGTATATCTATAAATACATTGTAATAGAAGAGCAAAGGGTTGGAAAATCAAGGGGCTGAGGCCCTTGGGAAACTATGCTCCGTTTTTGAAGCATAAGCCTTAATAGAATTGCAGTGCCTGCGGTTGATTTCGGCAGAGATTCATGTGTTGTTTAGTTTACAGTCTATTCCCTTTCTTCTTCTCATGTGGATGTACTTCCTGTTATTAACTTCCATTATGTTTTCTTTTTTTCACGTCTGAAACTAGTGTATGGTAACGCAAAATTCTTTTTAAAAGATCTGGTTATTGTTTCAGACATCCACCAATTTCTTCTACTAAAGTTAGCATAGGATTTATCCTTTGTTAGATGCCCATGTTGATGGACTGTTCATTTCTTCTTCTTTTATCACCATACAACATCATTTTGACTGTAAATGGATGGCTATCTTGTCTCTGTCCTAATGTTTCATGCTGCAACATTGTTATTTGGTTTATGTGTTAGGTTTTGTCTCCATTGCCCAATGTTTCCTCTCATGATTGTCTTACCAAACCCTCACAAACTATTGTCCCATCAGAAATCTGACCTTCTGAGCATGTTTTAATTGAATATCTTGAGTAAGAATTCTATATGTTTGTCATTGTCAAATCCTTTGATTAGTTTCATTTTTTTATGAATGTCAAGAGAGATCCCTCTCTGACTGTGCTGGGCTAGTAGCATAAGTCTAAAGTGGTTTTGTGGTTACCAGGAAGCTTGGCCTTCTCCCACAACCTTGGGGTTCAATTTGGGTGCTAACACCTGGTTCGAAAAATATTTGTCCAAATCCATGAATATTCATTGCTGCTACTCTATCTTTGCTCTTTTTCAGGAATCACCATTGACCTCCATATCATGCGATTCTCCCCCATATCAGGTCGGACTTCAGATTCAACTCCTTCTTCTTCATCCTCATCTTAGACTAAGTTTAAGCTAGGATCTTGTCCTTCATCTCTTTCGTGTTATAATTTGAGCATTCAAATGCTCGATGACCCTCCATAAGGTCTTCCTTTTCCACCACCGTAACCTCTAACCCTATGAAATCCTCTTCCTCATAGTCAATTCAAGTTATCTTGTTGAGTATCTTTAGCTTTCTCAGCTCCTTGCGATGATTCTCCTTTTCCATGGTTAAAACCACCCCGTGAGGAAAACAATGTACCCCTCCTTGCTCCTCTATTCCTTTGAGCAAATTTTTGGTTTTGGTTTTCATCGGACTTTAAGGCTAATTGGTATACCTCTTCTACGTTGTGAACCCTATGCATGCTTAATTTATCTTGAATAGAAATTTTTTAATAATTCACATATCTTGCAGCCAGTTTCTCATCGGTTTCTTGGTGATCCACATGAATAGACAACTAATCAAAATCGTGTGTGAGTTCCTCCACAGTGGACAAGTTTTGATTCACATTCTAAAATCTAAGAAAAAGGGTTTGTACATAGTCCAACGACAAAACATTTTCTCGCAAATATTTCTCCATCTTATTCAAAGTCCTATTTTTTTTTCCCTTTTTTGTTTAGTCTTTCTGCACATGATCCCACCAGATCATGGTGTGACCTTTCAACTTGGTGCATGCAAATTTCACCTTCTTTTCCTCTATCATAGGATCCCATTCAATTTTTTTTTCCATGGTCTTCAACCAGTCTATTAACTGCTCTGGTTTAAGACTCCCTACATATTATGGAACTTCCATTTTGATCCCATCATTTCTCCCTTCTAGAGCCCTGAGCATCCTTTCTACAAAAGTCATGTACCTTAATTGTTCTTCTTCATGTTCTACATGCTGATCTACATCTCCTTGGTTTGTTTCCTCATCATATGCTACTCTTTGTATTATTCTTTAACTAGTCAACACATTTGTAAGATCTTCTACTTGCCTTTGGAGGTTTTACATATCTGTACGCATCTAACCAAGACCTGCTCTTCCTCTTCCTCTCACAACCACCTTCTCGCTTTGATACTAGTTGATGTAACCAATAAACTTTGATTCATTCACATGATCTAAAAACCATGCAAACACATGATAATGAAAAAATAACTATCTTTTATTTCTTCTCCATCAACCCTATTACAATGAAAGTTTAACCCCTTATAACTACTATACGAGATTTTTAAAAATTGTTAATTTTAGAAAATTCTCGCATTACTCTAAAATTGACCAATAACTAAAAGATAACTAGAGTGACACTAGTTGTAAACATACTTTTATGATTAGGTGCATAAAATAAGAGATAAGTGATAATTATAAATTTAAAAAATCCTGAAAAAAACACTAAAACCCCAATTTGAGGTGTTATATGAAGGAATTTGGCCCTAGAAAAGTGTCAAAATGAGGTTCGATTAGAAGGATTAGATCGGTCATTGAGTGAACTCTTCGAGATGTAACTTCCTATTAAATTTCATCCAAAATAGATAATTGAGTCAAAATTTATGACCCTCATAAATCCCTACATCAGGAGGCATGTTTTGTGAGGAACCCGCAACAATTAATTGATAAAGTGCACAATATATTGGATCACAAAATATTTTTATTGATCGTAGGCCAGTTGGAGGGGGAAGGCTCAATACAAATGACTTCACGGTCCTCCATAGGCCTCAACACACACTTATATACTAATTCTAGGCGCCAATACTATGGGTCAAAACCATGGGCCAATATAAACTATGGATCAACAATACTACAGGCGACTTACAAATCATATGCGCCAAACAAAAATAACACAAACTATGGATAAACAAATACTACGGGACGACTTACAAAGCATATGCGTCCAACAACAATATAATAACAAAGTAAAGACATGGGTTCCTAACATCCCCTCCCCCTTAGAAAACGATTTGTCCTCAAAGCTTTAGATGTGGAAATTGTTGTTGAATCTGAAGCAGTGGTTCCCATGTAGCATCCTCTGGTTGCATGTCGTGCCACTGAATTAAGACCTCTGTGATAGAGCGAGAGAGAAGCTGACACGTGCGCTTATTGAGGATGGCCTCCGGCTCCAAAAGGATGGATCCTTCATTATCCAGTTCGGGTAAAATAGTTTGTCCTTTGTTGTTGGTGCCAAGAACTTTATTCAGACAAGAGACATGAAATACTGGATGAATGCAGGAAGAAGGAGGAAGTTCCAATTTATAAGCAATAGACCCAATCTTCTGAAGAATCCGATATGGCCCATAGAACTTTGGAGCGAGCTTATGATGCCCTTTGAGTTTCAGGGAGGATTGCTTGTACGGATGGAGACGAAGAAAAACCATATCACTTGCTTGAAAAGTGCACTCAGAATGGTGTTGATCGACTTGTTGCTTCATGCGATTTCTTTCCATGTGAAGATTGTCCTGCAAAATGCGAAGAATCTAATTGTGGTTTCGAAGGACTGTGTCAACTGCATGAACCAGTGAATTGCTGGGGGTGTATGGAAGAAGAATTGGCAGTGCTTGACCATAGACTGCTTCATATGGGGTCATTTTAGAGGCAGTGTGGTAAGAGGTATTGTACCACCATTCACCGAGAGGGAGCCACTTTTTCCACTGATGTTGTTGCTCAGAGGTGAAGCAACGAAGATAAGTTTCCAAGCATTTATTGATAATTTCAGTCTGACCATCTGTTTGTGGGTGATACCCTGAACTCATCTTCAGTTTGGTGCCAGTGTGGCGAAATAGTTCTGTCCAAAAAAGACTGGTGAAAGTCGCATCACGATCCAAGACAATGGAAGAAGGGATGCCATGAAGACGAAAGATCTAGTCTAGGAAAATTTGAGCGACTGAGGAGGTTGTATAGGGATGGTTGAGAGCAAAAAAATGACTATATTTGGAGAGGAGAACAACCACAACCAAAATCACTATCTTCCCTCCAGATTTAGGGAGCCCTTCAATGAAATCGATAGAAATATCTTTCCAAATCCGTGTAGGTATGGGAAAGTGTTCGAGCAATCCTGGAAGGAGTGTCGTTTCACCCTTATTGCGCTGGCAGGTATCACATTCAGCCACCATCTGTTGAATTGTCATTTTCATGCCCTGACAAAAGAAGTTACTCCGTGCCCACTCATACGTTTTGAGGAACCCAGAGTGCCCTGCCGATGGAGAAGCATGGAGTTCATAGAAGATAGCCTGTTGAAGATCTATGCTCTGGGGAAGCACCAGACGACCCTTATATCTCATGGAAGCACCATCCCAAGAGTAATGTGGTACGACAGAAGGGTTGTTGGACAAGCGTTGGATGATTTGAGATAATGAAGAGTCATTGACATAGCCCTGTTGAATAGAGTGCAACCAATTTGGAACAGGCATAGGAATAGATGAAAGAGAACCTTGGTCCTCAAATGTGCGAGAAAAAGCATCCACCCCAATATTGTCCTTACCCTTCTTGTAAGTGATCTCATAGTCATAATCCATGAGTTTCCTAACCCATTTCTGTTGTGCTGGGGAGGATACACGTTGTTCCAGGAAATATTTCAGACTCTGGTGATCAATCTTGATGTAGAAATGATTCCCTAATAGGTATGGTCGCCACTTCTGTACTGCATGAGAAATAGCCATCATTTCCTTCTCATATGTAGAGGCAGCTAAATTCTTACCTGAAAGGGATTTGCTGGTGAACGCAATGGGGTGTTCATCTTGAAGGAGAACAACACTAAGTCCATTGCCGCAAGCATCACTCTCAATATTGAAGGGCTTGGAATAATCGGGCATAGCTAGAACAGGTGTAGTACACATAGCGTGTTTCAGTTTTTCAAATGCACACTCAGTAGCATGTGTCCATGTAAAAGCATCCTTTTTCAATAGAGCAGTTAATGGAGCTGCAATCTTCCCATAATCCTTGACAAACTTGCGGTAGTAGTCAGTCAACCCCAAAAAACCACGAAGGCTCTTGAGTGTCTGACGATGTGGCCAATTGTTCATGGAAGTGATTTTGGCAGGATCCACGCGAACCCCTTGTGCTGAGATAATGCGCCCGATATACTTGACTTCCTTCTGTCCAAAAACACATTTAGTCTATTTGGCGTGGTGATGATGGTCAGAGAAAAGTTTCATTACAAGATCCAGACACTGGAGATGTTCAGCCCATGTTTTACTGTAGATGAGGATATCATCAAAGAATACCAGAATGAATTTCCGCAAGTAGGGCCGGAATATTTTATTCATCAAGGCCTAGAATGTGGAAGGAGCATTAGTGAGGCCAAAGGGCATGACCAAAAACTCATAGTGGCCATCATGTGTGTGGAAAGCTGTTTTAGGGATATCATCCTCATGAACCCGAATTTGATGATACCTAGAAGGAAGATCCAACTTGGAGAAAAATTGAGCACCATGAAGCTCATCAAGAAGCTCATCAACAACAGGAATTGGAAACTTGTCCTTGATAGTGAGGTGATTAAGTGCTTGGAAGTCAATGTAGAGGTGCCATGACCCATATTTTTTGCGGACAAGAAGAACTGGTGAAGAAAAGGAACTAGTGCTTGGGCGAATAATAACTTGCTTCAATAAGTCCCGAACAAGCATTTCAATCTCTATTTTTTGGTGAAATGGGTAGCGATAGGGCCTGATGTTGGGAGGAACGCTTCTAGGAAGGAGTTGAATACGATGGTCCTCTGGCCTTGAAGGTGGAAATCCCACTGGTTTAACAAAGACACATGAATATCGATCTAGAATGTGTTGTAGATCTAAAGGAGTAGGGGGGAGCACTGATGGTTGCATCTGAATGGAATGGATCTGAGCGATGACACCATGTGAAATCTTCTTAAGGAGTTTTTCCATGCAATGTGAACTGATAAGGCTCAGAGACCCTGGTTGTAAGCCTGTCAATGTGTGTTTTTGTCCATTGGGGGAAAACTGCATCCAAAGTTCAATAAACTCCCATAAGATGGGGCCAAGTGTGCGTAGCCATTGAGCACTCAAAACCACATCACATTCTCCTAAGGTCAAGGAAAACATGTCAGAGCGCAGGTTATAATATCCCATAGAGATACGCACATTACGACACTTCCCTTTGCAAGGTAAGGTGCCCCCATTAGCAACCATGAATTGAAAGTTGGAGCAAGGATGGATAAAACAATCAGCCTGTTTGGCGATCCGAGGGTTAATGAAATTATGAGTGCTACCAGAATCAATGAGTATTGTAAGATGAAGCTTCTTGAAGTAACCCCTGACTTGCATGGTTTGGGGGGTGGTGATTCCAGCTAAAGCATGGAGAGATATCTTTGTCTGGTCATCCTGAGACGGAGGGTCAATAGGCGGCTCTGGAATGTCGACTTGAGCATCCACTATATATGTAGATTCTTCACCAATTTCATAGGCAGGCAGAGAATCCATATCCAAGAGATAGAGCTTTTGTTGAACACATCTATGTCCCCAAGTGAATTTCTCATCACAATTATAACAAATCCCTTTTTCTCTGCGTGCCTGTATCTTGGTTCCAAAAAAATGCTTGATAGGAGTGGGTCGAGGACTTGGCGGGAAGGGAGGTCTTTGAGAACCCATATTTCGGAAGGGAACAAAAGTGGGTTTGGAGCGTTGTTGGGATGGAATCTTGTATTCTGCCAACTTAGCCAACCCCAGGGCTTCCATCATTATGTTGGGATAGAACATTTTGACCTCAGAGTGGATTGCATCCTTTAGACCAATGATAAACAACTCCGGTAGAAGTCATCAGGCAATCCTTCGGTGTGGTTGGCTAGTTTCTCAAATTCGGTTTGGTACTCTCTCACATTTCCAATTTGGCAAAGTTTAGTGAGGGCTCCAGTGAAGTCATCAAAAGCACTAGAACCAAATTGTTGCAAAAGGAGCTGGCAAAAATCTATCCATTTTGGCTCTTCATGAGCCTTGATGTACCAACGGTACCATTGAAGAGCTTCCTGTTCCAAATGAAAGGATGCAAGTGGAACTTTGTTGACATCAAAAGTATTATGCAGACTGAAATACTGTTCTGCACGATAGATCCATCTATTCGGATCAGTACCATTGAAGCGAGGAAAATAAAGCTTCGGACCACGGAAATAGCTAGAAGAAGAGAATCCATTGTCTGATGAAGACTCGAACTGTCGTTTGTTGTTCATGGTTGAATGCTCAAGATGGAGGCTGAGAATTTTTTCATCCATATCCTGGAGTTTGGCTTGGATGGCTGCAAGTGCTTCTTCCATGGTTTTTGCTTCTGCGCGAGTGACAACCATAACCAAGGTTTTTTTATTTATTGGTTAAGCAGGTATAAAAACAAAACAAAAACTGTTTCAGTAAAGGAAAATCTGGATTTGGGAAAAAATATGAAGGGTAATTTGGGTTTGACTAGGTTTTGGACACTGTCGAATGGACAGGGAAGCATAAAAAGAGGATTTCAGAAGTGGGGTGAAAGAATGAGAAAATTTGGTAGAGAGGGATAAAGGAGCAGAATTAGGAAAGGAACTCTGTGGTAAAATTTGAAGGCGATTGGGTGAAATCCAAAGAAGTTATGGAAAACCCTAAAAATTGACAAATGTGGGATTTCAGGCTTTGGGAAGTGGAATTTGGGATAGGGTTCCCCGGAAGGAAATATACAAAATGGGATTACAGGGGTGTCAGGGAAGTTTCAAGGGAAACTGAGTGAAAGCGAGGGAGGTGTGGTGAAAAAATGGAATTTTATACTCTTTATTTATTTTTTATTTATTTTTTTCAGGAATGGATCTACAACGACACGGAAGAGATCGAAAACAGATAGATCTGCAATGACGCGGAAGTGATTGGAAATAGATAGATCTGCAACGATGCGGAAGTGATCAGAAACAGAGGGATCTACAACAACGTGGGAGTGATCGGCAACATTTCTGGACAGAGAAAATCTGATATTTTGCAGCTGAAAATAGATATGGACCCCAGGTATGCTTGGCTTCCTAGTGGTTCAGGGGATTCACTCAGCCACCAATGCTGTCTGACGGCTTGCGTATTGGGGCAGTACCCTTCACTCCACGGCTTAGGTAAAACTGACAATCGCTTTGCCACAAACGACAACTCTTGGTTTACCTCATGGGTGGGAACTAGTCAATCAGGTAGGGGTCGTTGCCCTTTTCGCTGGCAGGTCCTCTCAATGGGCCAGCTACTTCGGGGTTCCTGTGGTACTCCTCACAATGAGTTTTAGGGATTATTCCCAAGTACTTCCCACAGTTAAGCGGATAGAGATTATTCCCAGATCCGAACTTGCAACAGATGCAAATTATTTTTTTGGCAAAAATTTCACCCAACGAGCCCAAGAAAGTGCTCTGATACCAGATGTGAGGAACCTGCAACAATTAATTGATAAAATGCACAATATATTGGATCACATAATATTTTTATTGATCGCAGACCACTTCGAGGGGGCAACCTCCTTTGAGAAATCTCAATACAAATAACTTCACGGTCCTCCATAGGCCTCAACACACACTTATATACTAAGTCTAGGTGGCAATACTATGGGTCAAAACCATGGGCCAATATAAACTATGGATCAACAATACTACATGAGACTTACAAAGCATATGCGCCAAACAACAATAACACAAACTATGGATCAACAAATACTACGGGACGACTTACAAAGCATATGCGTCCAACAACAATATACTAACAAAGTAAAGACATGGGTTCCTAACATGTTTACCTTATTGTCTCATTGGGATTATGTAAAGGGAGTTATGGCTACCACACACTTAGGTAGTCATATTTACAAACAATGAGAGAAGTTTGGAGTGATAGAAGATACATTATTTATTATGAACAAGTATGATGAAGGAGAATTCAAAGAGAGAGTGTAGTTGAGAACTACACACAAGCGATAAAAAATTAAGGGTTGGAGTGATGGAATATCTATTAGTTAATTTGAACAAGTATGAGGAAGGAGAGTTTAAAGAGACTGTGAGGTTGAGGATTGCACATAAGCGATTGAAATTTAAGTTAAGGACAAACAAAAATTAGGTGAGGAGATTAGATTATAAGATTGACTCTTTGGAAGAGAAGATGGAGAGTATAGATTGGGGAATCAAGTCTAGTGATGAATATGCCAACTAACAATATGGAAAAATTTAGGCAAGGATCTTAGATTGTAAGATTAACACTTTGGAAGAGAACATGGAGAGCATAAATTAGGGAATCAAGTCTAGTGATGAATACGCCAACTAAAAATATGACTCTCTTAACATTTGTGGAAGTTCAACATTAAGTGAATCATAAGAGCATGAAGAGGAAAAAATAATGATAAGGATGTGTCCATTAAGCATATGATCCACAATACTGGCTATGGATCATTGATGGTTTAACAAAAAAGTCATTTTGCTTATTTTTTTGCCCTTTATTTAAAGCCAGTTATGAAAAATTTAGTCCTTTAGCATGTTAGTTTAGGTGAAAAGCTTGGTTAAAATGGTATCTCTAATTCAATATTAACGACCTATATGGAATATCCTTTTGTATATATGGAAGAGCCTTTTGTATAAGCTGGTTTTTGGAATCAAAGGATAACCCTCTGTAGGTGCCATATATTTACAAAATAATGAACATGAAATAATTAATATATATTTATGGTTAGTTTATATGTAAGAATGATGAGAATATAAAGGTTTGGCTTAAAGAAAAAAGTGTTTAAGCCTTTGAGTATGTTGAGGCTTAAGGCTTAATAGTGTACCCTCTATATATTAGAATAAAATTATCTTAGGTTTCCATTTCAAAAAATGATGAATTCTATAATTACACTATTTTGTGACATCTTCCATAAGAAGGAAGCATACAATGTTAAGCCCATTTGTGTTTGCATAGTTACATTGAAAAGGGAGATGGAACCATTCAACATATAGATCCTTATGAAGTTGCACAAAATCAATATACATGGATTCTAAGGGAAGACATGCAAATGCTCTCCCTCTAATGTAGGATGTTTGAAAAAATTAGAAAAGAGGAAAAAGTTGCCAACCCTTGTTTAAAATTTATAAGTTATAAGTTGTGTAAGCAGTCCCAAAAGATTTGTCACTTTGAAGAAGAAAGTTGAGTGTCAACCCTAATGTTGAGAAACCTATAAAGGGGGAGTTATAAAGGGGGAGTTCTTATAGATCAAATTTTATAAAGAGGAAGTTCATATAGATAAAATATTAGAAATATTATATAGTATAAGTGTCAAAGCACATGAAGAGGCCAAATCCAAGATATGGAAGGGATAGGAGTAGTTAACACTATACTAGCATTATTACTTAAACAATCATCAAAAAGTACTACGAATGAAAGATACAATTTTCTTTTTGTGAAGATGTACATTAATAATACTAAATTAGAACTACAATATTTGATTTAAGAAGTTAGAGTAACTTAAATCTTCGAATAATTGTTGAAGAAACTTGGTTGGGTACTAAGGTGCATCTAACATTGTCCAAATAACAACAAACTTTATGAGTTCCATACTGAAACAAGGCATTCGACAATTCCTAAAATGTCACGAGATGAATCAATTTGTCATCCTTGTGATATTAAGAGAGTTGAATATGAAAATCACTTTCTCATAGAATGTCTTACATACACCCACATTAGAACACATTTTCAAAAGATTTGCTACAATAGTGACCTTCCTATCCTTTTAACTCATCATAACTATGATGATCTAGGGATCCTTCTTAAATCTTTTCGAGCACAAAAATAAAATTCCAATGAAAATTAATTGATTCCTTACATTTTTTAAGGTTCAATAGACCAAAGTTGGTCTTAGTGGATGTTAATAACCACCATCACCATCATCATAATCAAGGATGGCTACATAAATATGTAGAATCAATTGTCATAATTTTTTTTATGTTCAACTTTGCAATTATTAGAGTTCTATGAGTTGAAATTGATATCGACTCAAGAGACTTGAGATTGAATTCTACATGGAAGCGACATTAAAATTATTGAAGCAACTTTTGTAGAAGAAATACTAGGAAATAATGTACTACAAAAATGATCTCTCAAGAAATGATTGAAGAAAAATACCATAAGCTTAATGTTGAATAAAACATCTAACATCCACACGGGCCATAATAAAATCTAGGTAGTATTTTAAATGCATTATAGAATGGTCCTATTTTGGTTGCTCAATATAATGGAAGGGGGAATTGACATTTTTGGCCTTAAATATTGTAGGAATAATTTCAGATTGATAAATTAACATATATAATATGTTAAAATTGCACAATTTAATCGTAAAAGGGATATTCAAGGATGTTGAATCCATTACTACACCTCAAAATAATAATTTTATCAATCTAAAATTATGATTTCAACAAAGTTTGCTGAATCATAATTTGGTGATGAAAAACAAAAAAAAATCTAAAATTGTAGAAAATTTAGTCTTTTGCACATAATAAGGCCCCTCTATGGATAAAACACATAGGCAAAAATCAAACCTTGTTAGCAATTATAAAGTAAGACATCAAGCTATTGCAGATATAATCTATGTGTTACGTGAAAGATCATCCTTTTCACCAGGGTTCAAACCCCCGCCTTCATCAGAAGGCAGAAGGAAAGGGTCCCATCCATCAATTCCCTAATGTGTGGGTGGCTTCTCTACTTTTGAAATGCCAATTGCCAAGTAAGAGATTTTATGATTATTTGACTAAGGAGGAGGTACCCAACTATGGTGATCCGTGCACTCATGCATAACATGACCTACCCCATGTTGGGGAAACTTTCAAACCTATGATAGTGGGTCGAGTGAGGACAAGTTTTACCTTTTTAATATTTCCATGAAACTCAAAATTTCACCACGTTTTCCAAAACATGTAAAACTCTTTAAATACAAGGTTTCTTGGAATTCTTTTGTTCTTGAAAATTGATATGTTCTTCACATGTAAATTGAAGAATATTTGTTTTTATTATCTGCTATGCTATATTATTATTTCCTGTCAATGCTACGAATTATCTATACAATATAAAATTATCTAAACTATCTTTATAAATACAATTCAAAATAATTAGTTATTTACATAAGAAGGTGGATGCAAAGCTCATGGTTCTTCTAACTAAATACAAAAGACATAAATAAATAAATTAGTTATGTACATGAGAAGGTGGATGTGAAGGGTTCTTCAAACTAAATACAAAAGATATAAATAAATAAATAAATAAGCAAAGAAAGAACTGAAAGTGGCTGTGTCATGTCTCCTCCCGTGGACCTAATTCAAGGAAGGGAACATGATACCAATTTCTCGGGCATTTTATGAAACTCAGTCCGATTCATTAGATTCATAAAAACAAATGTGTGCAGATGCGAATCAAGCAAACATGCAAAGTGGAATAAAGAAATCATCCGCACACATTTCATATGCATGCAACATATCAATACAATTATCAAATTAAAACATTGCAGAATTAAATACACATAAGAATATACTCATCTTCATTGTGCAATTGTCCCAAGCAACTAGCTATGTCGTTGCAACGTTCCACCCAACCATAGGTCTCTGCCCAGCCTGTATTATTTTAGCACTCAGAGACCACCCCCGAGCTAGGCTTGATTTCTACAAGGAAAAGGGGGCATTCAAGCTCAATAACAACCAAACAAACATTGCATCTAAGCCAAGCCAGTCCACAGCTGGGTTTATTAGGCTAAATCTAAACCCTCTTCATATATGGGTGCTTGCACTCAAGCTCAGGCCAAAGCAATGGATACTCATAACCCATACCCCAACATACTCCACCTACACACAACAAAATTCAATCATTGGGCATGGATACACATTTTTAACAATGGGATTTACAAACAAGATGGCCATGGGTTTTCCCAAAATCCTTTCCATCCAAAAATGGATTGTGGGATGGGGAAAAACAATCACAGGGAGGAAAAACGATTTCTACCCCAACTATTGAAGCATTCAACAGCTAAAACGGTCTCTATGGAACCCCACTTTGATTCCCCTTCTTCCCCACTGGTTATAACACAAAAAAGCTCTTCTCCCAGCCAAGAATGAAGGAAAACACATAATTTCAATGGGGAAAAATGCCCAACAAGCTCCCAACTCATGAGAGAGCCAAACTCCTTCATGGGAAATGACTTGGGGAGCAATTCATGGCTCTTTTCTTGCCAAGGAAGCCAAACATGATTTTCCATGTAGGGTGGCTTGCCCATACTCGAATTTTGGACAGCCATACCTCCCATTCCCCAAGGAATTAACTACTTCACCCAACTCTTGGGAGAAATAAATGATTGGGTACAAAAGTCAACATGGGTAGTTGAGGGTTTTATGGGTTCTCTCATTGACACTTGGTTTGACTTGATTGGCTCCAAGGGTTTGAATATTTCCCTCCAATTCCTTGTAAAATCATGCCCCCATCTCTTGTTGCATTGCATAACTAGTTGTGGGTATTTTATTAAAATGCATATTTACATGATATTTGCAATTCCAATGTTCCTGGCTAGCACGCAAACCATATGCATCACTAAATCGATGGCGGGGCCTTGGCCTTGAGCTCCTCACCATGATTTTATAACAATATTATATCATTTACGATTTTAATGCCATAGGGTCAAAACGGGGACATTACAAGCTACGGATATCTCTTTCTTTCGTCCATTCAACTCAACAAAATGGTCATTGTTCTTGAAAGTCTTCATGTTGCATCGGATTCTTGTCCTTTAGTCATATAATTATACAATGTGAAAGTCTTCATGTTGCATTAGATCTTTGTGTCCTTTAATCATAGAATTATACAACGTGAAGAGAATAATAACATAAGAAAATGAAAAGGAGGAACAACTGTTGTAGTTGTGATGTAGGTGCAGACTCAAGTTTGACTCCCAACCATAACCATGTCCTACATTTATCACTATAAATGTGTTTGAGAAAAAGGATGCATTTAAAGCTGGACATTCTAAAGGTTCTTATGCCAAAATCCACCTAAATATCGTAGGTAAAATTCTATCCAACCGAACTTTTTTAGACATCCAAAATTTTGGATGGATTAAAATCAACGATGGGTAGTCTTCATCTTGACCAATTCAAGAAGCAAGCTTCATTTTTTCTTAGGGAGAAGCTAAAAAAACTAGGCTTGTTCTAACTGATGTCACTGAAGCATAATTGTAAGACACCCTCTTTGTTTGAACAAATGCCTCCGCTATGTCCTAGAATCTTAATAGTGTTTATAATAGTGGGTGCATCATAATTTTTGTGTTTCGATATTTTCATAAATTCTGACCAAATTCATGAACATAATACTGTTAAGATTAAATAATACTGGATGTTAAATTTTTGTGAATATAAAATGACAAAAGAAGCAACCCATTGTTAACATTTTGTGAATAGAAGATGACAAAAGAAGCAACCTACAACAATCCATGGGGACTAGAGACCCATAGAATGGTTGTGACTTGTCTTGCTTCCTTTGAAGTAAATAGTTACTAGAGATTGCCAACATTTTACATAAGAGGCATCGATTTCATTGCCATATACCAAAACAAAATGGAATTGTGTTTTTAAAAACTGTATCAACACAATTTGTTGTTTTATTACTTTTAGAATTATTTTAGAATTCAAAGTAAAAACCCAAATGGAATTTTTTGGAATTCTTGATGAAAAGTTTGTGATTTTGATATGAGGATTTAAGTCTACATGAATAGTTTGTAAGTCTCTTAAAAATATTCTAAGTTCTATTTTTTTAGAATGCATGCCTTGAGTTTCATTAGAATCCCCCTTTCCCATATGTATGGTGGATTAACATGTAATCTTTGAAGGGATGACAATTGTATCCCTATAAGTACTATACATACCATTTTTTTTGAAAGGACAATGTATGATAAATCCATAAGCTTGGAATATGAAAGAATTCAATATTGATTTATGTGAAAAACATTATCTTGTTACAATCTTAAGAAATGTTGAGATTTAAATTAGATGAAAAAAAAGCCCTCGTGGTATTGGAATTAACTGAAGAAAACAATATTTGTGCTAAGAGGTTGGTTTTCTTGGATGAGAAGAGTTGGAAAGACATTTTCAAAATTTGAAGTACCTATTATCACATGGTCCAGAGAGTTCTACATCATACTTTTGAATTGAAAAATATGTTCTTCATCAACTCACTCATTTCCACCATGTGGATGACCCACTACCTTAGTAGGCCAAAACAAAGTTGCAAATGAATAAGAGTATGAACAGATGGGAAAGCAGTGCTAGTGTCTTAGCATATTCTAATACCAAATAACGTCACATATCATGTTGAACAAATACTAGTTGATTTTTTTGATTATGCCGCCACCTCCCTAGATAGCGTCTACCACCACGACCATACATGCCATCAATCAACCAACAACCACAGTTACCTATTCATTCAATGATATATTAAAGGTGTTCTTGTGACCACTACCACATTGCATGCCATCGTTTAACGAACGACCATGAATACCTCTTCATTCAATGAAATATTAAGGTGGTCCTTGTCACCGCCACTGCCTTACTTTCCATTATTCAACCAACTGCCATGACTACCTTTTCATCAAATTAAATATTAAGGTGGTCCTTGTGGGTGCATTTCGAGCATCTATCAAATAGTGAGAGCATTCAATGCATGCTAAGATTCTCAAATTCCCTAAAGTTTAAACTTAGGGTTTCCATATAATTAAAATTTTGGTGGAGAGTAATACAAAATTTTGGTGGAGAGCAATACAAAAAGCCTGACTAGTTCACAAGGCATTAATAAACAATGAATGGGCATACTGTTAATGCACTCCTTGTGTTAGGTCACCAGTTCGAAACTCAGTGGGTACCAGCTTACAAAAAAAAGAAATACAAAAATCCCGACAATATCATCTCAAACAACATGATTGGTCCATGTAGTAGGCACATGATTTTAGAAGTAAGTTAAACTTTGCATTATAGAAATATGTCGTTCACTTCACATAAATTGAAGAGATTAATACATATAAGCTCGAAAATCGATGTGAATCGGTTACTGTGAGTCCTTATGAAGTAGGAATGGAATAATAAACATTATTTTAACCATGTATGCTGTAATTGCAAGCATAATAATTTGATGAAGATATTAATACATGTAAGCTCACAAATAAATGTGAATTGGTTACTATGAGTACATGCAAAGTAGGCAAGGAATAATTACCATAATTTCCTTCGCAAGGACTACTAAACAAAATTTTAACCATGTATATTGTGATTGCAAGCATAAGCATTTGATGTAGGAGTACAAATCCTCATTTAATGCATGGGTACAAATTATTAGGGTTTCTCATTTAGAAATAATTGATGAAAGTCAAGCGTTATGATTAGGTCTATCACAATGTAGTAATCAACAAACCCTTCTACAATTCCAAAATAAATACAATAAATAAATCTCTTTTAATTTTTTTTTCCATGTTAGGATGGAATAAGCAACCATGTTGCCATTTTGTCATGTTTATTTATTAATTTATTTAAATTTATATCTAGGCTAATGACAACCTCCAATATGTTTTTCTTTTCTTTTTCTATGGAGGTGATTCCATACCAAACTAAAAAGTTTATGAGGCCATGCATATTCAAGGTGAGGTGCTAGAGATTCTATGAAAGAAGGATTTCTCAAATTGTCACAGTTGGATGAGTTCATATTTTGAATACTTTCACAACATCAAATTTGAAGGAGAGATATTATGCTTTTATTTTTTATTCAATGCATGATGAACATCTAGGGAAATTGCAGTAGTCTTGGCATGGAATGTATCTTTTGTACAATCTCTATGACAACTTATCTACAAAATCCAATTGTACAGACAACACATCACAAGTTGCATAAATTTGTATTGGCTAACACTATGATTAGTGAAAATAATTAAGGGACAAATACTAATTAGGCTCAAATTTCATTACATTCTCCCCTCTATGTTATGGTACTTGTAGCTAGTGTTTTCACACTAGCTTGTGTTGAAAAGCACCTACTAAGACTTAGGGAAATCTAAGTAGCAGTTCAAAATGGGAAGGCATGTACTTGGTGAAAAACAGTAAATAATAGTAAATAAAATCTAAACTATGTGAAAAACAGTAAATAATAGTAAATAAAATCTAAACTATGTGCAGTAAATACATGGAAAACAAATTTAACCTAACATTTCTTTTGTATTCTTCATGAAACAAAGGGGTAAGAGAAATAATATTTTTCTTTTATTATAAAAAATGTTTTTTACAACTGAGAGTTACCTCGAAAGCATGGAGCTAATGGTGTCCCTTGAAATTGTCAGTAAAGATTTCGAGAGGGTCAGGTAAAAAATGAATAAACTATGATAAAATGAGGGACATTCAACATTATTATATAGGAAAATGACCCTAGGTAATAGCCCATGGTATTTAGTGAACCTTTATATTGATCCTTGGTATTGTATGTGTAACATACCTTCATAATGCTAGTAAAAATTAAAACACTTTTCCACAACAACTACTTAATTGACATATATTGCATGCATAAAAACACTTATGTGACCATTTATTTCTCTTCAATTATTCATGTAAGGTCTTGATCGAGTCCCTTTCAAAAGTGCCATTTATATGAGTCCATCCATTTATTTAATGGAGCTAATGGTTATATATTTGCTTCAAATGTCAAGACCTCTATCATACCTTTCTGCCATCATGTTCTTATGTTCCGATTTTGATTAAACACAATCATAAAATTTTGCTACTTGACCAGCTACTAGATTGGCTGGCATTTTTTCATTACTTGATTGAGCAGTAATTTTCAAGCAAAGTGGGGCGACGTGTATATAAATAAGATTGACAGAGCAAGCATCTTTTCAGCATTTTCAGTTCAATTTGCAACATGTACAGTTTCAATTTTCAGCCTAAAGTTTTCAGTTCAGATTTGTAGGGTGAAATTTTCAGTTTTTAAAATGTACAGTTGGTGTTCAGATTCAAGTTTCAGCTCATAAAGGTTTAGTGTGTTCTTCAATTGATGGTTGCATATCAAGCAAAAGAGTGAAAGGAGCTTTAAACAAAAGGAGTATATGGACTTTGAGTAAAAAGGTCTTCATAATTGGAAAAAATCAATTTTATAAGCCAATATTGGCTATATATTTGAGCCAAAGTTTGACATGAAAACAAAAGTTTTAAGTTTTTATGAAAAACCATATTAACCAAAGTTTTAATGGAGACAGGTTTTGAAAGTCTTTATGTTTGGGCCAAAGTTCAATTCATTGGCTTTATATTAGTTTATATTATAACGAAACTTTAAATTTTCGTGGAAGCAAAGGTTTTAAAATTTTATGAGCGGTTCAAAGGTCTTAAATAAAATCGAAGCAAAAGGAGTATTGGGCCCAACCCGAGCTCAACACCGAGAGCCAGCTGCCAAGTTGAATGGGTACCACCATGCACGCAACTACAGCCAAGCACTTAGCTCACTTACGAGCCTACCTTCCTCCATTACTTGGCATATGATGAAAGAAACGGTGTATATAAATATCAAAGGCGCCCTTCTCCCTTTGCATGTGGAATAAGTCCCATAAAGAAGAATGTTTTTAAAAATTGCAGCCAGGGCAATGACGTAGCTGTCTAAGGGGATACACACAGGTCGAAGGGAAACACTGCCAGGCATTGGCAAATCGAGTTTCCAGAGCGTTCAGATTCATTCAACTGTGGAATTTAAATGAGTGATTTGAGGTTAAATGATAATGATCAAAGTGAGTACTTGCTGTCCATGTGTGTCATGATATGGCTCCTCCTACTGCAGATTGAACCATTACTAAAGCGATTGGAACTCCACAAAAGCTCCTTCAAATATATTCTCTGCACCCATTCATTGAAGCATCATCGCGTTTTGCTGTAGATCATTGGTCAACCTGGACGCATGTTTGAAGATAACCTCACTCATCTTGCTCTCATCCATTGACCCCAATTCGTGCAATTGGCAAGGACTACCCAGCTCTGTTATGAGACTCTTAACCTCAAGGAAAGTGTGGGCAGGAATTCTGCGCCCTTTGAAAACGTCTTCAGGAAACTCTCATGAGATGAGATTTTGCACCTTTGGGGGTTTCGTAAAGGTCGACGAATATGTCTGCTGAGATGTGGAAATCAGGCTGATAGGTTGCTTTTCCAATCTGCTACGTGTGTTCTTGCAGCTTAAACTATCCATCGCACTAGCTCCTGCAGGGGATGGTTTTTCTTTCTTCAGGTTTTCAGCATGCAGTCTATATCATAAGACGGTTTCAGGGATGAAGAAGGGAGGTCGTTCATTGCAAACATAGTCAAAGAAATATGTATGGTGTATATATGTGTTAAATGCTACATTGCAAATGCATTATACAAGTGGATGACTGGGTATTGATTCACGCAGCTGTCAAAAAATTGGTGTTAACATCCTAACAGAATCAACCGTCAAGCTGGGGGAGAAAAGCTAATCAACGGCCCACATGTTGTTCGCAAATATTACTTGTGCGAAAAAGTTCACGATCAAAATTTGTGAACTTTTATTAACATGCTGCACCTTCTGACGACACAGATCTAACGGGGTGAAGATCCACGGTCAAAATGTAGTTTGTAGATCTTACTTGTGCAGTAAATCGACGGGGTTAAAATTTGTGAATTTTCAGGCCGAGACGAAGTTTCAACCATTTTTTTTTTTGGTTGGGAGATCAAGAGCGTTGTTTTCAAGCAACTCCCTCGAGTTATTCGCCTAACCCCTATGATCAGCAGCAGGGAAATCTTTCTTTGGAATAAAAAGTTCTGAAACATATGCAGACACCTTTTCAGAGTAGGGGGCCATCAAAAGAGACATAAATGTTTGCAAGTCTGATGAGGAAGCTCAAAGGGTTTTTCTCGACGCACGTCAGAAGTATTCTTAAATTTCATGGTCTACGAGTTTCGGGGAGGAGCAAAAATCCCTAAACTTTGTTTCTTTCATATTCGTGGAGTGTTATGCATGTATTAAAATGGTGCAGAGTGTAAGTGATCTGGAGCTACGCTGGGTTGCTGAGTGGACAAGTGCAGAAAGAACCTCGTGACAGCAAATGGAAACCAACATGCTGCATCATCTTCAAAGAGGCCTAAGTTGGAAGACATGATTTCGAATGGACCTGCTAACGGTGCAATTGATCTGGACATGAACATCCAGGAAAAGGAGGGTCATGACTCAGGAATATGAGAATATTAATGTTTGTATCGACTCTGAGAGGTCTGAGATGGAGATCGTTAAGCTGACCAAAGTGCCTGGAATTCGAAATGACTGTGTTAAGTTGTGTAGAATGTGCTGGTATGGAGAAAAAGAATTCTGTGTTTTTTCAAATACAAGCCATGTTTGATGCATTACTAGGCAGCAGTTTGGATCATTACACTCCACAAGGATTTTGGGGTTCTTTTCGTGATTATGATGGCCCACCTATACATGGTCACAAATCTTTGGTGGCATATTTGCTCAGCAGGTTATTTGTCGTGATTGTCGTCACAAAAGTGAGAGAGAGGAACCATTCGCTGCAGATTAGTGTTGATGTTAAGAATAAAAAGAATTCAATTGAATCACTTAAATCATTTGTCCAGGATTTATGAGAAATATTGAGCAAGAGACAAAGAAGTTTTGGCGACAGGGTTTGACAATTATAATGTTACAATGCCTTTGTTTGTCTGAAGTTGATTTGACAGAGGGTTGCCTGCATCTTGAGATGATGAGCGAGTGTGATGGGGAGCGAAGGACCCTTATTGTTGTTTCCTTCATTTGATATGCATTCAAGACTATCAGATGTCAGCTGCAGAAGAGCATGTTTGTTTTTAGTGGAGGAGATTGTTTCAGTCACAATTTGAGTTCACTTGCATGATTAGGAAGGGCTACAGGTCATAGGTTGCAGAGGTTAGTTGTAGGTTTCAGTTCAAGGTTGGGAGCAGTCCAATGGATCAGGAACTGGTCTACCAGGGGTCTCTGCTACCTCATAGGGAGGATAGCATCCCCAATTGGAGCCTGTTGTTAGCACCATATTTGTGCTAAGCTCAAGACCACCACCAAGAAGCTTTACATGTAAAATTTACATACTTTCCATCAGCATTCGATTCAAATTTATAAGAGAAGAAAGCTTGCAAAGTCCCCAAATTTCAAATTGCAAAGAGAAAAGCAAAACTTAAATTTCAATGAAATTTTATATGAAGAACATGGCTGATTTTGACGAAAATGACTGTTTTAGTCATCTTTTTCCACCGACTGTTTCCGCCAAACTGGGAGGAATTTTTGGAAACCGAGAGAGGATTTTCTCCATCACGGGCCAATCTACAATAACCTCTCTCATAATTTACACGGGTGTCATGGTTTGGGAGAACCGAAGAGATATTTACAGGGTAAATTTCCAGAATTTACATTTACTGCCTGAGTCATCAACTTCCGAAGCATATCCCGACCAGCTGGAGGAGAATATGGGAAAATGGAGACACGGGTTTTGTCAGGAACGGGCCCAATTACAAAAATTCTTTCATACTTTACATAGGTGCCTCCATTTGAGATATACATCCGGGGCTCCGAAGGTCAGTTTCAGCAGTTCGCGGCCGAAAATGAAGAAAGTTGTTGCAACCGACTCTCAGAGTTGTTAAGCCTTCTGTGCAGGTGTCCATGCAGTTGTAACAACATCCTGTTGAGATAGCTCGAGCTTGAGGGCCAAGTATATCTATAAATACATTGTAATAGAAGAGCAAAGGGTTGGAAAATCAAGGGGCTGAGGCCCTTGGGAAACTGTGCTCCGTTTTTGAAGCATAAGCCTTAATAGAATTGCAGTGTCTGTGGCTGATTTCGACAAAGATTCATGTGTTGTTTAGTTTACAGTCTGTTCCCTTTCTTCTTCTCATGTGGATGTACTTCCTGTTATTTACTTCCATTATGTTTGCTTTTTTTAATGTCTGAAACTAGTGTATGGTAATGCAAAATTCTTTTTAAAAGATCTGGTTATTGTTTCAGACATCCACCAATTTATTCTACTAAAGTTAGCATAGGATTCATCCTTTGTTAGATGCCCATGCTGATGGACTGTTCATTTCTTCTTCTTTTATCACCAGAGAACATCCTTTTGACTGTAAATGGATGGCTATCTTGTCTCTGTCCTAATGTTTCATGCTGCAACATTTTTATTTGGTTTATGTGTTAGGTTTTGTCTCCATTGCCCAATGTTTCCTCTCATGATTGTCTTACCAAACCCTCACAAACTATTGTCCCATCAGAAATCTGACCTTCTGAGCATGTTTTAATTGAATATCTTGAGTAAGAATTCTATATGTTTGTCATTGTCAAATCCTTTGATTAGTTTCATTTTTTTATGAATGTCAAGAGAGATCCCTCTCTGACTGTGCTGGGCCAGTAGCATAAGTCTAAAGTGGTTTTTTGGTTACCAGGAAGCTTGGCCTTCTCCCACAACCTTGGGGGTCAATTTGGGTGCTAACACCTGGTTCGAAAAATATTTGTCCAAATCCATGAATATTCATTGCTGCTACTCTATCTTTGCTCTTTTTTGGGAATCACCATTGACCTCCGTATCATGAGATTCTCCCCCATATCAGGTCGGACTTCAGATTCAACTCCTTCTTCTTCATCCTCATCTTAGACTAAGTTTAAAATAGGATGTTGTCCTTCATCTCTTTTGTGTTATAATTTGAGCATTCAAATGCTCGATGGCCCTCCATAAGGTCTTCCTTTTCCACCACCGTAACCTCTACCCCTCTAAAATCCTCTTCCTCATAGTCAATTCAAGTTATCTTGTCGAGTATCTTCAGCTTTCTTAGCTCCTTGTGATGATTCTCCTTTTCCATGGTTAAAACCACCCCGTGAGGAAAACAGTGTACCCCTCCTTGCTCCTCTATTCCTTTGAGCAAATTTTCAGTTTTGTTTTTCCTCGGACTTTAAGGCTAATTGGTATGCCTCTTCTACGTTGTGAGCCCTATGCATGCTTAATTTATCTTGAATACAAAATTTTTAATAATTCACATATCTTGCAGCCAATTTCTCATCGGTTTCTTGGTGATCCACATGAATAGACAACTAATCAAAATCGTGTGTGAGTTCCTCCACAGTGGACAAGTTTTGATTCACATTCTAAAATCTAAGAAAAAGGGTTTGTACATAGTCCAATGAGAAAACATTTTCTCGCAAATATTTCTCCATCTTATTCAAAGTCCTATTTTTTTCCCTTTTTTGTTTAGTCTTTCTGCACATGATCCCACCAGATCATGGTGTGACCTTTCAACTTGGTGCATGCAAATTTCATCTTCTTTTCCTCTATCATAGGATTCCATTCAATTTTTTTTCCATGGTCTTCAACCAGTCTATTAACTGCTCTGGTTTAAGACTCCCTACATATTATGGAACTTCCATTTTGATCCCATCATTTCTCCCTTCTAGAGCCCTGAGCATCCTTTCTACAAAAGTCATGTACCTTTAATGTTCTTCTTCATGTTCTACATGCTGATCTACATTTCCTTGTTTTTGTTTCCTCATCATATGCTAATCTTTGTATTATTCTTTAACTAGTCAACACATTTGTAAGATCTTCTACTTGCCTTTAGAGGTTTTGCATATCTGTACGCATCTAACCAAGACCTGCTCTTCCTCTTCCTCTCACAACCACCTTCTTGCTTTGATACCAGTTGATGTAACCAATAAACTTTGATTCATTCACATGATCTAAAAACCATGCAAATACATGATAATGAAAAAATAACTATCTTTTATTTCTTCTCCATCACCCCTATTACAATGAAAGTTCAACCCCTTATAACTACTATACGAGATTTTAAAAAATTGTTAATTTTAGAAAATTCTCGCATGACTCTAAAATTGACCAATAACTAAAAGATAACTAGAGTGACACTAGTTGTAAACATACTTTTATGATTAGGTGCATAAAATAAGAGATAAGTGATAATTATAAATTTAAAAAATCCCGAAAAAAACACTAAAACCCCAATTTGAGGTGTTATATGAAGGAATTTGGCCCTAGAAAAGTGTCAAAATGAGGTTCGATTAGAAGGATTAGATCGGTCATTGAGTGAACTCTTTGAGATGTAACTTCCTATTAAATTTCATCCAAAATAGATAATTGAGTCAAAATTTATGACCCTCATAAATCCCTACATCAGGAGGCATGTTTTGTGAGGAACCCGCAACAATTAATTGATAAAGCACACAATATATTGGATCACAAAATATTTTTATTGATCGTAGGCCAGTTCGAGGGGAAAATCTCAATACAAATGACTTCACGGTCCTCCATAGGCCTCAACACACACTTATATACTAATTCTAGGCGCCAATACTATGGGTCAAAACCATGGGCCAATATAAACTATGGATCAACAATACTACAGGCGACTTACCAATCATATGCGCCAAACAAAAATAACACAAAATATGGATCAAAAAATACTACGAGACGACTTACAAAGCATATGCGTCCAACAACAATATACTAACAAAGTAAAGACATGGGTTCCTAACATCCCCTCCCCCTTAGAAAACGCTTTGTCCTCAAAGATTTAGATGTGGAAATTGTTGTTGAATCTGAAGGAGTGGTTCCCATGTAGCATCCTCTGGTTGCATGTCGTGCCACTGAATTAAGACCTCTGTGATAGAGCGAGAGAGAAGCTGATAAGTGCGCTTATTGAGGATGGCCTCCGGATCCAAAAGGATGGATCCTTCATTATCCAGTTCAGGTAAAATAGTTTGTACTTTGCTGTTGGTGCCAAGAACTTTATTTAGACAAGAGACGTGAAATACTGGATGAATGCAGGAAGAAGGAGGAAGTTCCAATTTATAAGCAATGGACCCAATCTTCTAAAGAATCCGATATGGCCGATAGAACTTTGGAGCGAGCTTATGATGCCCTTTGAGTTTCAGGGAGGATTGCTTGTACGGTTGGAGACGAAGAAAAACCATATCACTTGCTTGAAAAGTGCGCTCAGAACGGTGTTGATCGACTTGTTGCTTCATGTGATTTCTTGCCATGTGAAGATTGTCCTGCAAAATGTGAAGAATCTGATTGCGGTTTCGAAGGACTGTGTCAACTGCATGAACCAGTGAACTGCTGGGGGTTTATGGAAGAAGAATTGGCAGTGCTTGACCATAGATTGCTTCATATGGGTTCATTTTAGAGGCAGTGTGGTAAGAGGTATTGTACCACCATTCATCGAGAGGGAGCCACTTTTCCCACTGATGTTGTTGCTCAGAGGTGAAGCAACGAAGATAAGTTTCCAAGCATTTATTGATAATTTCAGTCTGACCATCTGTTTGTGGGTGATACCCTGAACTCATCTTCAGTTTGGTTCCAATGTGGCGAAATAGTTCTGTCAAAAAATGACTGGTGAAAGTCGCATCATGATCCAAGACAATGGAAGAAGGGATGCCATGAAGACGAAAGATCTAGTCCAAGAAAATTTGAGCGACTGAGGAGGCTGTATAGGGATGGTTGAGAGCAAAAAAATGACTATATTTGGAGAGGAGATCAACCACAACCAAAATCACTGTCTTCCCTCCAGATTTAGGGAGCCCTTCAATGAAATCCATAGAAATATCTGTCCAAATCGGTGTAGGTATGGGCAAGTGTTCGAGCAATCCTGGAAGGAGTGTCGTTTCACCCTTATTGCGCTGGCAGGTATCACATTCAGCCACCATCTGTTGAATTGTCATTTTCATGCCCTGACAAAAGAAGTTACGCCGTGCCCGCTCATACGTTTTGAGGAACCCAGAGTGCCCTGCCGATGGATAAGCATGGAGTTCATAGAAGACAGCCTGTTGAAGATCTATGCTCTGGGGAAGCACCAGACGACCCTTGTATCTCATGGAAGCACCATCCCAAGAGTAATGTGGTACAACAGAAGGGTTGTTGGACAAGCGTTGGATGATTTGAGATAATGAAGAGTCATTGACATAGCCCTGTTGAATAGATTGCAACCAATTTGGAACAGGCATAGGAATAGATGAAAGAGAACCTTGGTCCTCAAATGTGCGAGAAAGAGCATCCACCACAATATTGTCCTTACCCTTCTTGTAAGTGATATCATAGTCATAATCCATGAGTTTGCTAACCCATTTCTGTTGTGCTGGGGAGGATACACGTTGTTCCAGGAAATATTTCAGACTCTGGTGATCAGTCTTGAGGTAGAAATGATTCCCTAATAGGTATGGTCGCCACTTCTGTACTGCATGAGAAATAGCCACATTTCCTTCTCATATGTAGAGGCAGCTAAATTCTTACCTGAAAGGGCTTTGCTGGTGAACGCAATGGGGTGTTCATCTTGAAGTAGAACAACACTAAGTCCATTACTGCAAGCATCACTCTCAATATTGAAGGGCTTGGAATAATCAGGCATAGCTAGAACAAGTGTAGTACACATAACGTGTTTCAGTTTTTCAAATGCACACTCAGTAGCATGTGTCCATGTAAAAGCATCCTTTTTCAATAGAGCAGTTAATGGAGCTGCAATCTTCCCATAATCCTTGACAAACTTGCGGTAGTAGCCAGTCAACCCCAAAAAACCACGAAGGCTCTTGAGTGTCTGACGATGAGGCCAATTGTTCATGGCAACGATTTTGGCAGGATTCACGCGAAGCCCTTGTGTTGAGATAATGTGCCTGAGATACTCGACTTCCTTCTGTCCAAAAACACATTTAGACTATTTGGCGTGGAGATGATGGTTAGAGAAAAGTTTCATTACAAGATCCAGACACTGGAGATGTTCAACCCATGTTTTACTGTAGATGAGGATATCATAAAAAAATACCAGAATGAATTTCCGCAAGTAGGGCCGGAATATTTTATTCATCAAGGCCTAGAATGTGGAAGGAGGATTAGTGAGGGCAAAGGGCATGACCAAAAACTCATAGTGCCCATCATGTGTGCGGAAAGCTATTTTAGGGATATCATCCTCATGAACCCGAATTTGATGATACCCAGAAGGAAGATCCAACTTGGAGAAAAATTGAGCACCATGAAGCTCATCAACAATAGGAATTGGAAACTTGTCCTTGATAGTGAGGTGATTAAGTGCTCGGAAGTCAATGCAAAGGTGCCATGACCCATGTTTTCTGCTGACAAGAAGAACTGGTGAAGAAAAGGAACTAGTGCTTGGGCGAATAATAACTTGCTTTAATAAGTCCCGAACGAGCATTTCAATCTCTATTTTTTGGTGAAATGGGTAGCGATAGGGCCTGATGTTGGGAGGAACGATTCTAGGAAGGAGCTAAATACGATGGTCCTTTGGCCTTGAAGGTGGAAATCCCACTGGTTCAACAAAGACACCTGTATATCGATCTAGAATGTGTTGTAGATCTAAAGGAGTAGGGGGGACCACTGATGGTTGCATCTGAATGGAATGGATCTGAGTGATGACACCATGTGAAATATTATTAAGGAGTTTTTCCATGCGATGTGAACTGATGAGGCTCAGAGACCCTGGTTGTAAGCCTGTCAATGTGTGTTTTTGTCCATTGGGGGAAAACTGCATCCAAAGTTAACAAAATCCCATAAGATGGGGCTAAGTGTGCGTAGCCATTGAGCGCTCAAAACCACATCACATTCTCCTAAGGTCAAGGAAAACATGTTAGAGCTCAGGTTATAATATCCCATAGACATATGCACATTACGACACTTCCCTTTGCAAGGTAAGGTGCCCTCATTAGCAACCATGACTTCAAAGTTGGAGCAAGGATGGATACAACAATCAGCTTGTTTGGTGATCCGAGGGTCAATGAAATTATGAGTGCTACCAGAATCAATGAGTATTGTAAGATGAAGTTTCTTGAAGTAACCCCTGACCCGCATGGTTTGGGGGGTGGTGGTTCCAGCTAAAGCATGGAGAGATATCTTTGGCTGGTCATCCTAAGACGGAGGGTCAATAGGCAGCTCGGGAATCTCGACTTGAGCATCCACTATATCTATAGCTTCTTCACCAATTTCAGAGGCAGACAGAGAATCCATATCCAAGAGATAGAGCTTTTGTGGAACACATCTATGTCCCCGAGTGAATTTCTCATCACAATTATAACAAATCCCTTTTTCTCTGCATGCCTGTATCTCAGTTCCAGACAAATGCTTGATAGGAGTGGGTCGAGGACCTGGCGAGAAGGGAGGTCTTTGAGAACCCATATTTCGGAAGGGAACAAAAGTGGGTTTGGAGCACTGTTGGGCAGCAATCTTGTCTTCTGCCAATTTAGCCAACCCCAGGGCTTCCATCATTGTGTTGGGACAGAAAATTTTGACCTCAGAGCAGATTGCATCCTTTAGACGAATGATAAACAACTCCGGTAGAAGTCATCAGGCAATCCTTCGGTGTGGTTGACTAGTTTCTCAAATCCGGTTTGGTACTCTCTCACAGTTCCAATTTGGCAAAGTTTAGTGAGGGCTCCTGTGAAGTCATCAAAAGCACTAGAACCAAATTGTTGCAAAAGGAGCTGGCAAAAATCTATCCATTTTGGCTTTTCATGAGCCTTGATGTACCAACGGTACCATTGAAGAGCTTCCTGTTTCAAATGAAAGGATACAAGTGGAACTTTGTTGACATCAAAAGTATTATGCAGACTGAAATACTGTTCTGCACGATAGATCCATCCAGTCGGATCAGTACCATTGAAGCGATGAAAATCAAGCTTCAGACCACGGAAATAGCTAGAAGAAGAGAACCCATTGTCTGATGAAGACTCGGACTGTCGTTTGTTGTTCATGGTTGAATGCTCAAGATGGAGGCCAAGAAATTTTTCATCCATATCCTGGAGTTTGGCTTGGATGGCTGCAAGTGCTTCTTCCATGGTTTTTACTTTTGCGCGGGTGACAACCATAACCAAGGTTTTTTTTTTTTTTGGTTGAGTGGGTATAAAAACAAAACAAAAACTGTTTCAGTAAAGGAAAATCTGAAGGGTAATTTGGGTTTGACTAGGTTTTGGACACTGTCGAATGGACAGGGAAGCAGAAAAAGAGGATTTCAGAAGTGGGGTGAAAGAATGAGAAAATTTGGCAGAGAGGGATAAAGGAGTAGAATTAGGAAAGGAACTCTGTGGTAAAATTTGAAGGCGATTGGGTGAAATCCGAAGAAGTTATGGAAAACCCTAAAAATTGACAAATGTGGGATTTCAGGCTTTGGGAAGTGGAATTTGGGATAGGGTTCTCAGGAAGGAAATATACAGAATGGGATTACAGGGGTGTCAGGGAAGTTTCAAGGGAAACTGAGTGAAAATAAGGGAGGTATGGCGAAAAATGGAAATTTATACTCTTTATTTATTTTTATTATTTTTTTTCAGGAATGGATCTACAACGACATGGAAGAGATCGGAAACAGATAGATCTGTAATGACGCGGAAGTGATCGGAAACAAATAGATTTGCAACGACGCAGAAGTGATTAGAAACAGAGGGATCTGCAACAATGCGGGAGTGATCGACAACATTTCTTGACAGAGAAAATCTGAGATTTTGCAGCTGAAAATAGATATGGACCCTAGGTATGCTCAACTTCCTAGCAGTTAAGGGGATTCACTCAGCCACCACTGCTGTCTAATGGCTTGCGTATTGAGGCAGTTCCCCTCACTCCATGGATTAGGTAAAACTGATAACCGCTTTGCCACAAACGACAGCTCTTGGTTTACCTCACGGGTGGGAACTAGTCAATCAGGTAGGGGTCGTTTCCCTTTTCGCTGGCAGGTCCTCTCAATGGGCCAGCTATTTCGGGGTTCCTGTGGTACTCCTCACAATGAGTTTTAGGGATTATTCCCAAGTACTTCCCACAGTTAAGCGGATAGAGATTATTCCCAAATCTGAACCTGTAACAAATGCGAAATTTTTTTTTGGCAGAAATTTCACCCAACGAGTCCAAGAAAGTGCTCTGATACCAGATGTGAGGAACTTGCAACAATTAATTGATAAAACACACAATATATTGGATCACATAATATTTTTATTGATCGCAGACCACTTCGAGGGGGCAACCTCCTTTGAGCAATCTCAATACAAATAACTTCACGGTCCTCCATAGGCCTCAACACACACTTATATACTAAGTCTAGGTGGCAATACCATGGGTCAAAACCATGGGCCGATATAAACCATGGATCAACAATACTACAGGCGACTTACAAAGCATATGCGCCAAACAACAATAATACAAACTATGGATCAACAAATACTACGGGACGAATTACAAAGCATATGCGTCCAACAACAATATACTAACAAAGTAAAGACATGGGTTCCTTACATGTTTGCCTTATTGTCTCATTGGGATTATGTAAAGGGAGTTATGGCTGCCACACACTTAGGTAGTCATATTTACAAACAATGAGAGAAGGTTGGAGTGATAGAAGATACATTATTTATTATGAACAAGTATGATGAAGGAGAATTCAAAGAGAGAGTGCAGTTGAGAACTACACACAAGCGATAAAAAATTAAGGGTTGGAGTGATGGAAGATCTATTAGTTAATTTGAACAAGTATGAGGAAGGAGAGTTTAAAGAGACAGTGAGGTTGAGGATTGCACATAAGCGATTGAAATTTAAGTTAAGGACAAACAAAAATTAGGTGAGGAGATTAGATTATAAGATTGACTCTTTGGAAGAGAAGATGGAGAGTATAGATTGGGGAATCAAGTCTAGTGATGAATATGCCAACTAACAATATGGAAAAATTTAGGCGAGGATCTTATATTGTAAGATTAACACTTTGGAAGAGAAGATGGAGAGTATAAATTGGGGAATCAAGTCTAGTGATGAATACGCCAACTAAAAAGATGACTCTCTTAACATTTGTGGAAGTTCAACACTAAGTGAATCATAAGAGCATGAAGAGGAAAAAATAATGATAAGGATGTGTCCATTGAGCATATGATCCACAATATTGGCTATGGATCATTGATGGTTTAACAAACAAGTCATTTTGCTTATTTTTTTGCCCTTTATTTAAAGCTAGTTATGAAAAATTTAGTCCTTTAGCATGTTAGTTTAGGTAAAAAGCTTGGTTAAAAGGGTATCTCTAATTCAATATTAACGACCTATATGGAAGATCCTTTTGTATATATGGAAGAGCCTTTTGTATAAGATGGTTTTTGGAATCAAAGGATAACCCCCTGTAGGTGCCATATATTTACAAAATAATGAACATGAAAGAATTAATATATATTTATGGTTAGTTTATATGTAAGAATGATGAGAATATAAAGGTGTAGCTTAAAGAAAAAAGTGTTTAAGCCTTTGAGTATGTTGAGGCTTAAGGCTTAATAGTGTACTCTCTATATATTAGTATAAAATTATCTTATGTTTCTATTTCAAAAAATGATGAATTCTATAATTACACTATTTTGTGACATCTTCCATAAGAAGGAAGCATACAATGTTAAGCCCATTTGTGTTTGCATAATTACATTGAAAAGGGAGATGGAACCATTCAACATATAGATCCTAGATGAAGTTGCACAAAATCAATATACATGGATTCTAAGGGAAGACATGTAAATGCTCTCCCTCTTATGTAGGATGTTTGAAAAAATTAGAAAAGAGGAAAAAGTTGCCAACCGTTGTTTAAAACTTATAAGTTATAAGTTGTGTAAGCAGTCCCATCACTTTGAAGAAGAAAGTTGAGTGTCAACCCTAATGTTGAGAAACCTATAAAGGGGGAGTTATAAAGGGGGCGTTCTTATAGATCAAAGTTTATAAAGAGGAAGTTCATATAGATAAAATATTAGAAATATTATATAGTATAAGTGTCAAAGCACATGAAGAGGCCAAATCCAATATATGGAAGGGATAGGAGTAGTTAACACTATACTAGCATTATTACTTAAACAATCATAAAAAAAATACTATATATGAAAGATACAATTTTCTTTTTGTGAAGATGTACATTAATAATACTAAATTAGAAATACAATATTTGATTTAAGAAGTTAGAATAACTTAAATCTTCGAATAATTGTTGAAGAAACTTGGTTGGGCACTAAGGTGCATCTAACATTGTCCAAATAACAACAAACTTTATGAGCTCCACACTGAAACAAGGCATTGGACAATTCCTAAAATGTCATGAGATGAATCAATTTGTCATCATTGTGATATTAAGAGAGTTGAATATGAAAATCACTTTCTCATAGAATGCCTTACATACACCCACATTAGAGCACATTTTCAAAAGATTTGCTACAATAGTGACCTTCCTAACCTTTTAACTCATCATAACTATGATGATCTAGGGATCCTTCTTAAATCTTTTCGAGCACAAAAATAAAATTCCAATTAAAACTATTTGATTCCTTACATTTTTTAAGGTTCGATAGACCAAAGTTGGTCTTAGTGGATGTTAATAACCATCATCACCATCATCACCATCAAGGATGGCTACATAAGTATGTAGAATCAATTGTCATAAGTTTTTTTATGTTCAACTTTGCAATTATTAGAGTTCTATGAGTTGAAATTGACATCGACTCAAGAGACTTGAGATTGAATTCTACATGGAAGCCACATTAAAATTATTGAAGCAACTTTTGTAGAATAAATACTAGGAAATAATGTACTACAAAACTGATCTCTCAAGAAATGATTGAAGAAAAATACCATAAGCTTAATGTTGAATAAAAACATCTAACATCCACACGGGCCATAATAAAATCTAGGTAGTATTTTAAATGCATTATAGAATGGTCCTTTTTTGGTTGCTCAACATAACGGAAGGGGGAATTGACATTTTTGGCCCCAAATATTGTAGGAATAATTTCAAATTGATAAATTAACATATATAATATGTTAAAATTGCACAATTTAATTGTAATAGGGGTATTCAAGGATGTTGAATCCATTACTACACCTCAAAATAATAAATTTATCAATCTAAAATTATGATTTCAACAAAGTTTGCTTAATCATAATTTGGTGATGGAAAAAAAAATAAATCTAAAATTGTAGAAAATTTAGTCTTTTGCACATAATAAGGCCCCTCTATGGATAAAAAACATAGACAAAAATCAAACCTTGTTAGCAATTATAAAGTAAGACATCAAGCTATTGCAGATATAATCTATGTGTTACGTGAAAGATCATCCTTTTCACCAGGGTTCAAACCCCCGCCTTCATCAGAAGGCAGAAGGAAAGGGTCCCATCCATCAATTCCCTAATGTGTGGGTGGCTTCTCTACTTTTGAAATGCCAATTGCTAAGTAAGAGATTTTATGATTATTTGACTAAGGAGGAGGTACCCAACTATGGTGATCCGTGCACTCATGCATAACATGACCCACCCTATGTTGGGGAAACTTTCAAACCTATGATAGTGGGCCGAGTGAGGACAAGTTTTACCTTTTTAATATTTCCATGAAACTCAAAATTTCACCACGTTTTCCAAAACATGTAAAAATCTTTAAATACAAGGTTTCTTGGAATTCTTTTGTTCTTGAAAATTGATATGTTCTTCACATGTAAATTGAAGAATATTTGTTTTTATTATCTGCCATGCTATATTATTATTTCCTGTCAATGCTACGAATTATCTATACAATATAAAATTATCTAAACTATCTTTATAAATACAATTCAAAATAATTAGTTATTTACATAAGAAGGTGGATGCAAAGCTCATGGTTCTTCTAACTAAATACAAAAGACATAAATAAATAAATTAGTTATTTACATGAGAAGGTGGATGTTAATCTAAGGTGGATGTGAAGCTAAGGGTTCTTCAAACTAAATACAAAAGACATAAATAAATAAATAAACAAGCAAAGAAAGAACTGAAAGTGGCTATGTTATGTCTCTTCTTGTGGACCTAATTCAAGGAAGGGAACATGATACCAATTTCTGGGGTATTTTATAAAACTTAGCCCGATTCATTAGATTCATAAAAACAAATGTGTGTAGATGCGAATCAAGCAAACATGCAAGGTGGAATAAAGAAATCATCCACACACATTTCATATGCATGCAACATATCAATACAATTATCAAATTAAAACATTGCAGAATTAAATACACATAAGAATATACTCATCTTCATTGTGCAATTGTCCCAGGCAACTAGCTATGTCGCTGCAACGTTCCACCCAACCATAGGTCTCTGCCCAGCCTGTATTATTTCAGTACTCAGAGACCACCCCTGAGCTGGGCATGATTTCTACAAGGAAAAGGGGGCATTCAAGCTCAATAACAACCAAACAAACATTGCATCTAAACCAAGCCAGTCCACAGCTGGGTTTATCAGGCTAAATCTGAACCCTCTTCATTTCTGGGTGCTTGCACTCAAGCTCAGGCCAAAGCAATGGATACCCATAACCCATACCCCAACATACTCCACCTACACACAACAAAACTCAATCATTGGGCATGGATACACATTTTTAAAAATGAGATTTACAAACAATATGGCCATGGGTTTTCCCCAAATCCTTTCCATCCAAAAATGGATTGTGGGATGGGGAAAAACAATCACAGGGAGGAAAAACGATTTCTACCCCAACTATCGAAGCATTCAACAGCCAAAACGGTCTCTATGGAACCCCGGTTTGATTCCCCTTCTTCTCCACTGGTATATAACACAAAAACGCTCTTCTCCCAGCCGAGAATGAAGGAAAACACATAATTTCAATGGGAAAAAATTCCCAACAAGCTCCCAACTCATGAGAGAGACAAACTCCTTCATGGGCAATGGCTTGGGGAGCAATTCATGGCTATTTTCTTGCCAAGGAAGCCAAACACAATTTTCCATGCAGGGTGGCTTGCCCATACTCGAATTTTGGACAACCATATCTCCCATTCCCCAAGGAATTAACTACTTCACCCAACTCTTGGGAGAAATAAATGATTGGGTACAACAGTCAACATGGGTAGTTGAGGGTTTTATGGGTTCTCTCATTGACACTTGGCTTGACTTGATTGGCTCCAAGGGTTTGAATATTTCCCTCCCAATTCCTTGTAAAATCATGCCCCCATCTCTTGTTGCATTGCATAACTAGTTGTGGGTATTTTATTAAAATGCATATTTACATGATATTTGCAATTCCAATGTTCTTGGCTAGCACGCAAACCATATGCATCACTAAATCGATGGCGGGGCCTTGGCCTTGAGCTACTCACCATGATTTTATAACAATATTACATCATTTACGATTTTAATGCCATAGGGTCAAAATGGGGACATTACAAGCTATGGCTATCTCTTTCTTTCGTCTATTCAACTCAACAGAATGGTCATTGTTCTTGAAAGTCTTCATGTTGCATTGGATTCTTTGTCCCTTAGTCATATAATTATACAATGTGAAAGTATTCATGTTGCATTAGATCTTTGTGTCCTTTAATCATAGAATTATACAACGTGAAGAGAATAATAACATAAGAAAATGAAAAAGGAGGAACGACTGTTGTAGTGTTGATGTAATTGCAGACTCGAGTTTGACTCCCAACCATAACCAAGTCCTACATTTATCACTATAAATGTGTTTGAGAAAAAGGATGCATTTAAAGCTGGACATTCTAAAGGTTCTTATGCCAAAATCCACCTAAATATCGTAGGTAAAATTCTATCCAATCGAACTTTTTTAGACATCCAAAATTTTGGATGGATTAAAATCAACGATGGGTAGTCTTCACTTGACCAATTCAAGAAGCAAGCTTCATTTTTTCTTAGGGAGAAGCTCAAAAAAACTAGGCTTGTTCTAATTGATGTCACTGAAGCATAATTGTAAGACACCCTCTTTGTTTGAACAAATGCCTCCGCTATGTCCTAGAATCTTAATAGTGTTTATAATAGTGGGTGCATCATAATTTTTGTGTTTCTATATTTTCATAAATTCTGACCAAATTCATGAACATAATATTGTTAAGATTAAATAATACTGGATGTTAAATTTTTGTGAATATAAAATGACAAAAGAAGCAACCCACTGTTAACATTTTGTGAATATAAGATGACAAAAGAAGCAACCTACAACAATCCATGGGGACTAGAGACCCATAGAATGGTTGTGACCTATCTTGCTTCCTTTGAAGTAAACGGTTACTGGAGAATTGTCAACATTTTACATAAGAGGCATCGATTTCATTGCCATATACCAAAACAAAATGGAATTGTGTTTTTAAAAACTGTATCAACACAATTTGTTGTTTTATTACTTTTAGAATTATTTTAGAATTCAAAGTAAAAACCCAAATGGAATTTTTTGGGATGCTTGATGAAAAGTTTGTGATTTTGATATGAGGATTTAAGTCTACATGAACAATTTGTAAGTCTCTTAAAATATTCTAAGTTCTATTTTTTGAGAATGCATGCCTTGAGTTTCATTAGAATCCCCCTTTCCCATATGTATGGTGGATTAACATGTAATCTTTGAAGGGATGACAATTGGATCCCTATAAGTAATATATGTACCATTTTTTTTGAAAGGACAATGTATGATAAATCCATAAGCTTGGAATATGAAAGAATTCAATGTTGATTTATGTGAAAAACATTATCTTGTTACAATCTTAAGAAATGTTGAGATTTAAATTACATGAAAAAAAGCCCTCGTGGTATTGGAATTAACTGAAGAAAACAATATTTGTGCTAAGAGGTTGGTTTTCTTGGATGAGAAGAGTTGGAGAGACATTTTCAAAACATTACTACTTTTGAAGTACCTATTATCACATGGTCCAGAGAGTTCTGCATCATACTTTTGAATTGAAAAATATGTTCTTCATCAACTCACTCATTTCCACCATGTGGATGACCCACTACTTTAGTAGACCAAAACAAAGTTACAAATGAATAAGAGTATGAACAGATGGGAAAGCAGTGCTAGTGTCTTAGCATATTCTAATACCAAATAACGTCACATATCATGTTGAAAAAATACTAGTTGAGTTTTTTGATTATGCCGCCACCTCCCTAGATAGCGTCCACCACCACGACCATACATACCATCAGTCAACCAACAACCACAGTTACCTATTCATTCAATGATATATTAAAGGTGTTCTTGTGACCACCACCACATTGCATGCCATCCTTTAACGAACGACCATGAATACCTCTTCATTCAATGAAATATTAAGGTGGTCCTTGTCACCGCCACCGCCCTACTTTCCATTATTCAACCAACTGCCATGACTACCTTTTCATCCAATTAAATATTAAGGTGGTCCTTGTGGGTGCATTTCGAGCATCTATCAAACAGTGAGAGCATTCAAATCATGCTAAGATTCTCAAATTCCCTAAAGTTTAAACTTAGGGTTTCCATATAATTAAAATTTTGGTGGAGAGTAATACAAAAAGTCCAACTAGTTCACAAGGCACCAATAAACAGTGAATGGGCATACTGTTAATGCATTCCTTGTGTTAGGTCACCAGTTAGAAACTCAGTGGGTACCAGCTTACAAAAAAAAAGAAATACAAAAATCCCGACAATATCATCTCAAACAACATGATTGGTCCATGTAGTAGGCACATGATTTTAGAAGTAAGTTAAAATTTGCATTATAGAAATATGTCGTTCACTTCACATAAATTGAAGAGATTAACACATATAAGCTCGAAAATCGATGTGAATCGGTTACTGTGAGTCCTTATGAAGTAGGAATGGAATAATAAACATTATTTTAACCATGTATGTTGTAATTGCAAGCATAATAATTTGATGAAGACATTAATACATGTAAGCTCACAAATAAATGTGAATTGGTTACTATGAGTACATGCAAAGTAGGCAAGGACTAATTACCATAATTTCCTTCGCAAGGACTACTAAACAAAATTTTAACCATGTAAATTGTAATTGCAAGCATAAGCATTTGATGTAGGAGTACAAATCCTCATTTAATGCATGGGTACAAATTATTAGGGTTTCTCATTTAGAAACAATTGATGAAAGTCAAGCGTTATGATTAGGTGTATCACAATGTAGTAATCAACAAACCCTTCTACAATTCCAAAATAAATACAATAAATAAATCTCTTTTAATGTTTTTTTCCATGTTAGGATGGAATAAGCAACCATGTTGCCATTTTGTCATGTTTATTTATTAATTTATTTAAATTTATATCTAGGCTAATGACAACCTCCAAAATGTTTTTCTTTTCTTTTTCTATGGAGGTGATTCCATACCAAAATAAAAAGTTTATGAGGCCATGCAAATTCAAGGTGAGGTGCTAGAGATTCTATGGAAGAAGGATTTCTCAAATTGTCACAGTTGGATGAGTTCATATTTTGAATACTTTGACAACATCAAATTTGAAGGAGAGATATTAGTGTTTTATTTTTTATTCAATGCATGATGAACATCTAGGGAAATTGCAGTAGTCTTGGCATGGAATGTATCTTTTGTACAAGCTCTATGACAACTTATCTACAAAATCCAATTGTACAGACAACACATCACAAGTTGCATAAATTTGTATTGGCTAACACTATGATTAGTGAAAATAATTAAGGGACAAATACTAATTAGGCTCAAATTTCATTACATTCTCCCCTCTATGTTATGGTACTTGTAGCTAGTGTTTTCACACTAGCTTGTGTTGAAAAGCACCTACTAAGACTTAGGGAAATCTTAGTAGCAGTTCAAAATGGGAAGGCATGTACTTGGTGAAAAACAGTAAATAATAGTAAATAAAATCTAAACTATGTGCAGTAAATACATGGAAAACAAATTTAACCTAACATTTCTTTTGTATTCTTCATGAAACAAAGGGGTAAGAGAAATAATATTTTTCTTTTATTATAAAAAATGTTTTTTACAACTGAGAGTTACCTCGAAAGCATGGAGCTAATGGTGTCCCTTGAAGTTGTCAGTAAAGATTTCGAGAGGGTCAGGTAAAAAATGAATAAACTATGATAAAATGAGGGACATTCAACATTATTATATAGGAAAATGACCCTAGGTAATAGCCCATGGTATTTAGTGAACCTTTATATTGATCCTTGGTATTGTATGTGTAACATACCTTCATAATGCTAGTAAAAATTAAAACACTTTTCCACAACAACTACTTAATTGACATATATTGCATGCATAAAAACACTTATGTGACCATTTATTTCTCTTCAATTATTCATGTAAGGTCTTGATCGAGTCCCTTTCAAAAGTGCCATTTATATGAGTCCATCCATTTATTTAATATATTAACTAGTATTCGGAGTAGTGATGTCATTACCTTGAACCATTCGGTGAAATTGTTACCCATAATAACATAAATATGCCAGAAAGAAACATAAGTTACACATTTCATGATCACCATGGAAACCAATGAGTTATACATTTAACAACTTAAATGACAAGGCTAATCATAAATATCCAAGAGAGTTAACACACATCACGACACATAAAAGAGAGACCAAGATACCGTGGTTCACCCAATTTGGGGCTACGCCGAAAAAAGTTGCATCATTTTATTATATTAAAATGAGATTTACATCGTGGACTTAGTGGTCGCATTTTCCACATCCAAACGCCTCTTTCTTAGAGGTCACTTCCAAAACGTTCCAAAGCTAAAGCCAACCTATGACTGGAAATTGTAATAACTCCATAGAACGTTCAATGTTACAACAAAATAAACAACATACAATTTCCCAAACATTTCAATGTTACTCTCAACGTAATCATTGAAATCTATATCTAGTATTAACTAATAATGACCGTACCTTCACTGAGGTATAAATCTCTAGAAACTAACTATTATAGACAACCAATTGTTTTCTTCATAGGTAACAACTATATCGCAGAGATCTATATCAAAGTACATAAACACAGAGAAATCTGCTTCATAAACTGAGAGCTCTATCTACTAGAAAGTAACCTAATCCAAACGGAGAGAACTAATGAAAACTCAGTGGATCTACCTCGTCGAGATCTTTATTCAACATAATTAACGTGTTCCTTAAAGAAAAGCATAGTAATAAACATCTGGGAGAGAATATTCTTTCAGCCTAAAAAAGTTCACTTGGAAGAGATCTAAGATCTCGGCATAACATTTAAACATCAGTAAAGGCAATTAGAAATATTTTAATATTATTCTTTACATACCGCGTATGCACCTGACGTCCTTTGTAGGAATAAGCTATAGTAATTATACATGCAGTGGAACTATCCAGAACTAGTAACCACTATTTGGTAATCACTCATCACGCAAACAGTAGAAACAAAGTTTATAAGAGATATGTAATCGATTCCGATCACTACACATGCAAGACGCAGAGCCAGAGATCAAAAGGATAATTCAAATCCAACATTGAAATAACCTAATCCAAATAAACGATTTGATCCAGCTATAAGAATTACAGGGATTCTCCAAATAAGCTTTTGCCCAGCAATGAATTAGCAGAGATCTAACTGTGATTTAACCATAATCATAATTCCATATACACTATTCAATCCAACAATTCCAGGGATACGCTTTCCAATCAAAAGACATCATACAGAAGCTAGCAATTTATCCAAACATACACGATCTCCATCCATTGATAGCAAAATGGAACTATGATACCCAGATCCCGTTCTATCTCCTCTTCTAAACAAGGTTCTATCTGAGGACATCAGTAGAGAGCGCAGTCCCTAATTACTCTTTAGACAGAGTTTTGGGAGATGCCCCGTTCCTCTTCCATGCGACTTTTCCCCGTATATAAACATTGAGTGTTTTTGCTCCTCAGAGAGTCCGCTATTTGTTTTAAACCTAACTCCTCACGTGATTTCCAAATGTAAGGGAGCAAGATTTCCTCCACGTGGAAATAGTACCCGAGGCACCCTTCGAGGAGAACCTCGGTATCATCAGTTTACTACCACATTGGTGCTCTTTGCAATTGAAAGAACAATGATAAACTATAACCCTTCTATAAATGTAACACTATGTCCATAACATGCATATTAACATATGCATTTCCCTTTCCCTTTTGATCTCTCAAAAAGAGAAGGTGAGCCTTCCTTCTGAAATAAAAATATGCATTAATATCTAAATCTATCCTAAACGAGATTGTAAATATTTACCCATTATAGATCAATAGGTTATTATTTTATTCTAATGATATTTGAAATTCTATAATGATATACTCATTGATTTAATATTATAGTTATTCAATATATCTATACATATATATATATATAACAACCCTTAGGTTCTTTTTATATTAAAGTATATCTTTAAAGTCAAGGCATGACAAGTATACTAATTCCTACTAATAAGTCGAGCTTGCCGAAAATTAACAAATAATAAGCTACACCTTATTTGTGTTCCCTAGCCCCAACGTCATAAGTGCACTTTAATTGCTTGGTCTAATTTAAGATAATAATTAACCTTTGCTTAATGCAAAGTAATAGGAGATAGGTAAAAGTTTGTGACTAATAGCCAAAGTCGTCAGCTTATGATGACGACAAATGTTACTTAATGTGACAAATTAATCACTTCTGTAAAATACCCAAGGAATTAAGGTGATTCTGTGTCTTAATACTTGTTCTCTTGTGAGTTGACTCATCGTTCTTGTGCTTCCTTTTTCTTCTAGTGGATTCATTCCCTTTTGCATCCTGTCCTTATTCTCTTAATTATTACCCATTACAACATATGAAATAGGCATCATACTTAGAAAGTTTGCTGGTGGGGCCTTGGCCTTGAGCTCCTCACCAGAAACAAGATCATGGTTAGATTTTCTGTTTACAAAACTAATAGGGTAAAAGGAGGGATGTTACAGTATGGAATTTAATGGGTTTCCCTCTTTTTTTTGACTTTTTGAATGTTGTTACCCCTTTTTATTTTTATTTTGTATTTTTGGGGATTTTATCCTTATTTTGGGGGATTTCCTTATTTTTTGGAGCGAATATGCCAAATTTCCCTATTTTTGGAGAGGGAAATATTTAGAAATAATTATTGAGGGCCAATTTGGGGATTTTAACTTTAGGATTGTGGGAAAGTGAAGGTTTTATGTAGGAAAAATGAAGAATGTGATGATATGGTTAGGGGATGAGAATGGTGTGCAACTTTTTGGTGTTAACAGATTGCCCCTTGATGTGTGATGCCAGGAGCTCATCTATGGCCGATAGACATCGTAGGTTCTTTCTTTTCTAAGATAATATGTGTGATAATGATAAATAGAACATAATATGCATTGGAGGGTAGAACAATCTCTTCGTCCAGACTACAAGGGTCAAAGTTGTAGATACATCACTCATAATGGATGAGGTACATATAATCTGCAAATATATAGATGAGGTAGGAAAACTCATGCTCATATAAATGTCTCAAGATGTAAAAATAGGAACTAGGCTCAAAGGGGACCTGACCAATATATGGATAACTGCTGTGTACATCATAATGGTCCAAGAGGGACTCAAATATGGATTGTAATCATGGTCCAACCATGGATGATATAAAGAAATGAAATTGGAAACAATGGCATTCATGACGAATGAAAGAACAAAATAATTGATGCTCTGGATATGAAGGGGTCTAACAACTGTAAGTGCTCAGTCAAAATGAGAGTCTAAATCTCTTAGGTACACTAGACTGCATCTAGAAATAGATACACTAGGAAGCATATAACTGGAGGGCTTCCAAACATTGTCACCAACACAGCCCGTGTGACAATGATAACTAGAACATAATATGCATTGGAGGGTAGAACAATCTCTTCGTCCAGACTATAAGCCGGGTCAAAGTTGTAGATGCATCACTTATAATGGATGAGGTACATATAATATGCAAATATATAGATGAGGTAGGAAAACGCATGCTCGTATCAATGTCTCAAGATGTAAAAATAGGAACTAGGCTCAAAGGGGACGGACCAATAAATGGATAACTACTGTGTACATCATAATGGTCCAAGAGGGACTCAAATATGGAATGTAATCATGGTCCAACCATGGATGATATAAAGAACTGAAACTGGAAACAATGGAATTCATGATGAATGAAAGAACAAAATAATTGATGCTCTGCTAGATATGAAGGGGTCTAACAACTGTAAGTGCTTAGTCAAAATGAGAGTCTAAATCTCAGAGGTACACTAGATTGCAATCTTGCATCTGGAAATAGATACACTAGGAAGCATATAACTGGAGGGATTCCAAACATTGTCACCAACACAGCCCGTTTGTCACAAGGAACATAATACTAGAAATATTCCAAAGAGATTCACTAATGTGCTAGAGGCAAGGGACATCCAAGGTCTTCGACCAAATCATGAAAGAACCAAAACCCTATACGAATCTCAATGGTGTGATGATGTAGCTGATGTCGAGCATGTGAGAAACAACCATTATAAGGGGCGATGATGAATCCCCTCAGTTGGTACACATGAACTCACCATGGATGGTGATGAGGCCAAGGTACATGGACCTTTGGGTCTATCCTTTGGAATATATGTGTTGGCATCGACAGAGGGAGACTTGAAATTGCCAAGGTGATGATGGTTCCTTGACAAGAGCATGAGGGATATGACCAAAATGTGATGGAACTGGAATGGGGGATAAGACACTGTTGAGAGATACGAGGGACAATGAATAATGAGACTCAAAATTCCTTTGTTCAGATCAGGATGGCATGGATGACCTGGAAGCATTTAAGAGATTAAAATGGGGGAGGACACAACTGGGATACTAGGTATGAAACTGCAATGGGGGATAAAGAGAGATGGATACTGATAGGTGACATCAAGGGAACTACAAGGGTATCTCATTGTAGAATAATATGAACAAAGGTGACCATACTGGGTATGCTTCCATAATGATGGACCATATGTGATTTGCAGGGGTGACGAGAGGCATCATTTGGGCCTTTTTCATTGTTTAATGAGCTCAAAGAAGGGACAAAAGTGTGCTCGATATGATACTATCTCGTGGATTTGATCAAGCCCGAGACGGTAAGTGCTAGCTAGTGTTTTCAATTTTAGAGAGTCTAAAAATAGAAAGAAGACTCTGTGAGTGTTATTTTTCGTAAGTTAGTCCCAAAAGCCCGAAAAAGCATAAAAGTGTATAGTGGATAACTCTTCTAGCCAAAGGGACTAGAGTATTGCTTTTTCATAATTAGTCCATTCGGTCCGAAAAAGGGGTAATAGGAATAGAGAATGGACGCCCTTTCAAATACTTTAACAAGCATGAAAGGAAGAAAGATTGCTTGGTGATATTTTTATTCTTTAAGGAGTTAGAAAACAGTTTAATTGAAGCTCCATGTGGGGATTCCATTTTCAAGGACTGGCCCCATTTTCAAGGACTGGCCAATAAGTGACAATGCGAAAAAAATGCATGCGGATTCATGTCTGGATGTCAAACTACGAGGACTCCTGAACCTATGGGGATATGAATGGCATGGGTGCCAAGTGCAGGGGGTATTAAAAATGGTAACCCATGTAAGGTAGGGTTTACTTCCGAGAAAGGGAAAATGCAAAGGTGGTTGGGTTGTTCCACTTACTCGTATAGGGGGGGTCTTAAAGGTATAAAAGGTAAACTGGATCAATGCATCAGATACTCTAAGGGAGAAGATGAACTCTATTCCAGTTAAAAGGTTATACCTGTAGTGGTGGATTTCACCAAAGAGGAGTGTCACCATAACCTATATATGTACACAAAACAAGGATACCCAGGCATAAAATGTGCATTTGGAACTTGAATATAGCATACAAATACATATACAAGGGTACTTACATGATGGCACATAAATCGATATGGGCCCATAAATGGATTGAGAAAAACTCATTGATTAAGGGAAATGGACCCTATACTCAGTAAAGGCATGAAACACTGATTTTGGTGGTGCAAACGGTGCAATAAATGGACACCAGTTGACACCTCTATGGTCAAAAGAAGAAAAGGGGAAAAAAAGGGCCATGAAATAGGGGGGATCCCACCTTCTACATGTCATTTTCACTGTTAAGTGTTGAGATTGTGTGTAGGGGTCCATAAAAGGATTGCTGATTTCTTCTGATTGGACCAACAAATTCGACTTCTGTGACTTCTAGGTAACTACTCTCATGATTCTTTCTCATTTTCCTATTTGTTTTGTGGTTCTGGGCTCTCTTGGGACCCCAGCGAACCCCGTGAGGGTTTCCAGAACGGGTTGTGGTTTTTGAAGGGAAAAGTGTGATCCAGTTCTCGCTTATCAAGAAGATAGGCATGACTTGGATTGCACTTTTCCAGGAGATAGGTGCGACCCAGATCACGCCTATTGGAAGGATACACGTGGCCTGAGTTGCACTGTTTTTCCGAACAATTACGATTTGGGTCTCATTTTTCTTGGAGACAGGTGCGACAGGGGTCCAAGAGAGTGCTTTTTATAGAATGAAGTTGAACATGATGCTTTGGACATGAAGGATGCCATGGGTGAACTGGAGAGAGAGGGAAATATGTGATCTTTGAGTGGATATCGAGGGTGACCAGGATGTAATGTACAACTTTGCACGGTATGGCCTTCTACAGTTTGTTAGGAACCCTTTAATGCGTGCTACCAAGATATCACTGAAAATCTAATAGGATTCTAAGATAGAGAGGTCGGTGTGTTAATGATACAGGGTGAGCGAATGGAGCTTACCCTTGAGGATGTGTACTTTGTGATAGGACTCTTGAGGTTGGGGGTTGTAACATACCCTTTAAGCTGGAAATTTTTTGTGTGTTTAGAAACATTATGATAACTTTTATTGTAAAGTTTATATTGGACAAGTGTCCAAGGATGACTGCAATTTGCACAATATATTATTATTATATAAATAAAATAGGAGACAAACACCTAAGAGGACTGTTGAAAGAGTGGTTACTGATCCACTAGGTGGAATGGAATCTGGGGTAGAAGGAAATGGACAAGTGACAGCATCATGATGCAACTAACTAGCTGTTGGTATGGGACAACTCCCTTGAAATGTGGTCATAGTGCCCTGAAAGATGGGACTGGAGCTTGAGGCTCATTTATTTTAAACTAACCACTAAAAGACCTAGGTAGTCTATATAATAGCCATCAAATATTGAACTGAGGTTCATCACTTTTCTTGATGGAGGAAATTTACCTTGGGGTTTTGCTGTGTTTTCACCCAAGAGATTTGATGAGGGGATATGCTGTTGTTGATCATGTTGTGAGTCTGCAAAACTCTTATTTAGTTCAGGAGTTTGATGTTGAGTGGAGAAGGAATTTGTTTCAGGAGGTTGATACCTTATGGAGAAGGTATTTTTGACTGCCTTGCTTCTACACAGATTCCACCCACTTACTCGATCAGTAAGCAGGCTCGGGGGTTCATTAGAAGTCAGCAGTTGAGCTGCTTATTCTGAAGCAGGTTGGGAGGAACATGCCTCCTTGGGTGTTTGTCAACCCTATCGCCAGTTACAGGTTCTATTGTCTTATCTAATTCATTTCAAGTTCTGTTATCTATTTTGTATATTTACAGTTATGTTATTTTAACTTTCATTATTTATTTCTAAGTCATTTCAGTTCCTATGTAAGTTAATGATTCTGTATAAATTCGAAATAACTGAATGAAATAGCTTCTGTATTTTTCCCCATGCAAAAAGGAATAGCATCGTACTCTAGTACAAAAATAGATTAAGGTCGATTAGATATGATAGGAAAACTTCCATGGTGATGGAAGTATTGTTTTATATATTCTGTTTAAATTATCTACTGTTAATTATTATCAGTAATTACAGTATTTTATTCACAGTACTCTCCTTATTTCCATTCCTTCCATAAAGACAGTAAATCTAATTTTGTTTAAATAGCAGAGTTTATAGTAGAATCCATTTCTATTCTTTTCAAATGTTTATATTGAAAGAATATTATAATTGTTGTTGTTATCATTAATGCACATATAGGACCGATAGAAAATCAAGAAAACACCACATTACCAACTTAGGGTTTTCTGAAATATTTACATCTTAAATTCTTTCCAATCTACTGTTACTACTGATAATTCCGTTACTGTACATTCAGAGTAGAAAAATCAAAGAAAGTCCCTTATGATAGAGCTAGGGTTTAATGTTTTTCTTTCGCATGAAAACATAACTTTAAAAAAATTGCATATTCAAATGCTGTTACAGAATCAAGTCAGATGAACAAGCTCACTGTCGTTTTCTTATCTTTACTCACAGTAAACATTTCCTTTTTTGTAAACAAAACAATTACAAGAAAACGTGTAAACCCAAATCATGCATGTAGATCGTTTAAGATTTACTTATCAGAATAACTGAAGGAGTTAGTGAACACAGGTTTATACCGAGACTTTCATTAATAGCCTTGTTAAACCTTTTATTCCAGACAAAGGCTAAACCCTAGGATTGGAAATATCTTCCTATTCTTTTGAGACGCATCAACATTGTTTTAAATAAACAAAGTACATACAGGCTGTAAGCCTCATCCACAAATCCATCTATCCATTGTCCTTATAAGACAAACAGTCGTATTATTGTTCACAAAACTTTCACCATCGATCTATAACCAAGTTAAACACAGAAATTTCCAAAACATCGTACATTTTCACATCATCGACGGGCTACAAAATATGATCATGGGTCAATCCCAAAACGATGAAACCAAATAGCTAAAGCAACTGAAAATTGTAAACCTTTCTTCTCAGTTATAAACGTGACAGAGCTCGAAACTTAACTAGTAGGATTTACATTTCACAAATCACTACGGTTTTGTCATGTGGGTCGAGGTTTTATCCTCCCCATATTCCTTTAAAAACAAAGTTTACAAACCCTATCTCAGCAGAGTACAAAACATCTCTGAGCTTAAACATATTTACACAGAGTAAACATACATGACGACCATCCTCCTCATTCACATAGAGATTCAAGGCAACCTTCGAGGCTTATCGGATGGTCAAGCTATCGCCAACCTCCAAACACCAAATTGGAGTGACTCTTTCATACTACACCTGCAACAATAGTATAGATGTGGTTAAAACCAATAACCTTGATAGAAAATATTACGATAACGAATTCAATCAACTGTAGTACTCATGCATGAAAGTTACAACCTTAGTTTCTAAATACATTACCTTTGAAAATGATGGTTCATAACAGGAGTAAGCACCCGACAGAGACAAAATCCTTTCATCATAAGATACTGTTCGTGGAAGGAACCAACACAGTGCTATAAACTATACTTCTAAACAGTTATTCAGTATCGAAACCGGTACAACCTAAGATGAAAACCTAACAATCCTTTGAACCCAGAAAGACTCAACAGGTCCACGGATCGAGCCACACCCAAAACATTCATCACTGAGCCTCGAGAAGTTCTGTTCTATAACCTTCATTGGTCACGGGTTCAAAACCCAGGCCTCATAGTTCAAAAACACTCAACAAAAAGACCTACGAACACTCAGCCTGTCGGCCAAACTCAAAAACAATAACCTCGAATGCCAAGAGAAAATAGTATTAATTAAACACAATATCGTAGTGGTGGTAGGGTTTACTCTTGTCCATTGATTTCCTCATCAATCAACAGTGGAGATTCCACGACAGATTTCACCAACACCGAGCAACCTAACTCATTTAATGAAGCATCATTACCACTACCACGTAAGAGCCACAAAAGAGCCAGCTAGTAAACCTTCGAACCAGTAGGTCTGCACATCAGCACAAGGTTGGACATTGTCACGGTTATGACACGTGAACGAGGCTTGCTATGCCATCCACGATGGAAATTCCCCACCCAGCGGTTGTATATATTCAATGCTCAGGACAACATTATTAATTGCCAACCCGTGACATATTAAAAAACAAATCATAAAATTCATTACAATAGATATTGCATTGGTAAGGTCGTATCCAAAACCTGTCACTATAATGTTTATAAAGTTAGGGTAGTTCCACGCTAAGTTTATATAGAAACACAACGTTTGCATAGCATCACATTATTTGCATAGATTTCCACTATCATATAGTATTGCAATATGTGCATATTATCAAATAGGTAGTATATTATTGTCACACAACTTTATAATGCGAACAATTCATAATGTTTGCATATAGATATTGGAATCTACATATAATTCATATCATTTGTAGAATAGTTATTAAGAATAATTATAGTATCGCATAAGTATCACATAAGGTAATACCATGTACACAACCCACATTACATACATGCAATAGTGAGTAAAATGGCAATAAACTTTACTTGCAAGGAATTTGATAACAATCCTACAACATTTTAAATAGTCCACAGGGTTAAACTTGGTGAACGGACTTAGATATACACTTACTCACATGATATTGTATTTCGAAAGAAGAACATTTCAATACCAATACTATCATTTACAGGTTTAGGCCCTAAACAAGTTAACAAACCGTTGTGCACAGAACTTCCACAAATTACCATGGAATTAGAAGGTAGAAGTTTACATGCAGTCAACTTGGATGAAAACCAAAATAAATCTGGGTACAACACTGCGATACGAACATGATAGATCTTCGTAGATAAACTGTTAATTACTTGTCGCAACTTAATCTCTTACCTGTAAATCTGTCACAAGTATAAATAAACATGCTTTAGCACGAATGCTAAGTAAGCCTCGGGGCATCCGAAGAACCCCGTCATCAATCAAACAAGAGAATATTAGTCAAACAGTGGAATCAACATTTATAAACAACAACAGTAGAGATGTGCAGCAACATAACTATTTTTGGGATAACATCAAAACTTAAGCAGAAATCTGTTGTCTCCAATCATTACTTAATAAGCCACCAGGGCATTTAATACAACAAGACAACATTTTGTACATTGTTCTATTTCCGCATTATTAAATAGCATTTATTTTCACGTATAAAAGTTTTAAATTTTTACGATTTTCCGGGATGTTACAGGGGTTATCGCTAATGTGCAGCCAAGAATCCCATTGAATGTATCGATGCATGACATGATATCATGTCACTGCTATGGGAATATGCAGGTCCATGACTCATACATCATGATTTGCGACATTGAGAGCCTTAAGACTTGGGTGGTTGCGGCTACGGTAGTGTAGGTGCTGGGATCGAGCGGGCTGCACAAGATCTCCGGTGGGAAGATGATGTTGGTGGGGTGGGTATTATCAGGTATCTAATTTGGGTGGGCTCATATGTATTGATGGTGATTCAATGAGAGATGAACAAAGTGAGCCGAGGGGGAGTTGACTTTTGCTTACCATCATTTTGATGCTCATTCTTCTTTGAGCATGTGCCCACCTTGCAGTCGCATTTTCCAGTGTGTGATAGAGATCCCATGGAGCCAAGGATGCAGTGACGTGGGAGATGATGGCTTGGGGGGGAGGTGGGTTGGTGGGGAGGTTCTTCACTCAGGAGTTATTCACTTAGTGGAGTTAGTTACTGGTCATTATTGAGGACTACCCGTACACTAGCATGGAATTCATGGGAGATACAGAGCTACCTTAAACTCCTAGTCAGGCATGGGGGCCCGATGTTATCTATATATTTATTTAGTTTGTATAGCTATACATTATATTTCTACCATAGATGGTAGCTAAAGGTTTTTACATGATGATGATACTGATGACTAGTCACGTGTATGCAGATATTGGACTCGTTCCCCTGGAAGGATAACAGAGGTGAAGGGGGAGAGTGGACGGTATAGACCCTCCATGTCATGGGCATAGAAGACACCAAAATGATGAGGCTACATTAGATTCACTACAGAGAGGGATCGATCAAATAATAGATGAGGTTTTGGATGATGGGTGGTAGTATTTGGATGAGGATCTGATCACCATTTGTTACCATTTTCCTCCTGAGTGGAAGTCCATCATGCGGCATATCGCTATAGCTACCGAGTCTATGATAGCTATGGCACGGGGTGACGTACCTCTAGAGGAGGATGAGGGAATTGATGAGGAAACCAAGGAGGACGAGTCATAGGAATCATATGACTTGTTGGAAGCCTAGGGAGTTTCCACCTAGTGCTACAGGCACCTTTAGCAGAAATACTCTCCAGTTTTTTGTTTTGCATCCTGTGCAGGATCAATCTAGTCTCACAGAGGCACAATCAGTGAAGCCATGGAGCAGTCTAAATCAATCATCTTGATTCCATTCAACTATTTTGATTGGAAGGAACATATGGAGATTATTTTGAGGAGGAAAGGCCTCTACAGAGTGACTGTGGCTACTGAAACTAATCCTACTACAATCATAGAGAAGGCCAAGTGGCATAACATAAGAGATGAACCTTATGGTCTCTTATGTCTCAATACCTTTAGAGATCTTCTTTTTCATCTAGATGGTATTACCATTCCTAATGAATTTTGGATCAAACTCCAAGGTTTGTTCGGAAAGACATATGAATTGAGAGGCTATCAACTAGAGAATGAGTTAATTTCTTTGATGCCAATCATTTCGAGACCTTACAAGAATACTTCTCCAAGTTTAAGGATCTTGTTCTTCAATTGAAGTATTGTGGGATTGAAAAGAAATATGAGCAATTGATCTTGGCCATTCTATCAAAATTGGGCCCTGATTACTTAGTCTTTGTTTCTACCTTCCATGTTACCAAGCTCATAGTTTGAAACTGGAAGATGCCTTCACTGGCAGAATTCATGGAATCACTCACTTAGAAGAAAGACAATTTGGTCTAGATGGGATACATAAAGCAATCAAAATATCATGCTTTGGCAGTTGGAGATTCAAATAATTCAAAAATCAAGAAGAAGGATAATACAAAAAAGCCACCAGATCAGAAGAAAGAAAAACAAAAAGCACAAGAGGAGTCCTCAAGCTCCAAGAAGATTTCCCAGAAAAATAAGGAGAAAATCAAGTGCACATACTGCAGTAGGGCTTTCATCCTGAGAGTTCCTGCATGAAGAATACCATTGACATGATGTCTCAACTTATTGAGAAGAACAACATCCCTCTTCTAGATGGTGTAAGGAGGAAGGAATAAGGTTCAAATTCTGAAGATACATAGAGAGTTCATGCTTTGATGGATAACACATAAAAATATTCCTCTTTTATCATTTATTTTGGGGAACCCAAACATATGGTGTCCACAAGGGAGTATTTTTCCTCTCTTAATTATTCTGGTGGTCCAACAATTGTGTTGGGAGATGACTCTGAAATTGCTTCCAAATGAAAACGTTGAATTGATGTAGACCATGGTTCCTTCACTAATGTCTTGTTTTCACCAGGTATTTCTTCCAACCTCCTTTCAGTTTATCAGATGAATCATATTGGGTCTCCTAAAAAGGTCATCTTCACCCCTAATGATGTGGAAATTTTTGAAATTTCTACCGGTAGTGTTGTTTCCATAGGTATTGCTGATCATAGCTCAAAATTCTACAAGTTTTCCCACTTTGTCCCTTTCTCATCACCCTCTGCACTCCTCACTCATGCAAATGAAGTAAGCAAGCTGTTGCATGAGAGATTTGGACACCTTAACTATAAGTACTTATCTAATTTTCATGAGAATAAAATGGTTATAGGGATTCCCAGTATCAAGTTTTCCAAAGGAATTTGTCAAGGCTGCATACTTGGCAAACACCCTGAGCACAAGTATGAGAGAGAAGGGAGTGAGAGAACCTATGCACCCCTTGAGATTATTCACAGTGATATATCAGGTCCATTCCCCAATTTTTCCTTGAATAATGCCAAATATGTCCTTACCTTCATTGATGACTTTTCAATATTCTATTGGGTCTTCTTTCTCCAATTCAAGTAAGAAGTATTTGTTTTTTTCAATATTTGTAAAGCCTCTATAGAGAATCTGTCTAGTAGGAAGATCAAATCCTTTAGAACAAACAATGGTGGGGAATATATCAAGTCCGATTTTCATTAACTCTGTGCTAATGATGGCATTCAAATGCAACATACAATGCCCTACACACATCAACAAAATGGTGTGGATGAGTGAAATAATATATCTCTCAAGGATATGGCTACTTACATGTTGGAGTCCAAGTCTTTGTATCCAATACTTTGGGATGAATCCATTAACTATGCAACCTATATTCAGAATACAATGACACATAAAGCCTTGAAATGAATCACTCCTTTTGAAGCTTGGAGTGGGAACAAGCCTGATGTGTCTCTTTTCAGAATTTTTGGCTCAAAGCCATGGGCTAAAATTCCTCCTAAGAAGAGAAGGGATTTGGTAATGTCCCTTTGTTAAATTTTCAGAATTTACTTTAATCTGATTTAGGATCTTAACTGAGAGAACAACATGTACATCATATCTACAACATATTAATCATGGACACAATAATGCAAGCACACAAGAGACACAAAGTTTACTTGGGGAAAACCATAAAGGTGAAAAACCCCAATAACTTCCTCAGAAATAGATAGAGCAATGATACAACCAGAATACAAGAGATAGTCTTCTCCTAGTAGCAGAGCCTCCTCTTCCACAAGTGCGCCACTCTCCAAAGTGTGAGTGAGTGAATAGAATGATGAAATAGAGATCTCCCGATCTCTATTTATACTAGACTTGACTTGCCTAATAACCTTTACTAGGTCGGCTTTAACTTAACCACATAACACAATGCTAACTGGGCCGACACCCAATATGGTGGTCTAATAACCCTTTGACCCACATGGCCGACCCCCACTAGGGTGGTCTAATAACCCTTCGACCCACATGACTTATACAGGGCCGACCCCAACAAGGTGGTCTAATAACCCATCAAGTATAAGTTACGACACTTACAATATAAATGACGACACTTCCGTATAGAGGAATAATAAAATCTCTATAGGAATACAAACACTTCCGTATAGAGGAATAATGCCATCTCTATAGGAGTACAAAATACATATATGAAATACATGGGTGAAATACATTCCGAAGTTACATATACATCAACACTCCCTCTTAACTAGGAAGGTATTTCTCGACACAGGTTTGCTAGCATAAGTCTTCTTCTCTGGATCATCATCAGCGAATCATCATCCTTGAATCATCTTCATTGTCATTGTTGCTGCTATCTCAATCAATCTCCGAATCTACTCATCATAGGAAGTTCTATAGAGCCAGTCCTTTTTCATACTGGATGTAGGCTTACCACCTGCAGGTCTTCATCATCTGTGCGAACGGTCTGATAGAGGTGGCCTCTCAGGACTAATTTTATGTGTGGATGCAATACCGAAAAGAGTATCCCAGGAACATTTATGTGCCTAAGCACGACCGGCAAGATCTCCCAGGACTGATTACATTCATCTCCTCCACAATACCTTTAAAGAGCATCCCAGGAACATTTATGTGCCGCAGCACGACCGACAAGATCTCTAAAGAGCATCCCAGGACTTATTATGAGCACACAGCTCAACCTCTCGGATCTCCAGGACTGATTACATGTGGATAGAAAAAACCTTTAAAGAGCATCCCAAGAACATTTATGTGTCGCAGCACGACTGGAAAGATCTCTAAAGAGCATCCCAGGACTAATTACGAGCACACAGCTCAACCTCTAGGATCTCCAGGACTGATTACATGTCTCCGTAGTAATACCTCATCCCAGGACTGATTACGAGCACACAACTCAACCTATCGGATATCTGAGGACTGATTACATACTACATAGCACTACCGGAAAGAGTATCCTAGGAACATTTATGTGCAGCATGACTGGCAAGATCTCCCAGGACTGATTACATGCTATTTGCACAACCTGCCACATATCATCTCTGACCTCCAAGTATCAACCTGATACTCATGATCCAACGGATCATCATGGCACAAAACATCATCCTGATGCTCATGATCACACTGATCATCATCACTGTACCATCCTGATACATATCATATGGAGCAACACCCTGAAGCTCGTCATCATGATCATCCTGATCATACAATGCATCCACCTGATGCATACCAAGTATCTACCTGATACATATCATCATACATGATCCAGCTGATCATACAGTGTATCCACCTGATACAAATACAAATACATGATACATGGTCCAAGCATCCAACATGATGCATATACAAAATACATACAAATGATCCAACCAATCATATCCAACATCCAACATGATGCATACATACATAAATGATTCAACTAATCATATCCAACATCCAACATGATGCATATATACATAAATGATCCAATTGATCATAACAAGCATGATACATATACATATACAGAGTAGTAACTAGAGCATCGTCTTGATGCTTATCATCCATGATCCTCCTGATCATCATAGCATCGTCCTCTTCAGATCATCTCATTGTCCACGAAGCACAGGCCAGATGCACATCATCCAACACTTACAGCACCGACATGGGAGAACACATCTACCACCATTCGGGGAAGGCTCCAGCCCTTAATTTTTCACCATGGGAGAACACATCTACCACCATGTGAAAAATGGATTAGCAATTACATCACGGCCAAGGGAGAACACATCAACCATGTCAGAAAAGCTCATGTGCATCTGCATCTTCTGGACTCATCACTTCCCTTTGGAAGGAACCTCGATCTGAAGTGCACCAAGCCTCTCTCACAAGTACTCAAACTGCACTCTGGCCAACGGCTTGGTCAATACATATGCAAGTTGCTCATCCATTACAACATACTCTGATTCGGCTATACTCAGTGCTATGCAGGACTGCTTCCTGCTAAACCAAGAGATCACACCTGATCCCTATCTGCAGCACTGCCTGCCCAATCTGAATCAACATAACCCTGTAGGTTAAACTTTTGATTCGCATCATACTTGAGCCCATAATCAACTGTACCCTTCAAGTACCTCAGAATATGCTTTACAGCAACCAACTAGGTGAACATCTCTCGGATCCGTCAGGAACTGGCTCAATGTGTTCACCGCAAATCAAATATCTGGTCTCATGTTCGTCAGGTACATGGAGGATCCAATCATCTGACGATACATAGTGACATCAACCAGATCAGATGAAGCATCACATAGAAGCTTCAGGTTCGATTCCATGGGTGTGGCCATGGCCTTGCAGTCCATCATCTCGAACCTCTTCAGGATCTCTACTGCATACTTCCCTTGTCCAAGGAAGATTCCATATGCACTCTGCCACACCTCCATGCCTAGAAAGTAGTGCATCATCCCAAAGTTCTTCATCTCGAACTTGGCAGCAAGCTTCCGCTGCATGTCGACAATCAATCTATCTTCACCTGTAATAAGCAGGCCATCCTCATATAAAAGTAGTATCACTGTATTTCCTTCCTCAACCTTGTAGTAAAGGTTGGAATCCGCTTTACTCGAGGGTAAAGCCCAAACTGGATAGAAAGCTGTCTATCCTACCATACCAAGTTCTGCACATATATGACTCCCTGTCATGTGTCTCAGAACCAAGTGGCTGCTCCAAATACACTTCTTCTTCAACTACACCATTCAAGAAAGCTGTCTTGAAATCCATCTGGTGTATCTTCCATTTCATCACTGCAGCCAGAGCAAGTACTGATCTAATGGAAGTGTATCTGGCTACAGGAGAAAAAGTCTCTATGCTACCACCTGCAACATGCTTGATCTTGTAGATCCTCTTGGAAGTCACTACAGACTACCCTTTGGGACTGCATCCCAAACATCTTCATGATCGACTAGTACTCCTCGAACATGGCATTCTTCCCATATCCTGGGAACTTCAATATCTTCAATATTTTCAATAGATAACTTTGTTGCTAAAAAAATGTTGTATTCCTTCTTTTGTAGGTGATGGTATACGATCTTTCCTACACAACAAGTTAAATTGCATGATTAGAAAACATCTCATAGTTTTCAGAACAAATTCTTACACATAAAGAAATATGTCATATAGTCATGCAATTATCTTAGCCAATGCTTCAATACAACATTTATCCATATTCCGTAACTTTCTAGATGCCTTCCAATCTCTACCAGAACATTGTTAAGAGTGTGCAAAACTCCTAACATGTCAGCAAAGAGGTTTCATTCTAGATAAGTAGCAATGGAATGTTGTACAGTGCCATAGGACACTTACCCATGTATATTAGTAGTATATTGTTCATCAATGCAACTATTCTAATATGCATAATACACAACCTAATTCTAGGAACATAAGCATATACATCATTGAATAACATTATGTAAGAAATGACAATTCAAATACTTATCTTTGTTTGGTTGCTGGGTGGAATCCCTCTGAATCTTTGCAACTCCATTCTGATGTGGATTGTGAGAAGTGGTCAACTCCCTCTAAATATCTGCATCCTTTCAAAAACTACTGAAGTGTGCTCCTTTGCTTTCTTGCAGGAACAACTAGAGTGTGCTCCCTCTTGATCTTTGCTTCCTGGATTACCTGTCCTTGAACTTATATCCATCCTTAATCATTATGCATGCTTATTAGTATCATCATTGTGTTATCCTTGAGGTCTCATACATAATCACACATTTATTAGTATAATCTTAATACTATCAAAACACAATAATATTAAACATGTGTAGCCATGATCATTCACAGATAATAAACATTAGTATTCAAGGTTTCAAGGAAGTCTTCTTTTATTCATGCATATTCTTATTTGATCATAGGACTCTTTTGATTAGTTAAATCATCAATGCATAAACCAGTGATTACTCAAACCTATACCTTCGTGATTCTTCTGGTTAGTCATATCATTAATTATGGTAAGAAACATAATATGTATACAACCATTACTATTCAAACCTATGACTTCATGAATAATCATTATCAACAAAACAACAGTATAAGATCCTAACACAAGGTAGGATTCTAGCTTGATATAGGAAAAACATACCTAGATTAGCATGCTAGCTAGTTATGTCTAACATACCCGCATAATGTCTTCTGGTTCTCTTCAATGACTTGTGCTAGTAACTTGCATGTCTCATAAGTTATCCATTGTAGAACCAAGTTATACATACCTCGTAAGTAGATCTTCTAAGAGATCCATGACAATGGATGAATCTTTGTCTTCATGTCATCATGATCATATGTTCTTGAACTAGAACATGATTTTTCTTTCTTGGTGTACCTTTCATGTTAGCGGACAACATAAACCTCATACAACACCATAATAATTTAGTACAATCATAAGTGTCAACACCCTAACCAATGAATATCTTCTATCATGCATTCATAATTTTGTTAAGGTGATATGACAAATCTAAAATCAAGATTGTACTAACCGTAATAATCATGAATACAAACATACCATAAACTTAATCATGAACAAATCTTGAAACCTACCTTGATGAGTCATACCTGTTGAGATTGCTTGTAATCTTCTTATGTAAGGCCTTAGCCTCATCTCCCTCTGAAATAGGAACTTCTTCACTTATGTAGGTGACCAATCCATTTTCTTCTAGGATTAACCCAATCCACTTGATTTGCAAGAACTGGACCTGGAGCTGGATTAGGGTTTGTAAGAGAAACTCCAAAAATTCAAACTTTGACTTTCAAACTTCTAAAAGGATAGAAATATGCGCCTTGATGATCTGATCAAGCTGGTATATTCAGAATCTAAAAATTGTAAAGTTTCATTCCTCAATTTTGCCTTTGAAACTTTCAGATTCACTAGACGTGACCCCGAACTAGGGTTTGATGAAGCCCACTCTTCTGCCCAATCAAAAGGTTTGATCCAAATCTCTAAGCTTCTATTTTTCTGAGGAGTTTCCAGCCGTGGTCACAGATTTCAAAAATTCCCATTTTTGCAGAAGCCCTAATTTTCCACTTTTCCAATCAAAGTCTCGAACTAGGTTCTGATCAAGCCCAGTCTTCTGCCCAACCAAAAATTCTGAAATTGGTCTCTAAATTTATATTTTGATGAGTGACATTCAGCCGTAGTCTCCGATTACAAAAATTCCAACTTTCTCCAAAACCCTAAATTCCAGAAGCCATGAATGAAGGTGCTAAAAAATAATTCTGTTATAACAGAAATATGTACCTAATTGTTTCTGGTGTAACTCCGAACTTTTCAATCCACAAGGTCTGAATTTATTTATTTATTTATTTATTTATTTATTTATTTATTTATTTATTTATTTATTTATTTATTTTTTTTTTTTTTTTTTTTTTTTTTTTTTTTTTTTTTTTTTTTTTTTTTTTTTTTTTTTTTTTTTTTTTTTTTTTTTTTTTTTTTTTTTTTTTTTTTTTTTTTTTTTTTTTTTTTTTTTTTTTTTTCTGAGATAGCCTGACCTGTCATCTTTCCATCCCAATAGGTCTGACCTCAATTGGATTCTCTGAGAGAGAGTTATGCCAAGTGTCACAACGTGACCTGTTTATGGGATAAAATAGGAGAGCGAACTTGTACGGCGTGCCACATGTCACTGGTGTTAATTTTAAACCAAATATACTAGCAAGATCACTGAAAGAAACATAATCACAAGATAGACACAGAAATTACCCTGGGAAACCCTCATGGGGTAGAAAACCCAGCAAAGCTTTCCTTAATAAGATGATCAACCAAAATACAAGATGTGCTCCAAGACTTGTCCTTCTTCTCTACCTTACATGCAGATCTCCCAGACACAAGTGTGCCACTTTCTGAGTTGTGGAGGTGTGTCAAATGAAGAGCTCTCCTCCTCTATTTATATTAGTTCCCAACTGACCAAAATCCCTAATGGGTCTGACCTCTCCTAGAGAAGTCTAATAACCCCTAAATTATAAACTTAGGGTCGACCCCCACATGGTGGGTCTAATAACCCTAGTTACCACAAACCATCGGAGGAATAAACATCTCCGGATACATAATAGAGTCACCTCAGAGGGACAAAACATCTCCGGAATAATGATGTACAAATATAATATTCTTAGAAGTTACAATATTGAACACTCCCCCTTAACGAGAAGGATATTATAACAACATCTGCAGGAGAAAGGAGTCATCGACTACATCATACATGATACATCTGTATATCATCGGAAGCTTTCTTTAATACATCATCTTCAGTAACTTGACCAATTATTGGAACATCATCATCATTGTCATACGATCATCAGCATCGTCATCACATGATCATCAGCATCGTCATCACACGATCTTCAACATCGTCATCATACAATCATCAGCATCGTCATCACACGATCATCAGCATCGTCATCACACGATCTTCAACATCGTCATCACACGATCTTCAGCGTCGTCATCATACGATCATCAGCATCGTCATCACACGATCTTTAGCATTGTCATCATATGATCATCGGCATCGTCATCATACGATCATCCACATCGTCATCTCATGATCATCAGCATCGTCATTACACGATCATCAGCATCGTCATTATCATCATTACACGATCATTAGCATTGTCATCAATACAAGTATGCACATCATTAATACAAGTATCCATACCAATGCAAGTATCCATACCAATACAAGTATACACATCATCAATACAAGTATCCATACCAATACAAGTATACACATCATCAATACAAGTATCCATACCAATACAAGTATACACATCATCAATACAAGTATCCATACCAATACAAGTATACACATCATCAAATACAAGTATCCATACCAATACAAGTATACACATCATCAATACAAGTATCCATACCAATACAAGTATACACATCATCAATTAAGACACCATAACATGTCTAGGGACGATATAGTCCACTCGTCAACTTAGACAAAATCTAAGGACCACTTTCTCAGAGACATATGTCTACGGATCAATTCAGGGACCGAAGTTCGGGGATGATACAATCCCCATGACGTACCTTTTGAACTAGTGGTTCCGGGATGATGTAATCCCCATCACGTACATTTTGAACCAGTGGTTCTGGGATGATGCAATCCCCATCACGTACATTTTGAACCAGTGGTTCCGGGATGATGCAATCCCCATCAGTCCACTAAGGACTTCATTCTCGGAGACCATACATCTACGGATCAATTCAAGGGACCGAAGTCCGGGGATGATACAATCCCCATCTGTCCACTAAGGACTTCATTCTCGGAGACCATACGTCTACGGATCAATTCAAGGGACCGAAGTCTGGGGATGATACAATCCCCACATGTCCACTAAGGACTTCATTCTCGGAGACCATATGTCTATGGATCAATTCAAGGGACCAAAGTCCGGGGATGATACAATCCCCATCTGTCCACTAAGGACTTCATTCTCGGAGACCATACGTCTATGGATCAATTCAAGGGACTGAAGTCCAGGGATGATACAATCCCCATCTGTCCACTAAGGACTTCATTCTCGGAGACCATACGTCTATGGATCAATTCAAGGGACCGAATTCCGGGGATGATACAATCCCCACCTATCCACTAAGGACTTCATTCTCGGAGACCATACGCCTACGGATCAATTCAAGGGACCGAAGTCCAGGGATGATACAATCCCCATCTGTCCACTAAGGAATTCATTCTCAGAGACCATACGTCTACGGATCAATTCAAGGGACCGAAGTCTGGGGATGATACAATCCCCACATGTATCCTTATCAATACAGATATAATCAAAACATGTATTCTCATCAATACATCAATAAGACATGTATCCTCACCGATACATCAATAAAACATGTATCCTCATCAATACATCAATAAGACATGTATCCTCATCAATACATCAATAAAACATGTATCCTCATCAATACATCAATAAAACATGTAAAGTAAAAGTAAGTGAGAGAAAATAAGTATTCTAAGTATAAGAGTCCTAAGTCTAAGTATCTAAAATAGGTATCCACATCATCGACCTTGCTGTTGATGAGGCAATCTCATCATTGGTGACTACACTACTCCCCCTTTCGAGGAGGGTCCTTTTGAACCACACCAAGTTTGTCTTGGAAGTATTCAAATTTCACTCGAGACAAAGGTTTGGTCAAGATATCAGCAATTTGATCCTCAGTGCTCACATACTCGAGCTTAATAGCTCCTCTCTGCACCATATCTTGTATATAAAAGTATCGGATCTCTATGTGTTTTGACTTATCGTGAAATACATGATTTTCTGTCATCTTGATACAACTTTGATTGTCACACATAATCACAGTGGGATCCAATTCTAAGTCAAATACTCTAGATAGTAGTTTCCGAAGCCATATTGCTTCACAGCTAGCAGAGCAGGCAGCTATATATTCTGCTTCAGCAATACTGAGAGCCACACTGGATTGTTTCTTGCTGAACCAAGAGATCATGGTAGATCCAAGTCCATAACATCCACCTGAAGTACTCTTCCTATCTGAAACACTTCCTATCCAATCAAAATTTGAGTAACCATGTAATCTAAGTTCATGATTTCCAAGGTAGTAAAGACCAAAATCTAATGTACCTTTTAGATACCTCATTACATGCTTTGCAGCTATTAGGTGAACCTTCCTTGGTTCTACTAGATATTGAATCAGGGTATTTACATCAAAGCATATATTTGGTCTGGAATTTGTTAAATACATCAATGACCCAATGATTTGTCTATATAGAGTTACATCCACTAATTCTGATGAGTCATCAACTAATAATTTCAAGTTGGAGTCCATGGGGGTAGCCATGGCCTTACACTCCAACATATCAAATATTTTCAAAATCTCCACAGCATACTTACCTTGATTTAAAAAGATTCCTTTTGGTTCTTGCCATACTTCTAGACCTAAGAAATAGTGCATTAATCCTAGATCCTTCATTTCAAATTCTGAAGAAAGCTTCTTCTTACATTCGATAATTTGGTTCTCATTCCCTGTTAGAAATAGATCATCTACATACAATAGTAATATAACAGGTTCATCATCCATAACTTTGAGGTAAAGATTTGGATCAGCTTTACTCTTGGTAAAGCCCATACTTGTTAAGAAATTGTCAATCCTTCCGTACCAAGCTCTGGGAGCTTGCTTCAACCCATACAAGGCCTTTTTCAGCTCGCATACATGAGTTCTTCTATCTTTAACCTCAAATCCTTGTGGTTGTTCTATGTACACTTCTTCTTCAATGACACCATTTGGGAAGGCTGTTTTAACATCCATCTGGTGTAATTTCCACTTCATCATAGATGCAAGTGCCATGATAGTTCTAATTGATGTGTACCTATCAACTGGTGCAAATGTTTCTTCATAGTCTATTTCCTCCTTTTGAGAGAAACCTCTGGCTACAAATCTTGCCTTATATTTTTCAATGCTACCATCTGTAGCATGTTTTATCTTGAATATCCATTTGGAAGAAGCCACACTTTTATCCTTTGGTTTGGGAACTATATCCCAAACATCATTTTTCATTATTGACTGGTACTCTTCTGTCATAGCTTCTACCCACTCCTTTTCTTGAGCTGCCTCCTCATAGCTGGTGGGTTGATGATCCACAAGATCACACATTAAGGCCACATAGTTGGATACTAACTTGGGTTTCTTCCTTTCTCTAGTGGAACCTTCAAGAGATCCATATTTTTCAGCTCCTTGAATAATGTCTCTAGCCCATGCTGGTCTTCTTTTTCTAGATAGATTTGTAATGGGGGGTTCTTGAGGTTCTATCATGTCATGGTCTTCTGGTGTATCATCTTCAGGGATGGGTATAGCTTTTGTAACTCTAGGAGGTGAATCTTCTTCATAGATTTCTTCAAGTTGGGCACTTCCTAGATTTCTTGATAGCTGCTTCTTCATCAAATGTTACATCTCTACTTATCTCCATATGATGAAAACCAGGTATGTAAATTCTAAAAGCTTTGGATGTTTCACAATATCCAACAAATATTCCTTTCTTACCAGAGGGATCCAACTTGGTTATCTTTTCTTTTGGAATGTGAATATACACAGGACATCCAAATATTTTGAGATGACTTACCTCAGGATTCTTTCCTGTGAACACTTCTTCTGGAGTCTTAAATTCAAGAGCACTATGAGAAAGTCTATTTTGTACATAGACAGCTATCCTGGCTGCTTCATCCCATAGACACATGGGAAGATCTTGATCATGTATCATAGTCTTTACAGCTTCCATGATAGTTCTATTCTTTCTTTCAGCAACCCCATTTTGTTGGGGATTGTAGAGAGTGGTTAGTTCCCTCTTGATTCCAGCTTCTCTACAAAAGTCTTCAAATTCCTTTGAAGTATATTCTCCACCATTATCTATTTTGAGAATCTTGATTTTCTTTTATGAGAGATTTTCTATTAAGGCCTTGAACTCTTTGAATTTTCCAAAGACTTCATTCTTACCTTTTAGAAATAATATCCAAGTTTTCCTTGAATAGTCATCAATGAATGTGACATAGTATTCATATCCACTCAAAGATGTGGAGGGCATTGGTCCACATACATCAGAGTGTATTAACTCCAAGGTACTTTTAGTCTTTGTTTCACTTCTAGGAAATGGGTTCTTGATATTCTTCCCTTTTGCACATCCTTTGCATGTGCCATCATGATCAATCTTTAAGTTTGGAAAACCTATAACTACCTTGCTTACATAAGGTAGTGCCTTGTAGTTAATGTGAGCAAGTCTCCTATTCCATAGTTCATTTGGGCTAATGGTTTCATGAACAAGAGCTGCTTCTGGAAGGCCCTTAAGCTTGTACAAACCTCCTTCTTCTTCACCAATGATAATCACGTCCTTGATAGATTTTCCTTTGGACCACATTAATACTTGTCCATCAATGAATGCAACCCTATAGCCTTTCTTATCCAATAATGAGATGGATAACAAGTCCTTCTTCAATCCTGGTACATACAATATTTCTTTCATTTTCATGGAGGTACCAGAATCAAGCTTGTAGCTTGCTTCACCAATTCCCTTGATGGGATATTGAAAGTCATCTCCTAGAGATACCTTTTGTGGAGAAGTATTTTCTTCAAGTCTTGAGAGAGTCTTTTTTTGACCTGTCATGTGCTTTGAAGCACCACTATCAATAAGCCATATATCTTCTCCAGGAGTTATAGATCCAGAGAGTGCGGAGAAAAGAACATATTCTTCTGCATCTTCTTCTTTATTTCTCCTAGATCTTCTTTTGAAGAAGGTCCTTTCTTCTTCTTCTTCTTCACTTCTAGGTCTTTTATTGTGAGGCCTTTCTTCCTCTTCTACTTCTTCTTCACTATCATCTTCTGCAAGATGTGCTTGATGTCTTTTGTAATGAGAACCCTTTTTCTTCTTTAGAGGGCAATCTCTAGCAAGGTGTCCTATTTTGTGACAAGAAAAACATTGGAAAGAGGAGTAGTCTCCTCTTTGAATAGTTCCTCTTTTCTTTTGAAATCTATGTGGAGAATGAGACTCCTTGTGACTATTCCTTTTGGAGTAGGATTGATTCCTTCTTCTCTTGGTGTGGGTGGAAAAGGCTTGGTCATCTTCTTTGAGCAAGGATTCTCGGTTTGCAACCCTAGCCTCTTCTTGTACACAATCCTCCCAAACTACATCAAACTTCATACTTTCTTTTCTGGCACACATAGTTTGTATGAATGACTCCCAAGGTCTAGTGGAACCATTTAGAGCTGTCATCACAAGTTCATCTTCATCAAGAGTATCACCAATGGCATCTAGTTGCTACTTGATTTGGGAGACCCTTGAGAAGTAGTCTTGAATGGATTCTCCTTTGTGCATCTTGGTACTCTTTAACTGAGTTCTTAGGTTCATCTTCCTATTGATGTTCTTTCCTTCATACATCCTTCCTAGGGCATCATACATTTCCTTTGGAGTCTTCTTGGAAGCCACTTGGGGAATCAAGTGTTTTTTAATAGAATCAGCTATGATTCTCTTTTCCCTAATCAAATCCTTCCTATGCTTCTCTTTGGCTTCATCTCCTTCAGTCTGCAACTTCATCCTTGATATAATGAGCAAGGTCATTTTCTTCAAGAATGAGACCAATTCTGTATTTCCATGCTCGGAAATTTTCTATACCTTCTAGCTTGTCTTCAAGCTTAGTGTTTGGAGCCATCTTCTCTTGGGGGAGTCTAAGAGATAAGAGATAGAGTAGTACTTACCCAGAAACTTTAACTTTTCACTTTTCTGGATCTGCAACAGAATTTTTGGTTTATCGCACTTTTGGTAAAACTAGGGTTTGACTTTCCCGGAGTTATACCCAACCAAAAAAATCGATCCAAGGCTCAAAAGATAGATCTTTAGAAGGGATATTCAGCCATGCAACCAGAATCCAAAAATACTAACTTTTGCAAAAAACCTAATTTTGGGAGAGAGAGAGAAATATAATTTCACCTTGTGAAAGATGTTCTATTCAGGCTAGCTTTGATACCATGTTAAGTTTAAACCAAATATACTAGCAAGATCACTGAAAGAAACATAATCACAAGATAGACACAGAAATTACCCTGGGAAACCCTCATGGGGTAGAAAACCCAGCAAAGCTTTCCTCAATAAGATGATCAACCAAAATACAAGATGTGCTCCACGACTTGTCCTTCTTTTCTACCTTACATGCAGATCTCCCAGACACAAGTGCGCCACTTTCTGAGTTGTGGAGGTGTGTCAAATGAGGAGCTCTCCTCCTCTATTTATATTAGTTCCCAACTGACCAAAATCCCTAATGGGGCTGACCTCTCCTAGAGAAGTCTAATAACCCCTAAATTATAAACTCAGGGCCAACCCCTACATGGTGGGTATAATAACCCTAGTTACCACAAACCATCAGAGGAATAAACATCTCCAGATACATAATAGAGTCACCTCGGAGGGACAAAACATCTCCGGAATAATAATGTACAAATATAATATTCTTAGAAGTTACAATATTAACCAACTGGTTCAACTTCGGCCTTTGAAAATTTTTCCTGAGATAGTAAAGTCTGTGTACTACCTGTCACTTTTTACTAAATTTCATTTGGAGCTTCCTAGCCCAGGTTATGACCTTTTTTTCAAGGTCACCTGTTTATGACTGAGATTTGGAAGAGGCAGAAACCCGATATTGTACAGATCATAAACCACAAAGTACAACGAATTAGAAGTTTTCCTTTGGACACAAGGCACATGGGGATATTATCTTCGACCTGTAAAAGTTTTGGATCCGAAAATTTTGCCAAAATGAATTTATAGTGAAAGTTCTACGATGACTGGTTTTTTCTATATCAAGCCCTAGGATCGTAAGTGCAACAAGTGTCATACATTCCATATCATGCCTTCTTTCAAGCTAGCTCTGATACCATGTTAAATTTTCAGAATTTACTTCAATCTGATCTAGGATCTTGACTAAGAGAACAACATGTACAACATATTAATCATGGACACAATAATGCAAGCACACAAGAGACACAAAGTTTACTTGGGGAAAACCATAAAGGTGAAAAACCCCAATAACTTCCTCAGAGATAGATACAGCAATGATACAACCAGAATACAAGAGATAGTCTTCTCCTAGCAGCAGAGCCTCCTCCTCCACAAGTGTGCCACTCTCCAAAGTGTGAGTGAGTGAATAGATGATGAAATAGAGATCTCCCGATCTCTATTTATACTAGACTTGACTTGCCTAATAACCTTTACTAGGTCGGCCTTAACTTAACCACATAACATAATGCTGACTGGACCGACACCCAATATGGTGGTCTAATAACCCTTTGACCCACATGGCTTACCCCCACTAAGGTGGTATAATAACCCTTCAACCCACATGACTTATATAGGGATGACCCCAACAAGGTGGTCTAATAACCCATCAAGTATAAGTTATGACACTTACAATATAAATGACGACACTTCCGTATAGAGGAATAATAACATCTCTATAGGAATACAAACAATTCCGTATAGAGGAATAATGCCATCTCTATAGGAGTACAAAATACATATATGAAATACATGGGTGAAATACATTCCAAATTTACATATACATCAACACCTTTCAAAGGAAATTCCTTGGATTCACCTTGTTTTGACTCTAGGGTTTTGTTTACAACTGGTTCCAAACACCTCCAAATGATTTTGAATTTTGGGAGGAAGGTATTGATGGGGAATAGGAAATATTAACACATGTATTAGACATACAAACAACTTATATACCCATCCATGGTATCCAAATTGCATGGGAAGAAGTTTCAGAACAAGACTAGTTAATTTGAGAAGTGGAGATCCCCCTTAGGTCTGCCATTAGATGCTCTTACAAACACTGTATGACCTTCAATAATTCTTGGTATGATAATTGGATCTATTATGGGACATTAGTAACAATCTATGTTCAACATTATATTTGGTTATAGGGTCAAATAGGCATCCTAATGAACATTATCTTATGGAGTCTAGTTTTTGAGGTGAAATTGGTGGGCAAGGAGTCTCCAATTTCTTCCTAAACCATAGTAACACTTCAGAGGTATGAACACATCATTTGGGACATCAATGTAACTTAGTATTAATCTCATAACATGATAAATATATCATCAAACTATTATATAAAACATGTACAATATCATTCCAAAATCACTATGCAAATGCTATGGGGAAAATGGCTTGAATCTCTTCCCTGAATGTAAATATCAATTGAAATAAACAATGCTTAGAGATGTGGATCTCATGATATGATTATTATGGATATATATAGCAACTAACATGTCCATGAATTCTAAATAACAGTCATTCAATAACCATATGCAACAACAAGTGCGCTATCCAAAAGCTATGGGGAAAATGGCTTGAATCTCCTCCTTGAATGTAAATATCACTTGAAATACATAATTTTTAGAGATGTGGCTCTCATGATATGATTATTACAGATATATATAATATCTAACATGTCCATGAAGTCTAAATAACAATCCTTCACTAACTATATACAACAACAAGTGCGCCCTTGCACATTTACATGACATTGAGAGAAAGATAGTAGAATAGGCATAGAGAAGAATGAGAGAAGATGAAATCAAAATTAGTTGGGGTCTGAAAAAGAGTTCTGAATGGCCTCTCCATCAACTAACTAGGATGAGAATCTTGCATCCTTGAAATTGGTTCTAAGGAAAGAAGGATAAGCATCCACCTTGCAAGGACAAGCTAAGCTCTCCAATTTTTTCCAAATGATAAATGATAAAAATATGGTCTCCTTATTCTTTTTATTAAAATCCCAAAGCCTCCATAGCTCTAATTCCCTCCAATAGAATCATCCCAACTCGAATTAGGGAGAGATTCCAAAGAATGCCACTTGTCCAACACTTCCTAGCCCTCCTCTTCCATCAATTCGAATGGGGGAATCTTGGATGCCATAAATCCCCTTGTGCACCCTCTTGGAGGATATTTTTATCCCTGACATGTCATATATGTAATATGTCAGCAATCAGGTTTGAACCTTGTCATAAGTTTCATAGAATCTTCATCATTGTTGTCATAGAAGTTAGGGAATCTAGCTCCAAGTGTCACAATTCTTCTAAGATGCCTCTTTCTCTTCCATGGGAGTTATCCTTCCAGTCTAGTTCGACCTTACATGACTCATTCCATGAATAATACCTCTTCAACTCCCCCAATTATGTTACCCTTCAACTTGAACTCAGATTGGTGATCAGAGAATGATTCCAAGTGTAGTGGGGAATCTTTCCACATATGGGCCCCACAAACTCTTATGTGCCCTCATGGTCCAATGCTACCTAATTTAGTTTTATTATTATTTATTTGACCCATTTAATGTGACTTTTTAAGTCTAAGTTCATTTTGGGTCTTGTAGCTCTTTTATTCCAACTTTTGATGCTTCCACCCCCAACCTAGGGAACTAGTAAGTTAGTGGAAATTTTTCTCCATGATAGTTTATTTGGATGGAGAAATTATAAAATTTGAATTGGGTATTTGATCTTAATGTGACCCACCTTGTCCATTTGTATCTAATTTTACATTATTACTAACTTCGACATCATGTTTGACAATTATTTGACCCTTAGCACCAATTGACAAAATATCATGAGTATGGCCAAGTGGCTTAGGCCATTGTGACCCAATGCAAAATTTGGGGACATGAAAAATCCTCACCTCCCAATATTTCTTGTCCTCAAGAAATTTAAAACATGTATGTTGAAGAACTTGCTTTCTTTCCAAAACTTTTTTTCCAAAACTCTGAGTAGCAGCACTTATGTACTGCAATTGTGTGTTTCTAAAGGTAAGGAGATGCATGTTTTCTTTTTCATATTGATATCTCCTGTGACATCACCACTAAACACCAAAATATTAATTAAATCTATCAAAACAAAGTGTGCACACTTAATCTTTACCTCTTTCATATTTTGGAAACCCTTTCTGAACTTTTCAACCTTTTTTCTCACTATATAATTCTTTGAAGTTGCCACTGAGTTTCCCAACTTTGAGTCTTCAATATTCCATGAAAATTTAGAGAGGAACCACCATGCTTTCTGCTACACTACTATGATTACAATCACCTTCTCAAGTGTTGACTCAATCTCCCATACTACTTGTTTCCCCCCAAAAATGAAACCAAGGAGACTAAAAATTATCCCAGGGTCCCATTGCTTGTATTTCACTCCAACAAACAAGAGTTCTCTCTAACCCCTACCATCAGGCAAGAGAATTCGTGGATCTCATTTCCTTGTATGCATTCTTCCAAACATCATAAGTTCAAAATATAGATCATCAAAGTACACAACAACATAATAAAAATGTACATAAAGGAGGTTCCTCATCAAAGAATCATGAAAGTGCTTGTACCTCCAAGTAAGTAGAGCACCATTTGCCAAGTGCATACAAGCATCAAGTGACCCATTAAATATGATCCAATGAGATAGGTGAGGATCCCATGTACTATAATGCTGCTCCAAAAGGATGTAATATGCATCAAAATAATCAACCATGTGTTCTTTCATCCAAGAAGTGAATGAAGAACCTCCACTAAAATATGAACCAATTAGGGAGCAAAGAAAACAACGAGCCTTCAAGGGGCTCACAGAAGTACCATTTGTGCATCCATGGATATGTGTATCATCAAAAAATAGCAAGGGATGTTGCTACCAATAAAAATGTGCTCCAATCATATATCTCTTCACCCAAGTATTGGATGAAGTTCCTCCAACATCAATTGAACTAAGCAAGGAGCAAGGAAAATCATGAGTCTTCAAGTGACTCAAGTGAACATCATAGTTGCATCCATGTAGATATGTATCATCATAAGGTAAAAAAAGGTGCTACTAAAAATTTAAATAATAAGGTTCTCTAGTCATGTCATCATCAAAAGGAGAGATAGGAGTTTCATACTCCTCATGTGGCACCATTAAAAAGAAACCTTTCACCCAATTTTCATGCCCAATTGATGTGGCTGTAAAAGAAGTAGGGGGTGCAAAATTGTGAACCAACCTTAACTCTCTGCAACTCTTACCCATCAAATTTTTTAATTCATATTCTCCATAATTGGCTGGTCCAACTATTGTGAGATCATATGCATCCTCCAAGGATTTGTAACTCTCGCCATGAGGCCACTCATAATCCCTTTGAACAAAAACAAGTGCTTGTCTTCCTTCTTGTTTGAGTTAAATTCTTTCATCCATTGAATGTCTGTCTGATATGTAGGAGGGTGTAAAGGACCTTTGCAACTTCTCTTGAAGTTTCTCAATATGCACCATAGATTGTTGGAGTGTATTTTGGGTGGAATCCAAATCATTTGAGAGCTTGTCATTCTCTTCTGTATCATTCAAGGTTATTCCATGACACAAACCAACAATCTCAATTAAATAATCTCTATCAGAATGCAAATTCAAAAAATTACCTTTGGTGTCCAACATTTCCTTCTGGATTTTCTCCATGTCTTCAAGGGAAGATTTCTCCTCCACACACCAACAAAATTTCGAAACCAATGCATGTGTGTCATGGAGAGTTTTCAAGGCCTCTTGAATCTTCTTTTCATCCATCTTCAAGGACCCTGAACGAAAATGAGGCTCTTGCAAATGAACCTCCTCATATTCTTCCTTCTTTCTTGGACCAACTTCATGAAGCTCAAGTGGTGATGGGGAAGTTGATCTTGGTTCTTCTTCAACTGCTACAAGGACTTAATTTTCACGATTAATGGAACTTTGGCTTGCAGCAGCACTTTCAAAAGTGATATCTTTGTCACCAACATCGAGGTGTGAGCACCCATCAGTAAGTACTCCTTCATAGTTCAAGCATCAATCGATATATTCTCTTTGATTCATGTACAAAGTAGAATGTGTCTCAGAACGATCTTCAATATTTTCAATGGAGTCTTCTTCATGCTCATGTGATGTTTCTTCATATTTTTTAGAGTCACTTGGGAGTGAATTTCGATCCTCCTCATGTAATTCTTCTTCTACTTCACCACCTTCAGAACTAGGTGGCTCATGGGTCTCCTCATTTCGCTCCTCCTTTTCACTCAAACATATATGAGTTGCTCTCCAAGGTATTTTGCAAGAAGGAAATAGAACTTTCTTCACTAAATCCACATCTTCATTTTTGGGCCTATTTTCAAACACCCAATCAAAAAAGTCTTCAAAAGGAGAAGAATTTTGTGTCTTTCCCTTATATAGATCAAGATATGAATGATATTGTTGGGGCAAGGTTTTACATGTTGCTCTCAATCTTTGTAATTCATTCATAGAATTATCCTTTGGTGGTTCAACACATACATATTCATCATACATAGGTTCATAATAATAACCTTCATTCCTTATGAAATTGTAAGAAGTGATACATGATGGCACCTCTTCCTCATACCATTCACATTCTTCTTCATATTGGTCACAATCATCTTCATACTGCTCATAAGCATTGTACTCATAGGAGTCATCATAATAGTAAGACATGGATGAAATTATTATTCAATGTATGATATTAATGCACATGTGCAAGGACCATGCTCTGATACCACTGTAATGTCTCTTCAAAGGAAAGTCCTTGTATTCACCTTGTTTTGACTCTAGGGTTTTGTTTACAACTGGTTCCAAACACCTCCATATGATTTTTAATTTGGGGAGGAAGGTATTTGTCAAAACCCAAAATTTCCGAAAATTTTAAATTTTTTTAAAAATAGCAAGTAATATTAATAAATGCATTTGTTGATCTGTTTGATTAGTTAAAGTGATCATAAATGTGTCTGAATGATCTGTTGTTATACTTAGATTTTGATATGAGTTTCCTTACCGTTGCTGATTGTTTTCTATTTTTCAACCACAAGAGGGAGTTGCCATAGCATACTGGGCTTACTTAGCTTCCGAGCTAATGCATCAAAATGTCTTTCTCTTACAGATCTACAGGTAATGTTCGGGTTGTTGCAGATAATCTTTAAAGTATTATAAGTCAATAGCTGTACCAAATCATTCAGTAAAAGGTCTAACCCTGTTATCAAGTGTTTAAAGGTAGCTTTCATCCTATGTCCTCCGTCTGATCTTACTGTTATAGAATTAGAACTACTAGAGAGTATGATAGCTATGTTTTCTTGAGAACAATTGGATTAACTAACTCTATGGAGTATTTGTTCTTGAATGATATTACTGTAATGCAATTGTACTTCATTACTAGCACTGTAAAATACAACGGGGTGACCATACCCAAATCAGTTTTTACTCATCCATAATTATTGTATCAAGCCAAGTTTTATGTCAGAATATATTTTTGATTCACAATTTCCATCATGCAGGACCTGAAATTATCCATATATATACTTAGCTTGTTTCTAGCATTTACAAGATATTCTGTCTGTTACATGTCTCCTCTTAACATCTCAGGGTTTGTATGGATTGATAAACTGTTCTTATGTCTATGTTTGACAAAGGATTAGGAACTATAAGTTATCTTGGTTAACCTCATTGAACCTTAAGGATAACCAGAGACTACCTGATATCGCCAGAAATCTGTAACAATTAAATGATTGTTATTACATTGTATCAACAGGTGAAATGTACTAGAGTAATCCTAATCATAAATTGCGAGTTAGGTAACTTAAATCCTACAGTCATAGTTACCTAAAGAAGATATTACAAGTCCTGTACCATATGTGCAAGCTATAGCAAATGGTATTATTGTAGTAAAATTGTAAACCACTATACCCAACATCGTTACTCTTATCCTAGAGACTTAAAAGAGATGCCATATCTGTTGTCTCTTCCCATGAGACTAGGGTATGTGGAAAATATAGTGATAAGTTGTTCTGAACCATTTATAACTTACATTACACCCTTATCCCTATAACTTCCATAATGCAAAACACTTCCTCTATGTCTAGAATACTTCAAGACTGAGTTTTGAACGATGGTTATATTGCATGAATTAGTAAGTCAAGGTTTAATCTATACAATGTAAGATTTGAAGGTTTTATCCTATTGTTTTTATTGTTAAAAGGATGACATGTGAACTATGTTACTTCAACCTTTATGGATAACCATGAAATAATTCTATTACCCATGCTATGATTTTTATTTCTCAAATAATGATGAAAATATCATCGTAACCTTGAACATTATGGATAATGCATAATTTTGTTGTTTGTAGGGCAAGGTATTTATGTTCACTAGGCAAACTTCGAAGGCATTGTTTAACATGCATTATATGGTGGGTGTAAATTATGGTGTCTCGACCATATTAGAATATTCATGTTATAATTATCCTTTGATTTTAGTGTACCCACGCTATGATTTTAATTGAAACATAAATAATTTGAAACTCATCATGGAACATTGGATCATCGACCCACTGCATGGAAAATATTTGGGTACTACGTGGTGGCTTTAGGACCAAGTGTTGGTGATATATAACGTTGACTTAACCCTAGCTGGGAACTTCTCCCTCGCCTTCGGGCTCGGTCGCTCTGTGAACCCTCCTATCCCAGTTTCGCTGAGGTTCTGGTGGTAGCAGCTTCCATGCTGCTACAGTTTCTTCGTGCTTGTCCATTTGTTTCGTTTGGGAACCATTATATTTGCTGTTAGCCACTATTGGTTTGTTAAAAGAAATTAGGGTTTCTCCCTTCTGCTACCAGTTACAACCCTGTCACGGCGTGACTGAAATCTCTCGGCTTAGTTCTAACAAGGCTTTCTTCGTGGAAGGTATCCTTTGCTTCAACCAGCTTGTTCATTCGGTGGCAAGGGTGGGGTTTTACACTTATTGTGCTCGTGGCTATCAAGCCAATTTACTGTGTTTGCAGCCTCCTTCAAACGCTGGTAATCTATTACATTTCTCCTTCGTTTTCAGTTAAAAGTATTTGGTTTACAATAATTTAGTTCTTGACTAATACTACCCTGTTGTTGCAGGTCCTGTCCCTATCGAAGGCGTGGATGGCACAAGGCTTCGACGAATGGCTTTACCGGGTAAGCCTGATTTTCACCATGGCATTATTCCTCCTTGCTGGTTGATTAGAGCGGTTAGGGTTTGGACTTTAAAAGATCAACTCTGCAATTATCACCGTGTTGTTTAGTCTTTTTAACTGCTTGTTACCACCGGTTCCTTGACAGGTTAACCCTGTAACTTGAAGAAAATGTTATGGCTTCGGTCGATTGTAAATTATTTTTCTTACTGTTGGTAGATAGGTTTTTTCTACAGAAGATTTAATGTATAAAAAGAAAAGAAGACAAGGCTGTAAGCCTGTCTGTAGACGAGGTTACGGCCTCGTGGTTTTAGCACTGCACTCGTAAGGTTTTGCTCAGGGTTTTTACCTAGGGTTTTGAAATTTAACTTAATGTAAAGTGTTTCCTGTACAATGGGCTTATTTATCTCATGCGTTTTCTTTGTCCTAAGCTTCGTACAATAGTAATGAAATTTTTAAGTGTTTAAACCACTTATACAGTAGATTTGTGACTCGGCTGTAGGTGAAAACATTGCATTACTATTTAGCAAATGCTTTTCTGGTTCAAGCGGGGCTGGTAGGGTTTGACCCGAACTATTTTAGTGTTGGAAAATCCGTTCGAATGCTTAAGCTGTCATATACAATGCGACTCTGTTGATAAATTCTTGTGTAATAATACTGCAGGGTTTATGTGCCTAAATTTGTTTTGTTGCTAAGCTCTTAAATTATTCAGGGTTATCACCCCGGTTTGACAATATAACTTATTAAAGGTTTCTCCTATAAATTTTGAGCTGGTATGTGGCGTGTATTGTTAATTCTATGTTTTCAAAATCACTTAAATAGTGATCCTTGGCTGTGGCTGTAGGTGAAATCGTTGTCTTAATTCTTAATGTTTATTTTTACTTGTTAATCTGTAAAGATAGGGTTCCAATTGAATCTTTCAGTTGTGGTGTGGTTTAATTGTTCTTTCTGTCACTTCGATTTCGACTCTGTTGTTATTTGAGAGTAAATGGAAAAATGATATTTCTATACTGTTGAGCTCGATAAATGAACTAGATTATTGTTCTGCTATTTCTTTGGTTTTAAAACAATAACTAAGTTTTATGATTAAGACTCTATCGAAAATTGAGAGTCAAGTGAGAGAGATTATGATAATGTGTAAGCTCGATATTGAGCTAGATACAAATCTGCTAACTCTACTGTTTTAAAAATAATAGCTAGGTTATTTAAACTGTTGATAATTCCTTGTGATAATTTTCTGTTAGGGTTTCTGCACCATGATTTAGTTGCTATGAAATGACTGATTAAAAATTGTAATTAGGGTTTGTGTATTGACTGAATTTATAGGTTATGATAGGTTAACTTTGACTAGGGTTTGTACCCTGATATAGCTATTCTAAAATATAGCTACAACTCTTCTGCAATGTTATCTATAATGGTAACAAAACTGTAATTTATGTGGTTATGTTTATTTCTGCTCCTATGATTGTTTAAATGAGTTTGTATTTCCAGAGAATGATTACTGTATACTTAAACCCTACTTATCTATTTAACTATTATAATTAAACTAGGTTTAAAAATTTCAATAATAAACCATTGCTTACAATATTACTATTGTATAGCATGCATTAAAAAAATACCTTATTAGTAAGATAATAATGATATTAAGGAATGCTGAAACACAATAACTATACCAAATATATCTACTGCTACTCTGATATATTATTTTAATAACTAATTACTCTTCAGACATATAGAAATAAACTCATCATACATTTATTCAGACTTGACAAACATAAGGAAGTAAATGACAGAACCTGTTTCTGTGGAAAACAACAACAATGGGAGGCTGTTCCTCCCTACCAACTCCTGGAGAGTGCCCAGACAACACTTCTCAGGACCCCCTAGCTTGCTCTGGTCTCTCTGGATGGAACTAGGTGCAACAAATAATTCACTCAGCCCAAACAGCTATAATGGAACCAAGTTACTGCAACATTCCTCTCAAACAACTTCCTTACTGTAATTCCCTCTTCCTCAATGGGATTCCTGAATAACATTCACCTGAATTGTCATGTCCCAAATTTGGAATTGGGTCACAATGGCCATATTCATTAGAGTTTGTAAAATTGATGTTAAAGGTCAAATAATTGCCAAGGAGGAAAATTACTAGTTTCCTAGGTTTGGGGTGGAAGCTTTGGGATTTGGAATAATGGGGATAATAAATGATGTTTGAACATTAGAGTGGCATAAATATTTAATAAAGGATATAAATAAATATATACAAGTGAAAATAAAAGTGACATTTGATCATGAAGACACATGGAGGAAGTGGGACCCACATATGGCTAGATTTCCCCACTACACTTGGCATCATTCTCTCACCAATTCGAATTCAAGGTGAATGGTAACATACTTGGGGAGTCCAAAAGGTATTATTCATGGCATGACTCATCCAAGGTCAAAATATAGAGGAAGAGTAACTCCCATGGAAGAGGAAGAGACGATTTGGAGTTAGTGAGACACTTGGGCTAGATTCCCTAGCTCTATGACAACAATGATGAAGATGCTATGACACCTATGACACAAATCAGACTTGAAGGCTGACATATGACATATATGACATGTCAGGGCTAAAAATAGACTCCAAGAGGGCGCTCAAGGGTGTTAGGGAAGCTAATATGCTTCCACATGTGATTTTGTGGAAGTGGGAAACTAGGAATTGTTGTACAAGTGGCGTTCTTTGGAATCTCTTCCCAACTTGAGTTGGCATGAGTCTTTTGGAAGGAATTAGACCCATGGAGGACATTAGAAATTTATAAATTTCAATAACAAATAATGAAACCATCTTTTGATCATTTGTAGAATTTGCAATTGCATTTGTGAAGAGGGAGAGCTAGTGGATGACTAGTTTCTTGCCTTAGCCAATTTCGAGGGTGAAAGATTCCCATCCAAGTTGGTATTTGGAAAGGCCATTCAGACCTTTCATTTGGAGTTTTAATGGATTATTTATTTGCAGGTGTAAGCTACAGGGCAGCTCATGGTTTCTTCTATTGCATCTCACTCCTTCAACCATTTCCAGTTTTGATGGCATATTCTTGATCCTTGAGGGAGGGCATTTTTGGTGAGCTATTGTACTCTTTGGGGAAGCTTTTAATGCCCCATTTATTTTTTAATATGAATTAAATACTCTTTTATTCATCTCCAAAAAGTTTCAGGTCGAAGTTCCAAGTAGAAATGTATAAATCTCATTTTTAATGGAAGAACAATGCCATTTCCCCACTACCTTGTTGTGAGCCAATGTATTGATGATGATTTCGAATGAATGGATGATTCTCTGATATATTTGTGATCAATATACTTCCATGTATGTATTCTACAAGTTTCATGTACTGTACTTGAGCATTTGAAGCATTTTTACTCAGTTTAGTTGTATTTGGAGGTGAAATAGTGCCATTTCCCCAAGGGTAGAATTGGAGATTTTTGCAGTTGAATGGGAGAGGGTGAGAACAGTTGTAATAATCCATTAATGGTGCATATGAGACTTTAATAAAATACTTAACACATTACATACCTCTATTCATAAATTTGAGTGGGTTTGGAGGCATTTGGGAAGCCATTTTCAGTACTTACCTCAGGGGGATTTGAACCCCAAATTACTAGTAAAATTGCATACTTGGTCCAGAATCTTAAGAGAGTTTGCAGAGGTATTTTGGTGACCATATGTCATCCCTAAAAATCATATTCAAGTACTAATATCATTCATACACCTTCCTTGAATATTTGAATGGATTTGGAGTCAATTTGAGACCTAGAGACCAATACTAGTCAAAGGGAAATCACTAGTAAAGTTACCTACATTGACCAGAATTGAAAGAGGATTTGTAGAAGTATTTTAAAGGTCCAAAGGCATCCCTGAAACACATATTTATGTTCTAATATCATTCATATACCTTCTCAGAATATTTGGGATCATTTGGGGCAAATTTGGGACCTAGAGATCAAAACTAGTCAAAGGTCTAACTAGGGAAAAAGTGAAAAATTGCCATTTTGATAAAATTCCTAACAAGGGACATTACATGAATCCATTCTCCCTCTAGAACAATTCGAACCCCCAGCTCTGTTCATTGAGTATTATTTAAAAGATTGCCTAGGTCTTTGTTGGGTTAACTGTCATTAAGGAGCCACCTGCTCTGATTCCACTTCCTTGGGGAATCATGACCTCAAATATAAGGAAGTTGCCACCTGCAACTTAGGAAATGTTTGAGGATGCTGCCACTTGTCTTTTGCCTTTCCACCTAGTTCCATCCACCAGTTTGACCAGTAACCTCTTTTCAATAGCTCTCCCATGCTGTTGTCTCCATCATTTATTTATTAATAATAAAATATTCTGAATTACATTCCATTTCTAGTGACTCTGCTGAGTCATCAATTCCTACTTAGCATTAATTTTAACATAATGTCTTAGGAATATAATAAAATAATTACATAATTTTTACAAAATTGGGGTATGTGATAGTATTGATGGGGAATAAGACATATTAACACACCTATAATAAATCCAAACAACTTATATACCTATCCATGTTCTGTAAATTGCATGGGAATAAGTTTTAGAACAAGACTAGTTAATTTTAGAAGTGGATATCCCCCCTAGGCCTGCCATTAGATGCTCTTCCAAACATTGTACGACATTCAATAATTATTGGTATGAGACTTGGATATGTTATAGGACATTAGGAACAATATATGTGTAGCATTATATTTGGTTATAGGGTCGAATAGGCATCGTAATGAACAACAACTTCTAGAGTCTAGTTTTTGAGGTGAATTGGTGGGCAAGGAGTCTCGAATTTCTTCATAAACCATAGTAACACTTCAGAGGTATGAACACATAATTTGGGACATCAATTTAAATTCACATTCATCTCATAACATGATAAATAACTCAGAAAATTCTGATATAAAACAGGTGCAATATAATTCCAAAATCACTATGCAAATGCCATGGGGTAAATGGCTTGAATCTCTTCCTTGAATGTAAATATCACTTGAAATACATAATGTTTCGAGATGTGGCTCTCATGATATGATTATTACAGAGATATATAGTAGCTAAAATTTCCATGAATTCTAAATAACAGTCATTCAATAACCATATTCAACACCAAGTACGCTATGCAAAAGTTATGGGGAAAATGGCTTGAATCTCCTCCTTGATTGTAAATATCACTTGAAATACATAATTTTTAGAGTTGTGGCTCTCATTATATGATTATTAAAGATATATATAGCATATAAAATTTCCATTCATTATAAATAATAGTCCTTCACTAACTATATTTAACAACAAGTGCGCCCTTGCACATTTACATGACATTGCGAGAAAGATAGTAGAATAGGCATAGAGAAGAATGAGAGAAGATGAACTCAAACTCAATTGGGGTATGAAACTGCATAAAAAAAATCCATAAAAATTTGTTTAGAGGTATGAATGGCTTCTCCATCAACCAACTAGGATGGGAATCTTGTACCCTCTAAATTGGTTCTAAGTCAAGAAGGATAAGCATCCACCTTGCAAGGACAAGCTAAGCTCTCCAATTTTTTCCAAATGAGAAATGATCAAAAGATGGTATCCTTGTTTATTCTTGTCTTTTATTAACCTACCAAGGACTCCATAGCTCTAATTACCTCCAAGAGAATCATCCCAACTCGAATTAGGGAGAGTCTCCCAAGAATGCCATTTGTCCAACACTTCCTAGCCCTCCTCTTCCATAATTCGAATGGGGGAAACTTGGATATAATAAATCCCCTTGTGCTCCCTACTGGAGGCTATTTTAGCCCCGACATGTCATATATTTAATATGTCAGCAATTAGGTCTGAACCTTGTCATAAGTGTCATAGAATCTTCATCATTGTTGTCATAGAAGTTAGAGAATCTAGCTCCAAGTATCACAATTCTTCTAAGATGCCTCTTTATCTTCCATGGGAGTAACTCTTCCACTCTAATTCGAACTTACATGAATCATGCCATTAATAATATCTCTTCAAATCCCCCAAGTATGTTAACCTTCACCTTGAACTCGAATTGGTGAGAGAATGATTCCAAGTGTAGTGGGGAATCTTGCCACATGTGGGCCCCACAACCTCTTATGTGCCCTCATGGTCCAATGCCACCTTATTATTATTATTATTATTATTATTTATTTGACCCATTTAATGTGAATTTGTAATTATAAGTTCATTTTGGGTCTTGTATCTCTCTTATTCCAACTTTTGATGCTTCCACCCCCAACCTAGGGAACTAGTAAGTTAGTGGAATGTTTCCTGCATGATAGTTTATTTGGATGGGGACATTATAAAATTTGAATTGGAAATTTTCTCTTAATGTAACCCACCTTGTTCATTTGGATCTAATTTTACATTATTACTAACTTGGACATCATGCTTGACAATTATTTGACCCTTAGCACCAATTTGACAAACTATCATGAGTATGGCCAAGTGGCTTAGGCCACTGTGACCCAGTGCAAAATTTGGGGACATGACAGATTTGCAGCCCCAAAGAAAACCATGCATATTTTTCAGCTATCCAGAAGACTCCAAGGGTTACAAGTTACTCAATCTGAACACTCAAAAATCTTTCATTGAAAGAAGTGTTCACTTGAAGAAGAACCCTTGTAGGTAGTTTAAATTGGAGAATCCTCTGAACCACCACCCGTTGAAGTAAGTGAAGCTTCTCATGAAATTTATGATTCTCATTTTTTTGATGATGAATACCACATGAATGCATATCCAAGTTCACCTACAAGGCCCAAGTGTGGGAATTTAGATTTCCTAGATCTAGATTCAATAAGACATTTTCACTTGGAATATTTTTAGAGAATATGAGAAGAAGAATATAGAAGATAACTTGAGTAAAAATCACTGTATTTTATTCATCAATATGTTTACAATATATAATACATCCTCAAGAGAGAATTTGAGTGACTTAGAGGCAAGTTTGAAAATCTCAAAAAGGCAGGATTACTAAAAGCATAAAAACCCCAAGGTAGCAAAAACACCTTCCAAATCAGTCAAGAGGCTCATGAATTAACTAAATAAGGTATGGAAGCTAGTGAGTGATGAAAATGGAATGTGATCATGGATTTTGGAGAGAAGAAAGAGAATGAGAACAAGTTGGCCAAAAGATATTGTTTCCTAAGTTAACAAGCTTTATCCATGCAGAAAAGTATTAATAAATCTGTCTAAAGCAGGAAAGCACACTACTATTCCAGGAATAGAAAAAAATCAGAGATAATCAAGAAAAATATTATCCATAATCTATCCAAGTTCTCCCTAGTGACCCAGGATGGGAAGTGGTGTCATATGAAGACAAAATTAGGCCAACTACCTAGTCAACACCTAGGAAATTAATAAAAAAATATTATTGTATTTTATCCTAAGTCTAAAGTGGGTTTTTAATGTTCCAACAAGCCCCCTTAAGCCCGAATTTATGCGGTAAATATCATAAATTTAGGGCCCAAGAAACAAGGCTTATGGTCACCCCATTACAAAAATTTATTAGTCCATGTAAAATGAGGAAATAGGGAAAACCTCATGGGAACAAAACCCTCCCTAAAAAATGGACATGGCACATAAATAAGTAGAAGGTCTGCATAGTCTTGTTCTTCACTTGGATGAGCTGAATGAACTGCTTCTGGTTACCATACTTGGTGAATATGTTGTGGATGTCATGATAATGCATCAATGGAGTGTAGGAAAAAAACATGTGTAGAGGCCCCATGAAACTCATGATTTAATGATGGAGGAGAATCTTATGAATGCTTCTTGCTGTTGAAACATAATTGATCTGGTATGGATACATAACAAATTATGGAAAAGAGATCTATGCAAACTCCTTACCAAAGAGCATCAATGGACTTAACATGATCAATTTCTTGTGCAGCTGCAATATGGTGAATCAAACCATGTACCTTATTTTCAAACTGATGTATCACCTTCCTAAATCTACAAAGGATCTCATGCACCTATGAAATATCAGAAAATAATTCATATGGAGTAGAAAACAACAAAGGTATAATGCCTCCATGATAGGATAGGGTCACAGTAGGAAACGAGTGAGCAACTGGATAACAATGACAGTTGAGCGATTCTAGAGAATTTAAGGAATTGAAATTTGAACCATGAGTGGTAAGACAAGGTCCAGACATGTGGAACAATAGTCTAATGATGGCCAAAGACATGTATGTCCAACCAATTAAATATTTGAAAGACATAAGAACAACCGAGACAAGTGACACAATGTAGGAAACCATGGAATTGTGTGGTTTCTCAACTGGAAAACTTGGGGGTTGTAGGGTCTCTTGTGTATCCAATGGTTGGTAAAATGGTGTGAAATGTGTCATGACCTGCATATCAATCTGTATATCATCTTCCAAATCAGAATATGAAATATTTGAATGCAGGTGGAAGGACCATTTAGAAGACAAATCATAAACTAGTGAAAAATGACTAGGTTTAGAAGGAGACTTTGGTGAACTGATTGGAGATTATTCCAAGGAAGGGATGAAGGTTTCTAATTCTGATATATTATAATGTGAATCAAAATCAGATACATGGGAAAGCGTTTTGTCTCTAGCACTCAGAGCATATAGATGATTACCTTTGTGGGTATTGAGACATTGTTCTTGTTCAACATAAAAGTCGCCTTCTTCTTTTTTTGCAAAATCAAGAACATCAATATTATGTTCTTCAAGCATCTTGGTCATGATTTCCAATTTATTCCTGAAACAAGATTGCTCAGAATGGGTAACTTTGAAACAATAAGAACACTTGTATCTCTCTTTCTTATTCTTCATCTTCTTGGATTTGGAACCTTCATCAATTGAATTGGAGTCCTCTTCATATGATATCATCTTTTCATAGATATTTTGTTTTCCTTTGGATTTGACATTCTTGAAACTCTTTGCTCCATGAGAAGCAAGTGCATGGTCCTTGGAGGGACTCAGAGCTCCCATTTGAACTAGCTTTCCCTTCTCTTTACTGAGCAAGTCTATGAATTCATTCAAGGTTGGCATATTCTAGTTGGGAACTACAAGCTTTGTAGCATGGAATGTAGACACAAACACTGAGTATTCAGGACTTAGTTTTGACATAATGGAAATGATTAGCTGCTCATATTTCTTCACAATGCCACACTGCTTGAGTTGAAGCACTAGGTTCTTGAATATTGAGATGAATTCTTCCATTGTATTGAAATTGCTTGGACTCAGTGAGATCAACTCAATTTCCAATAGATGACCTCTAGGCTCATCTTTCTTTCCAAAGAGAGAGTCTAGCTTTGTCCATACTTGATTTGGAGTGGTTAGAGTAACAACATGGAATAGAATATCTAAAGAGATAGAGAGGAAAAGAAAACCATAAGCTTCATCAAGCTTATTGAACCACTTAGATTTTAGTGCAACAACACCTGGCTCAGTTTCAAGCCCCATAGTGACTCTATAAAGTCCTTTACTTCAAAGTTGGATGATCATGTGGGCCTTCTAGTCAAAGTAGTTGAAGGGAGTAAGAATCATAGCTTGATTTTGATCCATGTTGGTGCGCTCCTAGTGATGGAAATAACCTACAAAAATCACTTTGGAAATTGCTTTGAATCAGACTATATTTGATAACATGTGAGAATTTATATTGCCTAGATCTAGATTCAATAAGGCAATTTCACTTGGAGTATTTTCAGAGAATATGAGAAGAATAATAAAGAAGATAACTTTAGTAAAAATCACTATATTTTATTCCTCAATATGTTTACAATATATAATACATCGTCAAGAGAGAATTCGAGTGCCTTAAAAGGAATGTTTGAAAAGCTCAAAAAGACAGGCTTACTAAAAGCATAAAAACACCTTCCAAACCAGTCAAGAGGCTCACGAATTAGTGAAATAAGGTATGGAAGCTAGTGAGTGATGAAAATGGAATGTGATCATGGATTTTGGAGAGAAGAAAGAGGAGGGAGAGATGGCCAAAAGATCCTGTTTCCTAAGTCAACAAGCTTTATCCATGAAGAAAAGTAGGAATAAATCTGTCTAAAGCATGAAATCGCACTACTATTCTAGGAATATAATAAAATCAGATGGAATCAAGGAAAATATTATCCATAATCTATCCAAGTGCGCCCTAGTGACTCAAGATGGAAAGTGGTGTCATATGAAGACAAAATTAGGCCAACTACCTAGTCAACACTTAGGAAATTAATAAAAAATGATTAATGTATTTTATCCTAAGTATAGAATGGGTTTCTAATGTTCCAACACTAAGTGGGATGCAAAAACACTTGAAGCAGCTGAATAACTTGTGGGTGATCCTCAAGATCCTAGGAGTACTAGATCTCAGTTTGAGAATTCTCTTTTTATCAAAGATCATTTTCTTCTTGAGAAGTATTTCTTGATGGTTGAATCCGATCCTCAGTCATATGAATAATCCTCACAAGACCCAATATGGAATTCTTCCATGTATGAGGAGTTTCATTCTATTCAAAACAATGGAACTTGGGAACTAGTCACTTTCCCACTTGGAAGAAATCTAGTCAAGTGTAAGTGGATCTTTAGGAAAACGTTTGCTGCTAATGGTGCAACAATGAAGTAGAAAGCAAGGTTAGTGGCTAAGGGATTCTCCCAAGTTCAAGGACTTGACTACAATGATACCTTTGCACCAGTTGCAAAGATGGAATCAATAAGACTAGCTCTAGAAATTGTAGCATCAAATCACTGGAAAGTGCACCACATGGATGTAAAAAGTGGTTTCTTCCATGGACATCTTGAGGAGGAGATATATATGAATCATATAGAAGGTTATATTTTTGATCCCTCTCTTGTTTGAAGTTTTATGGAGTCACTATATGGGCTTATCAAGCTCCTAGATCTTGGTATGCCAAGATGGATAGTTTTATCCTATCACAAAGCTTCAGCAGATGCAAATCTGATTCGAATGTTTACATGAAGCTAATCAATGGTTCAATTTTTATTATTGTGTTATATGTTATGACCTTTTGATCATGGGATGCTCCATTGGTGAGATTTCTTCATTGAAGACTGCTTTGCATCATGGTCTTTCCATGACTGACTTGGGAATACTTAGACAATTTATGGGACTTGAGATCTATCAGTCCACCTCAAGAATTAAAATATATCAGTCAAAATATGCATTATATCTTCTAAAGAAATTCAGAATGGAAGAATGAAAGCCAACCAAGACTCCCTTCCTTTCAGGAGTAAGACTTGAAGATGTAGAATCGTTTCCTTTGGTGAACAGACCTTGTATAGACATCTAGTTGGCAGTTTGTTGTATCGTAATCACACTCGACTTGGTATTGCATATGAAATGAGTGTAGCATCAAGATACATGGAGAAGACACATGAGTTTCATTGGAGTCCAACCAAAAATATCTTGCACTATGTGCAAGGAACCACGTCTTATGGGATTCATTATGTTTCTAATTCTTCCTTGGATCTTCATGTTTTTTTAGATTTTGATTGGGATGGTGATAGCTCATACTGGAAGTGAAATTCAATATTTTTTTTCATGCTTGGAGGAGGTCCTATTTACTGGTCAAGTAAAAATCAAAGTGCCATTCCACTATCTTTAGCAGAGGACGAATACATAGGAGCTATGAATGTAGCCACTCAGTGTGTATGGTTGCAATGTATACTTTCAGAGTTTGGGATTGACTTTAGCACTCCCACAATCATATTTTGTGACAATCAAAGTTCTATAAGGATATCAACTGACCTAGTACAAAGACAAAGAACCAAGCATATAGAGATTCATATGCACTACATCCGAAGTCTAGTGCATGATCAGATCTATGCTGGTGAGCTCCCAATATGGATGCCTAATGAGGGCAGCTGTACTAAGAGCCTGCTTTAATTATCAACTGTCACCTACCCAAATTTCTGAACATTATTATTTATTTGCAAAAATACTTTATGTTAAATTTAATTACAAGTTTTGTAATTATGATCAGTTTTGATCATGGATGAATGTAATTACTAAATATTATTATTTAAATAAATTAATTAGGAGAAAAAAACCCAAGAGGACTGTTGAATGAGTGTTCACTGACCTACTAGGAGGAATGGAAGTTGTTGGAAGGTATGGGACACATGGCAGTAGTTGCATCACACCACTAACTGTTGGTTATGGGACAACTTCCCCCAAAATAGGGCATTATCCCCCAGGTGGAGGGAGTGAGCAGGAAACTCATTTAATGACCCAGTAACATCTAAAAAGGCCTAGGTAGCCTATCAAGGCAAATTCGAATTGGGAAGGAAGCCTTTAATCAATATTTCTGCAGAATATTTTCCTCTGGTAAATCAGGTGATTACAAGAGAGATTCGAATAAGGGAGGTTAGTGGTGACTGTAGTCTTAAGTCTGCATATAATGAGAAGGAACAGAGTTGTTGGAGCAAGTCTTTTGGACTTCTACCTATTGAAGATTCAGAAGATAACTACTACAACAAGAATAAGTCCTATTTCCTAAAGTTTCTTCCTCCTGGTGGTTCAGTGAACAGGCTCGGGGGTCCTAAGACAGTACTTGACTATTTTCAGGAAATGGTTGGGTGGAACAGTCTTCTTGGGCCATTTGTTGCACTACAAATTTTCTCAGGTTCTACAGATTTCTAACTTAGTTCTCAGTAAATAATTCTGATTTGTTTAACTAGTATTTTCTGTTTATTTGTTTTCGAAAAGAATCAAATTCTGGTTTTGTTTAAGTCTGAATGTTTAAGTTTAATGTTGAGACTGAATTGATAAATCAATACCAATATTTTTCCACATGTTGTTTTGAAACATCATACTCCAGTAGAGGTACGCAAATTAAAATAGATTAGAAGATAGGCATTTTGCCATTTTGAATTCGATAGATATATAATAATTATATAATTATAAGTTTTCTGTCCTAAAGAGAGTTCTGTATAATATTCATGTATACATTATAAATGTTTAAGAGTTTTATGGAAAACAAACAATGCATATTTTCTGTATAGTTGCATCACATTATTCTTATCAATCATATGCACAAAAGAAAAGATAGAATTTATATATTTACATTCTATTTTATGATCGCATTGTAATAGCATAACTGTTATTAAAGACTGTGATCATTTATCAAGACTGTACAAAACAAGTAGTCACACATTTTTCACATTATACATACACACACTTTGTTTTCAATTCTTATTCTATATATATTTTTTATAAATATAAATTTATTTAGTTCAAACAAATAATAGGACAGATAATGGAAATCATATAATTATTCTATTGCTGATAGTTATTGTATGTAGTAGATTTTCGAAACTACAAGAATCATTTTCCTTCATTGTTTCGCAAACTCTTGTTTTACAGACTTAGGATCAAACCTAAGGTACTTAAAAATTTACAAACCCTAGCTCAGAATCATAACGACAATCACATTATCCACTTACAGCCAAGACGTTTAAACTTAGACTTTTTACACAGCGATTGATAACACAGACTTGACTTATACTTTCACACCCTTCTATTTTCTTAGTTAATACTTTGCTAGAAACCAACTAAGAAATCATCATGAAGGGTGTATCCCATTATCCTTTTCTTTCCATAGTAAAAAAAAACCTACTCGATTATTGTATAAATAAATTTTAGACTTCAACATAGTTTTCGTGTTCTTAAAACAAGTTTGATAGACACGGTTTATAAAATAAATTTCAACCACTTAATTCCAGACAGAGACAATGTATTATATTTTCTCAAGACAGAAGGGTTTTCACTCATGAGCCTCGGCTCCTACATCATTCTTATAACTTAAACAAAACAATTCGTGGTTCAATAGCTAAAGCCATTACAAGTTTCCACTTCAAATAAACTAAGACGATACGCCCAGAAAATAGAAATTACACCATGTCATTTCAAATCGATACATACAGGGTTTGTACCCACGCTAAAAACAACTTTAAATTTCCTGTTGAGAGGAAGTTGTTCATTATGGTAGAAAAACCAAAAACTATACAAATAAAACAAGAGCCACAGCTCAGAGTAGACATCATTGTTTTGAGAGTCGTCAATTAATAACCACGACGATTTCCGACAGGGCCGGCTAACCACCTTTGAAACTTCTTCAACACAGTCTAGGCACCTACGAGGGTTTTCGGGAGGACCTAGAGCTTACCTGAAAGAAGGCTTTCCAAATCTCAAAACCCTTGCTCGCTGTCCCTGCTACATAACCTGCAACTGACATTAGAATGATGGTTAAATTCAGAAGATTGATTTCTTTTCAATTGAGAATAGAAAAACATTAAATGATTCATTCGTTCGCAAAGATTTGTTGTTCATTACAGCAGACTTACCATGCTACGATTTCACCAAATATTTTTCACCTTCGTCAACCTTTTAATGAATCCACACTCGATTTGTGACGAGAAACCCTTGACCTATTTTAACACTAGGGTAAAGTTTCAATTCTAAGTTAAACGATGAGTTTCCAGAACTCCCAACTCTTAACAATACAAACTCAGTATACAGTCTCTCAAACGGCACTAATTGCCGAAGGAAGAGCAACCATAACTAGCTCAAGCCAGAGATCTCGAGGTCGAGCCTCATATAGGTTTAAGCTAAAAATTTGGCAGCCTGTCAGCCACAGGCCGAGAACAATGGAGACAATAACCCTCAACTACCAAACTCATAAACCAAAACTTCAAATCTTTGTTAGGGTTTGATCCAACGGACAACGCCAATACTGATCAACGATCAAGGTTATGCCAACACACTCTGCATTGGGTCGAGAAAACCATGCATTCATTACACTATCACTTCACACATATGATATTGCTACCGTGGATCACGCTGGAATGTCCAACTTGGAGGGAGGCTAACTCAAAACATTGCCACGATAGTCTCGAAGTTTACCATTGCAATGATATTACCATACGTGGATTGGCAACAAACCCGACCACCTAACTTTCATATCAAGCTTTCAATGCAAATCTAAAGGGTAATCTCCATTTCAACTCGATGATCGTATCACAATAATGAATCAGTACTGACAACCTGCGAATAGTTATTGCATGTCAGCGTTTATAATTCCAACATTATATCTCAACCATATTTTTTGGCATTACAACATTATATTTTAAGTCAAACATTCCAAGCTCGTATGGAAGCTAGATTACTACCACGACGACCAACATATTAATTTTATCAATCAAAGGTTATATAGTTCCAAGTGGAATCGTGTTCTAGAGTCATGGAATGACATAGGAAGACCTTTCAAGGTTTATACATTATGTCGAAAACAATGAGTTTATATTATTGTTTAGAATAATATATCAAAGTGGATATAGTCCCAAGGTTCTGTTTGCAGATTTAAATATAATTATTAGAACTTAGATAATTAGATAATAGGATAATTATGGCTATATTTTTACATAGTTTCTATGATGCCTTTCAAACATTCTTATACTATCATGTATAGTTCAACAATATAAAATCATAATGATTGTAGTCCATACACTTGACTTAACACTAGTTTAGTGATATCGTCGACATACATATAAATTTCACCAATATAAGTATAGGTAGTCTCTAGCTTAGATATTTCTCGAAATCCTTGGCAAAAGAGGTAACACAAAGGTAACCAAAGATTGTGTATACTTGTTTTATATTCTCATTTCAAACTTTGACAATGGCGTTGAAGGTACTTAGTTGCCTCAAGACGACAAAAAAACGAGCTACCATAACATTGAAAATCCTAGTGACAAAATTGATGGCTTAAAGAAGAACATAGATGGTACTGTTCTAAACATAGTGAAGTCATAAAATGACATCTGAAACAGTAACTATTACAGTGGAAAACCATACATGCATACTCTTGGTGGATCGCAAACAAATTTGTAACATTTTAATTATTTACGACTTTGGGATTGAAAACTACTCGGACTTTGTTTTACGCAGCCATGAAATCTCTTACCTGTCGTCTGCACATAGGACATTCAAGATGCTTTAGCATATAGCTAAGTAAGCTCCAGGGTACCTCATAGGACACCCTTTCATAAAAAATTAAACTGTCAGTATCTGTGCGAAAGAAAAACAGATTTGCATCTAACTACCAATCTTTTAATACATTTTATCATAATCAGGTTTATTAATTACACGTTCAAGCTGTCATTATCATTATGCTGCTAATACAGAAATTAAAGCATGCTTAGAACAACAACCGTACAATTAATGATGTCATAATCATAACATTTATTTCGCAATTATTATTATCTTAATTAATGTTGTTATTAAATTCAATATGTTAGTTCCGGAACTATTATTATCAGATTAATGCTGTTATCAAAATTTTTAAATTTTTATGAAATTTCGAGATGTTACATGTGGTATCAGAGCTCAGATTCGATCTCTAGGCCTAAATGAGGTCCAAAACACGCAATAGAAGATTTTTATACAACAGAAAATTATACTAACTTGAACATTTTATTATTATGTTATCTTCAGAAATTATTTTCAGTTATAGGTATGGAGAACTCAGCTGAACATTTAAGTGACAGATTTCATCCAAACAGTCATAGGTTGGGACAACACTTTGTCGAGGAAGGTCATGGGGAGTTAAATAACAGTTCAACAGAGTTGTTGCGTGCCTTTCAAGAATTAAAGGCAGAAATCAAATCTGTGAAACAAGATAATGAAGGGATTCTACAAGCACAAGAACAACTAAATCAAGTGTTGTTTGAACACAGCCAAACAGAGGAACAAGAGAAAAACAATGAAGATATTTCCAAAGTTGAGGACATGCTTCACATTGATAAAAATTAGAACATAAAAATCAGTGAAGTAAAATACAGCTCAACCTCATCCGGAGATCCTATTGCAGAACGCAAAAAGAAACGTAATTATACCAGTGACAGCAGTGAAGAAGATTCCAAACCAAGAAGGAAAAATCATAAAGAATATGAGCAGATTTCTGGAGAATTCAAGAAGATAAGACCTCCAACTTTCAATGGAGAAACTGAGAAAGGCGAGACAACAGAAGTTTGGCTGTTAAGGATGAAGAAATAATTCCATATCTACAACTATTCAGAGTTCTTAAAAGTAAAGATGGCTATATATAACTTAACCAGAAAGGCGGATATCTGGTGGCAGGATGTCAAAAGGGTCAAGGGAATCAAGGGTAAAGATGTAAGCTGGAGTATTTTCAAGTGATATTTCAAAAACAAGTATCTATCTGAACAGTACTACGAAGAAAAATATAAAGAGTTCTACGATTTGAAGTTGGGAGGTACGAACATGAAGGAATTGAACAGTAAGTTTCTGAACTTACTGAGATATGTACCATACTTCATAGAAGAAAAACCAAAAAATCAAAGGTACTTGAGCTGTTTACCTTTCGGCATTAAAGACAGAATTGAGTATGACAGCCCTAAAACATTAGAGGAAGCTATGAGGAAGGAAATTTTATGTTATGATACAAATCGGAAGAGAGAAGATATGTCTAATTGGAAAAATCATAAGCCCAACAATTTTGAACAGAAGAAGAAAAATTTCAGATTCAGTGGAAATTCCAGATTCCAAAGGAAGAATTTTCAGAATCGAAATTCCCAAGGGAATAATTCCAGAAATAATTCACAGCAGAATTCTACAACACCAAAAAATGCAACTAATACTCCCAAGACCAGTGAGCCAAAGACACATATTAAATGTTTTGAATGTCAAGGCCCCCATTACGCATCAGAATGTCCCTTAAGGAAGCGGAAGACAAACAATATCAACTCTATACAGATTGAACCTACTGTTGGAGACGTAGCAAGGAAGATGCCAAGAATTAACGCAACACTTGACAACATGCACGCAGATCATCAAATCTCTATGGTAGAGATTGAAGGTATGATACATGACCATCCTGTTACTGTTTTAATTGACCCAGGTGCTAGTTTAAGTTATATATCACCAGATGTTGTGGAAAGTCTTAAACTGAAAGCTGAAAAGTTTAGTAAATCGTGGCTAGTTAGACTAGCAACTGGAACAAAGAGGAAAGTTTCAGATTTTATAGAGAACTGTGTTTTATCCATGAATCATTTGCAAACAAAAATCAAACTGAATATTTTACCTTTAGGTTCGTATGATATTATAGTTGGGATGGACTAGTTAGAAGCCCATCATGTCATCCTAGACTATTATGGAAAACGTTTTACATGCTTAAATGATGAAGGGAAAACTGTAGAAATAAAAGGCATTCCAAGGAAGGTAACCCTTAGACAAATTTCATCCATGCAAGTTAAGAGGGCAGTTAGGAAGGGATGCCAAATGTTTGCAGTAAACGTGATAAATGATGAGATTATGGATAAAGAGGACAAACTGAAATTAGAGGACATACCTATCCTAAAAGATTTTAAAGATGTATTTCTTGAGGATATTCTTGGATTACCACCCAAAAGAGATTTAGATTTTACCATAGAGTTGATACCAGGAGCAGTACCAAATTCAAAAGCTCCATACAGAATGAATATACTGGAGTTAAATGAATTAAAATCTCAGTTGAAGGAACTTATTGACAAGAAGTATATTAGACCAAGTGTGTCTCCTTAGGGAGCACCTGTCATCTTCGTTAAGAAGAAAGATGGAACATTAAGACTGTGCATAGATTATCGCCATCTTAATAAGATGATGATCAAGAATAGATACCCGTTACCCTGCATAGATGATCTATTTGATCAGCTACGTGGAGCAACAGTATTTTTGAAGATTGATCTAAGATCAGGATATCATCAAGTAAGGGTTAAGGACAAAGATATTTTCAAGACAGCTTTCCGAACTTGATATGGACATTACGAGTTCGTAGTCATGCCGTTTGGATTGACTAATGCCCTGGCTATATTTATGTGTTTGATGAATAATATTTTGCATAAGTACTTAGACAAGTTTGCTGTTGTGTTTATAGACGATATTTTAGTGTACTCAAAAAGCAAAGAAGAGCATGATGAACATTTATGGATTATCTTACAAGTATTAAGAGATCATCAATTGTATGCCAAATTTAGTAAGTGTGACTTCCACAAAGACAAAATTCAGTATCTAGGACACATAATTTCAGCAGAAGGAATCTCGGTTGACCCCGACAAGATAACGGCCATTAATGATTGGCCGGTTCCTAAAGATGTGTCGGATGTAAGATCATTTATGGGCATTACTGGGTATTACAGAAAGTTTATAGAGAAATTTTCAAAAATTGCCAACCCCATAACTTCCTTGCAGAAGAAAGGGAAGAAATTTGTTTGGGATCGGAAATGTGCTGAGAGTTTTAATAGATTAAAGGAACTATTGACGACAACACCTATCTTGAAGATAGCTGACCCCAACAAAGATTTTGTAGTTTGTATAGATGCATGCAATGATGGACTCGGTGGAGTCTTGACACAGGAAGGACACGCGATAGCATATGAATCTAGAAAGCTGAAAGTACATGAAAATAATTACTCTACTTATGATTTAGAGTTATTAGCAGTTATTCATGCCTTAAAAATGTGGCGTCATCACCTTATTGGCAGAAAATTTACATTATTAACAGATAACATGGGTTTGAAATATTTATTGGAGCAGACAAACCTGAATGCTAGACAAGCTAGATGGTTTACGTTCTTAAGTGAGTATGATTTTGAAATTCATCATATTAAAGGAAAGGAGAGCAAAGTTGCAGATGCCTTGAGTTGCAAGGCAAAACTAAATTTTATTTCAGCAATCAATAATTATTCAACTGATTTGGAAAATCAGATTCTGGAAAAAGGTGAAACAGATGAAGAATATAGAAAAATGAAGGAAAAGATAGCCAATGACAGTTCTGAAAATTGTATGGCAGATTACAGAATCAAGGAAAATGGTCTAGTACAGTATAAAAATAGATTGTATGTACTAGATATACCAGAAATAAAATTTTTGATATTAAATGAGATGCATAAAAGTCACTATTCTGGTCATCCAGGATATCAAAAGACCATCACTATGCTAAGAAAAGAATACTATTGGCCTAGAATGAAAGATGAAGTAGCAGAATACATTGCAAAATGCTTGGATTGTCAAAAGGTGAAGGTTGCACACCAACATCCTGCTGGATTGTTGCAACCATTACCAATACCAAGCTGGAAATGGGAAGTGATCAACATAGATTTCATTACTGGATTACCTAAAAATCAGAAACAACATGATTCTATCATGGTGGTGGTGGACAAATTCAGCAAGGCAACACACTTCATACCAGTGAAGACCACGCATAAAGCCCCAGATATTGAAGAAATTTTTATGAAACAGATTTTTAGACTTCATGGAATACCAAAAGTAATAATTTCAGATCATGACTCGAAGTTTACAGGAAACTTCTGGAGGTCACTGTTTAAGGGATTGAATACAACTTTAAATTTTAGTACAGCATTTCATCCACAGACGGATGGACAGACAGAAAGGGTAAACCAAGTGTTAGAAGATTTATTAAGAATGTATGTTAAGGATCAACCTGGTAAGTGGGAAGATTATCTACACTTAGCAGAATTTGCTTATAATAATCATTATCATGCATCGACCAGACTTAGTCCTTTTGAAATTCTTTATGGTAGGAAATGTAATACACCTATCTCATGGAATGATCCAGTAAATAGAGTTGTTTTAGGACCTGAATTATTGCAAGAGTTAGAACTAATTATGAAACAGGTGCAAGGACATTTAAAAGCTTCCCAAGATAGGAAGAAAAGTCAAGCAGATTTGAAAAGAACTCATAAAGAGTTCCAAGTTCATGAGCATGTGTTCCTTAAGGTAAGACCAAAAAAGAGTTCATTGAAATTGGGAAGCTATGCTAAGTTGGCACCCAGGTATTGCGGTCCTTTTGAAATATTATCTTAGGTTGGAGCAGTGGCATACCAACTGGCTTTGCCACCTAACTTGAAAATACATAATGTTTTTCATATATCGTTTTTAAAGAAATATGTGCACAATACTGCTCATGTTGTAAACTGGAATGATGTACAGGTGGGACAAGACGGAGATTTTTCGGTGGAACCAGATTGTATCCTCGGAAGGAGAGAAACTATTCTCCAGAATCACAGCATTGGGCAAGTGAAGGTGCAATGGAAGCACCTTAGCCCAGAAGAGGCAACCTGGGAGTTGGAGAGTAGTATGCGCACAGCATACCCAACTCTATTTCAGGAACACTCAAGAAGTGACTAGCCAACATTGAGGACGATGTTGAGACTTAAGGGGGGGTGTATGTCACCTACCCAAATTTCTAAACATTATTATTTATTTGCAAAAATACTTTATGTTAAATTTAATTACAAGTTTTGTAATTATGATCAGTTTTGATCATGGATGAATGTAATTACTGAATATTATTATTTAAATAAATTAATTAGGAGACAAACACCCGAGAGGACTGTTGAATGAGTGTTCACTGACCCACTAGGAGGAATGGAAGCTGTTAGAAGATATGGGACACATGGCAGCAGTTGCATCACACCACTAACTGTTGGTTATGGGACAGCTTCCCCTAAAATAGGGCATTATCCCCCAGGTGGAGGGAGTGAGCAGGCAACTCATTTAATGACCCAGTAACATCTAAAAAGGCCTAGGAAGCCTATAAAGGAAAATTCGAATTGGGCAGGCAGCCTTTAATCAATATTTCTGCAGAATATTTTTCTTTGGTAAATCGGGTGATTACAAGAGAGATTCGAATAAGGGAGGTTAGTGGTGACTGCAATCTTAAGTCTTCATATAATGAGAAGGAACAGAGTTGTTGGAGCAAGTCTTTTGGACTGCTACCTATTGAAGATTCAGAAGATAACTACTACAGCAAGAAGAAGTCCTATTTCTTGAAGTTTCTTCCTCCTGGTGGTTCAGTGAACAGGCTCGGGGGTCCTAAGACAGTACTTGACTATTTTCAGGAAATGGTTGGGTGGAATAGTATTCTTGGGCTATTTGTTTCCCTACAGATTTTCTCAGGTTCTACAGATTTCTAACTTAGTTCTCAGTAAATAATTCTGATTTGTTTAACTAGTATTTTCTGTTTATTTGTTTTCGAAAAGAATCAAATTCTGGTTTTGTTTAAGTCTGAATGTTTAAGTTTAATGTTGAGACTGAATTGATAAATCAATACCTCTATTTTTCCACATGCTGTTTTGAAGCATCGTACTCTAGTAGAGGTACGCAAATTAAAATAGATTAGAAGATAGGCATTTTTCCATTTTGAATTCGATAGATAGATAATAATTATATAATTATCAGTTTTCTGTCCTAAAGAGAGTTCTGTATAATATTCATGTATACATTATAAATGTTTTAGAGTTTTATGGAAAACAAACAATGCATATTTTCTGTATAGTTGCATTATATTATTCTTATCAATCATATGAACAAAAGAAAAGATAGAATTTATATATTTACATACTATTTTATGATCGCATTGTAATAGCATAGCTGTTATTAAAGACTGTGATCATTTATCAAGACTGTACAAAACAAGTAGTCACACATTTTTCACATTATACATACACACACACTATTTTCAATTCTTATTCTATATATTTTTTTTATAAATATAAATTTATTTAGTTCAAACAAATAATAGGCCAGATAATGGAAATCATATAATTATTCTATTGCTGACAGTTATTGTATGCAGTAGATTTTCGAAACTATAAGAATCATTTTCCTTCATTGTTTCGCAAACTCTTGTTTTACAGACTTAGGATCAAACCTAAGGTACTTAAAAATTTACAAACACTAGCTCAGAATCATAACGATAATCACATTATCCACTTACAGCCGAGACGTTTAAACTTAGATTTTTTACACAGTGATTGATAACACAGACTTGACTTGTACTTTCACACCCTTATATTTTCTCAGTTAATACTTTGCTAGAAACCAACTAAGAAATCATCATGAAGGGCATAGCCCATTATCTTTTTCTTTCCATAGTAAGACAAAACCTACTTGATTATTGTATAAATAAATTTTAGACTTCAACATAGTTTTCGTGTTCTTAAAACAAGTTTGACAGACACGGTTTATAAAATAAATTTCAACCACTTAATTCCAGACAGAGACAATGTATTATATTTTCTCATGATAGAAGGGTTTTCACTAACGAGCCTTGGCTCCTACATCATTCTTATAACTTAAACAAAACGATTTGTGGCTCAACGGCTAAAGCCATTACAAGTTCCCACTTCAAATAAACAAAGACGATACGCCCAGAAAATAGAAATTACACCATGTCATTCCAAATCGATACATACAGTGTTTGTACCCAAGCTAAAAAAAACTTTAAATTTCCTGTTGAGAGGAAGTTGTTCATTATGGTAGAAAAACCAAAAACTATACAAATAAAAGGAGAGCCATAGCTCAGAGTAGACATCATTGTTTTGAGAGTCGTCAATTAATAACCACGACAGTTTCCAACAGGGCCAACTAACCACCTTTGAAACTTCTTCAACACAGTCAAGACACCTACGAGGGTTTTCGGGAAGACCCGAAGCTTACCCAAAAGAAGGCTTGCCAACTCTCGAAACCCTTGCTCGCTGTCCTTGCTACATAACCTGTAACTGACATTAGAATGATGGTTAATTTCAGAAGGTTGATTTCTTTTCAATTGAGAATAGAAAAACATTAAATGATTAATTCGTTCACAAATATTTGTTGTTCGTTACAACAGATTTACCATGCTACGATTTCACCAAAGATTTTTCACCTTCGTCAACCTTTTAATGACTCCACACTAGGTTTGTGACGAGAAACCCTCAGCCTATTTAAACACCAGGGTAAAGTTTCAATTCTAAGTTGAATGACGAGTTTCCAGAACTCCCAACTCTTAACAATACAAACTCAGTATACAGTCTCTCAAACTGCACTAATTGCAGAAGGAAGAGCAACTGTAACTCTCTCAATCCAGAGATCTCAAGGTCGAGCCTCATATAGGTTTAAGCTAAAAATTTGGTAGCCTGTCGGCCACAGGACGAGAACAATGGAGACAATAACCCTCAACTACCAAGCTCATAAACCAAAACTTCAAATCTTTGTTAGGGTTTGATCCAATGGACAACGCCAATACTGATCAACGATCAAGGTTATGCCAACACACTCTACATTGGGTCGAGAAAACCATGCATTCATTACACTATCACTTCACACATATGCTATTGCTATCGTGGATCACGATGGAATGTCCAACTCGGAGGGAGTCCAACTCAAAACATTGCCACGATAGTCTCGAAGTTTACCATTGCAATGATATTACCATACATGGATTGAAAAAAAACCCGACCACCTAACTTTCATATCAAGCTTTCAATGCAAATCTAAAGGGTAATCTCCATTTCAGCTCGACGATCGTATCATAGTAATGAATCAGTACTGACAACCTGCCAATAGTTATTGCATGTCAACGTTTATAATTCCAATATTATATCTCAACCATAGTTTTTGGCATTACAACATTATATTTTAAGTCAAACATTCCAAGCTCGTATGGAAGCTAGGTTACTACCACGACGACCAACGTATTAATTTTATCAATCAATGGTTATATAGTTCCAAGTGGAATCGTGTTCTAGAGTCATGGAATGACATAGGAAGACCTTTCAAGTTTTATATATTTCTTTTATCGCCCAAGTATTATGTCGAAAACAATGGGTTTATATTATTGTTTAGAATAATATATCAAAGTGGATATAGTCCCAAGGTTCTGTTTGTAGATTTAAATATAATTATTAGAACTTAGATAATTAGATAATAGGATAACTATGGTTATATTTTGACATAGTTTCTATTATGCCTTTCAAACATTCTTATACTATCATGTATAGTTCAACAATATAAAATCATAATGATTGTAGTCCATACACACTTGACTTAACACTAGTTTAGTGATATCGTGGACATACATATAAATTTCACCAATATAAGTGTAGGTAGTCTCTAGCTTAGATATTTCTCGAAATCCTTGGCAAAAGAGGTAACACAAAGGTAACCAAAGATTGTGTATGCTTTTTTTATCTTCTCACTTCAAACTTTGACAATGGCATTGAAGGTACTTAGTTGCCTCAAGATGACAAAAAAGCTAGCTACCATAACATTGAAAATCCTAGTGACAAAACTGATGGCTTAAAGACGAACTTAGACGGTACTGTTCTAAGCATAGTGAAGTCGTAAAATGACATTTGAAACAGTAGCTATTACAGTGGAAAACCATACCTGCATACTCTTGGTGGATCACAAACAAATTTCTAACATTTTAATTATTTACGACTTTGGGATTGAAAACTACTCGGACTTTGTTTTACGCATCCATGAAATCTCTTACCTGTCGTCTGCACATAGGACATTCAAGATGATTTAGCGTAAATCTAAGTAATCTCCAGGGTACCTCATAGGACACCCTTTCATCAAAAATTAATCTGTCAGTATTTGTGCGAAAGAAAAACAGATTCGCATCTAACTACCAATCTTTTAATACATTTTATCATAATCAGGTTTATTAATTACATGTTCAAGCTGTCATTATCATTATGCTGCTAATACATAAATTAAAGCATGCTTAGTACAACAACCGTACAATTAATTATGTCATAATCATAACATTTATTTTGCAATTATTATTATCTTAATTAATGCTGTTATTAAATTCAATATGTTAGTTCCGCAACTATTATTATCAGATTAATGTTGTTATCAAAAGTTTTAATTTTTTATGAAATTTCGAGATGTTACATCAACCCGTGGGACATACAAACTTTAGAGGTGCAGGCACTATCTTTGCTCTTATAGGATAATCTTTGTCGCAGTTGGGTGTCGGTATCAATGTTTTAAGTGTTGTCTACTCAATATGTAAAACTGTTTACACTAAGGAATTAATTACTGGAAAACAGTAAATCTATTTTAAAGAATTAAAATAATAAAAGCAGTAAATCTATTTTAAAGAATTAAAAATGATGAAAGTGAAAGAGATATTCCTATGAATTTACCTAATGCGGAATGGTGAATCTAGACTATGAAAGTGAAATGCCATAACAGATCTATTCTAAATTAAAGAAATCAAAGTCTGTAATTACTTATGCATAAAATTAGAATTCTAATCTATCATTTGAATATCAAAACTAAGTTTGAAATGCAATCATCTCATGCTACACATCCATTATTAAGAAATCAAATCAATCAACCTCGAGAAGCAATTAATCATGATGGGAAACATTCATAAACCTTAGATCTAAACCATGATTTTTGAAAGCAATGTAATACATATGGAATCGTTGTTTAAAATATGTGTTGGAAGAAAGCAGCTACAGGACTACTGAAACCGTGTTGCTGAACTACAGAACGTGTTATAAATTACTACAGAATCAAGACATCATTCAAATGCTTCCATATGCGATATAAATTTTCATCACTGTAAAACACATAATAGGAAATACCTGAAAAATGTTAATCCCTTGACTTACGTGTTGGAGGGGCCCTCTCCAACCCATACTCAGGAGGGAAAGAAACTTATAGACGCTGACTGGGATTTAACATCAATCTTCCATTAAAATATAAACCCCATGTCTTCACAAAGCTCTGTAACTCAGAAGTATCTCAATAGTGAAAAAACGTAAAACAATGTTTCTCCAAAAATGTCAACAAAGGCCTCTTGCTACCCGAGAGGTCCATATTTATATAATTCTTAATGCTGAACCTAACTAAATGTCTAAATGCTGATTCTCCTTGAACATGAGTGCGTTCTCTATAGATCAGGAAAAAGGCGCCGAGTTGCATGATCCCTCAACATTGAGTGTGTTCTCCTTCTACATGTTTGTCCTTTAATGCCCTTGAACCTACTCAATCACGCTCGATTTCCACAGAATTAGTTTATTGAATACGCATTTTAAACATACAAGAATAATCGTAAAAAAAAACTTCATTAAATAATTAAGGTAAAACATTTTCCCCACAAATGAGTGTGTTTCTTCGCCATTGCTTGAGCTTTACTGCAGGAAAAAGGTTATCAAATACCTGAAAATTGGACTCATCAATTGCTCTATAGTTTTTCCCATCTTTTGAGCAATTTGCAGACATATTTACCAAAGAATTCACCGAGAATAATTTCAGCCATCTCAGATCACTGCTTGGGGTGAGTGAACATATGGTGAAGAAGGATTGAAAAACAATTTTTCAATTTTGTTCATGTCCATGTTTTGAGGGGGGGTTTTTTCCCATGAGGTTTTCCTTCTTTCCTTGTTTTGTGGACACGAAATATGTAAAAGGGGTGACCAAGACTTGTTGCTGGGCCCTATATTTCTTATATTTACACATAAATTCAGGATTAAGGGGTGGTGTTATAATATTAGAAACTCACTTCATACTTAGGATATAATAAATTAGTCATCTTTGATTAATTTCCTAGGTGTTGACTAGGTAGTTGGCCATCTTTTTCCTTATTAGGACACTAGTTGACATCATTATCCATAGAATAACACTTGGAAATATTATGGATAATATTCTATCTACTTTTAAGACTTTCCAAGAATAGTAAGTGCACTTTCTTGCCTTAGACTCTTTTGTCTTGCTTTTTCTGTTTTTAGTGGATACAGATAAAGCTAGTTTGACTTGGCAAGATGTCTATTATTAGGGCCAACACATACTCCATGATTTTATATCCAAAATCCATGATATTTTTCATTTTTCATCACTTGTGAGAATCCAATACTGTTTTTTCCAATTTGTGAGCCTTTAGACTGATTTGGAAACAGATTTTGTCACCTAGGTTTTTTTTTTGCAATTTTAGTAAGCCTGCTTTTGTGAGGATTTCGTAGGCCTTATTTGGATTTCAAATATTTGTTTTAATTATATATTTGGACATCCATTACATAGCCCAAGTTTGGATGATGTAATATTATACAATAGACTTTTATTATGTGTATCAATTCAATGCCATTTTTCAATGATCTATGCTAGTTTTTGCTTAACAATTTTGCGAGGAGAATGTCTTCTTCACAAGATTAGCATGTGAATTTATTTTCACAACATGTGAATGCAAAATGATATGATAATGCATGTTAATTATTTTTTTCCTTTATGCGATGTTTGATATGCCACTCTAGAATATTGTTACCCTTATGGTCCGCAACACTACTGGAACACCTAGCAACATGCATGAAGGTAATGAACTCAAAATGTCTAACTAGTTGTTTAGTGCACATGAAATTTCTAAAGAGGAAAGGGTCGCGTACTAGATAATAGTTATTCAACTGGGAGACAAGCAGGTGGGATTCTAGGAAGACACTAAAGTGATGGTTACCCAAGTGGAGGGAGGTAGTCAAGAGATTGATCAATGCATCATACTCATCCTAGTTATTGGTGGTCACGCCAAAAATCACTCGATCGAGATGGAGCAACTCATGATAAGGGGATTATATGACCATGCATCCAAATCGAGGTTCGAAGACCACCTACTTGCATCGTCAGGGAAACCGATGTAAATGGAGGGGAAAAGATCCATATGATATCAACCATGGGAACAAAACATAAGGCTCATGCATAAAAATGTGAAAAACAAAAAATGAAGAAAACTATACATGCCGAAGAAATGGGTTTGTGGAGGTCAGACATAAAATCTCTTGAGGTACAACCCATTACAGGGGTTGTTCAAGAGATGAATTTTAGAATTATCTAGGATGTATGCCTCCTTACCGAGGAAATTTTTGATGATGTATGGACCTTGCCACATAGAATCAAACTTTCCTTTGACGTGCTTGTCGTGGGATTGGTCATAAACGAGGATGAGGTCCCCTTATTTAAAGGTGCATGGATGGACTTGAGTACCATAATGGACCTTGGACTGATTCTTGGTAGCCTCAATCATCTGGATGGTAGTCGACGGTCTTCATCCGCCTGTTCCAACATGAGCAAGCGTTGCTCTAAATGCAAGATGTCCAGTAGAAGTTTGACAACTATGTGTAAGGTTGGGATCTCACATTTAATAGGGAGGATAGACTCTACACCATGAACCAAGTGGAATGGGGTAAAATCCATTTCATTTTTGGAAGATGTGCGGTAGGCCCATAAGGATGGAAATAGCATATGATGTGAGTTGGACTTATGTTTATGCACTGATCGTTGGAGCAGGGTTTTGCGGATCTTGCTGACAACCTTGACTTGACCATTTCCTTGTGGTAAGTATGAATATGTGTATTGATGCTCAAATTTCAATAGGTTGTATAGCTCCTTCCATACCCCATCCTCAAAATGTTTTCCGTGATCAGAGACGAGTTGGTGAGGGACCCCAAAATGAGTAATGATGTGGCTAAAGAAAAAGTTTGCTAGAGTATCGACTTGACAATTAAATATGGACATGGATTTGGCCCATTTGGTGAAATAGTTAACAACTATAATGATGTACTTATTGTCATCAACCAAGGTGGGATTACACTCCATGAAATCAATGGCCCATTTGCAAAAAATTGCGATGATGATAATAGTATGAAGTGGCGTAGGAGGGGTTCTCAGCTTTAGGGTAAAGAGTTGGCAATTGCGATGGTGTTTGCCTGCCGTAATGCAATTGGTAAAGAGGGTCATCCAGAAATAACCGACACTAATAACCTTTTGGGTGTTGTTGTAGATGCGATCCTTGGGAGACAGGGTTCTCTCCTTTTAATAAAATGGTAGAGAGTATACCATCAAATCATTTCCACATAATACCATAAGACTACATAATCTCACAGCAAGAAAGTGCATCTCAATTTTATGGCTCACTTGTACTTAATGGAGACAATTTCCAACAACCTTGTATTCTATCTTTTTTATGTAGGAACAAAAAGATAGGGTAGAGTATTCCCTAGTGAGGCCCTTACTTTTCATGTTCATTAGGGGAACATGTGGCTTTGGAATTTGGTCAAACAATTAGCTAGTATCCTTGGTTAGCTATTTTGAGAAACACTTGTCATGCATCCTTGGTTTCTTGGTGTAGGTTGGATTGCATTAAAAACATATCTAAGTGTTAGAAAAACAGGATCGCAGAGAAATAACAATAAAAAAAAATGCAAATATAATCACACACACATTACAAGAGAGACACAGATATATCGTGGTTCACCCCAACTTGGGCTACGTCCACACTGAATTTGCTAGTCCTTATTATTATTACCGTCCAGCAAGGTGATGGGATACAACCTGCAGCACAGCCACTGCACTTCCTCTTCACTGTCTCACAGTTTCTCTCCTGATCTTAGATATCTTTACAATGCATAAAACCTAATACATCTTACCCTAGCCGTATTACAAAGTATTTATTTTATAGGGGAAATACAATGGAAAAATACCACGGGTTACCCAAAACCATGGGCCCGCAAAACAGCTGGTGAAAACAACCTCAAAATTTTTTCTCGGGAGCGTTTCCCCCGAACCCCTAAAAATGTAGAATGGGTGTACAGTCCTCCAGGGTGCAAAACTAAGACAATATCATCTATGAGACTAGAATATCTAGCTCCACAACCAACAATCTCCCACTTGGAGACTGATCACAACAACTCCATCGCTGCTGCACTTGCTGGACTTGGACTTGGCAAATTTCTCCTCTTCACCTTCATGCTAGAAGGCCAATTGAAACCAAGCAGGAAATCAGTTTCTCTTTGGTCACTACCTTTGTGAACATGTTTGTAGGATTTTGGCTAGTATGTATCTTTTCTAGCTTCAACAGTTCTTCTTCCGAACAGAGCATATGAAATGGTACTTGAGTTGTATATGTTTAGTCCTGGAATAGAATGTTGAGTTCTTTGCAAGATGAATGGCACTCTGGCTGTCACTATAAAACCTGCTATCCTTCTGCTTCTTACCCACTTCCTCCATAAACCTCTGCAACCAAATCATCTCTTTACTAGGCTTTGTAATAGCAACATACTCTGCTTCCGTTGTTGAAAGTGCAACAACGTTTTGCAGTTTCGAAATCCAGCTTACTGCTGTTCCACCTACAGTAAACACATACCCTGTGGTTCTCCTCCTGCTATCCTTATCACATGCCATATTTGCATCAACATATCCCTGTAGAACAGTGTCTAAACCTCCAAAACATAATTCCTGAGTGGTGGTACCTCTCAAATACCTGAGAATCCACTGTACTGCCCTCCATTGTTATTTACCTGGATTGTTCATATATCTGCTCACAACTCCCACTGCATGTGCAATATCTGGTCTTGTGCACACCATGGCATACATCAAGCTGCCAACTGCTGATTGATAGAGAATCTTGGACATGTAATCTGTCTCTTCCTATGTCTTGGGACACATTTATTTACTTAGACTGAAATGGCTGGCCAAAGGTGTACTAACTGGTTTTGCATTCTGCATTCTGAACCTCTCCAACACCTTTTGTATGTACTCACTCTAAGACAATGTCAATTTGCGATTTTTCGTGTCTCTCATTATTCTCATACCAAGGATTTGCTTTGCAACACCCAAATCCTTCATCACAAATGAATTAGCTAGCTTCCTTTTGAGTACATTTATATCCTGCATGTTAGACCCTGCAACAAGCATGTCATCCACATACAATAACAAGATAATATATCTTTCATTGTCTAGCTTTTTGAAATAAACATAGTGGTCAGAATGACATCTACTATAACCTTGTTCTATCATAAACCTGTCAAATTTTAGATACCACTGCCTTGGAGCTTGTTTCAAGCCATACAAACTCTTTTTTAACCTGCACACCAAGTTCTCCTTACCTTTGACCTCATACCCTTGTGGCTGCTGCATATATATCTCTTCCTCCAAATCCCCATGGAGAAAGTATGTTTTTACATCTAACTATTCAAGATGCAAATCTTCTACCGCCACTAGACTTAAGATAGTCCTAATTGAAGTCATCTTAACAACATGAGAAAATATTTCATCAAAATCAATACCTTTCTTCTGTGCAAACCCCTTTACAACAAGTCTAGCCTTGTACCGCTTCTTACCTCCTTCTTCTTCCTTAAACCTGTAAATCCATTTGTTCCGCAATGCTCTTTTACCAGCAGGAAACTGAACCAGATCCCAAGTCTAGTTTCCTACCAATGAGTCCATCTCCTCATTCATGTTTTGCTCCCACTTCTTTCTAGTTTCCACCTGCATTGCTTCTTCATAACATTCTGGTTCACCAACATCAGTCATCAACAAATAATACATTGAAGGAGAGTATCGTTCAGGGAGTCTACTTAACCTGGTAGATCTTCTTATAGTTGCGGGAGTTTCAGGCGCTTGCTGCTGTTCTTGATTTTCTGGCACCTTTGGAACTTCATTTTCTGTAATTTCATCAAGTACTGTGTACTCTGTGTTTTGCCTTTCCTGTTTCTTTCCCTGCAACTAATCTTTATACATGAAATTTTCATTGAATATTACATCTCTACTCCTGATGATTTTGTTATTTTCATAATCCCATAAACGATAACCAAATTCATCAACCCCATATCCAATAAAGGTACATTTCTTGGATTTAGCTTCAAACTTTGTTCTATTTTCTTTATCAATATGGACAAATACTTCACAACCAAACGTTCTCATAAATGAGTAGTTTGCCTTTTTATCTATCCATGCATCCTCTAGAATACCACCATCCAAAGCACTTGAAGGTCCTCTATTTATTAAATAAACAACAGTATTTACAGCATCTGCCCAAAACTGTAAGGGCAACCCTGCATGCAGTCTTATACACCTTGCACGCTCCATGATCATTCTGTTCATTCTTTCTGACACACCATTTTCTTGTGGTGTTCCTGGGACTGTCTTCTCTCTACGAATCCCATGGTATGAATAGTAACTATCAAACTCCTTGCCGAAATACTCACTTCCATTATCAGATCTGAGACACTTCAACTTTTTCCCTGTCTCATTCTCAACCAAATCTTTCCACTTCTTAAAAGTAGCAAACACATCAGATTTCTGTCTAATGCAATAAACCCAAGTTTTCCTAGTTTCATCATCAATAAATGTAACATAATAATGAGAGCCACCAAGATATTGTACCTGAGCCGGTCCCCATACATGTGTATGCACTAGCTCTAACTTTTCATTCTTCTTTTGTTTCCCAACCCTGAGAAATTTGACTCTCTTCTGTTTTCCATAAACACAGTTTTCACAGAATTTCAAACTTACCTGCTTCAAATCTAGCAGCAAATTCCTTGAGTGGAGAATCTGCATCCCCTTCTCACTCATGTGGCCAAGCCTATGATGCCACAATGCTGTATCTGTTCCTGTGGAAGATAAAAAGATAGAATGGTCAGTATTATGAGGACATAAATACAACGTACCTATCCTATCTCCTTTTGCTATCACCATTGATCCTTTAGTGATCTTCCACCACTTTTCTCCAAATGTAGATAGACAGCCACCATCTCCCAACTGCCCTGTTGAGATCAGATTTCTTTTCATAGCAAGAATATGCCTAACATCTTTTAACAGCCAGTCAGTTCCATTCTTAACTTTTATCCATACCTTATCCATTCCAACAATTTTACATGGCTCATCATCACCCAATAAAACATGTCCAAAATCGCCAGGAACATACTCATGAAAGTATTTCCTATGGGGTGTAGCATGACATGAAGCTCCTAAATCTACTACCCAATAATCACTAGTATTATCTAATGCAAGAATCAAAGCATCTTGTAACACATCACCTGCTACATTTGCTTCCTGGGTAGTTTCCTTTTGTGCATCTCCTTTCTTCTTTAGAGATCTGCAGTCTTTCTTTAGATGTCCTTTCTTTCCACAGTTCCAACACTCTGTTTTTCCCAGTCTGGATTTGGATCTTCCTGTTTTAGACTTGCCACGATTACCTTGGCTCTTTCCTCTCTCCTTTTATCTTCCCCTGCTCTCCATGGTCAACGCATTACCTGATGTCTCATCTATGCTTTTTCTTCGCATTTCCTCGCTAAGAATAACACCAATAACATCATCAAATTTCAAGGTGTTTGAACCAGAGATAGAGTTACTTACAGCCATGACCAAGCTATTCCAGCTTTCTGGCAATGAACACAAGATTAGAAGAGCCCTAACCTCATCATCAAAGTTCATACTTACAGAACTTAGCTGATTTGTAACCGTATTAAACTCATTTAAATGATCAGTAACAAATCCACCTTCAGACATCTTCATGTTAAATAAATGCTTCATTAGAAATACATTGTTGTAGGGTGAGGGTTTTTCATACAGTTTGCCTAGTGCGCTCATCAAACCCTCCGTTGTCATTTCTTTTGAGATATTGAATGCCACCGACGAAGCCAGGCTCAACCGTATTGTTCCCAGAGCCTTTCTGTCAAGAACCTCCCATTCTTCGTCCTTCATGGCCGTCGGCTGCTTTGCTCTTCCTCCCAACGGTAGGAATAGATCCTTTTGGTACAGATAGTCCTCCATTTGCATCTTCCATAATTGGAAGTTTTGGCAGTTAAACTTCTCGACCTTAAACTTTCCTTCTTCCGCCATTGCTCCCACTCGAACCAGAAACCCTAACTTCCTACGGGTTTATCTGCCAAATAGACCTTTGGCTCTGATACCAATTGTTAGAAAAACAGGATCGCAGAGCAATAACAATAAATAGAAATGCAAATATAATCACATACACATTACAAGAGAGACACAGATATATCGTGGTTCACCCCAACTTGAGCTACGTCCACACTGAATTTTTCAGTCCTTATTATTATTACCATCCAACAAGGTGAAGGAATGCAACCTGCAACACAGCCGCTGCACTTCCTCTTCACTGTCTCACAGTTTTTCTCCTGATCTCAGAGATCTTTACAATGCATAAAACCTAATACATCTTACCTTAGTCGTATTACAAAGTCTTTCTTTTATAGGGGAAATACAATGGAAAAATACCAAGGGTTACCCAAAACCATAGGCCCGCAAAACAGCTAGCGAAAACATACCCAAATTTTTTCTCGGGGGCGTTGCCCCCGAACCCCTAAAAATGCAGAATGGATATACAGTCCTCTGGGTTACACAGCTAAGACAATATCATTTATGAAACTAGAAGATTTGGCTCCACAACCAACACTAAGGATATTTGGGGTGACATAACTCTTTTTATGCTTTAAAGATAGTAATTAATTAGTACAACTATCTAAGATAATGATTATGTGATAATACTTTTGTAGGGTGAAATCATACCTCCTATTATCTTGGTGACTTAATCATAAAGTGTAACCATACTTATTTTGTAAATCGGCCTTGAAAATCACTTTGGTTAGTTACTTATATCAATAAATTATTCTTTATTGAGATTCAAAGATCGTTTTTATTAGCTTTGAGCTATCATAATACATAATTTGGTCCTAAAATGGGGGAGGAAATGCTTATTTTCGGTTATTTCATTAGTATTTTCAACATTGACTTTTATAGTTTGAATTTTCATTTTTATTAGTATTTTCAACATTTAATTTATAGTTCGATTTTTCATTTTTAGGAAAAAGTTTTTTTAAATAAAGCATATTGTTATTGTCAACAATTACTTGTTTTACTCTTCACATAGAATATGTTTTTATTTAGTTTATGAAAAATTTGGTTTATATTATGATAGGTATTGAGTGAAATCCAATGGAGTTATCCTTCAAGAAGTCGAATGCAAATAGGTTTTATCTCGAACAATGCTTGAAATAGAAGTTGCCTTTCAAAAGAGCACGAGAAAATATCAGTAAGGGCTATTTCTCTCCACGTTGAAATTTGACATCTTGTTCAAATAGAGATATCTTTACATAATGTACCTATATAATCAAAGTAGTTTGTTAATATTTTATAGGAAATCGTGATAGTTTAAATTTGTGCATTCAATTATTTGCACTTTTCATTGAGTGCACAAATTTAAATTATCTCCTAGGTGCGGTATATGTTTGATTATTGGGCAATACAAAGTGGTTTGAGATCCATTGATTATTGTAGTTTACATAACAACTAATTATTACTCATTATTTACATAATTATAAAATAGTTTTACTTTAATGTTTTTATTTTAAATTTTAACATTAAATCCAAAAATTATTATTTTATTTATTTTAGAGGAAATTGGTATATGAAATTATGTAATAAGTTGTTTCTTTCTTTTTATTTTTCATAGATAAAAAAATAACATCATTATTATAATAAGATACAATTTTTTTGAATGGATAGAGTTGAGAGATATATATTGAAGATGCACTCAATTATTTGCACTTCTCATTGAGTGCACAAATTTAAACTATCTCCTAGGTGTTGTACATGTTTGACTATTGGGCAATACAAAGTGGTTTGGCATTTATTGGTTGTTGCAGTTTGCATCTTCACCCCTCTTGTTATTTGTTTTATTTCATTTTTATTTCTTTTTTTTTTATCTATTTATACTAACAATCACTGGCAAGATAACTTTGAGCACTAACCCACCACAAAGGGGCACCTAATACTGAGGCCTTGTTGCATCCTACAAGGCCTTGCCCCTCACCAAGTGGGAAGGATTCACTCTTATGCAATTTTTCCCACAACAATATTTATGGTGACTCCACTTAATTTAGTTCATTTCTATTAAGCTAGGTTGTTGTTTGTTCAGTGGCTAATTTCTGGTATCTTGTGTTGTGTAGGAGAAGAGGTCCATACCCTTCAATCCGAAAAATAGGCCTCCTTTGAGCCATAATTTCCGTTTCAACAAACACACTTTAAACTGGCATCTAGGAAATGCCTTCCCTATGTTTGCATGCATTTACTAGATATTCCCATTGATAACCATAGGGTCTATATACTTGGTAATAATATGCCATCAATATCACTACTGTGGGTAGCATTCTTTCCCCATGGGTGTACATACCATTGCATCTCAGTCATCATTTACACCCATGATGTCGAAACCCCTACAAGTCTGAGGAATTTGATCAAACTTTGAAGCGATCAATTCATAGTTCATAATTTTATAGCTTCACATTTAATCCCCCACCTTTAGTATTTAGTGCCATCAAATTCCTCGACACACTTGACGATAAAGAACTGCATTCGACCACTTATACCTCCATGATCACTCTCCCCTCTGCAATCTTCTTCATACGATTCCCCCCACCAAGACACAAATGCCCCCCACACCCACCAAAGAAACTAATTATATCCAGTTATTCCCGCAGGAACACTCTGCATGGAATTGATTTAGGGGTACCCATCTTCGCGTTTGCAAAACAACCCTCACATCATCATGTAATAGGTTCCCCGAACCACCCAAAACCGTGGGAACCCCACCCATCATCAAATTGGTCCCTCGACACCCCCAAAACTATGGGGACGCCAACAATTATGCTTTATGAACAAAATGTTCCCCAATCCAGTCAAAACCATGGGAACATCACTATTATTTTGGCAGCAATCCCTGGTCTCCTTTAGTCGATGTTGCTGATTCATCTTATCCCCAACATTAGACGTTTTGTTAGTCACCATCATCCTTAGTGTCATGTCCATAACAAAACCATTCATATGCAGTTTGTATCCCTCCTTCACACATTGTTCCATTATTTTGAAGAATGCTGCTGATCAGTAATCCCCCCCAAGTTGACATCGGTCAAAGAAAGTCATGAGCCTCACACTTACCATCCAATCTTGTGCTAGTTCTATGAGTCCAACAGTTGGTTAGAAAATGATATTGGTTCTTAGGATAAGACCCTCATCTTATCATGTACTTCATCGCTCATTGATGTCACGTCACTACATTCTGAGAGCTACAGTAGTTGCAGTCGTACCTTGGGATTCCATTCAATCACTATAAGGGATTGCCTCTAAATAAGTAGGGAGAGCCCTTAGTGCTCCCTAACTTAGTGGTATCTCCTATGCTCGATGCCAACACATCTATCGCATCAGGGAGCATCACACGGTTCAAAGGTAGCAATGTTCACATTTATAAATCATGGTTGCAGTAGTTTAGTGAGGTCCCCCACCCCTGCAGGATCATTATGATTATCAATGGTGCCACTTATTCAACATATGTAACAAATTTCCAAGGTTTATTTACTATTGCATGGATTGAATCCACCTTCATATATGTGCCAAAAATATCTTGAGATGAACCCTCATCTCTTTTTTTTGTAGCCACACATGGAAGACTTTAATGAGCATGGGTATGCTTGCCTCATTTGTATAAAACACTATTCATTATTATGAATTCACCAACAATATTCCCCCTAGGGGAGGACCCTATTTTTCCACACATGATTTTCATATTTCAAAACAATAGAGAGAACACACAAGAAACAATGATGCATTATTGGCTCTATAGTACCCTCCGAACCTCATACATCACGGGGAATCTATTAACATGAAAATCTCGCACACATGCGACATTTCTGCAATTTATGGTAAAGAGTCATCAACATATAGCATGCATCCCACCGAAGGAATCCCGCATCATATCGAAGAAGAAGCATGAGTCCATAAATTCCCAAGAAAAGTCAAAAAATACAACTGTATGGGTACATGTCTATTAACTCGTGCTACCACGTGTATTATTAGAATTGCACTCACGTGACCCGTGCAGATAATCCTTCGATATCCATGTGACTGACAGAAACGACAGGACCACAACAATCCATGGTACATTGTTGGCTCATCAAAGCCCCATTACCTCCAAGAATTTGAATTTGACCTCTCTATGTACTTGGGTTCATTGAATGGCCCCCCTTTGTGTAATTTGGGCTAAATCATGGAATTAATGGGTTCACACTTGGATCTAGTTGTTTCTTATCCACCTCTTGGCCTATTAAAGGAATCCATGGGCATGCATCTAAAGGAGAGAAACCAAGATCAAGGTTATGTTGCTGGAATTGTGCTTGAGATCCCTTATAGCTCACCTCTTCCCTCTTGTTTAGCATTTTCCAAGCTCTTTTTCCACCTTCCATCAAGGGGAAAGAGTTTTCTCATTTTTTCTTCAAGACAATTAACATCTAGTGTGGACTAAATAGACCTCCTTAAGGGGGATTTTTTGTCTCCATTGGAGCTCACATCTCCTAGGTGTTGTACATGCTTGACCATTGGGAAATCCAAAGTGATTTGACATCCATTGGTTGTTGAAGTTTGCATCTATACCCCTCTTGCTATTTGTTTTCTTTAATTTTTATTTCTTTTGTTTATATATTTCCACTAAAAACAACTTTTAGGATCACTTGGAGCACTCACCCACCACAAAGGGGCACCTAATACTGAGGCCTTGTTGTAGTCTACAAGGCCTTGCCCCTCACCAAGTTCCCGAATGATTCACTCTTGTGCAATTTTTTCCACAACACTAGGTTATTGAACATGTATGACATGACACATTGGAAAATGGCTCCAACATTATTTAACCAAAAAGACATAACGTGATAGGTGAATGTACCATATGGAATTGTGAAGGCTACTTTTTATTGATATTGCTGGTGGATCTATATTTGATTGTATGCAAAAAACCATCCATGAAGGACATGGATTCATGTCTAACACATGTATTGACAACTTAGTAGATGAAGGGGGTTGGAAAATTGACCTTGGGAAAATTCATGTCTATAAATTATGGGAAAAAATGAATATTTCCCTATTTTTTGTTGACTGAGATGGGATTTGATATCCAATACACATAGGCGATGGGATAGTTAAACTGTGCTTGGAAGAATTTCTTTATTTATGTTTTGATAGTGGGTTCTTTGGATGGATGCAAAGGTTGTTGCTTTAATTGAACTAGGGAGGCACCTAGGCATGTGTCGATATGATGTTTAACTATGGTGGGATCATGTCTTGACATTTTTTAATATGTCCCAAAACTCTTGGAACAATGATTTATAAGAAGAGATTTCCTATTGGAAATGGGATGCTCCAAGTAAGATGTTTTTGGTGAAATTGGGGGTGATGCAAATATCCACATTGATGTTAGGTGAAATGTTGTCCCTATTTCCTCATTTAAAAAAATTGGGGACAGGGGTGGGATTTTTGAACTAATCGACGTGGTTAGGAGGGATACAATCCTTGGTATTTACAACATATTGTTTGTCCACCTTGGTGGGTTTGACGGTGTCTCGAGGTAGAAAATAGGAGCGATTATGCATATCATCCGATGGGGTTTCAATAGCTGTAATGGATTTGATGATTTCCTTGTATGAGTGGAAGAGATGATTGAGGCATTTATTTGGATAGATGGCTCCAATAATTTTAGGAATAGGCGTAGTGGCACTCATATAGGCTGCTTCATATGTGTTATATGCGTCTAGCAGGATATATGAGTCCATGAAGTTGGAGACATTATATAATGAATGTGTATTTGACCATGGAGGAGATGAGTTGTACACTAATGGTGAGATAATGTCAATTCTAGATAATTATGACTAATGTTGATGTATTGTGGATGTGATGGATGAGGACATGCAAAACATGTTTGCATGTCTATTTTTATTGTGTGGTGCAGGAAATATTTCCTCCTAGGATGGAAAAAAGGGGTTCATTGGTGGTGGGGATATGTTGTAAGGATTCCTCAATTGGTTAAGACATTATACTCATTTTGATTACAAGGTGGGGCTTTGAAACAAAAATTGTGTCAACAACTCTCAATAATGACATGGGTGGATTGCACGTGATGTGATAAGTGTGGGAGGAGGACAGAGAGAATGAAAAAGCTCTATATGAAGAACCATATTGACATCATTAGGTAAAAAATTACCACTTATCTCACATATGAGAGATGGATGAGTGGTAGTTATTTAGGTTGATGTCAAAGCAATGATGATTGTGACATGCTCAGGGGAGTAATGAAAGAAATGAGAACATATTATGCACACATGATTCATGTGTGGGGATAATTTGGTTCTTAGGTTTGAGTGGTTCTACTTGAGGAGTAAAGAGTATAATTCTAGTTGACGAGTTCTAAATGAGGACAATTCTTACTAGTGGAGGAAACATGTTTTTAAGCTCAAGTAAGGTTGGTAAAAGATTAGTTGGATGACTTGTTGTCTCACACAAAGTACATGGAGGGGGAAATAGAACATGGGGAGTATTGGGAGTAGGTTTGGTGTTTACCATATTAGGCTTGATGAGCCCATATATTTATGGTTGAGATGATACAAATTTTACCAATGGTCCTATCACAATGGGTGAAACCCACCACAAAATTGTTGAAGGTTAGGTGTTTGTTGGCGCAATATGTGTAAAATTAATGTGAGTGTATGGTTTTGGGATTACTCTTTAGTATGGAGGGGAAGGGTTTAAGTATCATACAAGTATCCCCGGGGTAAGGACAAGCAAAGTGAGGATAACCATGACTAGCATACTTTGATGCTAGGGGGGAGAAAAGGTACTTCCATGCCAAGCATAATTGAAGGAGGTGGGGGAATTATTTCTTGTGTAGGAGGCCTTTCTGTGTTTGATGATGACATATATGTGGAAGTAGATGAAGTTGGAAGATTTGTAGAGGAGAATATAGTACATATGAGGGTATCTATTGGTGGAAAGATGAACAGTGGTCATCTTGTGTATGCCCCTAATAGCGAGGAGTCTATGTAGACACCTAGCCCTATCTCATTGAAAGAAGGAAGCTTAACATCTATACCAATTGTTGGTAGGATGTTATCAGGGTTTCCAGTGGGGCGAGGCTTGTAATAAGTAAGCTAGTCAAGTGTGACCACTTTCCCATTGTGGAGGTAAATCATGGTGTAGAAGGATAAGGAGGAAATTTTCTTCATGGTGTACATATAACTGCAGGAGATGATGATGTTGTATTCAAGTTGGGAACCGATGAATTCTAAATTTAGTATGACCATATTCCCCCCTATATCAATAAGGGCATTTTGGTAGAGGCCTTGTGGTTCTGAGGGGTGACCATCATATACGTGAAGTGTGATTGTGAAGGGGATGAGATAAATAGATCCCAATTGTTTCCAAATTTTGGTGGACATGACACAAGTGGAAGCATATTCATTGATGATGTACAAATGAATGATGATATTTTTTATTGTTATGGGGATTTGGAATGTAAAATATTAATACATATATGTATCACCAACATCCAAATTGAACTTCATAAGTCCTAAATTAAATGGATCAATGGCCTCTAATGATAAAAGTAATCCCTTCTTATGGGAAGGGAATGACTGAAGAACTTTGAGGGTATAAATGACAATGGAGAATTGGACCAAATCATATATGAGGTTGATTTGTGAGAAAATATTACATGAGGGTGATGGGATATACATCCTAGAGGTGGATTTTGTACCTTATGGGTAGGGTCACTAATAGGGCATGGAATTTGAAGAGATCTGCCAGGGGAATCTGAGGCATTCTCTCACTTTTTAGGAGGGAATTATGTTATGCCATGGGATTGGTTATAAGTTTGAATATGAATCTAAAGGTACTTCATGTAGATGTTTTGGTAGGAAGGGTCCCTAGTGGGAGGAGAGTTAGGCGGGTTCTTGAATTCGTATCTATGAGTAATGGCCCCTTGGTTAGCAAAGGAATTTTGTAAGATGACCCACTAGGGTTGGGAAATGTTGTTTACTTGGAAAGGATTTACACCTAATTGAGCTCATGTTTCTAGTATGTGATTGAAATTAACTATTTTCATAAAATGGTGAGTTTTATGGTCATACTCACCACAAATAGCACAAGGAAAGTTGGTCCTAATATTATTGTTCTTTCCTTAGGTGAATTGTTGTTACTATAATTTTGGTTATAGTTTTCAACATTACAATTTTGTTGGTTGGGGGGTGGCTCCCTATCTTTGAGGTTGGTTCTTTTCTCTTTACTCTTTTCCTAATTTTGTGGATTATGGGGTTTTTTTTCATTCAAATTTTCAAATGATTGAATCTATTGAGCTAGAGAAGATTGAACAAATTTTACCCTTGCTTGTGATGTAGGTTAGAATTGACAGACATTACTATTGGAGGATGAGGAAAGGGGAAATAGGATTTAAAAGGGGGGATACTCCATAGGAGTTAGGGGCCCCATATGAAGTAGAAGTTTTTCTTGTCAAATTTCTAGCGTTTCAAGCCAAGTTATGGATGTGTGTGTGGGGGGGATGTTGTGAGATAACCACCTTCTTACTCATATTGGGGAAAGTGAGACTATATGGTTCATAATATAACTATCCATAAGGCATGCTAGGACTAATTTGTGGAATAATAACAACTAGAGATAGAGAAGGAACACCATAAAGCGGATTTTGGAGAAAATACCCATAAGGGGTTTTTGTGTTTCCCTAGTGGGAAATGAACCCAACAAGACCATCGACAACATGAGAGGTTCTAGGAGTGGTTTTCTTAAGAGACTAAGTCAAGGGATATCAAAGATGATTATGTATAGATACCTTGTCTAGGCATAAATTAGATCAAATTGTTGAAGAGATGGATTCAAGTGTATGATAAGGGGTATTTAGTAAGGTGGGTCCAAGCACAACAGATCCAATTGCAAATGCATGCATGTGGGTTTAAGTGGTGGTCGTCCACATCTGGGATAAGGGGTAGGGATGGAAGGAACCCCTCCTTTGATGGGAATAATATATTGAATCCTTTAGGCCTTTCAATATGGTGGTGAGTTCACTCTGATTCATACTTTGAGGGAAGAAGGTTTGATGAAGTATGCAACATAAAATGACTACAATTATCAAATGAAACTACAATCATTAGGGGAATTTTGAGGTAAAAGGAGGGCCCCAACATAAAATCGTACCTATTTAAAACCAAATTTATAAGAACCAATAGGAATCCATATTGTGATTTCAACCATACATGTAAATATTTTATCAATTATTTAGAAAATGGGAAAAAACTATTTTCTCTTGTATTTCTGACTTATCTCCTTGTAGGTTTACACAAATTTTGAGTGTAAGTAGTCATCGGATGCATAATAAAATTACACATCCAACATGCACATACTCTACATACTATTGATAGGCCCTCAGTAGGAAAAAAATGAAATACAATGAAAAACGTATTTCCTGGCATGTATGGTGTGGGTATGTGTCTCCTAAAGTAGCATCAATGTTGTTTTATAATGTGTCCTATTGAATTAATGTTGTTCCTCTCAATATGGTAATTGGGCCTTCCAATAGATCTCTTATTGAATGGTTGTGAACCCACCGAAGATGACTAGTGAAGGTGTGAATGAATACATTATAATGAGGGGTGTGGGGTTATGTTATGAAAGGACCTGAAACACCTCCAAGAACCAATAGAATCTGTTTAAGGTGCAAACGTATCTCACAAATACCACCTAGTGATAATCCTAGGTTTTGGTCTCTAAGATACTTGTCTCAAGTGTGGATAAGTGGTTTGGCCATGAACAGTAGAGGGTCATATCCACAAAGAGCTGGGTGGAACAATGTAGAGAGAAGAAACAAATTGGCCTTAGATTTAATTTCCTTGGGTATCACACCTTATTATCCATGTTTTTCCACACTTGGTATAATAATATTTAAAGTTTCTTAAAAGACAACAAAAACTACTATTTCATGTGAAAAATATTGAGGGGTATGATTTGGATGACTAGCCCTAGAATCCTAACTTAGACTATAATTTGTTTTTTGGCCTCATTGCGGATGATTTAATTTAGTTTAAGGTTAATTTGTTGTTTGAAATTAAATCTATATTATTACTTTAGTATTGTATTTATTGGTTGGCTAGGACCTTAATTGTAATTATATGGTCAATTAGAATTGTAATTATACCCTTTGTCTCCTATAAATAACCAAGAATACCTAGTTTTACGATCATCTCATCTTGTATTTTGTATTACATACATTGTAAAAGGAGGTTTCCCCATATATGATTCTTCTTATTCATCTCTTTTCTTCATTGTTAAGGTGTTGGATTACACTCTCTTTCTTATTTTATGCTCTTTTAAGAATTTGGTGCATAACATTTAGTATCAGAACCATTTTCACTATAAATTTATTTTCTGGGATTTTTCAAATAGTGAAATTTTGACGATCCTTATAGGAAATATCCAATAATCCATGGTAAATATTCCAGGTCCTAGTTTGTTATACTTTTGGAGTTATAGTATGAGGAAGTTATGATTTTTTACTAGTCCAAAAACTAGTCTCAAACATGTGTTTTTGGTAAAATTGTTATATATGAAGATTGATAGATCCAAATTGAGTGCCACCTATTGATTCAAAAGGAATATGTACCATAGTATTTGTGGTAAAATATTTAGAAGTAGAATATAAAACTCATACATGTTTCAGTCCGCACAAGTTCACTCTCCTAAAAGGGACAAAAATAACAAGTTTTGGGAAAATTACTGTAAATCTCTCTTGGCACATCATAATTGGACCAAACTTGTTGCATTGAAGAGAATACATACCAAGATACTACAAGAAAAAAATATTAATTAGAGGGTCCAAATTTTCATAGATACTTCAGGAGCAAGATTGACCAGTAATAGAACCTATAAACTAGGGTTTTAAAGGTATGCTAACTTGAAACTTGCATAAATTTTGATTCGAATATCTATTTTGGTTGATTCAAAAAGTGTGAAAAAGAGGAAATAGGGAAGAAATATAGTAAATATCAGTGGGATCTAATGGAAAGAGGTGGATAAAAAAATACTTTTCCCACTAAAGATACTCATTTAAGAGTTTGTTTTTTAAGAAGAAGACTTATGTTGTTGTGTCCTCTATAAACTGGTTAATTCATCAAATAAAGGACACATGAAGCACAAGATGTAATGGAAATAGGTGGGAATTTTTCTTGATATACCAGACATAAATATTTGCTGAGAAATGAAACAATTGAATGGAAAAACGGAAACAAGGTACTATGAAAGTAAATCTTATTGTCCAAGAATGGAAGAAAACATACTGAGCATAAAGAATTTAGTAGTTGTAAACATATGTAATTGAATACATCAAAAGGAACTCAAAGGGAAAAAATATTTATTCCATGTAATATATTATGAATAATCCACAACACATTAACATAAAAATATAAACATTCATCACATCAAATGATACAAATGTGGGATGAAAGGATGCCTCAAGAGATTTTCATTATATATTTGTGTTTCAATTACATAGAATAGGAGAGATGTGGAGGCATTGTAAAATGATACAAAACAAAAGAAGGATTACAGACTGATAGACCAAAAGTTCTGAATCCGCCCAACCCAATTACATCAAGATATTCAATAGCTTGTCAATGATATCTCTAATCATACAAAAACCGAGAGAAGTTACACTCTGTTCTAAAGAAATGCCGATCCTTGGTGCATATGTCACTTCCTCCTTTTGTAGTATCTGATTCTCCTTTTTCATTGTCACAACCATTTCTAGTACTTTACTAATTCTTTTTATATTATAGTATGAACTGTTAAAACTCATTTAAGAAGTTTTTATAGCTACCTCCTTTGAAACTAACTGGAATGTTGCATCCCTTGTGGTCATTCCTACTGAGGTGGCTATGAAAGTTGTTACTAAGGTAGTTGATGAGGAGGCTATTGAGGTGGTTGAAAGGAGGATGGAAGGGGTGTATATTATATGATTGAATCCATGGTGAGTAATATGAGAGAATTCTACTGGTGAAATAGCCCAATTGAGTAGAAATTGACCCTGAAGGAATGGGCAGAAGATTGGGATCTTGAAATGGATCTTGGGAAATAATACCTAGAAGTTTGATTGATGAATCTTTATATCAATATTTTTGAAATTTTGGTGCATTGAATTAGCAGATGCGTGGTAGAGGATTATTGGATGAGATAACAAGGCATGGGGGAATTAAATTAATATAAATGATGCAGGCATACTGGTGGTGATCCCACGTGTGAAGACATGTGGGATGGGTCCCTCTTATGTATACTAGGAGGTGGCAAGGCATTTTCATTATCGGGATAGAAGTGGTTTATCAAGACCACTTTGATGAGCCTGAGGCACTCTGATGCAAACACGTAACCTTGGAGGTTTTGGCTCAGGATGGGGAATTTCGGTTAACACCCGAGCATCTTTAGAGGTCTAAAGTCACCCGAACCATAAATAAACTATCATAAGATCCTTGTCTTTCGTGATGATTTCTGTCAGTTCCCATCTATCACATCATTTTGGAAATATTCATGATATATTATGTCAACACGGGGCCTTGAAGGTGGTTTCATGATCAAGGAAGAAGTGGTTTATCAAGACCACTTTGATTATCTTGAGGTGTTATGATGCAGACACGTGGCCTTAGTCATTTAGAGTTAGGGTTGTGCATTTTAATTAATTGCCAAACACTTTGCACAACCCGAGCCTTCACTAGACATTGATTTTTACCTTAACTTTATCTACATTATTCATCACTTGTATCTTCAATACCATGATAGTGTAATTATTTTGTAGGTTGATCCTTTGAAAACAATGATTTATCCATAGATTATTTCCTTGCAGCAGATTCATATTTGATCATCATTAAAATATATCCATCGATCTTTGGATTCTACTATTTGACTAAAAAAAGAATTCTGTTATGGCTCAAGCTATTGCACACTAGGTTTTTGTTCTTTGTTGTCTATAGTGATCATATTGACATCATCATCCTATGACTTTAGTAATGCCAATATTAGCATTAACAGTGGCTTCAATGGGGCAGCCTTTTTTTCTTCTTCAGGAGGGGCTGATAACTAAAGATTAATACCTTTGTCCATTGGTAGTATGGAGTCTGAGTATTCCTTGGAACCAACTCTAAAGGATCCCTTTCATCCCTTCTTTTTAAAAAATCCAGACATAAAAATATTAAGCTGAAAAGATGACATGAAATGAAGATAAAGCATAACTTGTAATGAAAAATGTTCTTGGATACTATTTTACATAATTTGTCAATGTTTGAAAGATTTTAGTAGTGAAAAAAGTGTTTAAGAAATCTTCCATTGATAGGATTTCCAAACAATTCACCATCCATGTGAGCCAACTCATATGTATTGTTATCTTTCATTGTCATGACTTTGAAGGGATTGGCCTAGAGGTTATCAAATTTTCCATATTTGGACTTGTCTTCTCTTCTAGCATCTCATTTCAGAACTAGGTCTCCTAGTTGAAAATATCTTACCATAGATTTTCTGTTAAATGAAGCTTTGATTATGTCTTGATGTAGTTGAGTTTTTATATCTAACTTCTCTTGGAATTGTTGTACTTCTATTGATTGGTGAATCCTTCATTCCATATCATTTGGTTCTTCCTTCTCTACTTGCAAAAGTTTCATGATTGGTAAGTCAATTTGTATAGGGAATATTTCCTCTTTAACATAGACCAATTGGAAGGGATAAGTACTTATGGATATCTTAGTACCGATTCTATCTGTCCATAGTGCATACTTTAGGTATGAGTCTCATTCCTTTTTATTTTCAGAGAGCAGTTTTTTAATGATTGTGATCAAGATTTTGTTTGTTTGATGATTATGCTATTCCATTTCCCTGAGGTTAATAGGATGTTGAATGGATCAAATCTATTTTATAATATTGGTAGAAACCCACGATCTTGGAAGATTTAAAGGCCCGTGCATTATTGGTGATTATTTTTCTAGGATAGTCAAACCTTGACAAGATATTTTCTTCCAAAAATTTAATGATAACTACATCATTTGCATTTCTGGTTAGAATAGCTTCCACCCATTTTGTGAAGTAGTCAGTGGTAGTGACAAATTATTATGAGTACCTTCTCTAGTGTTATCTAGAAACTGTCCTATCACATTGATATCTAAATCCTGACAGTTTGAATCAGCTAGAAGCTTAGGTAATCAAGATTTGAAGACTATGGCATCAGTCTCTGTACGACCGAAAGACCATCTTGAGGGCACCTCAAATTTCAATAGTTGGAAGGATAGGATTCTCAACATCCTTGAGGAACATGAGTTGGATGGTTATGTATCCACTATGGTGGAGGAGCCTACATCTAAAGCAGGGCCCATCAAATTCAAGAAGAATCAAGCTAAGGCTTAACAGATCATCTATGATTCAGTAAAAGATAACTTGATGCCCGTGATCACACTGTTGAAGAACGCGAAAGAATGGTATGATATATTGAATAATATATATGAAAAGAAGGCCCCAAGTCAAAAGACGACATTGAAGAATAAGCTTCGAAACTTAAATATGGAGATGGATGAGATAGTGGCCTCCTTCTTCTCCAAGATCTCTCAGGAAAGAGATCAACTTGTTAGTATTGGAGTAGTGGTGGATGAATATGATCTTCTCCAAACCGCTATTGATGGTCTCCCATCCTCATGGGATACATTCTTGGCTGTGGTAAATGGGAAAGATGTACAACCTAACTTCGAAATGTTGTGGCATGACTGCCTCCAAGAGGAGGGGCGAATCCAGAGCAAGTTAATGTGAATCAAAGAATACAATCTTTCCCTCACAAAAAGAATGAAGAATTGAAAGAAACCCTTCTTCCAAAATAAGTTCTCTCATTCAAATAAGAAGGAGTTCAACAAAGGCTTTGACAAGTCAAAATCTAGATGCTTCAATTGCAACAAGAAAGGCCATTTCTCAAGAGATTGTAGAGAAAAGAGGAAAGGAAAGTTTCATGCTTCTACCGCCATAGAAGATGAAATCACTCAAAAGAATGCATCCGAAGAAAAGGAGACAAGAAGGGAGTATTAGCTTGTATCATCCCTTTCGGGATCCGTCATCACAAATACAGACACATGGTTGATTGACAGTGGTGCATCCAAACATATGACTGGTTACAAGAGTACGATCACCGATCTAAAAGAGAAAGAATTCACATGCATGGTAGAGTTGGGGAACAACTCAACTTATTCGATCCAAGGAGTTGGATCCACCTCATTCCAACTGAGCACCGATGATATTCTACATGTAGAGGAAATTCTATATGTTCCAGGATTGAAGAAGAACCTCCTCTCATTTTCGATTCTTGAAGACAAAGGCTTATGAGTTATCTTCATCGATAACAAATCACTTTTATGGATGAAGAACAAAATCCTAGAATCTGTTGTTGTGATAGGATTTTGAGAGGGAGGACTCTACAAGGTACCCATGAAGTACATTCAAGCTATGATTCACCACCCTATCAGTCCATGCGATCTATGGTATTGAAAGCTTGGAAACCTACACTACAAAGCGCTACCAGGACTTCAAAAGATGGTAAAAGGTATGGCCATATTTGATTTTGAGCATGATAGTGTATGTTGGGGTTATGCACTTGGGAAGAATGTTAAGAAAAGTTTTTCTAGCAGTTCTACTAGATCTAAATGGATTTTAGTTTTAATAAATTATGATGTATGTGGTCCCATGTCATCCCCCTCCCTGAGTGGCTTCTTATATTATGTATTGTTCATAGGTGATTTTTCTAGGAAGTCATGGATTTATTTGATGAAGGATAAAAGTGAAACTCTTAGCAAATTTAAAGATTTTAAAGCACTAGTTGAAAATAAAAAAGAAGATCACATCCATGCATTAAGGTATGATAATGGAGGTGAATTTGATTCACATTCATTTAATTATGAGCTATGTAGTGATGCAGGAATATATAGACAGTTAATAGTACCATACAACTCTCAACAAAATGGGGTTACCGAAAGAAATAATAGAACCATATGTGAGGCTACAAAATCCATGATTCATGATCAATGTATGTCTACCTCATTATGGGAAGAAGCCACTTGTATAGCTATGTACATATAAAATAGAATCCCGCATTCCATTCTAGATGAGAAGACACCGGAAGAATGTTTTATCGGTGAGAATCCAGACATCTCACACTCGAGGATATTCGGGAGGCCAACATACATTCATGTATAGAAAGAAAAGAGAACAAATATGGAGCCTTCTGGAAGGAAAGGCACCTTTGTGGGTTATAGCGAATCATCCAAAGCATACCAAATATATGTATATGGTGAGAGACACATTGAAGTCAACCGAGATGTTACCTTCCGTGAGGAAGCTGCTTTCAAAAGATCGAAAGAGATTCAATGTGATTCAGATATGGAGGATCCCGAGTCTGATTACCCCCCTTCAAAGTTAGAGAGGGAGAAACCAAAAGATGCCTCGTATTCGCTAGCTCATGAAGAACCAGTAGAACTGGTTGAGAGGTAACCTAATGAGCCTCCCATCAAAATAATATCTGCTTGGTGCCGAGACATCTTACAAAATGCAGAGAAACATGGAGCACCAACAAGCTCATCTAGAGAGCGCAAGCAACCTGACATATATTCAGGGTATGTTGCACTTATGAGTCACATCAGTGATTTAGAACCATCCTTATATGAAGAAGATGCAAAGAAACAAGTTGGGAAATATACAATGATAGAAGAGTACAACTCTATAGTGAAGAATAATTTTTGGGAGGTTGTTCCCAAACCTGATGGGAAGTCCATTGTGACTTCCATATGGCTTTACAAGATAAAGCGTGCTGCAGATGGTAGCATTGAGAAGTATAAATCCAAATTTGTTTCTAGAGGTTTCTCTTAGAAAGAAGGCATCGATTATGATGAGACCTTTCCCCCTGTGGAAAGGTACACCACAATCCAAGCAATGATTTCACTTGCATATGTTCTAGGATGGAAAATTCACCAGATGGATGTGAAGAAATCCTTTCTCAATGGTGAGGTTGAGGAAGAGGTTTATATTCAACAACTTGAAGGATTTGTGGTGCATGGGAAGGAGTCCCATGTTTTCAAGCTAAACAAATCTCTATATGGGCTTAAGCAATCCCCCAGGGCTTGGTACTACAGAATTGATAGCTTCCTTTAGAAATTGGGTTTCTAGAAGAGTGAAGATGATCCAAATTTGTACTTCAAAGTAGTGAAGAATCAATTGTTGATATTGGTTCTGTATGTTGATGATTTTTTTCTCACTGAAGAGAAACATCTGATTGCTTAGTGCAAGAGGGATTTCACCTTAGAGTTCGAGATGAAAGAAAATTTTCATCTTTTCTTTTCCAGATCTCAAGGTCAAGAAAGTAGTGCATTAGGTTAGGAGAGATTTTTCTTTCTTTCAAACCAAAAGTACTTAAGTTGTAGAGAAAAGAATAATTCCTTCCTAGAGTGCAATAACTCTAACTTTCTGCAAAAATCAGCTAAAAAACGCAAAGAAAATGAAATATGCAACTAACCCTAACAATGTATAAGACAAAATAATGAAGCACTTTCAATTTTCAAATGCATGTACCAAAAATGGAATTTGATAATTCAACGCTTTTGATATTTATATACAGAAAGTGAGAGAATATCTACAACACTCTAATCTTTCAAAAATTCCCAAATAAAAATGGAAAGCACCCAAACAACTCAAAGGCACTCAAGAGAGGCTCAAAGTCTACTAAATGCAATAATTATAATTCATTTCCTATCTTTTTACACTTGAAAAAGACACATCTAAACTATGGAAAGAAGGATTCCATAAATGTTTCCAGTCAAATACAAGACAAAGGAAAGCACTTCACAATCTTATCTAACTCAAATGCACACAAAACTGAGACAAGCATTTTCTTCTTCCTATGAGTGTAAGACCAAAAATGCTAAATGATCAAATTAGAGCAAGAAGAATACTTATGTTTTCCAATTTCATGAATATAGCAAAAGAGTGACAAAATCGAGCTTTTCTTTGAACTAAAATGGAGATAAAGAATCAACCTTTCCCAATAAACATTAGATAGATTAGCATGTAAAGGAAACAAGATGCATAACCCAAGAGAAAGAGAGGCTCAAAAAGACATGGATATCCCACACTCTTTAAGTCTTTAAAACAAGCTAGTCACGCCAAACCAAAAATGATCTCAAAAACTTGAGATGGGTTAGAACGACTAAAGGATGCACGATTCATGGCCCCCCATAGAACTCATTTCGATTAAAAACGCAAGCAAAAGACTAGTTTTGACTCAAAGTGACAAACATGAATCCAAATCTCAAAAGACACAAAAAACAATACAAATAAGCCAAACAAAACACTGTTGGACAAAAGGGTCTCTTCCTGGAAGGTACAGTGCAGAGGAGTCTGCACACAAACCAAAACTCAAATCAGAAATGGATAAGGGATTCCTATATGGCAATTTTTTGCAGATCGGCGCACCCTGTGCTTGTGCAGAGTGCGACGCCGCAGTTTACCAATGCGAGAAGTGCGACGATGTCGTAGTATACCAATGGAAGGGTTGCGACGAGAAGCCAACAGACAAAGAACATAGATAAAAAAACACACAGTGTCGCTCTGGGTACACTGACCAGGTGCGACAGGCGAGATCTAATTTAAAAAATGAACCAATTCTCTAGATAATGAGCAATGAAATGGTCTGAAAATGGGAAGTACAAACTCAAAGGAAGGTAATCAGACTCTTCAAAGTGAAGATCTGATGGTGAAAGAGACTTAGGAGGAAATTTAGATTGCTTGCAAAAGAAATCAACTGAAAATGACTTCAAATTGAAAACTAAAACAATGTTCATTCCCCAGCGGAGTTGCCAAATTTGTTAACGGACAATCTACCAAAGACGGATCTAAGGCGTGATCTCCCTAGTTCAAGTGAATCTAGAACAAATAGACCAGAATATAAAACTCATTTTCTAGATCTAGTTACAGATCGAGTACTTAGATATCATACCTTTCAGATCGCGGATCCTTCTCCTTGTTGTTTCTCCAAGTCTCGCGGTCGTCAGATCTCAAGCTGCAAGACCTGTCAAGACAATGTGGAAACGATACAAGAAGTACGAGATATCTAAACAATAACTGATCTAAACTAACAGTTGAGGAAGAAAACTCTAAACATCATCAATGAGACAATAGTTTATGGAAAGAGATTATATTAACTGTATAAAAGTGGGAATGACATAGAAAGGATGAAGCTACAACCAAAGCCTCAACGTTGCATCCTCCATCCAACATGTCCAAGCCAAGCCTCCAATATGGTACAAGCTTCCCAATCACCAATATGGATTCTATCAGCATAAGGATACCTTAGACCTTCCCCCTTCTCATGGAGAGAGTGGGTGTTTATATAGGGCTAAAGAGATAGGATAGGTTGATGATTAGGGGGAGATGGTTAAGGGATCTTCCCATAGGGTTAGGAACCGAAATGCCACCTCACCTAGAGTCTAGGGATAGGCCTCCACATCACTCATCATAGAGAATGGGTTCGAAGATACTCTTTTATCCAAATAACTGACATCGTCACAGGTTGCATTAGGACATTCTGCGACGTCGCATGTTGCACAAGGGTAGACTGTGACGACCTTGAAAAGTAGGTCAGTTAAGCCCTCCAGTCATGGGAAACTTTAGGGATGTGTTTTTACTCTAAAATGGGTTTAGGTAAAATAGCAAAGAGTTTACACAATGGTCAAGATGACAACATTATCACAACGGTCATGATGACAACACTTGGTCATAATGACGGTACTTGCAACGGTCGTGATGATGACACTAGGTCATGACGACGACACTTGCAACACTTGTGACACTTGCACAAGGGTGACGACATTTTGGTGTAACAGTTACCATAAGAGAATGATAATAGGAAATATACCCTTGTTTTGGGATCTTCCCTCTTTTTATAGGTGAATTCTGTTTGGAGAGAATATAGCTGTTGAAATAATAATACTTTAGTTTTTAATTTAATTTGAATTGTAATATCTTTAAAAGATATTTTACTAATTATTTACTCCTACTTTATCTAGGAGCTTTACTTTGTTAATTAGATGTAACTTAAGTTATCTCATAAATAATAATAATAATAGTTATATATTATTACTAGTATTAACAATACAAATAATAATAGTATTAATAATATTAATAGTACAATAATGTGAGAGTCATTTTATGCATAACCTCTATGTAATATATATATAAGAAACGTTTTTCTTTTAAGAAAATAATAATAATATTATTATTAATACTATTAATAATAATATCAACTTGGAGAGATATCTTATGCATAGCCTTTATGCATGTTATTCACATAAGAATACTTAAATTTAATTATTCAATAGTTTAGTTATGGTAATTTTCTTTGATTTATTTATGTATATACTTCTTTTAAATACTTCTTTTAAACATTAAGTACAAGGTCCAACTCTTGGGGTGGGGTCTGTTGGTAAGCTTGGATAGTTGGCTTGGTAAGGTACCTTTAGGTCTCTTTTCTTGCATGTTGGATTCCCTTGTTTAACATGGTAGTTTGCGCAGTACTTGATGATAGATAGAAAATGATTCATTTAACCAATGTAATAAATGTGATGAATAGAAGTGCTATTCAGAGTCTTTTCGACTCAACACTTTTAAGATTAAGTAACCCCGAGTGCTCTTCAGAGCTTTAACTCAACACTCTCACATGGGCGTTACGCTAATGCAATTCCAGAGCATCCCGCTCAATACTAGTACTAGAATGTGTTTGTGAAGCACATCTAGAATGTACAAATGGCCTCGGATCTGGTATTCATTATCAAGCTTGGAGTGATCCAGGGATTATGCCCAACACTCTACGTACATCGGGGCTTATGCCTAGTACGTAATGAAGTCCTCTAGGTACATCGAGGCTTATGCCCAGTACTGTTGGCTTGGTTTTGCAACCAAGCTTAGTGCTATGGGCACCTGCTAACTAGTAGCAGCAGTCTCAAATATTAAAGCAAAAACAAATGTAAATCTAAAACGAAAACTAAACTAAACTAGCATGTGCATATCATAATAAATTTTTGAATTGAAAACAAGAACAAGAAATAGAATAAAGAATAACTTTGTATTGAAAATAAGGGCAAGCAGGTGCTTGCAATGATAATGCCTCCAAATGGTGAAGGTTGTTGAGTAGCTCCAAGGGTGAGTAACTCCAAACTCCAAAGGGTCCCTTCTCTAAGGTAGCTACAATGGCCAAAAACTCATGGGATATTTTGGCAGTATGAGGATAGGAAGATGGATGGATGTAAAGTGAGGAGCCCCTACCACCTTTTTATAGTTTTTGGTGGTGGGGAATACCATTATGGTTTTTTGGAAACCAATGGTATTGACCAACATGGTTTAGGTACCTTTTCCCTCCCATTTCCTTTTTTGAATATTTTTATTCCCTTTTTAATATTTTTGGGAATTATGGACCATTTTTGAGGGTTTTTTATGCTTTTTGGAGAAAATTATTCATTTTGAATGGAAAAATGGGTGTATTAAGGTCTTTTGGTGACCTTTTGGTGGCTTTAGAGGCTCAAATGATGGAAAAGTGGACAAATGGGTCATGTGAATAAGGAAATGAGTTAGTGAGCACTTTTTGGGTGTTAACAGATTGCCCCCTGATGTGTGAGGGAAGGAGTTCATCGTATGGCCGATAGACATCATAGTTCTTTTGTATTTTTTCTGGGGTTTTGGGGAGGAGAAGAGATCGATTGGAGACTGGATCCACGGCCCTTGGAAGCTGCAAAAATTAAACAATATTACATGGCCTCAATATGAATGAGGAATAATATCTGATAATGGACGAGGCGGGCATACCCATGCTCGTATCAAGACATATATAAATAACTAGTCCCAAGAAGGGGAACCTGAGAAGTACATAAAAAATATGTTGGTACATCATAATGGTCCAGAGGGGACATCATTTTTGGATGTACTCATGATCATAACATGACTGATATCAATAACTGATACACTGGAATCAAGCAACAACCGTTCTGACAAAGGTCTCAGAAGGGTTGATGAACTGTTGAAACTGGAGGTGTCCAACATCTGTAGGGACTCAAATGACTGAGAGTCATCTCTGAGAAGTACATGTACATGTAACTATATACTCGAGGGAGTATAAAACTGGGGAACATCTGAATACTGTCGCCATGTGCAACCTGGATATTTATAGAAAAAATGTAACTGGTTGTTTTCATAAGTAGACTCTCAAATGCGGAAGAGTCAGGAGGTATCCGGGGTCTTCGACTAATAACTGAAAGGACCAATGCCCTGTGCGAGTCTCAATGATGTGATCAAGGTGTTGAAGTAGAGCATGTGAGAAACAACCATTTGGAGAAGCACTGAGGACTCTTCTCGAAATGATTCATAGGCACTCATCATAAATGGTGATGAGTCCAAGACACAGGGACCTATAGGTCTATCCTCTGGAATAAATTTGGTTTTCGTCGACAGAGGGAGACCAGCAACGAACAAGGCAATGATGTTTCCTTGATAGGGGCACGAAGTGTAGAACTGAAGTGTTGTAGTACTGATGGTAGGACTGACATACTTGTGGGGATGGGAAGTAACTGGGGTCATAGAGTGGGTAGACTCAAACTTCCTTTGTTCAGAGCATGATGACATGGTTGACCTGGCAGCGTAGGGAACTGACTTGTAGGTGTGGGTATCATTGCTTTTAAGGAATGAAGGGTATGTATTGACTCTGGGGGGGGTCAAGCTGATGGGTGCTGTCGAGGGATTCTCAGGGTGACATTCGCAGAATACTCTGAACAAAGGCGACCAAAATGGGGAGGCTGCCATATGAGTAGCCGTGATCTGTTGTGGCACCGAGAAGCACCATTGGGTCCTTCTTCGTAGTTTTAATGAGCTCCAAGAAGGTATAAAAGTGTGCTCTGAAATGGTACTGTCCTGTGGATTTTGTGAGCCTAGGACTGTTTGTGCTCATTGGTGCTTTCATTTTTAAGGAGTCTGAAAACGATAAGAAGACTCTTCATTGGTTATGATTACTGTCCTGTTGGTTTTACGAGCCTAGGATGGTGATTGCTTGTGGTCGCTTTCATGTTTAGAGAGTCTGAAAGCGGTAAGTGGACTCCATTGGTGTTCTTTTTCGTAAGTTAGTCTCCAAGGCCCGAAAAAGCATAAAATCATGCAAATGGAGAACTCTTCTAGCCGATGTGACTAGAGTATTCCTTTTTCGTAATTAGTCTACAAGGTTCGGAAAAAGGGTAAACTTATAAGAGGTAGACGCCCTTTCAGATACGTTTAGAAAGCATGAAAGGAAGCAAGGTTGCTCGGCGATCTTTTCATTGTTTCAGGAGTCAGAAAAGAGCTTAATAGAAACTCCCTAAGTGCCTTTTTCGTAAAAGGGATTGCTCGGCCCGAAAAAGGGATAAAATTATAACGAACAAAAAGGGATTGATGATAGTGAGAAAAGGTCTCAAGCATCATCATGAGTGCGGAAAACTGAATCCGGTGACATAAAGATTGTCAAAAAGGGGGCAACGACCAATGTGGCACGCAAACCGAGGCAACAAGGGGTCATGGAAAAAATGCCCAAACAATCTGGAGGTGAGAGCGAGAAATGATCTCAAGCATCATCACGAGCGCAGAAAACTGAATCTGACGATATAAGGTTCATAAAAAATGGACGACGGTCGATGTGGTACGTAAACCGAGGCGACGAGGGGGCATGGAAAAATGCCTAAAAAATCTGGGTGTGAGAGCGAGAAATGATCACAAGTAGCATCACGAGCGTGAAAAACTGAATCTGGCGATATAAGACTCGTCAAAAACGGACGACGACCGATGTGGCATGCAAACCGAGGCAACGAGGGCGTGAGAAAAAAAAAAAAAAGGTCAAAAAAATGGACCTGGTGAAAACTGGAAAAGGAAAGAACTGTCATGAAGTTCAATAATGGATGGTGGTGTCCATCCGGTTACTATGGGTAAAATCGCTTGAGGTACAACCCGTTGCGTGGGTTGCGGAGGGGGTTTCCTTCTGAATCGGTCAGAATGTATGCCCCCTGTCCGAGGCAAATGTGTATAATATATGGGCCTTGCCACATGGATACAAACTTTCCTTTCCCGGTTTTGTCATGAGCCTGATCATAGGCGAGGACAAGGTCCCCTCCATAAAAAGTTCTTGGGTGGACATGTTTATCATAATTTAATTTGGATCGGTTCTTGGCTGCTTCCATGGTTTGGAGGGCTGTGCGCCGATCTTCTTCGGCCTGCTCTAGGAGTAGTAAGCATTGCTCAATTGGGGCAGTGCCCGGTAGGAGTTCAACGGCCATATGTAGGGTCAGAATCTGGCACTCGATGGGGAGGATGGATTCGACACCGTGAAATAAGTGGAAAGGGGTAAAACCCGTGGTGATTTTAGTTTATGTGCGGTATGTCCATAGTGCCGGGAAGAGCATGTGGTGCCAATTTGATTTGTGTTTTTCTACAGTGCGTTGGAGGATGGTTTTCAAAATTTTGTTGATTGCTTCGACTTGGCCGTTTCCTTGGGGGTAGTAAGAAGAGGAGAAATGGTGTTCAAATTTCAGTAAGGTTGATAGTTCTTTCCAGACGACGTCTTTGAAGTGAGAGCCGTGGTCTGAGACGAGTTGCTTTGGCACTCCAAAACGAGCGATAGCATGGTTGAGAAAAAATCGTGCTGCGGTGTCGACCTTGCAATTGTAAGTTGGCATGGCCTCCACCCACTTGGTGAAATAATCTATGGCCACAATAATGTGTTTGTGACCATCGGCTGACGTGGGATTGCAATCGAGGAAGTCGATGGCCCATTTGCAGAATGGTCCGGCAGTGACGACCGGATGAAGGGAGGCGGGTGGGGTTCTTGCTTTGGGGGCAAAAAGTTGACAGTGTTTTACTGCGGTGATGCAATCAGTAAATAATGATGGCCAAAAGTAACCTGCGCGAATGATCTTTTGGGTGGTGGCCATGCCAGAGAAATGGCCTCCGCAGGCACTGCTGTGGCAATCATTAAGGACATGTTCTGCCTCACTATGGGATAAGCAATGTCGTAGGATGGTATCAACGCCGTGTCGATACAGTACATCCCCTAACAAGAGGTATCGGGGAGCGTGGTGTTGTATACGATGGTGTCCGTCACGATCGATGTGGGGTCAAAATTTTTGCGTGCGGAGGTAAATTAAGATGTCACCGTACCATGGGTCGTCTGATGAAATGATGAAGATGTGATCGCTAATCAGATCCGTTTGGATAGCGGGTGATGACGAAGAGGATGGGAGGTCAGTGATGAGATGGGAAAGCGCGAGGGCTTTGGTGCTCTTGGGAGTTTTGAAAGTGAGGTCATATTCTTGGAGGATAATGACCCATTCAACAACACGACCTTGTAGGAGCCACCGGTTTAGGAGATAGACCATAGGGTTGGAGTCCGCGACAACTGTAGTATGATTGAGCAGAATGTAGTGTCGCAATTTTTGGACGGAAAAGACTACAGCTAGGGCTAATCTTTCCTCGTATGGGTAACGTAGGGGTGGGTCGGACAAGGTCTGGTTGACGTAATAAATGACATGCTCTTGGTGAGCGGCATCTTCTTGGACCAAGACTCCAGACACGGCATGTTCAGATGCGGAGACGTAAAGGATGAAGTCCTGAGAGAAATCCGGAGGGGAGATCAAGGGGGCTTGTGTGAGAGCATTCTTGAGGGCTTCGAATGCCGTGTCTGCTTGTTCATCCCAAACAAAGGGTATGTGGGTGCGAAGTAGGCACAAGAATCCGTGAACTTTGGTGGCGCAATCAAGAAAGAAGCGACGAAGGAAATTGGACCGCCCCTACAGACTCTGGAGTTGCCGAAGCATGCAAGGAGAGGGAAGGTCTAAGATGGCTTTGACTTTCAGGGGGTCAACAGTAATTCAATTATGGGAAACAATGAAACCCAACAATTGGCCTGTAGGAACGCAAAAGACACACTTGTGTGGGTTTAAGTGGATTTTATATTTGCGACAACGCAGGAAAACTTGTCGGAGGTCGTTAAGGTGGTCTGATCGTTTCCGAGAACGAGCTATAAGGTTATCAAGATAGACCAGCAGGATATGGACCAAGTCGTGAAAACAATAGGTCATGGCCCGCTGGAAGGTGGCACCAGCATTTTTGAGGCCGAAAGGCATGACACGATAGGCAAAGGTGCCCCATGGGGTAGTAAAGTCAGTCTTGTACTGATCTTCCTTATGGATCTGAATCTGGTTGTATCTGGAAAAACCATCCATGAAAGATAGGACTTCATATCCCGCACACGCATCAATGAGTTGGTCAATGAATGGCATGGGGAAATTGTCTTTGGGACAAGCGCGGTTTAAATCATGGAAGTCAGTGCATACTCTAAGGGTACCTTGTTTTTTGTTGACGGGAACGGGGTTTGAAACCCATGTGGTATAAGCAATAGGATAAATGAATCCTGCTTCGCGAAGTTTCTCAACCTCGGCTTTAACAGCGGGGAGCTTGGAAGGATGAATGGGTCACTATTTCTGACGAATGGGGGGGACATCAGGCCATGTGTCAATGTGGTGTTCTATAATGGCGGGGTCAAGACCAGGAATTTTTGTATAGGACCAGGCAAAAACATCACGGTATTCTTGGAAAAGTTTTTTGTATGCCTGAGTTTCCGCTTGAGTGCAAGATGTGCCCAGTGAGATGAGCTCAGGTTTCCCAGGTGTGGTGGAAATGTCAATTTGTATAATGGGGGAAATGTTTGACATGTTCCCTTCCTCGAAGGCATCCGGTGCAGGGATGGGGTCCTTGAACCAATCGACCTTAGTGGGTATGAAATCTTTCGATTCGACTGATAGCTTATTAGATGCGGTGGATGTAGACGCCTCTAGGATGAAGTATGAGTGATGATGCATATCGTCCCAAGGGTAGTCGGGTGCAGTGAGTGTTTCCAAAATTTGCTCATCAGTATGGAAGTAGTCAGACCATAAATCAAGGGGTTCTGGTTGGAAAGTGGTTGAAATCATATAGATGGTATTGATTTCTTCTGAAGTGGATGATTTTGGAGGGTAGATCTCCTCAATTGTAGGGTGCGTCGTCTCAAGGTCCAAATTATTCATCTCGTAGAGAGCTGCTCTTTAATCTGGGATATCAAGACAGTGATGTGAGTAATGGCCGTAAATACCGCATATTGCACAAGGGTGGTTGGTACGCAGTGATTTGTCATGAGGCATGGGGTTTGAGTCGATTTTGACAATCGGGATGTTGGGGTCGTCGTCAAGCATTTGCATGTGTTCCTGTAATGCAGGTAACTGTGGACACTGATGGGTTGGATGGCCTAACTCATCACACAACGAGCATTTAGGAGGAGCATGGAATGCGGGGGGAGGTTTAACTAACTTGGGTGGGGGTATCGCAGTGTATGGTTGTGGGCCTCTATTCCTAGTGGGCCTGATGAGAGGAGGGGGATTCATAGATGACGGAGGGGTAGTGATACCGGGAGGTGGTTGGGTAGAAGTAACAATGGGTTTCACTGGTTGCAAGATGACATTTGGTGTTGGCGGGGGAATGGGAGGTGAAATATACCACACAGGTAATCCCAGGGTTAACCCGGGGAGACTAAGGGTAGCCATAACCGGAGCGCTTACTACGCCCGAGGGAGGGAATAGAAAGGGGATGGTGTGGATGGGTGTAACACCAATGTGAATAGGGACCAATGGTGGTTTAGGTAACAAGGATGGTTGATTGTTGGGTGTCTGTGTATTGTGGGAAAGAGTACAGAGGTTAGTGACGTGTGTCTCCGGTGACGGTGGTGGAATGGATTGGAATGTAGACGTCATAGGCACGTCGGAGTAAAGTTCGGGTCCCAAGGAGGAAACGAACGAGGTAGTTGCACCACAAACAGGTTGTTCAACCATGGGGAGAACATTTTCAGGTGCGGCGGGGGCCTTGGGATCGTAATAGGTAAGTTAGTCGACCTTGACTACGCGTCCCTCATGGGGGAACATCATAGTATGGAAAACGGATGAGGCAACCGCCCGCATGGCATACATGTAGCTGCGACCAAGTAAGAGGTTATAATCGAGTTGGTCATTGATGACCTCAATGTCAATGAGCACGGTTTTACCAGCCAGCTGGACGGGGACATTAGATAAGAGACCTTGGGGTTGAGCCGAACGACCGTCGTAGGCTCGCAACGCAGTGGTGGACTGCTGGAGAGTAGGAGATCCCAACTTCTTCCAAATGAATGTGGACATAACGCATGTAGAGGCACCTTCATCGATAATGCACCGATGGATGACAAGATTCCAAACGGAAACGGAAACTTGGAACGCTAAAGTAGAAGGTAACCGTGGTTCGGATTGGTCCAAATCGAATGCCATCAGTTGTGAATCATTGGGGTCAATGGCGCCAATGGCAGAGAGTAAAGTATTGCCCTGTGAAGGGCAGTTTTTTAAGACTTTTAAAGTAGACATGGCTGCAGGAGACTGGGCTAAGTCGTCTATAATGTTGTAATTCGATGCAGCACGGGCATTGGGATTATTGTTGATGCGATGAAGTGGGAAGCAAGGTGCTTTAGAAGCGCCATCGAGTGGAGCCGGAGGTATACATAACGTCTGATCTGTGGGATGAATGTTAGTGTTCTTGTCGGCGGGAGGGGCTTCAGGGGTGGAGCCATATTGGTTCTGGTGGGTTTGGAGGTTGGCATCTGTGGATGACATCATCAACAAGTGGTGAGTATCTGAATCGAACATGGGTTGATCAAGAGAGGCATAAGTGATTTGTTGTGGTGGTGCGTTGCCCTAAGGGGGAGCTAACGACTAAGTGTTCACTACGCCTTGGTTTGGAAAGGGGTTTTGTAGCACCAAAGGTTGATGTTGAGGTGGTGGAGGGTTGGGTGGCGCCTGAGGAGCGGCTTGCCCTTGACGATGGGAATCATCAGTCCAGAGTTGCCGAGCTCGCTCCAACTGTGGGAAAGCATGTGTGTAATGGCCATAGGCCCTGCATATAGAACAAGGGTGGTTTGTTATGAGGTTATTGGTTTTAGGCGGCTTGGGATGACGATCCAGATTCTGGTTGGGGGGAGCAGCATTGTTGTTATGCAGAGGATTAGGAGGTGGAGGACCTTGATGTTGTTGTTGGTTATTGCCACGGTTATGTCCTCTTCCACGGTTTTGTTGTCCACCCTGGTTGCGTTGGTTGTTTTGATGTTGGGGCTGATTGTGTTGTGTGTACACTTGCCCTTGAGCAGTGGGAGGATTTTGGTTCACCGCAGGTGCGGGAGCAGGTTGCGGTGGATAATAAGCTAGTGGTGCTAAAGGTGGTCCAATTACCTGCTGGGGTTGTTGATAACCCCAAGCTATTGGAGGTGTTGAGTTTGCTGTCGCAGCTTGCTGCGGGTAATACATTGGTTGAGGTGCGGCTGGGGGGGCGTATGCGGGTGGTGCATGACCAAAGCACTGAGGCGGACATGAGGGTCCGTGGGTATGGTGGTGATGTTCCATGGGAGCATATGAATTGGTTGCTCTAGATTGAGATGTAGCCCGCGAAAGGTCAGGGCCATGGCTAGAATGTGCAATGGAAAAGGGTTGGGGATGCGAGGCCATACGACCAATGATGCCATCTGCGGCATGGGATGCCCCCGGCGCATCGTGTTGGGATGAATCACCCTGATGGGCGTCTGGTATAATGGTATATAGATAACCTGACTGGGCGTAAATGAGGTCAAACTGTTGGGATTTGAGGATGGCATCTTCTTCAGACTGGGGTTGTTCTGATGCCACATCCTTGGCAATGAGAGGGAGGAGGGATTTTAGAAACCAATCGAAGAAGATACGGTCGTCTAACTTGATTTTGCAGAGGCTTCGGCATCGACACCACTCATGGATGTGGTCAGTGATGTGGGTGGCCGTGTTCTATCTGCAAGACAGTAGGATCTCGACTCCCGCATCATAGTGGACAAGTAACTGAAAGAACTGCAGGAAGGTCGAGGCAAGGGAGGTAAAGGTGGCATGGGTCCCATGGGGCTGCTCGATATACCACTTAGCTGCAGATCTAGTGAAGGTGCGCTGTAACAGACGGAGGCGGACAGAGTCATCCACTATGGAGTTGGAGGAACACCATAGATGGAAGGACATAATATGGTTCTGGGGTCCTCACCTGCCTTGCCCTCAAACTTAGGGATTTCGGAGGGGAGTTTGGTGGGCATGTGAGGCCACGCAGGGTCGTGTCTGATAGGATCATTTGTTAGCCTGGCTAAGTCTGGTAAGTTCAGACTCACCATGTAAGGTAAGCTAGCAGATGGATGTGGCGTAATGACTGGGACATGACTATTCATGATGGAATGATGTGGTGGTCCAGTTGCCCCTAAGGGTATGCTAGGTGTTGAAGGTATATGTCCTCCAACTGTTGTAGTTTGGTATGGTCCAGCGCTTCTGAGTGCAACATGGGTTACACCGAGGTTAGGAATAGTAGTAGGAATTCCTGGAATCTGGGTTGTGGTAATGAGAGGGGGTGTGACCCCTATGTTTGGCATACCCATAATAGGAGGTAGTCCTGTGTTGGGCATTCCTAAAGGTGGGGTGTCCCCCATATTAGGCATACCTAGGGGGGTAGTGGTTGCCATGGATGGCACCGAAGTAGAAGGGTTTGTGGATGTATCTCCTATGGTACTGGTAAAAAGTGGGTCGAATTGTGTTCCAGCCATGAGGTTGGTTGGTAATAACTCGGTAGGGTTTTCAGATTCTGCCTCAGAATCAGATGTGAAGTGAGGCGTGTCAGAATCGGATGATTGTATGCTTGACTGATGATGTGTCGAGTCAAGGGATAAGGCTCGACGTCGGTGACATGGAGAGCCAAGCAGATGGAACTCTGGGAGTTCGCCCTGAAGACGACGAGATCGTCTAAAATTCTCAATGGTGAGAAATATGTTTTTTGTGAAAAATTTGTTTAGTGTAAGGTGGTAATGTATAAAAAACTCGAAACCCTAATGCAACCAAGGGTGCAAGAAGGGGAGTGAAAATAAAGGCTCTCAGGCCAAAAAATCAACCTCAACAAGCACTTATTATAGCAGCTATGCTATAATAAGTGGAGGGATGCAACAAAAATGGTTAGAATACCAACAGTCAAACAAAAAGAGGTGCTACTAAACCAAGGGTGGAATATATCACGCAAACACCTAACTAGAAGTATTGTGAATCAACAAACGATATTCTCTGCAAGGTGATGAAATCCAAGTCAGACAATATTGAGTGTTGAATCAACGGCCAGATATCCCCCTACCGGGAGGGACACCGGGTAATCAATCCTAAAGAATGGCAACTAGGATACTCCATTCATGACACGTTCAGAAAAGGTAAATCTGCCGTTTGGTCCTTTTACTGCAATAGCCCCATACAGGGATATCCCGAGAACTGCTAATGGTAGCCTTCGGTTACTGAATGGATTTCGGTATTCCACTCAGGCTTACGGAACCATCCTCGCGACTTCAACCCTCCTAGGGGAGAGGCCTTCTGATAAACTGGTTGTGACCGTGCCAAAAAATACTAGGAGATTTTGGTTCCGTAATGGACAACAACTATGTCTCAAATGTAATAACTAAGGGGTGTTATTGGAACACCTATCCCCTCAATACTACCTAGCTACAAAGTTCTTTTAAGTGCTCCCCAAGTGGGGTTAAAAGTTGGTTGAAGTTAGGGTAAATTTTAAGGCTCAGTTTAAATTATGTGTTTGAGTGGGTGCACGTGTGGTATTTTAAATTGAAATTAAATGTTTTGCAAAAACTATTCAAAAAACAAAGGATCTTTGAAATAGGAAAGCAAATAATATGACTTCTTCAAGAAATAAATGGATTTCTTTTAACATTTGCTATGGGCAAAATATCAAGGAAGTAAACAGTAAAATTTTTTATCTAGATAAAATGCAAATAAATCCTTCTTTCAATTTCTGAAAATTTTTAAAAAGATTTTTTAAAAGAGCATTCTAAATAGTAAAAAGATTTCTATGGCTATAAAAAATGCAGGAATTTTAATACTGTAAAATGTGCTAATTGGGCAGAAAATACAACAAATTTTTTTTTTTTAAACGGATTGGCCGAATGGAAAAAATTTGCATCGCGGGTTTTGACAGAATAGCCGCGATGGACCGCGCGGGTTTCTGTCACATAGTCACGATGGGCAATGTGGTTTTCAGCCGTGAAGCCACGATGTGCAGCGCGGGATTTCGGCACACAGTCGTGATGTGCAGCGCGGAAAATGGCCACGAAGTCGCGATGTGCAGTGCGCAAATTGGCCGCAAAGTCGCGATGAGCTGCGCGGAAAAGAGCCGCGCAGTCGCGATGAGCTGCGCGATTGTTGGGAAAAAAGCTGCGAGGCAAAAGCCGTACGCGGACGCTGAAAAACGAACCCAAAAATTGAAAATTTTGGGCTATTAATGGCAATAAAATGGGCCAAGATCTAGAACAACAATGGATCTGCTGTCTAGGGTGGCAGATCTATGAATTAAACTGACTAATACTAACAAAAGCTAAGATCTAAAGAAAAATTTGAGATCTAAGAGTTCTAAGCCAACGGAGTCGCCAAAAATTGTTGGCTTGGTTTTGCAACCAAGCTTAGTGCTATGGGCACCTGCTAACTAGTAGCAGCAGTCTCAAATATTAAAGCAAAAACAAATGTAAATCTAAAACTAAAACTAAACTAAACTAGCATGTGCATATCATAATAAATTTTTGAATTGAAAACAAGAACAAGAAATAGAATAAAGAATAACTTTGTATTGAAAATAAGGGCAAGCAAGTGCTTGCAATGATAATACCTCCACATGGTGAAGGTTGTTGAGTAGCTCCAAGGGTGAGCAGCTCCAAACTCTAAAGGGTCCCTTCTTCAAGGTAGCTACAATGGCCAAAAACGCATGGGAGATTTTGGCAGCATGAGGATAGGAAGATGGATGGATGTAAAGTGAGGAGCCCCTACCACCTTTTTATAGTTTTTGGTGGTGGGGAATACCATCATGGTTTTGTGGAAACCAATGGTATTGACCAACATGGTTTAGGTACCTTTTCCCTCCTTTTTCCTTTTTTGAATATTTTTAATATTTTTGGGAATTATGGACCCTTTTTGAGAATTTTTTATGCTTTTTGGGGAAAAATATTCATTTTGAATGGAAAAAGGGGTGTATTAAGGTCTTTTGGTGACCTTTTGGTGGCTTTAGAGGCTCAAATGATGGAAAAGTGGACAAATGGGTCATGTGAATAAGGAAATGAGTTAGTGAGCACTTTTTGGGTGTTAACAAGTACGTAGGTCATCCGTGTGTTCCTGAGTCATCGCTCAACACACTACATAAACCAATCATGTGAATCATAACCATGCACAGTATGTAACAAAAAGGTCATCTCAGTATATTAGGGTTTGTACCCAATTCACATAACAAAACATAATCAATCCGTTAGGGCTTTCTTGCCCAATATATAACAATAATGCATCAGTGAGGGTCCATGCCCAATATGTAAATCTATAAAAGAAATGAATCATGTGCACTAGGGCTTATGCCCAGTAATCAAAACAAATCATATGTGTTGGGGCTTTAAGCCCAATTTATAACATCATAAATAGTTAGTCAAAATTTAGGATATTACATCCCTCCCCACTTAGAACAACACTATCCCGGTGTTTTAGGGACTAGAAATAAAGTCATGAAATAAGGTGGGGTATGCCTCTTTCATGGTTGCCTCATTTTCCCAAGTAGCCTCCTCTGGTCCGAAATGCCTCCATTGCACTTTCAACTGGGTGATGGTCCTTCTTCTAAGTTGCACCTCTCTCTTGTCCAGAATGTGGAGCGGTTCCGGCATGAATTCCCCTTCGGGCTCCACCCATAATAAGGACCAATCAATCACATGTTTAGTATCGTATACATATTTATTTAATAAGGATGCATGAAAAACATTATGAACTTTGACATGATCCAACAAATCTAACTCATATGCTATTGGACCCTTCTTGGCCAGTATCTCAAAAGGTCCACAAAACCTGGGGGCTAGTTTCCCACATCGTACTAAGCTCAAGGAGCTTCGTTTTTCCTTTACTTTTAGGAAGACATGTTCGTTGATATGGTAGTCTTTGTCTTTTCTCTTCTTATCCGCATAGCTCTTTTGGCGGTCTTGTGCCTCCTTCAAGTTTTGTTGTACCTTAGAGATTAGCTACTCCATGTCTTTTAGTAAGTCGGGGCCTAGCATAAGTCTATCTACTGGACTATCCTAGGTCGCAGGTGTCTGACACTTCCTGCCGTAGAGTACCTCGAAGGGGCTCATCTTGGCATAGGTTTGGTATCCATTGTTGTAGGAAAATTCTGCGAGGTGTAAATAATATTCCCACTTGGTGGGGTTGCTCATGACATACATCCTTAGAATATCCTCAAGGATTTGGTTTACTCATTTTGTTTGTTCGTCGGTTTGGGGATGGTACGCGGTATTGAATTGTTCTTGTGTCTCCAAACCGGAGAACAATGGCCTCCAGAAGTTGTTAGTGAACTTCGTGTCTCGATCGGAAATGATTGCCTTGGGTATTCCATGCAATTGGAAAATCTCCTTCAGGAAGATCTCCACAATGTGAATGGCTTTATAGGTAGACTTTAATGGTATAAAATGTGCTGCCTTGGATAACTTGTCTACTACTACAAAGATGGAGTCATTCAGCCTCTTACTTTTTGGTAAACCCGTTATGAAATCCATACTGATGACCTCCCACTTCCATTCTTGAATGGGTAAAGGTTGTAGTAGTCCTAAAGGGTGTTGGTGTTCTGCCTTAACCAGTTGACACTCCTAGCACTTAGCAATGAATAAAGCTATGTCGGCTTTTAGTTTAGGCCAAAAGAAGTGTTTCTCTATTGCCGATATCATCTTCTGATACCCCGGATATCCTGAATAGGGTTTCTGATGAAACTCTGTGAGGATGTTAGGTCTAATGTCTCCGTTCTTTGGAACATAAAGTCTTTCTTTTGACCACAGCAGTCCCAATTCTTCTATCTTATACACCTTTTGTTGCTGGAATAACCTATCCTATTGGATATTTCTAAGGATCTCGATGTAGAATCGGTCACTTCGACATGTTGTTCTAATCCTGTGGTGTAAGTCTGAGTCGGTTGGAATCATGGTCACCTCATATAACATATGAGCCCGTCGACTTAAAGCATCGTCGATCTTGTTCTCCTTTCCCTTTATGTGCTTTAGTTTGAAGTGGTACTCGCTAAGGAAGGATAGCCATATAGCCTGTCTGGAGTTTAGGTCCGGTTGGTCAAATAAGTACTTTAGGATCATGTTGTCCGTCTTTAGTAGGAACTTCTTTCCCATAAGATAGTGCCTCCATATCTTAAAGGCGTGGATAATGGCGGCTAGTTCGAGATCGTGTGTGGGGTATTTTTTTTCGTGTTCCTTCAACTTCCTTGAATCATAATAGATAGTGAAGTCATTTTGCATAAGAACTTCACCGAGCCCTTCCTTGCTTGCATCAGTGCAAACCACGAAGTCCCCATCGGGATCAGCAATCTGTACGATGGGTGCACTAGTCAAAATTTGTTTTAACTTTTGGAAACTTTCCTTGCATTTTTTCGTCCAAAGAAATTTGGTTGTTTTCTTCTGCAAGGTTGTCATAGGACAAGAAATTCAAGAGAAGTTCTCAATGAACTTTCGGTAGTACCCGACTAATCCTAAGAATGATCTTATGTCGGTTACGCATGTGGGGGTAGGACATTCTTCTATGGCTTTAATCTTCTCGGGGTCAAATGCTATCCCCTTCTCCGAGATGATGTGCCCTCGGTACTGTATCTAGGGTTTGTAGAAACCACACTTGCTAAATTTGGTGTACAGTTGATGCTCCCGTAGATCAGAATGTCGTTAATGAAGACTAGAACGAACTTCTCTAGATATTTACTAAAGATGTTTTTCATCATGCACATAAAGTTGGCAGGTGCATTAGTCATCCCGAAAGGCATTACCACAAACTCGTAATGGCTGTATCGGGTTCGAAATGCGGTCTTACTGATGTCTTCATCACAGATTCTCACTTGGTGATATCTGGATCGTAAGTTGATCTTTGAGAAGATCTTCGCTCCTCCGACTTGATCAAACAAGTCATCAATCCTAGGGAGTGGGTAACAGTTCTTGATGGTCAATTTGTTGAGTTGGCAGTAATCGATGCACATCCGCATCATTCCGTCCTTCTTTTTGACAAAGAGTATGGGTGCTCCCCAGGGAGACACACTGGGTCGGATGTAACCCTTATCGATCAACTCTTGTAACTGAAGCTTGAGTTCCACCAATTCAGGAAGACTCATGCGGTAAGGGGCTTTGGAAATTGGTACGGAACCGGGTGTTAACTCTATGGAGAAGTCTAGGTCTCGTTTTGGTGGTAGCCGGGGTATTTCCTCGAGAAACACATCCTTGAACTCTACAAGGACTGGGAATTCTTAGATTTTCTATTCTCTATCAGCTTCTATGGTTCGAATGTTGACTACAAAGAGTTTACAACCCTTCCTTATGCATTTCTTTACTTGTAAGGCAGATATCTACCTCAGGGAAACTTTCTTAGGGATACCTTGAATGGTTTTCTGATTCCTTGGTTATCCACGCATAGTATAGATTTGTTGAAGCAGTCGAGTAGGGCATGTTGTTCTTATAACCAATCCATTCCTATTAGTACATCATAAGACCCTAGTGGTAAGATATTTAGATCCACTCTGGTTGGGAAACCGTTCAACTCTATCTCACAGGTTTTAAGTAGCTCGGAGACTTTTCGTTTGGTACCAGTGGCTAGTTGTACCAACCACGGTTTCTCGTGGCTCACTTGGTTTAACTTACAAGTATCAACAATATTAGGAGAGATGTAACTTTGGCATGCACTGAGATCTATCAAAACTGAAACGACTGTGTTTGAGATCTTACCCTTAATTTCAACCATAGTGTCCTGGTGATCTGCTTGCCGTCCATCCAAAGCGGAATAAATCGTTGGAGTTCTTTCCATGTCCCCTACTATAGGGTTTGCTTGGACATTGTGTAATAATCCTTCCGTCTTGTTGGGGGTATCCCTAAAGTAGTGGGTCCCATGGCATTTCCAACAAGTAACGGTTGGTGGGGCATCCTTTGCTACCTTGTTGAAAGCTAGTCTGTTGACATGCGGTGGGGGTGCACCTGGCCTTGCCTGAGGTTGGTTGAAGCCTCTGTTGGGAGGGAAACTATTGTTTTGTTTCCGATAAGGTGGTGGTCTAAAACCTGGTCTTCAGTTGTCTGAGAAGTTTCTGAATCTATCTTTGTTTCTGTTCATGTTATCATTCCTTGGTTGTCCATGTTAATAACATAGTCTCGCTTTGTGTAAAGTCACTTCTAAGGTTGTGGGCATGTCAAATTCAATATTTTCTCTAAAATTTGGTGGTAGACATCCCAAGAATTGTTGTATCTTGGCTTTTTCATCTTTGATGTACGGAACATAATGTAGCAGATCTAAGAATCTATTTATGAAATCTTGCATGGTTAGGGATCCCATTTTCAATTCATGGGATTCTTTGATCTTCTTGTCAAAGAATCTTTCATACATGTATTTGTCCTGAAATATTTTGTTGAAAGCATCCCATTTTATGTCCCTCATTTCTTTCCCTTTGATGTGTTTCAAATCTCTCCACCATCTGGCCGCTTTACCATTTAGATTGTAAATGGCTAGTCGGGCTTGCATTTCACTAGAATAGTTGTGGACTTTGAAGTACTTGTTCATTCCTAATAGCCACTCCTCATCCTTTTCCCTGGTATTTACCTCACCCTCATATGTTGGGGCTTTTATCTTTCTGAATTCTCCCTGTAAACTATCGTCACTTTTCCTCCTTTTCTTGAAAGGAGGTGGTGATCCGTCATCGTTGGAAGAACTCTTACAGTCTTCTTCCATTGACCTAGGTATGTGTTCTTCCTGCTCCTCTTCTTTGGGGCTGGTAGATCTCTTTGTGTGGTAGTTTCTCATTTTAAATGTATTGGCTGAGAATGCGGGTAGTCCGTGGGGTTTTGCTCATGTTAAGCTCTGAAGAAGAGCCTCATTTATAGCTTGTTGTTCTTGTCTTTCCTGTATGTTGTCATCTCTAAAACTTTGGAACTCTTCCTGTAAATTTTGCATTGATCTCATTAATTCTGAGTTTAATTCCACCACGATTTCTTGCTCTCGTGGTGGTGAGATCAAATTCCCATGTATGCTGCTATCTTTTTCTGTATTCATACTCAGACTGTGATTGTACACTAGTACAAAATGAGAGATAAGTGACCAGGTGACTAAAAAATTTAGTCACCATAGTTTTTTGAAGGGATAAACGACCAAAATTGAGCAATTTTAAGTGAGCCAACTAAAAATGACTAAGATAAACGACTAATTTAGTCATGAGATAAAATATCCGACTAGATAACAAGTGACTAAAATAAAAATGACTTACGTAAAAGACTAATTTAGTCACATGAATACAAATATGACTAGCTAACAATAACTAAGAATATGAATTAGTCATTTATCTTAGTCTTTTTTAGCTGTGTCACCACGACAATGAAAATTTACAATTTTGACAATGAATTTGTACAGTTTACTAATTTTTAACATTGCAAATGGATTTATAAGGGGGTCTCTGAATCCATTTGAAGTGTTAAAATTTAATAAATCGCAACATTGATGAAACCTTGAACATGACAAAAAATAATGAGGTAGTTTATTTTTTGTGAAAAATTGAAAGGCTTTGATGAAAGGGATGGATCTAACATGCCATTGAGATAATTAAGTGTTTCAGTTGGGATTTATTTGAATATGAAGTTGAAACTATGAATCTTGTGAAACCCTGAAGCTATGGAAAGAGTTGCAATCTTGGGATTCCATTTTTTTGGTTTTCTTTACATGTAAGATTCTTAGCTAATTTTTTGGCACAAGTTAAAAAAATTGTCTTCATTTTGTGATGTTGAAATCCAAAAATGAGATTTTTTATAAAATGTATGTTTTAAGTGCTTGAAATAATTTCTAAATGAGATTTAAATTTAAAATATGAAAACTCAAAGTAGAATGTGTGCTAAATGTTTGAAAAAATGTAATGCTTGTGATTGAATTGGTGTAGAATGGAAACACATGTTCTTAACCATCAATCCCAATTGTACATACAATTTGAATTCTTAAGAAAGACATTCTTAACCAAGCCCAAGTCCAATTGTTGGACGATGGGTGAGCCACACTATCACATTAATTTCGAAGGTTGTATTTAATGGAATATTGGTGATACAAAATGTTACATTCCTTTTCAAAGTCTTTGAAAAAATCAAAGAAAAAACTTGTTTTCCATTACTATTGTTCGAAACAATCAATCTTCACATTATAATTCTCCCCACAATAATAAGTTTCCTTTGGCCTTTCGAATTTATCATTAGAAATTTTGGATCAGTGAAGCGACCATAATGATTACGAACTGTTAACCAAAACTGCAGACCACCAAATGTTGGAAGGTTCTTGGTAGGAAAATGAGAGGCAAATAATAACGGTATTTGGTGGAGTGGGTGCTAGAATCTCTGACACTGCTAAGAAAAACAGGTGGATGCGCCAGGTTTCAGGTTCAAATTATATGTACAGGATACTCTACCCTATTAGTTCAGTCAAACAACCAAAAATAGATCTACCCAAATGGAGATCCAGGTAGCAGGTAATTATTCTCACCTTATTGATGATAGGATGAGGTCTCATAATTCTTTACAAAAGAATAAATATAGGGTTTGAACTTGGAATTAAATATTTATAATGAATAAGGGATTTCTACGTTGCAATGAAGCAATCAATCTTCACATTATAATTCTCCCCACAATAATAAGTTTCCTTTGGCCTTTCAAATTTATCATTAGCAATTTCTGATCGGCGAAGCAACCATAATGATTACGAACTGTTAACCAAAACTGCAGACCACCAAATGTTGGAAGGTTCCTAGTAGGCAAATGAGAGGCAAATAATAGCGGTAGTTGGTGGAGTGGGCGCTGGAATCTTTGAAACTGCTAATTGTAGCTAGGGTTTTACCCCTAGCTTGTGCCAATGAGCACCTACTAAGGAGAATGGACTCCTTAGTAGCAGTTCAGTATATTACACTAATTATGCAAAAACAAAAAATTAAATTATTTCTAAGACAAGCATGAAGCATAAACACCAAAATGAAAGAATGACTTTGTATTGATGTTACCTTGAGTGTCAAGGTTGGTGAAGCCCTTTGCAGTGTCCAAGAGGATGCTCCAAGCTTCTGAATGCTCCTTCTCCTTCTCCAATGTTGGGGGATGGGCCAAAGGTGGCTCTCAAGGTGAAATTAGTTCAAAGGTGAACTAGGGTTTCGAGAGAGATTTTGGCAGAGTAAGGGTGCTTGTGATTGTGGATGTGGAATAAGGGATCTCCATCACCTATTTATAGTTTTTTGGTGGTGGAGTGCTGACCCATGGTTTTAGGAAACACATAGTTTTTAGGCAGCTGTATAGGGTTTTTTCCTCCTTTTCCTCATTATTTTATATTTTTTATTCCCTTTTTAGGGGATTTTTGCTATTTTTGGAGGAAAAGGGGGTTTTTTAGCCTTTTTTAGGCTATTTTGATGGTTTTGTGGCCTTTTGGAGGCATTTTAGGCCTTTTGGAGGCTTTTTAATGGGATTTTTTGGGATTTTAAGGGAAAAATGGTAGGAAAATGGACAAATGAGCCATATAATGTGGTAAATGAGCTAGTGAGCACTTTTTGGGTGTTAACACTAATAAAAACAGGTGGATGCGCCAGGTTTCGGGTTCAAATTATATGTACAGGATACTCTACCCTATTGGGTCAGTCAAACAACTAGAAATAGATCTGCCCAAATGGAGATCCAGGTAGCAGGTAATTTTTCTCACCTCATTGATGATAGGATGCAGTTTCATAATTCTTTACAAAAGAATAAATATAGGGTTTGAAATTGGAATGAAATATTTATAATGAAGAAGGGATTTCTACATTGCAATCTTTTCACCTATTTTCCATTCAGATATAAGGGGGAGTGATGTCTGGGGATTTTGATGGGGAACTAGTGAATTTTCTGAACCAGAATTGAAGATCAATTGACTCATTCAAATACGAGGGTGAGTGATGTTTGGGGATTTTAACGGGAAACTATTCAATTTTTTGAACCATAATCAATGACCAATTGACCCTTTTGAGGCTTAAAATTATCCACATAAGTTAAAATGAAAACTAAAACCAAGAGGAGAGGCATGGTAGAGAATGGGGGGATAAAGGGGAGGAGTTAGCATTAGCCTCTGCATCAGTAGTGGGGATGATTTGGGTTCAATCATTAGACAAGCATTTGAGGTTGGGAAGCTGGAATCCCTATTGCAACAACTCAAAAATTTTGTCAAGAAAAAGGAGATTGAAATAGAGGACTTACTTAAAGTGCATAACGAGGAATTCATCCATGTAGTGGATTAGCTCTATGGGGTTTTAGTAGATGGAAATGCGTTAAAGAATGGGTTGGCTAGTGATAATTATCAGCTCCAATAAGTGGGTAATCTCTCTTGGCTAAAGTTAAAGAGCTCCTAGAAGTTTATGCAGTTAAGAAGAAATTAACATAAGCGTTCCATTGATTGAAAATATGTTTGCAAGCCATGGAATTGTGCATGAAATGTAATCAACATGTTAGGAATGATAGTTACTACCCTGCATTGAAAACTTTAGACTTGATTGAAAGAGATTACTTGCATAGAATTCCAATGAATGTGCTTTAGCAAATGCTAGAAAAGAAGACCCTTGAGATTAAATCCCACATTAAGAAAAGAGTGAACAAGGAATTCAATGAATGGCTTGTGAAGATTAGGAGTACTACTAAAGAAATTGGTTAGTTGGAAATAGGGAAATCTTCTTCAGCTTGACAGAGAGAAGAGAAGCTTCAAGTATAGGAAAAGAAGGTAGAGGAACAAAGCAGGTCAGGTGTAAGGGAATGTGTATATGCTTTAGACACTAAGGATACAAAAGAGGTTGATGTTGTTTTTAAATTTGACATTACTCAATTTTATAAGGAAACACCATATCCAGTGTTGTCTTGGGTTCCAAGACCACTTCTAGGATTACTACTATACAAATCGCCAGCTACAACACAATTCAGATTTGCAAATCTCATAAGTGCAGCCTTTTCCATAATCACATCAGGTTTTCTTTGATCAATTTGTTAGGTTTTTCATAGTTGAGGACCATATTTTTAGGATGGCTGGAGGATTAATCTCCACTTACTAGGTGGAAATGATGTGGGATACAGTTGTAGTAAAGATTAGCCATATTTTAGATGATCAGTTTTCATGTATGCAGGTTGCAAGCCATCTTCTACTTATCAAGGACTATGTAAGTCTACTTGGTGTGACTTTGAGAAGATATGGCTACTCGGTGGGTGCTCTACTTGAAGTTTTGGACAAGAACATAGACAAATATCATGAAATTATTCTCAAATAATGCATAAAAATATCAATTATGTCCTTTCTAATGAGAAATATGAGTAGATGGTGATGAAAAAATATGAGCACAATATGAACGTGTTGGCATTCCATTTACATACATCAGCTATCATGCATGTTTTCCCTTATATTGCATTGTTTTCTACCAAAGTGCCTGATTGCTGTTGCAATGTAAGGTCATTCATATATGATTCTGTGAGTTGTATGTCCTATGGAGGTCACATGCACTTAAGATCTTGGAACTAGTTCATCATCTCTACATATTTCTGTATCCATTTCATTTTATTCCTCTACCTTTTAGATAATTTGTGAAACTCCAATATTTTTTATACACTAGACATGGAAACATTTCCTAAGACCTACATATTTCACTAAAGGTAAACACCATCATTGAATATTCAAGATAGACTTAGAAACCTTCTCTCTCTCAGGAAAGGGAAAAGTTAGGCTCATGAACAACAACATAATATAATTTAGCATTAGCTTCATATGGCTTAATAGTGCAAAAAAATTTGTTATATAGTTTCCAAAATTAGAATGTCCCCTTCCATGGCTTACCCAACCCATGGAATAGGGATGCGATCCAGGTTAAAAAATATCCATATAAATTCAAACCCATTAAAACACCAACAACATTCAAATTCATACATGTATTAAAATAAATAATGCAAGAAAAAGAAACCTGCATAATATCATTAAAACCGGGGATTCAATATCCATTTCATTTATAAAAATAGAATAAACTGAAATTGTAGAATTACAAATAGAGATTGAAGAGAAGAGATGGAATACTTATCTTTCAACATGATTGTCCAAGAACCTAGCTACATATGGGTAATTTTCCACTCAACCGTAGGCATCTAGTGCAAATGCCACCCCTAAGCCAGGGTATGAGGTTACAAGAGAAAAGGAAACTAGCTACAGACTCATAGGTCACTCAAATCAACCCAATTGCTCTTAGGATTATCCAATCTGTTCACAATTGGGAACTCTAGGTAACCATCCATCCATCTAAAAATCATGGCATTCTCAATGTTGGCACCCTATTTTTCAAATTTTGAGCTTGCACGTGCAATCAAACTTAGTGAACCTAGTTTTATTGTGCATGCCTTATGTTACTCTATGCACCCTATTGTATTATGTGTGCCAATTATTTAGACCATAACTATACCATCATGCCAGCTTCTTGTTTGTGTGCTGAAAGGCTTGGGTGTAGGAAGGTGTCACTAAATTGCAACTATTTTGAAATTCTTTGGATTAGTATGAATATAAATGTATTGGGAGAGTTAGGGTTGGATTTTGGCTCTTTATATGAGATACACATGATAATTGTATATGATTGTATGGAGGAAGGAGAGATCAAATTGTTAATCCCTTGATGTACTGGATGAAGAAATAAGGAGTTTTGTATGGACTTATCTCGTGGAATGGAATAGAAAGGACTGTGTGGTGGTTCCCCCTCTCAATTTGTTGTTTTGCATTTAATGGTTGAATAGTTTCTATAATGAATGAATTGTATATCATATGTTGTTTTCTTAATCATTTAAATATGTCTTTGTAATGTTCATTAGTGCCTTGGGTGAGACTTAGCATGTCTAGGATATTGAAAATACATGGGCCTGCATGATAAACCTAGGGTCTCAATTTGTTGCCAACAATCAGTTCTATTTCCAGTACAAAATGAAATTTTTACAGAAGAAAATATGGATATGTCATGGAAACCTTCAAGGTAGGAGATTCAAGATTGGCTAATTGAGAGGGAAATCGAATTTTCCCAGAAATTAACAGAGAAGCTGCAAGTGAATCCTGAGTGGTGGAAGGAAAGGTATATCTATTTTGATAAACATGAAACTTTATTTGCTAAGTTTTATAACCTGTTGCAATAGTAGATTACAAGACAAGTAGAAATAAACATTGTATAGTTACCCCAATAACCTATCATTTGGGACCAATAAACGGTTTCCAGACTAAAAGACTTGAATAACAAGTGGATGCAAGTAATTAATTTATGTTTTCAACAAGTTAAGGAGGGTTACATTGTGGAATTTTCCATTGAATATAGTATTTCTTTTAGCACATCCGAGAGATATTTTTAGGCCAGACTGAGAGGGATATTTCTTAAATGATTCCCACATCTCACTGACAAATGTGGAAGAGAAAGTCCCCTCACAACCAATAGGCATTGAAGAATAATGTAGTAAGTGGGAGTCTCTTCTATCAAATTGTGTCCTGACTTGTTTGGAAAGTGGTAAAGGAGGATTCAAAAAAGACTTAACTAAAAGGGGTTTATCATGTTTATATTTTTTGATCCATGTGAAGCCTATAAATTATCTATACTCTTTCTCCCCACTGGCCCTAAAATGAATCCCATAAATCTGCATTCTGGTACAGTGATTTTCCTGTAGCTACCTCTATTCTATTTATAGCTTGTTTGTCCACATATGATGTTGATATGAAGTCAAAAAACTCCTAAGATTGTTCTACACGAGGATCCTCAAAAGGCCTTTGTAAACATGAATATCAAAATTTATCCTCTACAAAAGTACAGGTTTGCAACAACAAATTCAAAATACGAGAATACCACTTGAGGCATCATCCTTCTTTGTCATTGATGTGCTACTAAATATAGTTCCCCAAACCTCTTTTATTATCTCTAAAGTCTATGCTATAGAATTGCTTTCATGAGGAAATCTATTGGCCTTGGAAATTTTCCAGAAATCAACAATATTTAAGCCACCTTTCAATCTGAATTTTTTTGTTTGATGGTGTGAAATATGCCAACTAGTGTCATTCTCCCTATAGCCCTCATTCACTGATTTGATCCTGCCCAAATAAATTATGCAATGATGGCTAAATATTTGTATATAAGGAATTGGTTCTCTTAAAAACTACTTGCATCCCTATCATAAAGGCATATTAATGTGGACAATTAGATAAAGAACAACACCCAAACCATCCATACAAGTTGTAGGAAGACAATCATACATAATTCTTCCTCAATTTGCCTGAGAAAACAGAAGATATGTGCATCATTTAGTTATTTACTCTTATACAATGATTCCAAGTTTTAGATGATGTTTTTCATGTAGATTTTAGTTCTTTTGATCCATCAAAGCCTCCAACAAGAGATCCATATGCGATGTTAGGAATTTTGCATTGTCTCTAACAATATTCTCTCTAGTTGCTTCAGCCTATTTATTACTAAAAGCTTATGTGACCAGTGAGAGTATCCATAAGCATTGAGCCTGGTACAATTTTTTCCATCTTGACTTGATTGCTAACAATATTATGATTTTAACATCCTATTCATGGTCACATTGCCTTCTTCAAGAATCAAAACAGGCCATGAACAAGACTTGGTGCTTGCAATGCCCTTGAAGTTGTGTATAACCCCTATTCTCCTTAATGATTGATCAATCAAAATGATACTCTGCTACTGATTGACAACTTATTCATCAAGTAGGGTTGTTAGAATCCCTTTGAAACTCTCAAAATTCCCTCCTGCATTTTGTGGGGTAACACTATACAAAGTGTTATGTTATTGTTTCTGCATTGAATAAATTTAGAACTGCATGGAATTTTATAGGTTACATTATTAGGGATAATTCCAATTCCAATTTTATGTTTTAGTTAAATAATTGTCTCTGTTAGAACTTATGCCTCATGATTGTGTAGTTAAAGAAAAGACAATATGGTTAGATACTTCCACATCAATTGCACTAGATAAATTTAGAACTGCATGGAATATTTATAGATTTCATTAGTGTTAATTTTCGAGCATTAATTCAATATACTCTAGGAGCTTTACTGAGAGAATAACATGTATAGTATATCAATGCATATCAATCATAACAAGCATATCAATCATCATAAGATGCAAACATAAGAGACAATAGACGCACAGAGTTTCCATGGGGAAAACCTTAAGGTGAAAAACCCCACAACTTCCTCAGAGATAGATAGAGAAATAGTACAACCAAAGTACACAGAGATAGACTCCTCCTAGCAGCTGATCCTCCTCCTCACATGGGCGCCACTTTCCGAGTGATGGAAGAGTGAGTTATGAAGTGATCCAAATAGAGATCAGGAGATCTCTATTTATACTTGTCTTGACTACCCAATAAACTTATGGGGCCAACTTGTCTAGCTTAGTACAATAACCCAATGCTAACTTAATTAGGGATGACCCCACACATGGTGGTATAATAACCCATCGAAAAGTTACGATACTTGTCAATACAAATGACGACACTTCCGTATAGAGGAATAATAACATCTCTATAGGAGTACAATATACATAGATGAAATACATGGGTGAAATACATTTCGAAGTTACATATACATAAACACTCCCTCTTAAATAGGAAGGTGTTTCTTGACACAAATCTGCTAGCACAAGTCTTCTTCTCTGGATCATCGTCATCGATGCACCATCTTCGAATCATCATCATCGTCACTACTGCTGCTATCTCAAACAATCTCTGAATCTACTCGTCATAGGAAGTTCTACAGAGCTAGTCCTTTTTCATATTGGATGTAGGCCCACCACCTGTAGGTCTTCATCATCACTGGCCATACTGTGGAAACCACAAGACTCATTACGCGCATCACAAAACCTCGCAAGAGCATCCAGGATGTTACAAGCACACGGATCTACCTGTCGGATCTCCCAGGGCGCTATTATATGTGACCCCACCACAAAACCTCGAAAGAGAATCCCATGACTGATTACGAGCACATGGCTCAACCTATCAGATCTCCCAGGGCACAAATTATATGTGGTCACCACAAAACCTCGAAAGAGCATCCCAGGACTGATTACGAGCACACGGCTCAACCTATCGGATCTCCCAGGGCACAAATTACATGTGGTCATGGCAAAACCTCGAAAGAGCATCCCAACACTAATTACGAGCACACGGCTCAACCTATCGAATCTCCTAGGGCACAAATTACATGCCATAGGAAAAAAACTTGAAAGAGCATTTGCCAGATATCCCAAGGAACAAATTACATGCCATAGGAAAAACCTTGAAAGACTATCCACAAATCTACCAGGGCACAAATTATATGTCCTCCCAAGAAAAACCTCGAAAGATCATTTGCCAGATATCCAAGGGCACAAATTACATGCCATAGGCAAAACCTCGAAAGACTATCTACAAATATCCCAGGGCACAAATTATATGCTTATTTGCACAACCTGTTCCACAGCCATAGAGTATCAACCTGATACTCACCATACATCATCCTGATGTACACATGATCATCCTGATCGTCATCACTGCATCATCCTGATCGTCATCACTGCATCGTCCTGATGCATGTCATCTAGAGCAACATCCTGAAGCTCGTCATCCATGATCATCCTGATCATACAATGCATCTACCTGATGCATACACAGTATCTGTCTGATACATATCATAATACATGATCTACCTGATCATACAATGTATCCACCTGATACACATACAAACACATGATCCACCTGATCATACCTGATACATATCAACATACATGATCCACCTGATGATACAATGTATCCACCTGATACATATACAGATACATACACATGATCCAACTGATCATATCCAACATCCAACATGATGCATACATACATAAATGATCCAACTGATCATATCCAACATCTAACATGATGCATACATACATAAATGATCCAACTAATCATATCCAACATCCAACATGATGCATACATACATAAATGATCCAACTGATCATATCCAACATCAACATGATGCATAGATACATAAATGATCCAACTGATCATATCCAGCATCCAACATGATGCATACATACATAAATGATCCAACTAATCATATCCAACATCCAACATGATGCATACATACATAAATGATCCAACTGATCATATCCAACATCAACATGATGCATAGATACATAAATGATCCAACTGATCATATCCAGCATCCAACATGATGCATACATACATAAATGATCCAACTGATCATACGGAGCAGAAACTAGGACATCATCCTAATGCTCATCATCCAACGCTTACATCCATAGCCATATGAAGGATCCTCCTTCCACCATGCTTGGAATGGATTCAACAAATGTCTCCATCACTTCTTCCTCGAAGTGTCATCGATCTGAAGGACACCAAGCCTCTCTCTAAAGTACTCGAACTTCACTCTGGCTAGTGGCTTCGTCAACACATCTGCAATATGCTCATTTGTCGCAACATATAGGAGCTTCACTGCTCCTCTCTGCACCATATCCGTGATATAGTGATATTTGATCTCTATGTGTTTCGTCCTGTCGTGGAACACTAGGTTCTTAGAAAGCTTCACACAACTCTAGTTGTCACAAAAGATACTAGTAGCCTCCAACGGTAGATCAAATAACTTAGATAGTATCTTTCATAGCAATACTGCCTCACAATTAGCCGAACAAGATGCGACATACTCTGCTTCGGCTGTACTCAGTGCTACGCAGGACTGCTTCCTGCTAAACCAAGAGATCACACCTGATCCCATACTGAAGCAGCACCTAGAAGTGCTCTTCCTATATGCAGAACTACCTGCCCAATCTGAATCAACATAATCCTGTAGGTTAAACTTTTGATTCGCATCATACTTGAGCCCATAATCAATTATACCCTTCAGGTACCTCAGAATATGCTTTACAACAACCAGGTGAACACCTCTAGGATCCGTCAGGAACTGGATCAATGTGTTCACCGCAAAGAAAATATCTGGTCTCATGTCCGTTAGGTGCATCAAGGACCCAATCATCTAACGATACACTGTGACATCAACCGGATCAGATGAAGCATCACACAGAAGCTTCAGGTTTGATGTCATAGGTGTGGCCATGTCCTTGCAGTCCATCATCCTGAACCTCTTCTACTACAAACTTCCCTTGTCCAATAAAGATTCCATTCGCACTTTGCCACACCTCCATGCCTAGAAAGTAGGGCATCATCCATAAGTTCTTCATCTCAAACTCGGCAGCAAGCTTCCGCTGCGTGTCGGCAATCAATCTATACTCACCTGTAACAAACAGGTTATCCCCATACAAAATTAGTATCAATGGATTGCCTTCCTCAATCTTGTAGTAAAGGTTGGAATCCGCTTTACTCTTGGTAAAGCCCAAACTGGATAGAAATTTGTCTATCCTACCATACCAAGTTCTACACATATATGACTTCCCGTCATGTGTCTCAAAACCAAGTGGTTGCTCCACATACACTTCCTCTTTGACTACACCATTCAAGAAAGCTGTCTTGACATCCATCTAGTATATCTTCCATTTCATCACTGCAGCCAGAGAAAGTACTGATATGATGGAAGTGTGCCTGGCTATAGGTGTAGAAATCTCTTCATACTCAATCCCTTTTTTTGGGAGAAGCCACGAGCTACAAACCTCGTTTTGTATTTCTCCATGCTACCATCCGCAGCATGCTTGATCTTATAGGTCCATTTGGAAATCACAGCAGACTTCCCTTCAGGTCTTGGGACTGCATCCCAAACATCATTCTTCATGATCGACTGATCATGGCATTCTTCCATTACTTCATCCCAGATCCTGGGAACTTCAATAACTTCAATAGATATCTTTGTTGCTGGAACAAATGTTGTAGTCCTTCTTTTGTAGGTGAAGGTATATTATCTTTCCTACAAAACAAGTTAAATTTCATGATTAGAAACATCTCATAGTTTTCAGAACAAATTCTTACACATAAAGAAATATGTCATACAATCATGTATTTATTTTAGCCAATGCTTCAATACAACATTCATCCATATCCTGTAACTTTCTAGATGCCTTCCAATCTCTACCAGAACATTGTTAAGAGTTTGCACTACTCCCAACATGTCAGCAAAGAGGTTTCATTCTAGATAAGTAGCAATGGAATGTTGTACAGTGCCATAGGCCACTTACCCATTACATGCATATTAGTAGTATGTTGTTCATTAATGCAATTATTCAAAATACACAGCCTATTTCTAGGAACATCAGTATATACATGATTGAACAATATTATTTAAACAATCAAATATGCAATAAATGATAATTCAAATACTTATCTTTGTTTGTTTGTTGGGTTGACTCCCTCTCAGTATTTGCTTCCTTTCTGCAACTCCATTTTGATGTGGATTGTGAGAAGTGGTCGACTCCCTCTGAATATCTGCATCCTTGCAGAAACTACTGGAGTGTTCTCCCTCTTGATCTTTGTTTCCTGGATTACCTGTCCTTGAACTTATATCCATCCTCGATCACTATGCATGCTTACAATTATCATTATTGTGATATCCTCGAGATCTCATACATAATCATACATTTATTAGTATAATCTCAATACTATCAGAAACACAATAATCTTAAACATATATAGTAATGATCATTTCAAACACGGATAATAAGCATTATCATTCAATGTTTTAAGGAAGACTTCTCTTACTCATGCATATTCATATTTGACCAAAATACTTTTCTGGTTAGTCATATCATCAATCAAGATAAGAGACATAATATGCATAAACCCTAGATTACTTAAATTTCTAACTTCATAAATAAATATTATCAATCATGCCATGTATACTTATATAAGAGATCCTAACACAAGGTAGGATTCTAACTTGATATGGGAAAAACATACCTGGATTAGCATGCTAGCTAGTTATGTCTAACATACCCGCATAATGTCTTCTTGTTTTCTTCAATGACTTGTGCTAGTTACCTGCATATCTCATAGGCTAATCATTATAGAACCAAGTTATACATACCTCGTAAGTAGATCTTCTACGTGATCCATGGAAATGGATGAACCTTTGTCTTCATGTCACCATGGTATGTTCAGGTTGTCCCTTCAGTTTATACAATCCTCCCTCTTGCTCTCCAATCGCTACTGCATCATTAATAGTTTTACCCTTTGGCCACATTAAGACTTGGCCATCTACAAATGCAACCCTCATGCCTTTTGCATCCAATGCAAATATGGAGAATAAGTTCTTCTTGATCCCAGGTACATATAAAACATCTTTCATCTTCAGGGACTTCCCAGATTCCAGGTTATAGGAGGCTTCACCACTTCCTTTGATAGGATATTGGTAGTCATCCCCAAGTTTCACCTTATGGGGTGACTCATGTTCAGATATATTAGCAAAGGATTCTTTGAACCCGGTCATGTGCTTAGAAGTCCCACATACTCTTCTTCGCTTGATGAGTCATCATCAGCACTTTCTGCTCTATCCTTCTTCTTGGGAGGTTCATCATCCTCAGCAGCATGAGCATGATATCTCTTCTTGTTTCCCTTCTTCTTGTTGTTGAAGTTGTTTTTGTTATCTTTCTTCTTCTTGGGACAATCTATGGCAATGTGTCCCCTCTCATTACAATTGAAGCATCTGAGATCTTTCTTATCTTTATGGTAATGGTGGTGTGAATATCTCCTGTTGTGAGATGATTCCTTCTTGGACTTGCCTTTCCTGGCATGTCCTGTGAGTGCTTGATCTTCATTTCCCATCTTTTCTTCTCGGGCCACAAGCCTAGCTTCTTATTGAGAGCATTCTTCGCATAGTCTACTGAAAGAGATCAATTTATTTCTTGCATAGATTCCTTGAATAAAAGAATCCGATGACCTAGGTAGGCCATTCAGAGTGGTCATAACAACTTCACCATTTTCCACTACTTCATCCACAGCTTCGAGTTGTTCCTTGATCTGAGAGACCTTGGAGAAATAAGATTGAATGGTCTCTCCATTCAACAACTTGACCCTTTTTAATTGATTCCGCAGAGTCATCTTTTGATTTATGTTCTTCCCTTCAAATAGCTTGGTCAAAGAGTCAAACATCTCTTTGGGTGTCTTCAGAGATGACACATGTGGTATGAGATGGTCTTTGATGGAATCAGCAATGATTCTCTTTTCCTTGACCAAGTTCTTCTTATGCAATGCCTTAGCATCTTCATCCTTTGGGATAGGGACCTTAGAGCTGATGTAGGTGTCCAATTCATTTTCTTCCACGATTAACCCAATCCTATACTTCCAGGCTCGGAAGTTATCAGCCCCTTCAATCTTATCCTCAAGCTTGGTGTGGTGAGACATCTTAAAGAGTACTTCAAATGGAAATAGAAAAGATTTAGGTCTTACCACTTGATTTGCTGAAAATTGGATCTGGTCCCGGTTAGGGTTTGTTAGAGAAACCCTAAAAATTCAAAATGTGAATTTCAACTTTCTAAAAGGATAGAAAGATGCACCTTGATGAGCTGATCAGCCTGGTATACTCATAATTTGATTTCTGCAAAGTTTCACCCTTCATAAGCGCTTTTCAATCTTCCAGATTCACTAAGGAGGACCTTGAATTAGGGTTTGAGTTTCCCAGAGATTTACCGAGCCAAAAATCTCGATCCAAAGCTCTAAACTTTTATTTTTCCAAGGATCTTTCAGTTGTGTCTTCAGATTTTAGAAATTCCTATTTTTGTGGAAACCCTAATTTTTAGGGCCAAAACTGAAAGTGCTCAGAATTGAATTATGATTGGACAAAAAGATTCACCTTGCAAGGAGAGTCAATCTATCATATTTATTTTCCAAAATCTGTGGAGAGAAACCCAAAAACAAGAATCCGTAGCTTTCGCAACTGCACAGTGTCTTCTTCTCAGTTTAGCTCTGATACCATGTTAATTTTTGAGCATTAATTCAATATACTCTAGGATCTTTACTAAGAGAATAACATGTACAGTATATCAATGCATATCAATCATAGAAAGCATATCAATCATCATAAGATGCAAACATAAGAGACAATAGACACACAGAGTTTCAGTGGGGAAAACCCTAAGGTGAAAAACACCACAACTTCCTCAGAGATAGATAGAGCAATAGTACAACCAAAGTACACAGAGATAGACTCCTCCTAGCAGCTGATCCTTCTCCTCACATGTGCGCCACTTTTCGAGTGATGGAAGAGTAAGTTATGAAGTGATCCAAATAGAGATCGGGAGATCTCTATTTATACTTGTCTTGACTGCCCAATAAACTTATGGGGCCAACTTGTCTAGCTTAGTACAATAACCCAATGTTAACTTAATCAGCGCCGACCCCACACATGGTGGTCTAATAACCCATCGGCAAGTTACGACACTTGCGACACTTGTCAATACAAATGACCACACTTCCGTATAGAGGAATAATAACATCTCTATAGGAGTACAATATACATAGATTAAATACATGGGTGAAATATATTCCGAAGTTACATATACATCAACAATTAGTAGGGGTAATTCCGATCCAATTTTATAAATGAGTTAATTAATTGTCTCAGAATTTATGCCAAATGATTTTGTAGTAAAGAAAAGACAGTTAGGATGATTAGATACTTCCATACCAAATTCTAAAATTACCTTTTCTTCCAGTCTATCTTTATGTCGAGTATGGATTAACACAATCTCATCTATTTTAGAAATATCTAATAACATTTCTTTGAAAATCAATAAAGCTCCTCCATATTATATTAGGGACCATATCAATGTGCTCATAAATTTCTATAATTTATTGTCATTGCAGGTACCCTTCACCTCATGAAAAATTTGTTGGATCATTATGTAACAATAAATATAAATATAGACTCTAGAAGTAATCTCCCTCTACGCGGTCTTCAATGCTACCATACTATACATGATGTGTAACATCCTATGTCCACTCATTAGTATTGAAGAATTTCATGAAAGGTCAAGCGTACAGATGCACAAAACTTTTGCAGATGTCACTTTTCTAAAGTTGGGACATGTTTTGGTGTATTTGGCATTAGTGATTTTGATATATATATCCTTGAACCCTTCAATATGGAGGGGGTGAGTGGAAGGTTTACTATGTCTCTCATCATTTCCAAGGTTTCACAACTATGTCTCTCATCATTTCCTACCTCTGCACTTTGAAGGAGATATGGTGTCCATTTTTCTACTGAGTTGTGTATCATTCCTTCTACACAGTTGGGGATGAGAGATGAACTCCTCAACATGACTATATATTTTAATGTAGAGAGGCATGAGGTGGTGACACCTTGAGGGTCGGACCTTCTCTTCAAAATGACAAGCATTCATTTCAGGTCGCACTAAAATAAATGAAGTTCTTTCCAGGATTTAACATCCTCCACTTTCATCATTACTTGTCAACTCAACTTTATGCAAAGGATTGAAGGTTGATGAGTTGTCCTTGCCTTTCCTTACATCCTGTAGATTCTTTAAATGGAGAGATTAACATGAAAGGTAACATGTAATTCCTCTAGTCCACTGCTCGGGTTTCTAGCTAGTTGAAAAATCTTGTTTGTTGATCTTTTGGGAACTTGGAGATTTGTTGTCAAAATGGTTTGAAACAAGGACCTCAATATTTGATATAAATGCATGATGAAGGTTGAAGTATGGCCCTCCAATTTTTCTCTTATTTCTGTCATCTTGTCCCTTGAAAAGGAGGACGTTGAAACCCCTTGAACTTATGTGGATTTTTGGAGCATATCGCAATGACTTCCCCCAGACATCTGCAACCCATCCTCTTAAGGATTTTTTGATGAATAAAATTTACAAAGATAATAGAGAGTGAGGTCTTAACTAAATTTAATTATAAAAAATATGGTAAATATTAATAATAATAATAAATAATAAACCTTATTGATAAATACAATTTACAAGAATAATAATAATAATAAATTTAATAATAAATATTTTTGATAAATACAATTTACATGATTAAAAATAATTATAAATCAAATTATGATAGATTTTTTGATAAATAAAATTTACTAATAGAGAATGAGGGCAAGCAATATCCACCACGCAGTAGAGTCATTAAGACTCTTGTTGCAGGGTGTGCACATACTGTTGATGTATATGTAACTTCGGAATGTATTTCATATATGTATATTCTACTCCTATATAGATGGTATTATTCCTCTATACAGAAGTGTTTGTATTCCTATAGAGATGTTATTATTCCTCTATACGGAAGTGTCGTTACTTATACTTGATGGGTTATTAGACCACCTTGTTGGGGTCGGCCCTGTATAAGTCATGTGGGTCAAAGGGTTATTAGACCACCCTATTAGGGGTCAGCCATGTGGGTCAAAGGGTTATTAGACCACCCTATTGGGGGTCGGCCCAGTCATCTTTATGTTATGTGGTTAAGTTAAAGCCAACCTAATAAAGGTTATTAGGCAAGTCAAGTCAAGTATAAATAGAGTGCGAGAGGCACTCTATTTGATCATTCTATTCTCACACACACTCTTTGGAGAGTGGCGCACTTGTGGAGGAGGAGAAGCTACTGCTAGGATATGTCTATCTCTTATGCTTGGGTTGTATCATTTCTCTATCTATCTCTGAGGAAGTTATTGGGGTTTTTGACCTTTATGGTTTTCCCCAAGTAAACTCTGTGTCTCTCGTGTGCTTGCATTATTGTGTCCATGATTTATATGCTGTAGATATGCTGTACATATTTTTCTCTCAGTTAATATACTAGATCAAATTGAAGTAAATTCTGAAAAAACTAACATGGTATCAAAGCTAGCCTGAAAGAAGACATGGTATGGCATGTATGACACTTGTTGCACTTACGATGCTAGGGCTTGATATAGCAAAAACTAGTCATCATAGCACTTTCGTTATAAATCCATTTTGGAAAAGTTTTCGGATCTGAAACTTTTACAGGTCGAATATAAGATCCCCGTGTACTTTTTTTCCAAAGGACAACTTCTAATTCGTTGTAATTTGTGTTTTATGACCTGTACAATCTAGGGTTTCTGCCTCTTCTAGATCTGAGTCATAAACAGGTGACCTAGGAAAAAAGGTCATAAATTGGGCTAGGAAGCTCCAAATGAAATTTCGTAAAACGTGACAGGTAGTGCACGGACTTTACTTTCTCAGGCAATGTTTTGAGAGGCCGAAGTAGAACTAGTGACACATGGTACGCTGTACAATTTTGCTTTCCGATTTTATCCCATAAACAGGTCACGTTGCGACACTTGGCATAACTCTCTATCAGAGAATCCAATTGAGGTAAGATATGTGGGGTTGGAAAGATGATAGTTCGGGATAACATAGATAGACATTTTAGAACCTGTGGATTTGTAATTTCAGAGTTACACCAGAAACAATCAGGTGCATATTTCTGTCAAAACCTAATTGGATTTTGAGCACCTTCATTCATGGCTCCGGGAATTAGGTTTTCGGATAAAGTTGGAATTTTTATAATCGGAGACCATGGCTGAATGCTACTCATCAAAATCGAAATTTAGAGACCAAGATCAGACTTTTTGGTTTGGCAGAAGGCCGGGCTTGATCATACCATAGTTCGGGACTTTGATCGGAAAAGTGGAAAATTAGGGCTTTTGCAAAACTGAGAATTTTTGAAATCTGTGACCACGGCTGGAAGCTCCTCAGAAAAATAGAATCTTAGAGCTTTGGATCGAACCTTTTTATTGGGCAGAATATTGGGCTTTATCAAACCCTTGTTCGGTATCCTCTCTAGAAGATCCGGAAGTTTCAAAGAAAATTTTGAGGGGTGAAACTTTGCAGTTTTCAAATTCTGAGTATACCGGCTTGATCAACTCATCAAGTTGCATCTTTCTATCCTTTCAAAAGTTTGAAATTCAAAGTTTGAATTTTTAGGGTTTCTCTAACAAACCCTAATTCAGGTCCAGATCCAGTTCCTGCAAATCAAGTGGATTGGGTTAATCCTAGAAGAGAATGGATTGGTCACCTGCATAAGTGAAGAAGTTCCTATTTCAGAGGGAGATAAGGCTAAGGCCTTACATAAGAAGATTACAAGCAATCTCGACAGGTATGACTTACAGGTATGTTTCGAATTATGTTCATGGTTAAGTTTATGATATGTTTGTCTTCATATCATTACGGTTAGTACAATCTTGATTAATTACTAGACTTGTCGTATCACCTTAATAAAATTATGAATACATGATAGAAGATATTCATTGATTAAGGTTTTGACACTTATGACTGTACTAATGCATTGTGATGTTGTATGAGGTTTATGTTGTTCTCTAACATGAAAGGTACACCAAGAAAGACAAATCATGTTCTACTTCAAGAACATATAATCATGGTGACATGAAGACAAAGATTCATCCATTGTCATGGATCACATAGAAGATCTACTTACGAGGTATGTATAACTTAGTTCTACAATGGTTAATTTATGAGACATGCAGGTTACTAGCACAAATCATTGAAGAGAACCAGAAGACATCATGCGGGTACATTAGACATAACTAGCTAACATAGTAATCCAGGTATGTTTTTCCTATATGAAGTTAGAATATTACCTTGTGTTAGGATCCCTTATATAAGTATGATTGGTTATGTTTATTCATAAAGTTAGAAATGTAAGTAATCAAGGGTTTATGCATATTATGTCTCTTATCTTGATTGATGATATGACTAACCAGAAGAGTCATGAAAGTATGGGTTTGAGTAATCACGGGTTTAGGCATATTATGTTTCGTACTTTAATTTATGATATGACTAACCATAAGAGTCCTTGAATACTAATGCTTATTATTTCTGTTTGAAATGATCATGACTATAAATGCTTAAGATTATTGTGTTTTGATAGTATTGAGAATATACTAATAAATGTATGATTATGTATGAGATATCGAGGATATCACAATAATGATACTTGTAAGCATGCATAGTGATCGAGGATGGATATAAGTTCAAGTACAGGTAATCCAGGAAGAAAAGATCAAGAGGGAGCACACTCCAGTAGTTTCTGCAAGGATGTAGATATTTAGAGGGAGTCGACCACTTCTCACAATCCTCATCATAATGGAGTTGCAAAGATTCAGAGGGAGTCCACCCAACAACCAAACAAAGATAAGTATTTGAATTGTCATTTCTTACATATTTGTTTGTTTAAATAATGTTGTTCAATGATGTATATGCTTATGTTCCTAGACTTAGGTTGTGTATTATGCATATTAGAATAATTGCATTAATGAATAGTATACTACTAATATACATGGGTAAGTGTCCTATGGCACTGTACAACATTCCATTGCTACTTATCTAGAATGAAACCTCTTTGCTGACATGTTGGGAGTTGTGCACACTCTTAACAATGTTCTGGTAGAGATTGGAAGGCATCTAGAAAGTTACGGGATATGAATAAATGTTGTATTGAAGCATTGGCTAAGATAATTGCATGACTGTATGACATATTTCTTTATGTGTAAGAATTTGTTCTGAAAACTATGAGATGTTTCTAATAATGCAATTTAACTTGTTTTGTAGGAAAGATCGTATACGAGCACCTACAAAAGAAGGACTACAACATGTTTTTCAGCAACAAAGTTATCTATTGAAAATATTGAAGTTCCCAGGATTCGGGAAGAATGCCATGATCAAGGAGTACCAGTCGATCATGAAGAATGATGTTTGGGATGCAGTTTCAAGACCTGAAGGGAAGTCTGTTGTGACTTCAAAATGGATCGGTAAGATCAAGCATGTTGCATATGGTAGCATGGAGAAATATAAAGCAAGATTTGTAGCTCGTGGCTTCTCCTAGAAAGAATGGATTCATTATGGGCTCAAGTATGATGCGAATCAAAAGTTTAACCTGCAGGGTTATGTTGATTCAGATTGGGCAGGAAGTGCTGCAGATAGGAAGAGCACATCTGGGTGCTGCTTCAGTATGGTGTCAGGTGTGATCTCCTAGTTTAGCAGGAAGCAGTCCTGCGTAGCATTGAGTACAGTCGAAGTAGAGTATGTTGCAGCTTGTTCGGCTAGTTGCGAGGCAGTATGGCTCCGGAAGCTACTGTCTGAGTTATTTGATCTCCCGCTGGAGGCTATTAGTATCTTTTGTGACAACCAGAGTTGTATAAAGCTATCTGAGAATCCGGTGTTCCATGACAGGTCGAAACACATTGAGATAAAATATCACTATATCAGGGATATGGTGCATAGAGGAGTAGTGAAGCTCCTGTATGTTGCGACGGATGAGCAGATTGCAGATGTACTGATGAGGCCACTAGCCAGAGTGAAGTTCGAGTACTTCAGAGAGAGGCTTGGTGTTCTTCAGATTGATGACACTTCGAGGAAGAAGTGATGGACACATTTGCTGAAGCCATTCCAAGCATGGTGAGAGGAGGATCCTTCCATGGATATGGATTTAAGCGCTGGATGATGAGAATCAGGATGATGCTCCAGTTACTGCTCTGTATATGCATCATGTTGGATGCTCGATATGATCAGTTGGATCATTTATATGTATGTATGCATCATGTTGGATGTTGGATATGACCAGTTGGATCATGTGTATGTATCGGTAGATGTATCAAGTGGATACATTGTATGATCAGGTAGATCATGTATTTTGATATGTATCAGGTATGATCAGGTGGATCATGTATTTGTATATGTATCAGGTAGATCATGTATGTTGATATATATCAGGTGGATACATTGTATGATCAGGTGGATCATGTATGTATCAGGTGGATACATTGTATGATCAGGTGGATCATGTATGATGATATGTATCAGGTAGATACTTGGTATGCATCAGGTGGATGCATTATATGATCAAGATGATCATGGATGACGAGGTTCAGGATGTTGCTCCAGGTGACATGCATCGGGATGATGCAGTGATGATGATCAGGATGATCATATGTGATGACATGTATCAGGTGGATACATTACATAATCAGTTGGATTATGTGTGATGAGTTCCGAAGACATAGATGCACATGAGATTTTCATACATGGTTGTAGATGTATTCTCCCATGGTCATGATGTAATTGCTGGGATTTTCTGACATGGTGGAAGATGTGTTATCCCATGGTCATGATGTAATTGCCGGGGCCATTCGAGCATGGTTGTAGATGTGTTCTCCCATGGCTGTGATATAAGTGTTGGGGCCATTCGAGCATGGTTGTAGATGTGTTCTCCCATGGCTGCGATATAAGTGCTGGGGCCATTCGAGCATGGTTGTAGATGTGTTCTCCCATGGCTGCAATATAAGTGCTGGGCCATTTGAGCATGGTTGTAGATGTGTTCTCCCATGGCTACAATATAAGCGTTGTGTCATTCTCGCATGGTTGTAGATGTGTTCTCCCATGGCATAGATGTAAGTGCTGTGTGATGTGCATCTGGGTTGTGCTTCGTGAACGATGATCATGAGTATCAGGATGATACTTTGTGGTCGTGGACAGGTTATGCAGATAAGCATATAATACAGCCCTGGGAGGTTTGCAGATAGTCTTTCGAGGTTTTTCCTATGGCATGTAATACTGGCCCTGGGATATCTGGAAAACGCTCTTTCGAGGTTTTGCTTTGGAGGACATATAATCCTAGCCATGGGATGTTTGCAGATTCTCTTGCTAGGTTTTTCCACTAGCATATAATAGCTCCATGGGAGATTTGGCAAATGCTCTTTCGAGCTTTTGTCCTATGGCATGTAATCCTAGCCCTGGGATATCCGATAGGTTGAACTGTGTGCTCGTTATCGGTCCTGGGATGCTCTTTCGAGGTTTTGCCATGACCACATGTAATAAGTCTTGGAAATCTGGACAGGATAAAAAAGGCCTCAGATGCTCTTTAGGGTTATTGCTTGGCAAGACACTCTTTTAAGGTTTTGTGGTGGAGGTCACATGTAATAAGTCCTGGAGATTTGGACAAGATGAAAAAGGGCTTAGATGATCTTTAGGGTTCTTGCTAGTCAAGAGGCTCTTTTAAGGTTTTGTGACAGTCACGTATAATACTAACCCTAGGAGATCCGACTGGTAGAGCTGTGTGCTCGTGACTACCTGGGATGCTCTTTCGAGGTTTTGTGACGCACGTAATAAGTCCTGAGGATTCCATAGTATGGCCAGTGATGATGAAGACCTATAGGTGGTGGGCCTACATCTAGTATGAAAAAGGACTGGATCTGTAGAACTTCCTATGACATGTAGATTCAGATATTGATTGAGATAACAACAGTAGTGACGATGACGATGATTCAAGGACGATGCGTCGATGACGATGATCCAGAGAAGAAGACTTGTGCTAGATGATCTGTGTCGAGAAATACCTTCCTAGTTAAGAGGGAGTGTTGATGTATATGTAACTTCGGTATGTATTTCATATATGTTTATTGTACTCCCATAGATATGGTATTATTCCTTTATACGGAAGTGTTTGTATTCCTATAGAGATGTTATTATTCCTCTATACGGAAGTGTCGTCATTTATATTGTAAGTTTCGTAACTTATACTTGATGGGTTATTAGATCACCTTGTTGGGGTCTGCCCTGTAAAAGTCATGTGGGTCAAAGGGTTATTAGACCACCCTATTGGTGGTCGGCCCAGTCAGCTTTATGTTATGTGGTTAAGTTAAGGATGACCTAGTAAAGGTCATTAGGAAAGTCAAGTCAAGTATAAATAGAGTGCGGGAGGCACTCTATTTGATCATTCTATTCTCACACACACTCTTTGGAGAGTGGCGCACTTGTGGAGGAGGAGAAGCTGTTGCTAGGAGATGTCTATCTCTTATGCTTGGGTTGTATCATTGCTCTATCTATCTCTGAGGAAGTTATTGGGGTTTTTCACCATTATGGTTTTCCCCAAGTAAACTCTGTGTGTCTTGTGTGCTTGCATTATTGTGTCCATGATTGATATGCTGTACATGTTGTTCTCTCAGTTAAGATCCTAGATTAGATTGAAGTAAATTCTGAAAAAACTAACATGTAAAGGTGGCATACTTTCATATAAATTATGGGATCGGAAAAATCTTTGTCATTGCATGTCGGACTTCCCACCATGATCCCAAGTGATGCCATGCCATGCTGCTCCATGCATGCCATGGCTCCATCGTGCACCTAGAGCCTTGTGTCATGCCCAGTTGCTCCATGCATGCCATGGCACAAGGCTCTAGCTGCACTCAACCTGCCGTCGTCTTCGACTAGATCCCTACATATTAATGCGGTTAGCAATTCAATGACCACCGGTGCAGAGAATTCAATGATGCCAGGGCATGTCACAAGGCTCCAGGTGCATGATGGAGCCATGGCATGCATGGAGAAAAATTGTATGGAATCACATGGGAGCATGGTGGGAAGTCCGACATGCTATGACGAAGATTTTTTCGACCCCATAATTTATAGGGAAGCAATCCCACCTGCACATGCACACCCTGTAGCAAGAGTCTTAATGATTGTACTATGGGGTGGATATTGCTTGCCATTGAAGATGGCGGTAGGTTGAGTGCAGCTAGATCCTTGTGCCATGGCATGCATGGAGCAGCTGGGCATGGCATAAGGGTCTAGGTGCACGATGGAGTCAGAGCATGCATGGAGAAACATGTCATGACATCACATGGGAGCATGGTGGGAAGTCTGGCATGCTATGACGGAGATTTTTTTGACCCCAGAATTTATACAGAAAAAATCCCACCTGCATGTGCACACCCTGCAACAAGAGTCTTAATTCCGACATGCTATGACGAAGATTTTTTTGACCCCATAATTTATACGGAAACAACCCCACTTGCACGTGCACACCCTGCAGCAAGAGTCTTAATGACTCTGCTGCGGGGTGGATATTGCTCACCGAGAATGAGAACGTAACTAAATTTAATTATGAAAAAGATGGTAATGGACACTTGCTTAGACATGATGAATGACCTTATTTAAAAAGTCCAACTTAAAATATAATGCAAACAACTATTTATGTAATCACTTTGTTGATAGTATTCTATTATTATTTTCCTAGTAATTTTGTAACTCTCAATTATATTTTATTTAGTAATAAAATTTAACTCTCAACTATATTTTCTTTCATAATAAGACATTATCGATATTTTAAGTAGGCGTAATGAGTGGATAACCACGAGACCTTCTGCTTGGGATTACAATACTCAACCACTTGAGCTAACCCACCAAAGTTGTTTTCCACATTTTATAAAGATATAAAAGTGAATAAACGGAATCTAATACAATGAAGTTTTGTTGTCAACATTTTTGTCAAACTTGACGGTAGCACACCACATTAACAACCATGGCAACTAGTATAAGGCTTATCTTTTCGTAAACGAGGCCAATCATGGAGCATGGCTTCATCTCTTTTGTATTTTAACTTGAAAATTTGCCAAACAGTCATCTTGGCATGGAATCATGACCCCACGGAATGAGAAATGGGTAACATTTGAATAGTCACATGCTATACTTTTCAATTATTAATTCACCGAATGTGTCCCATGCTTAGATTCATTGAATGTGCCCATTTTCTGCGTGTATTCTTCACATAGGACATGAAATATTATATGGCAAACTTATAAGCTACCGAGCAATCTGCTGCTCTGGGGCATCTAAGAGACCGAACTCTGTTGTGGTTTGAAAAATCAATTGGGTTTATATCCAATCGGGTTATGGATTCAAATAAGTTCTATGCACTTAATGAAACAACTGTTGTGGATTATATTAAGAGCATTCCAGCTCTAGCAGAGAGGATGGGAAACTGCAATGCACAAGAGATCACAGTGAAGGAAGTTGGAGATGGTAACCTCAACTTCGTTTACATCGTCATTTGGCCTCAAGGATCCTTCGTTATTAAGAAGGTATGCATAGTCTTTTCAATTATTAATTCAATGAATGTGACCATTGTTTAGATTCATTGAATGTGCCCATTTTCTGCTTGCATTCTTCACATAAGACATGAACTATTATATTCCAAGCTTCTGAGCAATCTGCTGCTCTGGGGCATCTAAGAGACTGAACTATGATGTGGATTGAAAAATCAATTGGGTTTATAACCAATCGGGTTATGGATTCAAATACGTTCTACGTACTTGATGAAACAACTCTTGCGGATTATATTAAGAGTGTTCCAGCTTTGGTAGAGAGGCTGGGAAACTATAATGCACAAGAGATCACGGTGAGGTAAGATAAGATAATTGTATTAATGTCCACTGAATGACTACACATAGGTCAATGGAAATAGAGGATACATCCCGTAAGAGTACAATGTGGGAGTCCAAAAGTAGCTCCTGGAAAATGCTTGAAGTGAGGGATGTTGGAGATGTTAACCTCAATTTTGTTTACATTGCAATTCGGCCTCAAGGATCCTTCGTTATATAGTAGGTATGCATAATCTCTATCTTGTTCTGTTGTGATTGATTTTATTTTAAGATCAATCACAAATAAACAAGTATCTATGGTCTGCTTTAGTCTGAACCCATTTCCCGAAAACTCTGTTGTGTTATATAGACAACATAACTTGTCTGGTTATGTTTGGTGCCCATGACGAATCACTTTAGTCCTTTCTAGCTAATCTCATCTAGGTAAGGTTATCACAACCCTAAGTTAGAAGGGTTATCCCCTTCTATACCAGCTCAGTCAAGTCATGTTATCACAACCTTGGGCTAGAAGGGTTATCCATAAACAATATGTAGAAGTGCAGAGTGCATACCAATTTTATGGTTTAGGGTTCGGTGATCAGGTGTCAAAGAGATTTAGAGGTTAGGTGTAGAAAAATATGTTTTTGACAAAAAATTTGAGGAAACAATGAGTACATTGGAGTTGGAGGTCATGCAATTTGATTGTAAGCAAATAACGCTTACAGTCTTTGACCTTGATTGATTCATTATCAATCAAATCACAATTTTTTTGTAAATCAAATCAATTTAGTGTGGATAATTGGGCAGTCTAAGAATCAAACCCCAAGCCTTGACCGTTACCAATGTGTTTTTTTACCATTGATATACATGCCCTTTCATAATGGCCCCCATAGCAGTTTGAGATAGAAGCGTGGATTTCTATCTCTAACATCCGCACCCCCTCTCAACCCACACTTTCTCTAAATATTCTTAGCCAGTCTTTGCTCTAACAGTATTTTGAAAAGCGATCAACCTAACAATCAAACCCAATACCTGCCCCTGGCTGAGGGGATGCTCTAAAATTTAGTGACACACTCCTTCATGGTGGGCATGCTAAAGGGTTCAACTTCGAATATTTTGTATGCATATGCGGTTTTATAAATTGATGGATTGTTCATATTTTAATTTAACTACAATTGTGACCCTGCATTTGAATGCGGTGGCTTCAATGGTTGAGAACACTTGCAACTTGATTGCAATATAGGTTTTCAATTTCACAGCTGATCAACCAAAAGTGGATTGAATCTGCAAGCTGTAGGTCTAATTTGGAGGGTAAGTTGTCATCTTTGAGGACTCTAACGAAGTATCTGCATTTTTTGGCTTACACATTTTAAGTCCAATGTAACGAAAAGGATTTGGCGCAGTTGTAAAGCTTTTGTTCTGCACTTCAAGAGGTCTCTAATTCCATATTCATGTAGTCTCTATTTATTGAACCATGTACCTGTGATGATCATGTTTTGATATTCAGACCCTAAATCTCAGAAATAATAATATTTCCTTTGCTCAATGCCGTTGATGAAAAACTTGTTGCACCGAGAGTAGCGAGGTGCTCTACAATCCAGTATGGGGGATATGTTGTCATGTAACATAGTGCTTTTGATATGTACCAAAAATAAAAAGTAATTAAAAAATTTATGTCATCTCATAAAATGAAAAATAAAACCACATAAAAAGTAAATAAAAAAATCTATGTCGGCTCATAAAATAAAAAAAATAAAAACCAGCATAGATCCATCTTAAACCACGATTTTTCAAGCACCGAGAGGGATAAAAAAATTACACCTCAAGAAATTGGATCCTTCTTAGTGCTTGATAGATCGAGGTTTAAGATGGATCTATGCTGATTAGTAAAATTTCAATAGTACCAATGATGCAGTCACTCAGACTGTTCAGTACAAAAATATGGAACTAACTTCAAATGGGTGTTGACCTTGGCTGCTACAGACACAGATCTGAAACTGAATTCTTCAAACACGGGTATGAAAGAAAAAAAAGGTAGTGGTTCCATACCTTCAAATCCTGCAAACAAAACTCATACAGTAAAATACAGCTGGGAACTAGATACATACAGGGTACTCTATTCATGAGTTAGTCAGGGCTAAGATTCAGAGAAATTATCATTGATAACAATAGCTGAAAGACATTTTTCTCTTATTAAATCTAAAAAAAACACTAATATAGAGAAGTCTCTCCCAACGCTCTCTCTCACTAATCTAAATTGGGACATAGGCCGAGACCCATGGCTTCTAACCAATGATTAATGCCCAGAATGTATGGCTCCTCTAAGAACATCATTGCTCTCCTTGTTGCATAGAGACACGCTAGCCTTTATACATAGAGATTGCATTCAGATATATCCTAAATTTCTTAATAGAAATGCATCTAAACACCAAAATCTACTGCTAGTTAGAGTGACAATGCTAACACCCAATCCGCCACTTTTTCGGGTATTTAAGACCCACTACACAACGCTTCGGGTTCCTGTTTCATGGTCTTGCTATCATTTCTCTTTCCTCTTCTTGTTCCTCAATATGAATAGACCCAACAACTCCCCTAAATCTATCAATAGATGTGGATGGGTGTCATGCCATCGAATTTCAAGCTTGACGTTTGAAATTCGATGAACCTAAATATTTTTTTGAGGTTTGTTCAGGTCCATTGAACCTCATGGCCCTTGACTTAGTCCAATTTTATTTTCCCTATCCCTTATAAACCTCACGTCACAACTCAAGCTCATAATCTATCTCTGCAGATTCCATGCCCATCATAATATTTTTTTATGTTTATTGATTTTGATTTCTTACTATTTTATGTTATATTTTTAAAATTTAATATATATATATATATGTATATTTTAAAAAATGTATATAGATGAACCTCATGGCAAACCTCATCAGAAAATTTGAATTCGAACCGAACTCGAACTTGAACCCAAACTATGTGACTTAGGTGTCATGCTCTACAGCCCCTGCATCATATTCCCCTTGAAAAATATTCTGAACCTCCTAGTTCAGACTTCAGAGTCATTAGGTGTATCTTTTGCTTCCTCCTCTAAATTGTGAATTTTCCTTACCCTAGGTGAATAACATCCTTATGTTCTCAAATAAATAAATTGATATTTAATTTGTGGAAATTAAATTCTTCACGTAAGCAAAAAACAATTAACAAATGCATGTACTCCTTAAAATCTTCTTTTCACTAATACTTCAAAGCTTACAGTGAAACCTCCATAGCTTCCATTAACTTGCAGTTGTACGGTACAATCAAACAAAACCAAAATATGTAAACTTATAAGATAAATCTACCTGACAAAGCTGAGGAAAACTGCCCACGGAAACCAAGAAAAATAGTTGCAGACTTATGGCCTATTGTACAGCCATTCGTACGACTGTACAGAGCTGTTCTATATGGACATGTCTGCGTGACTGTATGGAATCCATACGGCCATGCTGTGCTGATCCGTACACCTGTAAAAATCGTTGTCTCTATTGAATGCACCCTCAAATATGCCTGGTAGCTCAACCTGGCTCCTCTTTGGTGCTATCGAGTTTCTTCACCTTCCGACCAACCTATCTTCATGAACAATGAATGTGTCTTTACCCTCTACTTTGACCTGCCTTTATATTTTAGCTGAAGACCGAATCTACCAAACCCTAATTTCACGGTGAGATCTACGGTTGAGATTAGCCTAAATCACTAATGCATTAAAATGCGCTTGATTAGACTCAACAACTAATTATAAGATTTTGACTATATTACTAATGGCAAACTTCATTAGAAAATTTGAATTCGAATTGAACCTAAACTCGAACCTAGACTATGTGACTTAGGTGTCATGCTCTACAGCCCCTACATCATACTTCCCTTGAAAAATATTATGAACCTCCTGGCTGAGAGTCATTAGGTGTACCTTTCGCTTCTTTCTCCAAACCGGTTCTCAACAATAGTCCACTTCACTCCGAACAATCTCACTGTGTAATTTAAGCAAATCCATTCTCAACATTGTTTCAATCTCCTTACATGCTAATGCCTTGTTTGGTTACCAACCTTATCCTCTCTCTGTCTCCACCTGCAATGTTATCTTCCACTTCAAACATCTTCCCAGAATCCCAATTTCTATATGGTTCTTTTCTTCTCCTATCATCTCTACTTCTTGACACTAACTCAGCTTCAGAACCTGAATTGTAGGATAAATATCCATTACTGCTGGACCGTTTTTAATCTCAAATGGCTTCATATCTCCCAATGCCTCTCCATCTTCATGCTTCGTTGATTTGATTTTCCACTTCTTGGTGAAGTTGCTGCATATGATGTGCAGTTTCTTTAACATTACATTCATGAAACTTGTCTTTCTCAGTTTCTAGAATTCTGCCTTGCTCAATGCACTCCCCCACTTGCTCAAGGTTTTGTGGCATTGGTGTTGCAACAAAGTAAATATCACTACTATTCATTTGTTTCTGGATTGCAATTATTTTCTCTACACCAATAGCTCTGACAACATTTTCTTTAGTTTTCATTGCATCTTCTGTAACAACATTTTGAAGGTTTTAAAAGATGTCTCTTCCCATCATGTTGTATTACATGGTTGTTTTCTTGGCCACGATGGATCACTTTTTTATTACATTGCCAAAGCCTTCCCAACAACAAGTGACATGCATCCATTAGAACCACGCCACATAGCACTTTGTCTTCATATGGAACGATATTAAAAGCAACCAAACATGATTGATCTACAACCACAGTATGATCCTTTTATAACTAGGAATTTTTTATGGATTAGATTTTGGAATGTTCGTAGATCCTCCATCAATGATCACCTTGCATACTTCGTCTTTGCACTTGAAGCTTGTTTGGAAGACAATCTTTCTCTTCCAATCAATTTTTGGGCTCTCTTTGTTTCTCGATATTAGGCTCCTTTGCAACCTCAAGTTCTCTCTGGTCTCTGCTTCAACTTCTTGTGTTGCAAGTTCCTCTTGGCTACCAATGCCCTTTTGGGGTTTTGGGGATAGTCTCAAGCTTTATGGACTTCACCACTGATGAAGCATTTCAATGGTTTCTAGGAACCAAATGTTTGTTCTCTTCCTCTATAAATTCTACAAAAACTTAAGTGGATTCATGTTGCAATGAAACAAGCGGCGAGAATATGTAAATGTAACAGCTTATTCACTTTAAAGTTGATATCTCTTGACTCTTTTGAGTGTCGATGATTTGAAAGATGAGAGAAAAATTTTTATTTAGTATTTTAAGATGTCCATGTGATATTTCAAGAGTAAGGAAATTACATAAATTGAAAAGAATCCTGATTATTATGGAATGTGTAAAGTGTCGAAATTTTGCCTCGAATTGACAATTCAACACAAAAAAGAAATTTCACCTTAAACCTAGAAGGTTTCTTGGATCTTAGCCTTGTGAATTTTCATCCTTAGGACCGTTGTAAAATAAAGTACAAAACAACAAAGGAAATGGCACAATATTTGAATTCCAAACATCCCCAAACTTTCCGGCAATTCAAGGAGAAAAGATACTAAATATAAGGATAAGTTTCAGCCCTTCTAGGATGACTTATCAGCTAATAACCAGATCTGAAAATGCACTTTACATATGTAATAAATTAATAATAGTAGCATGACAACAGTAAAATCGCTTAACAATTTGTCCTTGCAAATTTTGATGGGTTCAGAAGTCAATGTTGTTGAACTATCAATGGATTTCTCAGTAGTCACTGATCAAACTTGTTCTTAGCGAGTCTAACTCACCAGCTATGAGTTTGACATTGTCAAGTTGAATCGACCCATTTAAACCGATGAGCTAGGTTGAACCTATGAATCCTGGTCAAACATGGACAATTTAGCACCATTGTACCCTAACAGGTGGAACCTATTTTGGATACCATCCTTGCAATTGTCCCAAGTGTCGTTTGGTGGTTGATTTGTAGATGCTAGGGACTTGGTGTGCATCAACAACTAGGTGAGGGCATTCTTTTCCAGGTGTACTTCATCCACTAAAATATTTTGAGTGCCTGTAAGGTTGGCTTGGTTATTGAAGTAATCCCCAAGATTACGGAGCCATGAATCCAACGTAATTGCATTAATTGATTTGTCAATTTTTAGGGTGTATATTTTCATGTCCAGAGGGAAGGGTTGTTTGGAAATGGGAATAGCTAAAGGTTTAGCATGCAACTAAGCCAGTGGAGGTCATTTCTATTGTTGTAGTGTTTGTGACTACTGTTGCATGATCATCTACTTCCAAAAGATGGTCAACGCAACATCTTGGTTTTGAACTATTTTGTTGTTGTCTCTGTACATCAAGTTCTTCCATCAAGATCTGGTTTTGTTGGCACTGATTTTCTTGCATCTTCTCTATGACGAGCTGAATAATATTGGAGCCTTGCAAGTTTCCCTTGGACGGAAAGGAGACTTGATGCAAAATTACAACAAGGGTTTCACATTACTGGCCATGAAAATTGTGGTATTGTTGATAGAAATCACAGTAAGGACTCTGCTAAAAACAACTTACAAGTGGATGGTACTTGCATGTTCAATATGCAGTTATCGCAGGTCTAGTCTGCATTAGTATTTCAAATTACTTACCACTGGCAGGGTCTAAAGCTAAGTTTCTTAAGCAAGCTACCTTTTTAAGGCATAACCTTTGGGTAACTCAATATAATAAAGATGAGCAATATCTACGAGGTAAATTTCCTAATCAAAATCCACGTGTTGGAGAAGGATTGCACACTTGGGTAAAGCAAAATCAAAACCTTGAAGAGGCTGATATTGTTCGATGGTTAGTCATTAATACCATCCTTTGCATCTTTATCATGACGAAACAATGTAATATTCTGTTGGTTGTTTTTTATGTTTGACTTTTGTTTTTGCAATCTTAATGAGTTCTCTTGATGAGTTCCAAATATTTGTAGCAATGTGTGGTTCTTCTAAAGATTGCCATGTGATTACATCATGTCATAAAGCTCCATTGAAGTAGGTTTGTTTTGTGTGCACTTTATGTTGGTCCAACACATGAACTTATGGCTTGATTGCACTCAAACATTATATGCTCTTGCATGCTTTTGTCTCATTATATGCATAATCGATGATTTGAAGTTAGAATTCAAATTATGTCTTCCATTGGTTGTCCCACCTTGAGAATTAAAGGGTATATAATTCATTTCTATTAGAGTGTTTATTTTTCTGTAACATTATATTTTTTATTCTCTTTGCTTGTGAATCCCCTTTTAAATCTTGATCACCCACACAACAATATATATAACACCTTATCTGAAATGAAAATTATTAGACACATATATTGCAAGTATATTCAGAGAGTTCGTGTGCTTAAACTCTCCTTAAATAAATTTCCTTTTGTGTTTTTTCTTGAATATTTATACATTTTTGAATTGTTATTAAAATGGTTTGTGTCTAAATACTGCTTCATGCCAACCTTCTTCTTTATATATGGTAATTGTTATGGCACCATTGTACTGCTATAGTTCAAATTAGAAGTATTAGTCTGAAGAAAAATTTCATTCCCTGTTATCCTATATTGTTATTTCTAGATGGCAATAAGAATCCCTTATCACTTCTACGTTTTTCAATGTTGTGAACTTCTAGTCTTGGAAAATTTACATTCTCTTTATGTCTTTAGGATTATTCTTTTGATGATTTTTTTTGCAGGTTGGAGGATGGACTCAAATATACAAAGGGTTGACACTTGTGACAATTAGAGGGGCAAGGCATATCCACCTTTCAACCTTGGGGTATCCAGTCCTTACAAGAGGAGGCGAGTAATGCTGTATCAACATAACTGGCGCTATAAAAAGGGCCTGGTACTCTATTTTAAGCCTTACTTCCTATAGTTGTTTTAATATTCTTTGTAAGTCTGGAACCCAAAAGAGTCCTCACCAGATCTCAGGCTATAGAGAGTGGCTTAGAGTTTGAAAAGCATTCCCATCCTCCCAAAAGTAAGAACCCCATAGTTGTATCACCTCAAGCTTCCTCACTCTCAGCAAGTTATTCCCATTATTATCAAAGGATACAAATGGCTATTGTGAATGCACCCTAGCTTACAGGAAGCAGTTCCTTTTACATCTAGGGACCAACACATAAGATGCCAAAGAATGATGATAAATACTTTCCAAAATACAAGCAAATGGCATAAGGAACACAAAATAAAACATCCAGGCATACAAGGATGCCTTAATAAGACTGCAAGTGGAGCATGAATATGTGTCATGCAGAATGTTTTCCATGACACTTGATGATCAGTCTTATGACTTGTATATTAGCTTTCCCATTGGTTCAATCCATTCTTGGGCTGAGCTATAATCTGCCTTCATAAATATCACTTTCTGCTTCCCATTGATCCTGTAGTGCTATATCATCAGTTTGCTTCAGCACACCGAGAGCCAAATGAGTCCATGAGGTTTTACAAAACTCTAATTACAAGATGTATACCAGGTTGGTAGCTCCTTACACTCTCAATGAGAAAGCAGCTGTTCAAATATATTTGATAGCTTTAGATCCATCCCTTGACCTCAATGTTTGTTAGGAGGTCACCCACTGTAACTATCCTTACATTAACCTATGCTGAAGCCATGATAGTGGAACATCAGTTGATGCCCCAAGGCTATGGAGTTAGCCAGTGACCATCAGTCGGTTCTTGTTGGGTACCAAGTTCCATGGTGGTAGCATTTATAGGTTATTTCGAGCAAGTTAAAGACATGGAACTAGAAGCTTGGGGGTCCCTCATGGATTGATACCTAGAGTGTTAGGAATGGATTTCCCTTAGAATTGTTAAAGCCAGTTTTATTTCCAGTTGAAGTTGGGTTAACTTTTGAAGTTTGAAGATATTTAACCAGTTTGATAGAGTTGGTTTTGTTTTCTATGCATTCTTCCTGGGCAGCATGCAGTTATAACTGATATATAACTTTAATAGATATTGACTTTTATCCTTATTTTCTCTGTGTATTCTTTTTTTTTTTTGGTAATATTTGGTTTTCTTATATTTAGGGCCACTTCTCGTAGCTGTTTCATGCTCTTCTCGTTTATGCATGGGTGTGTTTTAGCTCCCAGCTTCATATCCTGAGATAAATATTTTCTTATATTTATCATGCAGAACTCATTCATTGGTTATGATGTTCTTAGTAAACTTGTGATTCCCCAGCCTAAACAATACTTATAGGTAAGAATTATTTATATTTTTTTCAACTATCAGTGTAATCATTGTCTATTTTGAATCAGAACTCATTCATTGGTTATGATGTTCTTAGTAAACTTGTGATTCCCCAGCCTAAACAATACTTATAGGTAAGAATTATTTATATTTTTTTCAACTATCAGTGTAATCATTGTCTATTTTTTTTTTTTTTTTTTTTTTTTTTTTTTTTTTTAGTCCAAATATACAAAAGGTATATCTCTAGAGACAGTCTTTGTGCACCCTTCAATGGTTGGCATGTTGGATGCTTCTGCAGAGGATGCTCTTGAACATGGTGGATGGTAAGGGTCAGAACACATAATCCCTCATGACAGTTTTAACATGAGGAACTATTTAAATGTGACTAAGCCTTTAATATCTATTTTCTATTTTCTTGTTGAAACTTGAAAGTGCTTCCTTAATTCATTTAATCTTAGTTGTTCTTTATTGATGGAACAATTTTTCACATACAATATACTTTAATATTGTTTCGTTGTTACACAATTATATGCATATGTCCTGCTATAGCAATGCCAATGGTCCTTTTAATGAGCCTTTAATATCTATTTTCAATTTTCTTGTTGAAACTTGAAAGTGATTCCTTAATTCATTTAATCTTAGTTGTTCTTTATTGATGGAACAACTTTTCACATACAATATACTTTAATATTGTTTCGTTGTTACACAATTATATGCATATGTCCTGCATGCTATAGCAATGCCAATGGTCCTTTTACCCTAATCCTAACTGAAGTGAACTGTTACCAATAGAACATGCATGAAGGTTGTGTAATATGTTCATTGAACCTGAGAGAAACATGGGCCTGTGTTCATTTTACAGGGGATGGTGGCTTGTCCCACATTGGAGGAAGATGAGTTTGGGACACCATTTGCTCATCCTTTGCTTCTATATAAACTGAAATTCTCCTTTCCATGGAATCATCCACCATTATCTTCAAGTTACTTATGAATTTTAAGTCAAATTCAAATATCTTGGCATGACTCTAGATGAGTCGGTAGATAGTTTAACAATGGATGCATGCTTCTCATTCCTATAAATTTATGGTATTTTTGCATTTTGCATCATTCAAGCATACAAAATAATGATTACCAAGTTACTATAGATCCATAATGGCTTACCTTGTACTACTCCTTCAAGTCTTTCAACTGCATTTATTAAGTGCAAATTATATTTGAACTTAATAAATGCAGTTGAAAGACTTGAAGGAGTAGTACAAGGTAAGCCATTATGGATCTATAGTAACTTGGTAATCATTATTTTGTATGCTTGAATGATGCAAAATTTGTTTGAATATCATCATTGTCAAGCAATAACTACTTATTAAAGGGTGCTAGCTCAATGGTAGAGCACCTACCTAATTATAGGCACGAGATTGGTCGTTCGATTCCTCCGTACCCTACCATAAATTAGTGACTCAAAAAACGACTAAATTCGCACATATATGACTATTAGTAGCTAATTTCCAGTATCTTATAGCGCGACTAACGTTTAGTTGTATTTAGCTTAGTCATTAATATGTTATCATCTAGTAGTTTATTTAGTTGTATATTTGGTCATTAATTATGGCAACCAATGACTAAATCAATGACTATCAATGACTAAATCAGTGACCATCAATTACTAAATCAATGACTAATAAGTCAACTAATTAATGACTATTGAAATACGACTAGCTATAAGATAGTGGAAATTCGCTACTATTAGTCACCGACTCAAAAAATAGTCATTTATAGTCGAATTTTAGTCATTTTTTTAGTCATTAATTCCTCATTTTGTACTAGTGGTACCTGCAATGTTGTATAAATGTCAAGAACAGAAATCTGTTAGTTTATCAACACATATAAAATAAAATTATAAATGTATATTTTGGGTTTATGAGTATCTGCGGATATTCTTCTTGTAATGAGCCCAATAGTTCACTTAGTTTTGTAGTTGGGCTCTGATACCACTTGTAATGTCCCTAAAAACAGTAAAAATTTAAAAATTTTCACTTACTAATAATATTATCTAAACCAATAATAAAATCAGAATAACATTAATACTCGAAAGTTATGTCAGTCTTTGTTTGAAGAGATGAGGAACTATGTTTATACAAAGGATAAATTTGTGTCATAGAACTTTCCGCAGAAGAGATGAGGTGAATAGAATTACTATAATGTAATGAACCCAAGCTATCGTTGTCTATGTTTGTTTAGATGTCTTCACTTAACTGTTGTACCACCGTAATGCTTTTCTACAGTGATTGCCTGTTTGTAATCCTAGATGCATGCTTGGTATTAACTTTAAGGTTCAAATGTGTTTACATCTTATACTCAGGTTTGATGGAATTTTCTACGGAGAGTAAGAATGTTTTGGTGTGGTTTAGATCCATTCTTCTTGCAGGGCCGTGGATGGGTAAGGAATGGATGTTTGAATACCTCCGGCCTTACTTTACAAATTTCTTGCTAAAGCATTTGTAAACTTATATTTTGCAGGTCTGAGACAAGGGACTCATCCCTACACTATATAGACTTACTAAGTAAAAATTCCTTGGCTTAGGAGGAAAGGGGCCTAAAGATTAACTTGTTGGGAAAAAGAAGAGTCAAGGCATAACAAAATGAGCTTGGGGTTTAAACAAAACAATACTACCCTAAACTATAGAGCATGGGAAAAATTTCGCGCTAGTGGATGCTAACTGTAGCATTGAATGTTCCCTTAGAAATTCACGTGGCTCAATTTCCATCCTGGGGTAAGGCTTAAGTGTTTGATTGTTCCAGGGTTAGCATTTTCATTTCATGTTTTGGTTCTAGGGGTGCCTTGACCTGAGCTATGCTCATGGTCAGTGCTAGGGCAGACATGGTGGCGAGGAGGTGGGAGACATGCTTCGTATTCTACTGACAGGTAAACCCTTCCAGTACCATCGCAATTCATTTTTGCAATCAATGTTTAAAAGTCTAAACCCTGGTTTAACTTATGGTCGTTTCATGTCTCCTAGCAGGTTCTGACTTATGGCACACTCTACTTGAATGTTCCCGGTGGTATCAAACCTGGAACTAGCATCATTTGGTAAGCCCGGTCCTTGCAAAAACTCAATCCTTCCTATCTCTATTTGGTTTGCAGACTCTGTGTTTGTTTATGAGCACTTTTAAAATGTAAAGCTATGCCCTGTGGCTCACTGTAAGAGTTCTACGTTTATGTGGGCCGTTTTCTTTGCCTTGGGCGTTTGTAGAGATGGAATGGGTATCGGCGCAGTTGCCCTGGTCTATGTGGGGGTATGAATTTAATATAAGGGTTTTGTTGACGAGGAAAAGCTCAGAGATTCCTGTAGTAGATGAGATAGGATGGATCTGCAACACTCCTTTTTGAGAATTGATGTGTAACTGGCAGAGTTTTGCGTTCTTTTTGAAAATGAGAACGAACCTGTATGATTGCACTTATTTTGAGTTTTTCTATTTGAATGTGCCTTCTCTTGGTATTATTAAGTGACTGTAGGCTCAACGTTTTCGGTTAGTATGTAGAGGCTCCTAAAACACACGTATGCTTCTAAATAGTTGAAAGTATGGCTCTGTTGTATAAATGTTTGACTCGGAGGTGATTGTGGTCTGGGAATCCTGTTTTACTCAAACTAAGGGAATCATGAATGCTTTCTCTGTAATGGTTAAGGGTGTTGAAATATTGTAACTTCAAATAATATTATATTTGTACTTTATTATTCCGGAGATGTTTCATTCCTCCATGAAGATCTTATTGTATATCCGGAGATGTTTATTCCTCCGTCGGAATGTGGTAACTTGGGTTATTAGACTTCCCTAGTGGGGGTCGACCCTGAATGTGTTATGTGGGTCAAAGGGTTGTTAGACCAACCTAGTGGGGTCGGCCCAGTCAGTTGTAGTGGGGTGTTTAACCCAGTGGTAAAGTTGGGGCCGGCCTAGTTAATATAAAGTACAGGTCGAAGATGTGTATAAATAGAGGAGGTGTGTTCCTCATTATACACACACTTCCCTCAATTGAAATATAGCACACTTGTGAGAGAGAGGTATGCTATGGAGGAGGAGGAGATCATGTCTTTGGTTTGCATCTTTTTATATTTCTGGTCATCTATATTGAGGAAGCTTTGCTGGGTTTTCTACCTCATGAGGGTTTCCTAGGATAAATCTGTGTCTCTTGTGTTTATGTTGTGCTTGTTGTTTCTTCAGTGATCCTGTATATGCTATTGTTATGAAATGGAATGTAATGCTAATATTTTCTGTCTTAGCATATTGAATCTTAACATGGTATCAGAGCTAGCCTGAAAGAAGGCAATGTATGGCACTTACGACACTTGCTTCACTTGCGACAATTTGAAGGTTTGGGTTTTATATAGAAAAAACAAGTCATCGTGGAACTTTTGCTATAAATCCATTTTTTCTACATTTCAGGATCTGAAACCTTTACAAGTCGTAGATGACATCCCCAGGTATCCTGTGTCGAAAGGACACCCTCAGATTCGTTGTACTTTGTACGTTATGATTAGTAAAAGTTAGGGTTTCTACCTCTTCCAAATCTTAGTCAAAATCAGGTGACCTAGGAAAAAAGGTCATAACTTGGGATAGGAAGCTCCAAATGAAATTTCATAAAATGTGACAGGTAGTACACAGATTGTACTATCTCAAGAAACCTTTTTAGAGGCCGAAGTTGAAGCAGTGACATGTGGCATGCAGTACAAGTTCGCTCTCCTGTTTTATCCCATAAATAGGTCACGTTGCTACACTTGGCATAAATCTCTCTCAGAAAATCCAATTGAGGTCAAACCTATCGGGATGGAAATATGATAGGTCAGGATACCACATAAAAAGTTTTCAAACCCTGTAAATTGAAAAGTTCAGAGTTACAGCAGAAACAATCAGCTACATATTTCTGTCAAAACAAAATTATTTTTGGAGCACCTTCATTCATGTCTTCCGGAATTTAGGGTTTTGGAGAAAGTTGGAATTTTTGGAATCAGAGTCCATGGCTAAATGCTACTCTGGAAAATCAAAATTTAGAGACCAAGATCAAATTTTTTGGTTGGGTAGAAGACCGGGCTTGATCAAACCCCAGTTCGGGATTTTGATCGGAAAGATGGAAAATTAGGGCTTCAGCCAAAGTTGGAATTTTTGAAGTCTGTGACCACGGCTGGAAGCTCCTCAGAAAAATAAGAGTTTAGAGCCTTGGATCAAACCTTTTTATTAAGCAGAAGGGTGGGCTTCATCAAACCCTATTTCGGGATCCTGTCCAGAAAATCCAGAAGTTTCAAAGGCAATTTTTAGGGGTGAAATTTTGGAGATTTCAAAATTGAAGTATGCAAGTTTGATTAGCTCAGCAAGACACATCCATCCATCCATTCAGAAGTGTGAAAGTCAAAGATTGAATTTTTAGGGTTTTTCTAACAAACCCTAATCGAGCTCCAGATCCAGTTTCAGGGGGAGTTGAGGCTAAGGCATTACATAAGAAGACTACAAGAAATATCGACAAGTATGACTTAAGGTGATACAGGTATGTCTTGAAATATGATTCTTGATTAAAGTTCATAATATGTTTGTCTTCATATTATTTAGGATAGTACAATCTTGATTAATGTTAGAATTGTCTTATCACCCTAGTAAAAGTATGAATGCATGTGAATGATAGAAGACATTCATTGATTAGGGCTATATGATTGTACTAATGCACTATGGTGCTTGTATGAGGTTGATGTTGTCTGCTAACAAGATACAGGTACATCACGAAAGACAAATCAAGTTCCATGACCATGACAACATGAATACAAAGACCCATCCATAATCCTTGATCACATAGAAGTTCTACTTACGAGGTATGTATGAATTTGTTCTATTATGCTTAACCTATGAGATATGTAGGTTCTAGCACAGGATCTCTAAATCATTGAAGAGAACAAAGAAGATATTGTTTAGGTATGTTAGACATAACTAAGCAGGTATACTAATCCAGGTATGTTTTCCTATGTCAAGCTAGAATCCTACTTTGTGCTAGGATCTTAGTATACCCATGTATTGAATGATCATGACCATACATATTCAAGATTATTTAGAATTATAATGTTTTGATAATATTGAGATTATACTAATGAATATATGTTTGTGTATGAGATCATGAGGATGACACTAGTGCACACTTGAGCATGCACAGTGGTACAGATTGAAAGACATATAGAAGATCAAGCGGGAGGAAACCACACAAACATAAAAGATAAGTATTTGAGTTGTTATTTGAAATAGTAAATGATATTGCTTGTAATAGATTGCATGCATATTTAGAATATATCATGCTGAGTGTAAACATTCATATAGCATTGAACAGAGTACTACTAATATGCATATGATTGGTAAATTGGACACACATTCCATTGTTGCTTGTCTAGAATGAAACCTCTTTGTCGACATGCTGAGAGCTGTGCAAACTCTCGATAGTATGTTTTGGTAGAGATGGAAGGCATCTAGATAGCCACTGTATGCATACAGGATATGGAAAAATGTTGTGCCAAAGTATTGGTCAAGATAGTTGCATATCTATGTAAATGATATCTGTATGCATAATAGGTTATCATGTCAACATGATTTGATGATTATGAAGTATTACTAATCATGTACTTAATTTTGATTTGTAGGAAATCATGAAGAATGATGAACACCGAACAAGTGATGGATATTCAACAAGAATATTTACAAATCAAACATAATACAGAAGGCTCGTGGCTAGAAGATTCTCTTAGAAAGAGGAAGAGAATCATGACAAGATGTTTGCTCCAAGTGACTAGATAAGGCCATTATCTTAATGATGTAATTGAAGAAGTGCGAATAAAGGATTCAATTGAAGAAAGATCTGTTCGGGTACCCAGGATCGATAGTCAATTGATGAGCTTAATGATCACCATGGGTGATGTGGATCTCAACCTTTGCTACAAGGTTGAGTATGGTTTCTATACACAGATGACATGGATGCAAGAAGGAACTCACCACAGATTTCAAATGATATTGAGGCTCGTATCAGTAGACCCATCCGATGAGAGATGGCACAGATAGATATGTAGAAGATCACTCAATGTAGAGTGTGAATGCTGTTTAGTCACAAAAGGAGAATTGACAGTTTCTTGATAAGCTTGGGCTTTACCAAAAGTAAAGCTGATCCGTTATGAATGATGAACCTGTCATACTATTACTATATGAGGATGATCTATTTTTACAAACAGATCATGAAAAGAAAGAAGAAGATGGCTGCAAAAATGAAAATGAAAGATCTCAGATTGATGCATTACTTCCTAGGTTTGGAAGTATGGTAAGGCCCAGAAGGAATCTTTCTCACCCTGGGAAAGTATGATGTGGAAATCTTGAGAAGAATTGATATGTTGGAATGTGAAGCCATGGCCTCTCCCATGGATTCCAACTTGAAGCTGTTAGCTGATGACTCATAAGAGTTAGTGGATGTGACTTTGTACAGATAGATTATTGGGTCATTTATGTGGAACCTAGGTATGTTCACCAAATAGCTGCAAAGCATGTGATGAGGTACCTAAAGGGTACGATAGATTTTGATCTATGTTATCTTCGAGATCATGACTTCGAATGGCTACATAGATGTTGATTGGGTAGAAAGTGTATCAGACAGGAAGATCGCATCGAGAGGATGTTATTGTCTGGGATCAACCAATATCTCGTGGTTTAGCAGGAAGTAGTCTAGTGTGGCTCTCAGCACAAGCGGAATATATGGTTGCTTGCTCTGCTAGTTGTGAAGTAGTATGGCTTCAGGATTGTTTGACTTAGAGATAGACCCAACTGTGATCCTATGTGAAAAAAAAAGTTGTATCAAGATGGCAAAGAATCCAGTGTTCCATGATTAGTCAAAGCACATAGAGATCTGACAAGATATGGTGCAAAAAGGAACTATAACGTTCGAATTTGTAACAAGTTACCAATGTACTAAGCAAACCTCTACCTCAAGTGAAAGTTTGAATATTTCCTAGACAAGCTTGGTGTAGTTCAGAAGGACCCTCCTCGAAAGGGGGAGTGATGTGGTCACTTATGATGAGATTTCCTGCATCGACAGTGAGGTCGATGATGTGGATACCTATATTGGTGATACCGACAGAGAGGCTGGTGGATGGTCCTTAGACAGGGTCTAAGTTGATAAGGGGATTGCATCATCCTTGAACACATGTTCTAAAAGGATCCGTAGACATATGCTCCGAGAAAGAAGGGGGATTGCATCATCCTTGAACACATGTTCTAAAAGGATCCGTAGACAGTTGTCTTCGAGAATGAAGTCCCTGGTGGACAAGTCGAGATTGTATTGTCCCCGAACTTCGATCGCTTGAATTGATCCGTAGACATATGTCTTCGAGAATGAAGTCCTTAGTGGATAGGTGGGGATTGTATCATCCCCGGACTTCGGTCCCTTGAATTGATCCATAGACCTATGTCTTTGAGAATGAAGTCCTTAGTGGACAGGTGGGGATTGTATCATCCCCGGATTTCGGTCCATTGAATTGATCCGTAGACATATGTCTTCGAGAATGAAGTCCTTAGTGGACAGGTGGGGATTGTATTGTCCTTGGACTTTGGTCCCTTGAATTGATCCATAGAACTATGTCTCCGAGAATGAAGTCCTTAGTGGACATGTGGGGATTGGATCATCCCTGGACTTCAGTCCTTAAGTGATCCGTAGACATGTGTCTCCGGAAATGAAGTCCCTAGTGGACATGATAGGACTGGATCGTCCCTGGACCTCGGTTCAAAAGGTACATGTGTGGATTAATCATCCTTAGACCGTAAATTCCGTAATTTCGAAAGGAAGAATAGTCTTAAAAGAGATTGAGTATGGATTAATCATCCTTAGACCGTAAATCCCGTAATTCCGAAAGGAAGGATAGTCTTAAAAGAGATTGAGTTTGGATAAATCATCCTTAGACCATAAATCCCGTAATTCCGAAAGGAAGGATAGTCTTAAAAGAGATTGAGTATGGATTAATCATCCTTAGACCGTAAATCCCATAATTCCGAAAGGAAGGATAGTCTTAAAAGAGATTGAGTGTGGATTAATCATCCTTAGACCGTAAATCCCATAATTACGAAAGGAAGGATAGTCTTAAAACATGATTGTGATGAGATTGATCCTGTAATTCTGAAAGGAAGGATCACCAGAGTTGATGGACTAGAATCCCGTAATTCTAAAAGGAAGGATCACCAGAGTTGATGGACTAGAATCCCGTAATTCCGAAAGGAAGGATCATGTGTATGGTAGAGTATGCTGCTATTGTGTATACTTGACTATACTTGTATTGATGAGGACACTTGTATTGATGTATTGACACTTGTATTGATGATGTGTATTGATGATGATATGTATTGATGAGGATATGTATTGATGAGGATACTTGTATTGATGAGGATACTTGTATTGATGAGGATACTTGTATTGATGAGGATACTTGTATTGATGATGTGTATACTTTTATTGGTGTGGATACTAATACTAATGATCTAGATGACGATGATGCTGATCGTGATGATTTAGATGATGATGTTGCTGATCCTGATGGTCTAGATGACGATGCTGCTGATCGTGATGATCTAGATGATGATGCTGATGATCATGTGACGACGATGCTGATGATCGTGTGATGACGATGCTGATGATCGTGTGATGACAATGCTGATCGTATGATGACGATACTGATGATCGTGCGATGATGATGATGATGATATTGATGTAGTTGTTCAAGTGTTGCAGAAGATAAAGACTCAGTACTGAAGATGTTGATGTTCCAGTATTGAAGATGTTCCAGTAACTGCTTGAGTTACTGATGATGTTGAGAAAGCTTCCAATGATTTATAGATGTATCATGTATGATTTTGATGACTCCTTGCTCGTGCATATGTTGTTATAATACCCTTCTCGTTAAGGGGGAGTGTTGAAATATTGTAACTTCAAAGAATATTATATTTGTACTTTATTATTCCGGAGATGTTTCATTCCTCCGTGAAGATCTTATTGTATATTCGGAGATGTTTATTCCTCCGTCGGAATGTGGTAACTTGAGTTTTTAGAATTCCCTAGTGGGGGTCGTCCCTGTATGTGTTATGTGGGTCAAAGGGTTGTTAGACCACCCTAGTGGGGTCGGACCAGTCAGTTGTAGTGGGGTGTTTAACCCAGTGATAAAGTTGGGGCCGACCTAGTTAATATAAAGTACAAGTCGGAGATGTGTATAAATAGAGGAGGTGTGTTCCTCATTATACACACACTTCCCTCACTTGAAATATAGTGCACTTGTGAGAGAGAGTTCTGCTATGGAAGAGGAGGAGATCATGTCTTGGTTTGCATCTTTGTATATTTCTGGTCATCTATATTGAGGAAGCTTTGCTGGGTTTTCTACCCCATGAGGGTTTCCCAGGATAAATCTGTGTCTCTTGTGTTTATGTTGTGCTTGTTGTTTCTTCAGTGATCCTGTATATGCTATTGTTGTGAAATGGAATGTAATGCTGATATTTTCTGTCTTAGCATATTGAATCTTAACACAGGGTTATTATTTAGAGATGGCAGCTAGGAATGCATTGGTATGCTCATCTATAGTATGTGGTTGTGCCTAGGTAGAAAATGACTTCTGTTGGGTAGACTGAAATAAATGTGAAAACCCTAACTAGGGAACACAAGTCTTAATTTATGGTTTTCTTGATTTCTGGAAAGTATAAGTACTGCGTTTTAATTTAAATGTTTGTTGATAATGAGTCTGAAGGAAAAATCTATGTTTAAATGCTAGATTTCGATACTGTAGGATGCGTTTTGTGTGACCTGGGAGGTTTACAATAACGTGGTTAATTAAAATGCCTCTACCCATGTTTGTGATTTTATGTTTACTGTACATCTATGCTTGTGTCTGAGATTCTATGTTTTAAATGACGGCACAGGGATTTGATACTTGAACCTGCATTTTACCAAACTTTGTTTGTGTTGGTTTCCAAGAAAAGAATCTGTATGATTACTATCTTGTGACTTAGTTTGTCCATTCGAATTTTCCTGAGTTTGGTTTTCAAAGAATGAAAAGAATAATTAAACCCTAGCTTAATAATTCAAGTTTGAAAATAACTCAGTAGTACAGTAATGGAGTTTTGAAGGACAAAAGCGATATCAATTAATAAGGTTTAGAGGTTCATACATAAATCAATTAAAAAGTTTGGGTTCTAAATATTTTAATTAAAGAAAAATTATGTCTAGCACAGGCTAGCAAAGCTAGCCTTGCTAGACCCTACAAATGTTTAGGGAAGAATTTCCTTCCAACATTATAGAGAAAATAAATTAAATGTTGATCCTCGGATGCGATCTTGAGAGCCTATGCCAATTGGCCCTTGCTCTATGACAGAAAGAAATAAAATCATAAAGTTTGAAAACATAATTGCTGCATAACAAATCTTACTTTAAATTCCTAGATCTGTAATTAAACTGTATGGAAAGTCATAGCTCATACCTGGTTCTTGTAGCTGAATCCTTCCTTGTAGGACCTGCACACCCAAGCACTAGTTAATGGAAACAACTGTATGAATCTAGCTGACCTGTAGGATAGTCTTTAACTCGATATGTTTGGGACTACCATGTTCCTCCCAACCATGAACCTTAGACCATTTCTGTTTCTATCTGGATCCCCCCGAGCTGGTTCCAACATGCAATCAGAGAAGTAGAGGGCCTAAGGTAGCTTGCTAATCAGATTATAAAATTATGGTAGGATGCAACAGTTCTGTAGAGTAATTCTCTTATGTTACCATAAGAGAATGATAATAGGAAAGATGCCTTTCTTTTGGGATCCGCCCTCTTTTTATAGGTGAATTCTGTTTGGACATAATATAGCTCTTGAAATAATAATACTTTAGTTTTTAATTTAATTTGAATTGTAATATCTTTAAAAGATATTTTACTAATTATTAACTCCTATTTTCTAGGAGCTTTACTTTGTTAATTAGATGTAACTTAAGCTATCTAAATAATAATAATAATAATAGTTATATGTTATTACTAATATTAACAATACAAATAATAATACTATAAATAATATTAATAATATAATAATGTGAGAGCCATTTTATGCATAACCTCTATGCAATATATATATATATATATATATATATATATATAAGAAATGTTTTTCTTTTAAGAAAATAATAATAATATTATTATTAATACTATTAATAATAATATCAACTTGTAAAGCTATCTTATGCATACCTTTATGCATGTTATTCACATAAGAATAATTAAATTTAATTATTCAATAGTTTAGTTATGGTAATTTTCTTTGATTTATTTATGTATATACCATAATACTTCTTTTAAACATTAAGTACAAGGTCCAACTCTTTGGGTGGGTTTTTTTGGTAAGCTTGGATAGTTGGCTTGGTTAGGTACCTCTAGGTATTTTCTTTTGCATGTTGGATTCCCTAGTTTAACATGGTAGTTCCCGCAGTACTTGATGATAGATAGAAAATGATTCATTTAACCAATGTAATAAATGTGATGAATAGAAGTGCTATTCAGAGTCTTTTTGACTCAACACTTTTAAGATTAAGTAACTGTGCTCTTCATAGTTTTAACTCAACACTCTCACACTCAAAACTCTCACGTGGACATTACACTAGTGCAATTCCAGAGCGTCCCGCTCAACACTAGTACTAGAATGTGGTTGTGAAGCACGTCTAGAATGTACAAATGGTCTCGGATTTGGTATTCATTATCAAGCTTGGAGTGCTCCAGGCCTTATGCCCAACACTCTACGTACATCGGTGCTTAAGCCCAGTACGAAATGAAGTCCTCTAGGTACATCGGGGCTTATGCCCAATATGTAGGTCATACGTGTGTTCCTGAGTCCTCGCTCAACACACTACATAAACCAGTCATGTGAATCATAACTCTGCACAGTATGTAACAAAAAGGTCATCTCATAATAATAATGCATCATTCAGGGTCCACGCCCAATATGTAAATATATAAAAGAAATGAATCATATGCACTAGGACTTATGCCCAATAATCAAAACAAATCATATGTGTTGGGGCTTTAAACCCAATATATAACATCGAAAATAGGTAGTCAAAATTTGGGATATTACACAATGCATTGTAAATACTATTCATATTGTGATTCACATTCACTTACTCTACATAGTTACTGACATAAAGTGGAAATTTGTGGGTGATCTGCAACATAAGTAGGAGCTAGTGGCAACCTGTTGCATATATTGGTGAAATGAAATGTTGGTGTAGAAGGGCATGTGCTCTGTCAGAGAGATATTCTCCCCTTCTCATTCCATTCCATTCCATCCCTAATCACATGGTTATTCACCCCATCTCATTGCATTCCACTCCATTCCATTCCTAATCACATGGGTTATTCATTTGTTGTTGTTTTAAATAAGGAAAAACCAAGAGTACTGTATGTTCACTCAGTCATTCAGGGATTCATGTTGTTTCTTACGTTCACTCGCTCTCGTGATTGACTAAAAGTTCACGGAAATTGACACTTTAAGAATCGCTGGTGTTGTTTTATTTGAATTCGACAAATTAAAAAATGGAATTTGGAGACTCGAAAAACTTCTCAATCACATATTTAATTAGACCCACATATTTAATTAGACAATATTTACTTTTGTACATTATGAAATTATAAATTTTGAAAAAAAAATACACAATAAAACCGCGTAACTCATTGAGATTAATGAAAGAAGTTGTCTAAAGATTCAACTATTTCCAAGTTACTGCAAGTTTTTCCCATGAAACCTGCTAAATTGTGTTTCTAAAATTTGAAATAAGTAGTGTTTTAATCAATGTTTTGAAGAGAGAAAAAGATTCAACACAATAAAAAAATTCTAGATTTTCTGTACCAACTATTTTGACAAGCTGTACCAACTATTTTGCAAACATTTTGCTGGATTTTCTGAAAATCTTGCTAGAAAAGTCATATGTTTCTGCTGGAGATTGTAATTTATCTGGATTGTTGTCAGTAGCAGTACATGAGCTACCTACTACCAACCTGAATGAAGATGTGACAACAGAGCAAAGAAAACTGAGCAACATAAGAAAATAGTATACAATTATACCATATATCACATGCATAATTATATCACTTAGCTCTTACCAAAACAATAAACAATTATAACATATACAACATGCATAATTATATCACCTGAATTACCTCTTACCAACCACTTGAGTGGTGGAGGATGAGCAAAGGGAACATGGAAGGATTAATGAAAGGATATAGAAATATAGTGGCATGCCTAATTCAGAAATGTCACATTAAACTATAATACCAAATTTGGGAATCTTCATGCTTTGTTCGTGTGTTTGGTGTCATAGTTTTTGCTGCTAACATTTGTAGTGAGGGAGGCAATTGGTCATTGATTGGCAGATACAAAATAATTTAAAGAAGATGCATGCAGAAGGACATGAGTTAGATCCAAGGTTTTGGGAAACTGAAAAAGTAAAGTATGCTTGCTGGACTTGTACAAGATATGCATATATTTCCCATTAGAAGGCGAAAGATAGGCGTATTTTCGCCAGTAGTTGAGGGGATTAATCCACTGAACGTCATCGAGGAAAGCATAAGGAAAACTGATAGCAATTGAATGTGAAGGTCATTGGTAAGTCTATCACCGCTCTCTGACCCCAGGCGCACCGCTACCCAGTGCCACCATTGCTACCACCAAGCTCCATCCTGATGAACCAGACGAGCCAGAGGAAGGAGAATGCCTCTTCCATTCACAAATGTGGGTAAAAGGCACCCCGCTGCACTTCATCGTTGATAGCGGTAGCTAGAAGAATCTCATCTCAGCAGAGGTCGTCAAGCGCCTGGCCCTGCCGACAATGCCGCACCCACAAACAACCCTACACCATTGGATGACACCGCAAAGGTAGCGATCTCCATGTTAGTCAATAGTGCTGACTGTCATATGGCATCAAGCCCTTCAAGGACAAGGTATTGTGTGATGTTGCTCCTCTCGAAGTTTCAGATGTTCTTTTGGGCCAACCTTATTTATGGAAATGTCATGCTGTATATGAGTCTAGGCCTCGTAGTGTTATTATTTCTTTGAACAGGAAATTGTATAGGATACCCGAGGCAGTCCCTCATAGTGATATTTCCTTGATCTCTGCCAAGCAATGTAGGAAGGTCATCTCTTAGACCGGGAAATTTGTCTTCTTCATGATTCGCTCTCAGAGTGAGAGAAAGATTGTAGCCACATCCAGGGCCTCTGCGACCGATCTCTGCACACAACAGAAGCAAGTGGATGAGGTAGTGGAAGGATACTCAGATATCTTCTTCTCTCCTACCGGGGTACCTCTCCACTGCCAGGTCAAGCATCCCATCGATCTGAACCCAGGCGTACCGCTACCCAATGGGCCAGTCTATCGTCGCTCTCTATTGGAAAACGAGGAGATCAAGAGGAAAATCCAAGAATTGCTCCACAAGGGGCACATCCATCCCAACTCATCACCTTGTGGGAGCCCAATCATGTTGGTGCAGAATAAAGATGGGATCTGGTGACTCTGCATTGAATACCGGGCCCTGAATAAAATCACAGTCTGCAACCAGTGCCCGATTCCATGAATCGACGACCTCCTTGATCAGCTCACGAGGGCCAAATACTTCAGTAAGATTGATTTGAAGTCTGGCTACCACCAGGTCCCAATAGAACAGACAGATGTATGGAAGACTACCTTCAAGTCAAAAGAAGGCCTTTTTGAATGGCTGGTCATGCCTTTTGGTTTGACAAATGCTCCAGCAACTTTTATGAGGATGATGGACGATATCCTACGACCTTTCACCAATACTTTTGTAGTGGTGTATCTGGATGACATCCTCATCTACAACAAGACTTGGGAGGAACACTTGCATCATATTCAACAGGTTTTGCACACCCTGCAGCAGCACAAACTATATACAAACTTGGAAAAATGCTCCTTCGGCATGGACAGGGTCCATTACTTAGGCTACATTGTTTATCAACATGGTGTGCATGTGGATCCAGCCAAGATCCAGGTCATTCATGACTGGCCAACCCCAACCACACTCACTGAACTTCGGAGCTTCTTGGGCCTCGTCAATTTCTATCACTGGTTCATGCCGGGATTCTCTCATATCGCATGGGCCCTCATCCAAGTGACCAGGGGTGGTGGTAAGGCAAAATTTGTGTGGGGCCTATCCCAACAACAAGCCTTCGATGACTTGAAGAAGCGTTTGTGCTCATTTCTAGTACTCTCATTACCGGACCTGCAACATCCCTTTGAGATCGAGATAGATGCTTCAGATTATGCTGTGGGCACCGCTCTCACTCAACACGACCACCCCATGGCATATCATAGCGAGACATTATCAGATGCTGTCTGTAAGTACCCTACCTATGACAAAGAAATGTACTCCATTGTACAAGCCTGCCGCCGGTGGATACATTACATTCTTGGGAAGGAGATAGTCATCCACACTGATCACAAGCCACTACAGTTCATGCAGACCCAAGGAAAGTTGCAGAATGACCGCCATCAGAAGTGGTCAACATATTTACAGCAGTTCCACCTCAACATCAAATATAAAACAGGGAGTACCAACCGCATTGCTGACTGCCTCAGTCGACCTCCAATCGTGGCACTCACCCCGGTGCTAGACTCCTGCAGCCATGAGACCTTCGGATGGCCCCACCTCTACGAGATAGACCCTGACTTCTCCACCACCTATCAAATGTTGGGCACCAACTCAGTGGTTGCTAATTTCCATCTTCAGGATGGGTTGTTGTGTCGTCTAAGCCATCTCCGCGTTCCATCAAGTGAGTGCGTGAAGCTAATTTTGGAATCTCACTACAGTCGGGTGGCAGGAGAATTTGGCATCGAAACGAAAGTGGCAGTGCTGTAGAAACATTTCTACTGGCCGAAACTTCGACAGGATGTCGGCAAGTATATCAGGTTTTGCACCGCTTGCGCTATTGCCAAACTGACCACTAAGAAACAGGGCCTATATACCCCTTTTCCTACTCCTGATAGGCCGTGGGAATCCATCTCAATGGACTACATGTCGGGCCTCCCTTCCACCAAGAGGGGAAATGACTATGTTTTTGTGGTTGTTGATCACTTTTCCAAGATGGCGATTCTAGTCGCTTGCAAGAAGAACATCACAGTAGAAGCCATTGCCAAGCTCTTCTTTGAATGAGTATGGGTACATTTTGGAATCCCACAGACCATTATCTCAGACTGTGACAGTCGGTTCCTCAACTCATTCTGGTCGAGCCTTTGGTCACTGCTGGATACCAGGCTCACAAAATCCACTGCCTTCCACCCCCAGACCGACGACCAAACCAAGGTCATCAACTGGATGGTTGTACATATCCTGTGCATGTACAATTCAACACACCCCCGCACATGGGATGAGAGTCTTCCCTATGTCCAACATAGCTACAACCGAGCCCTGCATAGCTCAATTGGCCATATCCCCTTTCAGGTGGGGTTGGGATTCCAACCATTGGGCCCCATGGATGTTGCACTTCCCCTTGCGACCACCGCGGTCGACTCGTCCCCAGAAGCTGACAAAGCCGCCTGGTTCATTGAACGGATCCAGTATATCCGCCAACAGGTTCAGGATATTCTACAGAAGTCTAATGTAAAGTACAAGGAGCGCCATGATCAACATCGGGTGCCACATAAGTTTCACGTGGGTGACAAAGTTTCGTTGCATTTGCAGAAATAACACCTTACAGGGCCCCATCGAAAGCTTCGCCCACTCTGTTATGGGCCGTACACCATCACCAAGGCGGTGGGTGACAATGCTTTTGAGCTCAACATTCCCCCCTTCCTTGGTCTGCATCCAGTCTTCAACGTGGCTCTCCTTCGGCCATATTTCCCACCATTATTAGACACCTCAGAGATCACAGAGAAGTTGACACCAACAGAGCTCAACCATGACTACCTCCAACAAACATCTAGTGATCATATTACAGACACACAGATCAAGGGCACTCGAGATCGAAGGATCCAGCTTTATCGAGTTGTCAAAGCAGGGAAACTACTGCACCAAGTCAAGTGGCTCACCCAAGGCCGAATTTAGCAGAAATTTCCTCATCTTATGGGCAATAGAGACCATTGCTTCCTAAAAAGGGAGGATTGATCCAGGTGGATATCGGTGGCCACTCATCTTTCCAACTGGCTCAAAACAGTTTTCTGGCAATTTTGGTAATGAACTATTTTTAGTAGTTTTTCAGGTCCTGAACTTCCGGGGCCATTTTAAGGCCCTAAACGACCTTTTTTGGTGATTTGGGGGCCAAATGATTGCCTTTGGCATACATTTGGCCCCATTTGAAAGTTGTAAATCTCGGATAGACCTTTCCAATGGGCTACCGAGCGCCCCAAACAGAGATCATATGCAAATGTTATGACCCTGGGAAGTTGATGTACTAACTTACCCAAACGGGGCCCACATGACTTTTAGCGCTTCATCTCCTAGGGTTAGGTTTTTGGATGTCTAGGGTTTTTGACATTCCTGTTTATTGTAAAAGGCCTTGAGAGCCTCATTGTAACTATATTCTTGCGAAATGAGTGCAACCATCACATCTCTTCTCAGAGATAAGCCGCCACCATTCCAGCAAGCTTGTTTTCCGCTGCATTTTACAGTTTTAGCTCATTCCCTTATTGAATAGAAAACCAATTTTACTGTATGTCTGTTATTTTGTATTAAGCATCTGATAATAATCTGTATTCATTTCGTTCTGCTCATAAAATATGGATCATTCGGGACTGTACAATGCTTGGAGAAATGATACAGAGATCGACAATGACTTGCTCCCCCCCGTAGATCGCTTTCCCCCCTTCCTCAGCTCCCTTATATATATGGACTCCCTCCACCAGATTGACAATTGTCAGTTATCAACCTTGCGCCGACGCCAGGAGACAAAAACCCCCTTAATCTCTTGGAGTCGATTCATTATTCCACTACTACACTTTTAAAGGACAAATGGCAAAGTATATATCTTGGTGCTCCCTTAGGGAGGTAGGTGTTGGCCAAGTAATCGTTTTGGCACCACAACACAATAGTTAACCAAATGTAATTAAAAGCTACTCACTATATAGGGAGTGCCATCATGCTTCTCTTTTCATACTTATAGTTATTATATAATAATCTTATTTCCATACTCTTTTAATAAATCGGACATTCACAATTATATATATTTGTTTAGATAGGTATATCCTTCTTATAGAAATAATTTCCTTCCTTAAAAAAAGAATCCCTTTCATCTTTTAAATAATATATAGATTTTAATAAATGAACATCTAATAATTAATTCCACCTTCCTTTTCTCATATATTCATAGGAATTTATTTGCTTTATTTCTCTCATATATATATATAACTGTCTATTATTCCTCAAGATTAAAGTAGTAGTATTAGTTCCTCTTAAGTAGGTATGTAAATTCTATGTGGGTGATTCCACGAAGGTGGTTCACCATTTTTGGCTGATGGAATGGAAAAAAATTGTTTTTCGGACCCTCGATCGAGGTATTTTAAATCCCTCGGTCGAGGTTTTAAAAGCTCAATCGAGGGTTTTAAAAGCTCAATCGAGCGCTAAAATACCTCGATTGAGGGTTTTAAAAAACCTCGATCGAGGGTTGAAACAAGACCTCGATCTAGCTTTTCAAAAGCTCGGTCTAGCTTTTGAAAAGCTAAATGTATCTTTTGCTTGATCTAGCTTTTCAAAAACATAAAAAGGCTCGTTTTAGGCCCTCGATCGAGCAAATACCTCGATCGAGGGTTTTAAAATACCTCGATCGAGATGTTGTTAAACCCTTGACCAAGGTGTTGTTAAACCCTCAATCGAGGTATGTTGAAACCCTCAATTGAGGTATTTTAAAACCCTCGATCGAGCAAATAGCTCGATCGAGGGCTTAAAAAACAGGTCGAGAGCCCTTTTCACTGTAGAATGAAAGTTTTTTCTGCCTTCCACATAGATAAACCATGTCATTAAATGCTCATTAATGAGCGGACTTGATACCATTGGATTCGTCAACGAATCCTCTATCCAGATATATAAAATTTACGAATTTTTATCTTCATATGTCTTTTGTTTTTAAATTTCTACTAAAACTTGCCCTAAAAAACCCTACCGACAACTTCGATTGAGCTCAAAGATAAATTCATAACATTCAAAATACACATCCAAAAAATTTGAAAAATACACAAGCCCTAGATAAACGTGTCCTCTTCAAAAGGGTATTTTTAGTTTTGAAAATTATGTAAACAATCAAAAGATTTTGTGCACGAACACACATGTGTGCAAAATGCGACTGAAATATTCATTCGTTAGTTTCGAAAAATAATAATAAATATAATTTTTCAAGAAAAAATAAAAGAAAAATATGTAAGCCCTAGTGCATTCTGTCTAGATCATGTTCACATATTTCATTTTTTAAAATTATTACTTTAACGTTAAATTATCGTGCACGAACACAAATTACTTGTTAATTTCTCTTCAAATTTTTAAGTACACACGTTTCATTAAATGAAAATTCGACACGATAAATGACATTGGTATATTTCAAAAAAAATATCATTGGAAAGCCAACATAATTCTCTACATTTCATTTTCCAACCACATGTCAAAATTCATTTGGCAAATATGAGTTTCGAGGGCTTCAATTTAATACATGGATAAAATTTCCATTTTTCACCATCATATTTGGCCAAAAAGAGTTACCCATCTTCATGGAATCACCCATGTTTGAGCCAAATATACTAAAACTTACTTTACCCTTCTACTTATAGGTGGCTCTAGCTTAGGATAACACCTTTCGTAAGGCTTCTAGCCAAGCTTCCTCTTCCTTTAGTGGATCCATTTCTCGTCATTTAGGTCACGTCATGCCTTAGTCTTCTAAGTTGAAAATAACATTTACGAACATAACAATAGTTTTCATGGTCCACTGGTGGATTCTTGGCCTTGAGCTCCTCACCAGGCCATTTACATTTTTACCAATTACATTTACAAAATTAATAATAATAATTGGGGTCAAATTGGAGGGATGTTACATTATTGATATAAAATAAACTTTTTAAAGAATGATTTGATTTTTAAAATATAAAAGAAAATATAAAAAATATTTAATATATATATTTTTAAAAGTGTTATATAACAACTTTCATAAGTCATTGCTAATTTTTTTTTACTAAACTATTAAAAAAGAAAGTAATTGCGACATATAATGTTTTGATATATATATATATATATATATATATATATATATATATATATATATTCTTAAATGCTTTTAATATTTATATCATCAAACTTTAAAAAAAACATTAATTTCCTTCAACAACATACAAAACAAAAAACAAAAAAACTTCAAAAAGTTGTATTCAAAAAAATACCATGCTTGTATAAGTTAAACTGACTTGCATTGCTGTTAAACAGCATAACCTCCAACAATACATGTGGGGTGGGCCACAAAACCTTATGGATCCATGGTTAGACGACATCTAAAGCAACGAAATAGAGTCCAATAACTTAAAGCTTGAGTAGACACAAATATTCTCGTGGTACATACATTTTGGAGCTTTGACTCAACTTGTATTGGTTTTCTCGCATCGCCTTACTTAAACGAGCCAAAACCCTAAATTCAAACCCATGGAGAGACATATCCTAATAAATTATTTGCCTTGGAATATGTGTATACAAAGGATAAATTATATGGCAAGCATGGTTTTAGCTGTGATGACAATCTCTTTTGATTCTTCAATTTTTTTAATTTAAATAAAAAAAATTCATTTAAGGTTTTAATGGCTAATGAAATTGTAATTTTAGGTTGTTGGAATGGTGTATGGAGGATAATCAAGAAAGTAATCTAAGGAAGTGGATCTATTTCTGCAATAAAAATTGCAATTTAAACCATGGTAATTGTGATTTCAAAAATTACATAAAGAAATTCCATCCTACAAAATGGAAATAATATATAATTTATGGAATAGCTTACCCCAACATTATTGGCTCGAGTGACCTTACGCCGAAAGGTCTCAAATACATTAAACCATACTATAACAAATAAATATAACAATTCTAAATATATTATACTAGCATAGATCCATCTTAAAAGAGGATCTGCTAAACTTCTAGAGGGATAAAATCTCTCTAAGTGCAAACACTTCTTCAGCATTTGCACTCTTCAAAACTCTCGAGGTGCATAGTATATCAAGTGATTAATCCCCTACTTGAGTAAAATGGATACCGAGAGGCGCATTCTACAATCCAGTAAGGGGTGGATGTGTAACTCCTTTCGTGCTCATCCTAGAGCTGACATATGTCCTTTAAAAAAAATATATATATTATAAAAAATAAAATGTGGGCTCAAATTAGATTTAAAACATCTAAGACCGCATATATATAAAACTACACAAATTAGCTAAATTAAAACTAGAGACATTGCATTACACACAATTTGATCCCTGAGGGCGCTTGGTACATCCCCTTTTAAGATGGATCCATCGCAAAAGGGGATGTACCAAGCCCCCAGAGGGATCAAATCTCTCCATGTGCAAACCCCTTTTTAGAGTGCAATCGTTGAGAAAGGGTTTTAATCTATCTAAATTATGTAGTTTTATATATGCCATAAAAAGTTTTAAATCTAATTTAAACCCACTTGTTATTCTTTATAATATTTTATTATTTTTAAAAATAACACATGTCAATGTCAAGTTCCAAAGGAGTTACACATCCCTACTAGATTGTAAAATGGACCTCTTAGGAAATCCTCCAAACCTTAATAATTACTCAAGAAACCCCTACTTAATGAATAGGGATCACTCAAATTGTGATATAATCTCTAAAAGATCAAGTGATTGGATTGTACTCTTCAAAATGATCCATATTAGCATATTTTGATATGGAATTGTTCTCTCGGAGCATTTAAACATTCTAACTATATATGTAGTATTCCTTACATCACTCTCACTCTCGATATAGGGTTATCAGGCGATAAAGATAAATGGAATATTTAACAAGCATATATACTTGTGGGTGAAAACGTGAAGGTGGGTAACACTTTCGTAAGAAACGAGTGGGAAATCGTCTTAGCGGAAGTTATTCGGCCGAATAATTTACATTATTCGGCCGAATAATTTAAATTATTCGGCCGAATAATGCAAAGGTTATTCGGCCGAATAACCATGAACAGTTCTCCGTCCAGCCTAACGGAGATCCTTGAAATGTGTGCAAACAGTTGCCGGACGGAATTTTTTTTTTGGCAATAGTTTATTCGGCCGAATAATTATTCGACCGAACAATTAATCGGCTGAACAATTACTCGGCCGAACAATTATTCGGCCGATTAATTGTTCGGCCGATTAATTGTTCGGCCGAATAATTATTCGGCCGATTAATTGTTCGGCCGAACTATTTTTCTGCATAAAAGCACAGCATCGGCTGCCATTTGGCATTCTTTGCTGTAAATTTGCTGGACCCCGCAGCGGGCCCGCATCGCCTTTGTCGCCACCTTGCCGCTATCCGACGACCCGCCTGCTGACGCTCCGCGAACTGCTGCTACAGTTCACCACCATCTGTTTCCCCACGACTAGCTGTTGCTGCCTGTCTTGTTGATGCCCGTCGGCTATACGGTTGATAGCTCGTCGCCTACATTCGCCACCCTGCTGTGTGCCGACGACTCGCTGATGCCCTGCGATCTGTTGCTGCTCGTCAGCTTTACGGTAGATAGTTTTTCAGTTTGTTGGCTGGTTCATGCTCTTTCTTGTTGGGTGTAGCTCGTCGTCAGTTACGCTTTGGGTGGCAGGTTGCCCGTTTGTTTTGCTGCGTGGTTGCGGTTGCGGTTTTGTTTGCAGGCTTCAAATTTGTCATTTAGGTGCATTTTTTTCATAGTTGTGTTGTTTTGATTCTGGCTGTGTATGTGATATGTTTAGTTGATGACATTTTTTTCTGCTTGGTGAAGGAATAAGTTTCGTGGAGCGTTGGTGGAACGAATAATAGCGGTGTCGTTTGGATACAGGTATGTCGCATATTCTGCCCATTAGTTTGTGGCATTAGAAAAAAATTAAAAAAAATCTGTTATGGCTGTTAAAATTAGAAGTTTTAACTTTTTTATAATCAATGTTGATTTTAGAGATTATTTTATGTGCATGAACAGGGTCCATCTACTCTGCACATGAACTCTGTTCATGAGCAGAGTCCATGTAGTCTGCACATGAACTCTGTTCATGAGCAGAGTCCATGTACTCTGCACATGAACTCTGGTCATGAGCAGAGTCCATGGACTCTGCACATGAACTCTGCTCATGACTCTGTTCATGAGCAGAGTCCATGGACTCTGCTCATGACTCTGTTCATGAGCAGAGTTTATGGACTCTAAGAGGTTAATGAACTGTTCATGAAGTGTACCACAAGAGTATTAAACCTTTGTAGTAATTTAAGCCTGCTTGTATTCGAAGGCAAACAAGTATATTCAGGTTATGCTCGTAAATAATATCCATAAGTTTATGTTAGGCATAGTCGTGCATGCCGTGCTAGGTATTAAACCTTAATAAGGTAGTATTAATAGTTTATTACAGGATAAGCTGTATTACGACCATGTTATATTTAATTAGCCTGATTCTAATCCTCGTTATTATGCCTCGTTATTATGCTTGTAATTTAATTATTAATACCGAAGCACGTCTATATTACCTGGAAAGCTAATCTGGTTAAAAGTAATGCTCTTTACTATGCCTGGTTTAATCCGAGTAAGCTTATTTCTGGTTAATAAGAGCCTATAATATTTTAATTAATGTGGCAGGAAATTGTAATTGACTAATCACTTCACCATTAACACTGTATAATGAACACAGTCCATGGACTCTGCTCATGAACTCTGTTCATGAGCAGAGTCCATGGACTCTATAATAGATATATTTACCCTAAGCATAGCTAGGTCCACTATTTTACAAATTAATAGAGTTGTTTTGCTTAAATGTTTTATGTATTTAACGTTCAATTTGGTGTATAAATAGAAACATGTTTTATTTGCCGAGAGATAATATAATGGGGTAGAGCAGAGTTCATGAACTCTGCTTATGAACTCTGTTCATGAGCAGAGTTCATGAATTCTGCTCATGAACAGAATTCTGCTCATGAATAGAACTTTGCTCATGAACAGAACTCTGCTCATGTTATGGTCTTTTTTATATATAAAAATGGTAAGATATTTTTTATATCAAACAACATAACGTGTATTTGTCTTATTCTTATGGAATGCAACGCCATGGCTTCTTTATATAAATGGATATTTAAACCCTAAACTTGAATGAGTATCATATTAAGTTTCCCTTAAAAGTTCTATGTTCTTAGGTATTTTTTTTATAAAAATGAAGGAATGTTTGTTTATTGAGATATAGAACAAAAACATAAGTGATCAGTGAAAAATTTGGAAGATTATTGTGTACTATTACAATTAAATGATTATAAGATGATTATTGATGTTATGTTTATGGTGCAATAGTGTTCTTAGAGCTAGAAGAGGAACTTACGAAAGAAAATAATTATAATATTTTAGGTGGCTCTAAATTTTGTATGCAGATTTTTAAGAGATGCTTTTAAGTTTATAGAATGAACATGTACAATTTCAATGTGTGGAAGTTGTTTTATCATAAATATAAATTAGAAATCTCTTAATAAGTGGATCTATATGTTATACTAATTTAGCCAGCTCTACATTTTGTATGCAGGTCCTTAATAGATATGTTTTTAAGTTTGTAGAGTTAACATGTACAACTTTAGTGTGTGTAAATTGTATTATTATAAATATGAGCTAGAATTCTCTTAATAAGAATATATATATATGTTTAGTGAGATGTTTGTTCATTGACATATGTATTTCAACCATATTTGTTGGATTAAAAGTTATTAAGGTTATTATACTACTTCAATTAATCATGTTATGACTTATATTTGATAATGAAATGATTATTAGATATATCTTTATGCTGCAATATTAGTGATGGTAAGGAATTTTAGGTAATTAATTAGAGTTAGGAGGGGGACTTACATTTTGTATTTTTTTATCAAATATTGGCTTGATGTTTGTAGAATGGTCATGTACAATTACAATATGTTAATGTTTGTGTAAATTTAGAAGTTATATCAAATGGAAAGAGAGTCTTCGAGGGGAAAGCGTAGGAGGTCATCACAATCCTCAGGAATTGGTGTTCCAGTTGGTAGTCGAAGGTTGTCGAATTCACCGAGAGGTTCGAGTTTATTGCATGGGTCCCAGTCATTTGATCATCAACAAGTTCGAAGGGGTACACATGATTCTCCTTCATCTTCTGTGGGAGAGCGTCGATCTCAACCTTCTGTTGGTATGAACATTAATGTTTAATAAAGTATAAATTGTATTTTTTTGTGTTTTGAAGTTATGGACAAGGTTAATTCTTGACTATGGCTATATTTGAAGCAGAGCGACATTCAGAAGATGTGCGTAATTCGATGGAGCGAGGGGGAAATCAAGATAGGATTGTAGATGATGAAATAGGTGTGGGTGGAGAGCAAGGTCCTGAAGATCCTCCTAGAGCTAGGACAACATATGTTCCACTAGATGAGGGGTGTACACCCATATCAACTTATCCATCTGATTTACCTGATGAGCTTCCATGGCAAGGTGTTGTGCAACAAACTATTCTTGAAAGTTGTAGATCCCATTATGACAGGTTGAACAATGATTTTTGTTCTTTGGATCTCCCTCTAGAGAGCCGACAAAGTCTAGAGATTGTTTTGGCGTCTTTGCAGAAATTCATTGATGCATATGAGGAACTTGGACCAACTACAAATAGTTTTGTTCATTTGATGCGGATGCGAAGGGACCAAGTTATGGGTCCAGATAAGTGGGAGGTTGTGAAGGAGAGAGTCACTAGAGAACAAGCCAATTCAATGTTCAATTTCAAAGAAGGCCTTAAGCGAAAAATGTTGAAAGTGCAATATTTCAAGCATCCTCAAATTGCACATTTAATATATGATCGATTTCTTGCAGCTTATGGTCGATTGCCTTGGAACGATGAGGTTCCTAATTATTTTGCTAGATTTTTTTATGCAGAGTTTTTTTTAGGTATGAAGCCTAACTATACTGATGTTCCCTCTGACTTTTATGGAGCCGGAAAGGGTAGAATATATAATCGAAAAGGTGCTCTCAGAGACCCTACCACTATACAACCTCCACCTGAGATACCTCATCCACCAAGGGTTGTGGCTTTAAGATCAGAGATGGAGACAACATCTCAACTAGGGACAGTTGGAAGGGAATCGGTAGGTGATGGTTTAGCTTCAGCTCTTGCTGGAGTAGAAGTCGGTTTGGTGCGAGAGAGGGCTCGTGTTATTCTTCGTCAGAGTTTTGTCTACAAGACGAATGACGAGGTAGATGCATTGAGCATTGATGATCTCAGGGCTTATGCTAAGTCTTGTCGAGATATAGCTTCAGATGTGTTATCCAATGACACATCGAGCATGGGAGAGGTTTGTTGATTATGCTATGACAATCTATTTGATTTTTTTTAATCATTTTGAATTGAATTTTTTGCTACATGGGAATAAATATATTAAGCAAATGTATTTTGTCTGCAGTTTACGTCAATGTTAAATGCAAATAATTTTCGAGTCTCCAGTAGTCAAAATCGAGAGCATCCTAGTCAAAATGAAGAGCGCTTAGGAGAGGTATTTTAATTATAATATTTAAGATTGAACATGATATTTTTTTTGTTTGCTTGAATTTTAATAAATATCAATGTATCTTATTGTTAATTTGACTTATTTATGCAGGTTTCATTAGATTCCAACTTTTTAGATGATTTACCATCTCTTGTGAGCTAATGATTTTAATTTTTTTGTTTTGGTTTTAAGTTAATTGCTTAATTTATTATTTGTATCTACTATGTTTTATTTATTAACAAAATTTAAATTTTAGGGAAGAGACCATTTAGAAATTGGGGGCGAAGATGTGGGGTCTCTAATGAATGCAGATATTGCCACTGAGGTAATTTTGTTGAATTAGAAATGATCTTTGATATATAAGTTTAATGTTTTATATTTTTTTGATTTATTTGAAAATTGTTTTTGTACATGTTGCAGCTTGGCTCTTTGAGGTCCTTTGGAGCTAAAGGAAAGTCTCTAGGGGAAAAAAGTGGTGGACATGCATCCAAAGAATTTGATGTATGATTTTTTTAATAATTGAATTGTTTTGTAGATGAGTTTAATATCTTAATATTTTGAATTTAGTTTAAAATTGTTTAAATAATTTATGATCTAAATTTGTAATTTGTTTTTTTGTGTATTGTAGGTGGAGTTGAGTCCCAGGGAAGGTCCTAGTGGAAAATAGTGGAAAGATATTGGTCTAGATGGATAGTGGTTCAGACTTTATTGTTTTTGTTGATATATATATTTTGTAGTTGTTTTGAACATGGAGGGTATTTATTTTTTGATTATATATACATGTACATTGAATTCACATGTTCATCAACTTTTTTTTGGATTATATACATGAGTACATGTCTATTATTTCTCATTTGGTAAATGTTTAGAATATGTTTTGCATGAATGTTTAAAGTGTTTTGATAATATTTATAATATGTTTCGCATGAATGTTTAAAATGTTTTTATAGGTGTAATCCAAGGTTAGGAAATGTTGAATGATGAGAATGAATGTTATGAAGTTAGAAAATGTTGAATGATGAAAATGAATGTTGAATGTTAGGAATGTTTAAAATGTTATTCCAAGTTGGGAAATGTTCAATGTTGAGAATGAATGTTATGTTAAGAATCAATGTTGAGAAAAAATGAATGGGAGGTGTTAGAGAAAAAAGAATGTTGGGAAAGAATGAATGTGAGGTGTTATGGAAAAAGGAATGTTTTTATAGGTGTAATCCAAGGTTAGGAAATGTTGAATGATGAGAATGAATGTTATGACTTGCTAGAAAATGTTGAATGATGAGAATGAATGTTGAATGTTAGGAATGTTATGACTTGTTAGAAAATGTTGAATGATGAGAATGAGTGTTATGACTTGTTAGAAAATGTTGAATGATGAGAATGAATGTTGAATGTTAGGAATGTTTAAAATGTTATTCTAAGTTGGGAAATGTTCAATGTTGAGAATGAATGTTATGGTAAGAATCAATGTTGAGAATATATGTTAAATTTTTTGATAGAAACATGGATGAATTAGGAATTTTAAAAGCAAATATATGTTAAGATCAAATTTTGATATAATGGATTTTTAATTAATTTAATTTTTATTTTCAATTTTCAGGTATATTTGATGCGGCTGAAATCATGGCAAATGGGGGTAACGGTTTTTTTGTTTTTTAATCATAAGCGAAGGTTCCAGGATTGTGAAGTTTGTGCTAGATTAGAGCAATGATTTTAAACAACAATTTGACGGATTTTCGTTCATTTGTTGTAAATAATCATTTCTTTAATTTAGCATAAGCTTCACAATCCTGGAATCCTTGCTTGTGATTAAAAATCAAATGATCGTTATCTCCATTTGCCATGATTTCAGTTATGTGAATTTGCACAAGCGATATTTTAAATTAAAGATATGGGACGGAGAACTTGGTGACAATTTTAAGACATCTATTTAAGATCATATTTATGGTGAAGTATGTATTAAAAAAACATGTTCGATGGAATTAAAATAATACAAAATTTAATAGGTCTTTTTGTGATTTTTCGTTAGTATCAATCAACCAAAAGTAAAAATTCGGGGCGGAGTGGGGATAGCCACATCCGTTATCTCATCCCTTAGTGGTCTAATAGACATATGGGGACCCGAATAAAGTACTTTTGAATTTTCAAATTATATTTGAATTCATTTTTAAGCATGTGAAAGTACAACCATTTAAGTTTTTATGTTAGTTGTCATTCAAGAAAATATTCATAAAATCTCAATGAAAAAATAAAATCTCAATGAAAAAATATACTGTGCACAACAATTTTGATAATTGGACAAAAAATATATTGCACACAACAATTGACATGGACAAAAATATAGATCAATTTATTTTTGATGTGTAGTTAAAAACATCGCAATGGAATACCATCTTCAACTATCCGTTCATGGTCACATATGGATAGTTTCCATTTTTTGGTTTTTAATTGTTTTTTTGATGGAACTTGTATCAATTTTATTCGAGATGCACATACTAAATGACTATATTGACAACATATAACATCGGGCTCATAATCTTGAAAGTAGACATAATTTTTAGTCATGTGTGTCTGTTGAAAAAAGTAGCCTTTTAAAATGATGGATCCTCTTTCGTATGTAAATCCGTTGTCGTTGTAGTCCTCCAATAACTTCATTTTTCCTTCAGTGCATCGCATCAAATAATATTTGACATTTTCGTTGTTGTCTACAGGTGCAATCACAGCGAAAACATCTCCTGTGCAAGTTATGATTGGTGTTAGTGTATTTAAATGAATTAAATTGACTACTTATGGCGATGGATTAGAATGAACAATTGATTAAAAAGTCAAAAACAAGTTTATTACCTTCTCTTACGAGATCTGAAATTCTATCGCCATCAGACGATATTGCTATTTCTTCTGATTCTAATTCTTCAACACTTGCTAGAGGCATTTTTCCTTTTGGATTAATCTCTGTGTGTCTCCAAGCTTTTACGTAGTTGTTTGTTATGTTTTCACAAACTTCTGTAGACTCGACATTTTCAATGCAAATATGACAAAAGCATGATTGCTTTCTACTGTCAAATGCAAACACGTTGTGAAATGATTTTGTTTGAATAGAGTGAAGATCTCTAGTTCCATGTATGGTGCTAGCGTCATATGGTATTGATCTATTTATATCTTGGATCCCAACAAGCCAAAAAAACCTACACAATAAATAGTGTACATGTGTACTTAAATGTTAGTATATACATTTTTTTAAATTTTAAGAAATAATATAAATTAAAAAAATAGTGGACATACCTGCGCACGTCTTTTGATTGTTGATTATAATCATGGCTTAGATTTAATTGACACCATTGGACAACCTCTGCAGCTGAATGAAATCGTGCTGAAGAATAGTTCATTTGCCATCTTCGAAGTGCTCTTTTCACGCATGCTCCTGCACCATCATGCTCACCTTTTCCATGCCCAGTTTCAAAGAAATTCCAGCGATGTTTAATGTTCAGCGCTTTATGAAGTCGACATAACCAAAAAAATGATCGGGAAGATTTAAATTGACCCGCACATCCATCAGACCATATCCAATGCTCTTTGAATTTGACTTCGCATTTTTTCAATGATTCATAGAAAATATTTTCTATACAATGTTGGACAAAATGTGTGTCGTGTGTACGATCATCGCTGATATAGAAGTGATATTCTTTAATCACATCTCGATTGTCACATGTGCTTTCAATGCCATCGACATCCTGTTGAGAATGTCTATATACGACATGGACAAATATCGAAACTTGGTCAGAGTGATAGTATTCACTCTGTATTTCTTTTTGTGCAGCAAATGTATAGTTTTCAGCAAAATCAACCACCGAAAAAATTGTTCCGGGTGGAAAAATTTCACGAGACTGTTTGAATTGAAGATCTTGCCATCGTGCTCTATGTGAATGCTGGGTGTATTTATAAATTTCGCTTTCAAATTTTTTGAGAAAATCTGTGACGCATATCTTGTCTTCTAGCAAATCAATTCTTTTGGAATGTGAATCACTAGAACTTGTACTATAGTTGATGTATTCGTATCTCTTCCAATCAACATTTACATTTGACAACGATTGATCATTGTCGATAGGGTATTTATTGTGGAATAACACCAAATTTCCACAATGATGACAATGTTTTCCATTGACACATTTCTTTGAATAAAATACTTCATCGTGATTTCTCTCACATAAAATTTGAGATATGAATTCACGTATCGTTGGCGGAGGTGGTGAATTTGTCCAAAACATTTTACCAAATTCAAGAAACGTATCATAATATAACTGAAATTGCACATGATAACGACAACAACATGTATCACGTATAGTTATAGGTCGAACATACCATGGTTTTTGTTGCACAAATGTAGTGATTGATATATTAATTCCACGATGATCTTCCTTGAATTTATTGAACAATTGTACTTGTGTCATGTCCATTATATGTTTTGGTTGGATTTCATATACATTTCGTGATATTCTTTTGCGTATCACATCTCTTGCATTTGGTGAAACTCGAGCATGTTCCAACCAATATTCTCGTACAATATCTTTAACCCCTGCTCCTAATCTATCTTTGTAAGGTTGTCTACAAATAATTGCCCAACAAGCAAGTTCATTATTTTCATCTATTTGCATTCTGAATTTGCTATGTTTGTATAATGTTTTTCTTGATGTTCCAACTGCTTTTGCTAGTTCTGTTGTCAAACGCTTTTGTTTAGTACTAGCTGAAAGAATTGCTGTATGAATTGCTTTACGTGCAGCACTGATATCTTTCTTCCTGGATTTTCCAAATTTTTTTATTACATCGCCTATATTTTCCATCACATTTTGTTTCAATTTAGACTCTTTTGTTACTTTGTGAATACCCAATAACGATGTAGCACCTTCTAATTTCTTGGACACTAATAAACATCTCAAAATTTGTGCTTGTCCTGCTATTGAGTAATCTTTGAGAACTTCATCATAAAATTTTGTAGCACGATATCGTGCAACATGTATTGGTAGTTTTTCTCCATATTTGTCGCAATCAATGTCTTCTAACATTTCATCATCAATAGTAAAAGTACCTATACATCAAGTTAAATTTAATTTAACATATATCAAAAAATAAAATTCATTATAAAAAAATGAATTTGGAAAATATATGATATATACATACCAGGTTCAATTTCTGGATTTTGAACTTGATCTTCAATATTGATTTCATCGACATTAGCATGTAAATCACTATTTACATCTTCTACAATGTTCTTTTCAACTTCAATTTGTTCTTCTTGTACTCTATTTTCAATTTCCATTTCTTCAACATTGTCATGTAAATCTGTATTTATATCTTCAATAGTTCTCTCTTCCGTTTCAGCAACCCTTTGTTTTTTGGCAATATATCTGAGTTTTTGTTTCTCTCTATTATCATCATCATCACGTTTACGATCAGCTTTTCTTTTACGATTTCTCTTATTGCCCATGGTTGTTTAATCTATAGACGATAAATTAAAGAATCATGTTACTTTATAGTAAAAACAAATAAATTAAGATTTAAAAACATTTACGGAATTTATAAAAACATGAACTGAAATTTACTTTACCTTTTAAAAATTTTGTAAGAGTCTTTTGAAGAAGATTTCTTTGGAATTAACTTTCCTTTGAAAAAATTCTCTGAACAAAAATCTTCTTTGGAAAATAATAAAAACACCTTGTGCCAAGGAAGAAAATAAAACACCTTGTAAATAAATCTTTGTTGTAAAATTCATTCCAAGAATACTTTTTTGAAAAAATATCTACGAAAAAAACCACTAGAAAAAAATACTTTCAATAAAAACTTATTTATAAATATATCTGGGAAAAAATCATTGTAAAAAAACAACTCTTTGAAAAAAACCCAATTTCAAAGAAATAAGAAGTACAAAATTACCTTGTAAAAAATCCTTTGCAAAATAAGATAACTATTTGAAAAAACTCCTTTCAAATAAATAAGAAGTGCAAAACTACTTTGGAAAAAAATCATTTGCAAAATACCTTAGCAAAACAACTATTTGAAAAAACCTCTTTCAATTAAATAAAAAGTGCAAAGCTACTTTGAAAAAAAAACATCCTTGCAAAGAACCTCCTTGCAAACATGTCTAAGAAAAGAAATATTTTGAAAAAACTCCTTGCAAATATCCCTTAAAAAAAACACTTTCAATGTGTTTTGGAAAAAAGAAGAAGAAACATACTTTGTAAAAATCTCTTTTTCAAAAAAATGTTTTCTTTGCAAATATACAACAAGAAAATAAATATTTGGAAAAAACTTCTTGCAAATATGCCTTAGAATTTTTTTTTCTTCAATGTGCCTTTGGAAAAAAGAAGAAACATACCTTGTAAAAACCTCCTTTTGCAAAAAATGTCTTCTTTGTAAAAATGCAATAAAAAAGAGATATGTTGGAAAAACTCCTTCAATGTGCCTTTTGTAAAAAAGAAGAAGACATAGTTTGTAAAAACCTCCTTTTGCAAAAAATGTCTTCTTTGTAAAAATGCAATAAGAAAAGAGATAGTTTGGAAAAACTCCTTGCAAATATGCCTTGGAAAAAAAAACTCCTTCAATGTGCCTTTTGTAAAGAAGAAGAAGAAACATAGCTTGTAAAAACCTCATTTTGCAAAAAATGTATTCTTTGTAAAAATGCAACAAGAAAAGAGATAGTTTGGAAAAACTCCTTGCAAATATGCCTTAGAAAAAAAAACTCCTTCAATGTGCCTTTTGTAAAGAAGAAGAAGAAACATACCTTGTAAAAACCTCCTTTTGCAAAAATTATATCCTCCTTCCGAAATTGGTTTGACAAAAAAATGCGAAGTTCAAACATGCGAAAATAATGAATTAACTTTACGTTTATTTATATGAGTATAAATTTTTATTTTTATTTTTTTTCCGGCCGACGTAATTTTTTTTCCGTTTAGTTATTCGGCCGAATAACCTTCGTTATAAGTTACGGCGTCGTTACGGAAAAAAGTTATTCGGCCGAATAATTATTCGGCCGAATAATTATTCGGCCGAATAATCTCTGAAACATGACCGATTCAGATCTCTGCAAAATTTTCAGGTTTCTCCATTTTCGGAAGGAGAAAACCACCTCTTACACAACAAAACGAATGTCGGACTTCATACCAGTAGATTCATCATTGAATCTACTTTACGAGGGTATAAATTTTGTTGTATATAGATAAGAACTGATATTTTTTAAGTTTTATATTTGTAACATGTGTCGAGTTATGATTCAGCTCTTTAAAAAAACAGCGAAAAGAAAAATCCATAACTTTGTAAATACAACACCAAAAAAATCGAAGAAAATGTGGGTCGATTCATTGACGTGTCTACTTCAAAAGGGTGGTCGTAGATTTTTTGATTTTATAGCGGGTTGAGAGAAAAGTGGTGCAACAAAAAGGTTGTTGAAAATCGACTGAGTTTCCCCATAGATCGACTTTAAAAAAATATAATAATTAGTATAGAGGTCCATTGGATGCAAACTTATAGTCACGCGTTAGTACATTGTGTGTAGATTGTCGTAGCATTTTCAGTTTTTGCAAAACACAAGTCTAACAACGATTTTAGTGGTGCAACAAATCATAACTCTTTTGTAGTCTTTTCATTTTATAAGAACACACTGTCAAACATTTGCGAAATCGACATATCAAATCTTAATAAAAAAAATTGAAAAAATTATGAGTAGAAAGCTAACATAATTCTACAAAAGTTTTCTTTTTACGGCAAAGTGAAATTTTAAATAAAAATATCACTTTTGTTCGCCCGAAGTTGGAAGACATGAAAAAAACAGAATTATTTTCTCACGAGACCCCCCAAAATAGACACCCATCTTCATTTTTTCACCCGTATCTTTGTAAGATTTTTTACAAAGTTCACCATTATACATTAAATGCAGGAGAGTAAAATACTTAAAATATATTCTCCTCTTTTGTGATGGATCTATTGGGGATATGGAAACTCTATCGGTTATTCTGAAGTTATTTTATGCCAGAATTAAAATGATGATAAATGAAAGTAAATTAGTTATAGCTAGCGAAGGCGTAACGAAGATGAAAAGTGCATATTTAACTGGAGCTATCAAAGGTTGGGAGATTGGTTCTTGCCAAATTAGTTCTCGAGGCTACACATGTTTACTGGCGTACCATGTCATTTATACCAAAAGGCACATTGGATTCAATTCGAAAGCTTATATTCCATTTTTTTTGTCAGGTCGGCTAGATAAAAAAAGGAATGGTCTGGATCACAGGGAGGCCGGGGATTGAAAAATATTCATATTTTCTCAAAATCCTTAGAAGCAAAGAGTGCATGGAGGTTTATTAAAGGTTCGGGTTTATAGAACATGACTATAAAACACAAATATATATCTCCACTAGCAATTCAACAAGCTTGGGTTTTAGAGATGAAGAAGCTCACAGATGGAGTAGTTTCCTTAATCCACTAAGGAAATCTCAGGTTCGACTAATTCAACAAAGAGACGAATGATTTTGGGTGAAAGCTCCTCATGGCTCATATACTCCTAAACAGGGTTATGAATCTTTAATGGACCTCAAGAACACTAAACCATAGTAGCTTAATTTGGCTGTATTGGTACTTTGTGTATGGAATTTCCGAGCAAATTCGAATTCGTCGAATATTTGGTGTACGTGTAATATGAATACGAATTCTTACTAGTGAATAGTTAAATCTTGAAAACGAATGTAAAAAAATCAAACTTTAATTATTTGAACACTATGAAATAGGAATACCATTCAATTTCATAACTTATTATCAAAATAATTATTAATAACTAGTTGTAGTATCTCACACTTCCATATCTCATGTTGATGAGATTTTATATTTTTGTTTTTTAAATATATGTTAAATTTTATTATATAAATGATTGTATATTTATGGTATATTTGTGAATATTTGATTAAAAGTATTATATATAAGCAAACTACTTCCTTATTTTATTTGTACTATACTTTTTTTATTAGGTATGTTATTGTACTCTAAATCAGTTGGTGTTGGCAACTTATCCCTCCCAAATCAAAGATTATGATGTGGTTTATCTTAAGAAACAAAATATTGAGAGCGGCTAAGATAAACCAAAGTGTAAGTGAAGCTCGAGGAGTGTTATACTTCTCTAAAATAAACAAAATTAGTTTAGTGTTGATCTAGGGAAATGATCAAACTTGCAGAATTATATGCTTTAAAACTTTTACTCTCTTTAGCTTTGGAGAGAACATCAACAGGCTTCAAATTTTTGGAAATTCGATGCTAGTTATTGAATAGATGAAGGAATCAAAGTTTTGTCATACGTCCTTTATTAGATGAGATTAAATTCATGCAAGGGAAGTTGGAACCAAATGGAAAAGCATACTTTTTCTCAAAAGTTGGATTAAGCAAGGAAATGGGGGAATGCCAAATATTTGAACATATCAAAGGAACATAGTCTAGTTACATTCATATATCATTTTTCTCTTGATTTTATATAAATATTTTATGATGGTATATGTAATATTTTGAAATTATTTTAACAATATTTTAGATTTTATTTGAAAGTTAGAAAAAATATCATAAAAACAAAATTTTACTTAAAAATTACAAGTTAAAACTCTGGGAAGATACAAAGAACGTATCTACAATATTGTTAGCTTATATAAGATCACATTCTGATTAATCTCTTTATGAGTTGTTTTAAATTCAAAAATTTTAATATCATATGAAATGTAACTTTTATTATGAATATAAACAAAGTTATGTTATTTTTTTTTTAAATAAACAGAAATCAAATATGATTTATTAGTATTTAGCATAAAATTATAAGACTTTTTTATTATATCCAATAATAAATAAGATTTTTTTAAAATTTTATTTAATAAATAAATTAAAAGTATTATGATGATTTGATCATTTTTATAGAAAAAAAAACATAAATAAATTAATAAATTAATAAATTAATAAATTAATAAATTGATAAATTAAATTAAAATATTAATATAAATAATTTAACAAATTAAGTTAAGATATTATTATGATCTTAATTTTTATGATAATTTTTCATAAATAAAGAAAAATCTATAATAAGTTATTGACAACATGTTTGAAGTCATTATAAGATTTTAAAGAATATATAGTATCTAAATTACCACATAATTATCATAATTTGTTTTTAACTTTTTAGCATTTAGATAGTACATTGGGTGGTAAAGTGAATTTTTGTATATACAAATATATAGAGACAAGGTGGGAAATATTTATTTCTAAAGAAAAAACTTGTGAATTTTATTTATAGATTTAATGGAAATTACATTGCTATTAGGCATATACTATTTAGTTATAGAAACTAAAATAACAATGTATGCCTCACGCTTCAATTTCTTAGCCTTTTGTATTAATAGAAAACTTTTAGCTAAGAAATGCTTTCGAACCTCCTCTTTCATAGTTGACAAAATCGGGACAAAGAACTAAGCTCATTTTCAAAAAATATTTGCAGCAAAGCTCCCCTCATGTAGTGCCAGACACCATAGAATGAGGATCGTACTAGAGCTCCAACATCCCCCAATAGAATGACTCTCCAATGTAACCTCCCTTATAGAAAGGTTGCATGCTCCCACTAGACAAACTCCCAACAAGACCTAGCAAAAGAGCATTCCTACAAGAGGTTCTTTACTATTTCCAACTTGAGGTAGGAATGGTAGCTTGTCCATATGAGAGACCACTTTTTGCAAGTCGTGCCTTGGTAAGAAGGCCTTAGTAAACCACTAACCATGCAAACACCCAAAGGTTGTAGCTCGCCCGAATTAACCACACAATATGCAATCTCTTGATCCACCTTTTCTTTGCATCAATAGACACCCATAATAAATTAATGATGGGGATAGTGTCATGTCATGCATCCAAAGATACATTCCTAGGCTTTTTTATTAACAAAAATATTTGGCAAAATGGAGAAAGGTGATTTAACCTTATGGAGTATAAAATGTGATAGTGTAACAAACTTGAACTCATTTTTAGGTATGCCATTTTTTATAATAAAAATATATTATTATATTGTATATAATTTATTAATAATTAATACACATAATATACAATATATACATGAAAAAAAAACTAAGGATGAATATTTTTATTAATCAGATTTAAACAGAATTTTTATATTAAAATAATGTTATTTTATAATGAACATATATTGAAGTGTCAAGGATGTGATTTTTGTATATCTAACTTTATGTGAAATCCACCAAACATATATATACTGATATCAACAATTCCTCATCATTATACATATTTTTCCTTTATTTATATTTATAAAGTTATTAAAAAAAAAAATACAATATACAAAATAAAATTACTAGAAAATAGAGGAACAATGACCAAACATCAATATACAATTAAAATAAGATAAAGAGTAGTAATATTTCATCCATTATACTATTTATAAATTAATTCTATTTTAATAACCTTTCATCTAGTGTACTATCTATAAATTAATTACATTTCCTTATTTTCCTTTTTGCCCCCACATTTTTGTAATGCATTTGTATTTTGATTTTCATTTGGCCTTATGGTATTATGAACTATGATAAGGAACGTTACTCATAATATGAAAAGAAACAATCAAATTGTAAATAATAACTTAAAAACACAAACTTAAAATTGGGAATAAAAATAGCTTGAAAATGTATCGCTTTCTTATTCATTTTGTTAAGAGTTTTTTTTACTTTTATAATGGGTTTATATTTAACTACTCAATTATTTGTAAAATACATGAAGGATAAAAGAAAAATAAACCATGCAAAGTTAACTATCAATTGATAAATTTTTAGAATTTGGTGAAAGCACCCTTGGGAGAGAAATGTATTGTGGGCGAGGCGTCCTCTTTAAGATGTGCACCTTTATGTTTGGTATTAATTCTCCTTAGGATGTGCATCCTCATGTTTGGTATCAATTTTTCCTAGTTTATGTTGAAAGTATAAAACACTTTCCTTTTGATTTAGGAATTGTGTAATCATAAGTAATGATATTTTTTATGGAAAATAGGGGTGAACTAAAGATTGATGGATTGTGTGTATTCGTTTTGGATATGCATAAGTAATATTTGTGGCGTGCTATGAGAATGAAACAATTCTTGTTGGGCACAAAGATATAAGTGTGATGTATGCTAATTTACTAATTTGGATGAACATGGATGATGGAATCTATGACATGTACTATGTTTTTGTAGAGATGCCTTGCAAATTGAGTCAATTTGGGCTTAAGTGCGCCATCATGTGTATTTGAGAGTTATGCTTTTGGTGAAGCTATGTTAGTGCACTGATTTGTGTCCTTTGCTAGAAGTGGTATGTTTAAATGGAATGCTGTAGTGTGCATAGGTATTACAAATTATTGAGGAACTACACCATTGTGTCATGTCTATTGAGAGTAGTGGGGAGATAGGGGTGTTGGCAAGTGGAGGATGGAGGGAAAGATTTGTGTAGTTCAATAGTACTTTAATCAAGGTCGAGGCACAAGAAGATAAAGGAAGATTAGTGAGGGGGCAAGGAGGATGTTAAGGAAGATCTTGTTGGTAACCATTGGAGAGTGTACAACAATGGGAGAGGGCTATTGGGTATGTTGATGAGGGGGAACATAGAGTGGTCTAGCATGGGTTGGAGGTGATTGGGGGAAGACATGAGATAGTGGTATCGAATGGTAGGGTGAGGGACACTTGGAAGGAGTTAGGGGACTACTTGGGGGATGGTGGTTTATGGTTAAGAGCTGCATATGTACATGAATGTGGTTGTAGAGAGGTTGTGAATGTCGTTGGAAGTAGCCTTGAAATTGGATTAGAGATAACTAAGGAGTGGGGGTATCTATATGGGGAGTGATGAGAGAGATAGGAGTCTAAGGAGTACATTGGGTAGGATTAGAATTAGAAAAGGAAGGGAAATGGGGGCAACTTTCCAGTTACCATTTCACAACAATGGCTCTAATAAAGGCTTGGTTGAGGGTGCTGCTCTCGAACAATGATATTTCATAGTGAAAACACTTTGTAAACCAGAATTAATATTAAGAATAAGTACCTCTTTGCAATCTTCAATTTGATTTTGGTAAAGATTTCAATATATTGTTGTACACTTTGGTTGAGAGATTGGCAAAGATGGAACCATTGGGACATCAAATCCTGTAGGTACTCATCAAGGTGGAAAGGACAAGAAGACTTAGTAGTAGGCATCCCAAGTGGTATGTGGTGTAGAATTGACATGATGTTTAGAGTGAGACTGCCACCTTGTTAGAGACACATTTTCTAGACGCTATTGATCCATAAGTCAAGAAGCTGCTCTCTCTGCATTTTGCCGAGCCATCTTTTGGCAAAGGCATTAATTCAGGAAGAGGCATGGCCCAAGAAACGGAAGCATGGTAAAAGTTTGAGAGAAGGAGAGAGCTGTGAGATTGTAACTATGCCAATAGAGATGGCGCACAACTTATTTTGAGCAGGTTGCCCACTGTATGATGCCAAACCTTTAGTCATCAACAATGCTACTTATTTACTATAGATACACAAAGAAAGAATGAATGCAAGCCTTGACTTCCAGGCACATAGGTAACCATGAAATACAAACGCCTCCTACGATGGAAGTCATTTCTTTACTAAATTTTAACAAAACAGTGTGACTAGAAATGTCGTACTGTGGATACCTGTAGATGGTTAGAAGGCGGTATGTAGAACAATTAGTACGCCTTGGATGAGGGCTTTGGGAAGTGAGTCTATGCAGTGAAAACGGCAGAAAGGTTCAAAATAGATCAAGCCCGCTGATAAAAGGATCTTCGATCTGCTGAAAATGATTGTAGCTATAGGACGAAACAATTTCTTAGATCTCTGTTTACACAAACGCAGAGGGGAAACTCCTCAAATCGGGCTCATAAATATCGGTAGAGCCTTCCTGCTGTGGTAGATGAGCCCTCGTTGAGCGGGGTCTGTAGTTAGGGACGTTCCCAATGACTTTTGAGTGAACCCCAGTGGGAATACAGGGACAAATATTGACGAAATGGTACTTAACTGTGACCGCGTTTACTGTTATCACAATAAAAGTTGAGCGACAATAGTTGTGAAACCCTATAATTACTCGTGCTACTAAACTTGGACAAACCTTTATGGTAATGAAACTTGCTCACCACATGAAACCAGAGATACGTATGAGAATAGATCGTAAATTGCTTGTTTATTAATCTTGGTAAGATTTTTTTTTATCAACCATGGGTCTACACTATTTGGACAGTGTCCACTGTCTAAAGGCTAAAGCAATAACTGTGTATTCTTCTAACACTTACAATGGTTCGGTAGAATTAAAAACATTATTCGGTTATATTTCTTTAAATATTCCAGATCATAGTGTTTAGTGCTTTAATAAGAAAAAAAACAAAAGAACATCTAAAAGATAATCTTTTAATAAGACAAAAGAACATCTAATCCTTCAATAAGACAAAAAAGACAAAACAACATCTTAATAATTTTTTTTGCTTGTTAGAATTTTATTAACTTAGGGAAATAGCCTTTGGTCTAAGATATTATGACCCAAAAGCATTTAAACCACTAAAATTAGGTAAGAATTACACCTTATATAAGCCACACCAATCCTAGAGAATTGGATTTTTGGATGTACTCTTTTTTATATTTTACTTTTACTTGTAAAATGTTCATAATTAAAATTTTAACTATTTAATAATTTTAGTGGGATGGAATTTTAACAATTATAATATATACACATAAACCATTTTTTAAGATTGACTTAGAATCAATATAAATGTACTAGTTGGTTTATAATATCTTATTTTATTTGATTATTTATGGTTAAATATTTATTTTTATTTTTTTTATATAAATTTAGTATTTTTTATATTTTTGAAATATATAATAATTTTTATTTGTAACATTTTATTTTATTTATTTATTTATATATTTTTATTTTCATTTTACATAAATTTATGTTCATATTTATAAATGATATTAATTTTTTCTGTTGAAAAAAAGAATGATATTAGTTTTATCGATTAGATTAATAACCTCTCTACACAAGTTAAAATTTTTGTAAGAACATATTATTTATATATATACTGTTTTCCATAAATGTAATTTTGATTGTTAATTTTTATAATTATTATATTGTTTAATTTTTTGGTACATTGATTGTTTTAAAGTTTATAGTTATATTTAAGAAACTATAAAAACAAAGACCTGGATTTAAATCAATTATACATTTTTAATTTGTATAGAATACTAATCAATTAATTAAATAAATAAAATGATTTACATTTTAATGAAAAGTTTTGTAAAATATATAATTATTTTAAATATATATATATATATATATATATATATATATATAAAAGATCATATTAAAAAATTATATAATCATTCCATTCCATTTTATATATTACAAATTTTATTTTCTTTATTAATATCATATTATACATATTTTTCAACTATTTCAATATTAAGGTGTTATTGATTAATATTATAAAATACAAAATTTCGAAGTCTCCCGATGACATAAAGTATAGCTCATTTAAATAAATACTATTTTAAAGATCTATTTCATATCATCTACTTTAATACTTATAAGTTATAAGTGGATATGCACAGTTAAGTATTTGCATATGACTAAAAGATTCAAACTAAAGCAGATATCAATGGGTCACAGAATTTCAAAAAGAAAATGTAGTCCAACTTTAATACTTATTATAGTAACTAAAGTATTCAAATTAACGCGGCATAAAAGTTTACAGAATTTAAAAGGCCATATGTAGGTATCCAAGTCTTCCGACCTAAAACTAGTCTGCGCTAATAAAGTTGAACGCGTTTATATGGCTGCGGAGATTTCAAAATAGTAAAATCTATTCGAAAACACCGAGTCTGGTGTAATCTAATCCTATTTCATATATAGATCCAAATTCTATATTGCCTACGGGCTCCACGACAAAGTCGACAGGGTTGAGCCTTATTTACTATATAGATCAATCTAATTCTTTATTCTTTAATGAACAGAATTTCCATAACCAGAACCAGTGGAAAGTCAAGCATTGCTGGGGCTGGGAGTGACCATTTGATCAAGAAATTACTTCAGAGAATAGAGTGTTCTCATGGCCTCGAATCGCGGCTCCCTCGCGAGGAACTTCTGTTCCCCATAGACTTTCATATAATCTTTTGAGACGAACTTTGGATAAGTATAACCACTTTCTGCATTAATCCCATTCCCATTGCCATTCTGTTCTGCCGCCTTGCTGATGAGTTGCGTAGCAGGGTACACCTCTGCATTAGTCGATGGGTTATAAAACGCTGCAACCGACATTCGATTTGCATCCTTTTTAGAAAGCACGCGATGCCACATGCTCTTGCATTTCCCATTTGTCATCACCTGCATTGTATATTGCACGCACAACCCTCGACAATCAGTACATAGATAAGTTATATATACAGAGAATTTAAAGCATTCGATACTTATTATATATATACATTTGTATATACCTCCAGCTGATCGCCAATGTCGATAACAATTGCGTGTGAAATGGGTTCGACGTCAAACCAAGTGCCGTCCTTGAGAACTTGAAGGCCACCGACTTCATCATCTTGCAGTAGCAGAATGACTCCGCCAGCGTCCAAGTGGGAGCGCAGGCCATAGACGAGGTCTGGTTTTGGGCATGGCGGGTAGTGAGCCATTTTTATGCCAAAGAAAGGAGCATTGTCCTTTCCCTTGCCCCCTGCTAGGGCATCTTTCAGATATCCTTTCTCCAGTCCCAGATTTTCACAGATTATGTCTAATATTCTTTCCGCCAATTGTTTCACCTCCTCCTCAAATTCCCTCATCGTCTCCCTGCAATATCCATCACATTATTGATTAACAATTTTTTTGTGTTTTGGGGGAAACAATTTTCTCATCAGTGCATTAGCAAATTCGTTAATACAAATGTTCAATACACAGGAAGAAGAATATTATTATACTTTAGCTTAGTAGGCAGAGGAGGTGACACTGTTTCATAAGTTTCCTCTTGGAGGAAGAAGCCCGTTTCCCAGTCAGCGTCTATTTTAGTAGTACCAAAATTCTTGCCTTGGGAGACAGCAGTTTCAAGCATCCCTGCAATCTCAGACTTCTGAAACTCCGCGTCCATGGAATTTTTGTAATATTCTTTGAACAATTCTTTCACTCGATCGAGAAGACCGTGCGGTATGCCGTGGTTCAGAATCTGCATAATTAACGCATGACATACAATAAGAATCTGGCAGAACATTGAGCGACTCTACACGAGTTAGCAAATATAATTAGAATATCACCTCAAAGAAACCCCATTCTTGGCAGGCATTTTTTATGTTTGCCATGGTCAGCTCCCTCTCTTCTCCATTCAGCTTCTTCATGTCGATCACGGGGACGGCCATCTTTGATAAAACACAAACGAAAACGTGGAAAAACAGCGGGTTGAGCGAGGTGTCGAAGAACAAAGATATATAACTCGAACAGAGGATTTAGTGAGTTGTTCAAGAGGCAGGGGACCTATATAGAGGTATTCGTTCAAGAAGCGTGAAGCTGCGTGCCACTTTCCGTCAACACAGATTGGGATGGATATTTTGGAAAGAAGCGGGGAATAGGGTTTCGTGTGTTGATTGGCATCAGGCGGAGTCAATCGTGCGACTGGCCTTGGATTCTCCTTCCATTACGTCAGAAATGAGAGGGTTATTAATTATGAATCAAGTAACTGACTACCATGTTTGTAAGGTATCTCTGATGCCCACAGTTTTAGTGCAGACAAGTTTCATCAATCGATGGGCTACCTATAGGCCGAAAACGTTGGCGTGCTGTTGGTAGTTAGTTTTGATATTTGTACGTTCTTACAGAACATTCACGGACTTAGTTTTCAACGGAAAAGCGCCCCTTTTTCTGGGCACATTGTCAGAATTTGGAACCAGCATTTTCTGGGCACTCTGTTAGAATTTTGAGAACAGAAAATTAGTGTGTCAGAGAAATCTGAGGTTGGTTCATTCTCGACTTGGAAATGAAGAAAATCCTTTGGAAGGGAAAAACCATAATCCACGTATATCCACGAATCCAATCCATCGCCTGAAGTATTTGAACAAAGTTTGGTCCACTGTTTTCAACCTTACTGCTAGTCGGTAGCGATCACATCAGTTTACTTTTATTAATCATATCTTCTAACATAGACAGCTGTTGACAAGACCGCACCATAGAAAATTACTTACCTCCATAGAGCTTTTCATGACCTCTGGTCTAACTTATTCAATCACCATGAAAGCCGTGGCTTTTACTCGATTCTACAAAGCTCAATTTCAGCCGTTTAAATCTCATTCAAACTCGGAATTGCAAGAGTCCAATCGGTTATTGCTTTTTTGTATATAATATCATGTTGATTTTATAGGAATAACATTGACATTACCGTAACAGTTCTACTTGTTTGTTTGTTTGTTTGACTGATCGTTTTTCTATTCAATATTAAGGTGTTTAATAAGTACCCTGCCTTGCAGCAATACTAAGGGGGCGTGTGATAACTGTAACTCAAATCTGCCAAGTATGCAATGGAAAATTTTTCGGCCAGGCACAGTTCCATCTTTTAAAACTACTAAAATCTCCAAAATTCCGATTTGATCACTCCAAATTGCGATTTTGACAAGAATTGCTCTACAAGATTCTTACTAGTGGAGAACATTAGAGAGCATTTTGGTTAGCCCTTATACAACTCCCATTTAAATGCTGAAGCATTTAAATACTAAGTTGCTGGGTGCTTATTGAACACCTAACATCAAGCAGTCCTGCTCAAGTTTACTATACTACTGTGTTCATATTAACAATAATTACCATAAGGTGGAATGAATTTCAATCATGAAAAAAACTCCATTGGTTGTGGATTCTAATTCAATCTCTACATAACCGTAGTGTCTATCCCATGTTCCCTAGAAGTTTGATCTTCTCTTTCCATTTCCTCATTTTGACCTAATTACAACTTCGTCTGCTTTCCTTCCGTTTTCTAATTTTCACTCAGACACACATTCTGTGTCTTGACCTAAATATATCATCGCCATTTTCTTATTTAACTCGTGCCAATTCATTTTCTCGACCTAAATATAACTTTATTACTTGAGTCCGTTTCCTAATTTAATTAGATTACCAAATGCAACTTTTTTCTTGCATATCCTACCAAATACAGCTTTTTCTACTTGCTCTTCCATTTCTTAATATTAATTCAAATACAGCTTTATATGTTAAATTAATTCAAGCGTTGCATATCTAATCATCCAAAGATTTAAATAAATTCATTGAATATGATGTTTATCATTGTATATAGTTTTTTAGTTTTAGTCTTTTGTAACATTTGTTATACACAAAGTCTACCAGATATAATAATCTTCCCACGTGAACAGCTTATCCATAATAATGTCTCCCATGATCTGATTTTAGTCTGTTTGTTTGCAATAGACTGTAAATAGTAAGCAGTTTTGAAATTTTGGCCATTAGACTGTAGATGGTAAGCAGTTTTGAAATTTAGTTGCGTCTTCAATGTTTAAAAAAAAAGACCATTTCCAAAGTTTAAGGTGAATTTTGTCTCATATAAACTTATACAATTTTACTTTTACTGCAATTTGACTATTTCTTTCATATTTCTGTTAACGCCTTCATTTGTACACCAATGAAAACCTAAAATCATGTTCTCTCTGTCTTGTCAACAATCTTATAATAAAATATATTATTAAAACTTCCCATTTTTTATGCGGAACAATGTAACAAGTTACCTCCTCCGTTGACATTGCATACGTTAGGCAACAAATTCAGTAACGTTTTTCTTCATTTCGAACGAGAAATATTGTTTTCAGTAAGAAAATGTCTAAACTATTCAATCATCATAGTGGCGTGGAAGAGTCAAATTAAGCATGGTCCTTTTTTTCTTCCATAAATTAAAATATAAAAATGGACTTTGTAAAGATAACGTCCTCCATTTCTTATGGAATCTGATTCAATCTACGGAATCGTTTTGTCCATCCATGTTTCTTTGAAGTTTTATTTATTTATTTATTTTTCAAACTTTCTCTTCCATTTTCTCAATTTTCAGTCAAATAAACTATTGTGCAATTCCATTTAGTCATTTTGACTTAAATACAGCTTTGTTTGTTATATTAATTCACTTTATTAGTATTACACATCTAACTAAATACAACTTTGAATACTTTTCCATTTTTTAACATCTAACTAAATACAACTTTGAATACTTTTCCATTTCCTAATTCATCTTATTAGTGTTATATATCGAACTAAACACAACTTGGATTACTTTTCCTTTCCCTAACCTTGACTCTTAAGTTCAACAACATTCTTTGTTATATTAATTCAAGTTATTAGAGTGTAGCATATTTAATCAAATACAATTTCCAAATATAACTTCCTAAACTCTTCTAGTTCCTTAATTTGACTCAAATACAACTTTATTCGCTAAAATAATTCAAGTAGAATGAATTCATATCTAATCTAATCATATAAGGGTTTAAATAGATAAAGAGAGAAGATGTAAGATATTTATTATTGAATTAAAAATATATATTTTAATAAATGAATAATATAAGGTTAATAAATTATAATGAAAAATAAATAAAAGTTTAAATGATTTTTTTTATTATCATAATAAAAAAATATGAAAAAATTAATAATATTTATACATAATTCAATAATAAAATAATTAACATAAAATCATTTTAAATATTTAAATTTGGATTTCTATTTTATCTATTTCTAAGATATTTGATCTAATTAATTATCTACAAACTTCACTAATTATTATAATTACAGAAATCTTCCTACATAAACAATTTATCTATTGATAATGTCTTATATTATTAGATAATGTCTTATATTATTAGATGTACTCCCATTATTTAGACATGATATTATGGATATGGATTATTTGATGTACTCTCTTTGTTTAGATATGAGAATATGGATCATAAGTCATATATAATTGTAGTTGTGTCCCAAATGTCTTAAAGAGATATTTCGAAAAGTTTAAGTTGAATTTTTGTGTGTTTATTTGAAAGAGTTGTTTTGGGTGTCCCAAGTAATTTGACTATTTATTTTATAAATGAAAAATCTTTGTCAATTTCATATTAGCTTTATATTTCCAACAACAATATAATTAAATATATTATTACAACTTCTCATTTTCTATATAGAAGGTTCTATTAAGTTATATGATGCCCATGATTAGAGTTTATCCCTTCATCTTGCATTTCTTTTTTGATATAATCTATATGGCTCATTAGATATATCTCACTAATATAAATTTTCTCAACTTAAGAGAAATAGGAGCATGCATGATTGTTTTATAAATGAGAATACTTATATAATGCTAATCATTTTTTAATAGTAGGTTATGTAGCTTGGTCTTGATAATCATTTTAAATAGTAGGTTATGTAGCTTGGTCTGATAAGGTAGTTAGCTTAAAGTACCCTCAAAATTTATGTGGGTCTTATCTTCCTCACTTCAAGAGAGTTGATTATATCTGGAGCTATATAAGATGGACTTATAGGTTGATTTAAACATATATGTGACAAATTATAGATACGTGTTGTACATGGAAATATTTGGTTTCTTATGTTTCTATGTGTATTGAGTAATGTTTAGCTGTGATTAAGCATTGTAATGATGGATTTAAACACCACCTCTCTCTTAGAATTCTAGATCTCTTTGATAGATAACTAATCCTTTGATTATCCAACATGTTATCAAAGCTAGTGGTTTGAGATTTAACATGCTGTCTACAAGTCTTTTGGAGGTTGTTGATTGTATGCACTATTGACTAGTCAAATTGTCTAGTAGATTGAATTAGGGTTTTGACTTTTAAATTGAATATGGGATTAGATCTACAGTTTAGGGTTGATACAAGTTAATGCTACCCAATTATGACACATTAGTTGCAATAGAAGCTTGGAAAAACATAAATTTGATCACTGAAAATAAATATTAGAGGTACCTACACAACATTTTAGAACACAACGTAAAAAGATAAAACATAGACAATATAGTTACCTTCCAAAATATATAAATTTTATTTATGGAAAATTAGTATAAATCCAAAAAAATTGTGTTATCGTAATATTGGTATGTTATTTTTTTTCTAACATAATGCATATGTTCTCATCATCCTTCATAGGAACTATGATGATAGGTGAACTACAAGGTGAGGTGTTGGGTTGTATTACTCCCTACTCTGAGAACCAGGTTTGGTATGTAAACATTGATTTTTTTTAAAGAGAATTGGAGAGTTGTAGATAAGAGGCACTTATTGTGCGACACTATTTTCCCATAACTTTTAATGTTGATTTTAAATTTTTTAAAATTAAGAAAGTCAACGAATATCTGGAATGAGAAGTTGGAGTGTTAGGCTTCGCTATGAGGGTCTTACCACAATCAATGGAATTTTTTTAAGTGTGTAGGTCTTTGTGTGTACTTCTTTTTCAAAATAGGTGAACCAATCAAAAGTTGCAAAGAGAATAAGAGACCTATTTTTTAAAACTTGACATATGGTGATCCACTTAACAGTTGGCATTATTGTCAGATGCTAACATCAACTACGAAAAGTCATCGACTTCGACAAGTTCTGAATTTGACACGACTTCGACAAAATCAGCAACTTCGACAATTTCAACGACCTCACAGTTTCGCGACGTCGACATGCAGCATCGAACTGCGAATTGCGACTATCAAACCACGACATATTGTCTCTCTATCTTCCAGTCGACTGTAACGATTGAACTTCTGAAACCGTTGTAACTTCTCTTGTAACTTAACGTAACGAGAAGGAACCCAAGCGTCTCAGCATTCCATATAAGCATGTATAATATTGTAACATACATCGATCTTATCACATAAGCTTTTCAATCTTTAAGTAATAGAGAAGATCAATTCGCAGTCTTGCATATTGTATGTGTGTATTTGTGTTTATCTGTGTAGTGTATTTCTGCTTTGCTTATTTTATTTCTTATGCTTCTGCCATAACATAATCGACTCATTCAGTTGAACTGTTGTCACCCCTCGTGCACTTGGGTGTGTGCAGATCATTGGTATCAAATAATTCAACTTTGTTCGTGCTCAAGTTTTGCATATACACTTCCCTCGAATTTACTTGACTTATGCATGTTCAAACATGCTCGCAATATCAGCAATCCAAGCAGACACTACCTCCAGATATGGTAGGAGAAATATATGGTAGACATGTAGCCGACGAGACAACACAACTTATTGAGCAAGCGCTGGCTTGACAATGGACTGAAATGTTCACCCATTTCAATGAAATTCTCACATGATTTGCTTCAACATCTAGAGGATTTTCGACGGCAACTAGCTTCAACAAAATAAGCCCCTTCAAAGTGCAAATGAATTTGGACATACCAAATCTAGAAGGCAATATTGACACGGAATCCGTCAACAATTGGTTACAAAAATTGGAATCCTATTACTCTATGAATCAACTCTTAGAAGCTGAAAATATCACCATTACATCCTTAAATATGTCAACATATGTGCACTACTGGTGGGAGAACCTCTTGACAAAGATGGATAAAAGAGGAGACCCCATCGACACATGGGATAAATTTGTCGAATACGTACGAAAGGAATTTTACCCACCCAAATACCTCAAACAATAGTATAAAAAGTGGCAACAGCTAAGGCAATGGAAAGACCAATCAGTACAGAGTTACACCGATGAGTTCTATCAACTCATCTCTAGACTTGGAGTCCAAGAAGAAGAGAAATTGCTTGTTCTTAAGAGCATCAATGGATTGTCCCAGTACATTCAGCAGGAGATGGAATTTTTTACTATCAATATGCTCGCAGATGCATTCCACTATGCCAGCAAACTTGAAACCAAGCAAAAAGGAAAAGCATGCATTGCGACAAAGCTGACATCAGGAGCATCAGCCGACTTCGACAAGTCAAAATATTCTCAGCCGACCCCACCAAAGCCAGGTGACTGGTCACAGAAAAAATCCTTTTCAGAAAAGGGAACATAGCAAACAACCGCCTACCGAGAAATGGTCTGATTACCACCACTCATCTTGGCATGATACGTCTAAATGCAAAGCTCGAAAGACATTTTTGGCAAAAGTGTCGACATTCGATACCTTCGACAAGACGGTGGAAGAATCTGATCTAGATGAAAAAACCCTTTTGACATCGGCATCAACCACTCCAGCATCCTCAACCATCGTCAACGACGAGGAATGAGAGTGCCTATTCCATACACGGAAATGGGTCCAGAAAAATGCATTACATCTGATTGTGGATAACGGTATCGAGAAGAACTTCATTTTTTAATATCTCGTGAAGAAACTAGGTGTTGTTACCACTCCGCTTCCTCATCCTTACAACATCGGTTGGATGAAGGATGGAAAGGAACTAAGGATCACTCGACAATGCAAACTCTCCTAATTCATAAATCCTTTGAAGATGAATTACTCTGCGACGTGGCACCACTCTCCATAACCGACGCCTTGTTTGGGAAACCCTACTTGTGGGATCGTCATGGAAGTTATCAGTCACGACCTCAGAAGGTGATTGTCAGAATCCGAAATTGATAGCACGACATACCAGAGTGACAACCTAAACCAACGGTCTCAATAATATCTTCTAAATAGACAATGAAGCTCATCAATCATGCTCAGAAGTTCACATTAATCATGATCAAACCGCAACATTCTAGGAAGACTGCAACGACAAGTCGACTCACTCACCAGTGCAGATCCCAATAGAAGTAGTTGATCGACAATGTTTTTGACGAATATCGAAGTTTATTCCAAGATACAGATAAAGTAACTCAACATTTCCAGGTAAAACACTTCGTTGAACTTGCTCCTCGTTCTTCTTTACCTAACACATCTGTTTACAGAAGATCCATTCTCGAAAATGAAGAGATTTGTAGACAAATCCAAGATTTAATCAACAAAGGTCATATCCGACCCAGCTCCTCTCCTTGTGGAAGTCCAGTCGTCCTCGTGCCAAAGAAAGATGGCACTTGGCGCATGTGCATCGACTATCAGGGACTCAACAAATTTTAGTAAAGAATCTCTACCCTCTTCCACGGATAGACGAGCTCATCGACTGTCTGAAAGGTGCCAAATTATTTACTAATCTCGACCTCAAGTCGCGATATCATCAGACTTAAGTTGGGATATCATTAGATTCCAATCGAGCCCGAAGATGTGTGGAGAACTACTTTCAAGACCAAGGAAGGATTGTTTGAATGGTTAGTCATGCCTTTCGGCTTAACCAATGCACCTGCGACCTTCATGCGATACATGGAAAATATTCTTCGACCTTTCATCGACAAATGTGTCATTGTCTATCTCGACAACATACTAATTTTCAGTCAATAACGGGAAGAACATGTCGGACAGCTTCGACAAGTCCTCGACACTCTCCAACAACACCGACTTTACTTGAACATGGACAAGTGCACCTTTGCGATGAACATCATCAGATATTTTGGGTATGTAATTGACTCTACAGGCATTCATGTGGATCCAGACAAAGTAAAAATCCTCAAATATTGGCCCATTCCTCAAAGCATTTAAGAACTAAGAATTTTTCTTGGTTTGAAGAATTTCTATCGACGATTCATACTCATCTTTAGTCACATCACCTGGCCCTTGAATCAGTTGACGAAAGGAAATGGAAAAAATATCTTCAAATGGACATCAACACAACAAGAAGCTTTTTAACAGCTTAAGCACAAGCTTTGCACTGCACAATTACTTGTGCTACCTGATTTTCATCAGCCCTTTGAGATTGAAACAGATGCATCAGACTATGCCTTGGGCACAATGATCACTCAATTTGGTCACCTAGTCACTTTTCATTATGAAACTTTTAACGACACACTTAGAAGATATTCGACGTATGAAAAAGAACTGTACTCCATTGTGCAAGCTCCAAGCAATGGAGGCATTACATCCTTGGCAAGGAAGCGACCATCCTCACTGACCATAAGCCTCTACAGTTCATTCCGACCCAATTGAAACTACAAACGAATCGAAAAATCAAGTGGATTAATTACCTACAACAATCCTAATTGGTGATTAAGTATCAAAAAGGTAAAGTTAACGCTGTCGCTGATTGTCTAAGTTGACTACCCATTACTCTCCTTTTCACAGTGATGAGTATGCAGGGATATTAAACCACCACTTGGCCTCAATTGTATCAGGACGACAATGAATTTCCATCAGTCTATCGACAACTACAGACTGACAAGTCGTCAACCTCCAACTATTTCCTGAAAGATACCTTGCTATACAAGCTTGGACAACTTTCCATCCTCAGACTGACGAACAAACAAAAGTTATGAATCACTTGATAGTACAACTGCTTCTCATGTATAACCACAAGCATGGATGAACATGGGATGAAAGCCTTCCATACATACAACATAGTTACAATTGTGCTCAACACAGCTCTACAAGCAAGAGTCCATTTGGGATATTTTATAGATTTCAACCCTCAACGCCTATCGACACGATCATCTCCTCGACACAATCGAACTCTGACACCGACTACAACTAGTGGGAAGTTGATAAAGCCTTGAAGTTTCGAGATCAGATTTGCGACATCCAGAAGCAAGCACATGAAATTTTGCAACGAGCAACTGCGAAAGCTAAGGCCCGACACGACAAGCATCATATTCTTCATTCATTCCAAATTGGGGATAAGGTCTTGTTACATCTCAAGAAGGAGCAATTCACTGGTCCATACAAGAATCTCAAACCTCTGCGATATGGTCCGTACAGTATTCTTCGATAGATTTGAGAAAATGGTTTCCATATTGACATTCCTGCATGCCTGGGTCTGCATCGAATATTCAATGTGGATCTACTTCGACCATACCATGCACCACTATTGGAATAGAACGACTTTCCGACAACAGAACCCGAAGACATCCATACAAATGTTTAGGAACCTCTTCCTTGTGACACCGTCGTGGGATGACGAGTATGCCATATAAGGACGAACATAATTCCCTTGTTTCAGGTTGCTAAAGTCGAACAACTTCCATCCCAAGGAAAATGGTACTGTCAAAACCCAAATTTTTCTGAATTTTTATTTTATTTTAAATAGTAAGTAATATTAATAAATGCATTCATTGATCTGTTTGATTAGTTAAGGTGATCATAAATGTGTCTAAAAGATCTGTTATTATACTTAGATTTTGATATGAGTTTCTTTACCGTTGCTGATTGTTTTCTGTTTTTCAACCACAAGGGGGAGTTTCCATAGCAGACTGGGCTTACTTAGCTTCCAAGCTAATGCATCAAATTATTTTTCTCTTACAGATATACATGTAATGTGCGGGTCGCTACATTTAAATTTTTAAAGTATGATAAATCAGTTAGCTGTACCAAATTCTTCAGTAAAAGTCTAAGCATGCTAGCCAGGTTATCAAGTGTTTAAAGGTAGCATTCATCCTATGAACTCCTCAAGTTCTTACTGATATAGAATTAGAAATTACTAAAGAATATGATAGCTGTGTTTCTTTAGAACAAAAGAATTAACTAACTCTATGGAGTGTTTGTTCTTTGATGAAATTCTGTAATGCAATTATACTTCATAATTATCACTGTAAAAATACAACTAGGAAACCATACTCATACCAGTTTTTATTCGCTCATTGTTATCGCATCATTACAAGTTTTAAAGTTAGAATGTATTTTGATTTGCAACTGCAATTGTAAAGGATTTGACATGGTCAATATATAATTTGTTTATTTCTAACATTTGCAAGATATTCTGTCAGTTACATGTCTCCTCTTAACATCTGAGGTTTTGTATTGATTGAAATCTACTTTTGTTTTCCATAATTGATACTTGAACAAAATCTATAAGCACTTATGGAAGTAGTCCTCTATTATCATAATTGATTAAACTCGTTGGTTATTAAGGATAGCAAAGGTCTATTTTTCCTTAATCCAATTTTTTTTATGAGTTGCATAGCTTGATTTCCAGCAGTTAAAGTCCCATAAAAAAAAATGACTAGTCTTAAATCATCTGTGCAAAACTATAACAAACGACAATCTGTAGTGGAATTGTAACAGCTAAACCCTAATATCATTATATTGTCTTACGGGCTTAAAGAAATAATTCATGTCTTGTCATAAGAGAAAAATAGGGTGAATGGCAATATAGTGGTAGGTTTAACAACCATATAAAACTCATTTGGAGCCTACCTCCTTATAATTTTTATATTAATTATCAAACTCTCTATGTCTAAGTAGACTCTAAGACTAAAATTCGAATGCCATTGACAAAGCATAGTTTTGATGAATATAGGGCGAGGGGTATATTTTCTTTATACAAAGTTCCAAGCATTGTTCTAACATGGATATGATGGCAGGTTTAAACTTATGGGTCTCGACCACCATGGAATATCCATCCTATGATTTTCCTATGATCTTGGTGTACCCACGCTATGATTTTTAATTGAAAAACAACAATTGGAAACACACCGAGGAACATTGGAACGTCGACCCACTGCATGGAAATATTAAAAAGGATACGTGGTTGTTTCAACGCCAAGTGTTGATGATATATACACGTTGACTTAACCCTAATATCGGCATTTCTCCCTTGCCTTCGAGCTCAGTCACTCTGTAAACCCTCCTGTCCGAACCTTCTGATACATTGTGGGAAGCAGCTTCAATGCTACTTCAGTCTTGTGTGCTTGTTAATTGCGTTGTATGGGATTTGTTATGCTTTGTTGTTGGCGGCCTTACGGTGGTTAAAACCTAGGGTCTTTCTTTTGCTGCCATCACTGGCCCTGTCACGGCGTGACTGTATCTCTTGTTTTAGTTCTGTTAAAGCTTCCATGGTGGAAGTTACTCCTTGCTTCTGTCCACTCGTTCTTTTCGATGACCAGAGAAAGTTTAACATTGAATCTGCCGTGGTTATCAAACTATCTGCTGTGTTTGAATCTGCCTTCGATGCACCGGTAAGCTACAGGACTATTTTCCTTCGTTTCTCTAGTTAAAAGCATTGGTTTAACAAAAATTTAGTTCTTTAACTGATACTACACTGTCGTTGCAGGTCTTGGCCCCTCTTGAATACGTGGATGGCACAAGGCTTCGACGAAAGGCTTTACTAGGTAAGCCTGGTTTTCACCATGGCATTTTCCTCCTTGCTGGTTGGTTAGAGCGGTTAGGGTTTGGACTTTGAACGATCAATTCTATGACTATATCCGTTCTGTTTGTCTTTTATCTGCTTGTTAAACGAGTTCCTTAACAGGTTTTAACCTTGTATTGAAATGGGTTGTTATGGCTTCGGTCGAGAATGTAATTTAATAGTCGTTCCTTTGTATTGATGGATTTCTGTAGTTGAAATACTGTGTAAATAATTAGATAAATAGTAAGAGATGTGAATCGGCCTATAGATGAGGTTACAGCATTGTTATTTTGTTTCATTTCTGTTCTCTTAAAATGTGCAGGGTTTTCACCCAGGGTTTGGTAATATGTTTTGTTATAATTTTATCCTATGTAATTGAGCTTTGATAACTGACTTATTAACAGTCCTCTTGTATAAAGGGACTTTGTTTATCGCATGCATTATAGTTTTAAAGCTATGTACAGTTGTAAGTAAATTTTTAAGTTTTTAATCCACTTATACAGTGGATTTGTGGCTCGGCTATATGTGAAAAATATTGTATTAACTAATTAGTATTTGCTTTGCTTGTACCAGCGGGGCTAGTAGGGTTTGACCCAAACTATTTTACAGTTGGTATTTCAGTTCAAATGCTTAAGCTTTAAATAAAAAAAATGACTCTGTTAAGAAAAATGAATTGAACAATTGATAGTAACCGTAATGGTTAAACTTGATGAATGAGCTGAATATTGTTCTGTCTGTTTCTTTTGTTGTAAAATTAATAAACTAGGTTAGTTCTTTGCTGATAAATTCTTGTTGTGAAAGCTGGAATGATAGGGTTCGATTCGAACACCATGGTCGTGCTTTTGTTTAGTTGCTTGTTCGGTTGTTTTGATTATGACTTTGTCGAAAAAGAGAGTCTAGTGAAAGTTAATACTATACTGTTTAAGCTCGATGTTGAGCCAAATAGGGTTCTGCTAAATCTTTTGGTTTTAAAACAATGACTAAGTTATTTAACAAAGTTAAATTCTTTATGAAATTCTCTGTTAGGGTTTGGCGTATTGATTTGGTTGTAATGTAAAGACTTGTTAAAATTAAATAGGGTTTGTGCATTGGTATAGATAACCTAACCGTGGCTACCCTTCCTACAGTACTTATCAGGATATAAGTATTGTAATTTTTATTGCTAAAATTTTACTATTGTTTTCTTATGATTTGTTAAATAAATTTTGTAATATACAACGTACAATTATTTATATATAATCCTTGCTTATCTATTCAAAAACTAGATTTATAATTTTATTAATAAACTAATACTGAAAGTCTTACAGTTGTATTCAATACATGATAGATGGTTGTTATAAATGTAATAATAAGTTACTACTTAAATATTACTATTATATTGAATACAGTATAGATACTTAATTAGTAAAAATTACTTCTTATTAGGGATGCTGATAAACACAATAACTCTACCAAATCTAACTATGACTATTCTGAGATTTTAACTTCCTAATTAATTACTCCTCAGACATATAGGAATTTAAACACAACATACATCCATTCATATTTAATAAACATAAAGAATAAAATAACAATCATAAAGGAAATAAATAACAGAACCTGTATAAGCTGTGGACAACAACAGCAATGGGAGGCTGTTCCTCCCTACCAACTCTTGGAGAGTGCCCAGACAACACTTCTCAGGATCCCCGAGCTTGCTTTGGTCTCCCTGGCTGGAATTAGGTGCAGCAAAATAATTCACTCAGCCCAAACAGCTATAATGGAACCAAGTTACTGCAACATTCCTCTCAAACAACTTCCTTACTGTAATTCCCTCTTCCTCAATGGGATTCCTGAATAACATTCACCTGAATGCCTTCTCCCTCTAGAACAAATTCGAACCCTCAACTCTATTCATTGAGTACTATTTAAAAGATTGCCTAGGTTTTTGTTGGGTTAATTGTCATTAATGAGCCACCTGCTCTGATTCCACTTCCTTGGGGAATCATGACCCCAAATATAGGGAAGTTGCCACCTGCAACTTAGGAAGTGTTTGAGGATGTTGCCACTTGTCTTTTTCCTTTCCACCTAGTTCTATCCACCAGTTTGACCAGTAACCTCTTTTTAACAACTCTCCCTTGCTGTTGTCTCCATAATTTATTTATTGATAATAAAATATTCTGAATTACATTCCATTTCTAGTGACTCTGCTGAGTCATCAATTCCTACTTAGCATTAAATTTAACATAATGTCTCAGGAATATAATAAAATAATTACATAATTTTTACAAAATTGGGGTATGTGACAGGTACTCTGTTACTGAACTGACCAAGAAGTTTCCTCACCTAACCAAGCAAACAATGGAGACCATTGTTTCTTAAGAAAGGAGGTTTGATCCACTCAGTAGTTGGAATTATTTTTCGATGTTAACATCATTTATGACAAGTCATCGACTTCGACACAACTTAGACAAGTTCTGAATTCGACACGACTTCGACAAACTCAAGAACTTTGACAAGTTCATCGACCTCACAGTTTCACGACGTCGACATGCAGCGTCGACCTGTGACTTGCGACTGTCAAAGCACGACAGATTGTCTCTCTGTCTTCTAGTCAACTGTAACAGTTGAAATTCTGAAACTATTCTAAATTCTCTTGTAATTGAACGTAACGAGCAGGAACCCAAGCGTCTCATCATTCTATATACACATGTATAATATTGTAACATACATCGATCTTATCATAGAAGCTTTTCAGTCATCAAGTAATAGAGAAGATCAATTCGCATTCCTGCATATTGTATTTGTGTATTTGATTTTATCTGTGTAGTGTATTCTTGCTTTGCTTATTATATTTCTTATTCTTCCACCATAACAAAACTGACTCATTCAGTCAAATTGTTGTCCCCCCTCATGCACCTGGGCACGTGCGGATCATATGGCCAAATAGAAATGAATAAAGAATATAAAATAATGTTGTCTTCCTTAGAAAAATATATATTGGAAATAGACACACAAATATCTAAAACCGTGTGCAATTTAATTAGCAACAAACACGTATAGCATATGTAGATTCGAGGTTGAAAAACAAGGAAATGAAAAAAAATGATGTGTTTTGTTAGTTTTAGGCCCAACATGCAAGTTTGACAATCCAAACTTAACACCAATAAACAACTCATCCACCATGTAGGTGGTAAAGGTCATTCACGCCATTTTTTAAAAATTAAAAAAGAGCACACGTTAATAACCCATGCACACTTGTTTTTAGAAATAATCTGCATGCGTTATTAACGTGCACACAATAATAAACACGCATGTGTTACTGTTCCTTCTATTTACCCCCCCCCCCTTATCTCTCTAACCCTACCTCTCTCTCCCATTGTCCCTGATCCCCTCCTCTCTAAACCCCTAGTGAGGCTCTCTCCCTCTCTCTATCTAACCCCTATCTCCCTCCTCTAAGAAATGACACCTAGCCTCCCCACATGAACACTAACCCCAATCCTCCTCCCCTCAACCACTAACCCCCCATCTATCTCTCTATCCCCTCCTCCCCTTATCCTTAACCCTAATACCTCTCTCTTTGTCTCTCCCCTCCCCACCCATAACACCCCACTGCTCTCTCTCCCTACCCCCCCTCTCCCTCTTTCTATATCCACTTATACCCCCCTTCTCTTGAAGCAACCATCACCTCCCCAAACCCATAACCCCACAATCTCTCTCTCTCTCTTGCAACCCCCATCTCCCCAAACCCTTAACCTCTATCTCTCTCTCTCACCTACAACCACCATCCTCTCCACTACCCCTAATAACCCCCCAAAATTCCCACCTCTTTATCTCTCTCCCATCCTTCCCATACCTCACCCTCTCTCTCTTTCTCTCTCCCCTTATACCACCCTGCTTCTCTATAATCGCCTTCCTCCTCTCTCTCTCTCTCTCTCTCTCTCTCTCTCTCTCTTTGTATCTCCTAATCCCCCTCCCACCTTACCACTAACCGCCCAATCTCTCTCTCTCTCTCTCTACCCCTAACCCCCCTCTCTATCTCTCCTAATCCTCCTCCCCCTCCCACTAACCAAGACCTCAATTTTTCTCTCTTTCTCACCCATGAATACCACCCCTCTCTCTCTATCTATCTACCCTACCCACCCTCTCTCTATATGTCTCCTAATCTCGCTCCCCCTACCATTGACCATCACCCATCTCTCTCTCTCTCTCTCTCTCTCTGCAATACTCCTCGCCCTACCACTAACACCCCCCTCCTCTCTCTCTCTCTAACCCTTTCTAACCCCCCCTCTCTCCTACTCCTCCACCTACCCTTAACCCCCACCCCCTCCCTCTATTCTAACCCCCAAACACCCCCCCCTCTCTCTCTCCTAATCCCCCTTCCCCATACCATCTACCACCCCCCATCCCTTTCTCTCTCTCCCTATCCCACCTACTCTCCCTACACTTAAAACAAACCCCCTCTCTCTCCATGTCTCTCTCCTACTCCTACGACTAACCACACCCCCCCTCTCTCTAAAACCCTAACCCCATGATCTCTCTCTCTCCTTACCCCTAACCCCTCGATCTCTCTCTCTCCCTCTCTCTCTCTCCCCCCTCCCCCTACAACTAACCACCCCTCATTTCTCTATCTCTCTCTCTCTCTCCTCCTTCTCCTAACCCTTAGTAATTCCCTCTCTCTCACTCTCTCTCCCCCTACTCCTACACCTACCCCAAAACCCCACCAACGGGCTCTCTCTCTCTCTCTCTCTCTCTCTCTCTCTCCTCTCTATCCTACTACTATAACCACTAACCAACCCCCCTCTCTCTTACTCCCCCTACCCCTAACCCCCCCTTTCTCTCTTAATCCCCCTCTCTCCTACCACTAACAACTCCCCCATTCCTCCCTCTCTCTCTCTCTATGTGTCCCTATCCCCCCTACTCCTCCCCCTACCTATAATGAAAACCGCCTCTTTCTCTCCTAATATTACAACTAACTAATCCCCCACTCTCTCCCTCTCTAAATATATCTCTTTAAACCCCTAAAACCTCTCTCTCTCTAAACCTCTAACCCCCCAATCTCTCCCTCTCTCTCTCTCTTTATTCCTCCCCTATGAGTAACCCCTCCCTCTGTTTGTCTGTATTTCTCTCTCTCTCTCTCTCTCTAACACTTGCTAACGCCCTCCCTCACTTTCTCTCTCTCCCCTACTCCACCTACTATTAATCCCCCCCCCTCTCTCTCTCTCTCTCCTGCTCCCCCTACTCCTATCCCCTCCCCTCTCTCCATGTCTCTCTTAATCCCCCTACCCTGTAGAACTAACTCCTCCATCCCTCCTCCCTCCCCTCTCTCTCTCTCACTCCTCCCTTACCACTAACCCCCCAATCTCTCTTGCTCTCCCCTCCTCCCCCTAATCCTTACTAACCCCTCTACCACTCTCTTTCTTTCCTACTCCTCCACCTATCCCTAACCCACAAACCTATCTCTCTCCCCCAACCCCCTAACACTCCCCATATCTCTTCTAATAGCCATCCTCCCTACCACTAACAACCCCCCCTTTAACGGTTGAATAAGGAAAGTGTGCACATTATATTCTGCATAAGATAAAAATCCTTTTTTCATCCCAATATTCTCTCTCCTCACAACATGTAGGTCGTTGTTCAAACGCACAAATTCTGTGGACAATATTCTTTTTCAAGTGCTCTTTGTTGCTTAAACTAATTGGATTAACTATTTTTGCCCTATTTTTGTTCTATTAGAACCTCCCGAAGATACTTTTTTTTCATTTTAACCTTTTGGAGATGGGTAACAATTTAAAAAATAAAGAAAACAAGTTTGGAAGGATGGAGTTTCCCGTTGAAAAATTCCATGAACCAAGAGAGAAGGTAATGTAGGGTATGGAAAAGTTTAGGAATCCACTAGGCATCCCCTCAAATCCAATGGAGGTCATTCATATTCCAACATCAAGTAAGATTCCATCTAATATTCCATCAATAAGCAATTGTCCAATTGAAGAAGAAGGTATTCAAACATTTATAGATGTTGGGTATTCACCTGGGGATATTGGACAAGTTACACATTTGGAAATTTTTTATGAAGACACTCTTCATGCACAACCTCCACTAGTACAAAATGGGTGATAAGTGACTAAAAAATGACTAAAAATCAGAGATAAATGACTAAAATTGAGGCGGTGACCACTGCCAGTCATAAATTAGCATTCACTTATCACCCTACCAAATTGGTCATTATCACCTAGTCATAAATGGCTTGAACTGCTTCATGAGTTGATCATATATTTAGTCATTTATTTCGTCATTAATTGTCGCTACTTAGTCATTAATTATCATTTTTTGGTAGTACATTTAGTCATGGATTGTTGTTACATGGCCATTTATTTAGTCATTGATTGTTGTTAATTGGTCATATATTTACTCATCAATTGTTGTTAACTGGTAATTTAATTAGTCATTGATTTATGTAGATAGGGCACGGAGGAATCAAACCACCAACCCCCTTCCTGTAAGGCAGGTTCTCTTCCATTGAGCTATAACCCTTTAAGAATTGGAGAGAGGAGCGATATTAACACCCAAATTACATCAACAGTTGGAATACCTATTCTTTCTCTCGGGTTTAGCTGATTTACCAGGGCTTCCGACGCTTATGTGGCTCACAATGATTCTTATCAAACTTGTCAAGTTTCCAAGATGGAACACTTGAACCATTGGCCAACGTCTTCCCTAAAACATAAAATCTATTCTAAGGGAAAATAAATAAGAAAGGGAAAAATAGTGAAAATATAATGAGTGGGAAAAATGGGTATTGGTTCCATTAGAATAGATTAGAAATCCCCTCCAACTTGGTTCCATTAGATTGTACAACGCTTGGCCACTATGCTTCCCTTTTTCCTAAGAATACGAAGTGTAAGGGAAAACAATAATCACAAAAGAAATTTGTTGTAGATGTAGAAGCTTGTACTAAAATGGATGAGCTTACATATTATACCATTTATATAACACTATGCTTGGAATCCCATGTTATGTGGATAGTGTTTCATCCAAACATATGACATTTAAAAAAAATGATATAGGTGGAGATTGTTGATCATGAGTAATAGGAAGGGATATAATTTAGGGGTAGGGGGGGAAGGAGAGAGAGGGGGGGGTAGTTATGGGTAGTGTGGTAGGAGGGGGTTTAGAGAGAGTGTCTATATTTCATGGATGCAACAAAATAATTAACACAATAGAAACACATAACAATAAAACAAACAAAACAACATACGCATCATCAACACCATTATTTATCCTGGACAACCGTTACCGAAAAAACCAGTAGAATATATCTTCACTATGCCCCTTGGAAAAATCCAACCAAGGCATGGCTGATCGCAACTCTATCGACCAAGGGTACCCTAGATCATCAGTGAGTGGTAAGATACTTTTAAAATGAAATTCGACCAACCCCTTATAGGATTCAATCGTATGAATACCATGGGAAGAAATACCAATACCATGGGTCTATTATAACAATGGCCAAGGTCGGTTAAATTTATCTATGACCGAGTCAAGATTAAACCAACATTACCCACTTTAAACTTGACTTGGGAATGACACCTCCCCCCCCCCCTCAAATTACATCCACTAGGAATCTGCTCCCCCCCCCCCTCAAATTATATCTGCTAGGAATATGCTCCCCCCCCCGCCCCCCCAAGTGAGTTACTAGGGGTACGCATGCCTATATTGGTATTATAGTCACATTCCCATTTTGTGATTACAACTCCCTTAATAAAACATTTCCCTAACTAACTACCTGCTCATACAATAATAACCAAGCGCTCTTGAACAAAGTACTTGAATTTTGTTTCTCAATCAACAAAAAACTTCATTTTCTCTAGTCGTTCCTTTAGAATAGTCGATAATAGACTTTACCATTTACTCCATTCAATCGTGATTCAATCTCTCTACAAAATCGACAATAGACTTCACCATGTTCTCCATTTGACCCATATGCATAGTAGACAACAGATTCTACCATATGCTCCATTCGATCTCTCTACACAGTCGACAATAGATTATACCATCTGCTCCATTCAAACTGTCTTCTTGCTGCTCCAATTATCTCTTCAATTGTTGCTAGCACATACTCCTCAATCACATCTACATTTCCATTAGGAATGACACAAATTTCTGCAGAGTCTAAACCTTAGTAACACATTTTGTTTGTTGTGGAGCAAGATCTTCCAGTCTCATAGATGATATTGTCTTATCCATGTACCCCAGAGGACTGTACACTCATTCCCCAACCTTGGGGCTGTTTTCGCCAACAGTTTACGGGCCCATGGTTTTGGGTAACCCATGGTATTTTCCCATTGTATTTCCCCTATAAAATAAATACATTGTAATATGGCTATGGTTGATGTATTAGGTATTATGAATTGTAAAGATCGAAAATATCGAAAAGAGAGAGTGTGAGAGAGTGTGAAGAGGAAGTGCAGCGGCTGTGCTGCAGGTTGTATCCCTTCACTTTGTTGGATGGTATAATAATAAGGACTGGAAATTTCAGTGTGGACGTAACCCATCTTGGGTAAACCATGATATATTTGTATCTCTCTCATAATGTGTATGTGTGATTATATTTTCATTTTTGTTTATTGCTATTGCTTTGCAATCCTATTTTTCTAACAATTGGTATCAGAGCCAAAGGTCTATTTGGCAGATAAACCCACAGGAAACTAGGGTCTCTTGTTCAGACACTGTTCTATAGGGATATGTTGATGCAGATATGGAAGGTGATAAGGATAGCAGGAGGATTACCATGGGGTATGTGATTACGGTAGGTGGAATGGCTGTAAGTTGGATATTGAGACTACAAAAGGTTGTTGCACTTTCAACAACTGAAGCAGAGTATGTCGTTGTTACAGAGGCTAGTAAAGAGATGATTTGGTTGCAGAGGTTTATGGAGGAATTGGGTAGGAAGCAGAAGGATAACAGGTTGTATAGTGATAGCCAGAGTGTCATTCATCTTACAAAGAACTCAGCATTCCATTCTAGGACTAAACATATACAGCTCAAGTACCATTTCATACGCTATGTTCTAGAAGATGAACTGTTGAAGCTGGAAAAGATACATACTCGCCAAAATTCTACAGACATGTTTACAAAGGTAGTGACAGGAGAGAAACTGAGTTCCTTCTTAGTTTCAGTTGGGCCCATGGTTTTGGGTAACCCGTGGCATTTTTCCATTGTATTTCCCCTATAAAAGAAAGACATTGTAATACGGCTAGGGTTGATGTATTAGGTATTATGCATTGTAAAGATCTCTAAGATCGAAAAGAGAGACTATGAGAGAGTTTGAAGAGGAAGTGCAGCGGTTGTGTTGCAAGTTGTATCCCTTCACTTTGCAAGATGGTATAATAATAAGGACTAGCAATTTCAGTGTGGACGTAGCCCATCTTGGGTGAACCACGATATATTGGTGTCTCTCTTGTAATGTGTATGTGTGATTATATTTGCATTTCTATTTATTGTTATTGCTCTGTGATCCTGTTTTTCTAACACATTTGTCCCTCTAATTCCAAAGTTATTCTTTTGTGTAGTCGATCAATTTATGAATTGGCTACCAAGTTGATTTTAACCTTGACTGTTCAATCAACTTTAACTTGTCCACCTAGTTGACCTTCCATGACTCCTTGGTCAATATTGACCTGGAATGTCTTGAAGCATCTCGGTCAAATCACAATACTCGTTCAACCCCTTCGACCGATGAACCATATCCTCAGTTAATATAGTCAACCAATCGATCTCGTCAATTACCTGGTCGACCACTTTACCGTCAAACCATCAACCATCGAACAATTTGCATTCTTTTCAACCATCTATCAAGTTGTTTTCCACAAGACGATCTATGTTTCCTTCAAACATCCATCGAGTTGTCAACCATCAGTCAATATGCATTCTCATCGACCTTGATTAGGATAGACCATGAATCTGACTGCTCCATCTACTAAATTGATTTGGCCATCTATGGATCTTATTGACTTCAATTCCTTCAACCACATATCTCACACTTTAGATATGAATGCTCTGAAACATCTCACACGAACTCAAATTGGATAATCCATACCAGGATTTACTTCTTCCAATCATCAACTTCACACCATTTTTCAATGATTATTTATTCATTGATCTAGGACTATCCTGAGAGTACCCAGAAACAACATGCATCGATTTGCTAAGATGACAAATAGATTTGTATACCCACACTCCATGTTTCTTCAACATACCTCAAACCCAACATTCATGTTTCTTTTCAGGACAACCTATCACGCCAATGGATCTGACCACATCGATTCACACTCCACCATGCATTAATCAAGGTGACTGAAAAACTCTCTTCAACTGATCTCATCACAACAACTCCATCTACACTTTACCATGTAGATCTAGGCAGCCAAATCTTGATTAGATCACTCTCATTGTGAATTAGAGTCTACTAATCTCTGATACCATTGATATTTGATGGACGCAACAACATTATTAACACAACATAAACATATAACAACAAAGAAAATAATAACAATATACACGAGTCATGGACACCATTATTTATCCTGAAAAGAAGATACCTTCATTATGCCCCTTGGCCAAATCCAACCAAGTACTGGTAGACCATGGCTGATCTACCAGCCACGAGTACTCTCGACCATGAGCGAGTGGTAAGCTCTTTTTAGAATGTACTTCAGCCAGCCCATTATAGGATTCAATCAAATGAATACCATGGGTAGACCTCCCAATACAATGGCAATAACTCCCAATACCATGGGTATATTACACAATGACCAAAGTCGGTTAACTTGCTCTATGAACGAGTCAAGATTAACCCAAAAGAGAGAGAGAGGGGGGGGCAATGTTAGAAGCTTGGGGGGGGGGGGGAGAGAGAGGTGTGGGTTAGTGGTGCGTGGAGGAGTAGGGGAAAGAAATAGAGTGAGAGAGGGGGTTAGTAAGGGTTAGAGGGAGGAGGGCATAGAGAGAAAGAGAGGAAGGGTGATTAGTGGTAGGGGGATGAGGTGGGGGGTGGTTAGTGACAGGGGATATGGAGATTAGGAGAGATATAGAGATATGGGGTGTTAGGGGTAGGGGGAGTAGGATAGAGAGATATATAGAGTGGAGGTGTTGAGGATAGGAAGAGTGGGGAAGTGTCGATGGTAGAGAGAGAGAGAGAGCATGGTTAGTGGTAGGGGAGAGGGGGATTAGGAGAGACAAAGAAGGGGGGTAGGAGAGAGAGAGAGAGAGAGAGAGATTTGGGGGGTGGTAGTGGGAGTATGAGAGAGAGAGGGGGGATGGTTAGTTGTAGGAGTAGGAGAGAGATTGGGAAAGAGAGAGAGAGGGGTGGTTAAGGGTAGAAGGAGGATTTGGGGAGAGAGAGAAATGGATGGGGAAGTGGTTAGTGATAAAGGGGGAGGGGGATTAAGAGAGGAGGGGGTTTTTAGGGTGTTGGAAGAGAGAGAGAGAGAGAGGGGTGGGGGTTAAGGGTAATTAAAGGAGTAGGGGAGAGAGATTCAGAGAGGGGCTTAGTAAGGGTTAGGGGGTGTTGGGTTGTGGAGTCTGATTATCTTCCTGATTCATATATCTTGTTTCCCAGTCATGTTTGTACCCCATTTTTATATGATGTATAGGTGGACTGTACATTATTCCTTGTGGGGGGGTGTGTGGGCTAGCGGCTCCCCATAAGAAAATTTTATTGCGTTGTAAAATGTTGTAATTTAGTAGTCAATCTAAACTGTTCATTAGATATAATATAAAATGGTAGAAGTTATGTTAGGGATTTTATCCCTAGAAAGAAAACCCCTTCATGTATAAGAGAAATGTATTGCAGCTATAGAATACTATGAAAAAGGATCTCTATGATTGTGTGAGAGAGATTGTGAGAGAGTGAAGAGGAAGTTGTAGGGGATGTGTTGCATGTTGTATCCCTTCATTTTTTTGGACAATATAATAAAAGGACTGGGCATTTATCCATCAACGTAGCCCATATTGGGTGAACCACATATATTGGTGTCTCTCTTGTATTATGCTTATGTGTTTTATTTCTGCATCTTGTTTTATGCTATTGTTCTGCGATTCTATTTTTCTAACAATTGGTACTAGATCCAAAGGCCTATTTGGCGCATAAACTCGCAGGAAAGAAGGGTTCCTGGTTTTAGTGGGAGCAATGGAGGAAGAAGGAAAGTTTAGGGTTGATAAATTTAACGGCCAAAATTGTCAATTATGGAAGATGTAGATGGAGGACTATCTATATCAGAAGGATATATTCCTACCATTGGGAAAAAAAGGAAGTATGCCGACATCTATGGAGGATGAGGAATGGAAGGTTCTTGACAGTAAGGAACTAGGAACAATACGACTATTCTTGGCTTCGTTGGTGGCTTTCAATATTTCAAAAGAAAAGACAATGGAGGATCCGGTGAAGGCATTGGAAAAAATGTACGAAAAAACCTCGGTGTCTAACAAGGTATTTCTAATGAAACGTTTATTTAATGTGAAGATGTCAGAAGGTGGGTTTGTTGCTGACCATTTAAATTAATTTAATAAAATTACTAATCAGTTAAGTTCTGTAGGAGTGAACTTCGATCATGAGGTTGGGTCTCTTCTAATCTTGTGCTCATTGCCAAAAATATGGAACGACTTGGTCATGGCTGTAAGTAATGTTGCCTTTGGTTCAAACACTATCAAATTTGATGATGTTTTTGGTGTTATCCTTAGTGAGGAAATGTGAAGAAAAAAAACAGGTGAGACATCACGCAATGCGTTGACCTTGGATAATAGAGGAAGACAAAGGGAGAGAGGAAATATCTTAGGAAATCATAGGAAGTCTAGGAAGGGAAGATCCAATTCCAGACTGGTAAATATAGAGTGATAGAACTATGGGAAGAAATGACATATGAAGAAATACTGCAGACAGTTTTTGCCAACAGTTTATGGGCCCATGGTTTTAGGTAACCCATGGTATTTTCCCATTGTATTTCCCCTATAAAGAAAGACATTTTAATACAGATAGGGTTGATGTATTAGGTATTATGCATTGTAAAGAACTCTAAGATCGAAAAGAGAGACTATGAGAGAGTTTGAAGAGGAAGTGCAGCGGCTATGCTAGAGGTTGTATCCCTTCACTTTGCTGGATGGTATAATAATAAGGACTAGCAATTTCAGTGTGGATGCATCCCATCTTGTGTGAACCACAATATATTGGTGTCTCTCTTGTAATGTGTATGTGTGATTATATTTGCATTTCTGTTTATTGTTATTGCTCTGCGTTCCTATTTTTCTAACACATTTGTCGCTCTAAATCCAAAGTTATTCTTTTGTGTAGTCGATCAATTTATGAATTGGCTACCAAGTTGATTTTAACCTTGATTGTTCAGTCAACTTTAGCTTGTCCACCTAGTTGACCTTCCATTTCTCCTTAGTCAATATTGACCTAGAATGTTTTGAAGCATCCTAGTCAAATCACAATACTCATTCCACCCCTTCGACAGGTGAACCATATCCTAAGTTAATATAGTCAACCAATCGATCTTGTCAATTACTCGGTCCACCACTTTATCTTCAAACCATCGACCACCGATCAATTTTCATTCTCGTCGACCATCTATCGAGTTGTTTTCCACAAGATGATCTATGTTTCCTTTGAACATCCATCGAGTTGTCAACCACCAATCAATCTACATTCTCATCGACCCTGATTAGGATAGACCATGAATCTGACTGCTCCATCTACTACATTGATTTGGCCATCTATGGATCTTATCGACTTCAATTACTTCAACCACATATCTAACACTTTAGATATGAATGCTATGAAACATCTCACATGAAATCAAACTAGATAATCCATACCAAGATTTACTTCTTCCAATCATCAACTTCACACCATTTTTCTATGATTATTTATTCATTGATCTAGCACTATCCTGAGAGTACCCAAAAACAACATGCATCGATCTGCTAAGATGACAAATAGATTTGTATACCCACACTCCATGTTTCTTCAACATACCTCAAACCCAACATTCTTGTTTCTTTTCAGGCCAACCCATCACGCCAATGGATCTGACCACATCGATTCACACTCCACCATGCATTAATCAAGGTGACTGAAAAACTCTCTTCAACTGATCTCATCACAACAACTCCATCTACACTCTACCATGTAAACCTAGGAAACCAAATCTTGATTAGACCACTCTCATTGTGAATTAGAGTCTACTAATCTCGGATACCATTGATATTTGATGGACACAACAACATTATTAACACAACATAAACTTATAACAACAAAGAAAATAATAACAATACACACATCATGGACACCACTATTTATCCTGAAAAGAAGATATCTTCATTATGCCCCTTAGCCAAATCCAACCAAGTACTGGTCGACCATGGCTCTACCAGCCATGGTACCCTCGACCATGAGTGAGAGGTAAGCTCTTTTTAGAATGTAGTTCAGCCAGCCCATTATAGGATTCAATCACATGAATACCATGGGTAGACCTCCCAATCCAATGGGAATAACTCCCAATACCATGGGTATATTACACAATGACCAAAGTCGGTTAACTTGCTCTATGAACGAGTCAAGATTAACCCAAAAGAGAGAGACGGGGGGGGTACTGTTACAGGCTTGGGGGAGAGAGAGAGAGAGAGAGAGAGAGAGAGAGAGAGAGAGAGAGAGAGGTGAGGTTTAGGGGTGCGTGGAGGAGTAGGGGAAAGAAATAGAGTGAGAGAGGGGGTAAGTAAGGGTTAGAGGGAGGAGGAATAGAGAGAAAGAGAGGAAGGGTGATTAGTGGCAGGGGGACGAGGTGGGGGGTGGTTAGTGACAGGGGGGATGGAGATTAGGAGATATATAGAAATAGGGGGTGTTAGGGGTAGGGGGAGTAGGATAGAGAGAGATATAGAGTGGAGGCATTGAGTGTACGAAGAGTGGGGAAGTGTCAGAGAGAGAGAGAGAGAGAGAGAGAGAGAGAGAGAGATTTTGGGAGCATGGTTAGTGGTAGGGGAGAGGTGGATTAGGAGAGACAAAGAAGGGGGGTAGGAGAGAGAGAGAGAGAGAGATGGATGGGGAGGTGGTTAGTCATAAGGGGGAGGGGGGTTTTAGGGTGTTGGTGGAGAGAGAGAGAGGGGTGGGGGTTAAGGGTAATTTGAGGAGTAGGGGAGAGAGATTCAGAGAGGGGCTTAGTAAGGGTTAGGGGTGTTGGTTGTGGAGCTTGATTATCTTCCTGATTCATATATCTTGTTTTCTAGTCGTGTTTGTACCCCATTTTTATATGATGTATAGGTGGACTGTACATTATTCCTTGTAGGGGGGGGGTGTGTGGGCTAGTGGCCTCCCAAAAGAAAATTTTATTGCGTTGTAAAATGTTTTAATTTAGTAGTGAATCTGAATTGTTCCTTAGATATCAGATCTGATGGTAGAAGTTATGTTAGGGATTTTATCCCTAGAAGGAAACCCCCTTTATGTATGAGAGAAATGTATTACTGCTATATAATACTATGAAAAAGGATCTCTATGATTATGTGAGAGAGATTGTGAGAGAGATTGTGAGAGAGTGAAGAGGAAGTTGTAGGGGATGTGTTGCATGTTGTATCCCTTCATTTTGTTGGACAATATAATAAAAGGACTGAGAATTTATCCGTGGACGTGGCTCATATTGGGTGAACCACGTATATTGGTGTCTCTCTTGTATTGCGCTTATGTGTTTTATTGCTGCATCTTGTTTTATGCTATTGTTTTGCGATCCTGTTTTTTTAACAATTGGTACTAGATCCAAAGGCCTATTTGGCGCATAAACTCACAGGAAAGAAGGGTTCCTGGTTTGAGTGGGAGCATTGGTGGAAGAAGGAAAGTTTAGGGTTAATAAATTTAATGGCCAAAACTGTGAGTTATGGAATATATAGATGGAGGACTATCTATATCAGAAGGATAGATTCCTACCACTAGGAATAAAAGGAAGTACGGCGACATCTATGAAGGATGAGGAATGGAAGGTTCTTGACAGTAAGGAACTAGGAACAATACGACTATTCCTGGCTTCGTCGGTGGCTTTCAATATTTCAAAAGAAAAGACAATGGAGGATCCGGTGAAGGCATTGGCAAAAATGTAGGAAAAAACCTCGGCGTCTAACAAGGTATTTCTAATGAAACGTTGATTTAATATGAAGATGTCAGAAGGTGGGTTTGTTGCTAACCATTTAAATGAATTTAATACAATTACTAATTAGTTAAGTTCTGTAGGAGTGAACTGATGATGAGGTTAGGGCTCTTCTAATCTTGCGCTCATTACCAAAAATATGGAACGACTTGGTCATGGTTGTAAGTAATGTTGTTTTTGGTTCAAACACTATGAAATTTGATGATGTTTTTGGTGTTATCCTTAGTGAGGAAATGTGAAGAAAAAGCACAAGTGAGACATCACGCAATGCATTGACCTTGGATAATAGAGGAAGACAAAGGGAGAGAGGAAACATCCTAGGAAATCATAGGAAGTCTAGAAAGGGAATATTTCTAAAACTGGCCTCCATAGAATGATGATGATGATTAACATCCACTCAAATCAATGTTTGTCTATTGGACCTTAAGAAGAAAGAGATTATTTATTTTTTTCTTTAAAATACTCTTCTTCAAAAGAGCTTACACAGGAGTGTCCCTAGCTCGCTATAGTTTTGGGGATATAGAAGGTTATAAAGGTTAGTGTTGGAGCAAAGATGTTGAAATTGAGATCTAATGTGAGTGAAATCCGAGCAATCTAAGAGAAAGTGATTTTCATCTTCCATGCTCATAGAATCGTATAGATGAAAAATTCTTTCACCCCATGGCGTTTTAAGGGTTGTCCAACGCCGAGTTTCACTATGAAGCCCATGAGAGTTCGTTATGATCTTAGCAATATTAATTTTCTTCTTTGAGCTTGTTAAGATAGAAAGATAGTTTTGATCATCGAGATTAGGGTTAAGGTTCATCGAGATTAGGGTTAAGGATCGCTTTGTAATATTGAAGCTTTCCTTTTACCTCTAACTCTTCTTTGCCCCACATTTTCTCTTTGAAGGTAGAAGTAATAATGCAATTAATGTTATCAATATTTTGTAGAGTGGTAGTTTCATTAATCCCCCAATAATTTAACCAAGCAGTCGCATATTTAAGTCGAGATTAGGGTTAAGGTTCATATTTAAGCCATCCTCGCTTGAGGCAGAGGTGCTTTTGGCTAGAATTAAGAGCGATTTTAAGGATCGAGTCGTCTCCTATATTGTCTAACTTGTTCTTGTACATTAGATATCTAATCATAGCCATGCTTTCAATGGGGGAGAGCCCTCCTTCTAAGACGAGAATAAGATAGGGTGTGTTGCTCTTAATTTTCAGATTATAAGTAATAAACCGTTTCTGGATTTGCTTAGTTCTTCTCCAAGACTCTCTGGAAATGTTGCATCCCCAGGCTTCACAACCATATGGATTTGCTTAGTTCTTCTCCAAGACTCTCTGGAAATGTTGCATCCCCAGGCTTCACAACCATATAGAATAACAGGAGTGACGAGCATTTTAAAGAGGAATTTATTTTTGTCCCACATCACAAGGTTTGTCGATTTCCATATATCCTCTTTTCGATGCTATGGTTCCACTTGAGCTTGTGATGAAAGTCAATTCCTAAATACTTATAGGAAGTTACTTCCTTTATGTCTCCATGATTGTTAACGAGAAAGCAGATTAGGAGTTAGTCACTTTATTCATAGCTCGTCATTAATTTCTGAACGGTTATTAAAGAAATTCCTTCATAATTTATTGATTCATACAAAATAAAATAAAAACTAAAGCCCTACAACCTAACCTATGTATTCAATGCGCGTTAATTTAGCGATCATAAAAAACAAATATTTGTCTCTACTAACCATAATCAGCACCCATGTGAGATCTCTGACTTCGTCTTTAAAGAAAGAGGATATAAAGTAAAACAAACCTAACACACGGATGAATCCTGCCCTGTATTCTTGTTAATTTTTTTATACTGTCTCATATTATATTGTTGCTTTAAATATCATGGTTATCTATAGTTCAGTTTGACATATCTGTTACATAAGCTGATTGATGGTCGAAGATTTATTTGCTTACCGGCCATGACAGTGTTTGGCTATCCTGAACGAGTAATTGGACCAGTAACAGAACATGAAACCCATAAGGTTTGATGGTCCCCAGGCCCCCACACAGGTTTTGTCCGGATGTCTACTGTTTAACAGACATACAAACGTCACTGGATATTATTTTAAAGCACCGAAAGTGAAGACACGTTCATTATTCTTCTGCGCCCATTATTCTTTGTTTCAAGCATTTACTTACATACAATGCCCTTTAAAGACCTCTGGTCGCTATAGTGATAGTGATTAATTCCACTTACATTGGCATCAGACTCAGCCGCATATAATTGTTTGGTGTACACTGTTATTTTATGAATGAATGATTTTTCAGTGACATACGGCAGGAGATTAAAATATTCACAGATTCCATTACTGATCGATCACTTAAGCACTGGCCATAGAACATTCTGCTACTAGCAATATATATTTCGACTGATACCAAAAGACAAGGCAGCCCATGAGTTATCGCTTTCAACTGTCACTGTGGTCGGCTAAATGAATTAAATGTCAAATTATGTATTGCAAAGCACTGTATATCCATCATTCACAACAAAAGCGATGATGGATGGAGACAATATTCCTAACTGTTAAATTGCTATATATATCCCTGCTCTTTTGCATCCCAATCACAATATCGCCCATCCTCTGTGGTAAGCATTACCAGTAACTTGTTTTCAGCGTTTGTTTGTTTGTCTCTTTGTATACAAAGATGACAGTCCCAGTGATCGACATGAAGAAGCTGCTGAATGAAGAAGAGACCGAGATGACCATAGATCAGATACACAAAGCCTGCGAAGAATGGGGCTTCTTTCAGGTCCCTGATTGCTTAATCACCTTTCTATTTTATTAGAGTTGGTTTTTGGAAGCTTCATGGGTTTGCTAGACCAAAAAAAGCCCCCTCTTGCTAAATCAGCTTTCTATATATTATTTCAGTTGATTTTTTGAATTGGAAGCTTCATGGGTTAGTTCACTTTGGTAAATTCTGTTTGATGTTAGATCACTGATCTATTTTGTATATATGAATTTAAGAAAGATATAATTTGACTAGAGTATTTTATTGTATATATGAATTTAAGAAAGATATAATTTGACTAGAGTATTTTAGAGTATTTGAGTGGGTATAATGATTAAGAACATATGTTATCTCTATCATATGTTCAAAATTGGCTCCATGTAATAGCTTAAAGTATAGACATCTCCTATTTAAAAAAAAAAAAATATCATTCTATTCTATAACAATACCCAGCAATCTAATTGTTAAAACCTATATTTCTGAGGAGGAAACACATGGCATCCACAAATCCCACACAAAACTATCATTAATTTGTGTAGTAAATTAAAATAACTTCTTACTTACTCTATGTGATGTGTTAATGCTAACTGTTAAAATCTAAAACAGTTTGCTTACCATATCGAAGAAACACGCAGCATCCACAAATCGGACAAAAAAACTACGATTATTGATTATTGATTTGTGTAGTAGATTATAATAACTTCTTACTGTATGTGATGTGTTAATGCGGCTTGTTAACCACAGCATACCGCACACTCTTCTGGATAGACTGAAAGAGTTGTTCAAGGAGCATTACAAGAATTCTATGGAGGCGCAGTTTCAGAAATCTTCGGTTGTGGGAATGCTTGATAGTGCTATCTCCCAAGGCATGAATTTCAGTAGTACTAAAATAGACGCAGACTGGGAAGCAGGTTTCTTCCTCCAACATAAAACTAACACAGTGACACCTCCTCTGCCCGCTAATTTCGAGTATAATAATCATATTGCTCCCTGTGTATTGATAATTAGGATAATGAATTTGCTAATGCATGGATCTTCTTAGACATAACCTTGACCAAAAGATATTAATGAGTCCAGTGATGGATCTTCTTAGACATAACTATGGAGCAATTTGCAAAGGAGGTGAAGGGTTTGGCGGAAAGAGTATTAGAAATAATGTGCGAAAATCTGGGACTGGAGAAAGCATATCTAGCAAGGGGCAATGACAATGGCAATAATAACCCTTTCTTTGGCATAAAAATGTCTCACTACCCGCCATGCCCAAGGCCAGACATTGTAGATGGACTGCGTCCTCATACGGACGCTGGCGGACTCATTTTGCTTCAACAAGATGATGAAGTCGATGGGCTTCAAGTTCTCAAGGACAGCACATGGTTCGACGTCCAACCCATTCAACACGCAATTATTATCAACATTGGCGATCATATATGTATATATTACAGTCACACTTATGTTATTGTTGGTGAAATCAATAAGCTATAATTAATTGTCAAATAAGTTATTTGTTACATGTTTTCAAGTTCTGCCACCAACTGTTAACTGTCCATTGTCCATGTATCAATTAAAAATTATCCATGCATCTTTTACCAGTTATCTATACATATTAATTCAGGTTGTCTGCCACTGGTCACCAACTGTTTATTATCCATGCATCAGCTAAAAGTTATCCATCCATCACCTACCAATTATCCATACACATTAATTTTTTTTATAATTTTTTATTTCGAATTTAGAACTACTACTATATTATATCTACTATGCAATACTACTATATTATATCTACTATGCAAGTGATAACTAATGAAAAATACAAGAGCATGTAGCATCGTGTGATTGCAAAAAAGGATGCGAATCGAATGTCAGTGGTAGCATTTTATAACCCATCGAGCGATACAGAGGTGTATCCTGCTCCGCAGCTGATCGGCTCGGCAGTTGAAAATGGGAATACATATAATTATCCAAAATTCGTTTCAGCAGATTATATGGGAGTCTATGCTGAGCAGAAGTTTCTCCCCAAAGAACCGCGGTTTGAGGCCATGAGAACAGTCGTCCATTCCATGGATTTGGGCCAGCACTGCGATGGTCTTCCCTAGCTTCTTGGGCAATAACCATAATAAAGTCATCGATAAATGTCATATCTATCTATATTTATTATGTGGTGTCGAATATTTTCCTTCCGGGATGAAGTACGTAATGTTAACGTTGTATTCTGCATTAAAATTCTGTACTCGTTCTAATATTACATGCTCTGATCTTCTTTGAAACTATGTTGAACTGAGTTAATCCTGTTCATTTTTAATGGTCATTTGCATAACATTAAAGTTCTTTCCTAAACCTACGAAACATTAAATAATTATGATGTAAATATCATTTTACTGCGCTGAATCAACTCCAAAAGGGAGCAGTCTAGAGATGCGAAGATTTGGAGCATGTGGTTTACCGAGTTTTCTAAGTATTGAGGTTGGGCAATCAAGATGCAACTGGGTTAGTAGAGAGGCTGAATCTATTTTTTCAATAAAAATGGATTTCAAATAATAAAATATCGAGATAAAAAAAAGTAAATCACACAATTCCATAATAATGAACTAAAAACCAAAATTTTATCATTTTTATCGATGTTTAACCAAAATTTGATTTTTAATTTAGACACTCATTATAACATATAAAATTCAATTAAGTTTTTTTATCCTAGTAATAAAATATGAAATGAAATAAAATTATCACAATGGCATATACAGATGTGTATGGATACAAAGAAAACATCAAATAAAACACTGAATGCATAAAGAGGTCACCACTATATTGAATGCCTCGACTATGCACTACCAAAATAAAACACTATTATTTAATGTAACCGACATAAACCTACTGTCACGTGGTGTAATCCCAAATTGTTAGCCAGTCAATCAAAATTTAATTTAACAAAATGAATTAATAAAAAACAAAAATAATACAAATACAAACCTAATGAAAACTATAGGAAAATATAAATATTAAACAAGGTAATAGCAAAAAATTACTATAAACTGAATATTATATATATGGGACATAATAACAAATAAATCGAAATGACTCATAATTATAACTAATCATAAAAATCATAAAAAATATCAAGAGTTTTGTTTGATAGAAAATTTTGACTTCTAATAGCTATATCAATTCATGCTAAAGAACAACTAAAAACCAAGGGTTAACTATATCAACATGGTTGTTTTGAGGATTGGATAGTTATTATTTCTCAACTCATGGATCAAAGTCTCCAATTCCATGGAGTTCAAACCAATGTTCTCTTAATAAATTAAAAAAGATAGTTGATACCCCTTGCTTCATATCAATAACCTACTAACCTACTAGATTAAATGAATGGTGCATGCTATTTCACCATGATGGACTTGACTTCTTGTTATGAAACCAAGCAATCAACCTCGCAAGGAGATGTTGATGCTTCATAAACTCTTAAAATAAAGGACATGTTTAAAGATCTTGAGGAAAAAGTAACAACAAATTTGACTCTAAATAGTCTAGATGGTCATTTAGATACCAAACCCATTAAGGAGGAGGTGAATAAGGTCTTGGCATTAGAACATGAGTGCAACAAAAGAGAATTGAACTTCATATTTTTTGGTTTAAAAGAAGAAGAAGAAGAGGACACGCTAGTTGTAGTCAAGGAAGAACTACATAATAGGCTACAAATAGAAACATCTTGTCTCATAGAACCAAGGGGGTTGGGGAAACTAATTGAAAACAAAAATAGATTAATCAGGGTTAAGATCACCTCTAAGGACCACAAGTTTGGTATACTCAGTAAAAATTCATGTCTAAAGGGATCGAGAGTCTTCATAAATGAAGAACTCATACCAGAAGACCAATCTGAACTAAGAAAAGAAGTTCAAAAGGTTAAAGAAGCTAGAAAACAAGGAAAATGGGAAATCATTAGAAATAGAAAAGCAGTCATTTGGGATTGAAACCAAAAGGACACCACTAAATAGCAATTCAACACTCTCTATATCATCTCTTGGAAGTGTTGGGGATTCCCATGGAATAGAGGCCCCAAGTTGAGTTGGATCCTAGATGACATTGATATTATATTACTCACTGAAACTTGGGATCACAATGAATCTAAGGTCCCTAACATAGATGGTTTTTCATTTGGTCTGCATGGAACAAGCGATCCTCTTGTCGAGGCATTGGAGGTATAGCATGCTACAATAGAAAAAGTATTTCTTCCAACGTTAGACTTTATAAGAAAGACCCTTCAAACCAATATATTTGGTTGGAAATCATGGACACCAATACTAGAAAGACCTAAATAGAAATATGTTATTTTTCCCCTATTAACTCTAACTTTTATAAAAAGTGCAATTTAGATAAAAATTGCCCCTATAACGAGTTAGAGTGCGATATTTGTAGCGTTAGAAATGCTGGAAATATTATATTAATGGGATATTTCAAAGCTCGGACCTCAAACATGAACCAAGCTATTGTCTTCATGAAATACTCCAAACCTAATCCTCTCTGGTTAGACAAAGACATTATTTCAGCTAGAAGGTACTCTAGAAGCTCTGAACATTTAGGCGAAAAACTTGTTTAGTGCTGAGTTAGTTAAGATTTGTAGTGCTCAAGATATCATAATGTGTAACGGCTTAAAGAAGTGGCCAAATTCAGGAAGGATGACTTGCATTCATGGTCTTGGAAGTAGTGTAGTTGATTATGTCATATCTGATATCCCTTTACGTATGAAATTTTAAATTTCAAAATCCTAAACGACCACGAGCCTCACTTTGATCATAGGCCTTTAATTATAACCCTCAGTCTTACCATACATAATGAACCCATTGAGGAGAACTCTCAAATCCAAAAGCACTTGATCTTTGATAGAAATAATACATATGGATTTCTTAATGATTTAACGAAGAATCTGTTCTCTCTTTCTAGCAACAACAATATAGAATATCTCTATCATAATTTTACTACCTCCCTCTCTTCTGCTATCAACAAGTTTTCTCATGAAATCCCTAGAAAAAATAAGAACATAAGAACCCACTCTTGGTATGATAATGATTGTAAGGATGCACATAGAGAAATTAAGGAAGCTGCTGACAAGTCCTTGAAAACTGACAAGATAAGTACGTACAAAGCTTTAACTAAAAGAAAAAAGACTTTCTATATAAATAAAAGACATAAAATTTTACACTTATCTAAACCAGAGTTCCTAAGAAATTCCGGAGACAAATTTTAAGTTATAAAACTAAAGAAAATAATAATATCTCTATGAAGTATTGGAACTTGTATCTCAAAAATCTTTACAAATCCCCATATGTCGTGGATAGCATTCAATCCCTCCTGACAACGGAGGAGGTATTTTCCTTAGAAGACAATGACTTTGAGATTAAGCGCCTAGCTAATGGAAAAGCTAAAGACATTGAAGGGTACCAAGCAGAAATCCTAAAAACCGGAGAACCTATCCTCATCCCTTATATTCACAATCTTTTTAATTTGGCAGTCAAGCATGGATTCCCTAAGCCTTGGACTCAGATCCTTATAGTTCCTATATTTAAAACCGGAGATAAAGATAACCCCTCTAATTACTGAACAATTATGATTAGACCTCTCTTATCCAAGCTATACGACATTATCCTTGAAAATAAGATTAACATATGGATAGAAACTAGAGGAAAGAGGGATAAAGGTCAAGAAGGATTCATAAGGAATCACTCAACCATTGACCACCTCATTAAGCTTAGGATCATCCCAGAGGAGTGTCATAATAATAAATCCAATCTTTTTTGTTATTTCGTGGACTTTCAGAAAGCTTTTGATACAATGCCTACATATAACCTTTGGAATAGATTATAGGAGCTAAAAGTTCCTCTCAATTTGAGAGCTGGGACTATAAGGTTATATGAGAATTTCATTGCCAAATTCAAAAGCAATAAAGTATGGTCTCAAGATACTAATTGTAATATTAGAGTTAAGCAAGGGTGTCCCCTTTCCCCTACCCTTTTTGGCATTTAAATTGATAATCTTGAAGAATGCCTAGAAGAGGCAGGTTGCATGGGAATGAATTTGGAAGGAATCGTCATCATGCTTTTTCTCTATTCCGATGATATCATTCTTATGGCTAGGTTCCCTTATGATCTTGAGAAGCATTTACGAATTCTCAAAGGTTTTTGCACTAGTATGGGCATGACCGTTAACACTAACAAAACAAAAGTCATGATTATCAAGTCTAATAAAGGTACTTATGTCAATAGAATCTTAGAGGAAGTAACCTCCTATAAGTACTTAGGAAATGACTTTCATCACAAGATCAACTGGAACTATTGTTGAAATATTGTAACTTCAAAGAATATTATATTTGTATTTTATTATTCCAGAGATGGTACATTCCTCCGTGGTGACCCTATTGTATATCGAGAGATGTTTATTCCTCCGAGAGAGTGTGGTAACTAGGGTTATTAGATCTCCCATGTGATGTCAGCCCCGAGTTTACTATTTGGGGGTTATTAGACTCTCCTGGGAGAGGTCAGCCCCATTAGGGTAAAAAGTCAATCGGGAGATGAGTATAAGTAGAGGAGGTATGTTCCTCACTTATCTCATTCATTTAATCACTTGTGATTGGTGCATAGGAGAGAGAGAATTATGCATAGGATGAGAAGGAGCTCTTGTTGAGGACTACATCTTGTATTGGGTTGATTATCTATATTGAGGAAAGCTTTGTTGGGTTTTCTACCCCATGAGGGTTTCCCAAGGTAAATCTTTGTCTATCTTGTGATTGTGTTTCTTTCAGTGATATTGCTAGTCAAATTAGGCTAAACTTAACATGGTATGAGAGCTAGCCTGAATAGGACATCTTTCACAAGGTGAAAATACCTCTCTCCTCCTCCGGTGAAAATTAGGGTTTCTGCAAAAGTTGGAATTTTTGAAATTTGATTGCATGGCTAGATAGCCCTCCTCAAAATCAAAGTTTTGAGCCCTAGATCAAATTTTTTGGGTGGGTAGAACTCCAGGAAAGTCAAACCCTAGTTTGACCAAAATTGCAGAAAACCAGAGAACCAGAAAAACTGCGCACCTGTGCACCAGTGAACCAGAAAAGCTGCGAACCTGTGCACCAAAAATCTAGAAAAGAGAAGACCAGAAAACCAGAAATTCTGTTGTAGATCCAGAAGGTGTAACGTTGAATTTTCCAGAAGCTGGTCACACCAGAATTCTCAATTCAATCAAGATCATCTCCTGGTAAGTACTATTCTATCTTTTGAAACTTCAATCTCTTTGACCTTTGGATAAGATGGCTCCAAGCACTAAGCTTGAATACAAGCTAGAGGGTATAGAAAATTTCCAGGCATTGAAATATAGAATTGGTCTCATTCTTGAAGAGAATGATCTTGTCCAATATATTAAAGATGAGGTTGCAGAACCTGAAGAAGATGAAGCCAAAGAGAAGTATAGGAAGGACATGATTAGGGAAAAGAGAATCATTGTTGATTCTATCAAAGACCACCTGATTCCCTAAGTGGCATCCAAGAAGACCCCAAAGTAAATGTATGATGCCCTTTCCAGAATGTATGAGGGGAAGAACATCAATAGGAAGATGAATCTGAGAGCTCAATTGAAGAGCACCAAGATGAATAAAGGAGAATCTATTCAATACTATTTCTCAAGGGTTTCCTAGTTCAAGGAACAACTAGATGCCATTGGAGATACCCTTGATGAAGATGAACTAGTCATGACTGCTCTAAATGGTCTCACTAGACCTTGGGAGTCATTCATCCAAACCATGTGTGCCAGGAAATAAAGTATGAAGTTTGATGTGGTATGGGATGATTGCATTCAAGAAGAAGCTAAGGTAGCCTATAGAGAAGCCCTTCTCAAGGAGGATGACCAAGCTTTGGTTACTCACACCAGAAGATGAAGAAGGAGTCATTTCAACTCCAAGAAGAATGGTCATAAGTAGTCTCAACCTCCTCATAGATTTAAAAAGAGAGGGGGAGTAAACTCAGAAAGAGACCTCTCCACAGTTCAATGTTACAATTGTCTCAAACTAGGACACCTTGCTAGAAATTGTACTTCACAGAAGAAGAGGAAGAATATTCACATAAGACATCATGCACATGTAGCAGAAGATGAGAGTGAATAAGAAGAAGAGGAAAGGCCTCAAAAGAAAAGAACTAAAGTAGAAAAAGAAGATGCAGAAGAATATGTTCTATTTTCTGCACTCTCTGGGTCTATGACACCTGGAGAAGATACATGGCTCATTGATAGTGGTTCTTCAAAGCACATGACAGGACAAAAGAAGACTCTCTCAAGACTTGAAGAGAAGTCCTCTCCACATAAGGTATCTCTAGGATATGACTATCAATATCCCATCAAGGGAATTGGTGAAGCAAGCTACAAGCTTGATTCTGGAACCCCATTGAAGATGAAGGAAATATTATATGTACCAGGTTTGAAGAAGAACTTACTTTCTATCTCAGCATTAGATAAGAAAGGCTATAGGGTTGCATTCATAGATGGTCAAGTACTCATGTGGCCCAAAGGAAAATCAATTGAGGATGCAATTTTTATTGGTGAAGAGGAAGGAGGTCTATACAAACTTAAAGGCCATCCAGAAGCTGCCCTTGTTCATGAAGCCACTAGCCCAAGTGAGCTTTGGCATAGAAGGCTTGCTCACATTAACTACAAAGCACTACCTCATGTGAGCAAGGTAGTCATAGGACTACCAGACTTGAAAATTGATCAAGAGGGCACTTGCAAAGGATGTGCAAAAGGGAAGAATATCAAGAACCCATTCCCGAAGAGTGAAACAAAGACCAAGAGTACATTGGAATTGATTCACTCAGATGTATGTGGACCAATGCCATCCACACCCTTGAGTGGATATGAATACTACCTTACATTCATTGATGACTACTCAAGAAAGACTTGGATATATTTCCTGAAGGGAAAGGATGAAGTCTTTGGAAAGTTCAAGGAATTCAAAGCCTTGATAGAAAATCATTCAGAAAATAAGATCAAGATACTCAAGATAGATAATGGTGGAGAATATACTTCAAAAGACTTTGAAGTATTTTGAAAAGAAGTTGGAATAAATAGGGAACTAACCACTCCCTACAATCCTCAACAAAATGGTTTTGCAGAGAGAAAGAATAGGACCATCATGGAAGCTGTAAAGACAATGATACATGATCAAGACCTACCTATGTATTTATGGGCTGAAGCAGCCAGGACAACAGTCTATGTGCAAAATAGACTATCTCATAGTGCTCTTGATTTCAAGACCCCAGAAGAAGTGTTCACAGGGAAGGAGCCTAAGGTAAGTCACCTCAAGATATTTGGATGCCTAGTATACATTCACATTCCAAAAGAAAAGAGGACCAAGATAGATCCTTCTGGGAAGAAAGGAATATTTGTTGGATATTGTGAAGCATCCAAAGCATTCAGAATTTACATCCCAGAATTCCATCATATGGAAATAACTAGGGATGTGACATTTGATGAAGAGGCAACTCTAAAGAGATCTAGGAAGTGCCAGTATGAAGAAGTATATGAGGAAGATGCACCTTCTAAAATTACAGAAGCTACACCCACCCCTGAAGAGACAACACCTGAAGACCATGACATGATGGAACCATAAGAACCCCCTGTCATGGAAATATCAAGGAAAAGAAAACCAGCATGGGCAAGAGACATTCTACTAGGAGCAGAAAAGTATGGAGCTCCTGAAGGCTCCACTAGGGTGAGCAAGAAACAAAAGGGGCATGTGCAAGCTAATGAGGGTCACTTTTGGCGCGTTAGATGCAATAGAAAACTAAAAAATCAAGCATCCCTCAACTTACTTGGATTTTTTGAGATACTTACGCAAAATATCTTGCATTGAGTAAAAAAGATGAAATGTAGGAAATTGAATCACGTTTCCGAATATATAACTTTTATGTATTGAAAATTTGCATATCTATGTCAAGTTGCATGTTTTCTAACAGTCACTTTTCATTTTTTTGGAAAATGATAAGGTATATGTTTTTGTGGGTTCAGCCTTTCAATGCCTAGATGATAGTTTCGGGATACAAAAAATGGTAGACATGTATAGAACCCGTAGCAATTTTTTTTTTAAATTATGTAAGTGATCAAACCTCGAGAACGGTACGTCAAATGTGGGTGCATCCTTTGAAGGTCTTAATAGAGTTATTTTGACTTGGATTTTTTACAGCATGTAGAGGTCGGTGTCCTCTAGTGCAGCATAGAATATTTTTTAAAAATGGTTGTGAAATGAAAAAGTTACGGAATAAACACTAACAGTATGTTTTTTGACCAACAAAGTGATGACACAAGAAAATTAGGAAATAAATAGAAAATCTCAATATTTTTTTTTTTAAAATTACATATTTGGAATCTGAATAAAAAATTCTATCTATGCCTAAAATTTCGTCAATAATGGTCAGGTATGTCATTCTTTAGAGAGTGGTGAAAAACAAGCATACTCAAAAAAATGTTGAAAATGTGAAATTACCTATGGCCTAAAAATTTTCCTAGCACAGATTTGGTAAGACCGAACTAGCCACATACGAAAGTGGGTGACATGTGGGCACGGTAGGAGTAGGTGATTAGGTTCTCAGGAACGCGTGCGTGTTATGTTTAAATTCAAGTAACGCATGTGCATTGTATTTAATTCAAATTTTAGTGTTTTGGCGCTCAATGTTATATGCAATGCGCAAGCGTTATGTGGATACATAACGAGCTCTTGTTATGTGATTACATAATGCCCGCGTGTTATAATCTTCACAAATTTATGTTTTGAAGTGTTAGATTGGGTCAGAGAAAGATAATGATAATGAGGATGATGAAGATGAAGAT